>OZ005734.1:43963955-45341455 GCA_963930755.1 Eudasyphora cyanicolor | reverse complement strand
GCCGACGTCATCGTACCTCATGTGTTTGTATGTGTTGTTGTTATTTATTGTTGGTCTGTGCTTTTGTTATTCAGTCAGAATTTATTTGGTTTGAGACCATATGTTCCATTTACTTTCTGTCTATTCCAAGAAAGTAATAGAAACAAATACAAAAATTGGTAGAGAGTTTTAATTGCTTGGTAGAATTGACTGCAGTTTCGATAGACACCACTCTATCATCTTCAGAATTCAGTAGCAATAGTGTATGTCTTTAACTTAAATCAGCTGAAATACTTGAGGAAGCAGAAAATTGAATTTAACAAGAACTGCTAACCAAACCCGTATTTTACCGAACTAAGTCAACATATTTTTATAATAAAATCTATTCTAAAAAAAATCTTAATATTTCCCCTAAATTCCGAAAAACTACAAATGAATCGAGCATCTTCTTATATTATTTATTAATTTATATGAATTACAATACAAAGTAAATTTGTTATTCTAATTATACGGCCCAGGGAAGCCGGGTTACAAAGACCATGTGGCTAGGTTTGCAGCGATGGTGGGAATCGAACCCACGACCCCAAAACTCATATGCGAGCCCGCTACCAACTCACCTACTGGGGCGCTCTGTTATTATTTCATCTATTTGTGTGTATCTAGGAAGTAGTTTAGTATTTGGGCCCTTTTGTTTCCTTGTATCTATGCAGATCGTACCTATTTGCCATATATGGCACATCTTTAAACTTAAGCAAAGGGCCGTTTGACCCAAATGACAAAATTCAACACAATTACAAATCGGAGAGTCCTTAACCGATTTCTTTGAAATGTTGTGTCATAACTACTACAGTTTAGGTTAGCTCACATATGTGGATATAGGTTCCTAGTGATACCACCTGAAGGACCTGCTGTAGGCTGTCTCTAATAGTACTTCCTGCTAACAGCTTTTGACACGTCATCTGCATAGGCAATAACCTTAGGTTAGGGTGGCTGCAGGAGTTTCCAGCTCACATATACTAATTGAGGTCCCTAGTGCTACCACGGGCCAGTTGCGCCTCATCGGAACCAATCTGTTTGCTGCACAAAGGTATCAATTATACGAACATCGTTGCCGGCAAGATCTGTCAGACTTCCTAGAAAGGCCGACCCCAGTAAATCCCTACATTGTTTGCCCAATGCGGAACAGCAGCAATGCAGGTGCTCAATGCTCTCCACTTCCACTTCCTCCTCCTCATCTACACAGCTTCTGCAGAAGTCATTGGACTCAATTCCCAACCTCCTGACGTGTTCGCCGATCAGGCAATGTGCCTTCGGAACTGACTCTAATGTCGACAGTATATTTGGACCTTCTTAGGTCGTTTTCTATGGTTTGTTTTTGTTTCGGTTTCTGTAACTGGTTGTTGGTTTAAGATGAACGGCTGATTGGTCCACTGCATCCGATTCAGTCTAGTCCTCTCCAGTGCAAGGAGAAATTCGGACCTTCTTAGGTCGTTTTCTATGGTTTGTTTTTGTTACGGTTTCTGTAATCGGTTGTTGGTTTAAGATGAGCGGGTGATTGGTCCACAGCATGCGATTCTGGTATCAGGGCTGCTGATTAAGCATCCAGACATGCTGCGGGCATAGTATTTAGTCTAAGTCCAGTATTAGGGTTTTACCGCCAATGGTCGTTCGATGGAGCCTCGTTCGCTGTGGACAGGGGACACTAAGTCCGTAATGATTGTGGCCAAATTTGTCCAGCTACCATACGAGTACATGTGTCGATTTCTGTACATCTCTCATTGGACTGCTCGACTGCCTTTGGACAATGACGCAACAATATATGCAAATTCTTGGAGAATTTGTAGTATGGTCTCTTTCCTAGGAGGTATATGTTAAGCTGCTCAGCCACCTCGTTGAGAGATCTGCGACAGTCGGCAGCTGTTTATGATGACGACTCCAGTGTTGGTCACTATGCTGCGACTTAGCCACTTGGCGACATCCCTTATTGTCATTATTTCAGCTTGATCGAAACTGCAAGAATCTGATAGTCCGTAGGTTACATATAACAAAGTTATTTACAGTGTAAATCCAAATCAACCTTTTCCTCAAGCTTCAGTCCACCTGTAGTGGAGAAAGTTTCTATTTCCTGATATTCTGTCCTCTCTGTGGCAGGTATCTTAGTAGCAAAGTTCCTCACGAAGGTGTACACCGCTCTACACAGTAATATCCTCATGTGGCCGTAGTTCATGTACCTCCATATTAATAGACAGTTATATCATAATGCCGCTCTGGTTGCAACTTCTCTATCCACAATATTAATCGGCTGTAGATGGAGTATTACTTGTAGAGACTCTTCTGCCGCTTATTCATAGGCAAGCAGTTCTCAGAACCTTCATTAATTGACTGGTGAACGATCGATTACACAGTACGACAAATGGTAGGGGTCAGTGATCGGTGAGAGTTCTGACTACGTTTCGCTGGGCGTTCGTGTCTACGCCAATAATCAGCTCGCGCCCGTCAAACGTTGCTTCTACTAATTCCCTGAAGAGAGCTGTCAGTTATACAGCTTCATAAGGCAAGTAACTGGAGACCACTTAATTTAGTCAGCAGAATTGTACTTAGATCTTTCCTGGCCAAAATGCAGGTTCTTGGAGTGCCTTCACAGTTGGCCAAAAGCAGTTTAAAGTTGGGTGTCCTACTAAAAAAGGCTCCTGTGTCAGGACGATGTCTACTGAACCTATGGACCGGCGCAGCAATAGAGGAAGGTTTAGCGCTGAGGGAGGTTTAGCGTGATGGTTAATCTGTAGAATTCCTACCATCATTGTCAATCGACAGATTAACCTCCACTCCGTCAATGGTGTTATCGAACTCTTCGTCCGCATCATCGAGGAGCATGTTCCCGCTAGATGCGTCAAGGCATCCGGAGACTCCCCTCAGCCCCTCAATGTCTGAAGTAGTGTTTTCGTCCTCAGATCAGGACGTTACAGATCTTCTGTTACTGCACTTCCAGAAAGCCGTGCATCAACCACGGTGGACGACTCACCTTCCGCAGTGGGAGCTATATCCAGCTTGTATACCTTCTAGACTATAGGGTTGTACTTGCACGTTGTATATGGGAGGTGGATTCAGCGTTAATGATCAAATTAATCTGCAGCTTTTTACCATCCTCCTAATAGGTTAGCCGAGTTGGAGGGCACTTTTGAAACCGAAATGTTGGCTCTAGGATGACTAGGGATGTTATTTCGACAACATCCAACTGGGAGCCCGGCCTCATCTCACCCTTAGCCTTATACAGGTCTACTGATCTGACATCACTGAAATATAAGAGCTTTACTCTCCCCAGATACCATTCTGCATGGTTGCAGAATGGTGATTTGTCCGGCATTTCTCTACGGACATCGAGGTAATGAGCCATAATGACTGATTGTACATGGCTCCATTTGTCCTTGAGGATGGATACATACTCACTACTTCTATCTATAACAGGCATCGCCACTTCATTGAAGGGCTTTGTGAGTGTCCTGTTGGTGGTGACATTGGTGCCACTTGCCTTTTTGGAGGCAGGGGTTCATCTGATTATGATTCTTTTGACTTTATTAGCGATTAACACAGCAGAATTTGTGACTCCATAGATTTTCTTCAAAAAGGCATTGATTTCTTGGTTAGGTTTTTTTCATGCCAACAAAAAAGTTTTTCTAGTAGTTTAAACGACAGTTACTAAACTTCAGTGTCCACGTGAAAGTGTCATTATTAGCATTTGTAGTTCTCAGAATTTCCTTTTATTTAAGGGTTATCGAGCATATACTTCAAAAATGTGATCCAAATACTGATGGCACTTACCTACAAAAGCAGAATTTTAAAGAAAATTTAAAAAAAAATACATAAAATTTCTTTTACCCGAAAATGCTAAGCACAGCCCTCCAACAAAAAATTTGTTGCATCGTGTTATCTCTCATACAGAGTCAATTTAAGAAGTATTCTTTAAAATATTGACATCTGACATAAAATTAACTTATGTACATAGCCATTCTTTTTTTATAGTCATACAAATAACTAAGTCCGATCCGGTTTAAAACTGTTACTTGCCTACATCATTGATTTAATGTACAAAATCCTTAAAAGCATTGAAATATTACTTAAAATAATGAAGCTTGTCACAAAAATAATCATTTTTGCTTTAATTTAAATACTTAAATTAAAAGATGAAAGTACACAAAATTAAAGATTACTGTTTCATTAAATCAAATTCAAATGACTTTATACCAATGAAAATTTCTTAAAAGAATAATTATCTCTCAGAGTCAATTGAAGAAGTATTCTCTAAAATAATGCCAACTGGCATAAAACTAACTTGCACAGCCATCCTTTTTTTAAAGTCAGCACAGCCTTAATTTTATACCTTAAATTTTGCATTATTTTGATTAAATCCGATCCGGCTTTAAAACTATTACTTGCGTACATGATTGTTTTATTGTTCAAAATACCATAAAAGTATTGAAAATTACTTAAGATAATGAAGCTTGTCACAAAAATAATAATTTTTTGCTTTAATTTAAAGACGTAAATTTAAAGATGGATGTACATAAAACTAAATATTACTGCATTTCATTAAATCAAATACACACAACTTTATATCAATGAAAATTTCTTAAGAGTATAATTATCCCTCATACAGAGTCAATTTAAGAAGTATTATTTAATACAATGGCAACCGTCATAACATTAACTTGCATATTCGTCCTTTTTTTGTAAAGTCGGCACAGCCTTAATTTTCATACTGAAAACTGAGTCCGATCCGGCTTTAAAGCTATGTAGGCAAGTGTTTTAATGTACAAAGTCCCTAATACTTTAAAAAAAATCTTGTCACAAAAATAATGATGTATTGCTTTAATTTAAAGACGTAAATTTAAAGATGGACTTAAACAAAGCTAAAGATTACTGTGTTTCATTAAATCAAATAGAAAACAACTTTATAACAATGAAAAATTCTTAAAAGAAAATGTAAAATATCGTTATTTTAATGAAAATTGTTCTACAATTTATGCCGAGGTCGCATACTTGATTTAAGTATGTGTCGTCATTAATTGTATAACTATGTTTTTTGTAGTGTACGTAGGTAAGAAAAAAATTTTAGATCTTGAGACTAACCCAATCAGAAAACATCGGTTTCAAAAGATCATTCGCTTGACTTGAAATCCCCCATATACGAGTACATGCATATGGATAACAAATCTCATCTTCCTGTTGGCGATTGTGTGAGTTAGGCCTTTTTTGCTCTCTAAGCTTAACATATACGAGAATATACGTACATATGTGTGGATGCATGTCTTTCAGGCACGTACGAGGTTCGAACTCAATGTCTAAAATAAATAGAAGCGATTTGCTTTATTTTTCAAAACGTTTATATCTTTTATTAAAAATTTATTTTTTTTTGTAATTTTTATAACAATGTTAGGTTCAATAAATTTTCAATTAATGGGGTTATTTATTATATTGGGGGACACTTAACTGGGCTAGGAACGCAATAGATGCTTCTAAAGTCACTGAGTCGGCGAATAGGGCCACAACTTCGGCCCTAGAAGGAGAATCAGTGCCTTCTTCAACAGGACACTCATCACGCCTTTTAATGAAGTGGCGAAGGAGATTCTATAGGCTATATATCTAAAGACTATAGCAATGACCGTTATAGACTGAAGTATCGCTGTAGATGGTACCATCCCTCCAGCAAAATTGGGGACATGCGGAATGCCAGAATGCCTGATTGAATGCCTAGCCGTCCTTAGAGAGAAGCCAGGCACAATCACCAAACAGCGACTATGCAGTGCAACATCAGGGAGACTAAGTAATGGTGAAGGGCGTGTCAGAAAAGTTGAATTTTATTCAACTTTTCCGCGCCGCCGCTTGATTTGGCATTGCCAGATTAAATTATTCTCAATCTGACACCATTTCTTGTTAAATTTGTATTGAAAACAACCACATTGTTTTGCTGAATTCGCACCGCGCCGCATGTCGCGTATATTGGCCCTTCACCATAAAGCTCTTGGCGTAGCTGCGTAAGGCGGCTCTAAGTCGAATGAGTGATACTCAGACATTCTCGAGTTGCTCAGAGTTTGCAAACCTCGTGTGCCCATTCATAAAACTGTGCAACAAATGAACACTTTTTCCAAAAATACACCGACTTGACAACATAGGTTCGATTCAACTACCAAAGGGCAGTAAAACCCTATACTCGTTTTGGCGAAATTGGTGGCGAATTTTTTTTTTGGGACTCAAAAGATCTCGTAAGTGGTGTCATCAGTTTTTGGCCTATAGCTAATTCAAATTTGGTGATACTGGTTAACTATATTTAGCTCTAATGTAGCTAAGAATATGCTGAACAAAGTTTGTTAACATTTTATGGCAAAACAAATACTTTTCCCGGTACTTCTTTTTTAAAAAGTGAAGAAAAAAATATTTTTTTCAGGATTGTAATGCAATCTGAACGTGTGTCCAGGCATCCTTAATAGCTCACAAACCGCACATAGTACCTCAAAAATGTTAGTATAGCACTATTTTGTAACTATAAAACAAAAATAATTATTTTTGGCGTAGGGTATGTTCAGCAGGATGAAATGTTCTACAAAAATGTTGGACATAAAATTTTACTATATACATATATCAGAACACTCCAAAGCACCAAAACTTAAGACAAACACCAAAAAATATTAAAATTACAGTTAAACCAATCTGTAGAGGCATATATATTGTTACGACCATTGGGTCGTATGAATAGCATTGATACATGAATATTCCAGTAGGGTGTTTTTGGGATCATAAAAAATAGACAAAATTGTAAAAAAAAATTTGTTCGAATTTTTTTAAAGCTAACATCCTAACAAAGAAAACAATGACTATTTGAAAAAGAAGCTATGGTCGGATGTATAAATTACACAGTACAACACATGATTTTGGGACTAAGAATTGGACGTGAAAGTAGTCCAAAAAAAATGGATCTTCTGCATCATTCGTTTAGTCAAGTTGGCTCAATTAATAATCTAATGGCCATACGATTTTTGTTGCTCAAGTTGGTCTTTTTGCACTATTTTTCTCGGTATGCCGTACGGAATATCACTTTTGTGTCCGTACGGTAAACCGTTGTATAGATTGCAAAGGAGAAGTTGTAGATATTGACAATGAGATAAAAATGCGCAACTAATCTACCCGAAAAAGTACATCCAGTGCCTTAAAAAGCAAATTTGTAGATATTGACGGACGGATTATATGCCAGAAATAAGTCAAAACTAAAAATCCACAAATTCGAAAAAGTACGAATTAACCTAAAACTATCTTAGGTTTTCACTTATTTCTGGCATTTAGGTTGAGTTTTGGTGTATTCAGAGACTTATAGTAGAATTTTGTGGCAATTATTTTTGTGAAACACTTTGACTCGGAAAACACCTGTTTTTGAGGGAGATTTTTACGCTTCTCCAACAGGAGACCATAAAAACCCCAAGACTGAGGAGCTAAAAGGTTAAAATGTTCAACAAAATTATTTGCCATAAAATTCTACTATAAGTCTCTGAATACATCAAAACACAAAACTCGACTTAAATGCCAGAAATAAGTCAAACCCTAAGACACAGTTTTAGGTTAATTTCGTACTTTTTCGAATCGGTGCTAAACTTCAAAATTGACTTCTAGTTTTGACTTATTTCTGCCATTTAGGTTGAGTTTTGTATTTTGGTGTATTCAGAGACTTATAGTAGAATTTTATGGCAAATATTTTTGTGAAACATTTTGACTCGAAAAACACCTGTTTTAGGGCTGATTTTTGCCCTTCTCCAAACAGAAGGCGATGAGATCCCTACATTGAGAAGCAAAAGGCTTAAAATGTTTAACAAAAATATTTGCCATAAAATTCTACTATAACTCTCTGAATACACCAAAACACAAAACCTAACTTAAATGCCAGAAATAAGTCAAAACATAAAACCCAGTTTTAGGTTAATTTCGTACTTTTTCGAATTGGTGCTTAACAAAATGTTCAACAAAAATATTTTCCATAAAATTTTACTATAAGTCTCTGAATTCAGCAAAACACAAACTCAACCTAAATGCCAGATATAGGTCAAACCTTAAGACCCATTTTTAGGTTAATTTCCTACTTTTTCGAATTGTTTCTAAATCTAAAAAAGGGATTCTAAGTTTTGACTTATTTCTGGCATTTAGGTAGAGTTTTGTAGACTGGTGTATTCAGAGACTTATAGTAGAATTTTATGGCAAATATTTTTGTGAAACATTTTGACTCGAAAAACACCTGTTTGAGGGCTGATTTCACAAAAGGGACCAAAATAACCCCTAAATTGAGGAGCTAGAGGGTTAAAATGTCCAACAAAAATGTTCTTCGTAATGTTCTAGGTTAGGTTAGGTTGAGAAGAGGAGGCGGTGAAATTCCGCCTCATGTCCCTGGACATACACATAAGCCAGTATTCGGCCTGTTGTGCGCTCTAATTGTTATTAAAAGGACATTGGAAAGTTATTTTTGTGCTATCGACATATTCCTTAATCTTCTTCCAATCTACGCCCCTAAGTTGGGTCAAGTCTGGTATAGTATCATTTCGTAAGAAACGGGATCTATTGTTCGCGAACGCTGGGCACTACTGGCAGAGGACCAACGTTTCGTCATCCTCCCCGCATGCCCTACATACGCTGTCATCTACAACTCCTATCCTATGTAGGTGTGCTTGTAAGCATGTGTGTCCTTTAAGGACACCCATGATCTTACTGGTTTCTACCTTGCTCAATCTCAGCAAGGTCTTGGTCTTGTCCTCGTTTGGGTCACCCCACAAGACTTTCGTTGTCTTCCCAACGTTTTCACTATTCCATAGCGTGATATGGGCGTTCTTCGCCCATATTTTTAGTTCAGAAGGCGTAACACCGAAGGGTTTAGCGTTCTCTAGGGTTGTTGTTTGCAAGTCTCTGGCTCTAGATGCCAAGGCATTTGCTTTCTCGTTACCCCTTACTCCGCAATGACCAGGCACCCATACGATGCATATAGTGCCGTGTTCGGAGTAGGCGTTAATCGCCATTTTACAATCTAAAACTGTCCTCGACTTCACCGTTCCAGACGTTATTGCCCTGATAGCCATTTTGCTATTTGTGAAAATATTCACATTTGTTGGTCTCGTGTTAGCCCTAAGCCAGTTCACACATTCTGTAATTACTCGGACTTCCGCCTGCAGGACTGTGTTATGGTCTGGCAGACGGAATAAGAGTTCGGTTTCCGTTTCCTCGATATAAAGTCCTAGCCCCGTTCTCTCCTCTAGTTTCGATCCATCTGTATAACAGCAATTTCCAGATGTTGTCTGCACTACGGTTCCATCAAGGAGTCTTTATAGACGGCTTTAAAGTCCATCAAAAATTTATTATAGAAATTTTTCCATCAAAAATTTCGTATAGAAATTTTTCAATCAAAAATTTCTTATAGAAACATTTTCCATCAAAAATTTCTTATACAAATTTTTCCATCAAAAATTTCTTATACAAATATATCCATCAAAAATTTCTTAGACATTTTTCCATCAAAAATTCCTTATAGACATTTTTCCATCAAAAATTTCTTATAGAAATTTTTCCATCAATAATTTCTTATAGAAATTTTTCCATCAAAAATTCCTGATAGACATTTTTCCATCAAAAATTTCTTATAGAAAGTTTTCCATCAATAATTTCTTATAGAAATTTTTCCATCAAAAATTTCTTATAGAAATTTTTCCATCAAAAATTTCTTATAGAAATTTTTCCATCAAAAATTTCTTATAGAAATTTTTCCATCAATAATTTCTTATAGAAATTTTTCCATCAAAAATTTCTTATAGAAATTTTTCCATCAAAAATTTCTTATAGAAATTTTTCCATCAAAAATTTCTTATAGAAATTTTTCCATCAAAAATTTCTTATAGAAATTTTTCCATCAAAAATTTCTTATAGAAATTTTTCCATCAAAAATTTCTTATAGAAATTTTTCCATCAAAAATTTCTTATAGAAATTTTTCCATCAAAAATTTCTTATAGAAATTTTTCCATCAAAAATTTCTTATAGAAATTTTTCCATCAAAAATTTCTTATAGAAATTTTTCCATCAAAAATTTTATATAGAAATTTTTCCATCAAAAATTTTATATAGAAATTTTTCCATCAAAAATTTTATATAGAAATTTTTCCATCAAAACTTTCTTATAGACATTTTTCTATCAACAATTTTATATAGAAATTTTTCCATCAAAACTTTCTTATAAAAATTTTTCCATCAACAATTTTATATAGAAATTTTTCCATCAAAACTTTCTTATAGAAATTTTTCCATCAAAAATTTCTTATCGAATTTTTTCCATCAAAAATTTCTTTTAGAAACTCCATCAAAAATTTCTTATCGAAATTTTTCCATCAAAAATTTCTTATCGAAATTTTTCCATCAACAATTTCTTATCGAAATTTTTCCATCAATAATTTCTTATAGAAATTTTTCCATCAAAAATTTCTTATAGAAATTTTTCCATCAAAAATTTCTTATAGAAATTTTTCCATCAATAATTTCTTGTAGAAATTATTCCACCAAAAATTTCTTGTAGACATTTTTCCATCAACAATTTCTTGTAGAAATTTTTCCATCAAAAATTTCTTTTAGAAACATTTTCCATCAAACATTTCTTATCGAAATTTTTCTATCAAAAATTTCTGTCAAAAGCTTCTTATAGAAAGTCGTATATAAAGACTCCTTTAAAGTCGTCTATAAAGACTCCTTTAAAGTCGTCTATAAAGACTCCTTTAAAGTCGTCTATAAAGACTCCTTTAAAGTCGTCTATAAAGACTCCTTTAAAGTCGTCTATAAAGACTCCTTTAAAGTCGTCTATAAAGACTCCTTTAAAGTCGTCTATAAAGACTCCTTTAAAGTCGTCTATAAAGACTCCTTTAAAGTCGTCTATAAAGACTCCTTTAAAGTCGTCTATAAAGACTCCTTTAAAGTCGTCTATAAAGACTCCTTTAAAGTCGTCTATAAAGACTCCTTTAAAGTCGTCTATAAAGACTCCTTTAAAGTCGTCTATAAAGACTCCTTTAAAGTCGTCTATAAAGACTCCTTTAAAGTCGTCTATAAAGACTCCTTTAAAGTCGTCTATAAAGACTCCTTTAAAGTCGTCTATAAAGACTCCTTTAAAGTCGTCTATAAAGACTCCTTTAAAGTCGTCTATAAAGACTCCTTTAAAGTCGTCTATAAAGACTCCTTTAAAGTCGTCTATAAAGACTCCTTTAAAGTCGTCTATAAAGACTCCTTTAAAGTCGTCTATAAAGACTCCTTTAAAGTCGTCTATAAAGACTCCTTTAAAGTCGTCTATAAAGACTCCTTTAAAGTCGTCTACAAAGACTCCTTTAAAGTCGTCTATAAAGACTCCTTTAAAGTCGTCTACAAAGACTCCTTTAAAGTCGTCTATAAAGACTCCTTTAAAGTCGTCTATAAAGACTCCTTTAAAGTCGTCTACAAAGACTCCTCTAAAGTCGTCTACAAAGACTCCTCTAAAGTCGTCTACAAAGACTCCTTTAAAGTCGTCTACAAAGACTCCTTTAAAGTCGTCTATAAAGACTCCTTTAGAGTCGTCTATAAAGAATCCTTTAAAGTCGTCTATAAAGGCTCCTTTAAAGTCGTCTATAAACACTCCTTTAAAGTCGTATATAAAGACTCCTTTAAAGCCGTCTATAGAGACTCCTTTAAAGTCGTCTATAGAGACTCCTTTAAAGTCGTCTATAGAGACTCCTTTAAAGTCGTCTATAGAGACTCCTTTAAAGTCGTCTATAGAGACTCCTTAAAGTCGTCTATAGAGACTCCTTTAAAGTCGTCTATAGAGACTCCTTTAAAGTCGTCTACAGAGACTCCTTTAAAATCGTCTACAGAGACTCCTTTAAAGTCGTCTATAGAGACTCCTTTAAAGTCGCCAATAGAGACTCCTTTAAAGTCGTCTATACACGCAAAGAAAAAATTCGTTTCTGCGAAACGAAATATTAGGCAACTACAGTTCTCGTTTGGCGGAACTGAAATTTCGTTTGTTGTGACAGAAACATATTCTGACCAAAAGAAATTTCAGTCGTCGTAAACGCTATCTTTTGATGATATGACTTGTGATCGCTTTCGATCCATTCGCCCATCACTTTGAGTCTCGTCGCCGTGAGGGCAGCTTCATATCTAATCTGTATTTCTATTGGTTGGATATTCAAGATTGTCTCCAATGCCCTACTGGATGTGGTCCTCATTGCCCCGCTTACGCCGAGACAACACATTCGTTGGACCTTTTGTAATATCATTATGTTTCACTTTTTCTTCATTGATGTCCACCACACTACTCATGCGTAAGTTAAAATAGGTCTGATTACGCTCGTGTAGAGCCATTGTGTCATACTTGGATTAAGGCCCCATTTTGAGCCAATGGCTCTTCTACATAGTGCCCAGCATATGTGAGCTTTGTTCGCTCGTTCTTCTAAGTGGCACTTCCAATTTAGTTTCCTGTCCAGGATTACACCTAAGTATTTAGTGTTCTAAGTAATGTTGCTGAACCCATCCTATGACGATCATAAGAATGTCCAAAATGGAAAAATATTGATCCCCTCTAAAATGTCCTGCATACGTAAACTTTCAAAACGCCGATACACATAAATTCTTTTTTCACCCTCTCTAGCGGAATCCCTTTTTTTTCGAAAAAGTTAAATTTTGTTTCACAGTGTTATGAACCCCAGTTCTAGGTAGCTCTCACACACTCAACCTGTCGCAATGTCAATAGGAGAAGCTCTGCTTTAGATTATATTTAATATTTTCCAAACAACCCTCGTATATTTATATCATCATCTAATTATTACCGTCTTTGCAGTATAGCCAATACTTTCAATTTGTTGTGCATTCAATTGCTAAATCCAAGTTTCGTAAATTTTTAGTAATTTGTAGCAGTTCGTTTGAAATGGTTGAATAGTTCTTAACAGAGTCAATGTGGGAAATAAAAGTAAAGATAAAATTGCAGTCCTCCGAGAATATTTAAGGAGTGGCAAAAGGAAATTCATGTGGAATTGCCGTGCAAAACTGAACTGCCAATCATTAACTAAAACTCGCCAAGGCGCAGGAGAATCCTTTAAGGTATGTGTGCAAACAGCAGTTTTAAATTTTTTTCCATATTCAATTTAATAATTTTTTTTTGTTTTAATAATTTATAAAATGTTTTAACTGAATATAAGTGAAATTCCAGAGGTTTTTCAGATAAACTCCATTAAAATAAAATTCGATGTAATTACTATAAGTACTTTCATTTTTGTGGTACACTTTTCGGTCCTTTGGAGCTTTCAAAGAGTAATACAATTTATATCATTACAATGTAATTTTTCCAAATAATCGCAGAAGCAATTTTATACACTCCAAGAAATATCATGGCAGACACAGCGAAAAATGTTTGTTATACATACAAGCTACTGAAAAAGGAGAAAGCAGCACACATCTTTTGAAACAGCGAACCTATGTTTGCTGATGTAAATAAATTAAGCTGATTAAGTTTTTGGGTTAAGTTTTGAGTTATATATAATTTGCTACAAACCAAAAGTGTAACACATCAAAGGGGTGACCTAATACCCTAAATATGTTCTGCGGGTATGAGCAATGTCCGTCCGTCCGTCTGTCTGTCTGCTGGCTGGTGCGCACGATAACTCTCGAAAGGAGTAACCGATTGACTTCAAATATGGTATGTGGTAATATTTTCTTCTATCTCCGGCTAAGTTCGAAGATGGGCCATATTGGTCCACTCCTTCTAGTACCTCCCCCACAAAGGGTTTACATTTAGTGAAATATTTATTATTTAATAACTTCTTTTTACTACTTATTTGAATCATCTGAAATTCTAGACATAGTATTAGTTTATTAGTCACTATTACCTCGAGAAAAATAGGTGAACTTGCCACGCCCCTTTTGGTACCTCCCACACAAATGGACAATTTTGAACCAAAAGTAACCAGCTTATAACTTTAATATCAGTGCATTTAAAGACTTGAAATTATGTACAGTGTAATGGTTTAATAGTGCATACAATACAGTGAAAAATGCCACGCTCCTTTTGGTACCTCCCATACAAATGGACCATTTTGTACCAAAATTACCAGCTAATAAATTTAATACCAGTGCATACAAATACTTTAAATTTGTAATGCTTTCATAGTACCAAGAGTCTGGAGAAAAGTGTCCGTTATTGGCGCAGCTTTTAACTTTAATACCAGTACATACTTTAAAGTTATTAAATGTATTTTAAATTGATAATAATTTAATTAAAACAAAAAAATAAATAAATTTACGAATATTTTTTTGGGGGCTCAAGGCGAGGAGATTCATAAGTCGGTTTACCCGACTGAACTTTCGTACTTTTTGTCCGTATCAAATGATATATACCCTTGTCCCCTTGTCACTCTAAAGTGAGGGTATAATAAAAAGGGGTCATTTTAAAAATTTATGTTTTTGATTCATTTGCTTTGGAATTATCCAGGTAACTTTCAAGAAAATTGGAAATTAAAAAAATTTACCATAAAAATTTTTTTCAATATTTTTTCATGTTTAGGACACTATATTGCTTACACCAGAAAATATTATGCATAGCCCTTCGACAAAAAACATTTGGAGATTGGTGTTATTATATGTATTTTGTTCAAATTGGTTGTAATTTTTCGTTGGATTCTATATTAATTTCTTCTCTCCATCTAAAATATTTTTGTCTGAAATAAAAACTTTTAATCCCACCGCTCCTAAACCATTTTGCTCCTAAACTTTGTAACGCCTAAAAAAAAAATGTCCATATTAGCCATGTCCAAATGTGAAGCGAACTTCAAGCGAATTTTGGTACAGAGACATTTCTTAGACTACACTGAAAAAAAATTTGTCATAAAATTTAAGAATTGCTCCAAAGACGTCCTTAGTCTTCAAAATAAGTACATTTGTACTTAAAATATAGAAAATTACATAAATATTAAGTAATTCACTTAATTTTAAGTACATTTTCTTAATTTTAAGTACAAAATGTACTTATTTTGAAGACTAAGGACGTCTTTGGAGCAATTCTTTAATTTTATGAAAATTTTTTTTTCAGTGTAGGGACTATCCCCATTGAAAATGGGGCATATCGATCCATGTTTTGGGTATAGCCGCCACATAATAATGGTCCCCACCGATGTTACTTCATGACACTCTAGAGAAAACATTTTCCAATTGATCTGGCTGACATTTTAGAATTTATATTTTATATTGAACCTAGTCGTCCCTAAATGGGGTACATCATTCCATGTTTTGCTATAGACCTCATACTAAGGTCCCCGCCGGTGTTATTTCATGAGGCTCTAAAGAACACATTTTCCAATTGATCTGGCTGAAATTTAAGAATTTACACTTTATATGGACCTAATCGTCGCTATATTGAAAAAAAGTTGTCTTCAAATTAAAGATTAGCGCCAAAAACGCCCTTAGTCTTTAAAATAAGTACATTTTGTACTTAAAATATACATAATTTCTTTGATATAAATTAAATTTTCCTAATTTTAAGTACAAAACGTACTTATTTTAAAGATTTAGGGCTTTAATTTTAAGGCAATATTTTTTTTCTGTTCAGTTAAAATGGGAAACATCTGTCCATGTGTTGATATTGCCCCCATATATAGAGGTTCCTTCTGATTAGACCTCTTGTATTTATAATATTGCATTAAATAGTTTCAAGTGTAAAAGGAGTATTTCGGTCCATGTTTTAAAAATGCACACTATTTAACCTGCAACTGTTCATAGTAATAATGGTTCTACGTACATTTGTTGAGAAACAATGGTAGAGAGGACTTTAGTCTGTTTTTTTTCATAAAAATTTCGAGCGTAATATTTGTTGCTAACGTAATTACCTTTAAATGTTTTTAGAAGTTTTTTGTTAATGATCGATTTACGGCCTGTTTCTGTATTTCTAACGAAAGCCTCTGCGAACGAAAACCAATCACTCACTTTCGTCTGGAATTTGGTTTCTCTAAAGTTTCTTCGTTCCTTCGCCTGGCTTTACGTCAATGACGTTAGCAATTTACCAATTGGCAAATAATGTAATTGCCAGGTCAATAATTTCACAACTTCCGGTCTAAAAAAGCACACATTTTTGTATGGTCGACCTTAGAAAATACACCTCTGTATCCTTTACACTAGTGGTGGCCAAAAATCAACCCTGGGTGGTTCAGCTGAGCTGATCCAACACTCTCATTTCTTTCTCTCTCTCACGTCTCTCTCATTGTGCACTGATGAATTTTTCCATCTTAGCGAGCTGCCAATGTTGACTTCTTTATGCTTAAAAATGTAAACATATGTATACAATTTTATTATTATTTTATTGTTTCTACCATAATTATATTTATATTTACTTATTTTTTACATTTAATTACTTTTTTTTTGCCATTGTTCCTATCAGTCGACAAATAAAATAAAGTGACTCGATCTGACATTTGTGTTCGCCCAGATGACAGCAAAGAGAGATAGAGAAACAAAAATTTACACTGAAATGATTACGTTTTCGTACGAGTTCATTATCGTGCGACTTGCCGTTGTGATGGTAGTTAGTGAAACCCAAATCAGCTGTTTGTCGTCTGGCAAGCGAACGAAAGCAACATTTTAAGTTACAGAAACAGGCTGTTAATTTTCAATTTTATTAGATTTATTGAATGTTTTCACATTCGAATTGTTCAGCTTTTTCGATCAACTCTTCCTTTCGAAAGAGAGGTTTTTTGTGGTGTATTGGAAAATATAAGACACTGCGCTTTGAAAGCCATGTAAACACATACCCTTATACGTATTTCAATCCTGGGCGGGGATATCATCAGAGGGTCTTATACATGACACATTGTGGGCTTGTAGTTGTGGCGATCATCACTTGTATATATACCAATCTACAAAGAAATTTGCATATGGGATTTATATACCTACGAAGAAAGCTTACAAGTCACACAGCCAAAGAGCTCCAAGCGAGACTTACAGCCTGTTTCTGTAACTTAAAAATTTGCTTTCGTTCGCCTGCCAGACGACAAACAGCTGATTTGGGTTTCACTAACTACCGTCTCAACGAGAAGTCGTACGATAATGAACTCGTACGAAAACGTAATCATTTCAGTGCAAATTTCTCTTTGCTGTCATCTCGGCGAACACAAATGTCAGATGGAGTCACATTATTTTATTTGTCGACTGATAGGAACAATGATAAAATAAACATTATTAAAAGCAAAAAATAAGTAGATATTAATATAATTATGGTAAAAACAATTAAATAATAATAAAATTGTGTACATATGTGTACATATTTAAGCATAAAGAAGTCAATATTGGCTGCTCGCTAAGATGGAAAAAAAATATCAGTGCACAATGAGAGAGACGTGAGAGAGAGGGAAAGAAATGAGAGTCTTGGTGCAGCTCAGCCTACCACCCAGGGTTGCTTTTTTGGCCACCGCTAGTGTAAATAGTACAGAGATGTATTTTCTAAGTCGACCATACAAAAATGTGTACTTTCTTGGACCGGAAGTTGTGAAATTATTGATCTGGCAATTACATTATTATCGAATTGGTAAATTGCTAACGTCATTGACGTAAGGCCAGGCGAACGAACGATAGAACGTTAGAGAAACCAAATTCCTGACGAAAGTGAGTGACTGGTTTTCGTTCGCAGAGACTTTCGTTAGAAATACAGAAACAGGCCGTTAAATTCACCATTTTCACCACCCCATGTGACCGGTAAGGGTTGCCAGTTCGACACAGTTGTCTCTACACCAATCGCCAGTAGATGGCGTGGATTCTGAGATTAGTTGGACGATTAGAAAGACTTTACTACATTTCAGTAAGCATAGTATTTTTTGTTGAATACCAAATTTTTAATGTTATTATTTAGAATTCATTAACACTACGTGTTGAAGATGAGCAGCTTCTTTCTAATTTATTTTGATGAGTTGGGGGAACATGTTAGACTTCTCCTTCCGAAATTATCAAAAACCAAAGTTAAATCCGACAAAAATTGAAAAAACTATTTTTTTTTAAATCAATATTTTTACATGCAAATTCTGTGCATTATAAAAATTTAATATATGATTAATATATATATTTAAACAACATTATTTTAACAAAAGTGGCCAACAACCATTAATAATGATGCTAACAAAATTTATTTCTTTCTACTAAATAAAATAATATATTTTATTTAAATTGAAGTACCTTGTTTCCCATCATTTTTTGCAAGAATTTTTATAATACTCCAAATAATACTCGTAAAGTACTGTGAAATAAAAACACTCAAAATTAGTTTCGTTTTCTCACCTTCTTTAAGAAGTTGTGTGTATGCATGTTCTTTATTATTTCAAAGCTCGTTTTTTTTGAATTTTTTCGTCTTTAATGACATTGCTGAGTTTAAGTTTAAAATAAAAAAATAAACAAAAAATAATAATTTTGTTATTATGCGAAAGCTTTCGACAAGTTTCGGCAATTTACAGATGAATTATTCTATTAATATACATACATATGTATGTATGTGGGTCCTGTTTAGCCGTGGCCCCTGGCTGTATTTACCTAACGTCAGTCGTAATAGTATATAATAGCATAGAATAGAATTATTTGTGATGGCTGTGGTCGGTCTACGGAAGTGTTCGATAATTTGATTCGTTTCAGTCGAAGGCATCGTCTGATTTATGCCTTCGATTCAGTATCGGTACTCTGAGAGTTGGCTTCGCTGGGTTTGTTCTCATCCACATTGCCACAGATGCAGCAGGGGCATTTCTCTTTCAAAGCAATGCGATATTTAGGATGGCTACCCGAGTGAGAGGGTGAGAGAGAGAGAAACATATAAACGAAATTAACAAAATTTTAAGAGACAATAATCGAGAGAGATTAAGTTAAATGGGGATTTCTGTTAGGGAGTGGTAGCTATCACAGACGCTCTATTACACACATGTTCCGTCGTGACTTTGTTTACATTTGCCTGAGTTACGAACGAATAGAAATGATTTTCAAACGCGAAAAATATAGTTTTCCGGAGTCTTTTTTTGAACTTTTTTGGTACACAACGATCGATATTAATTTTCTAAATATGATAATAACAAAAAATCTCGAAAATCGGTCTTGAAATACGCAAAAAAATCACTCGCTGAAATCAAATTTCTATTCGTTCGTCACTGATAGACTACTCGCTACTGGACGGAACTTCTTTATAAATTTATTTTCTTTGGTAGCTACACTCTGCAATAAAAGCAAATAATAATAAATTCTCCACTACTCACCTGGTGGCATAGACAATTGGATTATAGACAGTGGCAGATTTGGCAAAGCTAGCTCCCCAAATGGTATTCAGTGGTGTCAAACCCTCATATTTGAATAGACCCAAAGTGTTGATGACTTGATAGGGGGTCCAGGCCATGAACCACAAAGAGATGGTGACCAAGGCCACCTTGGCCAATTTTCCCTCAGCGGATTTGTCGGCATCCTCAGAAGAACGCAGAGATTTGACATTCATTTTCTTGGCTTGTTCACGCATAGCTTTCTCGTGGGCCGATACAGCCTATGGAAGGAAGGAAGGAACGAAGAAAAAATACCATTAGCCGCTCCAGAAATGGATTTATCATATCTCAATCTCAATACTTACAGCAATAATGAACCAATAGGAATAGCAGATCAAGAACAATGGAATATAGTAGACAAAAATGGTGTAGAAGATCAAATAGGTACGTGGATTCCAGTCACGTTCCAAATAATCAATACCGCAGGAAGTTAAATTGCCCTCAGGCACATATCTATGGGAGAAAGGTGAAAAATTCAAAAAAAAATTTTTCCAAAAATTTTACAACTACAGCTGCAAACCGGAAAAAGCCGTAGGCAGACAAGTTAGTGGGAGAACGTAACGCAGTGTTTGATTGATTTTTCTAGATCTTTAAAGAAATGGCCAAATTAGCTAATATTCAACAAAAACTAATAGCCTTGGCAGCATTTAGAAAATTGTCCAGCTGAACAGAGTTCTTACATTACGTCAATCCACTAACTAAGCACCTAAACTTTCTTTCCTGCATATATTTATTTACAATTTTACATTCCCCGTGAACAACTCACCGACTCCATCCCAACATTGGGGCAAAGGTCCAAATACTGGCCATGCACCAGATAAATATAATCTTAAATATGGCCAATTTCACAGTCATCGGCTGACCCGCCATACCCTTCACGATGACATTGTAACGATCCAATGCCACCATGCTCATCGACCATATGGAACTGCAACCGAACGCCGAACCAAAAGCAGAATACAGGTCACACCACAGTGGTCCCCAGATCCAGGTCTCATAGTATAAATTGATTCCCATCATTGGTGTGTTAACTACCATCATGCCAAAATCGGAAACGGCCAAATTGATCACCAGCAGATTGGCGGGAGTGCGCAGAGATTTTGTTGTGCCGAAAATATAGATTACAGTGCCATTACCAATCCACGCCAAGATACCAATCGTGAGTAGATAAGCCGCGAGTATTTTATTCCACATGGGATCCAGAGGGGGGAATTGATTCCAATAGGGACTGACTAAATGGGCCATATCGGGTGTTACCTGCAGAAATCCGAGAGAATCAACAAAATATTATAAAAAAATAAATAAATAATGCATTCTCTGAATAAGGATTATAAATGAAATGCAGAAATGCAAAGATATAAAATGAAATTTATAATCTAAAAGATTATAAACAAAGATTATGACTAAAAAGCAACCAAAAATTCAATTCAATACTATTCCAACATATTGTTCTGCAATTTAATATATGTACAATAATCTCACCGCAAAAAGACAGGATTTCAAAAGTATTAAATATAACGCTAATCAGCATTGCTGAAACTCAGCTTGAGTTAGATGCAGAAAAGTCGTTGGAATTAAATTTTTATAGAAAATTTCATCATAATTACATTTTTCTACAAAAATTCTTGAAAAAGCATTTATTTTAGAATTTTTTTTTTTAAATTTACATTTTTCTAGAAAATTCCTCCAAATTTGTATTTTTCTAAAAACTGTTGTTCAAATCTAATTTTTCCACAAATTTCGAAATTAAGTTTTTCTAGTAATATCATTGAATTGCAAGAATTTCAGTAGAAAATTTTACTAAAATTACATTTCTCTGCAAATTTTTTTTTTAAATAATTTATTTATTTATTTATGAATTACAATACAAAGTAAATTTATATTCTAATTTTACTTTGTAACCCGGCATTTATATTCTAAATGCCGGGTTACAAAGACCATATGGCTAGATTTTGCAGCGACAGACCAGAGCTTCTGGTGGGAATCGAACCCACGACCCCCAAACTCATAGGCGGGTACGCTACCAACTCACCTACTGGGGCGAAATAATTTATTTCTACAAAATTTTGTTGAAATTTCATTTTTCTTGAAAATTTTGTTCAAATTATATTTTGTAGAAAGTTGAATCGATATTTGATTTTTTTGAAAATTTTATCGAAATTTAAGTTTTAGCATTTTTGCATTTGCATTGCATTTTTCTAGAAAAATCGTTGAATTGAATTTCTGTTCAAAATTTTGTTACATTTAAATTTCTTGAAAATAATTTTTGTCAATTTTGAATTGCATTCCTGTAAAAAATTTTGTTACATTTAAATATCTCGTCAAAATTTCTTGAAAATAATTTTGGACAATTTTGTCCAATTTTATGTTTCCAAAAAGTTGCATCGATATTGGATTTTTCTAGAAATTTTCATTAAAATTGAATTTTTCTGCAATTTTTTTTTTGAAAATTTAATTTTTTTTTTGGGTCGTTGAAATAATTTTTTTCTACAAAATTTCGTTAAAATTGCATTTCTCTAAAAAAATTATTGCACTTTTTTCTAGAAAATTTTGTTGAAATTTAATTAATTTTTAACCATTTTGTCCAAATTGTGTGTTTCTTGAATATTTCATCGAAATTGAATTTTTCTTGAAAATTTCATCGAAATTGAATTTTTCTCCAATTCTTTTTTTTTGAATCGTTGCATTTTTTCTGTGTATCGTTGAATTAAATTTTTCTAGAAAATTTTGTCAAAATTGCATTTCCTCTAAAAATGTGTTTAAATAAACTTTTTTTAGAAAATTTTGTTGTTGTTGTCCAAATTATATGTTTCAAAAAGTGGCATCGATATTGGATTTTTCTAGCAAATTTCATCGAAATTTCATTTATCTGTAAAATTTTTGTTGAAATTTCATTTTTTAAAAAAATCGTTGAAATGCATTTTTATAGAAAAGTTTGATAAAATTACATTTCTCTGCAAAATTTCTTGAAAATAATGAAATTCTAGAAAATTTTGTTGAAATTCCATTTTGCTTGAAAATGTTGTCCAAATTATATTTTTTTTTAGAAAAATACAAATTCAAAATCTTAAATAAAATAAGTAAAATTTCAACGGAAGTTTTTAGAAAAATCCAATTTCAAGAAATCTTTTAAATATACCAATTTTGCAAATTTTCTGTAAATTTAGATTTTTAAAAATTGAATTTTCTAAAAATATTCAATTTTCAGAAGATTTACAATAAATACATATGCAATTTTGATGAAATTTTGCAAGAAAATATTAGTTAATGCAAAAATTTTCTAGATAAATACAATTTTGAAGAAAAATGCAATTTTAAACGGATTTTTTTTAGAAAAATACAAATTCACCGGAGTTTTTAAAATAAACCAAATTTGGCAAATTTTCTACAAAAATAGTTTTCAATAAAATTTTTTTATAAAAATTAAATTTTATTATTTAAAAAAAAAAAACATTTTTCACAAAGTTTACAATAAATATGGAATTTTTATGAAATTTTGCAAGAAAATATTAATTTAGACAAAATTTTCTAAAAAAAAATCAATTTTGAAGAAATTTTATAGAATAATGCATTTTTACGGATTTTCTTTTTAGAAAAATTTAATTTTCAAGGGATTTTTTAAGAAAAATGCAATTTTGTCAAAAAGTTTTTAAAAATACCTATTTTGAAAGATTCCTACAAAGATTCGATTCGATTACTAAATTTTTTTTATAAAAATTAAATTTTATTGAAATTTATCAAAAAAATTTCAACTTTCGCAAAATTTACAATAAATATGCAATTTTGATAAAATTTTGCAAGAAAACATTAGTTTATGCAAAAATTTGTAGAAAAATTTATTTTTGAAGAAATTTTATAGAAAAATGCATTTTTTAAAAACAGTAATTTTAACAAATTTTCTACAAAAATTTGATTTCTATACATTTTTTATAAAAATTAAATTTTATTGAAGTTTTTTAAAAAAAAATTAACTACCAAAAAATTTATAATAAATAGGAAATTTTGATGAAATTCGCAAGAAAATATTAATTTAGGCAAGATTTTCTAGAAAATTGCAATTTGAAGAAATTTTATAGAAAATAACATTTTCAATTTTTTTTAGAAAAATTCCACTTTCAATTTTTTTTAGGAAAATGCATTTCCTACAAAAATTAAATTTCTATAATTTTTTTAAAAAAATAAATTTTATTGAAATTTTTCCAAACAAAAAAATGCAATTACCACAAAATTTACAATAAATATGTAACTTTGAATTGTAGAAAATATTAATTTAAGCAAAATCTTCTAGAAAAATGCATTTAGAAGAAATTTTAAAGAAAATGCAATTTTCAACAGATTTTTTTTTTAGAAAAATTTAATTTTCACGAAACTTTGTTAGAAAAATGCAATTTCAACGAAATTTTTTAATAAACCACGAAATTTTTTAATAAACCAATATTGGCAAATTTATAAAAATTAAATTTTATTTAAATTTTCTAAAAAATCAATTTTCACAAAATTTGCTATAAATATGCAATTTGGTGATATTTTGCCAGAAAATATTAATTTAGTCAAATTTTATTAGAAAAATGCAATTTTCAAGAAATTGTATCGGAAAAATTCAATTTTCAAGGGATTTTTCATGTAGAAAATTGCAATTTCGACAAAAAAAAATTAAAAATACCGATTTTGACAAATTTCTACAAAAAATCGATTTCTACAATTTTTTTTTAAAAATAGAATTTCATTAACATTTTTCCAAAAAAATGTATTTACCACAAAATTTACAATAAATATGCGATTTTGATGATATTTTCCGGCTAATATTTAATTTAGTCAAAATTTTCTAGAAAAATTCAATTCCAAAGAAATTTTATAGAAAAATGCAATTTTCAAGGATTTTTTTTAGAAAATTCAACGGATTTTTTTAGAAAAATGCAATTTCAACAAAATTTTTTATATATACCAATTTTTCCGAATTTTCTATAAAAATTTGATTTCTATTTATTTTTTTATAAAAATTCAATTTTATTAAAATTTTCTGCAAAATGAAATTTTCACAAATTTACAATAAATATACAATTTTGATGAAATTTGCAAGAAAATCTTATTTTTTAGGCAGAATTTTTTGAAAATTCAATTTTGACGATTTTGAAGAAATTTTATAGAAAAATTTAATTTTCAACTGATTTTTTTTTTTAGAAAAATGCAATATCGAGGAATTTTTTTAAATAGCAACTTTAACAAATTTTTTACAAAAATTAGTTTTCTATAAAATTAAATATTATTGAAATTTTTCAAAAAAAAATTAACTACCAAAAAATTTACAATAAATATGAAATTTTGAAGAAATTCGTAAGAAAATATCAATTCAGGCGAGATTTTTTAGAAAAATGCAATTTGAAGAAATTTTATAGAAAATACAATTTTCAACGGATTTTTTTAGAAAAATTTCATTTTTATATATACCAATTTTTCCAAATTTTCTATAAAAAATTTAATTTGAATTTTTTTTTATAAAAATTAAATTTTATTAAAATTTTCTAAAAAGCGGCATTTTCACAACATTTACAATAAATATACAATTTGATGAATTTGCAAGAAAATGCAATTTTGACAAAATTTTATTAAAAAAATCGATTTTGAAGAAATTTAATAGAAAAATTTTGAAGAAATTTTATAGAAATAAAAATTTTATTTTCAACAGATTTTTTTATTTAGAAAAATGTAATTTTGAGGATTTTTTTTTAAACAGCAATTTTAACAAATATTCTACAAAAATTTGATCTCTACACATTTTTTATAAAAATTAAATTTTATTGAAAATTTTCAAAAAAATTAACTACCAAAAAATTTACAATAAATATGAAAATTTGAAGAAATTCGCAAGAAACTATTAATATAGGCAAAATTTTCTAGAAAAATGCAATTTGATGAAATTTTATAGAAAAATGCAAAATTTTAAAGGATTTTTTTTAGAAAAATTCATTTTTCAACAGATTTTTTATAGAAAAATGCAATTTCGACAAAATTTTTTTTAAAATTCCAATTTTTATAGGAAAAATTCAATTTTCAAGGGAATTCGTTATATATTTTATATATTTTTGAAATACCAATTTTAAAAATTTATTTCCAACATTTTTTTTATAAAAATTAATTGTTTTTTGAAATTTCAACCAAAAAATGCAACTTTCGCAAAAGTTACAATAAATATGCAATTTTGCAAGAAAATATTTTCTCTTGCAATGCACAAGCCTTCTTGCCTTGTGCAATGCAACGTATGAATAAAAAAAATTATAAAAAAATAAAAAATTTTCAGCGGATTTTTGTAGAAAAATGAATTTTGACGAAATTTTTTAAAAATACTATTTGTGACAAATTTTCTACAAAAATTCGATTTCTATAAATTTTTATAAAAATTAAACTTTATTGAAATTTTTCAAAAAAAATCAATACAAAATTTACAATAAATACGCTATTTTAATAAAGTCGAAAAAAATAGTCAAGATTTTCTAGGAAAATTAAATTTCGTTAATTTTGAGGGACATACATAATTATAATAGTGCAATTTCCTATAAAATATTAAAAAATTGCAATTTGTATGAAATTTCCTTACAAAATCGACGTATGATTTTCAATTCATCACAAATCTTAATTTTCTGGATATTCTAACTAAAAGCTATAAATTGCGAATACCATTCGGCACGTTATGAGAAAATAGGCTTTCTACTGATATATAACTTATTCGAATTTGAGTAACCTAAGGATCCAAAAAGTGTACCACAAAAATCAATGTATGGCTTTCAATTCATAAAAAAATTAATTAATTTTCAAGATATACTAACTAACATTTGCAAGCTGCAAAACCCATTCTGCACCTTATGGGAAAATAGACTTTCAATTGATATATAGCTTATATCTATGGGAGAGCTCTAAAGATCCAAAAAGAGTACCACAAATATCAATGTAGGGCTTTCAATTCTTCAAACAAAATTACACTATTTTCTGCAACTTGAACTAACTGCTATAAGCTATAAATATGATTCTGCACATCGTAATGATAATTGATTTTCATTCATATATAACTTATTACAATTGGAGAGCTCGAAAGCACCGAAAAGTGTACCACAAAAATCAACGTAGGGCTTTCAATTAATCAAATCAATATTCGTTTTCGGAATATACTAACTAAAATCTATAAGTTATAGACATAATTCTGCAAATCATTGTGAGATAGTGATTTCACAGATGATATTTTATCATAATTTAACATTAATAATTCATAAAATGATGATCCAAAAATGTGAACCACACATATCTTGATAAAGTTTTTAGCTGTCAATCAACTCCTATTTTTATAGATTTTGTGATGATTTTGAAATATGAACCACAAAAATCTTGGTAGAGCTTCTAGCTATCAATTATTTCTTATTTTTATAGATTTTGTGAAGATGTGAACCACAAAAATCTTGGTAGTTTTTACCTATCAACACCTATTTTTATATATTTTTTTCCGGCTGCATAATTTTTTTCGAATTTATTTCGTGTGAAATTTATTTTTTCTTTTCGTGAGTTTCTAGGAAATCAATACCCACCTTATCTATTACCGATCCATTTTGAAGGGCAGCAAAGTGAGGTCCTATATGTAAGGCCGGGTCAGCATATCTGTTACTCCGTTTAAAAAAAAATATATATATATATATATTATTTCATTTTCGTTTACACTTTGTCTTTTTTTACAAAATCTGCAAAATCACACAGACACCCACTCACCTTTCCATTGTGTTAGGGTTTTTTTTAATCGAATCTTTTGAATATATCCGATTTTAAAGTTTTGTTACTTTAATTTAGTTGTGAAAAAAAAGTTTGCAAATTATTTTACAATAAAATTTAGTTTCTTTTTTGCTTCACTGTAAACTAAATATGTAAATGGTATCTGGCCTTTTTATGTTATATTTCTTTTGTTTTTGTTAATATAAATCACCAGTCGTAAAATTCGATAAGGGGTCAATGAGGTTGTTGACCATCTGCGGAAATGTTTGAAAACATCTCCAGGTTTTATAGTTTTTCTCTTCTTGCTTTATGGCAAATGTCTCAAAAAAAGACAATTAAATTAGGATTTCCATTTGTTTACGTTAAACCACCTTCCCTCCTACCTACCCCAATGACACATGTTTGTACAGTACATGTGTTAGTTAAGAAAAAATTCACAAATTTTATGTAGAACATGATCTAAAATTTGTCCCCCTTCATTAGCTAAACAAGAGGTTTCCATACGTAAATTTTTAAAGAATTTCTGGGGAAAGTCAGAAACAAAGTTCGTCCAGAAATTTCGTCAATTTTATTCCACAACATTAATTTTAATTTTTCTAGAAATTTTCATCAAAATTCCATTGTTTTTTTTTTTTAGAAAATTTCATTGAAATTCCATTTTGTTTTCGAAAAATAATTTTTTCCGATCAACTTAATCGAAATATTATGTTATGGAAAATTTTGTGAATAAGTACTTACACTGTATTCTATAAAATTTCATCAAAATAATTTTTTCCAGAATTTCGTTAAAAATGAATTTTCCTAGAAAATACCATTGAAATCTTTTTAAGAATACGACGTCGAAATTTCATTATTGTAGAAAATTTTATTTTACCGAAAAATTTTATATTTTAATGAAAAATTACTGAGAAATTTAATTTTTCTAGAAATTCCTTTAATTTTATTGTACAAATTTTAATTTTTATTAAAATTCAAAATTCCATTTTTACTCAAAAATTTTATATTTCCGACAAAAATAATAATTTTGAAAAAAATTTCTAGAAAACTTGATTTTTGACGAAATTTCCAGGAAGATGGTTATGAAATTTTAAACAAATTTTTTTCTTGACGAAATTTCAAGAAAATTTTTATTTAACGAAACTTTATAGAAAAACTATTTAGAAAATGGAATTTCAACATTTTATTCTTAGAAAAATAATAATTAAATTTTTGTTTGTATTCAAAAAAAATTTAAAGTACCTATCTTGACAAATGTTCTAAAAAAAATCGATTTCTAAAATTGTATTTAAATTTTTCCAGAAAATTTAATTACCACAAAATTTACAATAAATATGCGATTTTGATAAAATTTTCAAGAAAATACTTAATTTAGTAAAAATTTTCTAGAAAAATTCAATTCTTAAGAAATTTTATAGAAATATGCAATTTTATATACCAATTTCCAAATTTTCTATAAAAATTTGATTTCTATTATATTTTTTTTATAAAAATTATTTTTTTTTTAGAATTTTCTAAAAATTTACATTTTCACAACATTTACAATAAATATACAATTTTGATGAAATTAGCAAGAAAACCTTAATTTTTTAGGCAAAATTATCTAGTAAAAGCAATTTTGAAGAAATTTTATAGAAAAATACAATTTTGAAGAAATTTTATAGAAAAATTCAATTTTGAAGATTTTATAGAAAAATGCAACTTTCAACGGATTTTTTTTTAAAATATGGAACTTTGATGATTTTTTTTTTAAAATAACAATTTTGACAATATTTCTTCAAAAATGAGATTTCTATAATTTATTTAAAAAAAATTATATATAATTGAAATTTTGCAAAACATAGTTAGTTACCACAAAATTTACAATAAATATGCAATTTTGATGAAATTCGCAAAAAATTATTAACATTTTCTACAAAAATGTAATTTTGAATAAATTTTATTGAAAATTCATATATATATATATGTATTTATAAATAAACCAATTTTTCCAAATTTTCTATAAAAATTTGATTTCTATTATATTTTTTTATAAAAAAAATTTTTTTTTAATTTTCTAAAAATTGTCATTTTTACAAATTTACACATTTACAATAGATATGCAATTTTGATGAAATTTGCAAGAAAACCTTAATTTTTTAAGCAAAAATATCTAGAAATGCAATTTTGAAGAAATTTTATAGAAAAATTCAATTTTAAAGAAATTTTATACAAATATAAAATTTTCAACGGATTTTTTTTTAAAAAATGCAACTTCGACGATTTTTTTTAAATAGCAATTTTGACAATATTTCTTCAAAAATGAGATTTCTATAATTTATTTTAAAAAAATTATAGTTAATTGAAATTTTGCAAACAAAAGTTAGTTACCACAAAATTTACAATAAATATGCAATAAATTAGACAAAATTTTCTACAAAAATTTAATTTTGAAATTTGATTTCAATTATATTTTTGTATAAAAATTATTTTTTTTTTAAATTTTCTAAAAATTGACATTTTCACAACATTTACAATAAATATGCAATTTTATTGAAATTTGCAAGAAAACCTTAATTTTTTAGGCAAAATTATCTAGAAAAAGCAATTTTGAAGATATATTATAGAAAAATTCAATTTTGAAGAAATTTTATAGAAAAATTAAATTTTGAAGAAATTTTATAGAAAAATGAAATTTTCAACTGAATTTTTTTAGAAAAACTATTTAGAAAATTGATTTTCAACATTTTTTTTCTAGAAAAATAATAATTACATTTTTGTAGGTATTCAAAAAAAAATTAAAAATATCGTTTTTGACAAATTTTCTGCAAAAAATCGATTTCTAAAATTTTTTTTTAAAAATAAATTTTATTTAAATTTTCCCATAAAAAATTTAATTACCACATAATTTACAATAAATATGCGATTTTTAACAAATTTTCAAGAAAATATTTAATTTAGTCAAAATTTTCTAGAAAAATACAATTCTGAAGAAATTATATGGAAATATGCAATTTTCAAGGATTTTTTTTAGAAAATGCAATTTTCAACGGAACTTTCTCTGTTAGAAAAATGCAATTTCAAAAAATTTGTTTATATATATACCAATTTTTCCAAATTTTCTATAAAAATTTGATTTCTATTATATTTTTGTATAAAAATTATTTTTTTTTAAATTTTGTAAAAATTGACATTTTCACAACATTTACAATAAATACGCAATTTTGATGAAATTTGCAAGAAAACCTTAATTTTTTAGGCAAAATTATCTAGAAAAAGCAATTTTGAAGAAATTTTATAGAAAAATTAAATTTTGAAGAAATTTTATAGAAAAATTAAATTTTGAAGAAATTTTATAGAAAAATGAAATTTTCAACGGAATTTTTTAGAAAAACTAGAAAATGGAATTTCAACATTTTTTTCTAAAAAATAATAATTACATTTTTGTAGGTATTCAAAAAAAAAATTAAAAATATCGATTTTGACAAATTTTCTGCAAAAAATCGATTTCTAAAATTTTTACCACATAATTTACAATAAATATGCGATTTTTAACAAATTTTCAAGAAAATATTGAATTTAGTCAAAATTTTCTATAAAAATACAATTCTGAAGAAATTTTATAGAAATATGCAATTTTCAAGAATTTTTTTTAGAAAATGCAATTTTCAACGGAACTTTCTTTGTCAGAAAAATGCAATTTCAAAAAATTTGTGTATATGTATATACCAATTTTTCCAAATTTTCTATAAAAATTTGATTTCTATTAATTTTTTTATAAAAATTATTTGTTTTAAAATTTTCTATAAATTTACATTTTCACAACATTTACAATAAATATGCAATTTTGATGAAATTTGCAAGAAATTATCTAGAAAATGCAGTTTTGAAGAAATTTTATAAAAAATAAAATTTTGAAGAAATTTTATAGAAAAATATAATTTTAAAGAAATTTTACAGAAAAATTCAATTTTGAAGAAATTTTATAGAAAAATTAAATTTTAAACGGATTTTTTTTAGAAAATGCAACTTCGACGAATTTTTTTTTAAAATAACAATTTTGACAATATTTCTTCAAAAATGAGATTTCTATAATTTATTTAAAAAAACTATATTTAATAGAAATTTAGCAAAAAAAAGTTAGTTACCACAAAATTTACAATAAATATGCAATTTTGATGAAATTAGCAAGAAAATATTAAATTAGACAATATTTTCTACAAAAATGTAATTTTGAAGAAATTTTATTGAAAATTCATATATATATATATTCATTTATAAATATACCAATTTTTCCAAATTTTCTATAAAAATTTGATTTCTATTCATTTTTTTATAAAAATTATTTGTTTTAAAATTTTCTAAAAATTTACATTTTCACAACATTTACAATAAATATGCAATTTTGATGAAATTTGCAAGAAATTATATAGAAAATGCAGTTTTAAAGAAATTTTATAAAAAAATAAAATTTTGAAGAAATTTTATCGAAAAATATAATTTTAAAGAAATTTTACAGAAAAATTCAATTTTGAAGAAATTTTATAGAAAAATTAAATTTTAAACGGATTTTTTTTTAGAAAATGCAACTTCGACGAATTTTTTTTAAAATAGCAATTTTGACAATATTTCTTCAAAAATTAGATTTCTATAATTTATTTAAAAAAAAAACTATATTTAATAGAAATTTAGCAAAAAAAAGGTAGTTACCACAAAATTTACAATAAATATGCAATTTTGATGAAATTAGCAAGAAAATATTAAATTAGACAATATTTTCTACAAAAATGTAATTTTGAAGAAATTTTATTGAAAATTAAATTTTCAACGGATTTTTTTGGAAAATGATTTTATTGAAAATTAAATTTTCAACGGTCTTTTTTAAGAAAAAATGCAATTTCGACAAAAATATTTTTAAAATATGTACCAAGTTTTTTTCCAAATTTTTTTTATATTCAAAATGATTCACAAAAATTTCCATAAAAATTATATTTAGACAAATTGATCGGAATTATAAAAATGGAATTTTAATAAAATTTTGTAGAAAAATTAAAATTGTGCAATAAAATTAAAATTAAAAGTAAAATATAAATTCTTATAAATACATTAAAATATAAATTGTTTTCGAAAAATAAAGTTTCCTACAAAAATTGGAATTTCAGTGAAATTTTCTAGAGCAAAAATGAAAAAAAAAATTTTTCTACAAAAGTAAAGTTTCAACAAAATTTTCTAGAAATATGGATTTTCGACGAAATTTTCTATAAAATGTGAATGTTCGACAGAATTTTCTAGAAAATGCTTTTTTGCCGAAATTTCGATAAGTATGGTATCTCGATGAAGAAAAACAATTTAGAAAGTTAACATTCAACAAATTTTTGCAGAGAAAAAAAATGTTATATCAAAATCATTATTTTTTTTTTGGAAATATAAAACTTTAGAGTAAAAATGGAATTTGATGAAATTTTCTCGAAAAATTAAAATGTTTACAATAAAAATGGACGGGATTTCCAGAAAAAATAAATTTCCAAGTAATTTTCCACTAAAATATAATTTTTTTCGGAAAAATAATATTTTCTACAAAAATGGAATATCGATGAAATTTTCTAGAAAAGACATTGAATTTCGATAATATTTTCTAGAAAAATTTATTTTTTTCATTTTCTAAATTTTTTTTCTATAAAGTTTCGTTGAAATTTGTATTTCTGGAAATGTCGACAAAATTGAATTTTTGTGAAAAAATTCGTCAAAATTTAATTTTTACCAAATTAATTTTTATGTAAAATTTCATAAAAATTTAATTTTTTTAGAATATTTTGCAAAATGTAGTTTTTCTAGAAAAATTCGTCATTCGAAGGAGTGACCGAACTAAGACCCCAAGAATATTTGGCGGAAATCCGTTTTGGTCAATTTTATGCCATTTGAGCCTGTCGGCCTGGCTGTCTGCTAGGCGGAGTTACAGGGCCTCCAAGTTGACCACCTCGGCGTATAACTTTTGTCTTTGTCCTTTATGTTACAGTTCAGGGTCACTGCTCCGGAATTAAGAAATTATGAAAAAAATTTGTTTAAATTTTACAAAAAATATATGTTGACAAATTTTTCCATGTTTTTTCCATCATAAATCACCGAAAGGTAAAATATCTAAGCGGCGCACTCTTCCATCAATTATAATATATATATATATATACGAAATAGAAAAGACATAGCCAATTTCTGTTATAAGTATAGACGACGTAGACGTCGACGTTAACAACATAAGCTCTACAAAGACATTGCGATTGAGGGGATGGGATGTAGAAGGGTTACTTGTTATTATGGTGTAAGCCATCCATAGGTTTTCATTTCTTATGCTTGCCCCGCTAGGAGTGTGTCAATCTATTAATAAAGTACTATTTTACACGACAAACTTATTATTATGATAATGAATTTTCGATGCGGCTTTCTCTTTCTTAATAGTTCAAATAATAATAAACCTTTGGAAATTGTACTACTTCAGATTTCAAAACAAAAATATTAGTGCGAAATATTCATTGAAGAATAGCTTTAACTTCTTTATTTTCCCATGGATTTGCGCTTCAGATATGCTACCTAATTTGATTACTTTGTCTCACATTTTGCTGGACTAAGTCCTGTTCTAGAAAAGTTCGAAGAAATATGTTTTTATTAAAAATTTCACTTTTATAGAAAATGTTTTCGAATTGCTCTTTTATAATTAGTTCCTTCAAAATTCATGAAATTCATAAAAATTGCATATTTATTGTAAACTTAGTGGAAATTGCATTTTATAGAAAATTTGCATAGAACATTTTGTCAAAATTGGTCAAATTATTTTTAAAAAACTTAGCTAAAATTTAATTTTTCCTTGAATCCTTAAAAATTTACTTTTTTATAAAAATTTATTTTTTATATTAAATTTCTTTTTTATGAATTTATTTTTTTATAAATTAATTTTTTTATAAAAATTTATTTGTTTTATAAAAATTATAAATTTATTGTAGGCTTAGTGGAAATTGCATTTTATAGAAAATTTGCATAGAACATTTTGTCACAATTGGTCAAATTATTTTTAAAAAACTTCGTTAAAATTGAATTTTTCCTTGAATCCTTGAAAATTTACTTTTTTTTTTAAAAATTTATTTTTTGTATTAAATTTTTTTTATGAATTTATTTTTTTATAAATTTTTTTATAAAAATTTATTTTTTTACAACTTATAAATTTTTAAAAAAATATTTTTTTTTTATAAAAATTATAAATTTATAAAAATTTATTGTAAGCTTAGTGGAAATTGCATTTTATAGAAAATTTGCATAGAATATTTTGTCAAAAGTGGTCAAATTATTTTTAAAAAACTTCGTTAAAATTGCATTTTTCCTTGAATCCTTGAAAATTTACTTTTTTATAAAAATTAATTTTTTATAATAATTTTTTTTTATGAATTTATTTTTTTGTAAATTTTTTTTTTTATAAAAATTTATTTTTTTTATAAAAATTATAAATTTATAAAAATTATAAATTTATAAAAATTTATTTTTTTTGTATAAAAATTATAAATTTATAAAAATTTATTGTAAGCTTAGTGAAGATTGCATTTTATAGAAAATTTGCATAGAACATTTTGTCAAAATTGGTATTTTTAAAAAACTTTGTTAAAATTACATTTTTCCTTTTCTAGAGAAATACAAACAACTCAACAATTTTTCTAGAAAAATGCAATTCTAACAAAATTGTACAGAAAAATGCAATTTCCACGAGATTTTGTAGAAAAATTAGGTTTAAAGATTAAAAATACAAATTGGAAGACATTTTGTAAAAAAATGGCAAATTCGAAAAATTTCTAAAAAATGAAATTTCTAGAATATTTTTAGGAAAATTAAATTATACTGAAATTTTCTCTAAAATTTGAATTTTTACACAATATTTAAGGAGAATTAAATTTCAACGTAATTTTTCTAGAAAATTTCGATGGAATTTCATTTTTTGTTTAGAAAATTCCTGCCCAAAATTATAGAAAATTCCATCAAAATTTATTTTTTATAAAAAATTTAATAGAAATCGGATTTTGTCAAAATTAGTGCTTTTAAAAAAATTCTTTGCTTTTTCTAAAAAAATCTATAATTTTTTTTTTATAAAAACATTCTTCAAGTTTGCATATTTCCAGAAAATTTCGTCAAAATTTAATTTTTTGAAAATGTTTCCAAATTAATTTTTTATAGATTTTTCGTTGACATTTTCTAGAAAAATTTTATTTTGAAAAAAGTTTCGAATTTTTAATGTTTTAGAATTTATCGTAAAAATATGCAATTACAAAAATTTTTGTAGAAAAATGAAATTATGTTGAAATTTTCTATAAATTATGTTGAAATTTTCTATATTATTTAATATTTTCACAAAATTTACTTTTTTATATAAAATTTTTTTTTATGAATTTATTTTTTTATAAATTTATTTTTTTATAAAAATTATAAATTTAAAAATTTATTATAAGCTTAGTGGAAATAGCATTTTATAGAAAATTTGCATAGAACATTTTGTCAAAATTGGTCAAATTATTTTTAAAAAACTTCGTTAAAATTGCATTTTTCCTTGAATCCTTGAAAATTTTCTTTTTTATAAAAATTAATTTTTTATATAAAATTTTTTTTTATGAATTTATTTTTTTGTAAATTTATTTTTTTTATAAAAATTTATTTTTTTTATAAAAATTATAAATTTATAAAAATTTATTGTAAGCTTAGTGGAAATTGCATTTTATAGAAAATTTGCATAGAACATTTGGTCAAAATTGGTATTTTTAAAAGACCGTTAAAATTACATTTTTCCGTGAATCCTTGAAAATTTACTTTTTTATAAAAAATAATTTTTTATATTAAATTTTTTTTTATGGATTTATATTTTTATATACAATTTTATTTTTTTTTATAAAAATTTATTTTTTTTTTATAAAAATTCTTCAAAATTACTTTCTTCTATTCTATTACTGCCTAAAATACATTTTCAATGAAATTTTTTTTTTTTGAAAATTATGTCAGCATTTAATTTTTTTTAGAAAATTTCGTTAAAATTGCATATTTCTAGAAAATTTCGACAAAGCTTGATTTTTCTATAAAATTTTGTTGAAATTACATTTTTTCAGAAAATTCCTTCCTAAAATCATAGAAAATTTCATAAAAATTTAATTTTTATAAAACATTAAATTTTTTTTAGAAAATTTTGTAAAAATTAGCAATTTCTAAAAATTTTCATCAATATTGCATTTTTCTAAAAAAATAAAAAATTCTTTAAAATTGCAGTTTTCCAATTTAATTTTTTGAACTTTTATTGAAAATACACTATTTATTGACATTTTTTAACTAAAATTATGTCAAAATTTATTCTTTATTCTTTAGAAAATTTTTTCCTAAAATTATAGAAAATGTCATCAAAATTAAATTTTTATAAAACATTTAATAGTAGTCGAATGTGTAAAGAAGACTTTTGTCAAAATTGGTATTTTTAAAAAATTTCGTCAAAATTACATTTTTTAAAATTTATTTTTTTAGAAAATTTTGTCCAAATTTTATATTTTGAAATTTTTTTTCTCCAAGATTATGTTTTTTCTAAAAAACTAAATTCTTTCTAGAAAATTTTGTTAAAAGTACTTCCTAGAAATTTTCGTCAAAATTTAGTTTTTCTAGAAAATTTCTTCAAAATTCAGTTTTTCTAAAAAATTTCGTTGAAATTGCTTTTTATAGAAAATTCCTTCCTGAAAATAAAATCAAGAAAATAATCATCAAAATTATTTTTTTTAAAAAAAAATTAGCTTTTTTAAAAGAAAATTTCGTTGAAATTGCATTTTTTTTATAGAGAATTCTTTCCTGAAATTATAGAAAAAATTCATCAAAATTTTATTTGTATAATAAATTTTAATAGAAATCTATTCTATACAAAATTTTGCCAACAAAATTTATATTTTTAAAAATTACACCAAAATTGACTTTTTTTAAATATCATAAAACAATGCAATACATGAAAATGGCATTGTTTTACAAAATTTCGACAAAATCTTTTTTTTTTGGAAATTTTCTCGAAAATAAATTTTTATTGAAAATTATGTAAAAATTTAACTTTGCTAGAAAATGGCATTGAAATTGAATTGAAAATTAAATTTTTCCAGAAAATGTAATCGATACAGCTTTTTTCTAAAAAAAATTCACGAAATTGCATTATTTTATTAAATTAGTTATAAAAAAATTTCTAGAAAAACAAATATTTTCAAGAAATTTTGTAGAGAATTGCAACTCAACAATTTTTCTAGAAAAATATAAATCTAACAAAATTTACAGAAAAGTATTATTTCGACGAAATTTTTTAGAGACATTTTGTAAAAAAAATCAATTTTCGAAAAGTTTCTAATAAGTCAATTTGTAGAATTTTTGTAGGAAAAGTATATTACCATGAAAAGAAGAATTAAATTTCAACGTAATTTAGCAGAAAAATGCAATTTCGAGGAAATTTTCAAGAATAATTCAAATTAATCGAAAAAAATTTCTTCTTCAAACAATTTTGTAGAGAAATGCTATTTTAACAAAAATTTTCTAAAGAAATTTGTAGAATCCTTGTAGGAAATTTGAATTATGTTGAAATTTTCTATAAAATTGCAATTTTCACAAAATATTAAAAAAAATTTAAGAAAAGATTTTTTTTTATCGAAAATACATTTTTATTGAATATTTTTTTTTCGAAAATTATGGAAATTGTGTCAACATTTTACTTTTCTAGAAAATTTTGATGGAATTTCATTTTTTATTTAGAAAATTTCATCCTAAAATTATAGAAAATTTCATCAAAATTTATTTTTTATAAAAAGTTTAATAGAAATCGAATTTGTACAGAACATTTTGTCATAATTAGTATTTTTAAAAAAATGCTTTGCTTTTACAAAAAAAAATTTACAAAAATTTATTTTTTTTTATAAAAATTTCTTCAGAATTGCATATTTCTAGAAAATTTCGTCAAAATTTAATTTTTTGAAAATGTTTCCAAATTAATTTTTTTTCTAGATAATTTCGTTGAAAATCATTACTTCTAGAAAATTTAATTTTTCTAGAAAATTTTGTATTTTTTTTTTTTAGAAAATTTCACGAAATTGTTTAATAACATTTTGAAGCAAAAATTTTTTCTAGAAATTTTGTAGAGAAATGCAATTTTAACAAAATGTTCTAAAGAAGTTTGTAGAATTTTTATAAAATTAAAATTTTTACAAAATATTCTAGAAGAATTAAATTTCAACGTAATTTTGCAGAAAATACAATTTCGAAGAAAAATTTTATTTTCCAAATAAAAAAAACGTTGGAATTCCCTTCTTTTTGTAAAAATCATTCCTGAAACGATAGAAAATTTCATCAAAATTTAACATTCATCAAAAAACATTTAATAGAAATCGAATTTGCATAGAACATTTTGTCAAAATTAGTAATTTTAAACAAATTCGTTAAAATTGCATATTTCTAAAAAATTTCGTCAAAATATTTTTTTTGGAAAATTTTCTCGAAAATAATTTTTTTTAACAATTATGTTAAAATTTAATTTTTCTAGAAAATTTCATTAAAAATTTAATTTTTCTAGAAAATATTGTGAAATTCCTTTTTACTAGAAAATTGCAACGATATTGCCTTTTTCTAGAAAATTTCACGAAATTGCATTATTTTATAAAATAAAGTCAAAAAAATTTCTGCAATTGTAACAAAATTTTCTAGAGAAATACAACAACAATTTTTCTAGAAAAATGCAAATCTAACAAAATTGTACAGAAAAATGCAATTTCCACGAGATTTTGTAGAAAAATTAGATTTAAAGATTACAAATACAAATTGGAAATTTCTAAAAAATGCAATTACTAGAATTTTGGTAGGAAAATTAAATTATGCTGAAATTTTCTCTAAAATTTGAATTTACACAAAAAATGTTTTCTGCAACGTAATTTTGCAGAAAAATGCAATTTCGGGAAAATTTTTAAGGATAATTACAATTTAAAGGAAATTTTATTTTTTTTCCTCGAAAATTATGGCAACATTATATTTTTTTTCGAAAATTTCGTTGAAATTGGATATTTCTAAAAAATTTCGTCAACATTTTATTTTTCTAGAAAATTTTGATGGAATTCCATTTTTTTTAGAAAATTTCTTCCCAAAATTATAGAAATTTTCATCAAAATTGACTTTTTTTTAAAACATATCGAATTTGTATAGAATATTTTGTCAAAATTAGTATTTTTACATTTTTTTTTTGCTTTTTCAAAAAAATCTATAAAAATAAATTTTTGTTATAAAATATTCTCCAAATTGCATATATCTAAAAAATTTCGCCAAAATTTAATTTTTTGAAAATGTTTCCAAATTATTTTTTTATAGGTTTTTTTGTTGAAATTTTTTTCAAAATTAAATTCTTCTAGAAATTTTGTCAAAATTTTTTTTTTTTGGAAAATTTTTGTCAAATATTACATTAAAATTTAATTTTTCTAGAAAATTTTATTGAAATTGAATTAAAAATTTAATTTTCCTAGAAAATATTGTGAAATTCCATATTACTAGAAAATTGCATCGATATTGCCTTTTTCTAGAAAATTTCACGAAATTGCATTATTTTAAATAATAAGTTCAAAAACAATTTCTGCAATTGTAACAACATTTTCTAGAGAAACACAACTCAACAATTTTTCTAGAAAAATGCAAATCTAACAAAATTGTACAGAAAAATGCAATTTCCACGAGATTTTGTAGAAAAATAAGATTTAAAGATTAAAAATACAAATTGACATTTTGTAAAAATAAGGCAAATTCGAAAAATTTCTAAAAAATGCAATTTCTATAATTTTTTTAGAAAAATTAAATTATACTGAAATTTTCTCTAAAATTTGAATTTTCACAAAATATTTAAGCAGAATTAAATTTCAACGTAATTTTGCAGAAAAATGCAATTTTGGGGGAAATTTTCAAGGATAATTATAATTTAAAGGAAATTTCACTTTTTTTCACAAAAATTATTGAAACAGTTTATTTTTTCTCCAAGATTTCGTTGAAATTGGATATTTCTAAAAAAGTCAACATTTTATTTTTCTAGAAAATTTCGATGGAATTTAATTTTTTGTTTAGAAAATTCCTTCCCAAAATTATAGAAAATTTCATCAAAATTTATTTTTTATAAAAATTTTAATAGAAATCGAATTTGTATAGAACATATTGTCAAAATTAGTATTTTTAAAAGAATTATTTTTTTTTTCAAAAAAAAATCTGTAAAAAATTCTTCAAAATTGCATATTTCAAGAAAATTTCGTCAAAATTTAATTTTTTTAACATGTTTCCAAATTATTGTTTTTCGCCTTTTTGTCGAAATTTTCTAGAAAAATTTAGTTTTGAAAAAAATTTCGAATTTGTGAATTTGGATATTTCTAGAAAATTTTGTTGAAATTGCATCGATATGGTTTTTTTTTAGAAAATTTCATATAATTGCATTATTTTATAAAATTTGTTCAATAACATTTTCAAGAAATTTTGTAGAGAAATGCAATTTTAACAAAATTTTTCTAAAGAAAAGCAATTCAACGATTTTTCAAAAAAAAAAATAAAGTTTAACAAACATTTTAGAAAGATGCAATTTCGATGACATTTTGTAGAAAAATTTGATTTAAACACAATATGTTTTAGAAAAATACAAATTTGAAGGAATTTTCTAGCAAAGTGAAAATTTGAAGGAAATTTCTATAAAACTGCAGTTTCAAGAATTTTTTAGAATAATGCAATTATGATAACATTTGCTATAAAATTGTATCTTCACAAAATTTTCAAGAAAAATACCATTTCAACATAATTTTGCAGAAAAATTTAATTTTGTGGAAAGTTTCAAGAATAATTACAATCTAAAGGAACTTTTATTTTATTGGTCATTGGTCGAATATGCATTTTTATTGAATATTTCTTTTCTCGAATATTATATGAAAATTAAACTTTTCTACAAAATTCCTTCCTTAAATTATAGAAAATGTTATCAAAATATTATTTTTATAACAATTTTTATAGAAATCGATTTTGTATAGAACATTTTGTCGAAATTGGTATTTCCAAAAATTTCGTAAAAATTGCATTTTTCTAAAAAACTCCTTAAACTTTTCAATTTTTTTTATAAAAATTCTTCCAAAATTGAATTAAACTATAAATCCAAATTGAACGTTTTGAAAATTTTGTCGAAAACAATTTCTTACTGAATTTTTTTCTCGACAATTTTGTCAGTACATAATTAATTTTTCTAGAAAATTTCGCCGAAATTTAATTTTTCTAAAAAAAATTCGACAAAATTTAATTTTTCTAGAAAATAAGATTTATATCCCATTTTTTTTTAAAATACAAATTTGAAAAAAATGTAGAAAAATTAAAATTTGAAGGAATTTTTTATAAAAATATGTAGAATTTTTGTAGAAAAATTAAATTATGTTGAAATTTTCTATAAAGTGGCAATTTTCACAAAATTTTCAAGAATAGTTAAATTTTAACGTAATTTTTCAGAAAAATGCAATTTCGGGGAAATTTTCAAGAATAATTAAAATTTAGAGGAAATTTATTTTTTTTTCTCGAAAATTATGGAAAAATTTTATTTTTTATCCAAGATTTCGTTGAAATTGGATATTTCTAAAAAATTTTGTCAACATTTTATTTTTCTAGAAAATTTCGATGGAATTTCATTTTTTGTTAGAAAATTCCTTCTCAAAATTATAGAAAATTTCATCAAAATTTATTTTTTATAAAAAATTTAATAGAAATTGTATTTGTATAGAACATTTTGTCAAAATTAGTGCTTTTAAAATAATTCTTTGCTTTTTCTAAAAAAATCTATATTTTTTTTTTATACAAAATTCTTCAAATTAGCATATTTCTAGAAAATTTCGTCAAAATTTAATTTTTTGAAAATGTATCCAAATTAATTTTTTATAGATTTTTTTCTTGACATTTTCTAGAAAAATGTTATTTTGAAAAAAATTTTTAAAAAAAGTTTTGAATTTGTATATTTTTTAGAAATTATCGTAAAAATATGTAATTACAAAAATGTTTGTAGAAAAATGAAATTATGTTGAAATTTTCTATAAATTATGTTGAAATTTTCTATATTATTTAATAGCCACATTTTCACAAAATTTTCAAGAAAGGTGAAAATGTAACGTAATTTTTCAGAAAAATGAAATTTCGAGGAAATTTTCAAATTAGGTTGTAAATATCATTCTGTACATTAGGGGAAGACTTTCCAATGGAAGTGTCGTTATTACACTTTGAAAGTCCTAAAAATCCCAAAAGTGTAGCACATAAATAAGTGTAGGACATTTAATTTATAAAAAAAATAGTCGATTTTCTGACAATTATAACTTATAATTATGATTCTGCACACCGGGGAGAAAAGAGCTTCTTATTGAAATCTTGTTTATTAAAATTTAGTCATAATAAAGATGCCAAAAGTGTACCACAATTATCAATGGAGGGCTTTAAATGTACAAAGATATGGAGCTTAAGATATACAACCACCCGCCACCGTATTTTGAAACCAAACCACCACCCCTCCGACAATTTTCAAATGACAACAACATGTTTTTCTATCCCCCCCCCCCTCTATTATTCCTAGGGATATTTTAAAATAAATGTTACGAATATCAGTTTCATTTAAAAATAGGGGGTTTAGAAACATGGGCGAAGAATTGAATAAACAACAGTAACATTTTATTAATAATAGCCAAGCTCCTCGTAACACACGACAATTTACGTATGTACGAGTAGCGTTACAACGAGTACTCGTACCACAACAACACTTTCACTCTTGAGACATTACTCATCAATAACCACACTGCTATGCGCACAGTTACCGAAGGAAACCTATTAAGAAAAACGAAAGGCAACGAACGACCACCCACCGATCAATGCTCAGTAGCTAACTAGCAACAGTCCAATATCTACCATCGACGAGAGTAGTTCCCACTTTATACGGGGGTAAAGTAAGTTATCCTAAGGATAGTTTTGTCGTTAATTATCTGCTGTGCTGTAGTTGAGTCAATAAAATAACTTAAGAAAAGAAAAAAAAAACAAGTACGAAAATTGCAGAACTCCAGTTACGGAAAGTGTGAAACAAAAAATTTTTTTTCTAAAAAATATTTTTACGTTTCTTTTTATGCTCCTAAGCTTCAATAAACATAATTCTGTATGCAGAAATTTTCGCTTAGATGCATTGCACTTAAGTGTAATTTGTCCTTACCAAAGGGAAAATGTCGTTGTGTTTTAAAAGATCATAAATGAGAAAATATTATTAAAAAAACAATTGTATTTCATATTTATGTACATTTCGTTTAAGTGCGCATAAAGATAAGTTGTATGCGAATCAGATAAGTGCACATTGTGCAGCTAAGTAAACACTGTAGTAGCAAATTTTTCACTTAAGTGCGGAAAATTCAAATTTCTCCTCCCCAAATTTTACAATATTTTTCGCTTGATGCATTGCACTTAAGTGCCTTTTGCCCTTACCTACACAGAAAGGAAAATGTTGTGGCGTTTTCGTTATAAATGTGGAAATAATTGTGTGAATTTCGTTAAAATTCACATAAAGGCAGGTATGCCAAACAGAATAGTGCACATTTGTGAAATAATATTGTGGATTTCCGCTATTCTTTTAAATTTTTTTGTTTCTTTGTAATCTGCTCCTAAGCTTCATTAAAAATAATTCTGTATGCAGTACTTTTCGCTTAGCTGCATTGCACTTAAGTGTCATTTGTCCTTGCATTTATCAAAGGAAAAATTTCGTTGTGTTTTAAAAGATAATAAATGAGAAAATATTATTAAAAAACAATTGTATTTTATATTTATATACATTTCGTTTAAGTACAAATAAAGGTATGTTGTATGCGAATCAGATAAGTGCACATTTGTGCAGCTAAGTGAATACTGCAGTAGCAGATTTTTCACTTAAGTGCGCAAAATTCAAATTTCTCCTTCCCAAATTATACAGTATTTTTCGCTTAGACGCATTGCACTTAAGTGCATTTTGTCCTTACCTACACAGAATGGAAATGTTGTGGCATTTTAGTTATAAATGTGGAAATAATTGTGTGAATTTCGTTTAAATTCACATAAAGGCAGGTATGCCAAACAGAATAGTGCATATTTGTGAGATAATATTGTGGATTTTTCCCCTATTCTTTTAAATTTTTTCTTGACAAAAAAAAATTTTTTTCTAAAAAAAATAATTTTTGTCATTCTTTGTCCTCTGATCCTAAGCTTCATTAAAGATAATTCTTTATGTAGTACTTTTCGCTTAGCTCATTGCACTTAAGTGTCATTTGCCCTTACCTACACAAAGGGAAAATGTCGTTGTGTTTTAAAAGATAATAAATGAGAAAATATTATTAAAAAAAACAATTGTATTTTATATTTGTGTACATTTCGTTTAAGTGCACATAAAGATAGGTTGTATGCGAATCAGATAAGTGCACATTTGTGCAGCTAAGTGAATACTGCAGTAATAGATTTTTCAGTTAAGTGGGCAAAATTGAAATTTTTCCTTCCCAAATTATACAGTATTTTTCGCTTAGACGCATTGCACTTAAGTGAATTTTGTCCTTACCTACACAGAATGGAAATGTTGTGGCATTTTAGTTATAAATGTTAAAAGTAATTGGAAGAATTTCGTTTAAATTCACATAAAGGCAGGTATGCGAATCAGAAAAGTTCACAGTTGTGAAATAATATTGTGGATTTCCACTATTCTTTTAAAATTTTTCTTACCAACTAAAATTTTTTTCTAAAAAAAATAATTTTTGCTTTTCCTTGTCCTCTGCTCCTAAGCTCCATTAAACATAATTCTGTATGCAGTACTTTTCGCTTAGCTGCATTGCACTTAAGTGTCATTTGTCCTTACCTTCACCAAAGGGAAAATTTCGTTGTATTTTAAAAGATAAAAAACAATTGTTTTATTTTAATATACATTTCGTTTAAATGCACACAAAGGCAGGTATGAGAATCAAATAGTGCACATTTGTGCAGCTATGTGAATACTGCAGTAGCGGATTTTGCACTTAAGTGCGCAAAATTTAAAGTCAAAAGTAAGGGATGCTGCTGTGCAAAAAAATTCTGTAGACAAAATAATAATAAAGTAGAATAAAATAATGATCTATTCTGTTTGGGGCTATATATATACTACAGATGCGATTTTTTTGCGAGAACTTTTGACAAAGATTTAAATAAAATATTATCTATAAAATAATTCTTGCTAATTTTGGGGAAAAGCCAATATTTTAGGTATCGCTCAGAAATAAAAGGGAAATAATTTTGTGAATTTTTTTCTTTTTTATTAAATTTTTCTTGGGCAAATATATATTTTTTTTCAAATAATTATTTGTCCACTTTTGCAAAACCATAATTTTTACATAAAACGTATGTGTCTTTAATTTGTTGCCACCGTAATTTTCTTTAATTTTCTCCCTTATTGAGAATTATGAACACATAGGGCGTCTCCCCTTCGAAATTATAGTCACAAATAGAATTTGACAAAAGTTTCAATTAAATAAAAATTTTTTTTAAAGATTACTCTTAAAAAATTCTTCCTGATTTTGGGAAATAAGGTGTGCCAATGTTGAAAAATGTCTATTCTGAATACTGTTGAAAATAAAAGAAAAACGTTTTGTGGTTATTTTCTTCTATAGGTAATTAATTTTTTTTCAACTCTTTGCTACGTCAACTGCCGATATTCTACAGTAATTTTTGCTTAGCTGCATTGCATTTAAGTGCATTTTGTCCTCACCTACACAAAAGGCAAAAATTCGTAGTTTTTAATAAATAATAAATGTGGAAATAATTTTTCAAAATTATTGTTTTTTTTATATTTATGTACATTTCGTTTAAGTGCACTTAAAAACATGTTTTTGAATTGTATAAACGCACATTTCTGCTGCTAAGTGTATGCCGCTACAGCGCATTTTTCCTTTAAGTGCGCAAACTGTCTTTCAAAAGCAAGCAACGCAGCTATGCAAAAAATACTGTAGCCAAAATTATAACGGTACTACCTTCTGGCAAAAATCTAAACAAAATAACATTTTTGAACTATTTTCCATAAAATAGTTCTAGGTATTATTTGAAATAGGCAATATTTAGCTATTGTTCAAAAAAAAAATAATAATTATTTTGTAGATTTTATTGAATTTTTTTTTAACTTGGAAAAAGCTTTTTTTCAAAAACTTGTTTTTAAAAAATAAAGAGTCATATTAAATTAAGTGTCAAAAATAATAACTTTACCTCCGACAACAATTTAAAAAAAATTAAATTTTTTTTTCAAAAAGTTTATTCATAAAAATGATTTTTCTGATTCAGTTCTAAGATTTTCGAAAATAAAAGAAAAATAATTTTAGGAATTTTTATTTTAAGTTTTTATTCATTTTATACTGCCAAGAAAAAGGTTTAAATTTTTTTTTCAACTATTTTCCCAATGTTCATTTAGCATTATTTTTACATAAAAATTGTATGAGTCAAATTTGTTGCCAATGTAAGTATCTTTAATTTGAAGTCTCCTTCCGAAATTGTGCAGAATATTTCGCCTAGCTGCATTGCACATAATGAAAATAATCTTCAAATTTTTTATTGTTTTTTTTCGGCTTATGTCCTTTACTAAAAAAACAGTTTTGTTTTTAGATTTAAAAATTTATTTATCTCGATATTGAAAAATATCAAATTTTGCAATTCTTTGTCCACTAATCCTAAACCATTAGTTTTACATAAAATTTAGGTGTATTACAATTGTTGCTTGCAAAATTACATATAATTTGCAGAGTTTTTTGAAGAGATGGGACATCTTTTTTCGAAATGTTTCAGTATATTTCGCTTAGCTGCACTGCACTTAAGTGCCATTTGTCATTACCTTAAGGGTTTTATATGCATGTACATTTCGTTTAAGTGCACATAAGGCAGGTATGCGAATCGAATTAGCACATATCACGTATGTGCGCAAAATTTCTTTCAAAAGTAAGCGAGGCTGCTTTCTACAACAAAATACTCTAATCAAAATAATAATGATACTACCGTTGTCAAAAATTGTGATAAAATTTTTTGATTTTTGGAAAAAAGTCATATTTTGTTACTGTCTAAAAATTTTTTTTTTCAAAAAGTTTATCCATAAAAATCTTGTATATTTTAGGAACTTTTCGAAAATTAAAGTAAAATAATTTTGGGATTTTTTTTAATTTTTTTATTAATTTTATTCTGCCAAAAAAAATTTCTTTTAACTCGTTTGTCCACTGTCTCTAAATCATTATTTTTGCATACAAGTTATAGGAGTGAAACTTGTTGTCATATGCATAATGATACATAATGTGAGCAGCATTTACATCTCCTTCCGAAATTCTACAGTGATTTTCGCTTGGCTGCATTGCACTTATGTGCCGTTTGTCTTTATCTACACGAAGGTGCAATTTCGCAGTGTTTTAATAAGTAATAAATGCAAGAATTTGTATACCCTACACCACACTGTGGTACAGGGTATTATAAGTTTGTTTCACGGCAGATGTTTGTAACACCTAAAAATAACACAGCTAGACCCACCTTAAAGTATACCGATCGACTCAGAATCACTAGCTGAGTCGATTTAACCATGTCCGTCCGTCCGTCTGTCCATGTAAAGTTGTTCGTCGACTACAGATCGCAATTTCACTTCGATCGTTCTGAAATTTTGCAGTTTAGAGTATTTCGCAGCTGTTAAGATCGCTATTGAATTTGGTTGAAATCGGTTCAGATTTAGATATAGCTCCCATATATATGTTTCGTCCGATTTTGCTCTTTAGTCCTGAAGAAGCTGTATTTTACATCCAATCATTTTGAAATTTAGAATGGTAGAGTTTCTTGATCCATGAACCAAAACTACCGAATTTGAAGAAAATCGGTTAAGATTTAGCTATAGCTCCCATATATATGTTTCGCCCGATTTGGCCCTTTAGTCCTATAAAAGCTGTATTTTACATCCAATCGTTTTGAAATTTAGAATGGTACAGTTTCTTGATCCATGAACCAACATTGCCGAATTTGAAGAAAATCGGTTCAGATTTAGCTATAGCTCCCATATATATGTTTCGTCCGATTTTGCTCTTTAGTCCTGAAGAAGCTGTATTTTACATCCAATCACTTTGAAATTTAGAATGGTAGAGTTTCTTGATCCATCAACCAACATTGCCGAATTTGAAGAAAATCGGTTAAGATTTAGCTATAGCTCCCATATATATGTTTCGTCCGATTTGGCTCTTTAGATCCAATCGTTTTTATACCCTACACCACACTGTGGTACAGGGTATTATTTAAGTATAAAATGTCCCAAAAGTAAATTTATGTAAACAATTTATACATGAATTACAAAATTTATATATCAGAGTTATTCAATATTACGAGAGTGGTGTAGGGTATTATATAGTCGGCACCGCCCGACTTTAGCCTTTCCTTACTGGTTTTTGTTAATTTTATCCTGCCAAAAAAAGTTTTTTTAGATTCGTTGTCCACTGGCTCTAAATCATTATTTTTATATGAGTGAAACTTGTTGGAAATGTAATCATCTTAAATTTGATGCATAATGTGAGCAGCATTTACATCTCCTTCCGAAATTCTACAATGATTTTCGCTTGGCTGCACTTATTGCACTTATGTGCCTTTTGTCTTTATCTACACGAAGGTGAAAAGTCGCAATTTTTTAATAAGAAATAAAAGCAAACATTTTTTTCAAAAATCATGTTTTTTTATATTTGTAAGCATATTTTTTAAGTACACTTGGAGGCTGATATGCGATGCGGATTAGTGCACATTTGTGCAGCTAAATCAATACTCCAGAAGCGGAATTTAAGTGCGCAAATAGCCTTTCAAAAGGAAGCGAGGCAGCAATGTCAAAAATACCGCAGTCTAAATGGTATTGGTACTATGTACCTCGGAGAAAAATGCAGACAAAATATTCTTGCTAATTTTGAGAAGAAGGTAGTATTTTAGGTACTGTTGAAAAATGAAAGATGGATCATTTTGTGGATTTCTCCCTATTTTTATTAATTTCTTTCCGCCTAATTTTTTTTTTTTAAGAAAAACTATTAATGTTTGCTATTCTTTTTTCCACACACTGAGAAAAATTTGCCTTAAAATTAAAGATTAGCTCCAAAGACGTTCTTAATCATTGAAATAAGTACGTTTTGTACTTTAAATTAGGAAAATTTACTTAATATTGATGAAATTATCTATATTATAAACACAAAACAGTACTTATTTTGAGGAAAGACATCCTTTCTTTAATTTTATGACAAAATTTTTTCAATGCTGCTTCAAAACTTTTATTTTTACATAAAATTTATGTGCGATAAATTTGTTGCCTATTTAAATAACTTGCTCAGCTGTTTGGAAAGATGGGTCGTATTCTAAAATGAACTAAAATTGAAAATGGAACTAAAATTTTAATAAACTTAAAATAAATTATTTGTTTAAAAACTATCCAATGTAAAACATCATATTTTTTTAGAGTTCGAAAGCAAAAGAAAACAATGTTTAATTTTTTTTTTTAAATTTTTAATAATATTTTCCTGCCAAAAAATTAAAAAAAAAATTTTCGGACTCTTTGCCCACTGTTAAGTTAGGTTAGCTAATGTTAAGAGTGGCAGCCTGTCAAATAGACTTACTTCGACTATCCAGTCCATTGTGTTACCACAGGGACGTAAGGGTAAACATAAGTTATCCCTAGCCCCTCCCGTTGAACTATTTGATTGCTTTAAAATGCTCAAAAGTTGGAGGATTCCAACATCAGCAAGTAAGCTAACTGCTCAAAGAAATAAGAGCCCAAGGTTGTCTGTGCCCCGCCTTCTAGAGAGAGCGGGGCACAGACAAATAAGGTGTTTTATTGATTCCTCCTCCCCTTCGTCTCAACAGCTTCTGCAAAGTTATCATGCAAGACCTTTAATCTCTCTCCGTATGGTCCAATAAGACAGTGACCTATCATGACAGACACGATTAGTGAGACGTCCGTTCTCGCCAACGGCAGCAGTGCTTTGGTGCGTTTGCAGTTAAGGCAGAACCACCAACCAAAATGGACTATGTATGTGCTGTTTCTGAATAGGGATCGTTAGACATTTCTTGCCATAAGGGCACTATCTCTCAAAAATATTCCACTTCCCCTGAAACGTGTAAGGTAGTTCCTAGTCTTGAAAAATCATCGGCTTTGGCGTTCCCTGGAATAGCTATGTGACCCGGCATCCGGCAGTTTTTAAATTCAGGAATATATATACAGGTCACTTGCCGGCTCTTACAAGCTGTGTGCATACGCCGATGACCTGCTCATCTTGATCGAAGGCCAGTCTCGTGCTGAGCTGGAGAGAAAAGGTGGAGTGGCCATGCGTATTGTCGGTGAATGGAGTGCACGTGTTGGCGTCGAGGTGTCGGTGGAGAAGTCCTCGACAATGCTGCTCAAGGGCAGCCTGTCTGCGGGGCGTCCTCCACTCATTCGTTCTGGCGAGGCTAGTATCCGGTATCGGAGTGAGGTGAAATACCTGGGTATTACCATGGGAGAGAGGATGAACTTCCTTCCTCATTTGAATGCTGTCAGGGCCAAGTTGACCGAGATTGTGGGGAAAGTTAAGTGAATGCTCAGAAAAGACTGGGGCCTAAGTAGGCGTGCTGTCCGCACCATATATCATGGACTATTTGTTACCTGTGTAACTTATGGTTCTGCTATATGGTGTGAGACAGTACTGACTGCTCATGGCCTACGCAAAGTCTTATCCTGCCAGAGGGTAGCGATGTTGGCTTGTATGCCTGTATGTCGTACGGTGTCCACAGACGCGTTGCAAGTGTTGCTGGGTGCACTCCCCATTGATCTGGAGGTGTTGCGTTGCGGCATCACGACGTTTGTTAGGGAGCGGCCAGACTTTGGCTTCGGTCTAAGTCTCGGCTTTTTACTGACCGGACACGGCTCTCTCAATGCATTTTTGCATGCCAGAGGCCTGTCCAACAGCCCGGACTGTGGTTGTGGGAGGGGACCCGAAGATTGGCGGCATATACTGACGGAATGCTCGCACGATGATGTTAGGGATTTAGCTAGCATGGGAATCTTCCACTCCCAGGGGGTGTGGGATTTCAGTAGGGTTGTAGAGGACGATCGTACATTAAGGGCGATGGGTGTTTTTGCACGAATTGTTTTCAATAGGAGACGACTGAGAGACGTGTAGTGGAGGTTAATCAATTACACTACTGTCGGCATAGCCTGCCCAGTCAGTTGTTGTTGTCCTGCGGTCGGGATGCGCGGCACGGATTTCTCCATCTGCGCCCTCGATGCTGGATGCTGATGTTGCTGTCGTCGTTGCTGTTTTGCTGCTGTCTGCCGATTTTCTTGTTGTCGCATGGTAAATATGGTATGTTGGTATGTTTCTTGTGTGTGGTCGTTCACCCGTGAGGGTGTTCGTGTTTTATGTGTTTTGTGGGTCACTGATGACTCAGTGGCTGTGTGATTGTCCGGAGCGGCGTCACCTTAGTGACCAATGAGCCATCCGTGAGGGTGGCTGTGTTAATTGTTGTGTACACGTGTGTTGTCTGATTGTTGTTTGAGTGTTGTTTAAACAACCCTTTGAATGACAGGCCACCAGTCCCGGACCTTTTTTGGAGGACCAACTGGTAGTAGCTTCGGCTACGAAGTCCGACCGGAGACTATAATCTGGTACCACGGGAGCCAGGAGCCCCTGGAACTTCGGTTCCAGCCTGGCTGTTGGTGTGGCCCCTTGGGGAGCATTTCGTGGTGGCTGTGGTTTAGACCCAAATCGCGGGGAGAGCGCAAGCTCGGTGTGGAGTTGCATTTTCAACCGGGTGCCATGACCCATAGAATGGTAGGAGTTTTAGGTAGGCTCCGCCCTTAACCAAAGGGGACGACATGCCAAAAACATGAAGTCGAATTGGTACTCGCGCACTTCGGTGTGTGGGGGCGTTGGTAGACGCATTGTATTCACCCGGTGTTGAGAGCACAGTGCGGTAAGGCCATTGCGGCGGGTACGCACTCGAAACTCGATTCCCATCTGCCCTTTTACAGGCGCTACCACCGCCTTATTTGCTCTTTCCAAAATGTTGGGTTTGAAGTGCAACTTCCTGTCTAGTAAAATACCTAAGTATTTTTCGCTTTCAGAGAAGAGAATTTCAATACCCCCCGAGGAGACAGGTGTAACTAGTGGTACCTTATTTCTCCTGGTGAACAGACCAAGTTCCGTCTTGGTCGGGTAAACATCAAGACCATTACCGGAAGCCCATCTTGCGATTGTATGAAGGGCCTGCTGTGGAATGTCTCTAAGAGTATTCAGAAACCTCCCTCTAACAGTTAATGCTACATCATCTACATAGGCAACATCTCTGACACCCATCATCTCCAAAGAAATCAAAATATTGTTCATGGAGAGATTCCATAGCAGATGAGACAGAACACCCCCTTGAGGCGTTCCCCTGCTGACAAATCTTTGGAGGTCAGTTAACCCTAAACTACCTGAAATGCATCTCTTAACTAGAAGATTATGAATGTACCTACGAATACTGCGGTCAACCCCCAGTGTTTCTAAAGCCGTAATTATAGCAGCTGGATTTATGTTATTGAAGGCACGTTTTATATCTAAGAATTCTACCACAGTATATGTATTACTTATTTGTATAAGATGGCCCATAATTTTACTAATTAAGCCTAAACAGCTATATTTACAACTTTGGTGTCTTTGGCGACCCCCACTGAAATTTTGAGGCAAACATTTTCGTAGAATATTTTAATCCTTAAAAGTCCTTTTTAAAATGACTTTTTTTTAATTTTTCGAAAAAAGAGCCAATTTGACCCATTAAGAGGGGAGCTAGAGGGTTAAGATCTTCCATAAAAATGATCCTCATAAAATTCCACTATGTAACTCTGACAATGAGAAATCTCTCAGGCATTAACTTACATCATTTTATTCATTTAGTATAATGCTACCTTCGACCAAAAAATGAAAACTTTGACCCACTGCAAAAAAACACTCAGACCAGCTGAACCATAAGTTTATTCTAAAAAAAATGATCTACTCAACATGCCCTTTCAGAATTATAGGGTCGCTATTCTGTTCCAATCAAAAAGTCTTAATTTGTTGGACAGTGTTATTTTTTGGTTAGTGTCAATGGAAATTTGAAAGGTAACCAACAAAACCTGCTAAATTATACAATCTATTAATTTTTCATAAATATATTGAAAGGAGACTCATAGTAATTTTTCGCGAGGAATATTTTTCTCAAAGACACAAACTAAAAATTTCGACGATTTGTATGTCGTTTGACATATGGTAAGTTTTGATTGCACTTTTTCAGGGGTAAAGGGGTTAGCAGCGTGGTTGACTATTTTGAGAGAAATAATTCTCGAAGGGTTCCCTTTATTTCGTTCTTTGGAATGAAGCGTGTATTCCGAAGCCTTCCACTTCAACATCACCTCCGAGATAACTAACCGCTATGATTTTCTTGCAAACTTTGAGTTCCAATATCGCGAAAACAAGAGCTAACCTAGAAAAACGGCTAGCACTACTGGATTCAGCAATGTCGAAATATATCCATTGGGTATCATATATGTTACATTTTTAAAGTGTCCATTTCAAGCACAGTGTTATCTTTTCAAGAAAACATTTGTGTGTTATCGGTTTTGCCGTACAACCATCAACTAAAACTATGCAATTGCATATATTCCGATGTCTAGTAGTGGGTTTTCCAATAGGGATGATATGATTTTGAAGTGACGTTTCGGTCATTTGTAATATGTCATGATCTGTCATTTGTTTTTCGTTGTATTTAGTAGTGTTTACAATTTCATCATGGCGAGATATACGCAAGAACAACGTTTACAAATTATTCAGTTTTATTATCAATCGTTCTCCAATTGCAACTTTTCGTGCGCTAAGTCAATTTTTTTTAAATAAAAAAAAAACACTCCAGTCGACCTTGACACCCATGAGCAATATATTAGCTCTCGTTAAGAGCTATCTTTTTGCCATTGACTGATTCCCGATCCGACGTACCGTTAAGGAGCTAGAGCAAAAATAAACTTTCCGTTTACATTTGAAAATTATGCTAAGTAAATTTTTTTTTAATCCAAAAACACTTTCCAGTCGACCTACGACCTTGACACCTATGAGCAATATTTTAGCTCTCGTTAAGAGCTATCTTTGTGACATTGAACGATTCCCGATTCGACGTACCGTTAAGGAGCTAGAGCAAAAATAAACTTTCCGTTTACATTTGAAAATGATGCTAAGTCAATTTTTTTAAATCCAAAAAACACTTTCCAGTCGACCTACGACCTTGACACCCATGAGCAATATTTTAGCTCTTGTTAAGAGCTATCTTTGTGACATTGACCGATTCCCGATTCGACGTACCGTTAAGGAGCTAGACCAAAAATAAACTTTCCGTTCACATTTGAAAATGATGCTAAGTCCATTTTTTGTAAATCCAAAAAAAAAAACACTTTCCAGTAGACCTACGACCTTGACACCCATGAGCAATATTTTAGCTCTTGTTAAGAGCTATCTTTTTGCCATTGACCGATTGTGGCTACGTGCCACGCAACAAATGAAACAATTGAATTGTTGCGAGAAAAGTTTGGAGATTCCATTATTTCAAGAAATTTTGATATTGAATGGCCTCCAAGAAGTTGTGATTTAACACCATTAGACTATTTCTTGTGGGGTTATTTGAAGTCATTGGTCTTCCGAAATAAACCAGACTCTCTTCAAGCTTTACAAGTCAATATTGAACGTGCCATTCATGACATACGACTTGATTTAGTGGAAAAAGTGCTCGAAAATTGGGTTCATCGAATTCGTTCCTGCAGAAGAAGTCGTGGAGGCCATTTGAATGACGTTTTATTTAGAACTTAATTGTATCGATTGTACTTCACATTAAATAAACAACTTTTGAATTTCCTTAACAATAAGTGAGTTTTTTTTCAACGAAATCTTATCACTCTTTTTGGAAAACCCTTTATAAAAAGCTAATCTATAAACCATTCTTGCTGATTTTAGAAATTAAAAAAAAAAAAATTTAGATACTCGGGTCTGTTTTGTAGCAAGGTGATTTAAAATCACGGTGATTTTAAAATCACCGGCGACTTACAATCACTGTTGGAGTTCGAAATCGCCCGGTTTATTATTCATAACGTCCCAAAAAAGATTGTTCGTGATATCAAATCGCCGAGATTACAGAACAGACCCGACTGTTCCATTTTTTTTATTTTGTCCTATTTTATTTTTATTAAAAACAAAAAATTTTGTTTTCTTTTTAAATAAATTTTAAACGCTTTGTCATTTGTTCCGTAACTATAATTTTTTCATAAAAATTATTTGCATCTAAATTGTTGCCAGCATAATTACCTTTATGATTTGATGAGTTATTTGTGCAAATTGGACTTCTTCTTATTCCGAAATTATAGTCAAAGTAATAAAGGTACCTCCGACAAAAATGGAAATAAAATAAAAATATAAATTTTTTTAAATTATTCATAAAAAACATATTGCAGATTTTGAGAAATAATATAAAAAAAATAATATTTTAGATATCAGACAGAAACAATTATTTTTTTGCAGCACAGTGTTAATGTCAGCTTAAACTTTCAGAATAATCACGTAGAGAAAAATTGTGTATAATGATTATAAAAAAAGCAAATATTATATTATTACAGTAATCATATTCATGGCTGTTGTGAGTATGTTATGATCAGCACAACCATAATTATGCACTGAAAAAAAATTTGTCATAGAATTAAAGAAATGCTCCAAAGGCGTCCTTAGTCTTCAAAATAAGTACATTTTGTACTTAAAATTAAGAAAATGTACTTAAAATTAAGTAAATTACTTAATAATATTGAAATTATCTATATTTTAAGTACAAAATGTACTCATTTTAAAAACTAATGACGTCTTGGGAGCATTTCTTTAATTTTACGACAATTTTTTTTTCTGTGTGATTGTCGTTTTAATATTACGTTATTACGATTATCATGATCATAACATGACTATGATTACCTTTTATAAAAAAAAATATTATATTATTTCGATAGTCATGATAATCATAACATACTCACAACAACCATGCTTATGATTACCGCAATTATAAAATTATTTTTTTTTCTAATCGTTTTGAAAGTTTAAATTCACAAATAACACTATGCTACAAAAATAGGAATTTCTTAGTGTATTAAAGATTCCAAATAATAAATTACTAACAAATAAAAACACTGACAAAAAATCATTTCGTTTTTGCTCACCTTCTTTAAGAGGTCGTATGCATGTTCTTTATTATTTCAGATCTCGTGTAATATTTTCTTGTTTTTTTTTTGATAATTTTTTTTTTGTCTTTGATGACATTGCTGAGTTTAAGTTGAATATTAAAAAAAAATTAAAATAAACAAAAAATGATTTATAACAAATCCGAAAGCTTTCGTTCTGTTGCTGCAATTTACAGATTAATTAATTCATTAAAATATAGGTCGTGTTTAGCCGTGGCTAAGTTTATCACACGTCAGTGTCTCCGAGTCGTCGTAAAAAAATAGAATGGATTAGATTTAGTTGTGTTTGGCGGTGGTCGTCTATCTATAGAGCATTTGATAGTTTGGTTCGTCATGCCAGTCGAGAGCGGATTTATGCCTTCGATTCACTATCAGTAGCCTGAGAGGTGGCTTCACTGGATTTGTTGTCCTCCACACTGCCACAGACACAGCAGGGACATTTCTCTTTCAAAGCAATGCGGTATTTAGGATGGCTAACAGAGTGAGGGAGAGAGAGAGAGAAACATATGTATAATCGAAATTAAGAAAATGTTAGAGACAATACACGAGAGAGATTGAGCTTAGTAGGGATTTCTGCTAGAGAGTTCTGGGCACACTCTGCAAGAGAGGAAACAATTCTCCACTACTCACCTGGTGGCATAGACAATTGGATTGTAGACAGTAGCCGATTTGGCAAAGCAAGCTCCCCAAATGGTATTCAGTGGTGTCAAACCCTCATATTTGAATAGACCCAATGTGTTGATGACCTGATAGGGGGTCCAGGCCATGAACCACAAAGAGATGGTGACCAAGGCCACCTTGGCCAATTTTCCCTCAGCGGATTTGTCGGCATCCTCAGAAGAACGCAGAGATTTGACATTCATTTTCTTGGCTTGTTCACGCATAGCTTTCTCGTGAGCCGATACAGCCTGTGGAAGGCAGAAAGGAACGAAGGAACGATACAATTAGCCGCCCCCGAAATCAATCTAATCTCAATACTTACAGCAATAATGAACCAATAAGAATAGCAGATCAAAAACAATGGAATATAGTAGACAAAAATGGTGTAGAAGATCAAATAGGTACGTGGATTCCAGTCACGTTCCAAATAATCAATACCGCAGGAAGTTAAATTGCCCTCAGGCACATATCTAAGGGAGAGAGGTGAAAAAATACAAAAAGAAAAAATATTTCCAAAATATTAATAAATAAAGTCGCAAAAGGGACAAAGCTGTAGCAGTCAAGTTAGTGGGAAAACGTAACGTAGTGGTCGATTGAGTCAATAATTATAGCTACAAAAGGGAAAAAGCTGTAAGAGCTCAATTAGTGGGAGAACGTAACGTAGTGGTTGATTGATTTTCCTACTTGTTTAAAGAAATTACCAAATTAGTTAATTTTCAATAAAAACTGATAGTCTTGACAGCATTTAGAAAATATGCCGGCTAAACAAAGATCTTACATTTCAGGCTACGTTACGTCAATCCACTAAATTAGCTTCTAAAGCGTTGACAGCATTTAGAAAATTTGCCGGATAAACAATAGGCGTGTTTTCGTTACACCATAAGTGCTTAATTTGTATGGGGAGCTAAGCACTTTTAAGCACTATTATTTCCCGATGAAGTTTCGTGCTTGTGTTCATGTCTTAATCGAGTATGATGTTGCCAGATTGGGCACCCTATATTTAGCAATATGGCATCCCATTTTTGGAGAGATTTTATCAATTATTGTGAATTAGCGGGAAGAAGAAGAACAAAAATGGGAAATTATTTTAATATTTGCAAAAAAATGTGTAAACAATTGAACATAGAATAGTAAATATATGTTTTATAAATACTTTTCACGAATTTTTTGTCTGTTTCGCACTGTTCTTTCTTCGCAACTCATGACACCATTGCTACCAGATAGAGAAAATCCGCCACTTATTGCTTATGTGCCAGTTAGTGGAAGTCAGTTGTTTTCGTTGCAAAGTGCTAAACTAAAAGTTCTAGCTTGTAACGAAAACATGCCTAATGTTCTTACATTTAAGGCTACGTTACGTCAATCCCATTAACTTAGCATCTAAACTTTCTTTCCTCCACTGTATATATTAATGAACAATCGCCACCCAACTTACCGACTCCATCCCATCATTGGGGCAAAAGTCCAAATACTGGCCATGAACCAGACAAATAATATCTTAAATATGGCCAGCTTCACAGTCATCGGTTGACCCGCCATACCCTTCACGATGACATTGTAACGATCCAATGCCACCATACACATGGACCATATGGAACTGCAACCGAATGCCGAACCAAAAGCAGAATAAAGATCGCACATGAGGGGTCCCCAAATCCAGGTCTCATAGTATAAATTGGTTCCCATCATTGGGGTGTTTATGACCATCATGCCAAAATCGGAAATTGCCAAATTGATCACCAACAGATTGGCGGGAGTGCGCAGAGATTTTGTTGTGCCGAAAATATAGATCACAGTACCATTACCAATCCACGCCAAAATACCAATAGTGAGTAGGTAGGCGGCGAGAATTTTATTCCAAATGGGATCCAGCGGAGGAAATTGATTCCAATAGGGACTGACTAAATGGGCCATGTCGGGGGTTACCTGCAGACAGGGAAGAAGAAAGTCGAAAAGAATATTTAAAAAAATAATAATGAATTTTCTAAATAAAGATTATAAATGAATAAAGTTATAAAATGAAATATATAATCTAAAAGATTATTAATAAAGATGATGGCTAAAAACCAAACAAAAAATCGCCAAAAAAATTTAATTAAAGATATTTTCTTCATAAGTATAGAAATTCAGGAAAATTGCTTGAACTAGATGTTGTAGAGTAAGTCAGAGATGATGAAATTTTTTAATAATCAAAAAAAAAATATAGCATTTTCTGAATAAAGACCTATAAACGAAAGACTATAAAGACTATATAATCGAAAAGATTATGGCTAAAAAACCAAACAAAAAATCGCCAAAAAGATGAATTAGAGATATTTTCTTCATAAATATAGAAATTCTGGAAAATTGGATTTACTATTCCAACATCTTGTACTGCAATTAAACTTATAATGATATCTCAGCAAAAGCCATGGTTCCGGTAGTATTACAACGCCAATCAGCTTTGCTGAAACTCTGCATGATTTAGATGTAGCAGAGTAAGTCAGAGATGATAAAATGTATTAATAATCAGAAGACTATAAACGAATAAATAAAGACTATAAATATAAAAGTATTCAAAGAAAAATGTCATTTTTTGAGATAAATTATCGGATGGAAGGTATGCCGTTAATAATGAAAAACAACATCAGCCAAATGGCCACCACGACCACGCTTACAGGACCATATCCTTTTCATGAAATTTTCCATAACCAAATCGCAAAGTGGCTGCCCTATGTCCTCGATAGCCTCACGAATTCTATATTTGAGGTTGTTGAATCGACGCTGGGCTGTTAGCGTAGACCTTATCTTTGACGTGGCCCCAAAGGAAGGTGTTAAATCACAAGATCTCGGTGGCCAGTTGTGATCACCTCTTCGAGAGACAACACGGCCCGGAAACTTTTCCCGTAACAGAGCAATGGTTTCGTTGCTTGTGTGGCACGTAGCGCCGTCTTGTTGAAAGTAAACGTTGTCCAGATCAATACCATCCAACTCCGACCATAAAAAATCATTAATAATCTCTCGATAGCGCAATCCATTCACCGTAACTGTTGATCCAACCTCATTTTCGAAAAAGTAAGGTCCAATGACCGTGCCGGACTATAAACCGCTCCAAACAGTCACACGTTGAGGATGGAGAGGCTTCTCAACAATAACTCTTGGGTTTCCGAGCCCCAGATGCGACAATTTTGCTTGTTGACGTAGCCACCGAAGTGGAAATGGGCCTCATCAGTCAAGATGGTTTTGTATCGTTCGTATCGTTTTTTTGTTCGATCGTTTGTTGATCGTTTTGTATCGTTCGATGATCGTGTATCGTTCCATTTTTTGTAATGGCATAGTTTCTACTTGTCAAATGTCAAAGAATAAAAGCTTCAAAAGTGACAGCTACCGAAATACCGGGTGATTCAAAATAACACCTCTTGTTGGAAAACCCGTGACTACCCCTTGTTAGTAGAATCGAACCTATACTGTCAGGTCCGTGTATTTTTTTCACTGTTGCACAGTGTTACAAATGTGATTCTGCGCATCTGGGATGCAACAGATTTCTATCTATTTATAATTTATTAAATGTTGAAGGCATTAACGAGCTCAAAAGTGTACCACAAAACTAAGCTTAGTCCTTATATTTCATCAAATAATTCATTTAACTTTCTGGGTATTATAACTAACCACTGTAAATTTAGAAAGAATGATTCTGCACATAGAGGAGGAGATAGCATTTTATTAATATATCCTTTATTATATAATTCTAGGGCTCTAAAGATTAAATTCATAAAATAGTATATACTACCTAACGCAGGCCTTCCCAAGCCTTTACGGCTATCATTTTACGGCTACGTTCCCATAAAAAATATCGTAAATAATATTTCTTTAATATGACTGATAAATTAAATTCCATAACAGGACTATTAAATGCAAATTATATGTTTTTTATATGACTAATAGATAAAATTCCGATTAATTGAAAATTTAGTCGAACTTGCATTTTCGGGCAAAATTTCATCGAAATTGTTTTTTTTTTAGAAAATCTCTTTGAAATTGTATTTCTCTAACAAATACATTGGAATTGCATTTTTCTACGGCACTTCTTTGAAATTACATTTTTCCTGCGCATTTAATTACAATTGTAATTTTATAGAAAATTCTATCATAATTACATTTTTCTACTAAAATTCTTGAAATTGCATTTATACAAAACATAAACATTTTTGAAATTGCATTTATACAAAATACAAAAATTCTTGAAATTATATTTATTTTAGATTTAGTAGATATTTAAACTCTACATTTTTCGTTCAAATTTGTATTTTTCTAAAAACTATTGTTGAAATTCATTTTTTCCACACCATTTTACTTGAAATTTTTTTCGAAATTTAATTTTCTGAGAAATTTTTTGGAAATTGATTTTTTTTTTTAGAAAAATCGTAAAATTACATTTCTTAAGACAAACTTGTTAAAATTGCATTTTTCCACAAAATTTCTTGAAATTTTGCCCAAACTAAATTTTTTTTAGAAATTGAATCGGAATTGGATTTTTCTAGAAAATTTTATGGAAATTTAATTTGTCCGCAAAATTTTATTAAAATAGCTTTTTTTCTAGATAAATCGTAAATTGCACTTCTCTAGAGAAATTTGTTAAAATTGCATTTCTCCAAAAAATTTGTTAGATTTCTTTTTTTTCTATAAAATTTGATTGATATTTAATTTTTCTTAAAAGTTTTGTCCAAATATATTTTTCTAGAAATTTCTCTAAATTGTTTTATCTTGAAAATTCCATCAAAATTGTTTTTTTTTCTCTGCAAAATTTTTTAGAAATTTCATTTTTCCGGAAAAATCTTTGAATTGCTTTTCTCTAGAAATTTTTTTAGAATTGTATTTCTCTACAAAATTTCTTTAAATTTATTTTTTTTTAATTTGAAAATTGTTGTCTCAATTAAATTTTTCTAGAAAGTTCAATCGATATTGCATTTTTCTAGAAAATATCTACAAAATTACAGTATTTAAAAAAAAAATCTCGTTGAATTTAATGCCGTAAAGGAAAATTTCTGAAAAAATAAATTCCGAAGAAATTTGAAAGAAAAATGCAAATTCAGCAAAATTTTTTTGAAATATTCAATTTTAACGAATTTTTTATAGAAAAAGTTAATTTTGACAACATTAAAAATAATGAATTTTCAATAAAAATATTTTTTGTCAGAATTTTTTAGAAAAATACAATTTTGAAGACATTTTATAGAAAAATTTAATTCTCAACGAAATTCTTAAGAAAAAATGCAATTTCGACAAAAAATTTTAAAGTTACCAATTTTGGCAAATTTTCTACAAAAATCGATTTATATTAAATTTTTTTTTTGATAAAAATTAAATTTTATTAAAATTTTCTGAAAAAATTAAATTTTCACCAAATTTTGTTAAAATAGCTTTTTTTTTAGAAAAATCGTACATTGCACTTCTTTAGAGAAATTTGTTAAAATTGCATTTCTCCACAAAATTTCTTAGATTTCTTTTTTTATCTATAAAATTTGATTGATATTTAATTTTTCTTAAAAGTTTTGTCCAAATATATTTTTCTAGAAATTTCTCTAAATTGTTTTATCTTGAAAATTCCATCAAAATTGTTTTTTATTCTCTGCAAAATTTTGTAGAAATTGCATTTTTCTGGAAAAATCTTTGAATTGCATTTCTATAGAAATTTTTTTTAGAATTGAGAAATTCAAATACAATTTTGAAGACATTTTATAGAAAAATTTAATTCTTAACGAAATTCTTAAGAAAAAATGCAATTTCGACAAAAAAATTTAAAGTTACCAATTTTGGCAAATTTTCTACCAAAATCGTTTTATATTAAATTTTTTTATAAAAATTACATTTTATTAAAATTTTCTGAAAAAAATTAAATTTTCGCCAAATTTTGTTAAAATAGCTTTTTTTCTAGAAAAATCGTAAATTGCACTTCTCTATAGAAATTTGTTAAAATTTTGTTGATATTTAAGTTTTCTTGAAAGTTTTGTCCAAATACATTTTTCTAGAAATTTCTCGATATTGTTTTATCTTGAAAATTTCATCGAAATTGTTTTTTTTTCTCTGCAAAATTTTGTAGAAATTTCATTTTTCTGAAAAAATCTTTGAATTGCATTTCTCTATAAATTTTTTTAGAATTGAATTTCTCTACAAAATTTCTTTAACTTTATTTTTTTTTAAATTTTGTTGATACTTTTTTTCTTGAAAATTTTGTCCAAAATCCATTTTCTAGAAGTTAAGTTGGTATTGAATTTTCTTAAAAATTTCAACGAAACTACATTTTCTCGACTTGTTTTTGGAAATAGTATTTTCTAGAAAAATCGTGGAATTGCATTTCTTTAGCAAATTTTTTTAAAATTGCATTTCTACACAAAATATCTTGAAATTAATTTTTTTTTAGAAAATTGTAATGAAATTAAATTTTTCTTGAAAATTTTGTCTAAATTACATTTTTCTATAAAGTTGAAGCGATATTGGATTTTCTAGATTTCATCTAGAAGTTTTTTTAATATTGTTTATTGCAAAATTTCTTGAAAATTATTTATTTCTACAACATTTTGTTGAAATTTCATGAAAATTTTGTTCAAATTATATTTTTTGCTAGAAACTTGAATCGATATTGATATTTTCTTGAAAATTTCGACAAAATTGCAATTTTATTTTTCTAGTAAAAATTGTTGAATTGCGTAACTCTAGAATTTTTTTTTGCAAAAATTGTATTTCTCTAAAACAAAATGAAAATATTTTTTTTTTAAAAAATGTTGTTGAAATTAGCTTTTTCTTGAAAATTTTGTTCAAATTATATTTTTCAAGAAAGTTGAAGCGATATTCCATTTTTTCTAGAAAATTTCATCGAAATAGAATTTTTCTACAAAATTTTGTTGAAATTACATTTGTCTATAAATATCGTTGAATTGCATTTCTCTAGAAAATTTTGTTTAATTGTATTTCTATACAAAATTTCTTGAAACTATTTTTTTCTAAAATATTTTGTTGAAATTTCTAGAAAATATTTGTCTAAAAACTGTTGTTGAAATCTAATTTTTCCACAAAATGTCGTTAACATTTTTCTTGAAGATTTCATCGAAATTTCATTTTTCTAGAAAAGTCTTTGAATTGCATTTCTCTCGAAAATTTTGTTAAATTGCATTTCTCTTGATATTTTTTTTCTACAATATTTTGTTGAAGTTGAATCGCTATTGCATTTTTCTTGAAAATTTCATTGAAATTGCATTTTTCTGCAAATTTATTTTGGAAATTGCATTTTTGTACAAATATCGTTGAATTTCATTTCTCTAGAAAATTTTGGTAAAATTACAGTTGTCTGCAAAATTTCTTGAAAATAATTTATTACTAAAAAATTTTGTTGAAATTTCCAAATTTTATTTATCTAAAAAATTCAAACTATATTGCATTTTTCTTGCAAATTTCATCGAAACTGCATGATTCTGCATTTTTTTTTTTGGAAATTGATTTTTTACACAAAAATCTTTCAGTTCATTTCTCTAGAAAATTTTGTTAATATTGCATTTCTATACCAATTTTTTTTCCCAAAAAATATTTAAACTAAAATTTTTCTAGAAAGTTGAATCGATATTGCATTTTTCATGAATATTACATGGAATTTTAATTTTTCTGACATTTTTTTTTTTGAAAATTGCATTTTACTAGAAGTGTCGTCGAATTAATTTTTTTAAAATTATTGTTTTTCTAGAAAATGTTGTTGAAATTTAATTTTTCTTGAAAATTTTGTCCAAATTTTATTTTTTTGAAAGTTGAATCGATATTGTTTTTTCTCGAAAATATTATGGAAATTGCTCTTTTTTGCAAATTGCATTTTTCTAGAAAATTTGTTAAATTTCATTTCTCTAGAAAATATTGTGAAATTTGTATTTTTTTAAAAAAAATCTCGAAATTTTTTTTTTAATTTTCTGAAATTTTATTTTTCTTGAAAATTTTGTCCAAATTACATTTTTCTAGAAAGATGCATCGATAGTGGATTTGCAATGTAATTTTCTAGAAAAATCTTTGAATTGCATTTTTCTATAAAATTTCTTAAAATTAATTCTTTTCTCGAAAATTTTGTTAAAATTTCGTTTTTCTTGAAAATTGGTGTTTAAATTAAATTTTTCTAGAAAGTTGAATCGATATTGCATTTTTCTAGAAAATATCGATAAAATTACAGTATTTAAAAAAAAATCTCTTTGAATTTAATGCCGTAAAGGTAATTTTCTGAAAAAATAAATTCCGAAGAAATTTGAAAGAAAAATGCAAATTCAGTGAAAATTTTTTGAAATATGCAATTTCAACGAATTTTTTATAGAAAATGTTAATTTTGACAACATTAAAAAAAATTAATTTTCAATAAAAATAATTTTCGACAGATTTTTTGAGAAAAATACAATTTTGAAGACATTTTATAGAAAAATAAAATTTTCAACGAAATTCTTAAGAAAAAATGCAATTTCAACAAAAAATTTTAAAGTTACCAATTTTGGCAAATTTTCTACAAAAATCGATTTATATTAAATTTTTTTTATAAAAATTACATTTTATTAAAATTTTCTGAAAAAAAATAAATTTTCACCAAATTTACAATAAACATGGAATTTTGCAGGAAAATATTAATTTAGGCAAAATTTTGCAGAAAAATGCAATTATGAAGAAATTTTATAGAAAAATTAAATTTTCCACGGAATTTTTTAGAAAAATTAAATTTCGGCGAAATTTTATAAAAATACCAATTTTGAAAAATTTTCTAAAAAAATACAATTTCTATTAAATTTTTACAAAAATTTAATTTAATTAAAGTTTTCTTTAAAAAAATGCTATTTCCACAAAATTTACAACAAATATGAAATTTTGATGAAATTTGCAAGAAAATATTAGGGCCTGTTTCTGTAACTTTTTTTCGTTCGTCTACTGCAAACGATAAAAAATCACTCAATTATTCTGAGAAATCTATAAATCACAGAAGTTTATAATTCGTTGTGTCTGTAGAAAATCATGTAAAAAGCTTGTTCCTAAAACATTTCTAACCTGCGTTTTATATAAATCAAGTAATAGCTGAGAGAATTTTGATCGTTCGCCGTAGACGAACGAAAATAAGTTACAGAAACAGGCCCTTAATGTAGGAATTTGAAAGACATAATTATAAACATTGCAATTTCTATGAAATCTTCAATAAAATTACAATTGATATTAAATTTACAAAAAAAATCGACTTAAGGCTTTCAATTCATCAAAAAAATACTTTCTGTTCTGGATATACTACCTAACAGCTACTTATAAGTTGCAAATGCCATTCTGTACATTGGAATATATGATTTCCACTAATATATAACCTATTAGAATTTGAGTACCCTAAAGATCCAAAAAGTGTACCACAAAAATCAATATACAGATTTCATAATAAATAATTAGTTTTCAGGATATACCAACTGACTCCTGTAAATTGTGAATACCATTCTGCACATTATGGGAAAATCGGATTTCCATTGGTATATAACTTATTAGAATTTGCGGGCACTAAATATGCGAAAAGTGTACCACAAAAATCGTCGCTGGGCTTTTGAATTCACCAAAAAATAATTATATGAGTTTTTGAAATTACAGTTTCCGCTGTAAGGTATAAATATGATTCTGCAAATCTTGGTTACAAGGGCTTTTCTTTGATATATGTCTTAAAAGAATTTGAGTACCCTAAAGAACCGAAAAGTGTACCACAAAAATCGACGCTGGGCTTTTGAATTCACCAAAAAATAATTATCTGAATTTATTATTATCTGCATTTTTCAAATTGAAGTTCCCGCTATGAGGTATAAATTTGATTCTGCAAATCTTGGTGACAAGTGCTTTTCTTTGATAAATGTCTTAATAGAATTTGAGTACCCTAAAGATCCGAAAAGTGTACCACAAAAATCAATGTAGAGCTTTCAATTCATACAAAAATATTTAATTTTCAGGCTGCAGTAACTAACGGCTATAAAATGCGAATATCATTCTGCACATTGTGGTAATATAGGCTTCCGATTGATATATACCTTAATAAAAATTGGAGTGCTCTAAATGTTCGAAAAGTGTACCACAAAAATTAATGTAGGGCTTTCAATTCATACAAAATTAAATAATTTTCTGGAAATTTAACTATCCGCTATAAGTTATAAATATGATTCTGCACATCGTTGTGACACAAGGTTTCCATTGTTATATAAATTATTAAAATTTGATGGCTCTAATGATTCGAAAAGTGTACCACAAAAGTCGATATGGGGCTTTCATTCCATAAAAAGAATCATTAATTTTCAGGATATACTAAGTAGCAGCTATAAGTCGTAAATGTGATTCTGCACATTATGGGAAAACAGACTTTCCATTAGAATAATAATTATTCCAGTATGCAGTTTCTAAAGATTCGAAAAGTGTACCACAAAAATCACTGTAGGGCTTTCAATTCATAAAAAAGAATTCATTTTATGGAAAAACCAACTAACATTGATAAGTTGCAATTATTGGACGACACATTATGGTAAAATAGGCTTTCCATCGATATGTGTCATAACAAAATTTGGAGACCCTAGAGAACTGAAAAGTGTACCACAAAAAAATCGATGTAGGGGTTTTTATCAATAAAAAGAGATATCTAATTTTAGGAATATTATAACTAACCACTATACTTTCTAAATATGATTCGACACATCATTGGAAGTTTGATTTTCCACAGTTAGGTATTTTATTAAGATTTAGGGCCCTAAAGTCCTAAAAAATGTACCACAAAACTCGATGAAGCGCTTTTAGGTATTGAAATTAGCATATTTTCCCAAATTTTCCTAATTTTATCGAATTAATTTTTATTACATCTATATTTTTAAAACTTATTTTCTTTTTTTTCTTGCAAATAATAATGTCATTTAAAGAAACGAATTAGACATTTTAATATTTTGAAAAATTTAAGAAAAAGTGCAACATTTTCATTGCCCTTTTTCCGAAAACGGCACTTTTGTGATACTTTTTTGAAATTTGGTAATTAAATTACTCGAATTTAGCACAACTAAAATTTCAAAAAAGCGATATTATAGTGCAATTTTCGGAAAAAGGGCAATGCAAGTGTTGCACTTTTTTGCAGAAAAGAATTCGCCATTAGTTTACTGCACTGTATTACTTGTAAACGAAATTTCTTTTGTTGAACTGGAAATCTATGCAAATAGTAGTCAATTCCCGGCGGAAATTTTTTCTTTAACTTTCGTCTAGGAAATCAATACCCACCTTATCTGTTACCGATCCATTGGTAAGCGGAGCAAAGTGAGGTCCTATGTAGGAGGCCGGATCAGCGAATCTGTTAATCAATTTAAGAAAAAAATAGATATTATTTCACTTTCTCTCAAAAATCTGCAAAATCACAAACACCCACCTTTCCATATTGATAGGGTTTTCTCTTAACGAAACTTTTGAATATATTTCTCCGGGAAACCTGGTGACCGCTTTTTTTAAGTTTTTATTTACATGTGAAAAAACTTAGCAAATTATTTTGCAATAAAATCTCATTTCTTTTTTTTTGAGTCACTGTAAATTTTATCTCTCCTTTTTATGTTGTATTATTTATTTTTTTTTGTTCTTTTTGTTGGTATAAATCGCCGGCCGTACAATTCGTCGATAGTGGTCGATACGGTTGTTTACCATCTGCGAGAATGTCTTAAGACACCTCCAAGTTTTATAGTTTTTGTTTTATGGCAATTGTGACAACAAATGTCTTAAAACGACAATTAAATTATGGTTTCCACTTTCGGACACCCACTACCCCCCCCCCTTCTCCTTCCTTTCCACTGTTACAATTCAAGGGTTATTTAAGAAATGCACAAATTGGGTATAGACTATGTTCCAGCATGGATATTAGATTGGTCCCCATTATTATATACAAAGTGGTTTTTGTAAAAACTAACAGACTTCTGCTTTATACAAAATATTGTGAGTAAAAAGTACCAAAAGCAGAGCAGATTTTTATTTTTTCATTCCTCCCTTTTCCGACCAATAATTTCCAATATTTATTCTTCTCGAAAATTTAATGTAATATAATTTTTGAATAAAAATTGAATTTTTCTTGATAATTTGGCTAAATTACGTATTTTTTTTTTGCAATTTTCTTCAAAATTAAATTTAGTCGAAATCGAATTTTTGCCGAAAATTTCTTGAAAAATTTACCAATCATTTTTATCCGGAAAATGTCGTCAGATTTAATTATAATAAGGAAATTTCGTTAGAAATAAAATTTTAATAAGAAGAGCGTTTTTTTTGCAAAATTCTTTGAAATAGCTTTTCTAAAAAATTTGTTTGTAAAATTGGGATTTACAGAAATGTCCTTTTTTGACATTTTCGTCGACATATAATTTTTCTATAAATTTCCCTAAAATAAATTTACACGAAATCTCGTAATTCTTTTTGCAAATTTTTTTAAAATTAAATTTCGTCGTCTAAATCAAATTTTGAAAAATTTTCAAGAAAATGTATTTTGTAGAAAATTTTTTAAAATTTGCGAATTTTGTTTTTTGCAAATTTCTTAAAAACAAATTTTGTCGAAATTAAATTTTTGCCTAAAATTTCGCCAAATATTTAATTTATTATGAAAATTTCTTCAAATATGTTCATGAAAAAATGTATCAATATTTCATTTTTTCCACGGAAAATTTCGTCACAATTAATTTTGTTAAGGAAAATTTCACAATAAAATGTATTTAAAATTAAATTTCGTCGTCTAAATCAAATTTTGAAAAATTTTCAAGAAAATGCATTTTGTAGAACATTGAAATTTTCTTGAAAATTTTTTAAAATTTGCGAATTTTGCTTTTTTTTTGCAAATTTCTTAAAAATAAATTTTGTCGAAATTACATTTTTGCCTAAAAATTTCGACAATATTTAATTTATTATGAAAATTTCTTCAAATATGTTCTTAAAAAAATGTATCAATATCTCATTTTTTCCTCGGAAAATTTCGTCACAATTAATTTTTTTAAGGAAAATTTCACAAAAAAATGTATTTTGTTCAGAAGTCTTTGGAATTTAGTTTTCTTCAAAATTTTGTTGAATTTGCAATTTTACAGAAATTTCAGCTTTAATTATAATAAGGAAATTTCGCAAAAAAAAAATATTTTATTCAGAGGTCTTTAAAATTTTGTACTTTTTTTTTTGCAAATTTCTTAAAAATAAATTTTGTCGAAATTACATTTTTGCCTAAAATTTCGCCAAATATTTAATTTATTATGAAAATTTCTTCAAACATGAAAAAATGTATCAATATCTCATTTTTCCTCGGAAAATTTCGTCACAATTATTTTTTTTAAGAAAAATTTCACAAAAAAATTTATTTTGTTCAGAAGTCTTTGGAATTTAGTTTTCTTCAAAATTTTGTTGAAATTGCAATTTTACAGAAATTTCAGAATTAATTATAACAAAGAAATTTCGCAAAAAAAAATATTTTATTCAGAGGTCTTTAAAATTTTGTTCTTTACAAAAATTTTTTGAAATGGCAATTTTACAGAAACATCGGCTTTTTGTCACAATTTAATTTTTCTAAAAATTTCACCAAAAAAACTTATTTCTAATCTTAAATTATTATTTTTCTTCCGAAATTTAATTATTCTGCAAATTTTCGGTTTTTGTTGACAACACAATTTTACAGAAATTTCCTCTTTTAAACATTTTTCCCCCGAAATTTCATTTTTTTTTTTGCAAATTTCTTAAAAATTTAATTTTGTTGAAATTAAATTTTGGCCGAAAATTTAATATATTTTAAATTTTTTTCAAAATTTCATTATTCATGAAAAATATATCAAAAACTCATTTTTTCCCGGAAAATGGTTCAGAATTAATTTTTTAAGGAAAATTTCGTAAAAATAATAATTTTGTTCAGAAAAGACTTTGAAATCTTGTTTTCTGTAAAATTTTGCTGAAATCGCAATTTTACAGCAATTTCGGATTTCTGGTAATTTTTGTCAAAATTCCATTGCTCATGAGAAATATATAAAAATCTAATTTTTTCCAGGAAAAATTTTTTTTTGGAAAATTTTTAAGGAAATTTCGCAAAAATAATAATTTTCTTCAGAAATGTTTTTTTTTTCTACAAATTTCTGTTGAAATCGCAATTTTATAGAAATTTCGGTTTTCTCCTAATTTTTGTCAAAATTTCATTGTTCATGAAAAATATATCAAAATTAATTTTTTTCCTGAAAAATTTGGTCAAAATTATTTTTTTAACGAAAATTTTGAAAAAAAAATAATTTTGTTCAGAAAACTCTTTAAAATCTTGTTTTCTATAAAATTTTGCTGAAATCGCAATTTTACAGAAATTTCGGTTTTCAGGTCATTTTTTTCAAAATTTCATTGTTCATGCAAAATATATAAAAATATCTTATTTTTCCCCGGAAAATTTGTTTAGAATTAACTTTTTAATGAAAATTTCGCAAAAATAATAATTTTGTTCAGAAAAGTTTGGTTTTCTACAAAATTCTGTTGAAATCGCAATTTTACAGAAATTTCGATTTTCTGGTAATTTTTGACAAAATTGAATTTTTCTAAAAATTTCACCGCAAAACTTATTTTCCTAACTTTTTAAATCGTTTATTTTTCCGAAATTTTATTTTTCTAACAATTTTCTTCGAAATCCCATCCTATTTAGTCGAAATTAAATATTTAACCAAAATACAGTATTTCTAAAAATTTGAAATTTTGCAGAAAACTCGCCGCATTATACTCTGTCAAAATTTAATTTCATTTATTTTTAAAATGTCTTCAAAATTAAATTTTTTTCGCAAAATTTTGTCCAATTTTTTTCATTTTCATGAAGATTTCGTCGAAATTTAATTTATTTTGAAAGTCCCCCAAAAAAATTTTTTTTTTCGGAAAATTTTTTCTTAATTTTTTAAGGAAAATGTTACAAAAAATTTAATTTTGTGTAGAAAAGTTTTTGAAATTATGTTTTGTACAAAATTTTGTTGAAATCGAAATTTTAATTTTTCTACAAATTTCACCGAAATACCATATTTCAAATCGTAAATTTTGCAAAAAAAATCTCGCCGAAAGTTAATGTTTCGTCGAAATCTGTCCCATTTTATCAAAATTGAATATTTCGTCAAAATTTATTGTATTTTGAAAATGTCTTCAAAATATCATTGTTCAAAAAAGTTTAAAAATATTTTTTTTTCTGGAAATTTCGTTAGAAATTAAATTTTAAGAAAAATTTAACTTTTTTTTGCAAAATTCTTTGAAATAGATTTTCTGAAAAATCTATTTGATATCCCAATTTTACAGCAATGTAATTTTTTGACGTTTTCGTCAAAATATAATTTTTCTATAAATTTCCACGAAATCTCGTAATTATTTTCGCAAATTTATTTCTAATTAAATTTTTCAAGAAAATTTCAATGTTCTACAAAATTTATTTTCTTGAAAATTGTTCAAAATTTGTGAATTTTGTTATTTTTTTTTTTGCAAATTTCTTGAAAATTACATTTTTGCCTAAAATTTCGCCAATTTTTAATATATTATGAAAATTTCTTCAAAATTGTTCATGAAAAAATTTATCAATATCTAATCTTTTCCACGGAAAAATTCGCCAAAAAATTTATTTTTTTTCAGCAGTCTTTGGAACTTAATTTTTATTAAAAATTTTGTTGAAATTGCAATTATACAGAAATTTCAGTTTTCTGGTAATTTTTGTAAAAATTTAATTTTTCCAAAAATTTCACCGTAAAACTTATATCTTATAACAAGTTTTAATTTTTTTCCCGTAATTTTTTTTTGGGAAATTTTGGTCGAAATGCCATCCCATTTAGTCGAAATTTCGTAAAAATTTAATTTATTTTGCAAATGTCTACAAAATTTCTTTGTTCATGAAAATTTATCAAAATGTAATTTTTTCCGGAAAATTTCGTTAGAAATATATGTTCAAGAAGAATTTAAAATTTTTTCGCAAAACTCTTTAAAATTGCTTTTCTACAAAATGTTGTTAATATCCCAATTTTACAGACATGTAATTTTTTGACATTTTCGTCGAAATCTAATTTTTCTATAAACTTCCACATTTTAGTTTAGTTTACATGAAATACCGAATTTTTTTTTTGCAAATTTCTTAAAAATTAAATTTCGTCGTCTTAGAAAGTTAATTTTTCTAGAAAATTTCAATGTCCTAAAAAAATGTCGTGAAATTTCCATTTTTAGATATTTTGTTGAAATTGCATTTTTCTCGAGTATTGTAATTTTTGTTTGCAAATTTCTTAAAAATTAAATTTTGTCAAAATTAAAATTTGGCGAAAATTTCGTAAAAATTTAATATATTTTGAAAATTTCTTTAGAATGACATTGTTCATGAAAAATTTATCAAAAATTAATTTTTTTCGGAACAATTTCATCGGAATTATTTTTTTTTAGGAAAATTTTATAAAAAAATTTATTTGGTTCAGAAAAATCATTGAAATTTAGTTTTCTTCAAAATTTAAATTTTTTCGAAAATGTTGTCAGAATTAATTAGTTTTACGTAAATTATGATTTTCTGGGCATATTTGTCAAAATTTGATTTTTCCATAAATTTCACCGAAATACCATATTTCTAAAAAATTTTAAATTTTGCAGAAAATCTTGCCGATGTTGCATTTTTCGGGAAATTTCGTCGAATTCCCATCTTTGAATATTGTCGAAATTTAAAAGCCATTTTCCCCGATAAAAGGTCACTGACTTCTGATTAAAGGTTATTGCCTCTGATTAATGGTCATTGACACCGGATTAAATGTCAATGACCCCGAATGAAGGTCATTGCCACCAGATAAAAGGTTAATGACCTGGTTTTAAGGTCAATGACCCCAATGAAAAGTAAATGACCCAGAATAAAGGACATTGACCCCGGAGCAAAGGCATTAACCGAGGTTAAATGTCAATGATTTCGGAATAAAGGTCACTGCCCCCGGATAAACTGTCGTTGACTTTAGAATAAAGGTCCCTGACCCCAGATAAAATGTCGTTGACCTCGGGTTAAAGGTAATAACACAGATTAAATGTTAATGACCACGGGCTAAAGGTCAATACCCCGGATTAAAGGTCAGCGACACCATATTAAAGGTTAATGACCCCTAATACATGGCAATGACTCCTATTAAAGATTATTGACCCCGGATTAAAGATCACTGACCTCGGATTAAAGGTCATTGATTCGCATTAAAGGGCATTGTCCCCGATTAAAGATCGGGGGTCAATGACCTCTAATCCGGGTTCAATGATCTTTATTCGGTATCAGTGGCCTTTAAGCCGATCTTTAATCGGATTCATTGACATTTACTAGGGGTCATTGACCTTTAATACGGTACCAATGACATTTAGTCGAGGTCGTTGACCTTTAATCGGGGTCATTGACTTTTAACCCGGTGTCAGTGACCTTTAATCAGGGTCAATGGCCTTTAATCTTAGGTAAATGACCCTCAATCGGGATCATTGACCTTTAATCGTGGTCAATTACCTTAAATCGGGATCAATGATTATAGCACATCCGATCAATTCCAAAATTTATATTAACTTCTAAAAAACCATACATTCGAACCTACCTAATAAATACACATAAGCGATGTACATAAAAACCTACAGCATTTTTGTATAAACCACTTTATTTCGCAATGGTTATCGTAAACACATATACTTGCTCTTTGTCTTCTAAAAGATTATTATAAATACATTTTAATAAGAGGTATATTCAGAAATGCCTTGTGAAATTAGTGGTTGAAGGGTCAAGTTTTTATCTAGAGGTTAGCTTTTTTACGAACGAACAAGGTTGTATTTTCTAAAATAAAGGAAATTTTCTATAGAAATAAAATTTTGGAGAATTTTCTTTACAAATAAAATTTTTATAGAAATAAAATTTCTAGGAAATTTTCTATAGAAATAAAATTTCTAGGAAATTTTCTATGGAAATTTTCTTTAGAAATAACATTTCTAGGAAACCTTCTATAGAAATAAAATTTTTCAGAAATTTTCTATAGAAATAAAAATTCTAGGAAATTTTCTATTGAAATAAAATTTTAGGGAAATTTTCTATAGAAATAAAATTTCTAGGAAATTTTCTATAGAAATACAGTTTCGTCGAAATTATCTATAGAAATAAAATTTCGTCGAAATTATCTATAGAAATAAAATTTTTAGGAAATTTTTTATGGAAATAACATTTCTAGGAAATTTTCTATAAAAATAGAAATTCTAGGAAATTTTCTATAAAAATAAAATTTTTAGGAAATTTTCTATAAAAATAAAATTTCTAGGAAATTTTCTATAGAAATAAAATTTCTAGGAAATTTTCTTTAGAAAAAACATTTCTAGGAAATCTTCTATAGAAATAAAATTTTTCGGAAAATTTCTATAGAAATAAAAATTTTAGGAAATTTTCTATAGAAATAAAATTTCTAGGAAATTTTCTTTAGAAATAACATTTCTAGGAAATCTTCTATAGAAATAACATTTTTCAGAAATTTTCTATAGAAATCAAATTTTTAGGAAATTTTCTATAGAAATAAAAATTCTAGGAAATTTTCTATTGAAATAAAATTTCAGGGAAATTTTCTATTGAAATAAAATTTCAGGGAAATTTTCGATAGAAATGAAATTTCTAGGAAATTTTCTATAGAAATACAGTTTCGTCGAAATTATCTATAGAAATAAAATTTCGTTGAAATTATCTATAGAAAACATTTCTAGGAAATTTTCTATAAAAATAGAAATTCTAGGAAATTTTCTATAAAAATAAAATTTCTAGGAAATTTTCTATAGAAATAAAATTTTTAGGAAATTTTCTTTAGAAATAACATTTCTTTAGAAATAACATTTATAGAAATAAAATTTTTCAGAATTTTTCTATAGAAATAAAAATTCTAGGAAATTTTCTATTGAAATAAAATTTCAGGGAAATTTTCTATTGAAATAAAATTTCAGGGAAATTTTCTATTGAAATAAAATTTTAGGGAAACTTTCTATAGAAATAAAATTTCTAGGAAATTTTCTATAGTAATACAGTTTCGTCGAAATTATCTATAGAAATAAAATTTCGTCGAAATTATCTATAGAAATAAAATTTTTAGAAAATTTGTTATGGAAATAACATTTCTAGGAAATTTTCTATAAAAATTGAAATTCTAGGAAATTTTCTATAAAAATAAAATTTTTAGGAAATTTTCTATAAAAATAAAATTTCTAGGAAATTTTCTATAGAAATAAAATTTCTAGGAAATTTTCTTTAGAAAAAACATTTCTAGCAAATCTTCTATAGAAATAAAATTTTTCGGAAAATTGCTATAGAAATAAAAATTTTAAGAAATTTTCTATAGAAATAAAATTTCTAGGAAATTTTCTTTAGAAATAATATTTCTAGGAAATCTTCTATAGAAATAAAATTTTTCAGAAATTTTCTATAGAAATCAAATTTTTAGGAAATTTTCTATAGAAATAAAAATTCTAGGAAATTTTCTATTGAAATAAAATTTCAGGGAAATTTTCTATTGAAATAAAATTAGAAATTTTCTATAGAAATAAAATTTCTAGGAAATTTTCTATAGAAATACATTTTCGTCGAAATTATCTATAGAAATAAAATTTTTAGGAAATTTTTTATGGAAATAACATTTCTAGGAAATTTTCTATAAAAATAGAAATTCTAGGAAATTTTCTATAAAAATAAAATTTCTAGGAAATTTTCTATAGAAATAAAATTTCTAGGAAATTTTCTTTAGAAAAAACATTTCTAGGAAATCTTCTATAGAAATAAAGTTTTTCGGAAAATTTCTATAGAAATAAAATTTTTAGGAAATTTTCTATAGAAATAAAAATTCTAGGAAATTTTCTATTGAAATAAAATTTCAGGGAAATTTTCTATTGAAATAAAATTTCAGGGAAATTTTCTATAGAAATAGAATTTCTAGGAAATTTTCTATAGAAATACAATTTCGTCGAAATTATCTATAGAAATAAAATGTTTAGGAAATTTTTTATGGAAATAAAATTTCTAGGAAATTTTCTATAAAAATTCTAGGAAATTTTCTATAAAAATAAAATTTTTAGGAAATTTTCTATAGAAATAAAATTTCTATAGAAATAGAAATTCTAGGAAATTTTCTATAGAAATAGAATTTCTAGAAAATATTCTATAGAAATAAAATTGCTATGAAATTTTCTATAATAATAAAATTTCTAGAACATTTCCTACGAGTATAAAAATAAAATTTCTAGAAAAGAAAATATTTTTCTCAAATGTTTGCTACACCCTCGTTCTTAACCTTGACTTTTCGAAAAGAAAAAATAGAAACAAAAAGATAAAGATAAAAAGAAGGAAGGGGAATATACATAATTAGCATTAGATATTATATTTAAATGCTTCTGCTTTTCTTTATGTGTGAATGCTAAGCCTATTGTTATATCGATTCATGTTCAGTTTTGTTTGTGCTTTCAGATATAATTGAATTTTCGTTGGAGGTGTCTGGGATGTCGTTAAGTCATTACAATATCCCAATGTTAAGTCATTACAATATCGTCAAACACATCCGCCGTTCGGTGTCGTTTATACAACAAAACTGTTCCAGCAGTAATGGAGTTCAATGGCTGTTCTTCAAAGTGAATTAATGTCGTAGAGACTACACCAGAGACTTCTCCAGAGCCATTTTCTTAAGTCGTCCGAATGTCAGAAAGTGGTAAGTACTTGACTTCTATTTAAGATTTAAGACAATTAAATATATATCTATAGTCTGGAAGTTCGTAAAATGATTACACTATATTATGAAATTTTACAAAAACTCTTTGCTGTAATACTTATATGTTATTATACAAGTTTATAAACATTTTGCAGAAGGGATTTTCATCAAATTTTAATTTTCATTCTTTCCTTAGAAAATTTGATCAAAATTATTTTTTTTAAATTATGTCGAAAATACATTTTTAATGAAAATTTAATTTTTCAACGTAATTTTCTAGAAGATTTCGTTGAAATTCCATAATTCTAGAAAATTTCTTCAAAATTTAACTTTTCTAAAAAAATTCGTAGAAATTAAATTTTTCTAAAAAATTATGTTGAAATCGTTCTGGAAAATTCGTCAGTTTCATTTCTCTGACAAATTGCGCTTTCTACAAAATTTCGTTGAAATTCAATTTTTTTTAGAAAATTTAATGAAAATTGCAATTTTAAAGACAATTTTATCACAACTAAATTTTTCCACAAAAATTCTTGAAATTGATTTTTTTCTTAATTCCTTCAAATTTTCATTTTACACAAAATTCCTTCCTTATAAAATTTGTTTTTTTTTTTTAGAAAATTTAATGAAAATTCCAATTTTATCACAACTAAATTTTTCCACAAAAATTCTTGAAATAGATTTTTTTAAAAAATTCCTTCAAATTTTCATTTTGCCACAAAATTCCTTCCATAGAAAATTATTTTTTTTTCGTTGAAATTATATATTTCTAGAAAATGTCTTCGAAATAATTTTTTCTACAGATTTTGGTGGGAATTACATTTTTCTACAATATTTTATTGAATTCTTCTAGAAAAATCTTCAGTTTAATTACTCTGAAAAATTACGTTGGAATTGCATTTTTCTACAAGATTTCGTTGAAAATAAATTTCTCTCGAAAATTACAATTTAAAAAAAAATTATCATAATTACAATTTCTTGAAATAGTTTTTTTTTTGAAAATTCCTTCGTTTTCATTTTGTCACAAAATTCCTTCCTTAGAAAATATGGCCAAATATAAATTTTTCTTGAAAATTTATTTTTTTATTCTACAAAATTATGTAAAAATTTCTGGAAAATATTGTTGAAATTGCATATTTCTAGAAAATTTTTTCGAAATTAAATTTTTCTACAAAAATTAGTAGAAATTAATTTTTTCTAAAAAATTATGTTCTGGAAAATTCGTCAGTTTCATTTCTCTGACAAATTGCGTTTTCTACAAAATTTCGTTGAAATTAAATTTTTATAGAAAATTTAATGAAAATTGCAATTTTAAAGAAAATTTTATCACAACCAAATTTATCCACAAAAATTCTTGAAATTGATTTTTTTTAAATTCCTTTTTCATTTTCATTTTGCCACAAAATTAAATCCTTAGAAAAATTTGGTCCAAATTAATATTGTTTTTGGAAATTTTGTCAAACATACATTTTTATAGAAAATTTAGTTTTTTTTTCTAGAAAATTATGTCAACATTTCTAAAACATTTCGTTGAATATAAATATTTTTAGAAAATTTCTTCGAAAATATTTTTTTTCTGCAAATTTTGGTGGAAATTACATTTTTCTACAATATTTAATTGAATATCTTTAGAAAAATCTTTAGTTTAATTACTCTGAAAAATTTCGTTGGAATTGCATTTTTCTACAAGATTTCGTTGGAAATAAATTTATCTAGAAAATTGCAATTTAAAAAAAAACTTCATCATAATTACATTTTTCTATAAAAATTCTTGAAAATGTTTTTTTTTTTTTTGAAAATTCCTTCAAATATTCATTTTGCCACAAAATTCCTTCATTAGAAAATGTTGTCAAAAATAAATTTTTCTAGAAAATTTATTTTTTTTCTAGAAAATGATGTAAAAATTTCTAGAAAATATTGTTGAAATTGCATATTTCTAGAAATTTTCTTCAAAATTTAATTTTTATACAAAATTGGTCGAAATTACATTTTTCTAGAAAATATTGTGGTAATTGTTATAGAAAAATTGTCAATTTCATTTCTGTAGAAAATTTTGTTAATATTGCAATTCTCGACAAAATTTCTTGAAATTGAATTTTTTCGTTGAAATTTCAAAGGTCGATGAGCGGAACAGGTTAAAGATCAATGAGTCGGTTTAAAGGCGATAACTCCCGGATTAAAGGTCGTTGACTTCATTGAAGACCTATGAAGAAAATATTCTGGAAATATTCAATTCCGAAGACATTTTAAAGAAAATTGCAATTTCAGTGAAATTGTGTAGAAAAATAAAATTTCGAAGAAATTTTCTAGAAATACTTTTTATTTTAGACATAATTATTTTTTTAATTTCCTTAAATATCGTAGATTAATGGAGAATATTTTTAATTTAATTATAAAAAGTTATATCTCGCCAGAGGCGATCATTTTCTGCTTCGCATATTCGTGCTCGTTTAATTTGTACTGTTCCATTTTAAATTCCCAAGCCTTTTTTAGAAAATACTGAAAAGAAAAATATATACTTATATTTTAAAAAGTTATAAAGAATTCAAACCCCTTCGGTCATTTTGGCCACCCTGTACATACAGAGAGAACAAACGCCGTTCATCGTGTGTTTTATTTTGTGCCACTAATCTCGAAGGTACTTGTTGTTAAAGGAATCATCTCAGAGAAACATTTGATAATATAGCGTGATCCATTTCGAGGTTCCCTACTTTTTGAAAGAAAAAAACACAGAAAATTCAAATTGAATGGGAATGTTTATTATCATTTGAAAGAACATTCTTTGGCATTTTTTTATCTCAGATGGTCCATCCGTTGAGTCCAATTTTCGATGACTCGATTATGTTGACCATAAGTTGATTATGATACCAAAGTGCACGAAACACATTCCTCACAGAACGTGAATTTTCGTAATAAAGTTGAACGATTTGTAAACGTTGTTCAGGCGTAAGTCTTTCCGTGATAAAATACCAAACAATACTTAACAAAAATAATAGAGACAGTATGACACGACTCACACGTGATCTGTCAAAAAAAGGCTATTGAAAAAAATATCTCTAATTGGATCGCCCGTTATTTCGATAGCGCCCAAAAGTATGCAATATTTCCCACTGATAACACTATGCAACAACAAAATTTTTTGTGTCCTAGACTTAAAAATTATTTTTATACCCTAAACACCACACTGTGGTACAGGGTATTATAAGTTTGTTTCACGGCAGATGTTTGTAACACCTGAGAATAACACAGCTAGACCCACCTTAAAGTATACCGATCGACTCAGAATCACTAGCTGAGTCGATTTAACGATGTCCGTCCGTCCGTCCGTCTGTCCATGTAAAGTTGTTCGTCGACTACAGGTCGCAATTTCACTCCGATCGTTCTGAAATTTTGCAGTTTAGGGTATTTCGCAGCTGTTAAGATCGCTATTGAATTTGGTTGAAATCGGTTCAGATTTTGATATAGCTCCCATATATATCTTTCGTCCGATTTGGCCCTTTAGTCCTATAGAAGCTGTATTTTACATCCAATCGTTTTGAAATTTAGAATTGTAGAGTTTCTTGATCCATGAACCAACATTGCCGAATTTGAAGAAAATCGGTTAAGATTTAGCTATAGCTCCCATATATATGTTTCGTCCGATTTTGATCTTTAGTCCTGAAGAAGCTGTATTTTACATCCAATCATTTTGAAATTTAGAATGGTAGAGTTTCTTGATCCATGAACCAACACTACCGAATTTGAAGAAAATCGGTTAAGATTTAGCTATAGCTCCCCATATATATGTTTCGTCCGATTTTGCTCTTTAGTCCTGTAGAAGCTGTATTTTACATCCAATCATTTTGAAATTTAGAATGGTAGAGTTTCTTGATCCATGAACCAACAATACCGAATTTGAAGAAAATCGGTTAAGATTTAGCTATAGCCTCCATATATATGTTTCGTCCGATTTGGCCCTTTAGTTCTATAGAAGCTGTATTTTACATCCAATCGTTTTGAAATTTAGAATGGTAGAGTTTATTGATCCATGAACCAACACTACCGAATTTGAAGAAAATCGGTTAAGATTTAGCTATAGCTCCCATATACATGTTTCGTCCGATTTGACCCTTTAGTCCTGTAGAAGCTGTATTTTACATCCAATCGTTTTGAAATTTAGAATGGTAAAGTTTATTGATCCATGAACCAACACTACCGAATTTGAAGAAAATCGGTTAAGATTTAGCTATAGCTCCCATATATATGTTTCGTCCGATTTGGCCCTTTAGTCCTATAAAATCTGTATTTTACATTCAATCGTTTTGCAATTTAGAATGGTTGAGATTCTTGATCCATGGACCAACACTACCGAATTTGAAGAAAATCGGTTAAAATTTAGCTATAGCTCCCATATATATGTTTCGTCCGATTTGGCCCTTTAGTTCTATAGAAGCTATATTTTACATCCAATCGTTTTGAAATTTAGAATGGTAGAGTTTCTTGATTCATGAACCAACATTGCCGAATTTGAAGAAAATCGGTAAAGATTTAGCTATAGCTCCAATATATATGTTTCATCCGATTTGGCTCTTTAGATCCAATCGTTTTTATACCCTACACCACACTGTGGTACAGGGTATTATTTAAGTATAAAATGTCCCAAAAGTAAATTTATGTAAACAATTTATACATGAATTACAAAATTTATATATCAGAGTTATTCAATATTACGAGAGTGGTGTAGGGTATTATATAGTCGGCACCGCCCGACTTTAGCCTTTCCTTACTGGTTTTGTATAGATTGTGGCATAATGTTATATAAAATCAAAACTAAAATTTTTTTTGGATAAAATTTCTTTATAAATTTTTTTATTAAAAATACTATTATCGTCGTAGGTATCCTTAGTATTTGCTCTATAATTGCAAATGCTCGATCAGGTCGACTTATACGTTAAATTGAAGCTATTAATGTGGGCTACCAATGTTGGAAATATTACTAAACAATGGTTTAGTAACAGTCATTAAACAAATTGGAAAAAGTAGGTTTTTTTTCAAAGAAAAAAAATCCTGGGACAAAAAAAAAACATACAAAATAGAAAAAAATATTTTATTTTATTTTTTAAAAGTTTGCATCCTAGCGAAGAAAATAATGCCTATTTGAAAAAAATCTATGGATAAATTTAGAAATTATAGCCCTTTTCGTAGAGGTAAGAGAATTTCAAAAATATTTTTTTTGGTAAATTTCTGTTTAAATAGCGATTTTATTTATTACTTTTATTTATAGTATGTACATTTGAGTTTATTTACATGTACAAGTTTTATTAGAAGTAATTGTGAGTTCTTTGTTGACGTTTGTAGATTTCGGAATCGGTTTGTCTAATGAGGAACCAAATATAATCTCCCATCATTCTTTCATCCCAGTGCCCTTGGTAACAACGCTCGATGGACTTCATTTCTTCGTGAAACCTTTCGCCATGTTCGTCGTTTACGTCGCCAAGATTCTCGGGGAAAAAGTTTAAATGAGAATGTAAGAAATGAATTTTAAGGGACATATCTACACCTGTTGGAATACATAAAGCGAAAAATAAGTTAGAAGAATACATACATATGTGTTATAAACATAAATATAGAAAAGTATATTTCTTACCAATTTTTTCATAATTTTTTAACAAATCATTAATCATTGTTTCATATTGCGGGCTTTTATTGGATCCAAAGAAATTTGAAACTACAAGCTTAAACGACCTGCATGCTGCAATTTCATCCGACGTCAAATATGATTCGAAATCTACATCTTTCATCAGTTTCCTTATTTTAAGCCCATCAAAAACGGCTTCTTTGATTTTTTGAAGAGAAAGACTAATAAAACTTTTTAAATATGAGAGTGAATTGCCATCTTTCCTTAAAGCTTTTACAAAAATTTTAAAGAGCCCCAGCTTAATATGCTGTCGTGGCAAAATAATGTTTTCTTTTTGGACGAGAGGTGTGTTTTTTATGTTGTTTTCACCCAATGTAATGTGTTTTCTTGTCGGCCATTTCTTTCTTCTGTAATGATCTTCGCGAGCACGGCTATCCCAGAGGCATGTTGTCCAGTCATGTTGTTCATATCTTATGTATTTTATCAATTTAGCCATTGTTTCGTATGATTCCTTAGTGTTGACAGCATGAGCAATGGGAATCGACGGTTTCTGATGTCCGTTGTATAAAAACAACCGCCATTCCTTTGAACTGTATGTTTGATTAAGTTCCTCGAACAATCCGGGAATGTCCTTGCAAAAACATCTGTTATCCATAGTTGTTCTAAGGTATATCACGGACTCTATAATATGATATGTTAACATCTGGGGCCAAAATATTGTACTGTTTCATCCCAGATGCAAGTAGTTCTACCTTATCTTTGGTAAGTTCCAAATCTCTCACTAGATCAATGAGTTGAAACTGAGTTAAAAGCGATGACTTCTGACTCAAACTTGAATCGCTCAGAGTTGAGTACTCAGTTGAACTTGATGATGTTTCCGTAATTAGGCTGTTAGCTATACTAGGACACTTCCTACTCCAATCTATTAACATAGACAAAAGTAGCAGTCCTTATCGTGAATGAATGGTTGTCTCCAAATCATTGGCATTCCAAATTGCACCTGAAGTCTAAAATTAAAACGTTTTATTCCACAAAACATTGTAATACATTAATTTTAAAGTACTTACCGCATTCTTCCACTAGTACCTCGAGTAAGATTTACATGACATGAATTACACAAAATACTAGGTGTCCACGGTTCGTTCATATTTTTAACTCGTATGCCAAAATATTACACATATATTTCTTCTATTATTTTACTAAACGCACGTCGAATTTTTTAATTACATATTTTCCGCAGAAATTGTCGGGATCATTTACACATTGAAAAGTTCTTTGCCTACTCATTACTCATGCTTCGACTTTGTAATATTTTTCAGAAAATCGACTTATCTCTTTAAGGCGCTGAATTATACTAATTTCAGAAATTAGTGTAATTCAGAAATTTCATTCATAAATTCCGGGTTTAAGGTTCATAAGTTGCAGTACCTGTAGCTGACATATAGTTTGCTTCGAACGTAGAAACCCAATATTTTCAAGACTGCCGCGTAGTACTTTGTATTGCGTACATATAATTTTACTACCTGTATATACGACTGGGACGTCCATGCCCCTAAAAGGCGTAACTGAATAGAAACCTCATAAATAAGCGGATCTCATTCAATATAGCTCTCACAGTGCATATCATGTTTTATGGAGGGTTACGAAAAGCCATAAAACCTCGTCCTCTCTATAATTATACCCTACACCACACTGTGTTACAGGGTATTATAAGTTTGTTTCATGGAAGATGTTTGTAACACCTGAAACAGCTAGACCCACCTTAAAGTATACCGATCGACTCAGAATCACTAGCTGAGTCGATTTAAGCATGTCTGTCCGTCCGTCCGTCCGTCTCTCCATGTAAAGTTGTTCGTCGACTACAGGTCGCAATTTCACTCCGATCGTTCTGAAATTTTGCAGTTTAGGGTATTTCGCAGCTGTTAAGATCGCTATTGAATTTGGTTGAAATCGGTTCAGATTTTGATATAGCTCCCATATATATGTTTCGTCCGATTTGGCCCTTTAGTCCTATAAAAGCTGTATTTTACATCCAATCGTTTTGAAATTTAGAAAGGTAGAGTTTCTTGATCCATGAACCAACACTACCGAATTTGAAGAAAATCGGTTAAGATTTAGCTATAGCTCCCATATATATGTTTCGTCCGATTTGGCTCTTTAGTCCTATAGAAGCTGTATTTTACATCCAATCGTTTTGAAATTTAGAATGGTAGAGTTTCTTGATCCATGAACCAACACTACCGAATTTGAAGAATATCGGTTAAGATTTAGCTATTGCTCCCATATATATGTTTCGTCCGATTTGGCCCTTTAGTCCTATAAAAGCTGTATTTTACATCCAATCGTTTTGAAATTTAGAATGGTACAGTTTCTTGATCCATGAACCAACACCACCGAATATGAAGAAAATCGGCTAAGATTGAGCTATAGCTCCCATATATACATGTCTCGTCCGATTTTTCTCTTTAGTCCAATAGAAGCTGTACTTTAGATCCAATCGTTTTGAAATTTAGAATGGTAGAGTTTCTTGATCCATGAACCAACATTGCCGAATTTGAAGAAAATCGGTAAAGATTTAGCTGTAGCTCCCATATATATGTTTCATCCGATTTGGCTCTTTAGATCCAATCGTTTTTATACCCTACACCACACTGTGGTACAGGGTATTATTTAAGTATAAAATGTCCCAAAAGTAAATTTATGTAAACAATTTATACATGAATTACAAAATTTATATATCAGAGTTATTCAATATTACGAGAGTGGTGTAGGCTATTATATAGTCGGCCCCGCCCGACTTTAGCCTTTCCTTACTGGTTTTATAATGTCTGACATCAAAAAATAAAATGCAACTGCAATGTCTCCTATATGTCTCTCTCCCATATAGCGAATTCAATATAAGCAAAAACATTATTTAAAAACGAAAAAATATGAAACAAGATTTTTTTTGAATTTCCCCAACACTTACAAAATGGCTCATAACTTTTACATCTATCCATTAATTTTCAAATAGACAGTGTTTTCTTCGTTAGCATGCTGGCTGTTTAAAAATGTGATAAAATAATTTTTTCGATTTTTTTCTATTTTTTATGGTGAAAAAAATCCTTTTTTTTCTCATATTTTTGACGACTGTTACTTAACCAAAGATTCTACGTGAATGCGATGTTTGCAGCATATGTAGCCCTCATAATTCCCTTTAATTTGAGGCATAACACGGCTCAATCAGGCTTATACTTGAAATTTACTTGAAATTATGGTCCAAATACTGAAAGTAGTTTCCATGAAAGCTGGAATTAAAAAAAAAAAAATTTCCCTTAAAAAAGTTTTTAAATATTTTTTTCGTGTTTGTGACACCTAATTGCACCCGAAACTGTTATCTACATCCCTTGGAGAAAAATTTTGTTGCATAGTGTAATATAGCGTGATCCATTTCGAGGTTCCCTACTTTAAAAAAAAACACAGAAAATTGAAATTGAATGGGGAATGTTTATTACCATTTGAAAGAACATTCTTTGGCATTTATTTTTTGAAGATTATTTCTATCAAATGTTGGCCGCGGCTACGTCTCAGATGGTCCATCCATTGAGTCCAATTTTCGATGACTCGTTCGAGCATTTCGACTGGTAACTGGCGAATGACACGCGTGATGTTTTGCTCCAAGGCCTGAATCGAAACGGGGTTGTCCGCATAAACTTTAGACTTTATCCCCCACAGGAAAAAGTCTAACGGTGAGATATCACACGATCTTGGTGGCCAATCGACCGGCCCAAAACGTGAAATTATCTGCTCACCGAAGTGTTCTCTCAATAAATCCATTGATTGATGCGATGTGTGGCAAGTGGCGCCGCGCCGTCTTGTTGAAACCAAATGTCGCCGAGATCACGAGCTTCAATTTCAGACATCAAATAGTCGGTTATCATGGCACGATAACGGTCGCCATTGACGGTTACGTTCTCACCGGCGTCATTTTTGAAGAAATATGGACCGATGATTCCACCGGCCCCACAAACCACACCAAACCATTGTTTTTTCTGAATGAAGTGGCAGCTCTTCAATCTCTTCAGGTTGCTCTTCGTCCCAAATGCGGCTTGTTTGCTTGTTTACATACCCATTGAGCCAGAAATAGGCCTCATCGCTGAACAAAATTTGGCTAGAAAACGTCGGATCTTCTTGGAACTTCGGGCAGCTTCAGTTCTTGCACAAGCTGTATTTTGTATGCCTTCAATTTAAGATCTCGACGTAAAATGCACCAAGTCGTTTCATACGTCAATCCGAGTTGCTGCGAACGGCGCCGAATCGACTCTCCACGGTCTTCGTGTACACTCTCAGCTACGGCCGCTACATTTCTTCACTGCGTGCTGGACGTGGTCTATTCGGTCGAATATTATCCAATAATGAATGCCGGGTCTCAAGATGGGTGATGGTGTTGCGAATAGTACGCTCAGTAGGCCGATTATGTTGACCATAAGTTGAGCGAAGTGCACGAAACACATTCCCCACCGAACGTGAATTTTCGTAATAATGTTGAACGATTTGTAAACGTTGTTCAGGCGTAAGTCTTTCCACGATGAAATGCCAAACAATACTTAACAAAAATAACATGACAGCATGACACGACTCACACGTGATCTGTCAAAAGGCTACTACGTTATTATAAACGATTTTTTCTACGTGACCATTCTGAAGTTCAAATTGACATTGACGCACCAAAAAAAAACTCTCAAAAATCATTTCGTTTTTTCTCACCTCATTTTAGAGGTAGTATGCATGTTCGCTATTATTTCAGATCTGGTGTAATATTTTCTGTGTTTTTTTATAATTTTTTCGTCTTTGATGACATTGCTGATTTTAAAATTAAAATAACAAAAAAAATCTAATAATTATTTCTAACAATTAAGAAAGCTTTCCTTCTGTTACTGCAATTTACAGATTAATGAATTCATTAATATATAGATCGTGTTTAGCCGTGGCTAAGTTTCACATCAAACGTCAGTGTTTCCGAGGCATCGTACAAAAATAGAATGGATTAGATTTATTTGTGGTTGGCGGTGGTCTGTCTACAGAGCGTTCAGTAGTTTGGTTCGTCGTCTCAGTTGAAGCCGGAGTCGAGAGCAGATTTAAGCCTTCGATTCATTCTCTGTACCCTGAGATGTGGCATCAGTGCCTTTGTTGTCCTCCACACCGCCGCAGACGCAGCAGGGACATTTCTCTTTCAAAGCAATGCGGTATTTAGGATGGCTACCAGAGAGAGGGAAAGGGAGTGAGAAACAAATATACATCACAAATTTGAGAAAGGAATAGAGACAAATAATCGAGATTTTGAGGGGATTCACACGAGGCAATTTTAGGGGAATTCCTCCTGAGCTTCCGATTGCCGCAACTAAAGTCGTGTGAATCGGAACTTAGAGAAAGATGTACCCCGAAAAAAACACCGTAATAAATTCTCCACCACTCACCTGGTGGCATAGACAATTGGATTGTAGACAGTGGCCGATTTGGCAAAGCAAGCTCCCCAAATGGTATTCAGTGGCGTCAAGCCCTCATATTCAAAAAGACCCAAGTTATTGATGACTTGATAGGGAGTCCAGGCCATGAACCACAACGAGATGGTGACCAAAGCTACCTTGGCCAATTTTCCCTCAGCGGATTTCTCAGCATCCTCAGAAGAGCGCAGAGATTTGACATTCATTTTCTTGGCTTGTTCGCGCATGGCTCTCTCATGGGCCGATACAGCCTATGGAAGGAAGAAAATACCGTTAGCAGTCCTAGAAATGAATCTAATCTCAATACTTACAGCAATAATGAACCAATAAGAATAGCAGATCAAAAACAATGGAATATAGTAGACAAAAATGGTATAGCAGATCAAATAGGTACGTGGATTCCAGTCACGATCCAAGTAATCAATACCGCACGAAGTTAAATTGCCTTCGGGCACATATCTAAGGGAGAGTAGTAAAAAAATATAAAAAAGAAAAAAATATTTCCAAAAAGTTCATAACTAAAGCCGCAAAAGGGAAAATCTGTAACAGCCAAGTTAGTGGAAGAACGTAACGTAGTGATTTAATATGCCTAAATATTTAAAGAAATCAACAAATTAGCCAGTATTCAATACAAATGCTAGCCTTGGCAACATTTAGCAGATTTTTCGGCTAAACAGTTTTTTCTTAAGTTTGAGGCTACGTTACGTCAAGCCACTAACTTGGCATCTTAGCTTTCATTTCTCCATTTAACTATTTATAACCTGAACAACCGCCCCCCCCCCCACAACTTACCGACTCCATCCCATTACTGGGGCAAAAGTCCAAATACTGGCCATAGCCCACACAAATATAATCTTAAATATGGCCAATTTCACCGTCATCGGTTGACCCGACATTCCCTTGACAATGACATTGTAACGATCCAATGCCACCATACTCATGGACCAGATGGAACTGCAACCGAACGCCGAACCCAAGCCGGCATAAACATCACACATCAATGGTCCCCAGATCCATGTCTCAAAGTATAAATTTGTTCCCATCATTGGTGTGTTCAGAAGCATCATGCCAAAATCCGAAATGGCCAAATTGATCACAAGCAAATTGGCGGGGGTGCGCAGCGATTTTGTTGTGCCGAAAATATAGATCACAGTGCCGTTGCCAATCCACGCCAATACGCCAATGATGAAGAGATAGGCAGCGAGAATTTTATTCCAAATGGGATCCATGGCGGGAAATTGATTCCAATAGGGATGGATTAAATGGGCCATATCGGGTGTTACCTGCAGCAAATGGAACAAAAAACACAGAGAATGGAGATTTATGAAAAAATATGAAAAAAGTTGATATAAACAAAAAGTTTAGATGAAAAAGAGACCCACATAATTACCCAAGACAAGCCACTTTAAAATATTTATTTTATTTGTATGAATTGCAATATAAAGTAAATTTATATTCTAATTTTACGGTTCAGGAAAAAGCCGGGTTACAAAAAACATGTGACCAGATTTTTGCCAGACCAGAGCCAACGGTGGGAATCGAACCCACAACCCCGCGCACAACCGCGCACGCTACCTACTCACCTACTTTGGGCGTTTTTTAAACATGATTCTGCACATCGTGATGACAAGATGTTTTCATTGATATTACATTATTAATATATTTTGGACTTTAAAGTTCCCAAAAGTGTACCACAAAAATCTATGCAGGACTTTTACGTTAGGTTGGATTAGATTGCACCAGCTCTCAAATACCAATTCAGCTCCCTGATGTTTGTAATCTGTTCGATATACAGCGTTTTCCAATAAGAGTGATATGATTTAATGTGAAGTACAATCGATACAATTAAGTTCTAAATAAAACGTCATTCAATTGGCCTCCACAACTTCTTCTGCAGGAACGAATTCGATGAACCCAATTTTCGAGCACTTTTTCCACTAAATCAAGTCGTATGTCATGAATGGCACGTTCAATATTGACTTGTAAAGCTTGGAGAGAGTCTGGTTTATTTCGAAAGACCAATGACTTCAAATAACCCCACAAGAAATAGTCTAATGGTGTTAAATCACAACTTCTTGGAGGCCATTCAATATCACAATTTCTTGAAATAATCGAATCTCCAAACTTTTCTCGCAACAATTCAATTGTTTCATTTGCTGTGTGGGACGTAGGCCCGTCTTGTTGGCACAAATGTCGTCACGATCAACTTCTTTCAATTTCGGCCATAAAAAGTTGATTATCATCGATCTATGTATACCGCTCTCCATTGACAGTAACGGTGTTACCAGCTTCATTTAGAAAGAAGTACGGACCGATAATTCCACCTGACCAATAACCACACCAAACTGTCAATTTTGGTGAATGTAATGGTTTTTCATGAATAATTTGTGGATTTTCTTCGCACCAGAATCGACAGTTTTGTTTATTTACCGCACCACTCAGATGAAGTGAGCCTCATCGAGGAGGATGATTTTCTTAAAAAAATCTTTATCGTTTTCAAGTTGTTCCAAGGCAAAATCAGCAAATTCACGACGTTTTCGGTGGTCCAATGGCAAATTGTGAACACTACTGAATACAATGAAAAACAAATGTCAAATTACGACATTTTACAAATCGCCGAAACGTTACTTCAAAATCATATCATCCCTATTGGAAAACCCGTTACAAACTTATCAATAATACTAATATCGGTACCTTGAAAGGCCGCCCCAGTATATCCAGACGTCGTTTACTCGATGTGGGATAGTAGCATATCAGGTGCTCAGTGTTCTCCACTTCTTCATCTCTACAGCTTTTGCAGAAGTCATTGGAGTCAATACCAGGCAGTATCCCGTCAGAACTAACATAAACAGTATTTTCCTCTCTAGTGGGGAAGATATTTTGACCTTCGCAGGTCATGGCTTCGCCACATTTGCCTAGCTATCGTACAGGTGTCGATTTCTAGCCATCTTTCATTGGACTGCCTGACAAAATGCCTGATTGTCAAAGCCAAAGCTTGCATGTGGACAGTGGCGCACCAATATAAGCAAATTCTTCAAGAATTTGTATTGTCTTCCTTCTCCTAGCAAGTTCATGGGCTTTGCAGTTCGCCGGGAGATACCTATGCCCAGGTACCCATATGAGATATATGTTAAAATGCTCCGCCATCTCGTTAAGAGCTCTGAGGCAGTCGAGGACTGTTTGTGAATATTGGGGAGGTGGCTCCAGAGAAATGATGACAGCCTGACTGTACGAGTGAATGGCAAGGTCAGTGTTGGCCACTATGTTGCTACTCAGTCACTTGTCGACTTCCCATATTGCCATTATTCCGGATTGATAGACACAGAAGTTATATGGTAGTCTATGAATTAGCAACGTTTATCATCAAGCTTCCAACTATCCATATAGAAGTGGATATGGTTTCTATTACCTGTTGTTCTGTCAATCCATTCCTCTCTGACTGGTATCTTAGTGGTGAAATTCCTCTCGAAGGTGTACACTTTTGGTTCATTGTTTAGTCCACTCGGTCGGTTCCTCATGAGGCCGTAGTTCTTGTACCTGCACATTGATAGACAGTTTAACTCAGTGTTCGGCGACTGCTTAGGCCGAGCCCAGGGATGGAATATTAAATTTTTGAAAAAGTACTAAAATGGTATTTTTTAAGGTGAAAAGGTACTTTTTCCATTTTTCATAAAAAAATCTTTAACGATTTATTAAATGATGGCTTAACTATTTGTCCATGGGTATGAGACATTTAAACGGCTACTCTCTTTCAACCTACTTAACATAAACTATTATATGATGTTGCCTATATTATAATTTGACCACTCCGCTAAAAGTTAATTTTAGAACTGTAAAACAATACTTTTAGAAAATGGGATATTAAGTACCATTAACGATCGCATCTTATACATATCGTCGACATATATTTTTTCCACACATTTTTACTTCCTTTTCCCGAAACTGTAAGACGTAACGACTGAAAATGTAAAATGTATTGCCATATTAAGAGCGTGATGACTGAAATTCAAAAAATCAATATGCGTTTCGTCGTGGTCTAACTTACATATATGTATGACTTGGCAAGACAGGTGGTGGTATAATGCCCAATTTTTATATACTCGTATGATGATGTTTTTCTGAAAGCGATTTTTTTCTATAAAAATCGTACGTAAATAAAATAGTACTGAAACGGCCGCGGGGGTACTTTTCACAGTGGAAAAGTACTGAAAATAATACTAAAGTACTAACTTTTCCATCCCTGGCCGAGCCCCGAACGCAATCGGGTTTTCACACGTACACAACACGAACAGCATAACAAAGAGCACAAAAATAAGAAAAAAATGTATCAGTCGCTCATCAGCGTTCAACAAAGCAGGTTCATGTTGCTTTTTATCGGAAAGTTGGTACACTGGGAAATTATACATATTTCCAAAGCGGAGCAAATTTTGAGCATCAAAATGTGCAATCGGCATATGACAATTACATAACACTATGCAATGAGAAATGCAGAAAAATAATGAACGCATATTTAAGTGTTACATATGGGAAAATATGGATCTCTATTGTAAATGTATTATGACCAAAAACACCTATAAAAATTTAATTTTGTAGATAGACATACATATATCAGTAAAAATATTTAGTATATGAAGATCAAAATAAAATGAGTGTATGACCAACGAAATTGACATACGACTGATTTGCCGTAATCAAAAAAAGTTGGACAGTTTAGAATACGTGATGGTAATAACACTAGTTTATTTTTTTTGTCGATGGGAGGTATATAACATGTTCTAGTTTAATTTGGTATTCTAACACAGCACATAATTCTAACACAGCAAATAATTCTAACACAGCACATAATAACAAAACCAACAATTTTGTTCAGTGCAAACACACCAATACAGACACAATTTTGGCACGTTCTCTTTACGCCGAACACTGGTTTAACTTAACGAGGGCGATCCCAAAATTAGCCGATCTAACAAAGAAAATACAACAAATTTGGGATTTTTTTCACAACATAACATCAACATATCTTTTTAATTCGATACACTTTTCCCAGCTATTTTCAATAGCTTCGATAACCTGTTTTTAGTAAGAACTGTCTAGCTCCTGAAAATAGCCATCAACCGCAACCTGCACCTCTTCATTGCTAGCATAGCATTTTCCGCCGAGCCATTTTTTCAAGTTTGAAAACATAACATAATCGAAGGGAGCTAAATATGGCATTGATTTTGGTCATCGCAATAGTTGATGTGTGAACTGGTGCCTTGTCTTGATTGTGAGCAAACGCAGCACCCATCTTGCGCACAGCTTTCTCACCATTGAAGTTTCCGTCAATATGCGATGTATATCACTTTTTGAAACGCCTATGACTTCAGCTGGCTCACGAACCTTCAACCGACGTTCATCCAATATCATTTTATGGATTTTTTTTAACCATTTCTGGAGCGGACACCTCAATTGGTCGACCACTACGGCGTTTGTCTGGGCAGACATAAACGAAGGAGCAGACTCCCCCAAAGTAGAATCTAGCTCCGTTTTACTATTTGTTGGACTGAGATATTTCAAATGATAGTACTAACATATTACATATCGAGGACCAATTTTTATTATGGTTACAAATTCACTAAAACATATGTTTTATAAGGTTGCCACATTTCATGAATGTATTTTTTATACTCTCACTTTAGTGATACAAGGGTATATATCATTTGCTACGGCCAAAAGTGTAACACATCGAAGGAGTGATCTAAGACCCTAAGTATGTTCGGCGGATTTTCGTTTTGGGCCATTTTAAGTCGAATGAGAAATGTCCGTCCGTCCGTCTGTCTGCTGGCTGGTGTGCACGATAACTCTCGAAAGGAGTAACCGATTGACTTCAAATTTGGTATGTGGTAATATTTTTTTCTATCTCCGGCTAAGTTCGAAGATGGGCTATATTGCCCCACTCTTTCTAGTACCTCCCCCACAAAGGGTTAACATGTGATGAAATATTGATTCTTTAATAACTTCTATACTATTTATTCGAATCTTCTGAAATTCCACACATAGTATTAGTTTATTAGTCGCTATCACCTTGAGCAAAAATGGGCGAAGTTGCCACGCCCCTTTTGGTACCTCCCACACAAATGCACAATTTTGCAACAAAAGTTAACAGCTTATAACCTTAATACAAGTGCATAAAAATACTTGAAATTCTGTACAATGTAATGTTTTTATAGTGTCTATAGTCTGGTAAAAAATGGGCATTATTGTAGAGCCCCTTTTGGTACCTCCCTCACAAATGGACCATTTTGCACCAAAAGTTAACGGCCTATAACATTAATACCAGTGTATACAAATACTTGAAATTTTGTACAGTGTAATGCTTTTATAGTGCCTACAGTCCAGCGAAAAATGAGCGTTATTGCCGCGGCCCTTTTGGTACCTCCCACACAAGGGTACCAATTTGCACCAAATGTTAACAGCTTATAACATTAATACCAGTGTATAAAAATACTTGAAATTGTGTACAGTTTAATGCTTTTGTAGTACCTATAGCCCTGTGAAAATGGGCGTTATCACCACGCCCCTTTTTGTACCTCCCACACAAAATGGCCAAAGAATACCACAATTAATTATCTCATAACGTTAATATACCAGTGCACAAAAACTGTATATAATTCGGCATAGTGCAATGTATTTAAAGTATCTACTGTTCAGCGAAAAATAGGTGTATTTGTTCTGGTACCTCCCATACAAACTAACACAATAACTCGTGGAATATTTAATATTACATTAGTCACAAAGTGAGGGTATACCTTAGTCGGTTTACCCGACTGAAACTTTCTTACTTGCTTCAAACTACTGCCTCCATCTATATGTCAGGGATTTTGGGACCTCTCTCGTACATTGGTCTATGTGAACCGGCAAAGCTGGCTGCCACCCTAACCTAAACCTAACGGACGGCTATATTAGATATTATTCCGCACATTAGTGGAAGAGGGCTTTTTCATAGATAATTTGTTTATTAAAATTTAGAGAGACTAATGTTGTGAAAAAGTGTACCAGAAAAATCGATGTAGGACTTTCAATTCATAAAAACATATATATATCGTGATTATACTAAATAGCACCTATTAGTTGTCAATACCATTCTGCACATCATGCGAAAATAACCATTTTGAATTTGAGGATACTATAGATGCAAAAAGCGTTCCACAAAAATTAATATAGGGCTTCGTATTAATCAAAATAGTTTCCCCCATTCTTGACATTATGTATGACTATCCGCTATAAATTATAAATATGATTCTGCACATCTTGGTGAAAAGAGCTTTTCATTTATATATGCCTTATTGCAATTTAAGGGCACTAAATATCCGGAAGATGTACCACAAAAATCAATGTAGATCTTTCAATTCATAAAAAATAATAATTGATTTTCAAAATACACTAACTAACGGCTAAAAGCTGTATGATTTGTGGCAGCACCAAGACCGTCGTGTTCGAATGACAGACAATCTGGCAACTTGGTAACGAACCAGAGGAGGAGAAAACAACAGATGATTCGAAGACAAATCTTCCTTCACGGCTGTAGCATTTAGCATTACTTCGCAATATTTTGTGAACTATGTAGTTTTAGTAAATAATAAATAGATTTAAATAGTTGTTATAAGTAAAAACAAAACGTCTTATCATTTACATCGGCAACTATAGATTAATTCAAATATTCTTTATTACAATTTGAGGTCCCTAAAGATCAGAAAAGTGTACCACAATAGTCAATGTATGGATTTTAATTCAATAAAACCATTAAACCATTTTCTGGATATACTAAATGGCAGTATAAGTTTAAAATATAATTCTGCACTTTATCTGAAAACATGTTTTCCATTGGCATTTTCTTTATTAGAATTGGAAGAACCTTAAGATGTGAAAAGTGTACCACAAAAATGAATGTATGGTTTCAATTGATAAAAAATAAATAACTTTCTGGATATACTACTTACTGATATACTCGTAAGTTGCAAATATCATTCTGCCCATTATGGTAAAATTTCCTTTCCATTGATATATTCCGTAGCACAATTTGAGAACCTTAAAGAACCGAAAAGTGTACCACATAAATTGAAGTAGGGCTTTTAACTCATTAAAAAGGTTTGGAAAGGGAAAGGCCTAGTTACAAAGACCATTTGGCTAAATGTTTGCAGCGACAGACCAGAGCCTCTGGTGGGAATCGAACCCACGACCCCCAAACTAGTGTTATAGATATGATTCTGCACATCACTGGAATATTTGTATTTTTCACTGATATATATTTTATTAGAAATGAGGGCCTTAAAGACCTAAAAAAATACCACAAAATTCAAAATTTCCTATTTTTATCGTTTATTTTAAATCTTAAAATTTTAAATGTCTTAAAATATTTTATTTTTTCCTTGCAAATTATAATGACTTTCAAAGAAAATATTTAGATATTTTATTTATTTATTTATTTATTTATATGAATTACAATACAAAGTAAATTTATATTCTAATTTTAAGGTCCAGGGAAAGGCCGGGTTACAAAGACCATATGGCTAAATTTTGCAGCGACAGACCAGAGCCTCTGGTGGGAATCGAACCCACTACCCCCAAACTCATAGCGAGTACGCTACCAACTCGCCTACTGGGGCGCTCACACTAGATATTTTAACATATTAAAAAAAATAGAAGAAAACAAAAAATATATCCCACAGCTCCTTCTAAAAAAATATTTATTTTTTGAAATAATCGTCTATTAAATTTTTTTTGATAAGTTTGTCGAAGTTAATTTTTTTCCAGAAAATTACATTCTTCCATAAAAATTCGTAAAAATTTTGTATTTCTAGAAATTTATATTGTTCAATAAAACTTCTTTCAAACTTTGCTTTCTAGAAAATTGAATTTTTCCTGCAAATTTCGTCGAAATCCCTTCTTTTTGAAAAATTTCTTCGAAGTTTTACTTTTCCCGCAAAATTTGTCGAAATTAAATTTTTCCAAAAAATTTCGTGGAGATTTCATTATTAAAGAAAAGTATTAGACATTTTAACATTTTGAAAAATAGAATAGAAACAAATATTTTTTTATATTAAAACGTAGTTTCTAAAAAAAGTTGTTTTTTATTTTTAATTTTTTAGCAAAAATTTTCAAATTAAATTTTTTGTCGAAATTCAATTCTTCCAGAAAATTAAATATTTTCAAACTACTTTGAAACTTTCTAGAAAATTAAATTTTTCCTGCAAATATTGCCGAAATACCTTCTTTTTGAAAAATGTAAAAAATTAAATTTTTCCAAAAAAAATCGTGAAGATTTCATTATTAAAGAAAAGAATTAGATATTTTAACATTTTGAAAAATAGAAGAGAATAAATATTTTCCACTAGTCCTAAAAAATATTTCTTTTGATTATTTATTTTTTTTTTTAGAAAAAATCGTCAAATTAATTTGTTTGATAAATTTGTCGAAATTAAATTTTTCCAGAAAAATTCATTTTTCCATAATTTTTTTTTTGAAATTCTGTTTTTATTTCATCGTTTTGAAAAATGTCATCGAAATTTCTGTAAATTTTGTCGAATTTGAAAAGAAATTAGACATTTTAACATTTTCAAAAATAGATAAGAAATATTGTTTTTATTATTACTTTTTTAGAAATAATCGTCAATTTATATTTTTGATAAATTTGTCGAAATTCAAATTTTCCAGAAAACTTTTTTCCACAAAACTTCCTACAAGTTTCTAGAAAAATAAGTTGTTCCTGAAAATGTCATCGAAACCCATTCTTTTTGAAAATAAATCTTCATAATCTAATATTTCTGGAAATTTTGACGAAATGTATTCTTTCTAAGGAAATTCGGGTAGATTTCATTATTTAAGAAAATTTTTAGACATTTCAACATTTTGAAAAATTGAAGAAAATAAATATTTCCCACTACTCCTCTAAGAAATATTTTTGATTATTTATTTTTTTTAGAAATAATCGTCGACTTTTTTTTTGATAAATTTGTCGAAATTCAATTCTTTCACAAAATTTAATTTTTCCAAAAAAATACTTTGGCATTTTGTTTTTTTTAAAAATTAAATATTTTTCGCAAATTTCGTCGAAATCCCTTTTTTTTGAAAACCACTTCAAAATTTTATTTTTCCTAGGAATTTTTGCCAAAATATTTTTTTTCTAAAAAAATTTTTCCTTTAATTAATTTTTTTAGAAAAAATTTTAAATTATTTTTTTGATAAAATTGTCGAAATTCTATTTTTCCAAAAAATTTAATTTTTTCATAAAACTTCTACAAAATTTTGCTTTTGTAGACAATTAAATTTTTCGTGCAAATTTCGTCGAAAAATATCCTAAAATATAACTTTATTTTCCCGGAAATCTTATTGAAATTTAATTTTTATAAAAAAAAAATTCGTTGAGATTTTATTATTAAAGTAAATATAGACGTTTTAATATTTTGAAAAATAGAAAAAAATAATATTTCTCACTACTCCTTAAAAAAATATTTATTTTGATTATTTATTCTTTTAGAAAAAATCGTCAAATAAATTTTTTGATAAATTTTTGAAAACCATTTGAAAATTTTATTTTTCCTAGGAATTTATTTATATTTTTTTTCTAAAAAAATTTTTCCTTAATTAATTTTTTTAGAAAAAATTTTAAATTATTTTTTTTTTGATAAAATTGTCGAAATTCTATTTTTTCAAAAAATTTAATTTTTCCATAAAACTTTTTCAAAATTTTGCTTTTGTAGAAAATTAAATTTTTCGTGCAAATTTCGTCGAAAAATATCCTAGACACTTTTTTTTCCCGGAAATTTTATTGAAATTTAATTTTTATAAAAAAAAAATCCGTTTGGATTTTATTATTAAAGTAAATTTAGACGTTTTAATATTTTGAAAAATAGAAAAAAATAATATTTCTCACTAATCCTTAAAAAAAATATTTATTTTGATTATTTATTCTTTTAGAAAAAATCGTCAAATACATTTTTTTGATAAATTTGTCAAAATTAATTTTTTCCAGAAAATAACATTTTTCCATAAAACTTCATTGACATTTAGTTTATTTTAAATTTAGTTTATTAAAATCTTTTGTTGAACCCGAATACGATATTTCTGCTGCCGCACAGTGTACAGCAGACTAATATTCCTTCCATTTTTAGTGTGGATCTAGAAGATCAATACCCACCTTATCTGTTACCGATCCATTGCCTAGAGCAGCAAAATGAGGTCCTATATAGGAGGCCGGGACAATGAATCTGTTTGTCAATTTAAAAAAATAGATTTGATTAATTTTTAGTCCATTTACACTTCTTGCAAGCATCTGGAAAATGACAAAATCACTTAGACACACACCTTTCCATTTTCACAAAAAAAACTCTTTACGGAACTTTTTTAATTTCTTTTAATGTTACTACTTTTTATTTACATGTGAAAAAAGTTAAATTATTTTGCAATAAAATTACATTTCTTTTTTTTTTGGTACACTGTAAATTAAAAGGTATTACTTTTTTTTAGTTCTTTTTTGTTGGTAGATCTCACCGGCACCGGTACAATTCGATAGTGGTCGATGCGGTTAGTTAACCATCTGCGAGAATGTCTTAAGACACCTTCAAGTTTTATAGGTTTGACAATAAAACGTCTTAAAACGACAATTAAATTAGGATTTCGATGAAGATTAGTGACAACCGACCGCCAGCCCGCCCCATGTACGCTTCCTTCCCAATTCAAGGGTTAATTAAGAAAGTCGCAAATTGGGTGTAGTCTATGTTTAAACATGGATATTAGATTGGTTCCCATTATATACTCGTAAGGAAAGTCACAGAAAATCAGATTTATACTATAGAATATATAAATTTATACTATAGAAACTAAAAATAGTACCAAGAATTTAGATACAATAACCAGTTTATGATACTTTATTTCTTCAGAAAATTTCCCCGAAATATCATTTTTGGGCATTTTTGTCGAAATCCCATCCTTTTAGTAAATATTGGCGAATTTTTTTAAAACTTTCGTCCAGAAAATTTCGCTGAGATTTGATTTTTTTAGAAATTTAATTTTTTGCTCGACATTTTCGTCAAATTCCATTTTTCTGGAAATTTTTGTCGAAATCCCATCTTTATTATCGACATTTAATTTTTCTAGACAATTTTTTCAAAATTCCGTTTTCTGGAAAATCTCAATACATATATTATTTTTCCAAATAATTTCTCTAGAATTTAATTTTGACAGAAAATGTCTTTGAAATTTGATTTTTCTAAAAAATTTGGTTGAAATTACACTTTTTCAGAAATTTAGTTTTTCTTGACATTTTCGTCAAATTTTAATTTTCTAGAAAGTTTTATTGAGATTTGATCTTTCTATAAATAAAATTTCTTCTTTTCATTTTATTTTTCTAGAAAATTTCACAGTTTTAAATTTGTTTCTTGAAAATTTCGCCAAAATTTCATTGTACTTGAAAAATTTTGACAAATTCCGGAATATTTCGTAAAATTGTAATATCTCGTACTTGAAAATTTAATTTTTCTACAAAAATGTTCTTGAAAATTCCGTGTAAATTTCATTTATCCTTAAAATATCAAAATTTAAGTTACGCTGAAAATTTTCCAGAATTTTTTTTTTTAGAAAATTTGGTTTCTAGAAACTTTAATATTTTTAAATAAAATTTCACCGAAGTAGCATTTTTTTTGATGATTTTTGTCGAAATTCCATCTTTTTAGTAAATACTGTCGACATTTAATTTTTCTAGAAAATTTTGTTTAATTTCGATTTTCCAGAAATTTTGTTTTCCTTAACATTTTCATCACAAGTTAATTTTTTTAGAAATTACGTCCCGAAATTTTTAGCTGAGATTTGATGTGTCTAGACGATTTAATTTTTTTCTCAACATTTTCGCCAAATCTCTCTGAAAATTTTTCTAGAAATATCATTTTTTGGCAAATATCAAAATTTTATTTCTCCGTAAAATTCGCCAGATTTTAATTTTTCTGCAAAATTTAGTCAAAATTTCATCTATCTAGAAGATTTAATTTTTCTTGAAAATTTCTTGAAATTTGTTTTTTTTTTGAAATTTAGTTAAAATCGCACTGTTTCCAGAAATTTAGTTTTTTTGAAAAAAATTTTTTATTGAGATTTGATTTTTTGAGAAAATTTAATTTTTACCATTTTCATTTGGCAAATATAGTTTAAAATTAGTAGTAATTTCTTGAAGAAAAAAATTAACATTTCACTATTCATTTTTCTAGAATCTTTTATAATTTAGTTTTTCTTTTTCCGAAAATGTTTGTAAAAATTGTAATAGTTCTTGAAAATATAATCGAAATTTTATTTTGTAACAAAATTTTCTTGAAAATTTAGTCGATATTTCATGTATCCCGGAAAATTTTTTCAAAATTTCATTGTTCTTAAAAATTTGCAAATTTAATATTTTCTGAAAATTTTACAGAAAATTTATTTTTTTGAATCTTTCTAAAAACTTTAATTTTTTTCTGAAAATTTCGCTGAAATAATGTATTTCCACATTTTTGTCGAAATCCCATCTTTTTAGTAAATGTTGTAGAAATTTAATTTTCTAGAAAATTTGTTTAATTTAATTTTTCCAGAAATTATGTTTTCCTTGACATTTTTGTCAGTTATTTTTTTTTTTGGAAATGTTGTCCAGAAATTTTCGCTTAGATTTGATTTTTCTAGAAAATTTCATATTTTTTTCGATATTTTCTTGAAAATTTCATTTTTCTGGAAGTTTTTGTCGAAATTCGATCTTTTCGACAAAATATTGTTGAAATTTCATTTTTCTAGACATATTTTTCAAAATTCCGTTTTCTGGAAATATTTTTTTATAAATTAAATTTTTCCAAAAAATTTCTCTAGAATTTAATTTTGACAGAAAATGTCTGAAATTTGGTTTTTCTAAAAAATTTTGTTGAATTTACACTTTTTTCAAAAATTTAGTTTTTGTTGACTTTGTCGACAAATTTTAATTTTCTAGAAAATTTTACTGGGGTTTGATCTTTCTATAAAATTTTGAAATTTTAATTTAGCAATAATTTACATCTCACCATTAACTTTTCTAGAAAATTTCATTGTTAAATTTTTCTTGAAAATTTCGTCAAAATTTTATTGTACTTGAAAAATTTCGCCAAATCAAAATATTCGGTAAAATTTTAATAGTTCTTAAAATTGTTGTCAAAATTTAATTTTTCTACAAATTTTCTTGAAAATTCCATTTATCCTGAAAATATCGTCAAAATTTCATTGTAGTTAACATTTTGTAAAAATTTAAGTTTTCCTAAAAATTATTTATTTTAGAAAATTTTCTTTCTAAAAAAAATTTTGCCGAAATATAATTTTTTTAAACATTTTTTGTTGAAATTAATTTTTTCTACAAAATTTTGTTTAATTCTCATTTTTCCAGAACTTATGTTTTCCTTAACATTTTCTTCAAAAGTAATTTTTTTAGAAATTTCGTCCAGAAAATTTCTCCATGTTTCGATTTTTCTAGAAAAATTCCTATTTTTTTCGACATTTTCTTGAAATTCCATTTTACTGGAAATTTTCGTCGGTAAATATTATCGAAATTTAATTTTCGGTAAATATTTTTCTTTAACATTTTTTTTTAAAATTCCGTTTGGTGGAAAATCTCATATTTAATTTTCCCGGAAAAATTCGCTAGAATTAAATTTTTCTAGAAAATTTCGTTAACATTTTATTTTTCTTCAAAATATTGTTGAAACCAGATATTTTTCACAAAAGTAGTTTTTTTTTTACATTTTCATCAAATTTGAATTTTCTAGAAAATTTTACTGAGATTTGATTTTTCTAGAAAATGCCGCAGTTTAATTATTCTTAAAAATTTCGCCGAAAATTCATTGTATTTGAACAATTAATAGTTCTTGAAAATAAAGCCAAACTTTAATTTTTCTACAAAATTTTCTTGAAAATTCCGTCGAAATTTCATTTATCTTGAAAATATTGTCAAAATTGCATATTAAATTTTTTCGGAAAAATCACTATAAATTTTTGGAAATTTTCGTCGAAATCCCATATTTTCGGTAAATATTGTCGTAATGTCATTTTTCTAGACAATTTTTTCAAAATTCCATTTTCTGGAAATCTAAATACATACAATTTTATTTTCCGGAAAATTTAGCTAGAATTAAATTTTTCCAGAAAACGTCTTTGAAACTTGGTTTTTCTACAATTTTTTTTTTTTTGAAATAACATTTTGTAATAAAAAAATGTGTATGTTGTAATTTAGTTAAATTTAGATTATCTATTTGAGATTTACCTGAGATTTATTTGATTTTTCCAGATTATTTAATTTTTGATGTTTTTATTTGAAAATATTGTTTAAATTTAGTAATAAATAATATTTTTGAAGAAAAAAATGTATATTTCACTATTTATTTTTCTAGATGTCATAGTTTAATTTTTTTTTCAAATTTAAATTTTCGGAATATTACGTCAAAATTTCATAGTCCTTGAAAATGTAGAAATAATATAATTATAATATTATTAATAATATTTCCAAATTTGTACATTTTTTCGCCGATTGTTGCTCTTTATATGCGACCAATTTCAAAATTCATTTAAATTTCTAAATAACGATATAGCCGAACCGGTCTAATACATGTGAATATATGTATACACAAGCGATATGCATACAGAAAAACCTACGTTTTTGTAAATAAACCACATTGTTTCGTCTTTATTTCTTATATTTAGATTTTTTACAAATGAACAATGTTATAATTTCTAATGTATACTTGTATTATTGTCTATCGCATAGTCTATTTAAAAATGGGCGTTATTACCTCGCCTCTGTAGGTACCTCAAAAACAAAAGAAAAACTCAAAAATGTGAAAAATTATTTCTTTAAATTCCCCTTATTTTTACAATATGGATCATAATTTATATATTTATCCATAGACTTTTTTCTATTAGGTATTGTTTACTTCATTAGGATGTTATATTTCCAAAAATGGAACAAACTATTTTTTTTGCGAATTTTTTCTATTTTTTATGGTTGTTTTTGTGCCTACAAAAAATATTTTTTTTAAAAAAATCGAATTTTTTCTAATTGTTTTAACGATGGTTACTAAACTTCTTTATCTAGCTTCATCTAGTTTCAGCATTTGTAGCTCTCATAATTTCCTTTAATTTAAATGACATTACGGCTTTATCCAGCTTATACTTCAAAAAATATGTTCGAAATACTAAAGGCAACCTCCAAGAAAATTTTGTTATGAAAAAAGATTGGCAATCAACTATTTTTTAATATTGTTTTCATGTTTACGACACTATATTACACCAGAAAATGTTATTCCCAACCATTCGACAAAAATGTTGTTGCATAGTGTTACCTAAAAACGTCTATGGGTCAGAATTTTAACATGAAATTTTTTTTTGCCTAAAAACTTTATAAAAAGTAGCTAAATGGAATAATAACATAAAGCTATTATTTATTTTTTGAAAAAAAAATTTGCAAAATTTTATGGGGATTTGAAATTTAAAAAAAATTAATTTTTTTACGAAATTTGTAATTGCTCTTGAACGGCTGAACCGATTTTAACAAAGTTTACCTTGGAAATTGTAAAAATTTCTTGTGAAATAGTAAAAATTTTAATTTTTTTTTATTTCGACATTTTTTTTAAAAAAAACTATAATTGAATTAAAAAGTTTATGTACGAAATACTAAGGCAGATCTTAGACATTTTTCTTCTGTTTCTTCACATATAAATTTTAAAATCCCTTTGTATGAAATTTTGCACGCAGTGTTTTGCAAAAACAGAAGAAAAACGTAAAACCAGTAAGGAAAGGTTAAAGTCGGGCGGGGCCGACTATATAATACCCTACACCACCTCGGGAATGTACATTAAGAATTTCTTTTTGAATAGTTGGAATAATTAGTTTCCTTTCTTTTACGAAAGTACTTAGCTCCCCCGCCACGTCAAGGCTAATTCCAAAGAGGAGTTTAATATAATGTGTGGAATTAAAAATTGAACTAATAATAATATTCCACATATTTGCATTTACTGTGGTTATTATTAGCCTTAACACAATAAATAGTCCGATTTTTGGTCGTACACAATATAAGTAATATATGCAGGGTATGTTAGGTAGGTACTACCTTGGAATAATTGGTTTAAGTAATGTTTTAATTTTCATTTCCGCTGAAGCCTTTCAGGTCTCTAAAATAGCGCTTATATAAAAAAATTAGGAACATCTTTCTGGAAAATTTTGATCGGAGGTAAAGTACAACTTATATAGCGCTTTGGTACCAAATCAGGAGGAACATATATATGGAGGTTATATATAAATCTGAACGGATTTTCCTTGAATACTCATTCATTGAAAAAGAAACTTCTTTCTGTCAAATTTCGTACTGACCGGATATAAAATACAGTCTCTACAGCACTTACATGTCAAATCGGGGGTAACATATACATGGGGCCTATATCTAAATCTGAACCGATTTTCTCTGAATTTGGAAGTATCCTTTCATATAATAAGAAACCTCTTTGTGTAGATTTTTTTACTGATCGTATATAAAATACAGATTGTACAGCGCTTACATGTTAAATCGTGGGTAACGTATATATGGGGGCTATATCTAAATCTGAACCGATTTCCCTCAAATTTGGCAGTATTAATTCATGTAATAAGAAACCTCTTTCTGCCAAATTTCGTACTGATCGGATTAAAAATACGGTTTTTACAGCGCTTACATGCAAAATCGGGGGTAACATACGAGTATATATGGGGGCTATATCTAAATCTGAACCGATTTTCTCCGAATTTGGCAGTATTCCTTCATGTAATAAGAAACCTCTTTCTGCCGAATTTCACACTGATCGGTTATAAAATAAATTTTTTATGGCGCTTACATGTGAAATCGGGGTAACGTATATATGGGGGCTATATCTAAATCTGAACCGATTTCTTCCAAATTTAACAGTGTTCATTCATATAATAAGAGACCTCTTTCTGCTGAATTTCATACTGATCGGATATAAAATAAAGTTTTTACAGCGCTTACATGTCAAATCGGGGCTAACATATATATGGGGGCTATATCCAAATCTGAACCGATTTTAACCAAATTAAATAGGGATCGTCCTTGGGCCAAAAAAAAGATATGTGTAAAGTTTCGTCAAGATCGGGCCATATTTGCGACCTGTACTTCGATTACAAGAATACATCTACAGACAGACGGACAAACAGACGGACATAGCTAAATCGACTCAGAAAGTGATTACAAACAAATGCACAAAGTCATAATACCCTGTACCACAGTGTGGTGTAGGGTATAAAAAATGCCAGACCGCCTTAGTACTTTGTTCATAATTTTTTCGAATATTGCGTTCCTAAAAATCCAATTCTGTGCACATTTGGAAAAAACTGGGTAAGGGGTAGCAATGGAAGGGGTAGCAATTTTCTTAATTACAGTTTAAAAAAAGAAAAAAAATATTTTTTTTTAAATGGAAGGGTAGTAGTTTTTTTAATTAATGTTTAAAAAACGCGAAATAATTTTAATATTGTTTTTATTTAAATTTCCACACCTTCCTTATTTTTTCGTCCATAACTTTTACAAATATTGCGTCCCAAATATCCAATTACCGTTTTGGATTTTTGAGAGTCTGGTGTACATTCTATGTAAATTTTGGAAAAAAAATGAAGGTGTAGCAATTTTGTTGAATTAGAGTTAAAAAAATTGAAAAAAGGTTTACATTTTATTAAAAAATTTCTCGTTAGGTTATCTTTCAAACGAAGTTAACTTTGTAATAATCGGTTCTGCCGTTCAAGAGCTATTGAAAATTTCGTAAAACCACAAAAGGATTTTTTTTAAATTTTTTAAAATTTCCATAAAATTTTGTAAACAACTTTTTCCCAAAAACAAATGATAGCTTTTGTCATTTTACCATTTAATTAGAGATTAAAAAAAAATCGAAAAAAAGTTGTACAGTTTTTTTAAATTGCTCGTTATGTTCTCTTTTTCAAGCGACGATAGCTTTGTAAAAATCGGTTCTGCCGTTCAAGAACTATTGAAAATTTCGTAAAACCCAAAAATTTATTTTTCTCAATTTTTTTTTTTTAAATTTCAATCCCGATTAAATTTTGTAGATTATTTAAAAAAAAAATGATTGCGCTGTTGGCGTTATTTTTCCATTTAGCAACTTTTTATAAAGTTTTTAAATATTAAAAATTCTGACCCCTGTAAAATTTCTCCTAATCTTCTATAATTCCTTATATTATTCCATATTGCATTACTCCAAAAGTGAGGGTTCACTAACCTGAAATTTTCTTTCTTGTTTATTTTTTTGCAAAGTATTTTTTTTATTTTATCAGGTCTCATCATTGTTTTTTTTTTTTTGTATTTTTTCGTCTTTAATGACATTGCTCATTTTTAAAAATAAAAATAATTGAAATGAAAATTAAAAATATAAATAAATGAAACACATTTGGTGATTTGTTGCTGTTCTTTGGGAAAGGCGTCCTTTCCTTCCCTGGCAGTTAGTAGTTGTCCCGATCTCTCCACTTTTGGGGAGCCTATTCTCCACTTAAGCCTTAGACTCGGCTTCTTGGGTGGTGGCCTGCGAGGTGGCATCACTGGAGGACTTACCATCATCCACTCTACCAAAGACACAGCAAGGGCATTTCTCTTTCAAAGCAATGCGATATTTGGGATGACTAGGAGAAAAGAAAGAGTTTTAAAGATGTTAGAATATTGTGCAGATCGCTTTTGAGTGTGATTAGTTGCAGAAACTCATCAACGTAGCATAACGTTGAAGGAGCGCAAGCAATACTTAAAAAAAAAAAACGACACGATACGTTACGTTTGTCTATAATCGTTAGCATATACAATTACCATACATTGAAAATTGACAAAGCGTTGTGCGACTAATGATCGCATCGCAGGAGGCGTTTGAACAAGATTGCCAATACGATACGATACCATACCTTTGTCTATAATCGTTTTCAAGCGCATTAGCATTTAATAATGATTCACATGAGGCAATTTTTTCCAAGCAAGTGTCAAAGTTTGTTGGAGAGAGAGGCAGGAACTCTTTCCGCCTGCTTTTCTATCCTACAATATATGTTAAATCTATTATACTACTTGCCTATCCTGATTCACACGAGTCAATTTTTTCCAAGCAAGTGTCAAAGTTTGTAGAAGAGAGAGGCAGAGAACTCTTTCCGCCTGCCTTTCTATTACATAAACTTTGACACTTGCTTGGAAAAATTGACTAGTGCCAATCTATATAAATATAAAATTTCCACTAAATTTTCGATATACAAGTAGTAGGATAGGGTTAACATATATTGAAAATTGACAAAACGTTGTGCGACTCATGATCGCAACGCTGGTGGCGTTTCCACAACAGTGTCGGTACGATACGATACGTTTGTCTATAATCGTTTTCAAACGCATGAGCATATACATGTAGGATAGGGTTACCATATATGGAAAATTTACAAAACTCCCTTCCATGAGTTTTGAGTTTACCTAATGCCATAGACTATGGGATTATAACACGCCGCCGATTTGGCAAAACAAGCTCCCCATATGGTATTCAAAGGTGTGAGACCCTCATATTTGAATAGTCCCAAGGTATTGATCACTTGATATGGGGTCCAGGCCACAAACCACAGGGAAATGGTGACCAGGGCCACTTTGGCCAATTTCCCCTCAGCCGATTTGTCGGCATCCTCCGAGGAACGTAAAGATTTCACATTCATTTTCTTGGCCTGTTCACGCATGGCCTTTTCATGGGCCGATACAGCCTGAGGAATAAAAACGAATTAAGGATTTTTTGAATTCTAAATCTCCCTTCACCTCTTCTGCAATACTTACCGCTATAATAAACCAATAGGAATAGCAAATCAAGAAGAGGGGTATATAGTAGACAAAAATTGTGTAGAATATTAAATAGGTGCGGGGATTCCAAGCACGTTCCAAATAGTCAATGCCGCAGGAAGTCAAATTGCCCTCAGGAACATATCTTAAATACATAGAATTAAAAATATATTTTAAAATCTTCATTTTTTTAACAATATTACCTGCTCCATCCAAAAACTGGCGCCATTGTCCAAATACTTGACATAAACCAAATGAACAGAATCTTTAGCAAAGCCAATTTTATGGTCATCGGTTGCCCAGCCATACCTCGCACAATGACATTATAACGATCCAGCGAAATCATACACATAGACCATATGGAACTGCAACCGAATGCGGAACCCAAACCCGCATAGACATCACACATCATGGGACCCAGAATCCAGGTACGATAATATAAATTAATACCCATCATCGGAGTGTTGAGCAGCATCATGCCAAAATCGGATAAGGCCAAGTTAATCACGAGTAGATTGGCCGGGGTGCGCAGAGATTTTGTGGTGGAGAATACATAGATGACAACACCATTACCACACCAGGATATTATACCGATGAGCACCATATATAGGGTCAATATGGCATACCACATGCGATCCATGGCAGGAAATTGACTCCAATAGGGATGGATTAGGTGGACCATATCGGGGGTAACCTAGGGGCCATTTAGAGAACAAGGGGAGAGAGATAAGTAAATATTCTGAAAAATTTCCTAATAGTTTCCCTTTAAAAAGTTTTTTTTTATAAAAAATAATGTTTTATAAGATTTTACAATTTATGTCTTATATTAAATTTCCTTAAAATATATTTATGGTTTTTTATCGATGGCCGGTTTTAAAATAAATTTGCTAAAATATAAGTCAAAGACATACATTATTTCTATAGAGAATTTCCTAGAAAATTTGTATTTCTTTGCAACATTTCCTAGAAATGTTGTATTTCTACAGAAAATTTCCTAGAAATTTTGTATTTCTATAGAAAATTTCTTGTAAATTTTGTATTTTTATAGAAAATTTCATTGAAATTTTGTATTTCTATAGAAAATTTCATTGAAATTTTGTATTTCTATAGAAAATTTCATTGAAATTTTGTATTTCTATAGAAAATTTCATTGAAATTTTGTATTTCTATAGAAAATTTCATTGAAATTTTGTATTTCTATAGAAAATTTCATTGAAATTTTGTATTTCTATAGAAAATTTCATTGACATTTTGTATTTCTATAGAAAATTTCATTGAAATTTTATAATTCTATAGAAAATTTCGTTCAACTTTTATAATTCTATAGAAAATTTCGTCGAAATTTTATATTTCTATAGAAAATTTCGTCAAAATTTTGTATTTCTATAGAAAATTTCATTGAAATTTTGTATTTCTATAGAAAATTTCATAAAAATTTTGTATTTCTATAGAAAATTTCATTGACATTTTGTATTTCTATAGAAAATTGCATTGAAATTTTGTATTTCTATAGAACATTGCTCTGAAGATAATAGAATTATGTCTATCGAAACTGCAATCAGTTCTACCCAGCAGTTGGAATTCGCTCTTTCTCTTTTTATTTCCATTATATAGTGCTATTCATCGCATATACGAGTATACAGCGGTATACATCGCGTAATTTGATAATTAGAAAACTGTGCGCAAGATGGGTGCCACGTTTGCTCACAATCAAGACAATGCACCACCAGTTCACACATCCAACATTGCAATGGCCAAAATTAATGACTTAAAGTTTGAATTGCCAGCAATGAAGAGGTGGAGGTTACCGTTGATGGCTATTTTCAGGAGCTAGACAGTTCTTACTATAAATAGGGTATCGAAGCTATAGAAAATCGCTGGGAAAAGTGTATCGAGCTATCAAGGAGATTATGATGAGAAATAATGAAAAAATTTTATGTGTTTTCTTTATTAGGTCGTCTAATTTTGTACAATTAGTTATAGCGAAAATATTTTTTTTTAAAGTTAATTTGTATAATTTGTAATAAAAATTTTAAAAAATGGGAACAACACTTGATTTTGTTTTTTCGTAACAAATCTCCAAAAACAAAATTTCTCAAATCTATCCAAATCAAATCGATTACTTACATTATCGGTTACCGAACCATTGCCGCGGCCACCAAAAAATGGTCCAAATGATAATGATAGCGCAGAACTGTTTAGGCTTGAAACATAAAACACGAAGAATTATAAATTAAATTTCGCACTCCTTTCGCAAACATTATTAGCGATTTTAGCAACTTTACAAAAGAATACCTTTCCATTTCTGTTTCGTTGAATTAAAACAATTCACTTCACTTAAATGTATTAATATTAGTTGCTATTTACACACTTATTAAAATTACAAATTATTTTCGAATTTTGTCAGACATTTCCGTTTGAAATCGATAAAAATAATTTTGAAATTTCGCTTTCTACCGGCGAGGAATATATTCGTAGCTACGTGTTCGATTTTAACCTGCCAGTCGCTTCGCAGGTACCTCTAAGTTTTATAGCTTTTTCTCCTCAATTTGGATCTGCAAAAAAAATGTTTATCGATTTTATGAAAATTAAATTATGCTTTTGTATTTCTTCTCCATTTTCACACTTGGCTGGTCGTTTGATTTGTACAAAAATCTACATATGTATGTTGTCGCAGAGTAGGGATGTTGAAGCTAGATGCCGAATTTGGGATTGATAAACACCCCAGAAAACGGATAGGTTTAAGTACCAACAGGTCAATGGCTATTGAGGGTACGTCAATGATCATTGACAAAGGGTCAATAACCATGGACAAAAGTTTAATGACCATTGAAAAAGGGTCAATTACCATTGAAAAAGGGTCAATGACCATTGATAAAGGGCCAATGACCATTGATAAAGGATCCATGACCATTAACAAAGGATCAAGGTCCATTGAAGAAGGGTCAATGACCATTGACAAAGGGCCAAAGACCATTGAAAAATGGTCAATGACTATTAAAAAGGGTCAATGACCATTGACAAAGGGTCAATGACCGTTGACAAAGGGTCAATGACCATTGACAAAGGGTCAATGAACATTGACAAAGGGTCAATGAACATTGACAAAGGGTCAATGAACATTGACAAAGGGTCAATGACCATTGACAAAGGGTCAATGACCATTGACAAAGGGTCAATGACCATTGACAAAGGGTCAATGACCATTGACAAAGGGTCAATGACCATCGACAAAGGGTCAATGAACGTTGATAAAGGGTCAATGAACATTGATAAAGGGTCAATGAACATTGATAATGACCAATGACTAAGTATCGATGATCATTGGCAGAAGACCAATTACTGCTGACAGAAGGTCAATGACCTTTAACAAAGGGCAAATTACTATATAGAGATTTTATTATAATTCACAGAAAGTCGATGACTATGGGCAGAGTCAATGACCCTTGGTGAACGATCAATGACCACTGACAAAGAGTCTATGACCATTGACAAAGGATCAATGACCATGGACAAAGGATAAATGACCATTGACAAAGGGCCAATGCCCTTTGACAAAGTGTCAATTGCCATTGACAAAGGGTTAATTACCATTGACAAAGGGTCAATGACCATTAACAAAGTGTCCCTGACCATTGACAAAGGGTCACTGACCATTGACGACGGATCAGGAGGTCAAAGACCATTGACAAAAACTTAATGACTTTTCGCAAGAGGTCCATGACCATCGACAGATCTTCAATGACAATAGACAGAACTTTAATGACCATTGACAGAGCAAAAAAGATATGTTGCTATTGGTAGAAGAATGTAAAGGGTGGTTAAATTATAAGGGCCGATGTTGAATGTGAACCACACCTAAATCATTGACAAAGAGTAAAAGATCATTGACAAAGGGTCAATGACCATTGACAAAGGGTCAATGACCATTGACAAAGGGTCAATGACCATTGACAAAGGGTCAATGACCATTGACAAAGGGTCAATGACCATTGACAAAGGGTCAATGACCATTGACAAAGGGTCAATGACCATTGACAAAGGGTCAATGACCATTGACAAAGGGTCAATGACCATTGACAAAGGGTCAATGACCATTGACAAAGGGTCAATGACCATTGACAAAGGGTCAATGACCATTGACAAAGGGTCAATGACCATTGACCACGGATCAATGACTAGTTACAAAGGGTCAATGACCATTGACCACGGATCAATGACTAGTTACAAAGGGTCAATGACCATTGACAAAGGGTCAATGACCATTGACAAAGAGTATATGACCAGTGACAAAGGGGTAATGACCATTGACAATGGGTCAATGACCATTGGCAAAGGGTCAATGACCATTGGCAAAGGGTCAATGACAATTGGCAAAGGGTCAATGACCATTGGCAAAGGGTCAATGACCATTGGCAAAGGGTCAATGACCATTGGCAAAGGGTCAATGACCATTGGCAAAGGGTCAATGACCATTGACAAAGGGTCAATGACCATTGACAAAGGGTCAATGACCATTGACAAAGGAGCAATGGCCATTGACAAAGGGTCAATGGCCCTGTCAAAGGGTCGCTGTCAATTTATAAAGGGTCACTGACCATTGATAACGATTCAATGACCATTGACAAAGGTTCACAGACCATTGACCACAGTTCAATGACCATTGACCACAGTTCAATGACCATTGACCACAGTTCAATGACCATTGACCACAGTTCAATGACCATTGACCACAGTTCAATGACCATTGACCACAGTTCAATGACCATTGACCAAAGTTCAATTACCCTTGACAAAGGGTCAATGACCTTTGACCAAAGTTCAATTACCCTTGACAAAGGGTCAATGACCTTTGACAAAGGGTAAATTACCATTGACAAAGGGTCAATGACCATTGACAAAGGGTCAATGACCATTGACAAAGGGTCAATGACCATTGACAAAGGGTCAATGACCATTGACAAAGGGTCAATGACCATTGACAAAGGGTCAATGACCATTGACAAAGGGTCAATGACCATTGACAAAGGGTCAATGACCATTGACAAAGGGTCAATGACCATTGACAAGGAGTCACTGACCTTTGACAAAGAGTCAATGACCATTAACAAGGGGTCAATGACCATTGACAAAGGCTAAATAACCATTGACAAAGGGTCAACGACCATTGCCGAAGGTCAAGACCATTGAAAAAGGGTCAATGACCACTGAAAAAGGGTCAATGACCATTGACAAAGGATCAATGACCATTAACAAAGGGTCAATGACCATTGATAAAGGGTCAATAACCGTTGACTAAGGGTCAATGATATTTGACAAAGGTTAATGACCAAATGACAAAGTTTCAATGACCATTTACAGAGGGTCAATGACCATTTACAGAGGGTCAATGACCATTGACATAGGGTCAATGACTTTTGACAAAGGGTCAATGACCATTGACAAAGGGTCCATGACCATTGACAAAGGGCCAATGCCCTTTGACAAAGTGTCAATTGCCATTGACAAATGGTTAATTACCATTGACAAAGGGTCAATGACCATTAACAAAGTGTCCCTGACCATTGACAAAGGGTCACTGACCATTGACGACGGATCAGGAGGTCAAAGACCATTGACAAAAACTTAATGACTTTTCGCAAGAGGTCCATGACCATCGACAGATCTTCAATGACAATAGACAGAACTTTAATGACCATTGACAGAGCAAAAAAGATATGTTGCTATTGGTAGAAGAATGTAAAGGGTGGTTAAATTATAAGGGCCGATGTTGAATGTGAACCACACCTAAACGTCAAGTTTTTTCTGCATTTCATTTGACATTTCTCAATTTCAGACTAACTCAATTTGAACCATGGAAAGATACACAATTGAGCAATGTGTTAAAGTTTTTAAGGCTTTTACGAAAATGGGTGTTCAAATCAAAATGCATTTCGTGAACTTCGTGATGTTTTTTGATCAGCATAATCGACCAAATGTGTCCACAATCGGGAGAATTGTGCGCAAATTGCAGCAAACCGGTTGCGGCTTATCGGGCCATACTTCTTCGAAATGAGGCCGGTCAGGCTGTTACTATGAATGGTGTTCGCTATCGTGAGATGATAACGAACTTTTTATGGCCCGAATTGGAAGATATGGATGTGGTCAATATGTGGTTTCAACAGGACGGTGCCACTTGCCACACAGTTAACGAAACAATGGCTCTTTTGCGCAACAAATTCAATGTCCGTGTTAACTCACGTCGTGGCGATGTCAATTGGCCGCCAAGATCATGTGATTTGACACCGTCGGACTTCTTTCTTTGGGGTTCTTTGAAAGAAAAGGTGTACGTCGCTAAGCCATCAACAATTCAAGAGCAAAAGGATGAGATAATTCTGCGCATTAACGACATAGAACCTCAATTATGCCTCAGCGTCATCGAAAATTTGGACCGTTTGGCCGATATTTTGTTCCATACATAATTGAACATAACAAAAAGAAATGACAATAATTTCCTAAATAATTTGTGTTTTATTCACAATCAACATCGGCCCTTAAAGTTTAACCACCCTTTAGGTCAGTGATCACATAAGAAAATATGTCAGACAAAAGAAAATAGGCTATCGACGAAGTGTAGTGACCATTAGCAGAATGTCAATGGCCAGCTATTGAAAATTCAAACCCACTGACTAGTGGGGAATTATGATTTGCAGAGTTCAATGAATACTGGGAGAATGTCAATTGCCATCCGCAGAAGATTAATGACCATTTGCAGGAGGACCATTGTCGTCGAAGACTATTGCTGGGAGGTTAATTTTTTTACTAGACGTCAGTTAACATACAAAGGAAATCGATTACCAATGTATAAACAAAAAGCCAATTATTTTGGACATAAGATCAAATGATGTTCATAAACATTAACGGGAAATCAATGACTTTTATCCTGCTCCGAAGATAAATAAACTATTGACATATGTATCTGTATATAGCTATACACAGGACAGTGAATCATTGAAACGAAAAATGTCAATTTTTAGTTTTGTAGAATAATTAAATCCGAGAGTTTCCGAACTACCATCACTACAAATAATATTTTATTTTAATCTGTAGGAACATATGATATTTCTACATAAATATGCATGTATCGTTCACTTGTCTCAAGGTGATTAAAGTAGTCCAATGTCCATAAGAGGATGGCATAAAAAGTAGGGAATTTAAAATTTCTTGTTTTTTCATACAAAGCAAAACAATTTATTTATCCGATAAATCACCGATTTTCGTATTAATGAACTACATAATAGGTAAAATATATAATCTTCAATTTCGGAAAACCTTAGCTTAAGAAAAACTTCAATTCTAAAACGACTTCATTTTAATATGAAGTCAAAGAAGCATCTATCTAATGGCGGAATTTATTCAGTCATTAGATTATATAATATCCCAAGGTGGATTCACATGCATATTTTATATTTAACAATAAATATGTTCAATATTCTTTATGAAATAGTATATACGCTTTAATTTTATACAATTTTCATACCTCACCTCGTTCGAGAAAAGTCTTAAACAGACACTTATAGGGTTTCACCGCACAAAGGGAGGACCCACCAAAGTAAAGACATGTAATCGCAGACATAATCACTTAATGAACACTAAAGGCTTAGGTCACTTTTCGATGACATAGGCCCACTTGAGTGGACGACTGACTGACGCATACATTTCAACGTAGTGCTGTAAATATTGAACTATTTTATTATGTTAAAAAAATTATAACGCCGCTATCGATTGACTCTGGCACTCGTTGACAAACTAATCAATAGCATTTTTACATTTTTCGTTTTCTTGGTGATGGCTACTTGTCATCCATCCATCGACAGTGGGGAATTAAACATAAGAAAGTGTTGTATTCGTATACGAGTATAACTCTTGAGTGGGTGATGTAAGGCGGCTGTATTGAAAGAGTCGCAATTGGCAGAGGTTGACTGATCAACGATCACATCAACGATCATTTATCACCGACCATGAAATACGTCAATGACCATGGACAGAGCATCAATGGATATGCCCATTAACAAAAAGCCGGTGACCATTGCCACAGGGCCACTGTCCATTGACAGAGGATCAATGACCATTGAAAGAGGGCCAATAACCATTGGCAAAGAGTCAATGACCATTGACAGCGGGTCAATGACTATTTGCAGAGGGTCAATGGCCAATGACAGAGGATCAATGACCATTGATAGAACGTCAATGACCATTTATTGATGAAGGGGCAATGACCATTACGATGTGTCAATAAACATTGCGAAGAGTCAGCGTCCAATGGATCCATTGACAAAGTGTCAATGATCATTGACATAGGGTAAATGACCATTGATAATGTGTCAATGACCATTGACAGAGGGTCAATGACCATTAGCAAGGGTCAATGACCATCGACAAGTAGTCAATGATCATTGACAAATAGTCAATGCCCCTCGACAAAGAGTCAATGACCATTGGCAAAGAGTCAATGACCATTGACAAGTAGTCAATGATCATTGACAAATAGTCAATGCCCCTCGACAAAGAGTCAATGACCATTGACAAAGAGTCAATGACGATTGATAAAGAGTCAATGACCATTGACAAAGAGTCAATGACCATTAACAAAGAGTCAATGACCATTGATAAAGAGTCAGTGTTCATTGGCAGAGGGTCAGTGACCATTGATAAAGAGCCAGTGACCATTGACAGAGAATCAATGACCTATTACAAAGGCTGAAGAACCTTTGACAAAGGGGCAGTAGGCACTGACAAAGAGTCAGCCAATGACAAAAGGGTCAATGACCATTATCAAAAAAGCCATTGATATCCAGTCAACAGTCATTGACCAAATACATATATTGACCATTAGTAATTGACCTTTTGATAGCCTGTCAATGGTTATTGACTATCAGTCAGTGATACTTTGTCAATCGTCCTTCACTGAATCTATCAATTATCTTGACCTTTTTCAATGGTCATTGACGCTTTTTCAATGGTCATTGATCATTTGTAAGTGGTCATTGACCCTTTGTTAATAGTCATTGATTGTTAATGACCATTGACAAAGGGTCAATGACCATTGACAAAGGGTCAATGACCATTGACAAAGGGTCAATGACCATGGACAAAGGGTCAATGACCGTTGACAAAGGGTCAATGACCATTGAAAAAGGGTCAATGACCATTGACAAAGGGTCAATGACCATTGACAAAGGGTCAATGACCATTGACAAAGGGTCAATGACCATTGACAAAGGGTCACTGACCATTGACAAAGGGTCAATGACCATTGACAAAGGGTCAATGACCATTGACAAAGGGTCAATGACCATTGACAAAGGGTCAATGACCATTGACAAAGGGTCAATGACCATTCTTATGTTCCTTAACAAATGGTAAGTGATCATTAACAAATGGTCAATGACCATCGAAAAGGGGTCAACGACCATTGAAAAGGGGTCAACGACCATTGGTAAAGAGTCAGTGAAGGACGATTGACAAAGTATGACTGACTGAGGTCAATAACCATTGACAGATTGTGAAAAGGTCAATTACTAATGACATTGAGTTGAGCTAATGTCAATGGCAAAGTAAGGGTTCAATGACTCTTCAGGGATCAGTGATCATTGTTAGGTGTTAAACCATTGTCAAGAGTTTAATGACAATTGTCAAGAGTTTAATGACAATTGACAGAAAGTCACTGACCATTGACAAAGTGTCACTTATTATCAGAAAGTCAATAAAAATTAACGGAACTCTTCAGTCCAGTAACAGTTGACAGAAGTTCAGTAACAGTTGCCCAAACTTCAATGACCACTGAACGGAGATCAAAAGACCTGTGAGAAAAAATAGTTGATTCTTGACATTGGGTCAATGTAAATTGTTTACATGTACTCAAGCAACAATTTTACATAAAGATATCAATTTTATTACTAGCACAGTGCGAATAATATTGTCATTCAAACTCGCAACGTCACACCATCGATTCCTTGTCGCTTGCGGATAGTAAAATTAAATGATTGAGTCGGCTTATCCCATTGAAATTTAGTTGCTAGTCTAATTGCAACAATACAAAATAGACTATTTTCAATAGAAAAGTAAATAATTCAGACAATAGATTTGGTTGTAATGAAGCCATGTAATCTCTATTCATTTTATTTAATTCCCCATTTCTCCTCCTCTTCCTCCAATGAAGAAGAAGGAGAGAAGGTTTAGATGTGGGTTAGCCATTTTGCTTCAAGTACTAAGTCTTGCGACTGAAGGTCTCTGTGACAAGTCTTGGCATTGTTTTCTTTGAGAAAAGTAAAAAAGCTGTTAAAGCAAATTTTAGAATGTTCAGATAAATTTTATGACTTTGTTACATTTAAGAATATATATATTACATTTCTGACGTTATTGAAAGAAATTTTAAATATCAAAAACTTATTTTATTACCTTAGCTGACACACGGAATGCCTTCCTTCCAGGTTATGGACTCTCAGTAGGTAAGAGATAATAGTCCTCCTTAATTCTTATTTTGAAAACTTAGGGTATTATTCATAAAAAGTTATAGATGATTTATAAATACGGTATAAATTTTCAAAATCAATTCCATAAATCTTTGTTTAATTTTATGAATATGAACCTAAGTATTTGATTTTCGTTTTCACTACTTACTATATTTTATTCCATTTTAAATTTGAAATGATTATTTTAAGAAAATTATGTTTACTACTGATGTGATCAAGATTGGACGATAACCCACTATACTCCACGTGCCGTGAAGACCCAAAGCGGAAGGATCGCAACTGTAAAAAAACTTGGTAACATTGCAGGAATTTAAATTTACAATTTGCCATTAAGAAATAGAAAAGTTGTTAAGTAGAAGTTGTTTTAAGCCGAGACACAAACCTGCCGAATCAAAGCAACAATGTTAAGGAACATTCGAATCAAAGCAACAATGTTAAGGAACATTCGAAAAAATACACTATCTTCATGTAAATGTCCATAAAACCAACATTGTCTATTATAAAATAATCAATATCTACGGATTTTGTATTCTACAGGATGGCCCAAAATGACCGAAGGGGCTTAAGTTCATTATAACTTTTTATTTAAGACATACTTATTAATTTTTTTAAATACACAATATTAATGGAGATTATTTTTAATTACATTATGAAAAATTATATCGCGCAGGTTCGTGTTCGTTCAAAAAAAAATTATATTAAAAAAGTTATAAGAAATTAAAATCCCTTCGGTCATTCTGGGCCAGCCTGTAAATAGGGCCGAAATAGTGAAAAGCGTATTCGGGGGCACCGTTTGGGCACTTCCAGAAGAACTGACAACTATAGTTCCCTATCAAAAAATATATATATTTTTACCGAGTTTTTATTCAAGATAGGGTAGAAATAGACCAGTCAATGACCATTGATAGAAGGTAAATGATAAATAATGAAGATAATTGACAAGGGGTCAATGACCATTGTCACGTGGTCAATGACCATTGACAAGGGGTCAATGACCATTGACAAGAGATCAATGACCATTGACAAGAGATCAATGACTTTTGACAAGGGGTCAATGACCATAGACAAGGGGTCAATGACCATTGACTGGAGGTCAATTACCATCGACTGGAGGTCAATTACCATCGACTGGAGGTCAATCACCATTGACTGGAGGTCAATCACCATTGACTGGAGGTCCATCACCATTGACTGGAGGTCAATCACCATTGACTGGCGGTCAATCACCATTGACTGGAGGTCAATCACCATTGACTGGAGGTCAATCACCATTGACTGGAGGTCAATCACCATTGACTGGAGGTCAATTACCATTGACTGGAGGTCAATCACCATTGACTGGCGGTCAATCACCATTGACTGGAGGTCAATCACCATTGACTGGAGGTCAATCACCATTGACTGGAGGTCAATTACCATTGACTGGAGGTCAATCACCATTGACTGGAGGTCAATAACCATTGACTGGAGGTCAATCACCATTGACTGGAGGTCAATCACCATTGACTGGAGGTCAATCACCATTGACTGGAGGTCAATCACCATTGACTGGAGGTCAATCACCATTGACTGGAGGTCAAACACCATTGACTGGAGGTCAATCACCGTTGACAGGAGGTCAATCAACTTTGACTAGAGGTCAATCACCATTGACTGGAGGTCAATCACCATTGACTGGAGGTCAATCACCATTGACTGGAGGTCAATCAACATTGACAGGGGTCCATGACCATAGGCAAGTGGTCAATGACCATTGACAAGGGGTCAATGACCATTGACAAGAGGTTAATGACCATTGACAAGGGGTAAATGACCATTGACAAGGGTCCAACGACCATTGACAAGGGGTCAATGACCTTTGACTGGAGGTCAATTACCATTGACTGGAGGTCAATCACCATTGACAGGAGGTCAATTACCATTGACAGAAGGTCAATTACCATTGACAGAAGGTCAATTACCATTGACAGGAGCTCAATGACCATTGATAGGAGGTCAATGACCATTGACAGGAGGTCAATGACCATTGAGAGGAGGGCAATAACCATTGACAAGGGGTCAATGACCATTGACAAGGGGTCAATGACCATTGGCAAGGGGTCAATGACCATTGAAAAGGGGTCAATGACCATTGGCAAGGGTCAATGATCATTGACAAGGGGTCAATGACCATTGACAAGGGGTCAATGACCATTGACAAGGGGTCAATGACCATTGGCAAGGGGTCAATGACCATTGGCAAGGGGTCAATGACCATTGGCAAGGGGTCAATGACCATTGACAAGGGGTCAATGACCATTGACAAGGGGTCAATGACCATTGACAAGGGGTCAATGACCATTGACAGGTCGTCAATGACCATTGACAGGAGGTCAATGACCATTGACAGTAGGTCAATGACCATTGACAGGAGGTCAATGACCATAGACGGGAGCTCAATAATCATTGACTGGAGGTCAATCACCAATGACTGAAGGTCAATCACCATTGACTGGAGGTCAATCACCGTTGACTGGAGGTCAATCAACATTGACTAGAGGTCAATCAACATTGACAGGGGTCCATAACCATAGGTAAGTGGTCAATTACCATTGACAAGGGGTCAATTACCATTGACAAGAGGTCAATGACCATTGACAAGGGTTAAATGACAATTGACAAGAAGTCAATGACCATTGACAAGGGGTCAATGACCTTTGACTGGAGGTCAATCACCTTTGACTGGAGGTCAATCTCCATTGACAGGAGGTAAATGAACATTGACGGGGGTAAATGAAAATTGAAAGAGGGTCGATGAACATTGAAAGATGGTCATTGAACATTGACAAAGGGTCAATGAAAATTGAACATTGAAAAAGGGTCTATGAAATGGAACAATGTCAACGAACATTGACAGAGTCAATGAACATTGACAGAGGGTCAATGAACATTGACAGAGGGTCAATGAACATTAATGGAGGGTGGGGCCATAAGCAAGTGGTCAATGAACATTGATGGAGGGTGGGGCCATTAGCAAGGGGTCAATGGCCATTAAGGGTCAATGAACCTTAACTGGTCAAATTGACATTGGTCAAATTTGACACAGTGGTCAATGGGTTGATACAGCCCCAATATATAGATCCCTTCTAATTATACTTCTTGACGCATTTTCTAACCGATCAGGCTGAAACTTTGGCATTTTAACTTAATATTTCCTAAAATCGTAAGGTAGCCCCGATATTAAAAATGCTTCCGATTAGACTTCTTGACAGCGTAGAGACGCATTTTTTAACAGATCAATTTAGGCATTTGTATTTTATATAGACTTAAATCATTCCTAGTGAAAATGAGACACATTGGAGCATGTTTTTTATATAGTCCCCTTATAAAGGTTTCTTTCGATGAGTCTTCGTGACGCTCTAAAGACCAACTACATCAACCAATTTTGTTGCAATCAAATCAGCTTTTCTACAGAAGACAATTTTCATCGGAATTTGTTACAATTTAGGCATTTTCTACCTTTTATTGCCTAACATAGTTTCTGGTGAAAATGGGACACATCGGTCCATATTTTGACTAAGCGCCCCTATGTTTTCGTTGTTTTAGCAGTTTGGAGACGCTGAGGTGATAATCATTAAGTCTATTTTTATTACAGACTTCATTTCGGCATATATGTATGCGATTATTGCGATAGCCTCTGTAAGAAGATCTCTTCCGAATAGACATCTTAACGCTCTGCAGAACATACTTTTTAACAAAATTTAGTCTTTTTTAGCTCTATATAGCCTTGAATTGACCCTAGTTGAAATGGGATATGTCGGTTTATTACTTTTTATAGCTCCCTCATAAAGTTATCTTCCAAATAGACTTCTTCATTCTCTACAAAACCCATTTGACTGCAATTTAGTCTTTTGTGCTTTATATTGCCTGAAATAGGGTCTAGTAAAAATGGCACACATTGGTCCATGTTTTGTGATAGCCCCACGCTCAGGGAAATGAGCGATTTTTAACTGATCTGGCTGAACATTAGATTTATATATCATATTGCCTAGTGAAAATAGGGCACATCGGTCTAGGTTTTGATATAAAGGTCTGATATCAATTAGAATTCTTGAAATTGGAGATGCAATTTGTTAATTTATTACTCTGGAATATAGAAATTTGTACTCTATTACCCGTAACAATTTCTAGTTATAATTGTTCGATATGACCCCTGTATATTCATCCTTGAGGGCGGGTATTATATAGTCGACCACAAATAAGTCTTTCCTTGTATATGTTTCTATTTGAAATTTTTATTTTTACTTTAAAAATTCAATTTAATGTTAGCCTTTAAAAAAAATGTCCACAAGAAAAAACCTTATTTAATATTCTCCGCATTGCTGCTTTGATTAGGTGAGTCGGTTTGCGTCTTGGCTAAAAGCAAACGTTAATAGCATCACACCCTTTAAAATCCTGAAACTTGTTGAAACCACTCTATTGTCGATTTATTTTATAAATGTACATATATAAATTTTTATAAATATTTTTAATTTTTTTCTTTATTAAATAAATTGTTGTTTTTTTGTTTTGAATTTTTTCTCAACATATTTAATAAAATCTTTGGTTTTATTCATTATCAATAAAAGGAAATCATTTAATAGTATCGCAATTTTTGTTTTCTTTTAAAATTAAGGGGCAGGGAGGGGGAATTATTTGTGTTTTTTACTCTGTTGTGGGGCGGGGTTTAAGGGCTTAGTTTGGGGTTTAAATTAGTATATGTTTATATAACTACTAAATAATACAGTAACTATAAAAAGGAGTTAACAAAAGTAATGATAAAGCGTTCAAATAAAAATCAAAAATAAAATGAAAATCTTTTGAAAAACAATTAATTGACTAAATTCCAACTAAATTTACAAATAATTTAAAAACAAAAGTTGGGGTTAAACTAGCTAAATAAAAAATTAAAAGTATTAAAATAATGACTTGGATTAATTTAAAAAAAATGGTTCGTTGTTGTTCTTCTCCGTAACATTTTTTTTTTTTTTGAGAAATTTTCTGTTTCAAAGTTTTTGAAAGAGATTGTGTTTTTTTTTCGTTTTGAGTTTTAAGTTTTGAACTATAAATTCTATGAATAATAGGTAGATAGGTAAAGGTAGAGATACAAAAATTGGTGTAAGAAAGAAAGGGGAAAAATAATTATTAATAGTTTGCTTTGTTTTCTCTCTCTTAATTTCTTTCTTCTTTTTTTTGCGTGTGTTTGTGTATGTGTGTGTGTGTTTCAGTTTAAAAAGGTATAAAAAGTAATTGTAATATAATAAATATATTTATGTATATAAATTAGTTAATTAGTTTTTTTGTGTGGCGGTGGGCCCCTCAATCATTTTCCTCCGTTATCAGGAGTTCATATTCTTGGGCGGCAAAACGATCCCAATCGGATGTCTGAAAAAATAACACAAAAAATTAAATATGTTAAATACAAATTCAAATTTGAGTTATCTTGATTTTGTCTTACATATTCATCTCTCTGCGAGGCAAATGGATCGCGTTGTTCGTGATCCAGATATTTTTCCAAATTGAAGAACGTATCAAAGAAGACATGTGTCATTTTGCAATTTTTCAAATCACTCAATGTAACGCCATCCCGTCTCTTGGGTTTAATCATGTCCAACATCTGAGGGGAGGAGGGAAGTAAAATGTTAATAATTTTATATATAATTTATATGTATGATAAAGATATATGGTGGAGGTGATCAGTTTTCTAGAAAGAGATGTCTGTTATATTGTTGTGAACTAATATGTTCCCTACTATTTATGGTCATAACTTATCGTCATAAGCATGATATGTCCATAATTAATCCCTATGGCCATTATCTACTCAAATGTGGTTCACATGTTTGTAATATGGTTGCGTCGTAACCATGATCATTCACCACAATTCACCATAATATGGTCCATATGACCATAATACGTTCTCAATGACCATCATATGGTTGTGTCATAAGCATAATACTGAGACTTTATCTACTCGAATATGGTCCCCATAACAGTTATATGGTTGTATCGTAACCTTGTTATGTATAATTATGCTTAAAATTGTCCCCATGACACAACATGGTACTTATAATCATGTTATGATCAGTGTCCACCAAAATTCTCATGAAAAAAATATCGGTTTCGCAGAACCGAAGACAATTACACAGAACTAAAAACAGTTATTCCGTACCGAAAACGATTCTCCAGCTACAAATATGGTTTTCCAAAATTGTTTTTTCACACCCGAAAATATTTTCTCAGAGTCAAAAGGTTTTTCCAGAACCGAATCCTTTGCAAAAAATTTATCAGCATTCCACAAAAACGAATTTGGTTCTGCAGAATCAAAGTGATTCCAACAGATACGCCTCTATATAATCTTCTGTTGAACCAAAGATGTAACCATAATATTGTTCCCCCGATATGTATACGGTTTTCAGAACTTGAACAGATCCACTGAATCTAAAACCGGATATGGAAGGAACCGTGGATCGCTTCGTAAAACTGAAAACGGTTCTTCAGACCCGAAAGCATTTTCTCGAAGTCAAAAGATTTTTCAGAACTGAAGTTTATCCGCAAAATCTAAAACCACCCATTCCAATGAACAGAAACGCCTCTGTATATTCTTCTTTTGAACCGGACAGGGTTCCCCTCATATAAATAAGGATATGGAAGGAACCGTGAACCGAATCCTTCGAAAAACCGAAAACAGTTGTTCAGGCTTGTAAAATTTTTCTCAAAAAGGTTTTTCCAGAATCGAAGCGTATGCAGAAAATCTGAAACCTTTCCACAAAATTGATAAAAATACTGTTTTCCAAAAGCGGAACGTTTCCACGGAATCTAAATGGTTTTCCAGAATCGAAACGGTGCCGCAGACCGGATATGTAAGGAACCGTCGATCCGTTCCTAACACCGAAGTCGGCTTCCAAAAACCGGAAAAAATCCTTCAAACCGGAAACATGACCTCAGAGTCAAAAGTGTTTTCCAGAACCTAAATTGATCCACAAAATCTAAAACCATTCCACAAAATCAAATGTGGTTCTACAGAACCAAAGTGATTCCAATGAGCAGAAACGCCTCCGTATAATATTCTTCTGAACCGAAGTTCCCCAGATACTAATACGGTTTCCCAGAACCGGAAAGGTTCTACAGAATCTAAAACGGAAAATGGAACACGAAGTTCACAAGCTTGCAAAAACCGAAAAGTGTTGTTCAGACCAGAAAACATTTTCTCAGAGTCAAAAGAGTTTTCCAATTCATAAAATCGAATGTAGAACAACAGAACCAGAGTGATTCCAATGAACAGAAACATCTCTATGAAATCTTATTTTCAACCGAAGACGGTTCCAATCATATAAATAAGGATATAAAAATAATAATAATACCGATTCTTCAGACACGAAAACATGTTCTCATATAGGGTTTTCCAGAATCGAAGCGTATCCACAGAATATAAAACGGGATGTGAAAGGAAAAGGACCGGTTATTAACATTAAGTAGGCTTCCAAGAGCCGAGAACATTTTCTCGGATCAAAAGGGTTTTCCAGAACCGAAGCGTATTCAAAAAATCGAATGTTGTTATACAGAACCAAAGTGATTCCAATGAACAGAAACGTCTCTATAGAATCTCCCTTTGAACCGAAGACAATTCCCCAAATACAAATGTGGTTTTCCAGAACCGGAAAGGTTTCTGTAATGATTGTGAATTTCCCTATTGTTTAAGTAATGCAATTGTAAAATAGACGCTATCATCACAAGGTGGATGTAAACAAAAGAGTCCAAATGTCCATCCTGCTCACTTACGTGTAGAGATTTAAGAGAAGAGCACAAGAACAAAGCAATAAATTATAATAAGTAGAACAACGTGTTTTAAATTAAAACTTTATAACAAGCAAGGCTTGTTACAGTTTCACAGAATATAAAACCGAATATGTAACACCGAAGACCCCAAGCTCCCAAGAACTGGAAACGTTTTGACAGAGTCAAAAGGGGTTTCCAGAACCGAAGCGAATGCATAAAATATAATGTGGTTCTACAGAACTAGCGTGATTCATTGAATAATCCGCCTCTATAGAATCTCCCAGACACTAATACGGTTTTCCAGAACCGAAACGCTTCCACAGAATCTAAAACCGGATATGGAAGGAACCATGGACCGGTTCCTAACACAGAACACGTTTCTTCAGAGTTAAAAGGGTTTTGCAGAATGGAAAGTGGTTCTATAGAACTAAAGTGATTACAACGAACAGAAACGCCTCTATAGAATCAAAACTCGGAAAAAATTTCAAATAATTATCGATACGAGTAATATGGCTCTTTTTACGTTTCAATACTAATGTAGATGTATTTTTTATTTTAATCTGACTCATTATAATAATCGGATCCTATACTAGTGCCTGAGCTGAGCCTTTATCAAAAAAATCTGAGATATTTACCTAACCTATTATATCTATCTATTAGGAGACATTTCCCGAAAAATTAACAGAATGAGGGTAAAATGCGTTAAAGTGGACAAATATGATACAATTAGCTAGGCAAAATGAATAGAGTTAAAATGATGAAATTTGGATTGTGTCCCTATTAAAACCCTTTAAAATTAAGCAATTTTATACTCTAAAAGGGCCCAAATATTGAATTCTAAAAGGGCCGAAATATTTTACCAAACGTCTAAAGTTAAGATCATGACATTTGGATTGTGTTCCTATTAAAACTCTTCGAAATTGAACTATATTATACTCTAAGAGGGCCCAAATATTTTATTCTGAGAGGGACCAAATATTGTACCAAACGGCTAGAGTTAAGATCATGAAATTTGGATTGTGTCCCTGTTAAACTCCTTTCAAAATTAAACAATTTTATTCACCAAAAAGGCCCAAATATTGTATTCTCAAAGGTACCAAATATTGTACCAAACGATCAGAGTTAACATCATGAAATTTGAAGTTAAGATCATGACGTTTGGATTGTGTCCCTATTAAATCCTTTTAAAATGAAACAATTTATACTCTAAAAGGCCCCAAAATATTGTACCAAACGGGTTGAGTTAAGATCATGAAATATGGATTGTGTCCCTACTAAATCCTTTTAAAATTAAACAATTTTAAAATCTAAAAAGACCCAAATATTGTATTCTAAAATGCCCCAAATATTGTACCAAACGGCTGGAGTTAAGATCATTAATTTTGGATTGTGTCCCTTTTAAAAACATTCAAAATTCAAAAGGACCGAAATATTGTATTCTTAAAGGGCCCAAACATTGTACCAAACGGTTAGAGTTAAGATCATGAAATTTGGATTATGTCCCTATTAAAACTCTTCAAAATTAAACTAAATTATACTCTAATAGGGCCCAAATATTTTATTTTGAAAGGACCCAAATATTTTATTTTGAAAGGACCCAAATATTGTACCATATGACTAGAGTTAAGATCATGAAATTTTGATTATGTCCCTATTACAACCCTTCAAAATTAAGGAATTTTGCACTCTACAAAGGCCCAATTATGTATTTTAAAAGGCCCCAAATATTTTACCAAACTTCTAGAGTTAAGATTATGACATTTGGATTGTGTCCCTCTTAAACCCTTCAAAATTAAACAATTTTATGGTCTAAAAGGACCCAAATATTGTATTCTAAAAAGCCCCAAATATTGTACCAAACGCTTAGAGTTAAGATCATGAAATTTGGATTATGTCCCTATTAAAACCCTTCAAAATTAAACAATTTTATACTCTAAAAAGGCCCAAATATTGTATTTTAAAAGGCCCCAAATATTGTACCATATGACTAGAGGTAAGATCATGAAATATTGATTATGTCCCTATTAAAACCCTTCAAAGTTAAACAATTTCATACTCTAAAAGGGCCCAAATATTGTATTGTGAGAGGGGCCAAATATTGTACCAAACTGCTAGAGTTAAGATCATGAAATTTGGATCGTGTTCCTCTAAAAACTCTTCAAAATTGAACTATACTCGTATTATACTCTAACAGGGCCCAAATATTTAATTTAAAAGGACCCACATATTATACCAAATGACTAGAGTTAAGATCACAAAATTTAGATTATGTCCCTATTAAAACCCTTCAAAGTTAAACTATTTTATACCCTAAAAGGGCCCAAATATTGCATTCTAAAAGAGCCCAAAATATTGTACCAAACAGCTAGAGTTAAGATCATGAAATGTGGACTGTGTCCCTATTAAGTCCCTTTAAAATTAAACAAATTTATACTCTAAAAGGGCCAAACTTATAGGATTCGAAAAAGGGTCCAAATATGGTACTCTAAGTGCAGAATCGCTGGTCATTGACGATTTTTAACGTTATTCCATTTACCTGACACAAACAATCCTCGAACGGCAACGACTCAATGCCAATCGATTCCATGCGCTGCTGTTGCTCCTCATAGAAATACTCCAACTCATACATGGAGAGGACACCATCCCCGTCCATATCCATGCAACGGAACCAATATTCTATGGCTGTGGGTGTGCGCTTATCCTCCTCCGACAAAAGGAACCAAACAAAGTCTGTATAGGACATTTTGGGCTCATCATCGGGATTTTTCTTATTATCAGTGCGTGTGACACAACCCGAGAAGATACGATCGACAATGCGTGTGGACAAAGCATGATCACTGTGGCGGGCCAAATCCTCCTGACTGATGAGCAGATCATGATCCTTATCCAATTCCCAGAATTTACAATAGATGACATAGAAATGCTCATAACTGAAGAAGGCCATAATTTGATTGATGTCGTCCTCTTCCTCCAAGAGGCCAATAATCTGAAAGATAAACATAAATTATTATTAGAGATCTTATATGAATAGAGATTAGATGAGTAGTATACCTCCAGTAAATCCGATTTCTTGAGTTCGGATATGGAAATTCTGCCCGACCAACTGCGATTGACATTATAGAATATCCGTGCTATGACCGTGTGTACATATCTGGAATGGAATTCGGTGGCTTCTTTGAGGAAGGCCAAACCCGGATGTGTGTCCACCACGTCCTGCACCAAAGGGGCCAAATCTTCGGGTAATATATAGGTACGCAAACGCTGACCTCTCGATAGGATATAGACAAAGCGTGAGGCCTCATCATGGCAATAGACATTCATTCTGCAAAAATTCAGGAATGATCAGATGAAAAATGTCTTCGGGTTCTTTCCTAGAGCTGCACTTACTGTTTCCAAAACTCTACAAATCTTTGTCGTTCCACCAAACCTGAATTGCCCTGCTGGCAGAAGACCATCACTGGCATGCGCCAATAGAAGGGCAAACCGCAGATTTTCAAGATGCGTGGCAATTCGTCTCGAGTCACCTGATTATTGGGAAATGTATCGAAAGCCGATAAAATCGTACGCAATGTACGCTCCAGAGCAATTGTGGGCTGAGGTTTGCCATGAGGGAAATAAAATCTGCCGGTGGAAGAAATATTCAATATTTGAATGTTCAATCAGTTTGATTTCGTCGCCCCTTACCTGGGTATATAAACACTTTTGGTATTTCGTATCTCCCGCTGCAGAGCGGTGTGATCTGCTGGTGGTTGCGGCGGTGTGGCATGCACTTTGGCCTAAGAAAAATGAAAACGAAGAGAGATTTAATTAGATTTACGCATAAAATTCCAAAATTTAATGTATTTTATTAATTGTATTCCAGCCATAATCTTATAAATACAGATTAATGTAATATATGAAGAAAGTTCATAAGTCTATAGATACAGATATTTAGCAGAATCAGATTTTATTAGTTCAGCTAATTTTGACCCCGCCCTCGTACATACTGAGCTTTTCATTAAAATGTTCTGAAAATTAAATTTCTACATTTCAAATTAAAAAATTCAAAATTTCAAACGATGAATTCTGAATTTAGCTCTAATTTTGTATAAAAAAAATAATTAATTTCACATTGGCCCAAGATTTACTGCCTATTAGTAGCGGACCCATTGTTTTTGGTTTATTATTAAAAAACTTGAGTGCCACCTATATTTTTTATTTGTTTTGCAAAAACAATCATAACTAATGTGGTTTATAGAGTAAATATTGATGCATATCAACAATATACACTCATATCTAAACATACATATAAATTTATTTTATTTATGTTAAAATAAATCAAAACAAAAAATTTTTATTCTCAAAATAGAAATGTGTTCATTATAATTTTAAAATACTAAAAAACCGGCACCATAAACAATAAAATATTTTATCATTCATTTGGAATCAATGAAAAGGACAAACGATTTCTTATAGAAAAGTTCATTGTTGATGACTTTTCTTCAAGAAAAGTTCATCGTTGATGCCAATGAAGTTTATTGTTGATGACTTGTCTTATAGAAAAGTTTATCGTTGATGACTTTTCTTCTAGAAAAGTTCATCGTTGATGACTTTTCTTCTAGAAAAGTTCATCGTTGATGACTTTTCTTCTAGAAAAGTATATCGTTGATGATTTTGTTTAGAGAAAAGTTCATCGTTGATGACCTTTCTTGTAGAAAAGTTTATCGTTGATGACTTTTATTGTAGAAAAGTTCATCGTTGATGACTTTTCTTATAGAAAAGTCCATCGTTGATGACATTTCTTATAGAAAAGTTCATCTTTGATGACTTTTCTTATAGAAAAGTTCATCGTTGATGACTTTTCTCATAGAAAAGTTCATCGTTGATGACTTTTTTTTTATAGAAAAGTTAATCGTTGATGATTATTCTTTTAGAAAAGTTCATCGTTGATGACTTTTCGTATAGAAAAGTTCATCGTTGATGACTTTTCGTATAGAAAAGTTCATCGTTGATGACTTTTCGTATAGAAAAGTTCATCGTTGATGACTTTTCGTATAGAAAAGTTCATCGTTGATGACTTTTCGTATAGAAAAGTTCATCGTTGATGACTTTTCGTATAGAAAAGTTCATCGTTGATGACTTTTCGTATAGAAAAGTTCATCGTTGATGACTTTTCGTATAGAAAAGTTCATCGTTGATGACTTTTCGTATAGAAAAGTTCATCGTTGATGACTTTTCGTATAGAAAAGTTCATCGTTGATGACTTTTCGTATAGAAAAGTTCATCGTTGATGACTTTTCGTATAGAAAAGTTCATCGTTGATGACTTTTCGTAAAAAAAATTTCATCGTTGATGACTTTTCGTATAGAAAAGTTCATCGTTGATGACTTTTCGTATAGAAAATTTCATCGTTGATGACTTTTCGTAAAAAAAATTTCATCGTTGATGACTTTTCTCATAGAAAAGTTCATCGTTGATGACTTTTCTCATAGAAAAGTTCATCGTTGATGACGTTTCTTATAGATAAGTTCATCGTTGATGACTTTTCTGTTAGAAAAGTTCATCGTTGATGACTCTTCTTCTAGAAAAGTTCATCGTTGATGACTTTTCGTATAGAAAGTTCATCGTTGATGACTGTTCGTATAGAAAAGTTCATCGTTGATGACTTTTCTGTTAGAAAAGTTCATCGTTGATGACTTTTCTGTTAGAAAAGTTCATCGTTGATGACTTTTCTGTTAGAAAAGTTCATCGTTGATGACTTTTCTGTTAGAAAAGTTCATCGTGGATTACTTTTCTTTTAGAAAAGTTCATCGTTGATGGAGTTTCTTCTAGAAAAGTTCATCGTTGATGACTTTTCGTATAGAAAAGTTCATCGTTGATGACTTTTCGTATAGAAAAGTTCATCGTTGATGACTTTTCTTCAAGAAAAGTTCATCGTTGATGACTTTTCTTCAAGAAAAGTTCATCGTTGATGACTTTTCTTCAAGAAAAGTTCATTGTTGATGAATTTTCTTCAAGAAAAGTTCATTGTTGATGAATTTTCTTATAGAAAAGTTCATCGTTGATGACTTTTCTTTTAGAAAAGTTCATCGTTGGTGACTTTTCTTCTAGAAAAGTTCATCGTTGATGACTTTTCTTACAGAAAAGTTCATCGTTGATGACTTTTCTTATAGAAAACGGAATACATTGGCAAACAATAATTGATTCACCCTATTGTTCATAAATAAAATTATAATTTTTTTCTTTTAGAATATAAATAAACTCTTCCACTTGACTGATTTGACATTGTCTTGTAGAAAAAGTAAATAATTTCACAAATAACAATAATTGTTTATAATTTAATTTGTTTTGTTTCATTAAAGATTGATGGTTGCATTCAAGAAATATAAATTAATTCTAGTTATTTTCCATTTACAAATACACAATTAAATACACAGAGTTGAGGAATTCGAATTATTCTACCCTCCCTCCAGCATAGGATGGTTGGAGGGGTATAATAACTTTGTCATTCCGTTTGCAAAACCAAAGGTCGCTTTAAAACGTCACATTTGTTAAACAATTTGACTCAAACAATGTGCTTAAAACTTTTTTGTACATTCACATTTCTTCTTCACAAGAAAAAAGAAACGGAAGAGTTCTTTCCCTATTTTGAATTCCCCAAAAAGTACGTGTTTTAGGAAATAGCTTCTTGTCCCAAGGACAATTAGTTTTATAATCAATATTGGAAAAAATGTCAGCTAAAAAAAATAATTGAAATTTTAAATATTTTCTATTTAAGGAATGCTTGAAATTGTGTACCATAATTGAATCAAATAATTTTGTAATCAATATTGAAAAATAGAAATATTTTCTAATATTAATTGCGATTTGTATACAATTTGTATAGACAATAAAAGTAAACATTGTGGCAAAATTTGATGCTGCAACCAATTGTGCTAAGCTAGAAGTACGATCTGTTTTGAGATGATTGCAGTGCAGAATTTATAATATGATAAATAAATTTACATAATAAATAATAAATAAAAAAAAACAAAATGTAAACAAAATTTATTTTTCTCAATATTAGTCTATAGTTAATGAACTAAAACAAAAAAATATTTAAATTTAAATTAGTAATTAAAAGTTTCGAATCAATATAAATTTTCCTTTGTTCCCCTTTCTTTAAGAAGTCAAATTAATTACAATTTGACAATGGATCGTATTCAGCATTGTTCTGCATTAAATTTTTTGTCGAAAACCCAAATGTCTCTCTCAACATTCCATTGTGTTTCGAATAGATTTGTAAAATTCGGAAAATTCATACATAATGATTTTTCATTGTTTGACTCAATTGTTTCGATTTCTTTGAATCCCCCATCCCCAATCTCGGTGTTGAAATTTGGAAATTTTTGACACCGCACCATCACTCTAGCCCACAGAATTCACAACAATTATTTGGTTTAATGAAAAATTGCAATATTTCACTTGCGAAAGTAAGTGAAATCATTCTATGTTTATTTATTTCAAATCGAATATTTACGTATTACAATTGTACACACGACTATTTACATTAGAATGGGTCGAGGGAAATAAATTGCTATTAGAGACATTTATGTTGATTTTAAAAGATAATAAACACACAAATTGTATAACTTAATATCAGTATAACCTTGAAACAAGTTTTGTGCAATTTTTGTACATATATGCCAAATTCAAAATTTATTAAACTGCTTTTCTTTAGAGGTGGCCTAGTTTGGAAAAACTTAAAAAACAAATAACTATTTTCCAAATTCGTTATGGCTTTAACAAACAGACAATTCCTCAATTTGGGAATTCCTCATAAAAATATGGCCCATTTATAGCAGTTCTGAAGGCTACTATATAAATATATGTACTTACTACCCACTCTAATGTATATATTAAATTATGTAGATTTTTTTGGACATTTCAAATATGGTTAAATGAGATGTTGAATAAAATTATGTATGGAACAATAACCAGTATTGACTTTTTTTTATAGTCCATTCTGCGAAATTGGACTATAAAATTTATAAATAATTAAATGCAACAGTGTCACGACCACTTTTTTTTTAAACAAGTAAGTTTTTGAAATACAAATTTCAATTGTATAGAAAAGTGTTACTAATTATAATTACTATTATAATTACGTCCTTCAAAATTGAAGAACTTGTTGTATTTTTGGTCGAAAATAAATTTTTATTCCAAATTTAGTTTTTTCTAGAAAATTATGCCAAAATTAAATTTGTTAAAAAATTTCGTTGAAATTACATATTTCTAGAAAATTTCAAAGGTTGAACTTTGTCATTTAATAATGGAACACAATAGCATTAATATGACTACCACGACTAGCTCGGCATTACCTCATCCGACCTATCCAATTTTTTTTGAATATTTTCGATTGTTTCAGGTCGAATCTTCTCAATGGCAACTTCGATTTCATGTTTCAACGCTGAAAATAATCCAAAATCACAAGTCAAAATAATTGGTAGTTTAAATTTTAAATGGCCACCTTTACATAATTTTTTCTACAAAAATTCAAGAAATTTAATTTTTTTAAAAATTTATATTTTTCAAGAAAAAAAATATTATTGAAAATTTCGTCGAAATTAAATTTTTTTATTTTCAGGAAATTTCGTTGAAATGACATTTTTCTGTAAAATTTCGTTGAAATGATATTTGTCTACAAAATTTCATTGAAATGACATTTTTCTACAAAATTTCGTTGAAATTAAATTTAATGATAATTCCAATTTTATATAAAATAATTTTATATAATAAATAAAACATTTCTACAAAAATTCTTCAATTTCAATTTTTCGGAAATTTATTTTTTTCAAAAAAAATTTAAATTTTTGGAAAATTTGTCGAAATTGCATTTTTTTTCTAATATTTTGTTTAAATTGAATTATTTTAAAAAAATCATTGAATTTCATTTCTCTATAAATATTTTTTTGTAGAAAGTTTTGTTGACATTGAATTTTTTTATAGCCGACGAAAGAAATTTTGTAGGAAATAGAAGACATTTTTTAAAAATATGCATTCTAAGAATTTTTTTTAAATAAAAATATTTTTTGAAATAATTTTCGAGAAAAGCAAAATTTGCATTATTTTCGATAAAATTTTTTATAAAAATGTAATTTTTTCCAGAAAAATGTGATTTTTCTAGAAAAATGTAATTTCAACGAAATTTTGAAGAAAAATTGACGCTTTTTGTCTAGAAAATTTCTTTGAAATTTAAATTTGCTAAAAAAATTTTTGCAATATAAATTTTCTATAAAATTTCTTCAAATAATTATTTAAAACATTTTTTCAAGACTGGTATTTTTCAAAAGATTCGTCAGTTGCATTTTTCTAAAAAAAATCTTCAAAATTTAATGTTTCTACAATATTTATTCAAATTTGCATTTTCTTAAAAAATTTTTCAAAGTTTAAATTTTTTAAAAATTTTATCAAAAATTAATTTTTATTGAAAATTTTGTTTTTTCTAGAAATTTATTTTAAAATTAATTTTTTTGAAATTGCTTATTTCCAGATAACTTCTTCGAAATTGAATTATTCTTAAATTTTCAATTTTACAGCAAATTGCAAAAAAATTCACATTTTTAATAATGTCCTTCACAATTGTATTTTTCAAGAAAATTAAAGTTAATATTTTCTTACAAATTTCATCAAAATAGCAGTTTTTTTTATAAAAAATTTCAATAAAATCTAATAGAAATCGATTTTTTTATAGAAAATTTTGATAAAATTGAATTTATAGAAACTATAGTCAATATTGCATTTTTCTAAAAAAAATCGTTGAAAATTTCATTTTTCTATAAAGCTTCTTCAGAATCTACAAAATTTCCTTGGGTGTTTTTTTAAATTTTTGTCGAAAATGCATTTTTATTAAATATTTCGTTTTTTCTAGAAATGACTTCAAAGTTCAAGTTTTTAGAAAATTTTGTTGAAAATTTACTTAAATATTGTAGAAAATTCCAACAAATTGCACATTAATAATAAATTTTCTAGAAAAATTTTCAAATCATTTCTTAGAACATTTTTTCAAGAATTTCAATTTTTTCAAGAATTTAAATTTTTTCAAGAATTTTTCAAAAAAAAATTCTTCAAAACTAAAATTTTCTACAAAATTTCTTCAAAATTAAATTTTTTTAAAAGTTTTATCGAAAATAAATTTTTATTGAAAATGTTGTTTTTTCTAGAAAATTATTTTAAAATTAATTTTTGATTGTTAAAAATTTTGTTAAAATTGCATATTTCTAGAAAATTTCTTCGAAAATAAGTATTCTTACATTTTATAGAAAATTGCAACAAATTGCACATTTTAAATAATGTCCTTCAAAATTGTATTTTTCTAGAAAATTAAAATTAATATTTTCTTACAAATTTCATCAAAATATCATGTTTTTTTTTCTAAATTTAATGGAAGTTGTATTTTTATAGAATATATCAATAAAATCTAATAGAAATTAAATGTTTATAGAAAATTTTGTTGAAATTGGATTTTTAAAAATTTCTTCAAAATTGCATTTTACTAAAAATACGTTGAAAATTTAATTTTTCTAGAAAATTTCTTCAAAATCTAGAATGTTTCGCCTTTTTTTTGATTTTTTCGAAAATGCGTTTTTATCAAAAATTTAATTTTTTCTAGAAATTACTTCAAAGTTAAAGTTTTTAGAACATTTTGTTGAAATTGCATATTTCTAGAATTTTCTTCAAAATTTAAGATTATAGAAAATTCCAACAAATTGCGCTTTTATAATAATGCCCTTCAAAATTGAAAAACTTGTATTTTTCTATAAAAAATCGATTTCTATTAGATTTTATTGAAATTTTTTACAAAAAGAAAATTGCAACTAATTGCACAGTTTTAATAATGTCCTTCGAAATTGTATTTTTCTAGAAAATTAAAATTAATATTTTCTTACAAATTTCATCAAAATAACTTGTTTTTTTGTAAATTTAATGAAAGTTGTATTTTTATAGAAAATATCAATAAAATCTAATAGAAATTAAATGTTTATAGAAAATTTTGTTGAAATTGGATTTTTAAAAAATATCGTCAAAATTGCATTTTACTAAAAAAAAACGTTGAGAACTTAATTTTCTATAAAATTTCTTCAGAATGCATTTTTATCAAAAATTTAATTTTTTCTAGAAATTACTTTAAAGTTAAAGTTTTTAGAAAATTTTGTTGAAATTGCATATTTCTAGAATTTTCTTAAAAATTTAAATTTTCTAAATTTTCCAATTTTCATTATTTTTTCCAAAAAATATCAATTTTCTATAAAATTAAAATTTTCATTAAATTTTCTATAAAATTTCAATTTTCATTAAAATTCAAGTCGCATTTTGCTAAAAAAATTTTGAAAATTTAAATTTTCTTAAATTTTTTTCAAAGTAGCGTTCTAATAAAAAATTTCTTCAAAATTAAATTTTTAAAAATTTTTTCGAATATAATTTGTTCGTTTCGTTTTTATATCAAAATTAAATTTATTAGAAAATTTTGTTGAAATTGCATATTTCTAGAAAATTTCTTAGAAATTAAAGTATTCTTAAATTTTATAGAAAATTGCAACAAATTGCACTTTTATAATTATGCCCTTAAAAATTGACGAACTTAAATTTTTCTAGAAAATTAAATTAATATTTTCTTGCAAATTTCATCAAAATTGCAAATTTCATCAAATTTAGTGGAATTTGTATTTTTTAGAAAATATCAATAAAATCTAATAATAATGTATTTTTATTAAAAATTTCATTTGTTCTAGAAATTACTTAAAAGTTAAAGTTTTTAAAAAATTTAGTTGAAATTGCATATTTCAAGAATTTTCTTAAAAATTTAAATTTCAATAAAATCTAATAGAAATCGATTTGCATTTTATCAAAAATTTCATTTCTTTTAAAAATTACTTAAAAGTTAGTTTTTAGAAAATTTTGTTGAAATTGCAATAAAATCTAATAGAAATCGATTTGCATTTTTATCAAAAATTTCATTTCTTCTAGAAATTACTTAAAAGAAAGTTTTTAGAAAATTTTGTTGAAATTGCATATTTCTAGAATTTTCTTAAAAATTGAAATTTTCTAAATATTATAGCAAATTCCAACAAATTGCACCTTTTTCTAAAAAAATCGTTGAAATTTTTATTTATAGAAAATCTTCAAATCGAATTTTTCTAGAAAATTCAATATCAACAAAATGTAGCATACAAATGTAATTTCGGTGATATTTTCCAAAAATTTCAACAATTTGTTCTTGAAAAATATAAATTTTGAGGAATTTTCAAAAAAAAAAATTATTTCAAGAATTTTTGTAGAAAAATTTATTAACGCTGAAATTTTCTATAAAATTTCAATTTTCATTCAATTTTCTTAGTTCAATTTTTATAAAATTTCAATTTCATTAAATTTTCTATAAAATTTTAATTTTCATTAAATTTTCTAGAAAATTGTAATTACAACGAAATTTTGTAGAAAAATTTAATTTTTCTTCCTCGAAAATTTCTTTGAAATTTAAATGTCCTAAAAAATTTCTTTGAAATTTTAATTTTCTTGAAAATTTCTTCAAATAATTTTTTAGAACCTTTTTTTCAAAAGTTTCGAATAAGTTGGTTTTTTTCTAAAAAAAATTCTTTAAAATTAAATTTTTCTACAAAATTGCATTTTCCTAGAAATTTTTTTCAAAATAAATTTTTTTTAAAAAATGTATCGAAAATAAATTTTTATTGAAAATTATTTTAAAATTATTTTTTTTTTGAAAATTTAGTTGAAATTGCATTTTTCTAGAAATTTTTTTCGAAACTTAAGTATTTTTAACTTTTATAGAAAATTGCACTTTTATAATTATGCCCTTCAAAATTGACGAACTTGAATTTTTCTAGAAAATTAAATTAATATTTTCTTGCAAATTTCATCAAAATTGCATATTTCTTGTAAATTTAGTGGAAGTTGTATTTTTTAGAAAACATCAATAAAATCTAATAGAAATCGATTTTTTATAGAAAATTTTATCAAAATTTTTATCGAATTTTTGTAGAAAATTAAATTTCATCAAAATGTTGCATACAAATGTAATTTCGGTGATATTTTCCAAAAATTTCAACAATTTATTCTTGAAAAATATGAATTTTGAGGAATTTTTAAAAAAATATTTTATTTCAAGAATTTTTGTACGGTGAAATTTTCTATAAAATTTCAATTTTCACTAAATTTTCTATAAAATTTCTATTTTCAGTATTTTTGTCTATAAAATTTAAATTTTATAGAAAATTGAAATTCAATTCAATTTCTATAAAATTATCTTTAAAATTTCAACTTTCTATAAAATTTAAATTTTCTGTAAAATTTCAGTTTTCATTAAATTTTCTAGAAAAATTTAATTTCAACAAAATTTTGTAGAAATTAAATTTTCTAGAAAAATGTAATTTCAACGAAATTTTGTAAAAAAATGTGAAGTTTTTTCTAGAAAATTTCTCTAAAATTTAAATTTCTTTGAAATTAAAGTTTTCTAGAAAATTTCTTCAAATAATTTTTAGAACCTCATCAAAGTTGCATTTTTCTAAGAAAAAATCTTCAAAATTTAATTTTTCTACAAAATTTCTTCAAAATTGCATTTTCCTAGAAAGTTTCTTCAAAATTAATTTTTTTAAATATTCTATAGAAAATAAATTTTAATTAAAAATTTTGTTTTTTTCTTTTCAAATTAAATTTTTTAGAAATTTTTTTTCGAAATTTAAATATTCTCAATTTTTATAGAAAATTGCAACAAATTCTTCAAAATCGGATTTTTCTAGAAAATTTCTTCAAAATTATTTTTTTTTAATTTTATCGAAAATAAATTTTTATTAAAAATTGTTTTGTATTGTATTGTTTTTATTAAATTTTGCAATATAAAAGTGGGGGTATGAAGATCTTTTACATAGTTGTGGGGAGCCGTATGGTTGGTAGGGTTGGAAAGCCCTGGTGTAGAGGATTCACCCTAATATACTCACTCCCATTTAGTCATACGTTTATTTAAGATTTTATCGTTTTAAACATTTTATAGCGTTTTATTTGCCGTGTGGTTCGGCTTGTGTGCGATTTAAAATTTTAATTTTGAAATTTTATTTCATCATTTATATTTGTTAATTGCAATTAATTAATAAAATTTAAAGAATTTCTTTGCAAATATGTGGTTTCACTCAAACCAAAGAAACAATTCGTTTGAATTATTTGATGAACATATTCCAAATAGTTGCGCGATCACAGCTTCAATGTCTTTGTCGTCTTATAATCTGCTAATGAAACTGACCTATGACACTTATCATCCGCATCTGTCATTCGAACATAAAAGAAAAAAAAAACATTTTTCTATTGTTTTTTCTATTTTTTTTCGAAAAAAAGGCAAACATAAGATTTCTTGAAAAACAAATTCGAATGGTGATGAAGGCGGCGGAGGTGGTGATGTTGGAGGTGGGTTCAGTTCATAATGGGGAAAGAGATCTTTGCGTGGCTAGAAGATTCCGCCGGATAGATAAATACCTACAACAACTACCCCGTCGAACTTAAAGAATTAAAAACAACAACAATAAAAAATATTCTACAAATGTTTGTTTTATATCTTGACCCTGACTGACTATTTCATTCACCTACAGAGCAAATAACAAGGCAGACGGACAGACATACGGACGGACGGACAGACAGACGGACGGACAGACAGACATACGATTAACTATAAGGCCGGCCCCACTATGTGTGTGTCTGCTTTTGACTCTCTGACTCGCCGACGTAGTGCCACCACCACCTCACAGTGAGATTCTGCACCTCCACTCTCTAGAGAATGTGGATTCGTCGCCTCTACTGACTCTGCCTCTGCGCCGCTGTCGATGCTAATGACGCGTCTGACACTTTGTGTGGGGGTTTTTTAAAAATTGTTTTTATTTTTTTATGTTCACTTGGCGTTTTTTTTTTCGTTTTTGTTTTTTATAACTCGCATCATTATTGAAATAGATTTTTACCCAAAAAACAACAGAAATCCATACCCAAAAAAAATAAATATTGAACAGAAAAACACACAGCAAAATTTCATTCAAGTGCTAATGATGTTTGATGCTGCGATTTTGTACCAACCTATCTATGTAGGATCGATCCATCGATCCACCGATCGATTGTCTAAACAATACAATTGGGTTATTCATGGAGTGCCGATTGCCGGTGGAATACTACGTAATAATGTAATTAAATGAAAAACGAAGGTCAAATGGGAAAATTGCAACATTATCCAAAGGTGTGAGAAAAAGGAAAACTTTTATTTTTCGAAATTTAAAACGTTTGTTTGTTTTTTTTTCATTTTAATTGAAGAAAACGGAAGGTCAAATGGGAAAATTGCAACATTATCTAAAGGTACGAGAAAATGGTAAATATACAAAAAAAATTGATTTTGAAAATCAAAAACATTATTTCGCATTTTTGTCTATATAATGTGTATTTTTTTCATTTAATTTTTCTATAATTAGCATTTCTATTGTGAATTTTGACAAATTTGCATTTTTTTTCAAAAGTAGTAAAAATAAGAAAATGGTAAATTTACAAAAAAATTGATTTGGAAAATCAAAAACATTATTTCGCATTTTTGTCTATAAAATGTGTATTTTTTTCATTTAATTTTTCTATATTAGCATTGCTATTGTGAATTTTGTCGAATTTGCATCTTTTTCAAAAGTGCAAATTTCCAGAAAATTTCATCAAAATTAAATTTTTTTAAGTTAATTTTAATCTATGTTTTTTCAAAATTCAATTTCTCTAAAAATGTCTTTGATTGCACTTTTCTACAAAATTTCGTTGAAACTGTATTTTTCTAAAAATATGCAGTTTTCTATAAAATTGCGACAAAATATGATTTTTTCGAAAAAAATGTTTTTTTCCAATTAAATTTTTCGAAAAAAAATTTTTTGAAATTTAATTTTTACAAAAAAATTATGTTTGAAATTGAAATTTAAGTTTTCTATAATTGACATTTTAATTCTCAATTTTTCTCGAAATTTCATCTTTTTTCAAAAGTGCAAATTTCCAGAAAATTTTGTAAAATTTAATTTTTCTTTTTTATTTCTTCAATACAATTTTTCAAAGTTTAATTTCTCCATTGATTTGTCACTGCAAAATTTCTTTGAAATTGATTGCATATTTCTAAAAAAATCCCTGAATTTTTTTATTATTAAATTTGAATTTTTCTAAAAAAGGTCGTCGAAATTCAATTTTCTAGAAACATTTGTTCGAAATTACATTTTTCAGAAATTTTGTTTGAAATTGTAATTTCATTTTTCTATAATTGCCATTTTATAGTAAATTTTGTCAAAATTTCATCTTTTTTCAAAAGTGAAATTTTCCAGAAAATTTAGTCAAATTGAATTTTTCTATAAAATTTCTTCAAAATTAATTTCTTTCTATACAATCTTTCAAAATTTAATTCCCCTACAAAATTTCCTCAATATTAATTTTTTGTATAAAATTTTTCAAAATTTTATTTCTCTTTGTTGAAAGTGATTTTTCTAAAAACTTCATAAAACTTGCATTTTTCTAGAAAATTTTGTCACAATTGGATTTTTCGAAAATAAATTGTTTAATTACATTTTTATAAAAAAATTTCTTTGAAATTTAATTTTTCTAGAAAAATTTATTTGAAGTTGTAATTTATTTTTTTTATAATTGACTCTTTTATTGTAAATTTTGTGGAAATTTCATGGTTGCATTTTTCTATAAAATGTCTTCAAAATTAATTTGTTCTATAAAATTTTTCAATATTTCATTTCTCTACAAAGTTTCTTCGAAATTGATAGCATTTTTCTACAAAATTTCGTTGAAATTGTATTTTTCTAGAAAATTTCATAAAATTTGCCTTTTTCTAGAAAATTTGCCTTTTTCTAGAAAATTTCGTCGGAATAAAATTTTTCTAGAACAATTTGTTTGAAATTGCAATTTCATATTGCAATAATTGACATTTTTATTGTAATTTTTTTTCGAAATTTAATCTTTTTACAAAAGTGAAATTTCCCGGAAAATTCGTCAAAATTATTTTTTTTCTCTAAATTTTTTTTACATTTGATTTCTCTACAAAATTTCTTTGAAATTGATTGCATTTTTTCTAGAAAATTTCATAAAATTTGAATTTTTCTAGAAAATTTCATAAAAATTTAATTTTTTCTAAATGCCACCAAAAATGTAAACGACATTTTCTAGCATAGTTCGACAAAATTGGATTTTTCGATAAATATTTCCAGAAAATTTTGTCAAATTACATTTTCGTACAAAAATTTGTTTGAAATTACATTTTTCTAGCAATATTTGTTTGAAATTGTAATTGAATTTCATTTGTCGAAATTTCATCTTTTTGAAAAAGTGAAATTTTTAGAAAATGTCGCCGAAATTGCATTTTTCCTTTAAATTTCTCGGATTTTATTTTTCAAAATTTCATTTCTCTACAAAATTTCTTTGAAATTACAGAATTAGTTGAGATTTTATTTTTCTAGAAAAAGAAAATTTAAATTTTGTCGAAATTTCATATTTTTGCAAATGTGAAATTTTACAGAAAATTTTGTCAAAATTGGAATAAAATTTCTTCAAAATTTTTTTTTCTATAATCGTAATTTTTTTGTAAGTTTTGTCGAAATTTCATATTTTTGCAAAAATGAAATTTTCCAGAAAATTTCGTCAAATTTGAATTTTTCCATAAAGTTTCTTAGAAAATTTTTTTTTTTTTTATAAAATCATATGAAATATAATTTCTCTACAAAATTTCTTTGAAATTGATTGCATTTTTATTCAAAATTTCATTGAAATTGTGTTTTTTTAGAACTTTTCACAAAAATTTGAATTTTTCCTAGAATACTTCGACGAAATTGGATTTTTCGGAAAAAAATTTTCTTTTGAAATTACATTTAAAAAAAATTATTTGAAATTCCATTTTTCTAGAAAAATTTGTTTGAAATTGTAATTTTATTTTGCATTTTGTATTCTGTCGAAATTTCATTTTTTTGTAAAACTGCATTATTACAGATAATATCGTCAAAATTGCATTTTTCTATAAAATTTCACTAAAATTATTTTTTTCTATAAAATTTACAAAGTTTAATTTCTTTGAAATTGTTTGCATTTTATTACTAAATTTCGTTGAAATTGTATTTCCTACAAATATCATAAAATTTGAATTTTTCTAGAAAATTTTGTCGAAATTTGAGTTTTTCGAAAACAATTTCTTTGAAATTACATTTTTCTATAAAAATGTTTATGAAATTTTAATTTCATTTTTCTATAGTTAATATTTTTATTGTAATATCATTTTTCTAAAATTGAAATTTATATTGTAAATTTAGTCGAAATTTCATCTTTCTTCAAAAGTGCAATTTTCTATAACATTTGATCAAAATTTAATTTTTCAAGAAAATTTTCTTCAAATAAATTTATAATTTAATTGCAAATTCCTTGTAAAGGAAAGAAGATTTTCTAGAAAATCTTGTCTTAACTGATATTTTCGTGTAAATTTCAGAAAAAAATCATGTTGTCAAAATTTAAGTTTTATAGAAAAATTCAACAAAATTGCATTTTTCACTTTAATTGTAAATTTTGTCGAAATTTCGTTAAATTTTCCAGAAACTTTTATCAAAATTGAATTTTTCTATAAAATTTCTTCGAATTTTTTTTTCTATAAAAAATTTCAAAATATAATTTCTTAACAATTTTTTTAAATTGATTGCATTTTTCTGCTATACTTCATTGAAAGTGTATTATTCTGAAAATTTCATAAAATTTGCGTTTTTCTAGAAATTTCGTCGAAATTGCAATTTAATGTTTCTATAATAGACAATTCTATTGTGTATTTTTTTGAAATTTCATCTTTTGCAAAGTGCAATTTTCCAGAAAATTTCGTCAAAATTGCATTTTTCTAAAAAAATTCTTCATAATTAATTTTTTTCTTTTAAAAATTTTTTCAAAATTGATTTTCTCTACAAAATTTCTTTGAAATTGATTAAATTTTTCCACAAAATTTGGCTGAAACTGTATTTTTCTGAAATTTTCAAAATTGTTTGAAATTAATTTTTTTTGGAAAAATTTGTATGAAATGTAATTTTTCTAGAAAAATACACAAAATTTCGTATTTCGTCGAAATTTCTTTTTTCTAGAGAACTTTTTTAAAAAAATGAAGTTGAAATTTCACATTTCTTACAAAATCGTTGAAATTGCAGTTTTGTAAAAAATTGTTGAAATTGCAAATTCATTTTCATTGTCATTTTAATACAAATTGGTTTTATAGAAAATTTGTAAAAATTAACTTTCCTAAAATTTTTTTTAAATTGAATTTCTCTAAAAAATAATTTTGAAATTCCATTTTTAAAAAATTTTATCAAAAATAGTTTTTCAAAAAAATTTTAAATTTAATTGAAAATTCCTTCAAACTTGTAGAGGAAAGCGTATTTTCTAGAAAATCTTGTCTTAACTGATTCGTGTAAAAATTTCATGTTTAGTCAAAATTGCATTTTTATAGAAAAATTCAACAAAATTGCATTTTTATAGAAAAATTCAACAAAATTGCATTTTTATAGAAAAATTCAACAAAATTGAATTTTTATAGAAATATTCAACAAAATTGCATTTTTATAGAAAAATTCAACAAAATTACATTGTTATAAAAAATTTGGTGTTTTTGGAAAATTTCGTCTCAATTTCCAGTTTCTACAAAATTACGTAGAAAATTTATTTTTTTTTTTTCTAAAAAAATGAAATTGCATTTTCCTAGAAAATTTTTTGAAATTGCAAATTCCATCAATATTGCAATTTTCAAGAAAAGTTTGTTCAAATATATTGAAAATTCTTTCAAAATGGGCAAAACTGCATTTTTATAGAAAATCTTGCCTAAGTTGATAAATTATTGCAAATTTCATAAAAAAAATCGTGTCTATCGGTAATCGTTTAGTCGCAATTGCATTTTTATAGAAAATTTCAACAAATTTGAATTTTTATAAAAAATTTCGTTGGAAATTAATTTTCATTGACAATTTAGCTCAAATCAGTTTTATAGAATTTTTTTTCGGAATTGTTATTTCTAGAAAATTCGTTCAAAATTGTATTTACCAAGAATTTTTCTACAAAATTCCTTGAATTTGCGTTCTTTAAATTCCATCAAAATTAAATTTTTCAAGAAAATGTTGTTCAAATATATTTTTATAGAAAATTTCAAAATAGAAAATTACAAAATTTCTTTTAAAATACATTTTTCTTCAGAATTTCTTCGAAATTACAGCTTTTAAAAACAACCGTATTCTAAAAAATTTCGTGGAAACTGCATTTTTTTTTAAATTTTGTCAAAATTTTATTATTCTGAAGAATCTCTTTGAAATTGCGTTTCTGCAGAAAATTACGTTGAAATTGATTTATTTTTTACAAAAAATGTATAAAAATTGGATTTTTTCTAGAAAATTTGGTTGAATCCCGAAGCCTGCAATAAAGCTGACTAGATCATGAAGGGTGCTTTCGTTGGTTTTTTGAACATTTTCTTACGTATTGATTTCCAATTTGATCACAATCGTGAGATCACACAATTTCATGTTTTACCTGTTTCCTGAACCTAATTTTGGGGACACCCTGTATAAGAACATGCGAGCTTATATTATTAGAATACAATTTATGCATAGACATCAACTAATTTCCTATGCACTGCGATGAATACAAATCAATTTTAAAACAAAATCTGTTTAAAAAATATTCGCATAAAACGAAACGTTTCTTTGGTTTTTTTAATACTCGCATACACTGCAATGCGTCATAGATCAGACAGATGATCACGTCATAAACCCTTCCACGCTTTAATTAATATCTACATAAACCAATCAATAAAAATTTCCAATTTTTTGCAAATGACGCAACTTCAACAAATTGTGCGTGCGTCTATCCGTTGCGTTACGCAAAACGTAAAACCTGAAATATTAATTGCGTTTTAGTTGCTACTCCAATATTATTGGTTGGGCGATTGCTGTTGTTATTGTTATTGTTATTTCACCTCGTGTATTTCGAAATTTCGTAAATAAAAATTCAAAAGTATTTCGAAATGTGGTGTTGGTGTATGTTTTTTTTTTTCTGCGCAAAGTTTATGCAAACACTCTCGAGTACGAGTACATGAGAAGGAACGAAAGAAGAGAAAAAAAAAACTGAAATAAATTTCAATATCTTCTCGGTATTGAAAATAATATACGGAGGTTATGTTATTCACTGTTCTGCTCAGTTTCTGCTTTATGAATAAATTAAATCCGTTCAATGGAAACGGACGCAATTTGGTGATTGATTGATTGTTTAGACAATGAAACTGTCTAAATAACCGTTTTACGATTTCGATGTATTTGGTGGGGCAGCGAGGTGGGCTTATCCTGGTGTTTTTTAGGTAATCCTTATGGAGGTAAGATAACTACACCATTTTCAACTGTAAGTAGTCAAGGATGTCAGACCAATTGAAATAGTGGTCCTCTAGAGTGCCAATAAGTCTAATCGGAAGTCTAAAATACCTAAATTTCAGGCTAATCGTATGTTTTCCAGATCATCAAGAGCTGTAATCGGATTTTTTCGAAACATAAATTTGTTAGAAATTACATTTTTCTAGAAAAATTTTTTTGCAATGGTAATTTAATTTCTCTATAGTTGACATTTTTATTGTGAATTTTGTCGAATTTTTATCTTTTTATAAAAGAGCAAATTTCCAATAAATTTCTTCAAAATTGAATTTTTCTATAAAATTTCTTAGAATTTTTCAAATTTTAATTTCTCTACATAATTTCATTGAAATTGATTGCATTTTTTTACAAGATTTCGTTGAAACTGCATTTTCTAAAAATTTCATAAATTTAGCATTTTTCTAGAAATTTGGTCGAAATTTGATTCTTTGAAAAAAATTGCTTGAAATTGCTTTTTTTTCCTGAAAAAATTCAAATCGTAATTTAATTTTTCTATAATTAGCATTTTTATTGTAAATTTTGTCGAAATGTATTTTTTTTTTTCAAATGTTCAAATTTCCATAAAATTTCGTGAAAATTTCACGTTTCCACAAAATTTCTTCCAAAATTTTTGTTTTTTTTTAAATTTCATCGAAATTAATTCCTTTCTACAAAATTTCATCGAAATTAATTCTTTCTAAAAATTTTTGGAATTGATTAATTTTTCTACAAAATTTCGTTGAAATTGAAAGTTTGTAGAAATTGTATTTTTCGAAAAACCTTGTTTGAAATTACATTTTTCTAGAAATTTTTTTTCTATGATTAATATTTTTATTGTAAATTGCAAAATGGCATTTTTCTATAAAATTTTTTCAAAATTAATTTTTTTCTGTAAAATTTTTCAAAGTTTAGTCTACAAAATTTCTTTGTAATTTTCTACAAAATTTAGTGGTAGTTGTATTTTTCTGTAAAATTTCATAAAATTCCATTTTTCCGGAAAATTTCCATTTTTTCAAAATTGCATTTTTCTTTAAAATTTGATCGAAATCAATTTTTTTATAAATATTTTCAAAATATAATTTCTCTAAAAATTTTCGTTGAAACTGTATTTTTCAAAAATTTCATAAATTTTGTTTATAAAAAAGGTTAATTTCTCTAAAAAATTTCTTTGTAATTTTCTACAAAATTTAGTGGTAGTTGTATTTTTCTGTAAAATTTCATAAAATTCCATTTTTCCGGATAATTTCCATTTTTCCAAAATTGCATTTTTTATTAAACGAAATCAATTTTTTTTATAAATATTTTCAAAATATAATTTCTCTAAAAAATTTCGTTGAAACTGTATTTTTCAAAAATTTCATAAATTTTTCTTATAAAATTTCATAATTTTTTTATAAAATTTTATTTCTCTACAAAATTTCTTTAAATTGATTGCATTTATCTAGATTTTTTAATTTCTCTAAAAAATTTCGTTGAAACTGCATTTTTCAAAAATTTCATACATTTTATTTTCTTCATAAAATTTCATAATTTTTTTTAAAAAAAATTTATTTCTTTACAAATTCTTTAAATTGATTGCATTTTTCTAGAAAATTTCGTCGAAATTACATACCGAAAATTTCGTCAAAATTTCAATTTTCTATAAATTTTTCTGCAAAATTTTATTACAATTTTATTTTTTTTAGAAAATTTCATAAAACAAAATTTCGTTGAAATTGTGTTTTTCTAAAAATTTCATAAAATTTGCATTTTTCTACAAAATTTCGTTGAAAGTTTTGTATTTTTCGAAAAACCTTGTTTGAATTACATTTTTCTAGAATTTTTTTAAATTGTAATTAATTTTTTTTTCTAAGATTAATATTTTTTGTAAATTGCAAAATAGCATTTTTCTATAAAATTTTTTCAAAATTAATTTTTTTCCTTCAAAATTTTTCAAAGTTTAATTTCTCTACAAAATTTCTTTGAAATTGATTGCATTTTTCTACAAAATTTAATGGTAGTTGTATTTTTCTGAAAAATTTCATAAAATTTCCATTTTTCGGAAAATTTTGTCAAAGTTGCATTTTTCTTTAAAATTTGATCGAAATCAATTTTTTTTATAAAAATTTTCGAAATATAATTTCTCTAAAAAATTTCGTTGAAACTGCATTTTTCAAAAATTTCAACATTTTTTTTATAAAATTTCATAATTTTTTTTTATAAAATTTCATAATTTTTTTTTATAAAATTTTTCAAAATTTTATTTCTCAACAAAATTTCTTTAAATTTATTGAATTTTTCTAGAAAATTTCGTCGAAATTACGTACAGAAAATTTCTTCAAAATTGCAATTTTCTATAAATTTTTCTGCAAAATTTCATTAAAATTTTATTTTTCTAGAAAATTTCATAACATTTTCAGTTTTCTAGTAAATTTCATTGAAATTGGATTTTTCGAAAAAAAATTGTTTGAAATTAAATTTTTCTAGATTTTTTTTTTGAAATTGTAATTTAATTGTTCCATATTTGAAATTTTTATTGTGTATTTGTCGAACTTTCATCTTTTTTCAAAAGTGTAAAACTACATTAGTTTTTTCATTAAAAAATTAAATCGACATTTATTCTTTTCTATAAAATTTCATCGAAATAAATTTTTTCTACAAAATTTCTTTGAATTGATTAATTTTTATACAAAATTTCGTTGAAATTATATTTTTCTAAAAATTTCATAAAATTTGAATTTTTCTACAAAATTTTGTTGAAATTAAAAGTTTGTAGAAATTGTATTTTTCGAAAAACCTTGTTTGAAATTACACTTTTCTAGATTTTTTTTAATTGTAATTAATTTTTTTTCTATGATTAATATTTTTTTTGTAAATTGCAAATAGCATTTTTCTATAATTTTCTATTTTTTTCAGTAAAATTTTTTAAAGTTAAATTTCTCTACAAAATTTCTTAGAATTTATTGCATTTTTCTTCAAAATCTAGTGGCACTTGTATTTTTCTGAAAAATTTCATAAAATTTCCATTTTTTAGGAAAATTTCGTCAAAATTGCATTTTTCTTTAAAATTTGATCGAAATAAATTTTTTAAATAAAAATTTTCATAAATAATTTCTCTTAAAAAATTTGGTTGAAACTGCATTTTTCAAAAATTTCATAATTTTTTTTTATAAAATTTCATAATTTTTTTATAAAATTTTTCAAAAATTTGTTTCTCTACAAATTTTTAAATTGATTGCATTTTTCTAGATTTTTTAATTTCTCTTAAAAATTTAGTTTTTTTATAAAATTTTTCAAAATTTTATTTCTCTAGAAAATTTTATTAAATTGATTGCCTTTTTCTAGAAAATTTTGTCGAAATTACAATTGTCTATAAATTTTTCTGCAAAATTATTTTACAATTTTATTTTTCTAGAAAATTTCATAACATTTTCAGTTTTCTAGAAAATTTCGTTGATATTGGATTTTTAAAAAAAAAAAATAGTTTGAAATTAAATTTTTCTAGATTTTTTTTAAATTGTAATTTAATTGTTCTATATTTGAAATTTTTATTGTGAATTTTGTCGAACTTTCATCTTTTTTCAAAAGTGCAAATTTCCAATAAAATTTGTGAAAATTACATTTTGCAATAAAATTTCTGAAATAGTTGACTCCTACAAAATTTCGTTAAAAATTGAAATATCGCTGGATGAGGACATTTTCTAGAAAATGCAAAATCCAGCGAAATTGGATCTTATGAAATAATTTTTTTGTATTTTTTCATTTTAATTGAAGAAAAACGAAGGCCATATGACGAAATTGCAACATTATCTAAAGGTAAGAAAGTTGCGGTGCCACATCAGCCTGGAATGTGTGCAGTTTCTGACTAATCACCACCTGTAATTTGTTGCCGTAAAAGCACCATCTCTCAAGAATAGCTTTCAGGACGCTATTGGCTACAGTTCCCCTGTGAGCGTGTAAGCTAGTTTCTAATTTATAAAGTTCAGACTAACTTGCAATTCCCAGGTTCAATATCAGACAGCGTAAATCACATTTAATACCAATTAAATGTTAATTATTTAAACTTAGAAAATCGATTCCAACAAGTCCTCTACTAAGCAGTAGATAACCCAACTGGTCGTAGAAGGGAGTATTTAACCCAACTGGTGGTGCTAAGGATTAGATAACCAGCTGTATATCTACTAAGGAGTTTATAGCTCAAGTATACCATCAGCTATAGAGTAGATAACCCAACTAAGGACTAGGTATTCCAACTCGTCCTCTATCATGGAGCAGATAAACCAACTGGTCGTCTACTAAGGAGTGCATAACCCAAACCGCCGCCTGCTAAGGAGTCGAAAACCCAACTGGTCATCTACGAAGATGCATATACCCCAACTGACCGCCTGCTCAGGAATAGATAACCCAACTGGTCGTCTACTAAGCAGTAGGTTAATCAACTGACATATTACTAAGTTGTAGATAACCCAACCAGTCCTCTACTAAGGAATATATAAGCGGGTTTTTACTAGGGTGTAGATAAGTCAACTCGTCGTATGCTAAGGAGTAGATTTCTCTGATGTAGTCGTATGATGTCTCACCACATCCAGCAAAATATTGTTTGGTGCATGTTCTCATAATTAATTGATAACAATCATTCCCTACGTGATCAGATCAGTGATGGGTCCACATTTAATCAGTATTAAATGATTCTGTAGAATCGGGCAGATTTCATTCATTTCATTTCCCGTCGGTCAGTTTTCAGTGACTTAATAAGACAACCTGACTATCAGAAAAAATAGTGATGTCGACTGTAGTCAGAACATTTTCAACCCTTCTGCTATATCTCTAATACATAGCTAATATTTCTGCCTGGAAGACACTACAGTAATTATGTAGACGTCTCTTTGCAATGAATAGCTCAAGTAACATAGAAAAAAAATAAAAGACCACTCTGTTGTTGAGATTGGAACCATCTATATAGAAGTTCACGAATTTCCTAGGTGGTAGAATACCACCATTCTGATCTCTCAGGTATAATAGTAATGGTACTCCCTGTTTCAGGAGTGTTTCAGACATTGGACAATCAACAATGCCCGGAAGTCAGGCACTGTGTCTAGAATAACACTATGTCCGCAGTCATTTCCTGACCAGAGTGACCTTTTCTTAAGTCGAATAGCAGTATATACGGCGTATTGTCTTGCTATAATGTCTATCGGCATTAAATGTAGTATAACATTTGATATACATAGCTTCCATTTGCTGAACTTTATTTCGTATCGCGCAGAAGATCGACTTCCGCAGAGCCATCTATCAGACGACAATGCCATACAGCATTAACGGTCTGACTGCAGCCGATAATGACACGCATTGACATAAACGTGGGATTTCAGACCCCAGCGTTTTCATATTGTCTTTACACAGGTATATATCGCTACCACAGCCTTTTTTGCTCTTTCCAGAACTTTGGATTTGAAGTTTAACTTCCTGTCTAGTAAAATACCTAAGTATCATGCGCTTTCAGAGAAGGGGATTTCAAGACCCCCAAGAGGGCAGTTGTAACTGTTGGTACCTGATTTCTGGCGATCTGGCGAAAAGAACTAGTTCCGTCTTGGTCGGCTTAACTCCAAGACCATTATCGGAGCCTATCTTGCGGTTGTACGCAGGCGTGCTGTAGGATGTATCTAAGAGTACTCGGGAAGTTCCCTCTAACAGCTGTTGTCTCGTCACCTGCATAGGCAACAAGTCCGAAACCCATCATCTCCAGTGAAAGCAGAATATTGTTCAAGGAGAAATGTCATTGCAGAGGAGGCAGAACATCCCCTTGGGGCGCTACCCTGCTGGCAGATCTAAGCTAGCCGAAATGCGTCTCTTAATTAGAAGGTTATGAATGAACCTACGTATACTGCTATCAACCCCCAGGGTTGCTAAAGCCGTAATTATAGCGGCTGGATTTTTGTTATTGAAGCTACCATAGTGTATTTCTTAATAGAGAGGGATACTTCAATAAAGCTAAGCAGATCGTGCAGGGTGGTTTCGGTGGACTTCGGCTATTTCCACACCATCTACATTGATAAAAACATTAACTCTTAGTCCATCTAGTGGTTGTATGAAGGGTCTGCCATAGAACATCTCTAAGAGTACTCGGAAACTTCCATCTAATATATATTGCCAAGTTATCTACAGACAATAACCTTACTCATCTTCTACAGAGAAAGTAGGATATGTTTCATGGAGAGATTCCATAGCAGAGTAGACAGAACGCAGCCTCGGAAAATTCTTCTGCTGACAAAACTATGGCGGTCAGTTGACTCTATGCTGGCTTATGAGTCAACCTTCGTATATTCCTATCAACGCCCAGGGTTGGCAGAGTCGTAACTATTGCGATTCTTTAATAGAGAGAGATCCTTCAATAAAGCTGACTAGATCATACAGGGCGGTTTCGGTGAATTTTCCCTTGCTGCACATATGGCGGACTGTAGCATGTGATCCATTTTAATCTTAAGGTAAATATATATTAATTTTTTCAGGTTTTTAAGAAGAAATGACAATATACTAAATAGTTTAAAAACCAATAGGCCCTTTTTGAAGAGAAGCCGATCTGAATACTGCGTATATATCCAATAAACTATACGCGGGATTGGATCCCAGCGTTTTTGTTCTCTCCAGAAAGTTGAGGTTGAAGTTAAACTTACTGTTTAGTAAAATACCTAAGTATTTTGCTTTTCCAAAGAGAACGGAATTGCAGTACCCCACCAAGGTTACAGGTATAACTGTTGGTACCTTATATCTCCTGCTGAAAAGAACTAGTTCTGTCTTGGACGACTTGACACCAAAAACATTCTCGGAAGCACATTTTGCAATTGCATGAAGGGCCTGTTATTGGATGTATCTAAGAGTACTCGGGAAGTTCCCTCTAACAACTATTGCCACGTCATATGCATCGGCAATAACCTTAGGTTAGGATGGCTACCGGAGTTACCAGCTCACATAGAACAATTTAGTAACGGGCAAAGATCCCCCTCATGAAAGCAACCTGTTTGGTACACAAAGTTATCAATAATACGAATATCAGTACCGAAAAGATCTGTCAGACTTCCTAAAAAGGTCAACCCCTTCTTAATGAGGGACAGTAGCGAAGCAGGAGTGTAATGCTCTCCACTTCTTCCTCATCTCCACAGCTTCTGCAGAAGTCACTGACCTTAATTCCCAACTCATCTTCACAGCGTCTGCAGAAGTCATTGAAATTAATTCCCAACCTACTAGCGTGTTTGAAGATCAGACAGTGTCCGGTCAGAACAGACACAAACGTAGACAGTATGCCTTTTTCCTAAGCCAAGGCTTGTATGTGGACAGTGGCGTCCCAATATACGGTTGCAAATTCTTCGAGAATTTTAAATGCCATCCCGTACCTAACAAGTTCATCGGCTTTGCTGTTCTCCGGGATATCCCTATACCTAGCCATCTCGTTAAGTGGCAGTCGAGAGCATTAAACTCAACACACATCTTCTCCAGAGAAAGAAGAATTTTGTTCATGGGTAGATTCCGTAGCAGAGGGGACAAAACAACCCCTCGGAGCATTCCCCTGCAGCCAAAACTATCTCTTAATCAAAAGCTTTATGAGTGAACCTTCGAATATTGTATTATAACTGGATTTATGTTATTAAGGGTACCTTCTATATCTTGTATATTTCTTAACAGAGAGATCCTCCAACTAATCTGACTTGATCACTCCATATCTCCAAAGGAGTGTATAAAGCCCAACTTATCTGCGTCATAGATAACCCATCTTGCCCTCTGCTTATGACTAGATATATCAACTCATCCTCAATAAAGAAGTTAATAACCCAACTGGTCGTCTACTAAAGGCAGATAACGCAACTGACCGCACACAATATATAACCAACTGACATTTTACTAAGATTTTTTAGATAACTCAACTTGTCGTACACCAATGAGTATATAACCCAACTGACTATCAGAAAACCTGACTTGTTTCGGTGGATTTGCCCTTGCTGTATGCATGCTGTTGATTGGACAGTAAGTAGCCAGTGAGTAGTTAGTTATCGATTAAAATCTTCAGGGTTTTAAGGAGAAGTTACGATAGATAGGCCTTTTTTAAATAAACCGATTAACCGATCCGATCACTGCCGGATGGTCTGAGCTTAAGTACTCAGACCATTTTGTGGTTGTAGGATGGGCCTGATGTAGGATGACTCTAAGAGTTCTCAGAAACATTCCTCTAACCGCCATTGCCATGTCATTTGCACGGGCTGGTCGTCAAGTAAAGAGTATATAATCTAATTGGTTGTCATCTAAAGGGTAGAAAACCCTACTGGTCATCAACTAAACTGTAGATAACCGAACAGTTCGCCATATAAGGAGTAGATAACCACACTGGTCGTCAACTAAGGAGTAGATCACCAAACTCATCGTCAAATAAGGAGTAGATAACTCAATTGTTTTTTATTTTATCTATTATATTTTACTAAGGACTAGATAAACAAACTGGTTCTCTATAAGGCAGTATATAACCCAAATAGTCGTCAACTTAGAAAAAGAAAACAGAACTGGTCGTCATTAAAGGAGTAGATAACCCCACTCGTCGTCAACTTAGGAGCAGATAACCCAACTGGTGATTTTATTTCATTTTACTAAGGACTAGATAAACAAACTGATCCTCCATTAGGCAGTAGATAACGCAAATAGTCGTCAACTTAGGATATGAAAACCGAACTGTTTGTCATCCAGGGAGTAGATAACTAAACGGGTCGTCGTCTATGGAGTAGATAAACACACTGATCATCAAGTAAGGAGTCGATAACCAAACTGGTGTCTCAATAAACAGTAGATAACCCAACTGTCTGTAAACTAAGGAGTAGATAATCCCACTAGTCGTCAACTTAGGAGTAGTTAACCCAACTCATATTATACTAAGGATTAGAAAACCAAATTGGTCCTCTACTAGAGATTAGGTAATCTAACGGGTCGTATATTAAAGAGTAAATAACTCAACAGTTTGTCATCTAAAGCGTAGATAACCGAACTGGTCGTCATCTAAGGAGTAGATAGCCTCACTGGACATCAACTAAGAACTAGATGGCCTCACAGATAACCGAACTGGTCGCCAACTAATTAGAACATAACCCAACTGGTCATCAACTAAAGACTAGATTACAAACTGGTCGGCATCTATGGAGTATATAGCCCAACTGGTCGTCAACTAAGCATTAGATAACCGAACTGGACATTAATTTAAGTCCTAAGGTAATAATCTCTCAAGAGTTTTAAGGGAAATGACGATAGATATATCTGATAAAATTTGTATTGCAGAAAGCTACCAAAGTAAGTAACGGGTGATCCAAGTAGAGATACTTTTTTCCATAGCCTTTTTTGACAGATCACGTGTGAGTCGTGTCATGCTGTCATGTTATTTTTGCTAAGTATTGTTTAGCATTTCACCATGGAAAGCCTGAACAACGTTTAGAAATCGTTCAACTTTATTACGAAAATTCACGTTCTGTGAGGAATGTGTTTCGTGCACTTCGCTCAACGTATGGTCAACATAATCGGCCTACTGAGCGTACTATTCGCAACACCATCACCCATCTTGAGACCCAACATTCATTATTGGATAATATTCGACCGAATAGACCACGTTCAGCAAGCAGTGAAGAAAATGTAGCGGCCGTAGCTGAGAGTGTGCACGAAGACCGTGAAGAGTCGATTCGGCGCCGTTCGCAGCAACTCGGACTGACGTATGGAGTAACTTGGCGCATTTTACGTTGAGATCGTAAATTGAAAGCATACAAAATACAGCTTGTGCAAGAACTGAGGCCGCCCGACCTTCCCAAGCGACATCGCTTCGCTCTATGGGTTCTTGAAAAGTTCCAAGAAGATCCCACGTTTTCCAGCCAAATTTTGTTCAGCGATGAGGCCCATTTCTGGCTCAATGGGTATGTAAACAGGCATTTGTCGCATTTGGGACGAAGAGAGATTCAAGAGCTGCCACTTCATCCAAATTTGATGTGGTTTGTGGGCCGGTGGAATCATCGGTCCATATTTCTTCAAAAATGATGCCTGTGAGAACGTAACCGTCAATGGAGACCGTTATCGTGCCATGATAACCGACTATTTGATGCCTGAAATTGAAGCTCGTGATCTCGGCGACATTTGGTTTCAACAAGACGGCGCCACTTCCCACACATTGCATCAATCAATGGATTTATTGAGAGAACACTTCGTTGAGCAGATAATTTCACGTTTTGGGCCGGTCGATTGGCCACCAATATCGTGTGATATCACACCGTTAGACTTTTTCCTTCGATTCAGGCCTTGGAGCAAAACATCACGCGTGTCATTCGCCAATTACCAGTCGAAATGCTCGAACGAGTCATCGAAAATTGGACTCAACGGATGGACCATCTGAGACGTAGCCGCGGCCAACATTTGATAGACATAATCTTCAAAAAATAAATGCCAAAGAATGTTCTTACAAATGATAATAAACATTCCCCATTCAATTTGAATTTTCTGTGTTTTTTTCTTTAAAAAAGTAGGGAACCTAGAAATGGATCACGCTATGTATTCATTAATAAAGAAAGATCGTTCAATAAAACTGACTAGATCATGAAGGGTGGATTCCGTGGAATTTCACTTGCTGTAGGCATGCTGTTGTTGGGAAAGTAGAATGTGATTAATTTTAGACCTAAGGTATCGATTAATGTATCAAGGGTTTTAAGGAGAAATGGCTTAAAACCCGAAAGAATTGACTTGAAAAAATCCTAGGGCTTGAGTTATTCCAAAACGCAGAAAACCCCAAAGAGAAGCCGATTAAGCTGTGACGGTTTTTATCACCCTATTATCAGCAACAGTGTTGTGTTCGTATTTTGTACGAACTATGGCAGATGTTGTCATACATTGTTCTGAATGCCATACGAGTAAGTTTTGTGGTGGGAAGTAGGCTTAAACAAGCGCTGGTATTTGTTGCACTTAAGATTAGAACCCACTGATTTTATTGTCACTTTTTTTTACTTGTTGACTCTAGCAGAATGTTGTTATTTTTTTGCCATAATAGTCATGACCTAAAAAAAGCCATGATGTGACGATGTCGACGACGACCATTTGATTAGGTCATTTCTCCTCTCATTCTCACATTGTTTATACCCTCACTTTAGTGTGACGAGTGTATATATCATTTGCTACGGAAAAAAGTGTAACACATCGAAGGAGTGATCTAAGACCCTAAGTATGTTCGGAGGAAATCCGTTTTGGGTCATTTTAAGTCGAATGAGCAATGTCCGTCCGTCTGTCTGTCTGTCTGTCTGTCTGTCTGTCTGTCTGCCTGTCTGTCTGTGTGTCTGCTTGCTGGTGCGCACGATAACTCTCGAAAGGATTAACCGATTGACTTCAAATTTGGTATGTGGTAATATTTTGATCTATCTCCGGATGAGTTCGAAGATGGGCCATATTGGTCTACTCCTTCTGGTACCTCCCACACAAAGGGTTAACATTTAGTGAAATATTGATTCTTTAATAACTTCTATACTACTTATTCGAATCTTTTGAAATTCTGCACATAATATTAGTATATTAGTCGCTATTAACTCGAGAAAAATGAGTGAAGTTGGCATGCCCCTTTTGGTACCTCCCACACAAATGGACCATTTTGCATCAAAATTTAACTGCTTATAACGTTAATACAAGTGCATAAAAATGCTTGAAATTTTCTACAGTATAATGTTTTTGTAGCGCCTATAGTCCGGTAAAAAATGGGCATTATTGTACAGCCCCTTTTGGTACATCCCACACAAATGGACCGTTTCGTACCAAAAGTAAACGGCTTGTAACTTTAATACCAGTGCATACAAATACTTGAAATTTTGTACAGTGTAATGCTGTTATAGTGCCTATAGTCCTGTAAAAAGTGGGCGTTATCACCCCGCCCCTTTTTGTACCTCCCACACAAAATGACCAAATCATACCAAAATTACATAGCTCGTAACTTTAATATACCAGTGCACATAAACGCTTATAGTTCAGCACAATGCAATGTATTTAAGAATGTACTGTTTACCGAAAAATATGTGTATTTGGAAAACCCCTTCTGGTACCTCCCACACAAATTGACAGATTTATTGGTGTAATGTTATATATTATATTACTCACAAAGTGAGGGTATACCTTAGTCGGTTTACCCGACTGAAACTTTCTTACTTGTTTTTTTTTTTGCAGTACCCTTCCTGTCCATTTGCGTAATTGGCGCTGAACTCTGCGACAACGACTAATAATAACTCATCTTCTCTGAGCGCAGTTACATTGAAATCTACGAATTAATTAAACTCTGCTCTGTTCTGTTCCGCTGTTTGTTGTGATGCATAAAAAACCCAACAAACTATTTATGAACGAGCAATTAAAAATTGCAAATAATTTATCACACAAATGATGTGAGGAATGATAAATGGGCTTAGGCGTGTTTTGAGAGATATTTCTAACATTGTTATAATTACAATGAGAGTCTAACCATTGAAAAAACGGGAGATACAGAGGGAGAGTATTTAAAGAGATCAACTTTTAATTCATTCACTCTCTCTCACTGACCTCTGCGCTGTTCAACACTAACGAGAGCGCCATTGGCCCTCGTTTATCTCATGTTCAGGTATTTTTGTTAAATGTTTTTTTGTTCTTTCATTGCCAAAAGAATGTTTGTCAATTATTAATTTTGATAATAGTTTGTTGTTGTTGCTGTTTTTTTTTGTGTAAAAACAAATTGTTCTTTTTTGCCTTTTTAATTTTGTCTAACCATTCTCTGAGATTTTGAGTAATGAACAGAATACCGAAAGTGCCACTAAACCCTTTTGGGGGGAATTGTTTGCAGTTTTTATACCCTCACTTTAGTGTGACGAGGGTATATATCATTTGCTACGGAAAAAAGTGTAACACATCGAAGGAGTGTCCTAAGACCCCAAGTATGTTCGGCGGAAATCCGTTTTTGGTCATTTTAAGTCGAATGAACAATGTCCGTCCGTCTGTCTGTCTGTCTGTCTGTCTGTCTGTCTGTCTGTGTGTCTGCTGGCTGGTGCGCACGATAACTCTCGAAAGGAGTAACCGATTGACTTCAAATTTCGTATGTGGTAATATTTTTTTCTATCTCCGGCTAAGTTCGAAGATGGGCCATATTGGTCCACTCCTTCTGGTACCTCCCCCACAAAGGGTTAAAATGTTGTGAAATATTGATTCTTTAATAACTGCTATTATACGTATTCGAATCTTCTGAAATTCCACACATAGTATTAGTTTGTTAGTCGCTATCAACTCGAGGAAAATGGGCGAAATTGCCACTCCCCTTTTTGTACCTCCCACACAAATGCACCATTTTGCACTAAAAGTTAAAAGATTATAACATTAATACCAGTGTTTAGAAATACTTTGAATTTTGTACGGTGTAATGCTTTTATAGTGCCTACAGTCCAGTGAAAAATGGGCGTTATTGCCGCGCCCCTTTTGGTACCTCCCACACAAATGCACCATTTTGCACCAAAAGTTAACAGCTTATAACATTAATACCAGTATATAAAAATACTTGAAATTTAGTACAGCGTAATGTTTTTATAGTGCCTACAGTCCATTGAAAAATGGGCGTTATTGTCATGCCCCTTTTGGTACCTCTCCCACAAAGGTACCATTTTGCACCAAAAGTTAACAGTTTATAACATTAATACCAGTGTATACAATTACTTGAAATTTTGTACAGTGTAATGCTTTTATAATGCCTATATTCCAGTGAAAAATGGGCGTTGTCACCACGTCCCTTTTTGTACCTCCCACACAAAATGGCCAAATTATACCACCATTTAATATCTCAACGTTAATGTACCAGTCCATATAAACGGTTACAATTCGGCACAGTGCAATGTATTTAAAGTATCTCCTGTTCAGCGAAATATAGGTGTATTTCTTAAACCCAAAAAATTGACGGAATAATTTGTGTAATATTCAATATTACATTACTCACAAAGTGAGGGTATACCTTAGTCGGTTTACCCGACTGAAACTTTCTTACTTGTTAAAAATAACCTTACAAATCAATCAACATCTGTATTTTGTAAATATTTTGAAAGCTAACGTATACACTTAAGAAAAACAATTATACCGAAAAAAATAAATACAAAAAATTTACAAAGAATTAAGAAAATTTCTCAGCCGGCTAAACTGGCATTACCGTTAACCGCAACTTAACAGCGCTTTAAGTAACATTCATTTAAATGGTAACGCCACACAGTGGGAGGAATTGCAAAAAAGAGAAATAATGATATAATAAATAAATAATATCGATTCTGGAAGAAATATGGAATCTCACTCTATTAAGGAATACTCATATACTATTTTGGCTTTCTTAGATATAGAGGGTTCCTTCAATAATATGTTCATTTATATCCTTCTAATTTAGATATGCATTTCAGCTAGCTTAGGGTCAACTGACCTCCATAGATTTGTCAGTAGGCAAACGATCCCAAGAGGGAGTTCCGTCTCCTCTGCTATGAAATCTCATCAACAATATTCTGCTTTCTCTTGAGAAGATGTGTACCATTAAGATTATTTCCCATGCAGATGACGTGACAATAGCTGTTAGAGGGAACTTTCCGAGTACTCCTTAGAGACATTCTACAGCAGACCCTTTTATGAAACCACAATATGAGCTTCCAATAATGGTCTTGGTGTGAACCCAACCAAGGCAACTACCAACCAACTAGTTCTTTTCAGCAGGAGACATAAGTTACCAACAGATGCACCTATCTCCTTGGGGGTATTGAAATTCCCTTCTCTAAAAGCGCAAAATCATAGGTATGTTACTAGACAGGAAGTTGAACTTACAACCCAAAATTCTAGAAGGATCATAGAAGGCTGTGGTAGCGCTGGATATATGTAAAAGGGAAAGAGCAAATCTGTGGGGTCTGAACCCGCGTATTTTATTGATTAGTATGTATATGGCAGTAGTCAGACCGATAATGATATACAGCATTGTCGTCTGGTGGACAGCTCTGCAGAACTCCACCTTATGCTCGATACTAAGCCTGTAAAAGTCAAAGCTCCGAGAATGGTTGCTATGTGTATCACGGGTGCGTTGAGAACTACACCAAGAGAGGCACTAGATGTTATACTACATTTCCTGAGGAATCTTAATACCGCTAAACGTTATAGCAGAACAATATGTCGCACCTACTGCTATTCGACTTAGGGAACTGTCCCTATGATCAGAAAATGGCTGCGGACATAGTCTTGTTCTAGACACAATGCCAAACCTTCCAGGTATTGTTGATTACACTATGTCTGAACCACTTTTTGAAAAGAAGTATCTCACTCTTATATCTGATAGATCAGAAGGGAATGGTCGGATTCCAGGACATAGTAGATTCGTTAACTTCTATACTGAAGATTCCAAATTCAACAACCAATTGGTGAAGCAAGATATTGGAATTGTTGACAGAAGCCGCCGAAGAAGAAATTGGTTGCGGAAAGTGGTATGACAAGGATTTCCGAGTCGCAACTGCAGCTATAAATATAGCATACAAGTCACTTTTGTCCCTATGACGACGACATCTGTATTCCAAAAGAAGAAAAAAGAAATGAAATGACGGCAAATCGAGGATATTTAGATATATATGGGAAAATCTCAGAAATGTTACCAACGAGTGAGATGAAAATGGGAATCTGCTAACCGATACGCTGCGTGTGATGATGATTTGGAAGAAGCACATAGATAACCCCACTGGTCGTCAACTAAGGAGAAGATAACCCAATAGGTCGTTAAATAGGGAGTAGATAACCCAACGGATTGTTATATAGGGAGTTGATAACCCAACTGGTTGGTTGGTTGTCAGCTAGGGAGTGGAACACATAAATCATCATCGAATACAGAGTAGATAAACAAACTTATCGTCAAATTAGAAGTAGATAAACCAACTGGTATTTTTATTTTATTTATTATAAATATTTTACTAAGGAGTAGATATCCAAATTGGTCCTGTATTAGGGGGTAGATAACCCAAGGAGAAGAGAGCCGAACTTGTCGTCATCCCCACTTGTTGTCAACTAAGAATTAGATAACCAAACTGGTCATCAAATAAGGAATGGATAACTCAACTGGCTATAAACTAAAGAGAATATAAATATATAATAATAAGTAGTAAATAACCAAACTGGTCCTCTACTAGCGAATTCGTATATTAAAGAATATAGGTCAACTGATCATAATCTAAGGCGTATTTAACTGAACTGGTCGTCATCTAAGGACTAGATAACTACATTAGTCAACTAAGGAGTAAAAACTGAACTGGACGTCAACTAAGTTGTAGATCAACCAACTGGTCGTCAACTGAGGAGTATACGAGTATAACCAAATTGTTATTTTACTTTGGAGTAGATAACCCAACTGATCAACGATGAACCAAATAACCCAACTAGTTGTTAACTAAGGACTAGATAACCCAACTCGTCGTTAAATAAGGAGTTTATAACCCAACTGGTATTTTAGTAAGGAGTAGATAACCTAAATAGTTGTCAACGTTGGAGTAAATAACACAACTGATCATCTACTAGGGAGTAGATAATCCAACTAGTCGTCAACTTAGGAGTAGATAACTCAACTAGTCGTCAACTTAGGAGTAGATAACCCAGCTGATCCCCTACTAGTTTGTAGATAAACCAACTAGTCATCTACTAGGAAGTAGATAACCCAACTGATCCTCTACTAGGGAGTAGATACCCAACTAGTCGTCTACTTAGGAGTAGATATCCCAACTGATCCTCTGCTAGTTTGTAGATAAACCAACTAGTCATCTACTAGCAAGTAGATAACCCAACTGGTTCCCTACTAAGTAGTAGATAAACCAATTGTTCGTCAACTAAAAATTAGATAACCAAACTGATACATTACTAGGTAGTAGATAACACAAACTCGTCATCAAATAAGGAGTATATAACCAACTGGTATATTACTAAGGAATATATAACCCAACTCTTCCTATACTAGGGAGGAGTATACAACCGAACTTGTCGTCATCTGAGGAGTCGATAACCCGTCAAATAATGACTAGATAACCCAACTGGACGACAACTAAGGGCTAAATAACCCTCACTTGGGAGTAGACAACCCAACTGGTTGTCAACTAAAAAGTAGAGGACCAATTTCATCGACAACTAAGGAATATATTACCCAATGGGTCTTTATTAAAGAGTAAATAACTCAACGGTTCATCAACTTAGATATTACTAACTTCACGTCATCTAAGGTGAAACTAAGTTGATAAGGAGATTAGTTAGTCGTGCGAACAGTTTTGAGTTATACGTATTAAACTAAAATACCAAATTTCGGCAAACGGTTGGTACTTTTTGTTTCATAAGTTAAGAAGTCAAATCAGCTTGGGCCTTCATATGGGGCTATATAAACATGAGTAGATAACACAAATAAGGAATATTAATCCAACTGGTATACTAAGATGAAGATAAAACAACTGGTCGTCCAAAAAGGAGTAGATAACTAAACTAAACTAATGCGTATATAACCCAACTGATCGCCAACTAAGGAGTTATAACCCAACTGGTATTTCACTAAAGAGTAGATAACAAAAGTGGTAGTTTATTAAGGAGTGTTTTGCCAAGGACTAGATAACCCCACTGGTGGTCAAATAAGAAGTAGATAACCCCGCTGGTCGTCATCTAAGGAGTAGATAAGCCCACTGTTAGTCAAATAAGGAGTAGATAACCCCACTGGTCGTCAACCAAGCAGTAGGTAACCCCACAGGTCGTCAACTAAGGAGCAGATAACCCCGCTGGCCTTCAACTAAGAAGTATATAACCCTGCTGGTCGTCAAATAAGGAGTAGATATTCCCACTGGTCGTCAACTAAGGAGTAGATAATAGCACTGGTCTTCAAATAAGGAGCAGATAACACCACTGGTCTTCAAATAAGGAATAGAGAAGGGGTTGATAACCCATCTGGTCGTGTAGATTACCCAACTCGTTGACAAATAAGGAGCAGATAACCCCACTGGTTGTCAAATAAGGAATAGAGAAGGGGTCGATAACCCAACTGGTCGTGAAGATTACCCAACTCGTTGACAAATAAGGAGTAGATAACCCCACTGTTCGTCAAATAAGGAGTAGATAAGCCTACTTGGCAGTGGATAACCGAACTGGTCGCCAACTAAGAAATAGATAACCCTAGTCGTCATTAATGGAAGACCCCAATGGTCGTAAACTAAGGAGTAGATAACCCCATTGGTCGTCAACTCGACGTCAAATAAGGAGTAGATAGCACCACTGGTCGTCAACTAAGGAGTAGATAACCCAACTCGTCGTCGTATAAAGAGTAAATAATCCCACTATTCGTCAACTAAAGAGTCAATAACACCACTGGTCATCAAATAAGGAATAGATAAGGGGTCGATAACCCAACTGGTCGTGTTTTAAAGAGTTGATAACTCAACTGATCGTTTACGAAGTAGTATATTTCTCAGATGTAGTCGTATGAGGACATACCACATCCGGCAAAGTTCTGGAATCTATAGACACAAGTAAATTGTCACTTCATTTCCTGCTTTACAAATAAAAGTAGATGCTCGGCCCCGCTCGATTTTAGACTTTTTCCGCTGAGTGTAACTACCGCAATTTGTACACACAATTGAAAACAACAACATTGTGATTCTTGACGCTTCTTTGTTTCTTTTTTTTTCCCATATTGCCTTTACAACAACTTGTTGTTTTCTTGGCTAAAAAAGACTTTGCTGTTGTTTTTTCCCCATTTCATTTCAATCAATTTTAGATACACATGCTAGATGAGCAACAACAGCAACAACAAAAAACAGAAGAACGAATGAAGAAATCCCTCAATACGAGCAAGCGAAAAAAAACCCCAATATTGGTTAGATAACACACAATATTTGGATATGATTTTTTTCCTAGCAATATTAAATAAAATATAAAATATAACTGGATTTGTACTTACCTTGAGCAAAGATTTGGGCGGAGCATCGGCCCTATCGGGTCGTTTGATATTCAAAAATGAATTACGCACATCGGGACATTTTTCAAACATTAAGACCCGTTCGGCAACAGAACCTCGCGTTAAGAAGGGACTTTTAACTGGAGAATTGAGAGAGAGAGAGGGAGAAAAAGTTGTTAATAATTCTCATTCAATGTGGCTAATTTTTAGTATTTGATGTAGGAGTATTTACCGGATTTCTCTTGGCCATTGGTTAGGGGTCGGGTGGATTTGAGTTTGGTGGGCGTTAGCATGCTTGAGCCCATTCCTGCTGTCCCATTGCTGCGGGCCACTTCCATATTGCTGGGATCTCCTGCTGCTGCTTCGGCTGCCGTGTTTAGAATTTCAGGCGACTTTTTGATTTCGTTGATTTCTTCTTTTGAAGTTTTTAATTTGATTGCAGATTCTTTAGATTTCTCTTTAAGGCTTTTCGTTGTGTTGGGTTTTGCGGATTTTGTTATGGACTTTTGTTGTAATTTCGGCGAACTGCTGCTGGCGCTGCTGGCATTGGCGTCTAAAGGTTCTGCATTCGAGGCGATTTGTTTTACATTCAGTTCGGCATCAGCTGTTTTCAATGATTTCGATAGCGATCGATTATCTAAAGCATCAGTGCTATTATCAGCGACAGCTGAGCCATTGAGTAGCAGTGGACTACTATTGCCGGTGACATTTGTCACTGTCGCTGCAGATGCCGCCGCCGCAGCCGCTGACGTATTGCGTTTTTTAGTTGCACTACTATTGGGACTAGTGTCTCTATTTTTATCGGATTTTCGATTCGATTTGTCTATTACTGCTGTTGTTGCTGCTGGTGTTATCGGTGTCGTTTGATTGATGATTATCTGTGTCTGTGCATTATCTAGAGTATCTAGCAAATTGGCCTCACTGCTTAGGCGATTTGAACTTTTCGTTTTATTGCCAATTTTTTTAATTGCTATTTGTGGTGCCGAATCTACACAACTTGTCGGGGTTTTTCTTTGTACCTTTGCGGCCGTTTCACTGGTTCTGCTGACGGAGTCTTCCATTAATGTGGCGCCCAACATGGAGTTCATTGCTGACTTCTTGTTGGACTCTAATGCTGGTGACTTTTTCACTTTAACCTCTTTGAGTTTTGTGGCCTGGGGGGATTTTTCTATAATAACCGAGGGAATTTTTGTCACGGCAGGGCCACTTTTACCCATCGTCCCCATTAGAGGAGTTTCCTGCTGCAGTAATTCTTTGATTTTCTTCAAATTCTCCGTCTGCTGCAGCGTCAGGGCTGGTATATCCAAATTTAGATCTAAGCTTATATCAAAATTTAAATCCAAAGGTTTTGTAGCGGTGGAGGAAAGTTTTGCAGGATCATTTAATTGTTTTTGTGATTTAAATTTAGTGGTGGTAGTTGTCGGGGTGGGAGTGGTATTCGGTTTAGCATAGTCCATTCCATCCTGTGCCGCGTCCCCCAATCTGGTTGATTTATTATTCAAAAGAAAGGCGGAGGAATTGACATGTTTCCCCGGAGAGGAATTTATTTTATGCGTGGCGGAGGAGGATGGGGAGTTTATGGAGGGTGTTGATTTCCTCATGCTATCGCCAGATTTCTCCAGTCCACTGCTAATGGTTCCCTTGAGTATTGCTGTAGTGGTGGTGGTGATGGGGCTGTTATTTATAGCTGCACTTTGTTTCGAGGGCGAGGGGGAACGTGCCTTTTTCTGTGGCTGTGTCTGTGTCGCCGACTTCGTCAGCCCACTTCCGCTTGTTTTGCTGTTAGTTGCCTTCACCCCTCTTTGCTCTTTATCTTTGATCACAAAAGAATTAACCAATTTGTGTAGACCCTCAGTACTCTTCACATCTTCTGTTATGGAACCTGTGGCTGCAGCCGCTTCAGCTGTATATATGTCCAGAATTTCGGTAGGTGCTATGCCATGACTTTTCCAGGTGCGGTACAAAGCATCGGCATGTTCGGAGATTTTCTTGGAAATCTCCTCAATTTCCAAACTGGTCTGTAAATCGGGAACTCCCCCCACCCGACCCGAAACCGAGCCCGAGCCATTGTGCAGACTTGTCAGAGGAACTGTAGTCGAGGAGGATTTGGTTTTTATGCTACTAGTTTTGCTGGGTTGCAGCAGTTTGGTGGTCTTGGCAGTTAAGCTTCCCGGGCTGGAAGGCGCAGAGTTGGCTGAAGCCGATGACTGCATTTTGTGTTGGTTTTTATTCTTTACAAAATAATTTTGTTTTTTTTTTTCAATTTAAAAAATTTTCTTCAATTTTTTTTATATAAAAATTTTTTTATTTATTTTTTTTAAATTGCCAAAATATTTAGGTCGTTTCACGTTTTATTTTATTTTTTTTGCTCTTCTTTGTGTTTGTCTGTTGATTTTATTTCCTTAATGACTTTTCACATTTTCACTTTTTTTGTTTCGGCGTTTTTGCGCTCGCTTCTTTTTCCGATTTAAAACAGATCAGCGCGTAGCCGCACACACCCATACAGACAGACCGACACACACACTAGCAGTTGTGTACAATTTTCCTTAGCTATTTTTCCCGAGTTTTCGCGTTTTGTAAACGTATTTTTGCTGCTGCTGCCTTCGTCGTTGTTGTTGCTTCTATGTCTGTTTTAATTTTTCGTTTTTATTTCTTCTTTTTCGCGTTCCGTTTAGCGCAAATCTATTTTTAGTGAAATTGAAAAAAAAAAACATTTTCAAATTAACAAAAAAAATCCTATTTCAGCCTTTTCGAAAATTTTGCTCTAAGTTTCTTCTGGTTTTTTTTCAAACGTTTTTGGCTGACGACAACGATAGCAAGAGACGGAGGGGGAGGGGGAGGGAGGGAAAAGTAAAGGAAATTGAAATTAATTCACTTTCAGTTTTTTTCTGCAATTTCCTATTATAATTTTCGTTATTTTATTGATTTGAATGGCAGAAAAAAAAACAAATAATTTCTTCTTTTTAATTTGTGTATTTATGAATAAGAAAAAAATTCCCATATTATTTTTATTTTTGTTTTTATTTTTCTTTCAATATTAAGTTTGGTTTCTATTTTTTTTTTAATTTTTAAATAATTTAAAACGTGCCCCAATATAAAAGGAATGGCACAGATTTGAAGACAAAAACCGAAAGACAAGGGTATTAAAATAAAGAATATTGACTTAGTTATGGATCAGAATATTTAATATCGACCTATTTAGTTTATTTTTGGCTTCAATTTTTATAAGCTGTTATAAATAGGAAAAATAATATCTCATTTTTTTTTTAAAAATTTTGTGGCCATTTTAATTTTTGAAAAAAATTAATGAAATGAGTTTTTGTGTTTTACAAAATTTGTAATTGCCCTCGAACGACTGAACCGATTTTTGCAAAGTTTACTTTGTTTTAAAAGGGAAACAATGCGCCATTTCTTGTAAGCAAAAATTATTGAAAATTTAAAAAAAAAAATTTACGAAAGTTTTTTTTTGAAAAAACCTTTGTAGAAAAAATTGCTCCCCTCTCGAGTTTCTTAAAATTTTCACGCTCTCACAAATCCACAACAGTAAACAATTTTTCTGAGACTCAATATTTGTAAAAGTTATGGATGAAATACTAAGACTAGTCTGACAATTTTCGTCAGTTTTTGCAAAACACTGCACAGTGGTAAGAATTCAATAAGGGGGGAAATAATTCGACCGTTTCTTAAGCAAACAACCGATTGCGACCATACTTGGCATGGTAGAAAAATAGGTGTTAGAGAAGTTAAGTTATATATTAGGGCCCCATATGTCAGACAGGGGCGGATCTAGAGGGCCTCAAAGTTGGCCACATCGGGTGCAGAAAATGTTCAAGCGCGTGTAACTCGTGTTTCTCTTCCGATTTATGGGTGTGTTCTACTAACTGGGGTCTACAAATAAACTGTTTACACCTAAGAATTATCTCGTATATTTACCCAGATATCTGCAATTAAAAATTTAATTTTTCATTTGTTCCCTTACCGTGTGCTAGTATTTTGTAAATATCGGAGCACAATATGCACCGATTTCATCCGTATCAACATGTCTGAATGGGCAATAAAATTTCCTATATGAATTGGTTTGATATACCCATATATAATGGCGCATTGTGTCCTCTTTAAAACAAAATAAACTCTGCAAAAATCGGCTCTGAGAGTAATTACAAATTTCGTAAAGCACAAAAACACATTTTTTTCATTTTTTCAAAAATTAAAATGACTCAAAACGGATTTCGGCCGAACAGACTTAGGGTCTTAGGTCACTCCTTCGATGTGTTACACTTTTGGCTCATAGCAAACGGTATATACTAAGGCGGGTCGATTTAAAAATCGCCCATTGCTCAGTGAAAATCGTATTCTAGGGATCAAAATAAGAAACTTTGCCGAAGGAACCATACCTCTAAAACGAATTCTGATGTCCCGGAAAAAATCCCACTTTGACCCATTTAGAGTGCTCCAATCGAGTCCAAATGTATGGAACCGCCAGGGGGTTCCAGGGGGTGTGCCACTGGCATGGGTGGGTCGGGCCTCCAAAGTTAGTGGGGGTCGGTCATACATTTGGACTCGATTGGATCACTCTAAATGGGTCAAAGTGGGATTTTTCAAAATTTGCCCCTACCCAAAAGTTCGACCCAAATTCCGGGACATCAGAATTCGTTGTAGAGGTATGGTTCCTTCGGCAAAGTTTCTTATTTTGATCCCTAGAATACGATTTTCACTGAGCAATGGCGACTTTTTTTGCCTCCCCACAAATCGACCCGGCCTAGTATATACCCTCCTCTCTAAGGAGAGGGGATAATTACAAAAAAAAATTGTTTTGTTTTCATAAAATAGTATGCCGCAATCTATTGTATTTAGAAACTTTTGCCCAAAGTCTTCCCGTTAGCTTTTTCTTCAATCGTTTAAAAAAAAAATAACAAAATATAAATGTTTGCATTTTTTTTTTTTTTTGATAATTACTACCGGTTTTGGCATTTTTTGTCATATATGTACCTTTTTTTAGTTTTTTACTCAAATAAAAGCTTAGATAATTTCCTTTAAGAGCTCTATGGTCTATTAGTGGGATGGGACTTGTATATCTATTAAAATAATGTTAAACATCGAAAAATAGAGGTTGAACTACATACATATTTTAGCATAACTGGAGAACCATTTATCCTAATTGATTCAGTAAAGCTTTAAAGAATCCAAAATTAAGTAGTCTTCATCTTATTTTAGTGTGGTTTTTTCATCACATCAGCGATTTCAAAGATATCTTACAAGATATTAAAAAAATTCGCATTTATTAAATTTTTATTATTTTATCTTATAACTGTACAAGAGCCATGTACTTAATTTTCAGTAACAAAAACTCGTTGAACTTTTTAATTTTTCATTATCTGAACTATATTTTGGGACGTGAACATCGATAATATGCTTTTATTGTTATATAAGTATATAATTTATTTTTTGTAAACGTTCAAGAATTGCGCACAATTAACAATTTAATAACAATTATACGCACCAACGGAAATACCAAATATTTAATATCAATCATACGCACAGATGCACATATCTTCAAAGTAATTTTCCCATACATGTATCACACTATCGTACAGGGCATTGTAAGATTTTTTGAGACTGATGTTTGTAACGACTAAAAATACTGGAGCTAGCTAGACCCACATTTAAGTACCGATTCCTGCTGTCCAACCCTGTAAAGTTTGTTCGTAAGCTACGATCTCATAGATGCTGAACATTTTTGATTTTAAGACTTGTTTTGGCTTGTAAGTAGGTTGATCAAAAATCGCACTAGCTAACCGGTTAATCTCTTAAAACCGCCTCTCGGCTTTCAGTTTTTCTGCATTTTCGAATAACTCGGACCGTCGTCGCACTATAGACGGAAATTGAAAAAATTCGACCAAAATTCAAATTGTATAGCACATGTAATAGTGAAAAAATGTTAATGCGAATCTGGAAATTTTAATTTGTTTTCGTGTTTAAAACTTGCATGAAATTAAATTAAAGTCCTTTTAGCATAAAATCTATTTCTTTACATTATGCTCCTTATAGCCAAGAAACATCAGCAGTTGTTACTACGAAATTGATTTGAGAGTCTGATGTTCTGGAGGTGTTCTGTTATAATCTGTAAAAATTTCATCTGCACCTTCGGTGCACTTTGGAGGCTTCGTCGTATTTTCTAATTTAAGTGACTTGACAGCATCGAGTTTCTACTGAATGGTCTCATTTTATTCATAACCGATCAGACTTTACGTGCTTACCATGTTTTTATGACGTTTTATTTAAGAATTATTAAAATTTTCTCCAGAAGAGGATTTTTGCAATATCTTAGCAGATATCGTCGAAACCGCTGAACGGATGAAAAATTATGCTAGAAGAAGTTAAAGGCCAATTAAGGCCTTTTAGGGTCTATTGAGTAAATCGTTATTGAGTTACGCTGAAATATGTTGCCCAACTCTCTATTTTGTAGATGTTTATCTTTATCTGGATAGCTAAACAAGTCGCATTCCTCTAATAGATCACATAGCTCTTAGAGGAAAAGGAACCAAGCTTTCGTTTGAGCAAACATTTTTTTTACAAACTTTTTTTATACCCTCCGCCATAGGATTTTGTCGCTCCACACCACTAAATATTGATCTGAGACCCCATAAATTGTATACATATATTATTAATTGTCGTAAAATTCCAAGACGATTTAGCCATGTCCGTCTGTCCGTCCGTTTGTTGTAATCTCGCTCTAATTTATAATACTTGGGCTAGGTGGCTTAAATTTGGTACATAAGTATTAAGTATACTTCTTATATCTGCAGGTATGTTGGGATTTAAAATGGGCAATATCGGCCCAAATTTGGATATAGCCCCCATGTATGGCATCTCCCCGATTTGAGTTCTTAACGTCATAGAGACCACAAATGTTAACTGATCGGGCTGAAAGTTGATAAGTGGGGTTTATTTATACGCGGTATCCTTCACACGAGCAGCGGTAGTCATAGGTCCATGTTTTGATATAGCCTCCATACAAATGTCCCTCTAGATTTGACTTTTTAACGCCACAAAAACCTCAAATTTCAACGATTTGGGGCGAAATTTGGCATAATGTGTTTATTAGTACCGGTAACCATTCATATATATACTCGTATAAGATTAGGCATGGCCGTAATTAACGCTTTTAATTTTTTTTTTAATTATTGACTAAAATTTCCTATACGATGAAAAAAAATTGGTTCGATATAACCTACAGGACAAATGTTATGGCCCCTTGAAGTCATATTTAAAAAAAAAAAAATCGATTTTTTGTCATTTTTTTAGGAAAAAAGTTTCTTTCGTATTTTTGAGTTTTAGAAGAAGTTAGTTAAAAAATTTATAACATATTTACTATCATCTTAAAGGAAACATTCCAAAGTATGCTCTCAAAGAATTACTGGTATTGTTACCAAGCTTCTCCAAATTAACACAATTTTTCAGACAAATTCAAAAGTAAGCCACATTTTCTCCAATCGCAAAGCTAAACTGTTAAAAATTTTAGCTTATTTATGTGTGGTAAGGTGTTGTAAGTTGAACTGCAAAGGGAATCTGAAACCTCGCTTTTAGTATAGTAGATATAGGGGAAATCCAAAAAATCCCATTTTTGGGGATTTTCTAAATTATTTTGAGAATTGTGGGATCGGCGTTTGGAAATATAATGATTCGTGAATTACATTCGATTTGTTATGTCAGAACCTACAAACTACATTGAATAATTTTCATTTTTAAAAATTTTATCTCGTTTTTACATTTCTGTTTGAAAAGTGATTTTTTTTACTTTTTTCCTGACCTTGTCGCAGCATTTGCTTAATATCAGTGCAGAATATGAACCGATTTCTCTCACATCAACTTCTCTAAATTGACAAAAACAAATTCTGTGTGATGCAAAAAATTTCGGTAAAATATGCCCACCTATACAAAAGTTAGGGCCACATCAATTTACACTTTCAAAATACATATAGACAATTTTTGTATTTTATTGCGAAAAGGTATATGTAGTATTTTGGAGATACAGAGGAATTTATAAAAAGAAAGTATAACATATTTATATTTGTCTTAAAGCAAACTTCCTGGAGAATATTTTCGAGAAAAGAACGAGATAAAAATTTGTATTAATAGTGTTGCCACGCTTCTCCAAATTACGCCATTTTTTACGAAAATTTCAAAACTAGGCCACATTTTCGGCAATCGCAAAGCTTGGATATGAAAACCTTTAGCATTTTTATATGTAGTAATCTGTTATACGATAAACTGCAAAAAGATTTTTGAGCCCGGCTTTTAGTATAACAGATTTTGGGAAAAAACAAAAAATCCCCCCACAAAAGGGATTTTCGAATTTATTTTGGGAATTGTGAGATTTACTTCCACAAATATATTAATGTTAGAATAAGCCTCGATTTCTGGTGTCAAATTTCTGGCGTACAAATTACAAAAAAAACAAGTAAGAAAGTTTCAGTCGGGTAAACCAACTAAGGTATACCCTCACTTTGTGAGTAATGTAATACTGAATATTACTCGAATTATTCTGTCAATTTGTGTGGGAGTTACCAGAAGGGGTTTATCAAATACACCTTTTTTTTGCTGAACATTAGATACTTTAAATTCATTGCACTGTGCCGACTTATAAGCATTTATGTGCACTGGTATAAACTTTGAGACATTAAATTGTGGTATGATTTGGGCATTTTGTGTGGGAGGTACAAAGAGGGGCGTGGCAATAACGCCCATTTTTCACAGGGCTCTAGACACTATAAAAACATTACACTGTACAAAATTTCAAGTATTTTTATACACTGGTTTTAATGTTATAAGCTTTTAACTTTTGGTGCAAAAAGGTACCTTTGTGTGGGAGGTACCAAAAAGGGCGTGGCAACAACGCCAATTTTTCCCTTGACTGTAGGCAATATAAAAGCATAATACTGTACAAAATTTCAAGTTTTTTTATACACTGTTATTAATGTTATAAGCTGTTAACTTTTGGTGCAAAACGGTGCATTTGTATGGGAGGTACCAAAAGGGACGTGGCGACTTCGCCCATTTTTCTCGAGTTTATAACGACTAATAAGCTAATACTATGTGTGGAATTTCAAAAGATTCGAATAAGTAGTAGAGCAGTTATTAAAGAATCAATATTTCACAACATTTTAACACTTTGTGGGGGAGGTACTAGAAGGAGTGGACCAATATGGCCCATCTTCGAACTTAGCCGGAGATAGAAAAAAATATTACCACGTACCAAATTTGAGGTCAATCGGTTACTCCTTTCGAGAGTTATCGTGCGCACCAGCCAGCAGACAGACAGACAGACAGACAGACGGACGGACATTGCTCATTCGACTTAAAATGACCCAAAACGGATTTCCTCCGAACATACTTGGGGTCTTAGGTCACTCCTTCGACATGTTACACTTTTTTCCGTAGCAAATGATATATACCCTCGTCACACTAAAGTGAGGGTATAATAATTGAGATATCTTAATTTTTAAAGATTCAATGGAAATATAAAATTTCCTTTGTTGGATAGAAAACAAAATTTACTATTTGATGCCAATATATTGCAATTTGATGTACCCACTGAGACAAAAGTTATGGCCATTTGAAGTTATACTTTACAAATAAATTTCCTTTGTTAACAATCCTCTACTAAAGTGAGGGTATAACAAGAGGAAACAGTATTCTTCATAGCACATTATAACGCTGATATTTCATCTTCACTATTCTCAAATGTAATTCCCAAACATAACGGGTTTTCCAATAGGGATGATATGATTTTGAAGTGACATTTCGGCCATTTTAATATGTCATGATCTGTCATTTGTTTTTCATTGTATTCAGTAGTGTTTACAATTTCATCATGGAGAGATATACGCAAGAACAACGTTTAAAAATTATTCAGTTTTATTATCAAAATAATCGTTCTCCAATTGCAACTTTTGGTGCGCTAAGTCCATTTTTTTAAAAAATAAAAAAAAAACAGTCGACCTATGACCTATTTTAGATCTCGTTAAGAGCTATCTTTTTGCCATTGACCGATTCCCGAACCGACGTACCGTTAAGGAGCTAGAGCAAACATAAACTTTCCGTTCACATTTAAAAATGATGCTAAATCCATTTTTTTTAAATAAAAAAAAAACACTTTTCAGTCGACCTATGACCTTGACATCCATGAGCAATATTTTAGCTCTCGTTAAAAGCTATCTTTTTGCCACTGACCGATTGTGGCTACGTGCCACACAGCAAATGAAACAATTGAATTGTTGCGAGAAAAGTTTGGAGTTTCGATTATTTCAAGAAATTGTGATATTGAATGGCCTCCAAGAAGTTGTGATTTAACACCATTAGACTATTTCTTGTGGAGTTATTTGAAGTCATTGATCTTTCGAAATAAAGCAGACTCTCGTCAAGCTCTACAAGTCAATATTGAACGAGCCATTCATGACATACGACTTGATTTAGTGGAAAAAATGCTCGAAAATTGGGTTCATAGAATTCGTTCCTGCAGAAGAAGTCGTAGAGGTCATTTGAATGACGTTCTATTTAGAACTTAATTGTGTCGATTGTACTTCACATTAAATAAAAATCTTTTGAATTTCCTTACCAATAAGTGTGTTTTTGCTTCAAAGAAATCATATGACTCTTATTGGAAAACCCGTTATATACATAATATGAATCATACGCACAGAGCATCAAATTTTTTTGCAGAGTTCATTTATATTACACATTATAAATCTGATTTTCACTATTCTCAAATGTAATTCCAAAAATATAAATTAATGGTGTTTTCTTTTGTGCCAAAAAATGCTACATTTTTTATGCCTTTCGCTCCAAAAATGCCTTTTTGTCTTCGATTGTAAAATAAATGCTGCACTGTGAAAGGGTTTCGTTTTCTTTTGTGAAAAATGTCGCACTTACATGGGGCAAAAATGCAACATTTCAGCCCTGTATTTAATCGAAGGGGTGGACGCTGCCCTACAAAACAGATGTTTTTTCGGCGTCGAGCGAATAGCCTAAATAACCGCGTGTGTCCGTGCGTACTTTTTATACCCTACACCACACTGTGGTTGATGTTTGTAACACCTGAAAATAACACCCACCTTAAAGTATACCGATCGACTCAGAATCACTAGCTGAGTCGATTTAACGATGTCCGTCCGTCCGTCCGTCTGTCCATGTAAAGTTGTTCGTCGACTACAGGTCGCAATTTCACTCCGATCGTTCTGAAATTTTGCAGTTTATAGTATTTCGCGGCTGTTAAGATTGCTATTGAATTTGGTTGAAATCGGTTCAGATTTAGATATAGCTCCTATATATATCTTTCGTCCGATTTGGCCCTTTAGTCCTATAGAAGCTGTATTTTACATCCAATCGTTTTGAAATTTAGAATGGTAGAGTTTCTTGATCCATGAACCAACACTACCGAATTTGAAGAAAATCGGTTAAGATTTAGCTATAGCTCCCATATATATGTTTCGTCCGATTTGGCCCTTTAGTTCTATGGAAGCTATATTTTACATCCAATCGTTTTGAAATTTAGAATGGTAGAGTTTCTTGATTCACGAACCCACATTGCTGAATTTAAAGAAAATCGGTAAAGATTTAGCTATAGCTCCCATATACATATATGTTTCATCCGATTTGGCTCTTTAGATCCAATCGTTTTTATACCCTACACCACACTGTGGTACAGGGTATTATTTAAGTATAAAATGTCCCAAAAGTAAATTTATGTAAACAATTTATACATGAATTACAAAATTTATATATCAGAGTTATTCAATATTACGAGAGTGGTGTAGGGTATTATATAGTCGGCACCGACCGACTTTAGCCTTTCCTTACTGGTTTATAATGAAGTTTGGTCAGATGCTTTATTTAGGCGGCGCCGTGGAGTATTCTTTGTTTTTAGTTTATTTTTAGTGAGTTAAAAGGCTAGTTTTTTGCATTTTTGTTATCGATTCTGACCATAAAAAATGCAGGAGTGCAAGAGGGTGTAGGCGACATTATTAATATGCTGCACTCTGACAGGGCAACATCTTTTATTAGAAAAGAAAACACCATAAGTTTGAAAAAGATCAGATTTTTTCCTACAAATGCCAAGTAGGTTGTGAATCAAGTTTATTTTTTTCAATATTTAATTCTGATGTCAAAATTGATAAATGAAAACATTTTTAAAACGACGGGAATGAATAGACTTTAAAATTTAAAATTTCTTTTCATAGTTTTGTTTTTGACTATTGAGTTCGAGATCGTTGTTTTTGTTTTCTGTAAAACAAAAAAAAATTATTAAAATAAAATTTTGATTTTTAATATTTTTGTTTTTTTCCATCTTTAGTGACTTGTTTTCAAATATCGTTTTCGATATCGTTGTTATTGGTTTTCTGCAAAATAGGAAATAACTATCTTCTTTTAAAAAGAAGATTTCCTTCTCCTCTTTCCCTCTCTCCCTCTTGTGGTCTTTCAAACTTAAATAATTTCAATGAAACACGATTTTTTGATTTAACACAATTTTAAAAAATATTTCAATAATTTGTTCTCCTGCGATATTTAATAAAAATAACAAGCTTTCACGAAAATTTTTAAATTCTTTAAAAACACATGGTTTGAAATATTTCCCCATTATTTTAATTTTTATTTCAATACATTGTTATTTTATTTGTTTATTTTTCTTTTTTTTACTAAAGTATTTCCACAAAAAATTCTTAATACACTTTTGTTATGAGAAAAGCTCTCGAAATTTCGCACTTCTCCTCTTTTCATATGTTTTCAATAATAACAATTATTTATTTCTTTCACCGCTCGGGTAATTATTTTCATTTCCACAAAATATTTACACACACCCGTTTACACATAAATTAAAAGAAAAACCTTATAAAATTTTATTGGAATTTTTTCACATGAATATTTCCCACATATTTTTGTGGATTTTTCGATTTTGCGTAATTTGTAAATTTTTCGTTTAATATATAGATAGATATATATTTTATATACAAATGTATACTGCATATTTTAATAATTCCATTTATTTGTCATCATTTTCAAGAAATTCCTTTAATTGTTCACTTTGTTTCACTTTGTTTCACTTTTATTAACATTTTCCCAATTTTTTCCCTTTTTACATTTCTTTTGTGCAGAATTTCGTGTAATTTTTGAAATGTTCAAAATTTTTTACTTTATACGGTTACGACGAGTTTAACACACATAGACAGACATCAACATTTTTAGTCATGTTCTTGTTTTTCTTTTTTTTTCGTTTCAAAAAATTATTTTTTTTTTATTATTTTGGGTTCACTTCTGTGCGATCACCGTTTTTATTTTATTTTTTTTATTATTATTTTGAGTGGGTCCGATTTTCGGTGTTTTAGCGAATTTCCTATATGTGACGTGCTCACGTTATGAGTTCTCCGTGCTTTATGATGATGAGATTGAAAATTCGGGATGAAAAACTCACGCATTTTCTTTTGCTTCGGCCTTCTCCAATGGAAAATAGGCGATCGCCTAAAATTTTCATTACTCATAATTGTACTCCCAAAAAAATATTCAGCTTTCTGTCTTTTAGAGAGCGGCAAGTGAATTCTCTCTCTCTATTTGAGTGAAGGAAGAATAAAAACTACAAAAATAAGTTTTCTCAATGTGTGTGTTTTATTGCGTTCTATTCCTGATTCTCTCTTTCTCCCTCTCCCTCATTTAAATTCAAATTCAGCTATTTTCAAAATGACACAAATTGAGAGTTGGATCGCTTTTCTCCCCTCATTTCAATAAATCTGCAATTTTAATTAGCTTGTTTCAGAATTGTAGGTCTTAAAATTTTGCGCAAAAATAATATTGCCTCACTTGGAAATTATTGTAATATTTTCATTCAAAATTTCAGTTTTTTATGAAAATTTTATGAAAATAATATTTCATATAATAATTTTCTAGAGCTTTATATCCCTCCCCATCATCTTAATAATTTTCTACGAATATTCCAAAATATGTGTATATATTGACAGTTTGACACTATGATTGGAGAGCCGTTTCTCTTTAATTTGCAATCTCTTCAACAACATCAGATCATCCGTAGGGATTATAAAGACAGATGAGATGTTAAAAATTTACGTAGTATGAAAATTGCTGTCAAAATAAACCGACTAAAATTCACCCTTACTTTGTAATAAATGTGTTATGGAATTCGGGAAATTTTCTGGAAAAATTAATTTTGAAGAAATTTTAAAAACGAAAGCTAAATTTTCCATAAAAATTCATGTTAATTTTTGAAAATATTTTCGAAACATGCAATTTTGGCGAAATTTTTAGAAAAATTCAATTTTCAACGATTTTTTATAGAAAAATTAAATTTCGTTTTTTTTTTTGGAAGAATTAAATTTTTTTATTACAAATTTATTTTGGACAAAATTTTCAAAAATTGTAATTTTGACAACATTTTCTATAAAAATTATATATTGAAGAAATTTTACGAATTTTTTAGAAAAATTAAATTTTCAACTAATTTTTTGAGAAAAAGTAATTTTGGCGAAATTTTTTAAAAATTAAAAATGTTGCTGAAATTTTCTAGAAAAATTAAATTTTTGAAGAAGTTTTAAAAAAAATCAATTTTCAACGAAATTTTATAGAAATTAAATTTAAATTTTTACGTAGTTTTTTAAAAATACCTATCTTGACAACTTTTTCTATAAAGATTAATTTCTATTAAATTTTTTATAATACATAATTTAATTTTGAAGAAATATAAAAGAAAATATTAGGCGAACTTTTCTAGAAAATTCAATTTCTCTTTTTTTTTAATATCTGAATTTTTAAATAAAATGTCCTTTTCTAAGAAATTTTAAATAAAATTTCATTTTTTATGAAATTTTAACCAAATTTCCTAAAAATATACAAATTCGTCTAATTTTCTTAGAAAAAAATAAATTTTCAATAGAAATGCATTTTTGATAAAATTTTCAAAAAATACAGTTTCGACAAAATCGAAAAATCGACTTTTAGAAAAATTAGAAATTTTAAAAAAGAAATTTTAAATAAAATTTCATTTTTTATGAAATTTTAACCAAATTTCCTAAAAATATACAAATTCGTCTAATTTTCTTAGAAAAAAATAAATTTTCAATAGAAATGCATTTTTGATAAAATTTTCAAAAAATACAGTTTCGACAGAATCGAAAAATCGACTTAGAAAAATTAAATTTTCAAAGATTTTTTTTTTTGAAAAATTTTATTTTTTCAATAAAAATGTATTTTTGACATTTTAAAAAAAATAAATTTTTTAGAGAAATTTTCTAGAAAAATTAGATCAGAAGAAATTTTCTAGAAATTTGCAATTTTAAAAAAAAAATTTTCTAGATAAAACTAAATTTTCAATAAAAATTTATTTTTGACAATATTTTAAAAAAATATGATTTTGATGATTTTTTAAAAAAAAAAACGGCAATTTTGAAGATATTTATAGAAAAATTCTATTTTCCAAAATCATTTTTAGAAAAATCATTAAAAAAAATTTTGTTTCCACAAAATGTTAAAAAATTTAATTTTGAAGAACTTTTATAAAAATTAAAAATTCAACGATTTTTTTTAGAAAATTAAAATTTCAAAGAATTTTTTTAGAAAAAATTTATTAGGCGAAATTTAAAAAAAAATATTTTACTTTAAAAATTCGATTTCTATTAAATTTTACTGAAATTTTCTATAAAAGTTCAATATGCACGAAAAAACGAATTTTGACGATATTTTCTAGAAAAATTCAATTTTATAGAAGTTTTATAGAAAAATACGTAATAAAAATTCGATTTATATTAATGATTGCTGAAAATTTTCTTAAAAAAATTAAATTTCTACAAAAAAAAAAACGAATTTTGAAGAAATTTTCAAGAAAAATTCAATTTTGAAGAAGTTTTAAAGAAAAACGCAATTTTGAAGAAGTTTTAAAGAAAAACGCAATTTTTGGCGTAATTTTTAAAAACTAATTTTGACAACTTTTTCTATAAAGATAGATTTCTATCAATTTTTTTATAAAAAATAATTTTTTTAGAAATTTGCAAGAAAATATTATTAGACGAAATTGAAATTTTATTTCCCAATTAAATTTCAGCTACATTTTCTAGAATTATGCAGTTTCAACGAATTTTTCTAGAAAAAAATAAATTTTCAATAAAATTGAATATTCGAAATTTTTTTAGAAAAAATCAATTTTTAATGTTTTATAGAAAAATTATGTTTTCAACAATTTTTTTAAAAAATTTTAAACAATCAATTTTGACAAAAATTTTTAGATAAAATCAATTTCGATGAATTTTTATAGAAAAATGCAATTTTCAAAGATTTTTTTTTTAAGAAATTAAATTTTTCAATAAAAATTTATTTTCGACAAAATTTTTAAAAAATGCAATTGTGACGAAATTTTTAAGAAAAAATTCAATTATGAAGAAATTCTATAGAAAATTCAATTTTTCAACGATGTTTTTTTAGAAAAATTTAATTTCGGCAAAAATTTTTAAAAATTCCAATTTAAAAATGTTCCTGAAATTTTCTATACAAATTTAATTTCCGCAAAAAGACGAATTTTGTAGAACTTTTCTAGAAAAATTCAATTCTGAAGAAGTTCTAAAGACAAATGTAATTTTCAACGAAATTTTTTCGAAATATTTAAATTTGTCGTAATTTTTTAAGAATGCCTATCTTGACAACTTTTTCTACAAAGATTAGATTTTTTATAAAAAATTAAATTTTGAAGAGATTTGGAAGATAATACTTTTTCTATAAAGATTAATTTCTATTAAATTTTTTATAATAATTTTATTTTGAAGAAATATACAAGAAAATATTAAGCGAAGTTTCTAGAAAATACAATTTCTTTTTAATATCATTTTTACATAAATTGTCCTTTTCTAAGAAATTTTAAATAAAATTTCATTTTTTATGAAATTTTAACCAAATTTTCTAGAAATATACAATTTCATCTAATTTTCTTAGAAAAAAAAATAAATTTTCAATAGAAATGCATTTTTGATAAAATTTTCAAAAAATACAGTTTGGACAAAATGAAACTGTTTTTAGAAAAATTTAATTTTTAACGATTTTTTTTTTTGAAAAATTAAATTTTTTCAATAAAAATGTATTTTTGACATTTTCAAAAAATTCAATTTTTTGGAGAAATATAAAAAATTAAATTTTTGAAGAGATTTGGAAGATAATATTATTAGGCGAAGTTTTCTAGAAAAATACAGTTTCGCCAATTTTGAAATATCGCCAATATCTATGAAATTCTCCATAAAATTTAAATTTCTATAAAATTTTCTAGAAAAATTAAATTACAAAGAATTTTTTTTTAGAAAAAACTAAATTTCCATAAAAATGTATTTTCAAAAAATGCAATTTTGACCATATTTTTAGAAGAATGCAAATTTAAAAATATTTTTAGAAAAATTCAATTTTCAACGAATTTGTTTAAGGTTAGGTTAGTTTCTGTTAAGAGTGGCAGCCTGTAAAACAGACTCACTTAGACTATATAGTTCATTGTGTTACCACAGGGACTTATGGGAAAACATAAGTAATCCCTAGCCCCTCCCGTTGAACCAATTTGATTTCTTTAAAAAGCTCAAAAGTTGGCGGATTCCAACATCAGCCACGATAGCTAACTCCCCAAAGAAATGAGAGCCTAAGGTTTCATACCGCTTTCTAGAGAGTGCGGGTCACAAACACAGAAGGTGTTCTTTAGATTCCTACTCTTCTTCGTCTCCACATCTTCTGCAAAAGTAATTATGCAAGACCTTCAATCTCTCTGCGTATCGTCCAAAAAAACAATGACCCGTCGTGACAGATACGATAAGTGAGGCTTCCGGTCTCGTTAACGACAGCAGTGCGTTGTTGCGTTTTGAGTCTAGGCAGGGCTACATGAGCCTGGAGTGTATGTAGTTCCCGACTAGTGGCCACCTGTCATTTGTTGCCGTAAGTTAACTATCTCTCAACAAGAGCTTGCAGGTCGCTAGAGGCATGACCACATATTCCAGTTCCCCTGGAGCTTGTAAGGTACTAGTTCCTAGATTTGCCAGTTCGTGGCCCAGCATCCATATCATGTGAATATTGAACTGTTTAGCCATATCGTTAAGAGATCTGCGACAATCGAGCACAGTTTTCGAATTCAGGAATATAATCTCCAGGGACTTGCTACCAGCCTGACTATCAGAGAAAATATTGATACCGACTTTGGTCAGAACATTCATTTTCAGCCATTCCGCTACCTATTTCATAGCTACGATTTCTGCCTAGTAAACACAGCGCACTTGGATGTTGTGTTTGGAACCATCTGCCTTATTTGCTATTTCCAAAATGTTTGAAATGAATCTTCCTGTTCAGCAAAATACCTAAGTAGTTTGCACTTTCAGAGAAGGTAATTTCTTTACCCCCCAAGAAGACAGGTTTAACTGGTGGTACCTTATTTCTCCTGCTGAAAAGAACTAGTTCCGTCTTGGTCGGCATATCGGAAGCCCATCTTGTGGTTGTATGAAGTGCCTGCTGTATGTAGAATGTATCTTAAGAGTAATTTCAAACGTCCCTCTAATAGCTATTGCCACGTCATCTGCATAGGCAAAAACTCGGACACCCATAATCTCCAGAGAAATCAGAATATTGTTCATGAAGAGATTCCATAGCAGAGGAGACAGAACATCCCCTTTGTCCGTTCCCCTGCTGACATATCTATGAAGGTCAGTTGACTCTAAGATAGCTTAAATGCGTCTCTTTATCAGAAGGTTATGAATGAACCTACTGCTATCAACCCCCAGCGCTTCACAGAGCCATAATTATAGAGACTGGATTTATGTTATTGACGTTCCCACTAGATCCTTCAATAAAGCTGACTAGATCATGTAGGCAATTTCGGTAGACTTAACCTTTCTGTAGGCATGCTCTTGGGTGGACAGTAGCCTGTGATAAATTGTAGTCCTAAAATAACTATCTATTAATCTCTCCAGGGTTTTAAGGAGAAGCGACGATAGACTAATTGGCCGGAAATTCTTAGCTTATGAGAAATAACGCCTGGAATCATTGTATGGGACGGTTTTCCCCGCTTTTGTTTTAAAAACAACCTTGGTTTCTCTCCATTTTGTTGGTATGTAGGCCTGATTGATTCAAAATGTGTAGATCTCTCAGAGCCAGAGAGCAATTGTATTAGCTATTGCCTGTAACCGCGCCGGCGAGACATTGTCGATTCTGGTGACTTTAAAGATTTAACGTTATTGATAGCCCCAAGAATTGTAGATTCTGTTACAATCTCGCTGACGACCACTGATGTCTACACTTCAAAGAAATCCCCAATTGAAGTATTCAATGCCTCTTCAGAGTTGCCCAGGAAATGTGTATCCAGGAGCACTCCCAGCGATTACTCACTGGACGTAGACCAAGAACTATCATTTTCCCAGTATTACATGGTTCTGCGGTTAAAATTTTATTACGCTACTACAGAAATATAGGTATCCAGAATTTTTGTTTGTGCCTCTCTCAACTCTTTTTTGTGAAGATTAAGTTTTTCCTTATAAGTGCCCGAGTCCTGTGGGGCTTTGGAGACCTTTGCCTTATTAAAGAGCTTCCTACAGAACTTCAACAGCACAACTAATTGAAACGACCACCATGGCAGTCGTTGTTTGCCCCCTTGAGACACGCGGATTGTAACGAGGCATTAAGGGTTGAAGTGGCTCATTCTACTATTTCCTCTATATGCCCCATAGTTTACATACATCTTCATTTCAGGTCTTTTTGGAAGAGACCTATTGAATATGTGCCTAAATTTTCCCCACTTCGCCTTCCAAATATTGAGACGGAAGACGGACTTAGGAAGCTTTGCATTCGTGCAGAAACTAATATATCTAAGTTCTACTAAAACTCTCAGTAACAAGGGTGACATCGAGCACCTCATATCTGTTGCTAGTAATGGAGCTAGGTTCACGCCCTCCGACCACTCTTCTTAGGTCACCATTATGTTGAGCATAAACATGCAGAAGAAGTACCTAAACACACAGAAATGTGAGCAAGACAAAAAGGCACCCCGAAAAAATGCTATAGTCCACAGCTACCAAATACTTGCAGTGTCTATCAAACCGACATGGCAATGGCAGTAAGGGAAGTCACCAAGTGGCTGAGTCGCAACATACTCACCAAACCACCCCGACAGCCAGGCTGCCATTAAATCCCCGAAGCTACATCCCTAAATTTACAAACAATTCTCGACTGCTGCAGATCTTTAACAGAGGTGGCTGAGCAGTTTACCATATATTCGTATTATTACTAAATTTTTATATCAAACACGTTGGTTCCGATGAGGAGCAACTGGAGCCGTGTTAGCACTATGGACCTTAATTGGTCTATGTAAGCTGGTAACTCCGGCTGCCACCCTAACCTAAACCTAACAAGTTAAAGCTTTCGCAGAATTTCGAAAAATGCAACATTTATAACTTTAGTATCTATTATAGTCCATGATTTTGCTTCAGATCACGATAACGTATATCCTAAGTCTTCAGAAAAATGCAAGCGGATTGTCCATCACTCTTTAACGTTGTTTTTGATATAGTACTTCTACCGAGGGAAGATGTATCCACCAGCTGAGACATTACGGTGGGGCTGCAAAGTCTTCAAGGAAACACCTGTTCATTTTCTAAACTCTCTGCCGATTCATATGGTAATTTCAGAAATTTTAAGAATAACATTTTGATATTTGTTTATACAAATCTTCCATATCTAATCTAAACATAACATCAAATTTGTTGTCTAGTGTTATTCCAAATTAGAAAATACCATGAGACAATTTCGCCAGGTAAAGTCACTTGCTCAAAAACTTATTATATCAACTCTGGGGGGTCTTGCGTTGTTCATTTGCTTATTGGCAACTGTCATAGTTACCCGTTGTTGTTGTATGTAACTTTGCTTGTTGTCGTTGTAGAAAACAGCATAAAGAGTAGTTATATGAATTTTACAACCCAAGAACACTGCAAGAAAAAATTACAAATCAGCTGTTAAGTTAGCACTACCTGGTGTAATTGTATCATGGAAAATGCTCAACGTATATAATTTTTTTCAATATGAGAGAGAGAGAGATCTTTAAAAAAGTCTCACATACTCTGAAATGTATATATGCTCTTTGACAGATCTCATCACCACTCTCTCATTTTTCTCTAGGTTTTTTTTTTTACAAAATAGTCACTTTTACTATACAAATCACTGAAAACCCTCCCACTCACACACCCCGCATTCAAACACAATTTTTGTAGACAAATAAACACTTTCAAGATAAGATTTACTATCTCTTTCACCGATATTCCAATATACGAGTAAGTATTTTCCAACTATGTAGTTTTTGTTGAAATTTTCCTTTTTGAATTTGATTTTATGTTTTTAGTAATTGTTGTTGTTGTTGTTTACTTTTGGATTCTGCGCCGCAACGGCTGTAATGTAAATTTTAATATTTATCTCAAAATGAATATTTGAAAACACGCTCCGCACCACTAGACTGTGTAAGTACGCGCGTACCACCGGCGACGACGACGACGACGACAAGTACCACCGAATGACCGACCGAGAGTGCTGTGCTATAGCTGGCGATATTTTTTCTTCAAAACTATTCGACGCGTTTAGAACTACTAAACATCTGTTTTAAATTTAAACTCATTACGGCCGCACAGCATTTGTATTTGGATTCGGATTCGGATTCTGATTCAGATTCTTTCGGTTTCTGTGGCTGTGGCTGCTGCTGATTCTGAGTCTGTGCATCCATTCGAACGTCAACAGAAAACGGCGTCCGGCGAGATACTCGTACAAACGAGACAACAAACAACGGTAGATTCTTACATCTCCCACTGCCATTCGCCGCCGATCGGCAATCTCTGAGTGCTTGCTCGTCTATTTGCTCTCAGTTCGTCGGGGTCCGTCCGTCCGTCCACACACATCACATCATCCAACCTATCCATCTATGAAATGTCTCTCTGTATCTGATGCTGTTGCTGCTGCTACACTCACACTCACTGTCACTTTGTCGTGTCTCTGCACATTCATTCATTGCTGTAGCTTCAATTCGCTTTGCACTACACCACATAGGGATGCCAAATGGGAGTGATGTTTTGTTTTGAAATCTCGGGAATTGGGATTTTAAAAATTAAGAAAAATCGTTGAATTACTTTTCTCTAGAAAATGTCGTTAAAATTGCATTCCTCTACAATATTTTTCGAAAGTAAATTAATTCTAGAATTTTTTTGAAAATTTCAAAGGCCACTGAAGGGATTAAAGATCGATCTGTCGGACGATGACCCCTGATTAACAAAGTTCATTGACTTTATTAAAGTCGATTAAGGAAATTTTCCGAAAAATTAAATTTCGAAGTATGTAATTTAAAAAAATAATGCGACTTCAACAAAATTTTCTACATTTCGAAGATGTATGTACGAATGCACTTTCAACGAATTTTTCTAAAAAAAAAAAACAATTTTTAAAAATGCAATTTTCAAATGATTTTTTTAGAAAATTAAATTTATCAAAAAAAAAAAAAAATCAGCTTTGACAACATTTTCTATTAAAATTATATTATAAAGAAATTTGCTAGAATATATAAATTTTTCTAGAAAAATTCCATTTTCAACAAAATTTTATAATTATAAACAAATGACATTTTCAAAGATTTTTTTTTTGAAAAATTAAATTTTGACGAACTGTTTTTAAAAAATATGCAATTTTTATAACAATTTATATAAAAATTAAATTTCTGTTAAATTTTGTATAAAAATTAAATTTTGAAGAAATTTGCAAGAAAATATTAATTTTTATGAACTTTTAAACTAGATTGTAATTTCTACAAAAATTTTCAATATATTCAATTTTAACGAAATTTTCTAGAGAAATGCAATTTTCAACGAAATCTCTATAAACAAATAAAATTTTCAACGATTTCTTAGAAAATTAAATTTTGGCGAACTGTTTTTAAATATAAATAAAAATTAAATTTTTCTAAAATTCTCAATCAAAATGCAATTTCCACAAAAAAAAACGAAATTTTCTATAAAAATGTATATTCGGTAAAATTTAACAAATCATTTTTTGCGAAATATTCAATTCTTTCTTTAACTAATTTTTGTAGAAAAATGCAATTTTCAAGAAATTTTCCAAAAAAAAAATATTTTGTTGTAAAACAATTTCTATAAAAATTCAAACTCAAAAAAAAATAACAGTTTTAAAAAATATTCAATAAAAAATAATATTTTTAATAATAAATATTTTTTCAATTTCCATAAATGTTTAATAAAATTGCAATTTCTGGGAAAATAAAAATGTTATAGCTTTTCTGCAATGGATCTACCAAGAATATTTTTCCTTTTTGAAATTACAATTTTCCAAAAGTTCAATTTTGAGGAAAATTTCTAAAAAAATGCAATTTCCAACAAAAGATATTTTCAACGATTTCTTTAAAAAAATAAATTCTGGTGATTTTTTTTTAATAACAATTTTTGAAAAATTTTTTCTATTCAATTTTGTAATTTTTGCTGAAATTCTAATGCAATGCAATCTCCAAGAAAACCCCAAATTATCTATAACAATGTATTTTCGATAAAATTTAAAAAATCAATTTTGACGCAATTTAAAATAAAAACAATTATTAAGAAGTTTTATAGAAAAATTCAATTTTCAACCTAATTTTTTTTAGAAAATTGCCATCTTGAAGAAATTTTTCAAAAAAAGAAAACAATTTTCACACCATTTTCTATAAAAATTCGATTTTTGTTAAACTTTTTATAGAAATTAAATATTGAAAAAAATATTTTTATAAAATTTAAATTTTGAAGAAATTTGAACTGAAATATTTATTTAGGCAAGATTTGCTAGAATAATACAATTTCGTCAATTTTGAAAAGACAATTGCAATTTCTTTGAAATTTTCAATAAAATTCCATTTTGTATGAAATTTTCAATAAAATTAAATTTTCTATGAAATTTTCAATAAAATTAAATTTTCTATGAAATTTTCAATAAAATTCAATTTTCTATGAAATTTTCAATAAAATTGCCATTTTCTATGAAATTGCAATTTCATTGAAATTTTCAATAAATTTTGAATTTTTATGAAACTTTCAATAAAATTGCAGTTTCTATAAATTTTCAAAAAATTCAATTTTGACGAAATTTTCTATAAAAATTAGATTTTTAACGACATTTTTATAAACAAATGTAAATTTCCACAATTTTTTAAAAAAATGTATGTTGGTATTTTTTTTTAAAAAATATAAATTTTCAAGAAAAAAACAAATTTTCTATAAAAACGTATTTTTAAAAAATAAATTTAGACAAAATTTTCAGAAAAAAAAATTTAAAAAATTTTATAGAAAATGCAAATAAAAATCAATAAAATTTTAATTTTTATAAAAATTGTAATAAAATTTTAATTTCCACGAAATTTTCAAAAATGCTATTTTGACGAAATTTTATAGAAAAATGAAATTTTTAACGAAATGTTTATAAACAAATAAAATTTTCAATGATTTTTTTAGAAAAATTAAATATTGGCGAACTGTTTTTACAAATACCAATTTTTGATAAATTTTTCTATTACATTTCTTAAAAAAAATAATTTTGCTAAAATTTTCAATAAAAATGCAATTCCAACTAAAAAAAAATTCTATAAAAATGTATTTTGGACAAAATAAAAAAAAAATATTTAGACGAAATTTTCAAAAAAAAACAATTTCTAAGAATTTTTTTAAAATTCAGTTTTTAATTTTTTTTTTAAAAAATTACATTTTGACAAAATTAAAAATAATGTCATTTTCTATATAATTTAGGCAAGATTTGCTAGAAAAATTAATGTTCGTAAATTTTGAAAGACACAATTATAGAATTAGATAAATTTAATTTTGGCGAATTTTTTTAAATATCATTTTTTAATAAATTCTATTAATTTTTTTATACAAATTTACGATATATCAAACAATGTTTAAGATGCTAAAGAAAAAAGCAATTTTCAACTAATTTTTTTATAGAAAAATTTAATTTCGACAAAAATGTTCAACAAAAAAATCAGTTTTTAAGATGTTAAGAAAAATCTAATTTTCAACTGATTTTTTAGAAAAATGTCATTTTGACGAAATTTTTCAAAAAACAATTTTGCCAACATTTTCTAAAAAAAATCTTTTTCTGTTAAATTGTTTATAAAAATTAAATTTTGAAGAAATTTGCAAGAATGTATTAATTTAGGCGAGATTTGGTAGAAAAATACAATTTTATTAATTATAAAAACACAATTGCAATTTCTATGAAACTTACAATAAAATTCAATTTTTTATGATATTTTCAATAAAATGGCAATTTCTATGAAATTTTAAGTGAAATTCCAATTTCATTGAAATTTCAATAAAATTGGAAATTTCTTTGAAACTTTAAATAAAATTGCAGTTTCTATAAATTTTTCAAAAAATTCAATTTTGACGAAATTGTCTAGAAAAATTCGATTTTTAACGAAATTTTTATAAATAAATAAAAATTTCCACAATTTTTTTATAAAAATATTTTAGTGATTTTTTAAATAAAAAAAACACCCAAATCTTCTATGAAATGTATTGCAAATTTTAAGAAATTTTATAGATAAATGCAAATTTTAACTATTTTTTTTTTTAGAAAATTACATTTTGACGAAAAAAATATTTTTATAAAAATTTAATTTTGAAGAAATTTGAACTGAAATATTTATTTAGACAAGATTTACTAGAAAAATACAATTTTGTCAATTTTGAAAAGACAATTGCAATTTCTATGAAATTTTCAATAAAATTCCATATTTTCTATGAAATTTTCAATAAAATTCCATATTTTATATGAAAATTTCAAAAAAATAAATTTTAACGAAATTTTTTAGAAAAATGCGATTTTTAAAGAAATTTTTATAAAAAAAAAATTAAAATATCCAAAAATTTTTTAAAAATAATATTTTGGTATTTTTTTTTAAAGAAAGAAAGACCCAAATTTTCAATAAAAATGTATTTTCGAAAAAATTAAACAAAAATAAATTTTGACGAATTTTTAAAAAAATGCAAATTTTAAGGAATTTTATAGAAAAATTCATATTTTAACTATTTTTTTTAGTAAAATTTTTGGATATTTTAATTTTTTCCCAAAAATAAAATATTTTTATAAAAATTAAATTTTGAAGAAATTTGAACTGAAATATTTATTTAGGCAAGATTTTTTAGAAAAATAAAATTTTGTCAATTTTGAAAAGACAATTACAATTTCTTTGAAATTTTCAATAAAATCCCAGTTTCTATGAAATTTTCAATAAAATTCCATTTTCTATGAAATTTTCAGTAAAATTGCAATTTCTATGAAATTTTAAATGAAATTGCACTTTCATTGAAATTTTCAATAAAATTGGAATTTCTATGAAACTTTCAATAAAATTACAGTTTCTATAAAATTTTCAAAAAATTTAATTTTGGCGAAATCTTCACGAAAATTCGATTTTTAACGAAATTTTTATAAACAAATGAAAATTTTCACAATTTAAAAAAAAAATATTTTTGTTTTTTTTTTTAAATATAAATTTTCAAGAAACATCCAAATCTTCTATAAAAATGTATTTTCAAAAAAATATAAAATAAATTTTGACGAAATTTTCAAAAAAAAAAATACAAATTTTAAGAAATGTTATAGAAAAATGAAAATTTTAACTATTTTTTTTTCGAAAAATAACATTTTGACGATATTTTTCCAAAAAGAAAAAATAATATTTTTATAAAAATTTAATTTTGAAGATATCTAAACTGAAATAGGCAAGATTTACTAGAAAAATATATATAATTTTGTCAATTTTGAAAGACAATTATAAAATTGCAATTTCTATGAAATTTTCAATAAAATTTTAATTTCTATGAAATTTTCAATAAAATTTTGATTTCTATGAAATTTTCAATACAATTGCCATCTATCGTTTATTTAAAAAAAAACAAAATTTTATGGGTATTTTAAATTTAAAAAAATTACCAAATTATTTTTGTTTTAGGCAATTTTTAATTGCTCTTGAACGGCTGAACCGATTTTTGCAAAGTTCACGTCGTTTGATTGTTTTTTTCTCACAGAATATTCACAAGTAGCTCACAAAGCTAAAGCAGTAATTGAATTTTTTTGGGGACGCAATATTTGTATGTTATGGGCGAACTAAGGTAGACCCGGCAATTGTTGGCATTTTTCCTCTTTTAAAAGTGTTCTTGGGATCAGGGACGGATTTCTTTAGAATCCTACGATTTCTGGAGCCATATCCCTAATACAACTGTTCAATAGAGTGGGTACAACTAGAGTCGCACTAAGAGTGGCAAGTGTAGCATTGAGTGGTGTGTGTGTATGTGTGTGCATGCGTGGTTTTTTGTGTTATTTCCAATCTTGTTCATATTTATTTTGGTTGATTATCATTTGTTGTTGTTGCTGATGTTGTTTTGGTTGCGTTGCTTGTCTCGACTGTGTTGTTTTCTTGTTCTCCCACTTGCGTTCGGCATTTGGTGTTTGGCGCGAGTCAAGTGAGTCGCGAGTCACTCCATTGTTATTATTAATGTTATTATTGTTGTTGCTCATTTACATTTTCATTTCGTTCGGCATTTGCGAAGTGGAAGTGGATTTGCTGTGTCGATTTTTTATTTATTTATTTATAATTCTTTTGTATTGCGTTTACGATTGTTGTTGTTGTCGCATGATCGTGTTTTTTCCCTCGATTTTTTGCCTTTTTCACTTTTTATTCTAAAAGGTATGCAGCACATGTCTATGTACGTACGATAATTTAGCATGAGAACAGCCAATGACCAATGAATGAAGACAATTGAAGAATACGTTAGATTTTATGGATATTTTTATACTAAATGGGTGGACATGTTGTCGATATATCGCTGAGTTATCGTTTTATTGAATTTTAAAGTTTGAAAAATAATGTTTCTTTCGTTCCAATGAGCTGTAAATCAAAAAAAATCGAAAACTTTCTTAATTATCGATAACTTCAATAGTTACCGATTGTGGAAATTCGATAAAATGTCGACTATTGAGAAACACTGACTTGCATAGCGGTTTTGGAGATTTCGATAACTCAAAAGTTATATATAGGGTTTTCCAATAGGGATAATATGATTTTGAAGTGACGTTGCGGCCATTTGTAATATGTCATGATCTGTCATCTGTTTTTCATTGTATTCAGTAGTGTTTACAATTTCATCATGGAGAGCTATATACGCAAGAACAACGTTTACAAATTATTCAGTTTTATTATCAAAATAATAGTTCTCCAATTGCAACTTTCCCAGCGCTAAGTCCATTTTTTAAATCCAAATAAAAACACTTTCCAGTCAACTACGACCTTAGCTCTCGTTAAGAGCTATCTTTTTGGCATTGACCGATTCCCGATCCGACATAACGTTAAGGAGCTAGAGCAAAAATAAACTTTCCGTTAACATTTGAAAATGATCCTAAGTCCATTTTTTTAAATCCAAAAAAAGCACTTTTCAGTCGACCTACGACCTTGACACCCATGAGCAATATTTTAGCTCTCGTTAAGAGCTATCTTTTTGCCATTGACCGATTATGGCTACGTGCCACACAGCAAATGGAACAATTGAATTGTTGCGAGAAAAGTTTGGAGATTCGATTATTTCAAGAAATTGTTATATTGAATGGCCTCCAAGAAGTCGTGATTTAACACCATTGGACTATTTCTTTTGGGGTTATTTGAAGTCATTGGTCTTTCGAAATAAACCAGACTCTCTTCAAGCTTTACAAGTCAATATTGAACGTGCCATTCACGACATACGACTTGATTTAGTGGAACAAGTGCTCGAAAATTGGGTTAATCGAGGGTTAGTAGTGGAGGCCATTTGAATGACGTTTTATTTAGAACTGAATTGTATCGATTGTACTTCACGTTAAATAAAAAACCTTTTTAATTTCCTTAACAATAAGTGTGTTTTTTTCAAAGAAATCATATCACTCTTATTGGAAAACCCGTTAGTTAAAAGAACTAAATAATAAACAAGTAAAAAAATTGATTTATGTTTTCCATCTTGATAACTCGACCTCCGAGGTCTTCCTCTATAGTCGAGTTGACCACTGAGGTCTTCCTCTGTACCGGAGTCGACCACTGAGGTCTTCCTCTATACTACAGTCGACCACTGAGGTCTTCCTCTATTGTAGAGTCGACCACTGAGGTCTTCCTCTATTGTAGAGTCGACCACTGAGGTCTTCCTTCATACTAGAGTCGACCACTGAGGTCTTCCTCTATTGTAGAGTCGACCACTAAGGTCTTCCTCTATTCTAGAGTCGATCACTGAGGTCTTCCTCTATAGTCGAGTCGACCACTGAGGTCTTCATCTATAGTCGAGTCGACCTCTGAGGTCTTCCTCTTTACTAGAGTCGACCACTGTCGTCTTTCTCTATACTAGAGTCGACCACTGAGGTCTTCCTTCATACTAGAGTCGACCACTGAGGTCTTCCTCTATACTAGAGTCGACCACTGAGGACTTCCTCTACACTAGAGTCGACCAATGAGGTCTTCCTTCATACTACAGTCGACCACTGAGGTCTTCCTCTATACTAGAGTCGACCACTGAGATCTTCCTCTTTACTAGAGTCGACCATTGAGGTCTTCCGCTATACTAGAGTCCACCACTATGGTCTTCCTCTATACGTGAGTCGACCGCTGAGGTCTTCCTCTATCTTAGACTCAACTGCTGTGGTCTTCCTCCATACCAGCGTCAACTACTGAGGCCTTCCTGTGTACTAGAGTCGACCACTGAGGTCTTCCTCTATACTAGAGTCTTCCACTGAGTTCTTCCTCTATTGTAGAGTCGACCACTGAGGTCTTCCTCTATTGTAGAGTCGACCACTGAGGTCTTCCTCTATTGTAGAGTCGACCACTGAGGTCTTCCTCTATTGTAGAGTCGACCACTGAGGTCTTCCTCTATACTAGAGTCGATCCCTGAGGTCTTCCTCTATACTAGAGTCGATCCCTGAGGTCTTCCTCTATACAATAGTCGACCTCCGAGTTATTCCTCTATAGTTGAGTCGACCACTGAAGTCTTCCTCTATACTAGCGGCGACCACTGAGGTCTTCCTCTATACTAGCGGCGACCACTGAGGTCTTCCTCTATACTAGAGTCGACCACTGAGGTCTTCCTCTATACTAGAGTCGACCACTGAGTTATTCCTCTATTGTAGAGTCGACCACTGAGGTCTTCCTCTATACTAGAGTCGATCCCTGAGGTCTTCCTCTATACAATAGTCGACCTCCGAGGTCTTCCTCTATAGTTGAGTCGACCACTGAGGTCTTCCTCTATACTAGCGGCGACCACTGAGGTCTTCCTCTATACTAGAGTCGACCACTGAGGTCTTCCTCTATACTAGAGTCGACCACTGAGTTCTTCCTCTATTGTAGAGTCGACCACTGAGGTCTTCCTCTATTGTAGAGTCGACCACTGAGGTCTTCCTCTATACTAGAGTCGATCCCTGAGGTCTTCCTCTAATCCAATAGTCGACCTCCGAGGTCTTCCTCTATAGTTGAGTCGACCACTGAGGTCTTCCTCTATACTAGCGGCGACCACTGAGGTCTTCCTCTATACTAGAGTCGACCACTGAGGACTTCCTCTATACTAGAGTGGACCACTGAGTTCTTACTCAATAGTCGAGTCCACCACTGAGGTCTTCCCCTATACTAGAGTCGGCCACTGACCAATCGCTAAAAGTCTAAGAGTAGCCCCACTGTAGCCAGAACATCTGACAACCCTATTCACCATCCAACCAACTCCACCGTCTTAATTGCTATGACCAGGCACTGTGCGTGTTTGTCTGCTAATGACGGTATGACATTTAGCTTAAAAAACATGAAATTAAATTTTGAGATCACAATAGAATTGTGTGGTTTGTTACTATTTTGATTTATAATTCAGCGCGTTTCATTTTTTTGACATACAGGCGTACATACACTCACTCAAAACAAAAAAAACATCAATTAATTTTATAAGGTGGCCAAATGACCAAAATTGAAATGTACCCACGAAATACACAAAAAAACCAATTGCCAAAATATTGATAAATCAAAATTCTAGCAGAAGCTAGTAATAGTCGGCAATGTGTTATCCTACAATAGACTCATTTCCACTTACATATTCTTATTTGTATAGGTATTTTTTCCTCCATAATCTCTTGTAAATAAATAATTAATTTTAGTACAGCTACAGCGCACAGTGCTTCACAGTCGATTGCTTCGGCCAAAATTCTGTAACTTTTATTGTTGGTAAATACCCTAGGATTATTTGGGAAAGTTACATTGATAATCACACAGTGAGACTTATTTTAAGAATTAGACCAATGTTGGATTTTGAGGAATAGATTTGCTTCAAAAAAACTTAAAATGGCTATAACTCCCAAATTTTGAGATCACGTAATTTTTTAACTTCATTGGCAAAACTGACTATTACTCCTTAATGCCCTTCTCAGAGCCTTAAAGCCCTAGGCAAACGGAGTATAATTGGGGAGAACTTATTTTTTGTTAAAAATTGTGTCAATTGTTGTTTTTTGTTCGTCTGTTTTTAGATAAAAACAAATACAAAAAATGGTAGCGAGTTTCAATTGTTTGGTAGACTTGACTGCAGTTTCGATAGACACCACTCCATCATTTTCAAAATTCAATAGCGATCATGTATGTCTTTAACTTAAATTACCTTGAAATTCTTCTGGAAGTAGAAAATTATATTTAACAAGAACTACTAACCAAAACCGTATTTCACCGAACTAAGTCGACATACTGAAACTTGCATACCAGTAAATTTTTGACAACTGTTAAAATTAGAAGCCTCTTATTATTAAATTTCCCTTTTTTGGAATAACATATTTTGGTAATAGGTCTGAAATTTTTGATGTATATTTTCTACCTGTATCTATATAAAAGAACAAATGTTGTGTCGATCTGGCTAATAAGATACGAAATAGGCTAAATTGTAGACTATATCGCATTTTAGCCTATATCCGATGTACAGGGTCGTGCGCGGTAATTTGCGTATTCAGGAATGAAATAAAAAAGTTTTGAACCTTAGAAAAATGTATTTTATATTTTAATTATATTGAACAGTATGAGAATTTTTAAATTACATGTTTTTAAATAGCGTTTCTGGCAAATGTCGCATTTCGCTATCCACTCACTGCGGCATAAGGTTTCTAAGTTGTCATGAAGTCTAACAAGAATGTCGACTGGTATTCTGCCAATTTCAGCCTCAATATTGTTAATTAGGTCTTCGAAGGTGTTGGGACGGTTGATATACACCTTCGCATGGAAAAAACCGCATGGGGCTAAGTCTGGTGAGCGTGCCGGCCAGTTCACATCACCTCGAGTGATTCACATCACCCGGAGCGAGTGCGCATTTGAAAAATACGCTTCAACACAAAATGGCCTCTCCTCACGTGTCCAATGCATGATGGCAACTGAAAGGCAGTTTTGATTTTTGAACAATTTTGTTTAAGGAATTATAGCCATTTAAAGTTATTCAAGGAAAACAGCAATCACAAAATTAAGCAGCCGAATAAATTTAAAATGTTGACCAACAATAAATTGATCATAAGACTTCTTCATTTTTATTTAATGTATATAAGGGTTTATTTAAAAAGTTATAGCTACGAAGGCGGTCCCAAAATTAGCCGACCTAACAAAGAAAACAACAAATTTGGGAAAATTTTTCTTAATTTCTCAACATAATCTCCCTTTAACTCGATTTCAGCGATTTTCAACGATTTTCGATAGTATGAACAGTCTAGCTCCTCAAAATATCCATCAACCGCAACCTCCACATTGCTGGCAAATCTCTTTCCGCCGAGCAATTTTTTTCAAGTTTGGAAACGAAATATAATCCTAGGGGAATAAATCTGGAGAATAAGGTGCGTGCTGAAGCAGTTCGAACTTTAATTCATTGATTTTGGCCACCGCTATAGTGAATTTGTCAACTGGTGTAATTGTCTTGATTGTGAGCAAACGCGGCACCCATCTTGGGCACAGCTTTCTCATCGTCAAATTTTCCGCATATGCGATGTATAGCACTTTTTGAAATGACTTCAGCTTGCTGAGGAACCTCCAACCGACGGTCATCAAATACCATTTTGTGGATTTTTTTTACCATTTCTGGATTTGACCATTAGTCCACCTATAGGTGTCGCTCCAAAAACTTCAAGGCTTTTATGGCTTTTTTTAAGCCATAAACAACACCTTTTCTAATCAATTTAGGTGAAACTTTGCAGTTGTATTCTATTTTGTTGTCGTCCCCGTGTAGAGATAGCATAGCGCTCAAATATGCTAATACATACCACATTTTTCAGATAAAAAGGATTTGCTCCATATCCACAGATTTTTCCAGTAATAAAGGGTCCGTCCATCTAAGGTTTTTTTTGCAACTAGTGCTTATTTCGTGAACGGTAACACTTAGCACATGTCTGATTTAATAGATAATTAGTTTTATCCTTCCGTTGAACGAATATGGTTGTGTATACGCTTGAACAACGCTGGGAGCGATAGACTTACAGAAGATGCCGATTTTGACAAAAAAAAATCATCTTTTCAGATGAAGCTCATTTTGATCTTGGCGGGTATGTAAACAAGCTAAATTGTCGCATTTGGGGCACAGAAAACCCGCACGCATACATTGAAAAGCCGATACACTGAAAACGAGTCACTGTTTGGTGCGGATTTTGGTCCAGAGGCATAATTGGGCCATGAGAAAGGAGTGGCCGTTACAGTCAATGGCGATCGTTATCGGGCCATGTTGAACGAGTTTTTGTTCACAAAAATTGAAGAGGAGGATATTGGCAACATTTGGTTTCAACAGGACGGCGCTACGTGCCACACAGCCGAAGCTAAACTCGAAGTTTTGCGCGATGTTTTCAAAAAAAAAAGCTATTTGGTGGACCCTTTATAATTGAATGCAATTTTTATAATTGAATGGTATTTTTACTAGGGATGTTCGAAATTTTGACCAAAAAATAAGCGATTGCTTCCGTTTGGCACTAGGCTTTCATTTAAGAAGTAATTATCAGTTTTGCTAAGGAAGCTAAATTAACAAAATTAAGGAGTTATAACCAAAATTAAGGAGTTATAACCAAAATTAAGGAGTTATAACTAAAATTAAGAAGTTCTAACCATTTTAAGTTTTCAAATTTTGACCAAAAATAAGGTTTCATAAAAATAAATCCATTTCGCTCTAGCAGGCTTATTGCACTTTTACTATAGTGATTAAGCAATGGGTTTTCCAATAGAGATGATATGATTTTGAAGTGACGTTTCGGCCATTTGTAATATGTCATGATCTGTCATTTGTTTTTCATTGTATTCAGTAGTGTTTACAATTTCATCATGGAGAGATATACGCAAGAACAACGTTTACAAATTATTCAGTTTTATTATCAAAATAATCGTTCTCCAATTGCAAATTTCGCGCGCTAAGTCCATTATTTTAAATCCAAAAAACACTTTCCGGTCGATCTACGACCTTGACACCCATGAGCAATATTTTAGCTCTTGTTAAGAGCTATCTTTTTGCCATTGACCGATTTCCGATCCGTAGTACCGTTAAGGTGCTAGAGCAAACCTAATCTTTCCCTTCACATTTGAAAATGATGCTAAGTCCATTTTTTTTAACCCAAAAAAACACTTTCCAGTCGACCTACGACCTTGACACCCCTGATCAATATTTTAGCTCTCGTAAAGAGCTATCTTTTCGCCATTGACCGATTGTGGCTACGTGCCACACAGCAAATGAAACAATTGAATTGTTGCGAGAAAAGTTTGGAGATTCGATTATTTCAAGAAATTGTGATATTGAATGGCCTCCAAGAAGTTTTGATTTAACACCATTAGACTATTTCTTGTGGGGTTATTTGAAGTCATTGGTCTTTCGAAATCAACCAGACTCTCTTCAAGCTTTACAAGTTAATATTGAACGTGCCATTCATGACATACGACTTGATTTAGTGGAAAAAGTGCTCGAAAATTGGATTCATCGAATTCGTTCCTGCAGAAGAAGTCGAGGGGGCCATTTGAATGCCTTTTTATTTAGAACTTAATTGTATCGATTGTACTTCACATTAAATAAAAAACTTTTGAATTTCCTTAACAAGAAGTGTTTTATTTTTTCAAAGAAATCACATCACTCTTATTAGAAAACCCGTACATTTGTATATTCTAGGAAAGCATGATAACCCATATAAAAATTGCAATGTAAATTAAGGGGCATGTTATCGATGTCTCGCTTAGTTATCGAATTATCGGACGTTATTTTTGTAAGCATTGATTTTTTTACTTCAAAAGAATCAAAAAGTCTATATATTTTTTATTTAACGATAACTGCCTTTGTAATCGAGATTCTCGATTCCTTTTTTTTGCATTTTCATTTAAATAAGCTCAAAATAATATAAAAGTAAAAATATCGATTTTCCACTGCCCAAATTTAAAAAATTTAATTTATTTATCGAAAAATTTTATTTTATTAATTTTATTTTTCCATTTTTTTCAAACTTTAACGTCAGATGACACGATAACTAAGCGGTATATTGATAACATGACTCGCGGAGCCTCAGATATCATACTCTTGTCGCTATAGATGATTTTGAGGCGAGAGTATGATATCCGCGGGAAAAATAATGAGATAACCCGCTCAGTTATGGGTCGTTTAATTTTGAAAAAAATTATACTTTTTTTGGAAATGATAAAAATTAAATAAAAAGTTTCTATAACTACCTTAGTTATCGAAAATAAAAATCGATAATCTACTTATTTATCGAAAATGAAAAAAAAATCTATTTTACACAATAACTTTCGAGTTATCGAAATGTCCAAAACTGGCTACGGGGACAAAAGTATTCCTGTGTGGCCGTATTTTTGTATGTCTATAGATGACTACGCGGACTAAAGTGTCCTGCGGTTGTGGATTAAAGATTTTCTCCTCCAAACATCGAAGAGTTTGAGAATCAAATATATCGCTATAGAAGAGTTTGATGACAAAACGCATCACTATCGAAGATTTTGACGATGAACCTCATCGCTATCGAGGAGTCGATTATCAATGTCATTGTTATCGAAGCGATCGATAATCATAGTCGTATTGTTGGGTATCAAACTCATTGCTATCAAAGACATTGATGAACAATATCATTGCTATCGAAGACTTCGAAAAACGAAAAGTTTCAGTATCAAACTCATCGATAACGGAGAGATTGAAGTTCAAACACATTGATATAGGAGATATTGAGGATAAAATGCATCGCATTAGAATAGTTTTAGGATCAAACTCATCATTATCGAATCAATGTCAAACGCATTGTTATAAAAGCAATCGAAGCTTAACTCATCGCTATCCTAGAGTTTTGACTGTCAAACTCAATAAAATACAAAGCCTTCTATATTAGTTACTACAATATCTCCAATTAGCAAAACAAATTTAGTAAATAATTTAAGTTTTTTTACTTATAATTGAGAATTTATTTCGAAAGAAAATTGTTTATAATACAACTAAAAATATACATTTTTGTAAATGTATTTCATTTATTTATAATCATTACAAGTATTAATATAAAATAACATTGTTTTTTCTTCTTCTTTTTGTGGGACTTTATTCGTTTCTTTTTTTTTTTTTGTTTTCTTTGTAGTGTGAACCTATTTTTAAAAATATTTTCATATCATACTGATTTTTTCTTTGCTCTAACAAAATGTTATAATTACATGTGTTTTTTTATTGTATTATCTAAAAAATTAATTAATATAGTTGGTTTTCATAATTAACTATTACCTATAAAGAACGTGGGAGGAGGAGGGGAAAAACATAAAACTTGATAGAGATTTTCTTCTTTCTTTCAAAAAGTTTCGGCACCTCTTTCCTTTGCAGAGTCAAGCAATTAGTTTGTTCTGTTTGTAACATAAACTCTTATGATTATTATGGAAGATAGGAAAGGGGATAAGTAGGTAATGATTTTGTTAATTTTGTTGTTTTTGTATAAATACACGCGGATACAGCAAGTCGTTGTGGAAATGAAGACATAACTCTGCCCTCTACTAAGTAGAAAGGAACAAAGTTTGATGAAGTGGTAAGGGAAATTTGTTAACAAATGGTGAAACAGCGAACCAGTGGTCTTGTTTGACTTATCTCTTCTCTAAACATATTACTGTGTTGCACGAACCTTTGTGCTTTCACTAACTTCGCTGTCATCGTTGTCGGTGTTTGTGGCATTCTCCTCTTTACGCCCATAGACGGGTTGGCTTTGACCCTTAACACAGGATGATGTTATGTGAACAGTCTTGATGTCCGAACCGGGAACTTCAAACATAGGATCGAGCAAAAGTTGTTCCTGAAAGAGCAGAGATCATAATATCAATTAGTAATGTCAGAACATAATAGAAGATCTTGAAAATACACAATAATCTTATAGACGAGTTTGGATAGAACTCTTTGCTTTCCAGTAGATAATTGCATCGTTATCGAAGCGATCGAAGACAAAAATCAAAATGACCGCTACCGAAGAGTTTGAGGATCAAATACATCGATACCGAAGAGTTTGAAGGTCAAACTCATAGATATCGGATAGATTGCGGATTAAACTCACCGCCATAGAAGAGTTTGAGGATCAAACCCATCGCTACCAAAAAGTTTGAGGGTCAAACTAGATATCGGATAGATTGAGGATCAAACTCACTGCCATAGAAGAGTTTGAGGAGCAATTGCATCGTTATCGAAGCGTTCGAAGATCAAAATCATCGCTATCCAAGAGTTGGGGGACCAAATTTATCGCTGTTTGAGGATCAAACTCATCGCTACCAAAGAGTTTGAGGACCAAAATGATCTATAGCGAAGAGTTTGAGGTTCAAACTCATAGCTGCCGAAAAGTTTGAGGATGAAACTAATGCCTTTCGGAAAGTTTAAGGATCAAACTCATACATATCCAAGCACTCACAGATCAAACTCTCGCTATCCAAAAGATTGGGGATCGAAAAGTTTAACGATAAAACTCATCGATATCGAAGTGTTCGAGCATTAAACTGATCGCTATCGAAGAGTTTATGGATCAAACTCAACGCTGACGAAGAGTTTGAGGATCAAACTCAACGCTGACGAAGAGTTTGAGGATCAAACTCATCGCTATCGAAGAGTTTAAGAGTCAAAGTCATAGATATCGGAGAGATTAAGCATCAAAGTCACCGCCATAGACGAGTTTGAGGAGCAATTGCAAAATCATCGTTAAATAAGAGTTTGAGGACTAAAATTAACGCTTCCTAAGAGTTTGAGGATCAAACTCATCCCTACCGAAAGGTTTAAGGATCAAACTCATCCCTACCGAAAGGTTTAAGGATCAAACTAATCTCTACCGAAGAGTTTGAGTATCATTCTTATCTCTACCGAAGAGTTTGAGGATCAAACTCATCGCTACTGAAGAGTTTGAGGGTCAAACTCATAGATATCGGAGAGATTGAGGATCAAACTCACCGCCAAAGAAGAGTTTGAGGAGCAATTCAATTGTTATCGAAGCGATCGAAGATCAAAATCACCACTATCAAAGACTTTGAGAACAAAAAGGACCGGTACTGAACAGTTTGAGTATCAAACTCATCGCCACCAAAGAGTTTGAGGGTCAAACTCATAGATATCGGAGAGATTGAGGATCAAACTCATCGTCATGGAAGAGTTCGAGTAGCAATTGCATCATTATCGAAGCGATTGAAGATCCATATCATCGCTATCAAAGACTTTGAGAACCAAAATGACCGCTACCGAAGAGTATGAGGATCAAACTCATCACTACCGAAGAGTTTGAGGCTCAAACTCATAGACATCGGATAAATTGGGGATCAAACTTACCGCCATAGAATAGTTTGAGAAGCAATTACATCGTTATTAAAAAGTTTGAGGACCAAAATGACCGCTACCGAAGAGTTTGAGGGTCAAACTCAAAGATATCGGAGAGTTTGCGGATCAAACTCTCCGCCATAGAAGAGTTTGAGGAGCAACTGCATCGCTATCAAATACTTTGAGGACCAAAAGAAGTTTGAGGGGTCAAACCTAGCGAAGAGTTTGAGGGTCAAAGCCATGGCTATCGGTAAGTTGAATGATAAAACTCAAAGATATTCGAAAGAATGAGGATCAAACTAATCGATATAGAAGAGTTTGAGAAGCAGTCGCATCGTTTTCGAAGCGTTCGAATATCAAAATCATCGCTATGAAAGACTTTGAGGACCAAACCTACCGAAGAGTTTGAGGGTCAAAGCCATGGCTATCGTTGAAGAGTTTTGGGGTCAAGTTGAAGAGTTTTGGGGTCTAACACATAGCAACCGAAAATTTTGAGGATCAAACTCATCGCTTTAGCAGAGGAGGATCAAACTTACCGCCATAGAATAGTTTGAGAAGCAATTGCATCGTTATCGAAGCGTTCGGAGATCAAAATCATCGCTATTAAAAAGTTTGGGGACCAAAATGACCGCTACCGAAAAGTTTGAGGCTCAACCCATAGCTACATAAGATATTGAAGGTCAAACTCATAGATATCGGAGAGATTGGGGATCAAACGCACCGCCATAGAAGAGTTTGAGGAGCAACTGCTTCGCTATCAAAGACTTTGAGGACCAAAATAAGTTTGAGGGGCCAAACCTACCGAAGAGTTTGAGGGTCAAAGCCCTGGCTATCGGTAAGTTGAATGATAAAACTCAAAGATATTCGAAAGATTGAGGATCAAACTAATTGATAGAGGAGTTTGAGAAGCAGTCGCATCGTTTTCGAAGCGTTTGAAGATCAAAATCATCGCTATGAAAGACTTTGAGGCCCAAATGACCGCTACCAAAGAGTTAGAGGATCAAACCCATGGCTATTAAAGAGTTTGAGGGTCAAACTCATAGATATCGGATAAATTGGGGATCAAACTTACCGCCATAGAATAGTTTGAGAAGCAATTGCATCGTTGTCGAAGCGATCGAAGATGAAAATTATCGCTATCCAAGAGTTTGAGGACCAAAATAGTCGCTACCGAAGAGTTTGAGGTTAAATTTATCGCTACCGAAGAGTTTGAGGGTCAAACTCATAGATATCGGAGAGATTCGATGAAGGATCAAACTCATACCTATCGAATATCTTATGGTTTAATCGATATCAACGATTTTGATGTTCATACTCATAGATATATACGATTTTAGAGATCAAACTCGTTGCTATAGAAGAGCTTGCGGATCAAACTCGTAGCTATCATATATATTGAGGATAATACGCTATCGAAACGGTCGAAGATCAGACACATCGCTGAAGCGTTTAAGAGCAAACTTGTCGAAGAGTTTGAGTATCAGAACTCATCGCAGACGCTGTTTCTTGAGGTTCAAACTAACTAACGAATATTTGGGATTCGTATCGTCAGGCGAATTAATCATCAATCTATCAAACACAGTGGACCAGAATTAGTGTCCGGGTGAAGTAGCTAACAAATGTTCACTGCGTGTCCTTTAACCTAAACTAACCTAACCATCTATTATTAAGTTTATCAAGTTAAAATGCTTACCATTATTGAGCGTAAACCTCTGGCTCCGGTCTGACGTTCCATGGCCAAGGCGGCAATAGCTTTAATGGAGTTTTCGGTAAATGTCAAGTCGACATGATCCAAACCAATCAAAGCCTTATACTGAGGAATTAAAGCATTTTTGGGTTCGGTTAAAATCCGAACCAACATGTTTACATTAAGACTATGGAAAGGCACAATAACGGGAAAACGGCCAACGAATTCCTAAAGAAATGTGGAGAGACAAAATTTATAATTACAGTGCAAAACCCAAAAAAAGTCGGAAAGTGTATATAAATACCGGTATCATGCCAAATTCCACGAGATCACGAGCTTGTACTTTAGTCAAACATTTATCACGTTCCTCTTGGTCATCGTCCATGGGACTGGCCGTTGATTGAGCAGCACGACGGCCCGAAGAACCAGATGTGGGAGCGCCAAAACCCAAATACTTTAGGGAATGAAAATACACAAAAAGATAATAGAAAATAATAAAATAAATCGTCTTGTTTTATGTCAAACTAAACGTTGACTGACCTTTTCATTAAGCCTTCTGGCAATGAGACGATCCAGTCCTGTATAAGCTCCCGAGGCTACAAAAAGAATATTGGTGGTATCCACCTGCACCGTTTCTCCTCTCAGTTTACGCGGTGAATTACGTTCGGGCACATTGACAATGGTGCCCTCCAGCATCTTTAGCATACCCTGTTGGACACCTTCACCGCCCACATCACGCAATTGATGAATACCAGGAACAGCACCAATTTTATCAACTTCATCCAGGAACACTATACCGGTCTGGGCACGTTCAACGCTGGAAAGAAATAGAAAAATTACATTAACTACTTTTATGTTTTTTTTTAAAGACTTACTTGTAATTGGCATCTTGCAGTAATTTTGATATAACACTTTCTATATCTTCGCCCACATAACCGGCCTGTGTCAATGTCGTACAATCACAGATGGCAAACGGCACATCCAAACATTTGGCTATGGTCTGTGCTATCAAAGTCTTGCCCGAACCGGTGGGTCCCAGCATAATTATATTGCTTTTCTCTAATTTGATTTCATAGTTTTGCTTTTCCAATATCTCTGAACCGGTGTCGTGCTGGTGGTGATGAGTGGGCGCGCTCTGTGCCTGTTTCGGCGGCAATTCGGTTCCCGATGAGGCTATGGTGTGACCAATACCGCTGATATGCAATAAATCGGTTCTCGTGCCCATGGGATCATTCATCATACCGCCATTCTGGGACATTTGTTGCTGTTGTGGTGACACTTGTGGCAGATTGTGATGGATACGTTTGTAGTGATTGTACACCGCCACCGCAAGCACTTTCTTGGCGAAATCTTGTCCCACTACATGTTTATCCAGATATTCCATAATTTTCTGCGGCGGAGGTGGTGGTTTCCTTTGATTTTTCGGTTCCTCTTTGATATTGCGCTTTGTATCGACTTCGGAGAGTACCACAAAGAAATGATTGCACTTTGCACACTTTACGAATCGCGTTGAACTGACAAAAGTTTCCACTTGGGTGCAGGGACTTCCACATTTGGGACATTGCAGGAAATTCTTATCATTTGGTGGTTCTCCCGAACTACTACTACCGCTCCCACCACCACCTGCAGCCGATGACGATGATGAATTACCACCGCCAACCGTACCGCCGGTACCGGTTCCAATGCCACCGCTTCCCGCTCCGCCAGCATGTGCCAAAGTTATATCGATTCGTGGACTATACGCCACATGAAGGCAACGTGTGGTTAAAGCCGCTACACATGCCGCCTGAGTGTGATTATTAGCACAATGGAGACCTGGAATTGATGCGAGAGATAGAAGAATTATAAGTTATTCGTAGTAATGTTTGTATATTGTAGATTATGTCGAAAAAAATATTCTCTTCTAATATGAGGGATATAAAAAAATTGTGAATAGTGATTTTGGAGAAAAAAAGGTTCGGCAGGGCCGACATAGCGTAGCTTAAATCGCATTCCACAGGACAGTGAGAAATACATATAGGAAGTCGAAACAGAACGACATTGTATGGGAGTATAGATCGACCTATGTATATCTTTTCAAAACCAAACCGAAAAAAGTAAGTTTGGCCGGGTCATAGCTAATATACATGGATCGCAGTCTGCCGCAGAGTCAGAAATATAGGAGAATACGATGTTCGGACCTGGAACATTAAAAATAAGATCGAGCAAAACTTGTTCCTGAAAATGGTTATAATTCACATAAATTCAGAACTTAATAGAAGCATTTAGATATACACCATTTCAAACTGATCGCTACCGAAGAGTTCGATGGTCAAACTCATAGATATAGGAGAGATTCAGGATCAAACTCACCGTCATAGAAGAGTTTCAGGAGCAATTGCATCGTTACAGAAGCGATCGAAGATCAAAAAGATCGTTATATAAGAGTTGGAGGACCAAGATGATCGCTACCAAAGAGTTTGAGGATCAAACTCATCCCGACCGAAGAGTTTGAGGGTCAAACTCATATATATCGCAGAGATTGAGGATCAAACTCACCGCCATAGAAGAGTTTGAGGAGCAATTGCATCGTATCGAAGCGATCGAAGATCAAAATCATCGTTATATAAGAGTTTGAGTAGCAAGATAACCGCTACCGAAGAGTTTAAGGGTCAAACTCATCGCTACCGAAGAGTTTGAGGGTCAAACTCAGATATCGGAGAGATTTAGGATCAAACTCACCGCCATAGAAGAGTTTGAGGAGCAATTGCATCGTTATCGAAGCGATCGAAGATCTAAATCATCGCTACCAAAGACTTTGAGAACCAAGATGACCGCTACCGAAGAGTTTGAGGGTCAAACCCATTGCTATAGGTAAGTTTAATGATAAAACTCATAGATATTCGAAAGATTAAGGATCAAAATAGTCGCTATAGAAGAGTTTGAGGAGTAATTGCATCGTTATCGAAGCGATCGAAGATCAAAAAACATCGTTCTATAAGAGTTTGAAGACCAAGGTGACCGCTGCCGAAGAGTTTGTGGGTCAAACTCATAGATATCGGAGAGATTGAGGATAAAATTCACCGCTATAGAAGAGTTTGAGAAGCAACTGCATCGTTATCGAAGCGATCGAAGATTAAAATTATCGCTATCAAAAACTTTGAGAACCAAAATTACCGCTACCGAAGAGTTTGAGGGTCAAACCCATGGCTATCGGTACGTTTAATTATAAAACTCATAGATATTCGAAAGATTAAGGATCAAACTAGTCGTTATAGAAGAGCTTGAGGAGCACTTGCATCGTTATCGAAGCGATCGAAGATCAAAATCATCGTTCTATAAGAGTTTGAAGACCAAGGTGACCGCTACCCAAGAGTTTGAGGATCAAACTCATCGCTACCGAAGAGGGTCATTTCATCGCTACCGTGAAGGTCAAACTCATAGATTTCGGAGAGATTTAGAATCAAACTCACCGCCATAGAAGAGTTTGGGGAGCAATTGCATTATTATCGAAGCGATCGAAGATCAAAATCATCGCTACAAAAACTTTGAGAACCAAAATGACCGCTACCGAAGAGTTTCAGGGTCAAACACACGAAAGAAACGATAAAACTCATAGATATTCGAAAGATTGAGGAGCAGTCGCATCGTTATCCAAGCAATCGAAGATCAAAGTCATTGCTATCCAAGAGTTTGACGACCAAACATATCGCTATCGAAGAGTTTAAGAGTAAAACTCATAGATATCGGAGAGATTGAGGATCAAACTCACCGCCATAGAATAGTTTGAGGACCAATTGCATCATTATCAAAGCGATTGAAGGTCAAACTCATTGCTATCGAAGAGTTTGGCGATCCAACTCATCGCTATCGAAGTGTTTGAGGATTAAACTCTTCGCTTTGGAAGTGTTTGAGGGTCAAACTCTTCGCTATCGAAGTGTTTGAGTATCAAACTCATGGTTCCTGAATTGTTTAAGGATCAAACTATCTAGAGGTTTGATGGATCAAACTCCTCGCTACAGAATTGCTTGAGGAACAACTCATAGCTACCAAATACATATATAGAACCAAACTGAACAGTATCAAAGATTTTGAGGACCAAACTCTTCTTTACGAAAGATTTTGAGGAACAATCGCATCGCTATCGGAAAGTTTGAGGATCATACTCATCGATACCCAATAGTTAAGGGATCAAATTCGTCGCTATCGAAGAGTCTGACAAACCATACTCATGGCTCCTAAAAATTGTAAGGATCAACTTATCGCTATCGAAGTGGTTGAGGATCAAACTCTTCACTATCGAAGAATTTGAGGGTCAAACTCATGGTCCCTGAAAAGTTTTAGGATCAAACAATCGAAGAGTTTGAGGGTCAAACTTATCGCTATTGAAGGCATTGGGAATCAAACTCTTCGCTATCGAATTGTTTGAGGAACAACTCTTATCTGCCGAATAAATTAAGAATCAAACTTATTGTTATTGAAGATTTTGAGCACCAATCTCATCTTTATCAAAGATATTGAGGAACAATCGCATCGCTATCGGAAAGCTTGAGGATCAAACTCATGGCTACCGAAAAGTTGAAGGATCAAACTCATTGGTATCGAAATTTTGACTATCAAATTCGTTGCTACGGATCAAACTCAGTGATATCAACGTGACAGAGGTCAAACGCATCGTTTACAAAGATTTTGATGATCAAACTCATTGCTATCCAAGAGTTTGACGATCCAACGCTATCGATCTTCGCTATCGAAGTGTTTGAGAATCCAAATTATGGCTACTGGGAAGTTTAAGGATCAAACTCACTGCTATCGAAGAGTTTGAGGATCAAACTCATTGCTATCGAAGAGTTTGAGAATCAAACTTATGGCTACTGGGAAGTTTAAGGATCAAACTCATTGCATTTGAAGAATTTGGGGAACCATCTCATCGCTATCGGAAAGTTTGAGGATCAAATTCATTCCTTTCCAAGAGTTTGTCTTTCAAAATCATCGATATACAAGATTTTGGCGATCAAACTTATTGTTATCGATAAGTTTGACAATCCAACTCATCGCTATCGAAGGGTTTGAGTATCAAACTCTTCGCTATAGAATTGTTTGAGAATTGAACTCATAGCTCCTGAAAAGTTTAAGTATCAAACTCATCGGTATCGAAGAGTTTGAGAACCAAACTAATGGCTCCTAACATGTTAAAGGATCAATTATATGACTACTGAAGATTTTCAGTATCAAACTCATCCCTATCGAAAATGTTGAGGATCAAACTCTTCGCTGTCCAAGTCTTTGAAGATCAAACTCATGGCTCCTGAAAAGTTTATAGATCAAACTCATCGATATGTGAGAGATTGAGGTTTAAACTCATCAATATCCAAGAGTTGGGCGATTATATTTAGTTTTGGTATGAAAAGTTTGAAGATCATCTCAACACTATAGTAAATCCCCGGCTAAATCCACTTGCTAACTTGTGAATGGCATAACAAAATTTCCGAATTGCATAAATATATTTATTATAATAATGACTTACAAAATTAGAAGAATACATAAACCGAAAAGTCAAAGTGCAAAAGATTTTTAGAAACAATGGCCGCTAGATACAAAGAAAATAATTTTAAAAAGACAATAAAAATGATTTTTTGTTTAAAAATATATTACTTAGCGCAGGTGCAAAGTTCAGCAACCCATAAAAAGAGGACTTTGGACAAATCACGTGAAATGGTAATGAACGTTGTACATTTTTTAAAATACTATATACATTTTATAGATTTTCAATGAAATATTTGTCTTAAGAAAAAATGCACAAAGAGAAGACAATTGCGCTGACGGACAGGCAGTTCATTAACCTAATAGACTAAGTCCTTTTAGATTTGAAATGTGTCAGCCAAAATTCAAATATAGTATAAGAATTGCAAAAAAAAAACGCTTTTTACTTATTATAAGAGTATTGTACGTACATTTTTTGATTTATCAATTGTTTTTGAAAATGAAATCGGCGATATATAGTTAATATGGATTACTTGTTTTATAACTGATGAAGTCGAAACGAAGACGCCATATAAGATGTTATTTCCATATCGATACCTCCATTGTAAACTATGCTAAGTGCAAAAAGGTAGTTTTTCAGGAGAGGCGATCAAAGTTTGATAATTTTTTTTAAATTTGTGTGTAATTCCTTTATAATGCAAGTCAAATGACCTGTACTGTTTTGTGAAAAACTTTTGATTGGGGTTGACGGATAAACACCAAATGTTGACTGATATAACTTGGAATATTTAGAAATTAAAAATGCAATATCCCTAAAACCATGCTAAGCGACGAGTTAGCATGTTTTAGAATGGAGGTATCGATATAAAATATTCACAATTTTAATTTTTATACCCTACACCACACTGTGGTACAGGGTATTATGACTTTGTGCATTTGTTTGTAACACCTAAAAGGAGAAGAGATAGACCCATTGTTTATTATACCGATCGACTCAGAATCACTTTCTGAGTCGATTTAGCCATGTCCGTCTGTCTGTCTGTCCGTCTGTCCGTCCGTCTGTCCATGTATTTTTGTAATCAAAGTGCAGGTCGTATTTATGGTCCGATTGTGATGAAATTTAGCATAGTGCTCTTTTTTGGCCCAAGGACGATCCCTATTGAAATTGGTTAAAATCGGTTCAGATTTGGATATAGTCCCCATATATATGTTTCACCCGATTTGACATTTAAGCGCTGTAGAAACCACATTTTACATCCGATCTTTATGAAATTCGGCAGAGAGAGTTTTATTATTACGTGAATGAACACTACCAAATTCGGAGAAAATCCGTTCAGATTTAGATATAGCCCCCATATATATGTTTCACCCGATTTGACATGTAAGCGCTGTAGGAACTGTATTTTAAATCAGATCAGTACGAAATTTGGCAGAGATAGTTTTCTTATTAATGAATAAACACTGCCAAATTCGGCGAAAATCGGTTCAGATTTAGATATAGTCCCCATATATATGTTTCACCCGATTTGACATGTAAGCGCTGTAGAAACCGTATTTTACATCCGACCTGTACGAAATTCGGCAGAGAAAGTTCTCTTATTACATGAATAAACACTGCCAAATTCGGGGAAAATCGGTTCAGATTTAGATATAGCCCCCATATATTTGTTTCACCCGATTTAACATTTAAGCGCTGTAGAAATCGTGTTTTATATCCGATCATTACGAAATTTAACAGAGAGAGTTTTTTTATTACATGTATGAACACTGCCAAATTCGGGGAAAATCGGTTCAGGTTTAAACATAGTCCCAATATATATGTTACACCCGATTTGACATGTAAGCGCTGTAGAAACCTTGTTTTATATCCGATTAGTACGAAAATCGGCAGAGAGTTTGCTTATTACATGTATGAACACTGCCAAATTCTTATCGCAACGCCCATTATTGTATTAGTAGGTAGGTGTAGGGTATTATATAGTCGGCCCCGCCCGACTTTCTGTATTTCCTTACTGGTTTCTTTTGAATGAATTCAATTTTTTAGGAAAAATATTCATATCTTTTAAGATTTTAAAAATAGGAAAATAATATAAAAAAACATTCTATAATATTATAGATTGTCTAAAGACAGGATATTGTCCAAATTACAAATCAATAACTATTTAAAGACAAAAAAAAACGTAAAATACAATAACAAAAATGTTTATCACTTCTTCTGGTAAATTTTTTTGTTATATTATGTTTTCCTATTCTATCTTTATTTGCTAATGACTCAAGGAAATATAAAACTAAATATAAATAGAATGTCAAGAAAAAGCAACAATTAACCGGATTTTCAATGAAAATTAGGAATAATTAACACCAAAAGTTCAATGCATTTGGCAACACACGGGATTTGCACTAATTAATTCGAAAAACCCAAAAAATTAATAAATTTGTCTCATGATTTAAGCAGAGTTTACAAAAAGTAAAGAAAAATTAGGAATAATTAACACCAAAAGTTCAATGCATTTGGCAACACACAGGATTTGCACTAATTAATTTGAAAAACCCCAAAAATTTATTAATTCTGTCTCATGATTTAAGCAAATTCCAAAAAAAAGTAAAGAAAAATAGCCCCAGACTGGTTTTAGAGCAAAGTTCAATGAACCAACAACCCCAATTTTTTTTTATTTATTATTATTCAATATAAAACCGAGCCGTTGGCCATATTAGACTAAAGATTATTGTGAAATATTGTCTGGAGGAAAATAACCGGCAACGCAAGGTGAAGTCAATCGAATCAAGTCAACACACTTTCATTTTTTAATAATAATAGCTTCTGATTAATTCTGAATGGTAGTTCTTCTCGAGTGGGTTTATTTTGAAATTCTTGAGAGCTTTCCTATTTAGTAGTTTTGTATAAGGTCAGCATTTTTAAAAGCTATTTAAGATTTTTGCACGAAAAAGTGTTCAAACATTTTTAAATGAAGCGATCAGTAAAACAAATATTATCCAATTATCGTGCTTTCAATTTTTACAGGAGAGACAAAATAAAATAAAATGGAAATTTTGTGGGTAGAAATATGCGGGTTTTTGTATAGTACCCACACACATTGGTAATGATGAATTTATTTATACGAAAATAGACGTGATTTATAACTTGTTTTTTTGAAAGCTTTTTGAAATACGCCTTTATAACTATGTAAAACTAATTAATTTGTTATTTTTATTCCCTATGAGGAGTTGATATGTAATTGATTTCATGTTGATTTTATATTTTTTTCCCCGTTGGAGTTGAGCTGAAGATCGAAAGGTTACTTCTAAGTGAAGGCCCTGAATGGAAATCTCCATGCAATGAGGCATTATGTATCAACAAATTATTTTTTTTTTTTGGTGACGATATGTACTTTTTTGATTGTAATTTAATGGGGTTTACAATTTGTAAAACAGTGCAAAAACTTGATTTTGTTATTGCTAATTAAGCATGCTCGTGTAAATCTTACAGTCACCCACATATCTAGATATCTAAGTGAGGTGAGTTACGTTAGTCAATAAACTTCTGCGTTTTATTATTTTCCTGAATATAGAAATTTGAAAATGCGCAACAAGGTAAAAGTAATAAATGTGTGTGTCTGAAAACATAAACTTTTTGAGTGTCTTTATAATTTCGAAAAAGATGAAAACAATATAAAATTTTAGCTATTAACCTCAGCAATCCAACAGTTCAGCGGTACGGTATCGACCCGAAGCAAAAAATCATCGGGCAGCGTCAGACATTTGAAAAAAAAAATGTTCAATACAAAAAATGATTGCCTAAAGATCGAATGGGTTCGGGAGGGTTAACAGACTTTTTATACCATCCACCATAGGATGGAGGGGAGTTTTTTTTTCCACTCCGTTTGTAACACCTCTAAATTTTGATCTGAGACCCCATAAAGTATATATATATTTATCGTCCTAAAATTCTAAGACGATGTAGCCATGTCCGTATGTCCACCCCTCTGTTTTAATCATGCTAAAATCTCCAATAATTAAGCTAGATGACTGAAATGTGCTATAGATATTTCTTATAGCTGCATGTAACTTGGTATTGAAAATGGCCAATATCGGTCCATTTTTTAATATAGCCTCCTTATATATCATCTCCCCTATTTGACTTCTTAACGTCATAGAGATCACTAATGTCAACTGATCGGGCCTGAAAATTAATCAATGGGTTTTATTTGTACCCGAAATCCTTCACACGAACAACGGTAGTCATAGGTCCATGTTGTGGTAGAATGTTATGGCAAATATTTTTGTAGAACATTTCGACTCGTTAAACACCTGTTTTGGGGGCGAATTTTACACTTCTCAACAAAAACGAGCAAAAAGAAGAGAAGAGGGGGTTAAAATACACAAAAAATGTTACTCAACACAAACTATACTATACCTAAAATGTAAGGATCACACGGATTCCTATGCCGATCATCATACGAATGTGAAAAAGGGAGGAAATATTGATCCCTTTATTGACCTTTTTATTTGTTCCACAGTGTAATTAAAAACAATATGAGTCAAATGGCCGCCACGGCTACGATTGCAGGACCATTTGCTTTTCATACAATTTGTCATCACCAATTCGCCCATTTCCAGCTGTATGTCCACGACAACTTCAAAAATTACATCTTTGAGGTCTTGAATCGATTTCATAGAAGAAAAAGTCTAAAGGTGATTTAAGACCAGATCTCGGCGGGCAATTGTGATCGCCTCTTAGAGAAATCACACGGCCAGGAAACATTTCAAGTAAAACAGCGACAGAATCGTTGCTTGTATAGCGCCGTCTTATTGTAAATAAACGTCGTACACATCAGTATCTTCCAATCACTGGATACGCTGGCATGCATAACCCCCACTTTACAATGAAAAAAACATCCGATGAAAATAACGAATGAGTTTTTAAATATAAGAATGCAAATTCTTGTTAGAAGGGTATCCAAATCTTAAAATTATTCCCCTTATTGGTTCAAAAACTGTTATCTGCTCAATTTTTATAAAAATCTGTTGAGAAATGCTGATTTTTTAACGCTTAGGTGAAAAATCAAGAGGGGTATATATGGGGCTATGACATCCTGTATTACAAGTACTGCATAAAATTAAATTATAAAGTTTTAGATGGAATGTGCCTTGAATTTTTATATTTGTGAAATTAAAAAAATTTTAATTTTTCGGGGATTGAAAAAAAAAATATTTGAAAAGAACAGATATACATTTTTTTTTGGTGCTGAATAGAATTCGGTGAAAATAAATATTTTTGTTCTTACTTATCCGTCATATATATTGGATTATTGAATGGTCGGAAGGACAATTCAGAAAATACTTGAAGCCAAATTAACGGATTGGGTCCTGTAGTGAGAATATCAAAAGTTTCAATAATCTACGATTTGGGATCCGATTCATTGCAAGTATTGTGTATGATAGCATCAAGCTCCATCCTGCCTAAAGACGCATGGAAAATATCGATATCGATGAAAATATAGTGGTATAGGAATCTTAAGTTACCAGCATCTTTAAAGAATCCAAAGCCATCAGCATACAACCTGCATACCGATTTGCGAAAGACATTGGAAGATAAATCTATAAGTAACCGAAAATTATTCTATCAGAAAACGATCATCAAATGAATAAATAGCAAGAACAAAGCGAAATCTTAAAAGAAAAAAAAATATCCTACAAACAAAGAGAAAACCCCAAGGAAATTGGAATTTTGCGGCTTAGTCATGGTATAAATCTAAATACCCTGCCATTACCAGTTTGACCCAGTGAATTAAAAGATGTATTAAAAGATTTAGTATTCTTAACGCATTTGTAGTTAAATATTTCTTTCTCTTCATCAGTTATATTTTTGTTTCTCGTAATCTAAGTTTTTTTTGTGATAATGTTCATCTCATGATTTTGTCTTACACTTATACACATATATATACTCATCTGTTTATAAAATACCGGAATCTTGCACATCACAATTCATATAACAGAGCTATGCAAATTCTAGTCCTTTAACGCAGCTGATATATTCACCAATCAAAATACCAATTTTGGATTCAAACCCTCAAGAGTCAGCAGGCCTGTAGACATCGTGGTATAAGTCTGGAGAGTTGTGATTCGTATTATAGTTTGTATATGCTCATTTAAGATTCACTTCTTCATTTTTGTCTATGTTGTTTACATAAAATAGTTTTATTTAAATATATTTAAAATGCAATTTTGAATTTCTGTCTTCAATTCACGAAAGGATGAGGATCTAAGGTAGAGGTTGATCAAATGGGCTGAAGGCAATGTCTCGGCATGGTTGGGAGGGATGAGAGACGCAGCCAAATAACAACTCTTGCTGCACATAAAATTAACACCATCTTCTGTATTTCATTTTCGCTTTTTATTATCTACATTCTATCCTATTTTGGGTTTCTTTTCATTTTCGTTCTTCTTACTATCTATCTACTAAAGAGCTACCTTATTTTACTTTTATGGCAACGAAACCGAGCCTATCTCCGAAGAGAAAGAACCGCCCCAAGACTGAGCATGGCCGGGGCAAGGAGGTAGCCACTCTCGGAAGAGATAGGACCTGTTAAGGTGGATCGTTACAGGGCTTATATCTTACTCCGAACCAGTTTCAAATATAACAGTGTTCGTTCGTTCTTGTTGGAATTGTAATTGTTATCTACCCAAAATTTATTTACTCGTAGATCTGATGAGAAATGCGGATTCTATAGCTCTGAGAGCCAAAGTCGGGATATAAGTTTATATGGGGATTATGCGAATAAATGGAACTGTCTTAGCTTTCTGTGGACACGATTCTCACATTCCAGTCGGCTGTTCCTGTATCACATGTGTTAAGTGATGAACTCATGTCGAATCGATGCAAAAACTCGACTTTATTGCGTTGGAGCGTTTAATTTGGCTTAAATCGGTTCAGATTTACATATAGCTCCCATATAAAGGGTCCGCTATCTAACGTTTTTTTTTCAACTAGTGCTTATTTCGTGAATGGTAACACTAAGCTCATGTCTGATTTGACAGATAATTAGTTTTATCCTTCCGCTGAACGAATATGGTTGTGTATACGCTTGAGCTTTGAAAAATACGGTTGAATGCGATCGACTTACAGAAGATGCCGATTTTGCCAAAAAAATCATCTTTTCAGATGAAGATCATTTTGGTCTTGGCGGGTATGTAAACAAGCAAAATTGTCGCAATTGGGACACAGAAAACCCGCACGCATACATTGAAAAGCCGATACACCCAAAACGAGTCACTGTTTGGTGCGGATTTTGGTCCAGAGGCATAATTGGGCCATGAGCAAGGAGTGGCCGTTACAGACATAGGCGATTCGTGAACGAATTTTTGTTCACAAAAATTGAAGGGGAGGATATTGCGCAACATTTGGTTTCAACAGGACGGCGCTGCGTGCCACACAGCCGAAGCAACACTCGATGTTTTGCGCGAGGTTTTAAAAAAAAAAGTTATTTGGCGGACTCTTTATATGTACCTCCGATTTGGCATATATGCACTGTATAAGCACCCTTTTTTAACCGATCTGTATAAAGTTGACAAAATTGACATCCTGAAACAGAGATAATACTAAAATTGAGGAAAATCGGTTCAGATTTAGATATAGCCCCCATATATGTAAATGTTGCCCCAATATCACTTGTATATGTTTGTTTATTTCGTAAAACATTTTGTGGTTTACTGTATTTTATATCCGATCTGTACGAAATTCGGCATAAATATGTTTCTTATTACATGAATGAACACTGCCAAATTCGGGGAAATTCATTTCAGATTTAGATGTAGTCCCCATACATGTATATGTTATACCCGATTTTATCCGACCAGTAGGAAATTCGGCAGAGAGAGGTTTTTTTATTACATGAAAAAGGAACATAGCCAAATTCGGGGAAAATCGTTTTAGATTTAGATACAGCCCCCATATATATGTTCCCCCGATTTGGTATCAAAGCGCTATAGCAGTTGTACTATACTTTCGATCATAGCAACACTTGACAGAAAGAAGATTCTTAATTTAGGAACTAATAATGCTTAAAATGGGATAATAAGTTCAGATTTAGATATAGCCACATACATATACACTATACTGTGTTTCCGTCCGATCTTTATATTATTTGGCAGAAATTAGGTTTTTGATCCAAGTTGACGAAAATCTCTTTAGATTATGTACATAATATATTCGCATCTATTTGTTCCTTCTGATTCCTGATCTATGAAAGAATACTGCGCATTTTAAGATTATCGTTTTAGATCTTATTTTATTATGATCAACATCTTCAACTCCTCCTCGCCTTGATGAGGAGGTGGAGCTGAGTACTTTGTTAACTGAAACGATTCCAAATTATTATCGTAATTGGATTCGTGTGGGCGCCGCCCGACTTTCTGTGTTTAGTTACTGGTTTTTATATGCAACGTTTGTGTTACCGGTTAAATAGAGTACATTTCTAAACTCTAGGCATATCGTTTGAAAAGCAGCATCTACACCGCAAAGTAGTCAAATTTGTGTAGGATCATACAATATGGGGTTTATATCGAAATATGAACCGATGTGGCCTATTTTTACAAGGATTGGTACTGGGCAAAATATAAAGTTATTAATTTTAGTCAGTTCGTTTGTTCAAACTTATTCTAAACGCCATTAACAAGTCACATCAGAAGGGATCTCCATATGGGAATTTATATTAAAAACTATGAATGATTTTAGGAAGTATCGAATTTCAGTATGATTGGTTAATAAATGCGTTCTCTAGAGCGTCAAGAATTAAAACCGGAATCTTTATTGGGGCTGCTATATCAAAGCATGGATGGATTTAATGCAATATAAAATATAAATGCTTAAATTTTAGTATGATCGGTTTGTAAATGCGTTCTCCAATGCGTCAGAATTGACTTCTTGAAGGAAGAGACTAAATCAAAACATGGATCGATGTGCACCATTTCCCCAGGGGCCGATTAAATGTAATATAAAATATAAATATTTAAATTTCAGCCAGACCAATAGAAAAATGGGTCCTCTAGAGCGTCAAGAAGAAAAATCTAAACTTTATATGGGGGTTATAAAAAAACTAGGACCGATATGTCCCTTTTTCACTAGGCATGATTACAGAATATATAGTGGCCTTCGTTGCGCAGTGTGTTAGACTTTGATTCCGAAGATGCTGGGTTCGATTCCCAGCCAGCGCACTGGAAAAATTTAACATCAACAATTCATTTTCATCATAATCTGCAGCTTCTGCAGCTACTCACCGGATGCACAACCACTAAAACAACATATGTTTTCCTAAGACAACAATAAAGCTAAAAATAGACATAACATCATGACGAGTATCAACAGAAATGCATGTTTCCTAGTGGAGAATAGAAACGGTAAACTCAAATAACACCCATTCTTTGAGATTAGCAGAAAAACGTTAATTAACTTCCGGACAACATTGAGTTAGATGTAAAACAACTTAAAGTTCCCGCGATAATGGGAGATATACCGGAACGAGGTATGTAAAAATAGACATAAGGATTATCAACTCAGCATCTTCAAGCTGCTACAACAACAACATACTATATAAAGTACAAATGTCAAATTTCTGTCAGATTAACTGAAAAATACGTTCTCTAGAGCTTCAAGAGGTAAAATCGAAAAGAATATATATTTTTTGGGGGGGGGCTATATCCAAACATGTACCGATATACCACACTGTCAAATGGAATGCTCCCTAGACAAAAAAAATACCCCCAACCAACTTTCGTAAAGATTAGTTCATATTTGCGACCTACACTTTGATCACAAAAACGTGTGGACAGACAGACGCACTTTGCTCAAAGTCATAATACCCTGTTCCACTTTGAATGTATGTATTTTTGAGGCTGTTTTCCCAATGAATATAGTTTGACAAAGAATGAGAATAATTTGTCCAAAGTTATGGAATCTCCCGCAGAAACTAGCGTATTTCGTATCTCTCACATTCCTCACAAAGTGAGGGTAATTTTTTTAACTAATACAATTTAATAATATGTTTTCTGTGGAAAACAGTTATTTCGAGTAATCAGGCCCAATTTCTTTAACACACTACCCTTCAACATCTCAAAATATAAAAATTGGACGTATAACACTGTCATTATCAAAGACTCATACATATAATTGTTTAGCATACCCATCCCTCTTAAACAATCATATGTGCATATATACATATAATTAACCCCCCTTCATCAACTCCCAAAAGCTACGGCTTTGACGACCATTGTCTTTTATTGTTGCTGTTGTTGTTATTGCTTCTTTTGCTTTTTCAATGAGGAAATAATAGAGGAAGTTATGGCCATTGTTAAGTTAAAGCGGGAGGCGGGGAAGGGAAACAATAACACGTTCCACAAACAAATGTTGAAATAAACCTCTAAACTTGACTTAATAAAATGTTGACCAATCGCCGACATTAAAACCAAACCAAACAACCATAAAGAAAGGTCAACTCCATGCCCCAGCACCAGAGCACCACATACAAAACAGGCCAGAAAGAAAAAAAGGAAAAACAAGTTTGTTCTAGGCTTAGATGTTGGATGTTAGCGATAGGGAAAGACCAGACCGGTTTTTTTCTAATTGGTAGGAAATTGGATTTCTTGATAACAAAATAAATGAAATGAAACAAAGTCACTGCTCATATGACGCGCGTTTGATTGGGCAGTGGGCATTGTAAAGAAAACAAACAGAAATGACAAATGAAAAACCAGGAATACCACCACTACTAGCTATGCTTATACTATGCAATCGATTGACTTCATAATAAATGACCTTGATTTGATAACACAAATAATAATAATAATAAAATGCGCTAAATCAAATCAAAAAGAAGAAAATATATACTAGAAATTATGAGGGGAAAAATTGACCGGAACAGCTGATTTTGCATGGAGAGAGTGAGCATCCCAAGATGTGACCTACACAAGTAAATTGGCCATAAAAATTCCCCCCAAAAAAAGCTCAATGCACTTTCCTTGCACAAATTTTTCTTTCGTTTCGAGAGCAGAACAAAGACAAGCAAAATAACATTGTTTGTCTTACGACAGAAGAAAAAACAAAGGCCAAGGGAAAAATCTAGCCTGCGACAGGTTTGTTGTAATGCCCTCTCCCGCCCGCCGTCGTTTGTTGTTAAACCAACCAACAACCATACCAACGACACCACATTTGAAGATGATTATGAAATTTATTATCTACTCCTCTAAATTGAGACGATCTTCGATTCACACTCACTCACCTCTTAACCAGCAATGGTGAACACCAGATTTTGGTAACTGGGATACTATGTGGCGCGCCACACTCATAATCAGACCGCTTTGATGGTGCGCTTATCTTTTGTTGGAGCGGCTGCTGCTACTTTTTCAATCGTTTTGCAAAATTTGTCGTATTTTTACGAATCAAATATTCAGATTTTCTGATTTTCTTTACTGTAACTCACACTCCACTCTAACGTCGTTTTTTGTGCTGCTGCTTCTTGGAATTTCACTGAGTAATTGTTTACGTTTTCTTTGCAATAAAACTTAAGACGCAATTTATCTTTCTTCTTCTTGTATTTTCTTTTTCCACCGAAATATTTTCTTCTTGATTTTTCTGTTTAATTTGCTTAAATTTGTTCGTTGCTGTTTTTTTCCTTCTTTCTTTTAGCCCTCGCGACGACGATTTATTTTTCTTTGACAGTTGCTGCCTGCCCTGGGTATGTTCAGTGGCATCTAATGCATTTGACAGCGCGAATTTGTTATTTAACTTTTTTTGTCTTTGTTATCGCCCTTTTCGCTAAATACCAAAGCAGCATCACTGACAGCTGTTGCAAAGACAGTGGTTTTGGGGTGAATTTTAATGCACACACAAATTTTGAATCTTTGGAAAATTTGGGAACCAATTAAAAATGAACGGAAATATTTACTTCAAAACTGATAATTAAAAAACGGCATTTTTACAGTGGATTACAGGAAAAATAAACAATATGCCCCCGATAAACGGCAAGAGTATGATATTCGAGACCCCTCGATCTGACCACATATTTGAATAGAGCACCTCAAAATAAGAAGTAAAAATGATGTGCATGTTATCGATAAATTGCTTAGTTATGGATTTACCGGACGTTAAAGTTTGAAAAAATCAAAAAAAAAATTGTAAAAAGAGCTCAATACGAGCAAAAAATTAATACAATTCAATAAATACAAAAATGACCAAATCCGACTACGTGGACAAAAGTATTCCTGTGTGGCCGGCGCTCGGCTGGGCTTGTTGACGTAAAACCGCGACTGCAAAAAACCCATAAAAAGTAGTCTAAAACGAGAGAATAAGCGACCCGGAATTGTTTCCTTCATAATATCGGTTGTGGCTGCAGCAGTGTGCGCCGCTGCACCGTCCGGTTGAAACCCCATGTTCTCCAGTCCCAATTCATCCAATTGTGGATTACACAAATCGGTAATGATGGTTCTATAGCGCACGCCGTCCCCAGTCGTCTGGTCAAGGTCTAGTGCGGCGCTGCGTGTTAGAGAAGTTGAGTTTTGTTCAACTTCTTTTTTTCAATATAACGCAATTTCTCGTTCAATTTTTATTGAAAACAACAACATGTTTTGTGTACGGGCAATGCTGAATTCGCAACGCGCCGCATGACGCGTACATTGGCCCTTCACCCGTCGTTTGACCCGCGGCGTTCCAAGAGATGGCCCGATGAATCCTCCAGCGTAAACAGCACACCACGCAGTAACATTGAACTGGGAAATACACCGATTTTCGTTGCCCCAGAAACGATTATTTTGTTTATTCACGTAGATTTAGGTTTAGGTTAGGGTGGCAGCCGTATTTTTGTTACCACGGGCTGAAATGCTCCTTATCGAAACCAACCTTTTTGATATAAAAATTTATCGATAGTACGAATATCGGTACTGGAAAGATCTGTTAGGCAGCCTACAAAGGCCGACCACAGTATGTCCAGCCGTCGTTTACTCAGAGCTGGGCAGTCGCATAGCAAGTGCTCAATGCTCTCCCACTTCTTCCTCACCTTCACAGCTTCTGCAGAAGACATTGGAGTCAATACCCGATCTTTTGGCATGTTCGCCGATCAAGCAGTGTCCCGTCAGAACTGATACTAACGTAGACAATCTTTGCCTCTCTAGTGCGAAGAGATATTTTGATCTTCTCAGGTCATACCTTGGCCAGATTTGCCTAGCTACCCTGCAGGTGCCTATTTCTGTCCATCTTTCGTTGGACTGCCTGATTGCCTCTTGCCTAAGCCAAAGCTTGCACGTGGATATTGGCGCACCAATATATGCAAAATCTTCGAGAATTTGTAATGTCGTCCCTTTCCTAGCAAGTTCATCGACTTTGCTGTTCCCCGGGATATCCCTATGCCCAGGCACCCATATGAGGTGTATATTAAACTGCTTAGCCATCTCGTTAAGATATCTGCCGAAGTCGAGGGCTGTTTGAGAATTTAGGGATGTTGCCTCGAGAGAATTGATGGCAGCCTGGCTGTCCGAGTAAATGACAACGCCAGGTGTTGGCGACTTCCCATAAAGCCATTATTTCGGCTTGATAGACACTGCAGGTATCTGGTAGTCTGTGACCTATATCCAAATTAAGTTCTTCACATTGTACTCCGAAGCCAACCTATTCATCAAGCTTCGAACCATGCGTGTAAAAGTGGAGATGGTTTCTATTACCTACATTCATCTCTGACGGGAATCATAGTGATGTAATGACGAAGTGTACACAGTTGGTATATAATCCACTCGGTCGGTTACCATAGAACTACACTTTGATATCCTCATGTGACCGTAGTTCTTGTCCCTCCACATTGATAAGCAGTTTAATCTTATTGCCGCTTTGGTTGCAACTTCTCTCGCCACAATATTAATGGGCAGTACAGGGTTGCCCATATTCGACGGACCCATCTGGCAACGCCATAACTTTTGACAGAGATGTCAGATCGCTTAATGACATACCGCGTTTGAAGCGTCAGTCCAAGCAGATTTTTAGGGTATCTCTTAAATACCGGTGAATTGCGTCCGACGTCTGTCAAAGTGTTGTTGTATGCACAGAAAACAATAGGATGAAATTTGAGTTTGACAGACGCCGGACGCATTCACCGGTATTTAAGAGATACCCTTACCATGGAACAATACACGCCACGCGAGCGCTCTGAAATAGTTGAAATTTACATTCAACAGAAGAAGTCAATTGTGAAAACTCAAAAAACAAAATTATCATGTCCGATGAAGCCCATTTCACATTGAATGGGACCGTAAATAAGCAAAATTGCCGTATTTACGCCACTGAAAATCCTCAGGAGATTCAAGAATTGCCTCTTCATGACGAAAAAGTCACAGTTTGGTGCGGCGTTAGTGCGAAAACGGTCATTGGGCCGTTTTTCTTCCAAAACGAAAATGGCCATGCTGTTACCATCAACCAGGAGCGTTATCGCGACATGATGACCAATTTTGTGATGCCAATTATTCGTCGAAAGCGTATGAGGCAGTTCTGGTTTCAACAAGACGGCGCTCCACCGCACACAAGTCGCATAACAATCGATTTTCTGAAGAATTTGTTTCCGGGCCGTTTGATGTCGAAAAGTGGTGATTTGGACTGGCCACCGCGTTCGCCCGATTTGACGCCGCCTGACTTCTTCTTGTGGGGATATTTGAAGTCAAAGGTTTACGTTAACAAGCCAAGGACCGTAGAAGAGCTCAAGGACAACATTCGTGAAGAAATAGCCGCTATTCCGGCCGAAATGTTGGCGAAAACGATGGAAAATGCTGCAAAAAGGGCACAATACGCCATCAACGCCAGAGGCGGCCATTTGAGAGATATCATATTCAAAAATTGATGTAAACAAATGTACTTGGAACAAATTAAATGATTAAGATTGCCAACCGCCAATTTTTTATTTTTTTCTTTGATTTTTTTTAAAAAAACATGGGTCCGTCGAATATGGGCAACCCTGTATATGGAGTAGAGCTTGTAGAGACTCGGTCGCTGTAGTCCTTAAGGCTCCGCTTATGCTCAGGCAGGCTGTTCTCTGAACCTTTGTTAGTAGGTTGGTGATGGTTAGTTTGTCAGGTTCCGTCCCCCATACCACAATGCCGTATAACAGAATTGGACGAACTACTGCTATATACATTCAGTAGACGATTTTAGGAGAGAGGCCCCACCGCGATCCTACAGCCATTTTGCAGGAATATAAGGCGACGTTGGCCTTCCTTCCACGTTCCAATACGTTAAGTCTAAATAACAGTTTTCTATCTAGAATTACTCCTAAAAATTTTGCACTTTCAGAAAAGACTAGATCTGTTCCATTTAACTTTTAGACGTGACAGTGCCGCAATTACTGCATCTGAGTGAATGTTGTTAAAAGCCCCTTCTATGTCAAGAAATGCCACCATGGTGAATTCCTTGAAATGCAGGGACGATTCGACAGTGCTCACAAGTTCGTGCAGAGCTTATTCACTTTCCCTTATTGTAAGCATGTTGGTTCACCGACAGGAGTTTTGTATCCAGGTTTTCCCTAATGAAATAATCTAAAAGTCTTTCCAGACCTTTCAATAGGAAGGAGGATAGGCTAATTGGTCTGAAATCTTTTGGCCTAGTGTGTGATATCTTCCCGGCTTTAGGTATGAATACCACTTTGGTATCCCTCCATCGATTCGATATGTATGAAAGCCTGATAAAGCCTACATAAATTTTCTCCAGCCAGGAGATAATGTACTTTAACATTTTCTGCATTTCTGCTGGAGTGATGCCGTCTGGTCCAGATGACTTGAAGGGCTCAAAGCTGTTAATAGCCCAGCTTATTCTGGATCTCTCAGTAAACAAGCTAGCAACGCTCGCAGTCCACTCGCATTCTTGTTGGTCTTGCTGATCTTCGGGTTCTGTTGGTGCGTTTCCCGGGAAATGTGTGTCGAGCAATACATTCAGCGACTGCTCGCTGTTTTTTGTCCAGTTATTTGCCCTATCCTGCAAGTAACCCACTGTACAGGGTGAAGCTGATAGAATTTTCCTCAGCCTTGCGGCGTCGGAGACCTTTTCCACTTCGCCACAGAAGGTGTACCAAGAGCGTCTTTGCGCCTTTCTAAGCTCCTTCTTATAGTTCTTGAGTTGCTCTTTATAGGCATCCCAAACATTAGCGACCCCAGTAGATTTAGCCTTGTTGAATAGCTTGTTGCAGGTCTGTCTTTAATTTTAAAGGTCGGTTTATTACCTATGTTACAAATACTTAGGTTGGTAGTTAGAATAAAGTCAAGAAGCGAATCAACCCTAATGTTTATATCCGTACTACCCCAGATATTATGATGAGCGTTCGTGTCTGCGCCAATAATCAGCTCGATCTCGTCAGAAGTTGCTTCTGCAACTACTTCCCTGAATAGAGCAGTCGGTACTACAGCTTTATAAGGCATGTAACTGGAGACCACCCAATATATGCGATTACCGATCTCCAGACTAGCAGATGTTTGGTCTTTACCACTTAAATTAGACAGGAGAAACATACTTAGATCTTTCCTGGCCAAAATGCAGGTTCTTGGAGTGCCTTCACAGTTGGCCACAAGCAGTTTAAAGTTGGGTGTCCTGATACCGCACACCCTTCCTCCCACTGCGTAGGGCTCCTGTTGCTCCAGGACGATGGTAATTGACAGATTAACATCCACCCCGACAATGGTGTTATCGAACTCTTCGTCCGTATAATCGAGAAGCGTGTGCCCGCCAGATGCGTCAAAGAGTCCGGAGACTCCCCTCATCCCCTCTGTGTCAGAAGTAGAGCTTTCGTCCTCAGAGAAGGACATTACAGATCTTCTGTTAGAGCTGGAGTCACCAGAAATAATAGGCGTGGGTACCTCCGCACTTCCAGAAAGCCTTGTATCAACCACGGTGGGCGACTCACCTTCCGCAGTGGGAGCTATATCCTGCTTCTATACCTTCAAGACCATAGTCTCGAAGCCATATTGTAGGGTTGCACTTGCACGTTGTATATGGGAGGTGGATTCAGCGTTAAGGATCAAATTGACATGCCGCTGTTTACCATCCGCCTCACCCACCTTGCTGATTCTCCTATTATGGGCGGACAGATCAGGATTGGAATCTTTTATTATCTCTAATATGTCAGCCGGGTTGGAGGGCTCTTCTGTAACCCAGGTGATGACTCTAGGGTGACTAGGGATGTTGTTTTTCGACAACATCCAACTGGGAACCCAGCCACACCTCACCTGCTCGACTCAGAGCAGCCTTATACAGTTCTACTGATCTGGCATCACCGAAATAGAAGAGCTTTACTCTCCCCTGATGCCATCCTGCATCGTTGCAGATTGGTGGTTTGTCCGGCATTTCTCTACGGACATCGAGGTAATGAGCCATAATGGCTGATTGCACATGGCTCCATTTGTCCATGAGGATGGATCCATCCTCACTACTTCTGTCTATAACGGCCATCACAAGACTCTCCTTCGGCACTTCATTGAAAGGCTTGGTGAGTGTCCTGTTGATGGTGACATTAGGGCCTCTTGCATTCATCAGGTGATCTGATTCTTTTGACTTTGTTTGCCGTTAATACAGCTGAATTTGTGTCTCTTTCGGCCGGCTCATTGGCCTTAGAAGCATCTATGACGCCTTTAGCCCAGGCAAGTGACTCTTTTTGTTTTTCGGTAAGAGCCGAAACCTGAACAGCCACCAACTTCGTCAAAACTCTGAGCGCTATCCGGTGCTCATTGTGCTTCCGTTTTGACGGTCGGACATGACGTTTTCCCCTCACCGTACCACCTGTTGTGAGTACTGAAGGGAAATTTTCACCATTTTTGGTGTGGTCGGCTTTGGTCAAGACCAACGGACGGACAGTAGGACGATTGGGGAAGCCCGCTCCATCGGAACACGAAGGCATTTATTAGCCCGTAATAGGTACTACGATGTAGGCCTTCCAGACTTTGTACAGAATTTTTTTTGCGATTGCGTAATAGGTTTTAACTATTCGCTCTGTGAAAAACACGTCCGTTCACTACGACTGATCAGCAACGATTATTAACGTAACAGCTAAGATGGAAATGAGCTTCATCGCTCATATTAATTTTCGATAAAAAATCGAAAAAAATTATTGTGCATATTCACACTTGCAATTTTTTATGCAATTCTCTTTTGAAATTGCATTTGCGTTCAGACAACGTATTCTGTTTCAACATTTGTTTGCATCCTTCATTAAGTTTCATTAAAATGTGTGTCGCACAAATTTACATATCGCTCACTCACTTCAAGACTGTCATAACTCAAAATTGAAAATTTTTGAGGTATTATTACAGAATTGCTAATTTTGCAAATATCCATAAATAAATCTCAACGGAATTTAGTTATTTAGTTTATAAGTAAACAATCATATTTCGGATTATTCCACCTTTTTTAATAGTCTTATTTCATATTATTTATTTTTTATACGGACTTAAAGTTACACATGCTGACAATTTTCCATTTTGAGTTACGACACTCTTGAAGTGAGTGAGCGATATGTTGAACCGAGCACAAAACTGTGAATATTAAATAAAAAGGAATGTGGAAATGTAAAAAAATACCACTTTAAGAGATACTCTTAAATACCAGTGAATGCGTCCGGAGTCCATATTCACACTTGCAATTTTCCCCCGCAGAATTGCAGTGTTTGTGGGAGAGGGACGCAGTCAGTAAGTGGGTAACCGGTCCCTCTCCCACAAACACTGCAATTCTGCGGGGGAAAATTGCAAGTGTGAATATGGACTAAGGGGGAGAAAAAAGTGTGAATATGGACTTGCCGACTGCGTCCCTCTCATACAAACACTGCAATTCTGCGGGGGAAAATTGCAAGTGTGAATATGGACTAAATGCATTGCCTTAATTTCCGATAATGTTACAATACGTTGGTACGTCTGTGCAACTAATCAAACTCCATAGGTGCTTATTTGTATGGGGAGCTAAGTCCGAATTTACACTAGGCAAGTTTTTTCAGCAGCTTATCATCAAATTCTCTTTTGAACTTGCACGAATAACTCAAAACGTTCAGGGAGAGTTTTTTCCCCCCTCTTGCCGACTGCATCTCTCTCCTACAAAACGCCGATAATCTGCTGAACATTCAGCCAGTGTAAACCCGGACTAAGCACTTTTAAGCATTATTACTTCCCGATGAAGTTTGGCGCTTGTGTTCCCGTCGAGTATGGTGTTGCCAGATTCGGCATCCTATATATCCCAGTTAGGTATCTCATTTTTCGAGAGATTGTTGTCAATTATTGTGAATTAACGGGAAGAAGAAGAACAAAAATGGAAAATTATTTTAATATTTGCAAAAAGAGTGTTGAATAGGAATAGTAAATTTATGTTTTATAAATACATCTCACGAATTTTTGTCTTTTTCGCACTGTTCTTTCTTCGCAACTCATGACACCATTGTTACCAGATATTGAAAACCCGCCACTTACTGCTTATGCGCCAGTTAGTGGAAGTCAGTTGTTTCGTTGCAAAGTCCGGATTTACACCAGGCAAGTTTTTTCAGCAGCTTATCATCAAATTCTCTTTTCAACTTGTCTCTGCGTACTCAAAACGTTCAGGGCGAGTTTTTCCCCCCTCTTGACAACTGCCTCTCTCTCCTACAAAACGCCGATAATCTGCTGAACATTCAGCCAGTGTAAATCCGGACAAAGTGATAAACTAAAATCGCTAGTTTGTAACGAAAACATGCCTATTATGCTGAACCTAACGCGATATGTTGACGCTTTGTTAGGCGGTGATTTAAAAATGCCATAAATTACGAAAAATAAAACAAGCCTATTGGGTTGAAAAAAATTATACCGTAAACTAATCGGAAGATAAATCACAAAGTGTCGACGAATCCAACCGCCTGACCCACGATGTCGAACTTTAACGCTCGCAGCTGATTTGTGACCTACAAAACCTGACCTGACCTGTTTAAAATTTCGCCGAATCGCCTTTTCTAAGATATACAGTAAACTTTTCCCAATTTTGCAATAAATAAAACAAAATTTCCATTTTTTTACTATAGCCTAACATTTTATTAAAATCCTGGTATAACTCTTCCCTTTTTGGCCGCCTTTTTAAGTTTAGTCTTCTGATTGTCCTTAACACGCTTGTCCAAATTATCTTGGCGTTTCTTCTGCCTAGCCGATATATCCTTTTCGACTTTCTGTTTACGTTCGATCCATTGTTTCTTCGATTTCTTCTTTTCCACCTTACGCTTCTTGATGGCCTTGTACAGTAGTTTGGGATCATCTTTAACCTTTTTGCCATCGACTTTATCGAAAGCCTTTTTCCACGCCAATTCATTTTTCATTTCCAGAGCTTTTTCCACTTCACCCGATTCTTTGAGTTCATTGATCTTTCTGTCAGTGGCCTTCAATTGTTTCAGGATTTCGCGGGGATTTTGATGCGATTTCTTTTTCTTTTGGGCAAAATCAAATTTGGAGAAGACGATTTTACCCTCTTCGTTGAAGACCGGTTTCGGGAGGACAGGTTTAATATCATTCTTGGATTCCTTTTCGTCATCATCGACGTGATCTCCTGATTGTTTGGCTTTTTCATTTTTCATTGATTTTGCAGCGGATATGAGAACCTTTTTAAATTCTTTATTTTTCTTTAGTTTTTTGGCTTCTTTCTTTTTGCGTGATTTTTCTGTTTGTGGCCCTTTTTTGGTTTTCATTTTATTTTTAATGCGATTCAAGCGATCCTGCAGTTCATCAATTGAATCACTGGGCGCATTTTGTTTGGTAGCAAATGTTTTAGAAACAGTTTTACTTGTGGTCAGAAGATAGGCATCGCAATCGGTATCTGAAAGAAAATAAGACGAACAATTTTTATAATTTGTGAGGAGTATTTGAAAGAAGACTCTAAAGGTGAATAAATGGGTAAATGGTTCTGATTATATTCAAATTTCCAAGTTTGGGCTCAATCGTTTATTTGTGGAAAAGATGGTATCCGACGAGATGGTCTCAGACAACTTTTCTTAGAAAAATATGGTCTCCGACAACATAGATGATCTCCCACAACTTTTCCTTAAGAAAAGGTGGTCTCTGAAAACTTTTCGTTAAGAGAAGGTGGTCTCTGACAACTTTTCCTTTAGAAAAGGTGGTCTCTGACAACTTTTCCTTAAGAAAAGGTGGTCTCTGACAACTTTTCCTTAAGAAAAGGTGGTCTCTGACAACTTTTCCTTAAGAAAAGGTGGTCTCTGACAACTTTTCCTTAAGAAAAGGTGGTCTCTGACAACTTTTCCTTAAGAAAAGGTGGTCTCTGACAACTTTTCCTTAAGAAAAGGTGGTCTCTGACAACTTTTCCTTAAGAAAAGGTGGTCCCTGACAACTTTTCCTTAAGAAAAGGTGGTCTCTGACAACTTTTCCTTAAGAAAAGGTGGTCTCTGACAACTTTTCCTTAAGAAAAGGTGGTCTCTGACAACTTTTCCTTAAGAAAAGGTGGTCTCTGACAACTTTTCCTTAAGAAAAGGTGGTCTCTGACAACTTTTCCTTAAGAAAAGGTGGTCTCTGACAACTTTTCCTTAAGAAAAGGTGGTCTCTGACAACTTTTCCTTAAGAAAAGGTGGTCTCTGACAACTTTTCCTTAAGAAAAGGTGGTCTCTGACAGCTTTTCCTTAAGAAAAGGTGGTCTCTGACAACTTTTCCTTAAGAAAAGGTGGTCTCTGACAACTTTTCCTTAACAAAAGGTGGTCTCTGACAACTTTTCCTTAAGAAAAGGTGGTCTCTGACAACTTTTCCTTAAGAAAAGGTGGTCTCTGACAACTTTTCCTTAAGAAAAGGTGGTCTCTGACAACTTTTCCTTAAGAAAAGGTGGTCTCTGACAACTTTTCCTTAAGAAAAGGTGGTCTCTGACAACTTTTCCTTAAGAAAAGGTGGTCTCTGACAACTTTTCCTTAAGAAAAGGTTGTCTCTGACAACTTTTCCTTAAGAAAAGGTGGTTTCTGAAAATTTTTCCTTAAGAAAAGGTGGTCTCTGACAACTTTTCCTTAAGAAAAGGTGGTCTCTGAGAACTTTTCCTTAAGAATAGGTGGTCTCTGACAATTTTTCCTTAAGAAAAGGTGGTCTCTGACAATTTTTCCTTAAGAAAAGGTGGTCTCTGACAATTTTTCCTTAAGAAAAGGTGGTCTCTGGCAACTTTTCCTTAAGAAAAGGTGGTCTCTGACAACTTTTCCTTAAGAAAAGGTGGTCGCTGACAACTTTTCCTTAAGAAAAGGTGGTCTCTGACAACTTTTCCTTAAGAAAAGGTGGTCTCTGACAACTTTTCCTTAAGAAAAGGTGGTCTCTGACAACTTTTCCTTAAGAAAAGGTGGTCTCTGACAACTTTTCCTTAAGAAAAGGTGGTCTCTGACAACTTTTCCTTAAGAAAAGGTGGTCTTTGACAACTTTTCCTTAAGAAAAGGTGGTCTCTGACAACTTTTCCTTAAGAAAAGGTGGTCTCTGACAACTTTTCCTTAAGAAAAGGTGGTCTCTGACAACTTTTCCTTAAGAAAAGGTGGTCTCTGACAACTTTTCCTTAAGAAAAGGTGGTCTCTGACAACTTTTCCTTAAGAAAAGGTGGTCTCTGACAACTTTTCCTTAAGAAAAGGTGGTCTCTGACAACTTTTCCTTAAGAAAAGGTGGTCTCTGACAACTTTTCCTTAAGAAAAGGTGGTCTCTGACAACTTTTCCTTAAGAAAAGGTGGTCTCTGACAACTTTTCCTTAAGAAAAGGTGGTCTCTGACAACTTTTCCTTAAGAAAAGGTGGTCTCTGACAACTTTTCCTTAAGAAAAGGTGGTCTCTGAGAACTTTTCCTTAAGAAAAGGTGGTCTCTGAGAACTTTTCCTTAAGAAAAGGTGGTCTCTGAGAACTTTTCCTTAAGAAAAGGTGGTCTCTGACAACTTTTCCTTAAGAAAAGGTGGTCTCTGACAACTTTTCCTTAAGAAAAGGTGGTCTCTGACAACTTTTCCTTAAGAAAAGGTGGTCTCTGACAACTTTTCCTTAAGAAAAGGTGGTCTCTGACAACTTTTCCTTAAGAAAAGGTGGTCTCTGAGAACTTTTCCTTAAGAAAAGGTGGTCTCTGAGAACTTTTCCTTAAGAAAAGGTGGTCTCTGACAACTTTTCCTTAAGAAAAGGTGGTCTCTGACAACTTTTCCTTAAGAAAAGGTGGTCTCTGACAACTTTTCCTTAAGAAAAGGTGGTCTCTGACAACTTTTCCTTAAGAATATGTGGTCTCTGACAACTGTTCCTTAAGAAAAGTTGGTCTCTGACAATTTTTCCTTAAGAAAAGGTGGTCTCTGACAATTTTTCCTTAAGAAAAGTGGTCTCTGACAACTTTTCCTTAAGAAAAGGTGGTCTCTGACAACTTTTCCTTAAGAAAAGGTGGTCTCGTGACAACTTTTCCTTAAGAAAAGGTGGTCTCTGACAACTTTTCCTTAGAAAAAGCTGGTCTCCGACAACTTTTCCTTAGAAAAAGATAGTTTCTGACAATTTTTTTTTAGAAAAAGATACGTCTCCGAATACTTTTCCTTAGGAAAATATGTTTTACAACTTTTCAAGAGTGAAAGATGGTCTCCGACAACTTTTCAACAGGGAATGATGGTCTCCGGCAACTTTTCCTTAGAAAAAATATGCCTTTACAACTTTTCCACAGCAAAAGATGGTCTCCGCAATTTCAGCATCATAGGTGATCGATCAGAGGGACATATCAAACAGTGCCAATATTATGGGACCAAAGAAGCGGCGGTGGGCGCAAGCTTTTAACCTTCAATAAATTGTGGAGAATTAGAAAACTGCTTATATTCTTAAGGTATTTTGAAGGAAGATGTGTCGACTTGGCTGCCGAATCATATACTAATATTTCAACCTTTACAGATCTCCGGGAACAGTTCTCTGATTTTGAGTCCAGAACTATAATTTCTTATCATTCAACTCCTATTAAAGGTAAAGCGAAATGAGGTGAAAGGCAAACGTGTCAGAGGTGTTGGACGTTTTCTTATAGTCTTACATCTTCAAAATCATTCTTTTTAAAGCTGACCAAAGAAAGAGTCAATGCAACAATTGTCATTATTAGATTTATAAAATTTCTGTCGTCCACTCCGCTTGAAGATAGTGATTTATTTCTTATGTGGTGGTCCAACACTTTAATGTTGCATGTACACAGCACTTACCTTCTATGGAATCGGGAACATTGAAGGTCAGCAGTAAATCCATAATCTTTTCATTTTCTGAACGCATAAACGTCAGCAAATGCTTTTTATCTATTTGTATAGTCATTTTCTGTTTAAAAATATTAACTAATTTATTAAATTTCTTCTTCCACAACACGTGCCTTGAGTGTTTTTCTCTCTAAAAAACAAAATATAAACACAAAGCCTGAGATGTCAATTTGAAAACTGTCATTTGCCGGAGGGTGTGTTCAGTGTGTGATTCCTCTATACACAGAGTTGTTTTACAAGAGAGCTCTTGCTGCCGACACTGAACATGCGGCCATGTGCAAATATGTGTGAGTGCGAGAGAGAGTGTTTTTTTGTATAACAACAGACTGACTGTCAACTGTCATCTACGCCTTTGCATATTTTTATTATTCGTTTTTCTCCTATTATCAAAGAAAGAATGACTAATTTTCGTGAGTGTTTTGTTGTTTAAAAATAAGAATAATTATTTTAAATTTATTCCAACAAAAAAAAAGAAATACAAAAAATATAAATAAATAAACATTAAACGTTGTGTGGTCGTCGTCTAATCGCGGTTTTAATTCGAAGAAAATAAAAAGTGCGGCGGTGGTGTGTTAAAAACAAACAAAAACGTTCGAAAAAGCGACAATGAAGAAACAATTTACAAAAATTAAAATAGCAGCTGAAAATCTTTCAAGGTAAAGTTGTTTTGTGTCAAATGACTTTTTCTGTTCACACTGAAAAGTGTGAAGTGATTACACATAGCACATAGGAGAGGCAGGCAGCAGTGAATCTGGATTCCCTACGAAAACACACACATACCATAAAATGTATTGTCGTCTCCTCCAACTATGTTGAGGAATGTCCCAGTGTCGTCTGGCTTGCAATAATTGCAATTGAGCGCCAGAAGCAATAACCCCAACCCCAATTGCTTTGTTAAGGGCGGTGCTTGGGGGAAATTGTCCTTTTGCCACAATGAAATGGTTGAGTGGCTTGGCTGCTGGCCTCAAACCACCAACAACAAAGGGTTGGGTGTGGGGTGTGGATGGATGGACGGATGGATGTTTAGATGGTGGTGTAATAGTCAACACCCTGTCTGACGCCGCTGTTGCTGTTGTAATGCCGAGGCTCGTCTCATTTCATACAATGTTATGTCATTGTATTTTGATTATATGTCTCCTTTTTATGTCCCCCCTGCAACAAACTGACCAGTGTTTTTATGTTTTTTTTCTTTCTATGTTTCTTCTTCAACCCCCATTTGCTAATTGTATCCAATGATGATGTTACACACCACCAGATCCAATAAACCGGATCGTAAAGATTGCGAATTGGAAAGCATAGAAAAACAAGTGGATAAATATCGTGATGTTCTCGATAGAATGGTTAAGAAAATGCCTGCGGGTTCAGCTGATGTCCAAGATCGCGATAAACGCATTAAAAAACAAAGTCACTACAAAATTGGCCAAGCCCTGGAGGAATCATCGAAAGAGTTATCAACCGATATGCCACTGCATCATGTTCTATTAAATAGCGGTGAGTTCTGAAACTGATATATTCTTTCTTCTTCGAAGGCAAACACGCACACACACAGCCCAAAACAATCACATTCAATCACACATATTTTTATATACAGATATACCTACATATCGGTCGGGTAAAAGCCAAAAAAGATAAGAGCCACAAAAAGACCAACAAAAACAATCAAGCAAAACTCACAACAATAATAGCAACAACAACGACGACTACTACGGCGACCAACAAATCAACCAAACTTCTTTCTATTAAGTCAACGCTGACGCAGAGTTTGCCATCAATTTATATAGCAATCAAAGAGATTACATTACGAGGTTCGTCTGCAAGAAATAGGCAAGCTAATTTGGCTGGTCAATGAATCGATATGATGAGATTCATTTCATATTTAAACCTGCCTACATACTCGTACATATGCTCCATGTAAACCAATTGCTTATCAATTTGTTTGCATTTCTTGTGTCTGTAAACAATTCCATATCTTTTTATTTGTTTGTTATGAAGAAAGTCTCATACACATATGGTTATATGTGATGGAATTTCTATATAGGTATTGTTGCTCCCTATAAATATATTTGAAATCAATTGCGATTACACAGTGTGACGAAGAAAAATATGACAACATTTTGTGACCATACTGGAATGAAAGTTCTACCCCCGTATAGTAAACATCTAACTGATGTTTTCAAAACTAGCGATACAGCCAACTGAAATGGATGTTTAAATCTTGTCTATTGTCTTAATTTTTTCTTGCTTTTTGCATCATTATAAGTCAGATGAATTTGAAATATGGCTTTCATGTTCATGACATGTTTAAGGATATATTTGAACAGGATACACTATGGCTCTACTCCAAAAAAGGTGAAAACAAAGAAACAGCCATAAAAAAACAAAAAGAAACAGAACAAGTTCGGCCATGCCGAATCGTTTATACCCTCCACCATCGTACAAAATTTCAGCCTAATTCGATGAAATTGGAGGTGTTTGTGGCGCAATGAAGTCAAATATAAAGGGACCTTTGTATGGGGGATATATCAAAACATGCACCTATGACTACGGTTGTTCGTGTGAAGGATAACGGGTATAAATAAATCCAGTTACCAATTTTCAGCCCGATCAGTTGGCATGGCGTTAAGAAGTCAAATCGGGGAGATGCTGTATAATGGGGCTATATCAAAAAATTGACCGAATTTGCCCATTTTCAATCCCAAGTTACCTGCAGCTATAAGAAGTATCTATATCAAATTTTAGTCATCTAGCTCAATTATTGTAGTCTATAGCAAGATTACAACAGACGGGCGGACGTCTGTGATATTGACGTCGATTAAGAATATACAGGGTTTTCCAATAAGAGTGATATGATTTCTTTGGAAAAAACACATCCACTTATTGTTAAGGAAATTCAAGAGTTTTTTATTTAAAGTGAAGTACAATCGATACAATTAAGTTCTAAATAAAACGCCATTCAAATGGCCTCCACGACTTCTTCTGTAAGAACCAATACGATGAACCCAATTTTCGAGCACTTTTTCCACTAAATCAAGTCGTATGTCATGAGTTCAATATTGACTTGTAAAGCTTGAAGTGAGTCTGGTTTACTTCGAAAGACCAATGCCTCCAAGAAGTTGTGTTAAATCACAACTTCTTGGAGGCAATTCAATACCACAATTTCTTGAAATAATCGAATCTCCAACTTTTCTCGCAACAATTCAATTGTTTCATTTGCTGTGTGGCACGTAGCCACAATCAGTCAATGGCAAAAAGATAGCTCTTAACTAGAGCTAAAATATTGCTTAAGGGTGTCAAGGCCGTAGGCCGACGGGAAAGTGTTTTTTTTTTTATTTAAAAAAAATCGACAGCATGATTTTCAAATTTGAACGGAAATTTTCTAGCTCCTTAACGGTACGTCGGATCGGGAATCGGTCAAAGGCAAAAAGATAGCTCATAATGAGAGCTAAAATATTGCTTATGGGCGTCAAGGTCGTAGGTGGACTGGAAAGCGTTTTTTTTGGATTTAAAAAAAACGGACTTTGCATCACTCTCAAATATGAACGGAAATTTTATTTTTGCTCTAGCTCCTTAACGGTACGTCGGATCGGGAATCGGTCAATGGCAAAAAGATAGCTCTTAACGAGAGCTAAAATATTGCTCATGGGTGTCAAGTTCGTAGGTGGACTGGAGAACGTTTTTTTTGGATTTAAAAAAATGGACTGAGCTTCATTTTCAAATGTGAACGGAAATTTTATTTTTGCTCTAGCTCCTTAACGGTACGTCGAATCGGGAATCGGTCAATGGCAAAAATATAGCTCTTAACAAGAGCTCAAATATTGTCATGGTCGTAGGTTGACTAAAAAGTGTTTTTTTTTGGATTTTAAAAAAATGGACTTAGCGCACGAAAAGTTGCAATTGGAGAACGATTATTTTGATAATAAAACTGAATAATTTGTAAAAGTTGTTCTTCTGTATATCTCTCCATGATGAACTTGAGAACACTACTGAATACAATGAAAAAACAAATGACAGGACATGACATATTACAAAGGGCCGAAACGTCACTTCAAAATCATATCATCCCCATTGGAAAACCCGTTATATACTTTATGGGGTCTCAGATCAAAATTCAATATTAATATATCCCCCATCCTATGGTGGAAGATATACAAATCTAGGGATAAATGTATAATTTCTGACTAGGGATGTAACGAAAGTGACTTTAGCGAAAGCGAATATTAAAATATATTTCTTGCGAATGCGAAAGCTAATAGTGAAATATGCATTTTTGCGAAAGCGAATGCCACAATGACAAATATATTTCTTCAACTCTTTTGAAGAGAAGTGGCAGAGGATTTCATTGGTATTAATATCTTCAAATTGTGTGAGGGAAATAAGGAGATTTAACACTTTTAACAAATGGAAGCGAATACTGAAAAATATTTTTGCGAAAGCGACTAATCCAAAGATGGTTTTTGCGAATGCGAAAGCGAATGTTAAAATGATGCGAATAATTCGCGTTCGCATATGCGTTCGTTACATCCCTTCTTCTGACCCATTTTGTAAAAGTAACGGATGTATGGACCACCCTGTGATCCAGGATATTGTATTTGTAACACCCAAAAGGATAAGAGATAGACCCATCGTTTATTATACCGATCGACTTGAAATCACTTCCTGAGTCGAATCGAATCATGTAGGTCCGTCTTTCCGTCTGTAGATGTATCGTTGTAATCAAAGTGCAGGTCGTATTTATGGTCCGATTGTGATGAAATTTAGCACAGTGCTCTTGTTTTTCTTTTTTGCGAATGGTCTCAACGTATCCACTCTTGCCGCCCCTTCCGACCGAGGGGCCACATCCCCATGACGCAGGGATTGCCTACATACCATGATCCGGACCAGAGCGGGTTAATAGTAGAGGACGGAAATTCCCCAGGGACGATCCCCTTTCAAATTGTTCAAATTCGGTTCAGATTTACATATAGCTCCCATATAAACGTACCTCCGAGTTTACACATACGCACATAGTTTTTAACCGATCTGAATGAAAATTGACACAAAGAAGTCTCTTGATACACTTAGAGATAATACTAAATTTGAGGAAAATCGGTTCAGATTTAGATATAGCCCCCATATATAGGGTGATCCAATTCGAGGTTCCCTACTTTTTTAAAGAAAAAAAACGCAGAAAATTCAAATTGATTGGGGAATGTTTATTATAGTTTGAAAGAACATTCTTTGGCATTTATTTCGTGAAGATTATGTCTATCAAATTTTGGCCGCGGCTACGTCTCAGATGATCCATCCGTTGAGTCCAATTTTCGATGACTCGTTCGAGCATTTCGACTGGTAAATGGCGAATGACACGCGTTATGTGTTGCTCCAAGGCATGAATCGAAGCGGGTTTGTCCGCATAAACTTTAGACTTTACATATCCACACAGGAAAAAGTCTAAGGGTGTGATATCACACGATCCTGGTGGCCAATCCACCGGCCCAAACGTGAAATTATCTGCTCACCGAAGTGTTCTCTAAATAAATCCATTAATTGATGCGATGTGTGGGAAGTGGCACCGTCTTGTTGAAACCAAATGTCGCCGAGATCACGAGCTTTAATTTCAGGCATCAAATAGTCGGTTATCATGGCACGATAACGGTCGCCATTGACGGTTACGTTCTCACCGGCATCATTTTTGAAGAAATATGGACCGATGATTCCACCGGCCAACAAACCACACCAAGCCATTGTCTTTTTCTGCTTGAAGTGGCAGTTCTTGAATCTCTTCAGGTTGCTCTTGGTCCCAAATGAGCCAGAAATGGGCCTCATCGCTGAACAAAATTTGGCTCAAAAACGTCGGATCTTCTTGGAACTTTTCAAGAGCCCATAGAGCGCTTGGGAAGGTCGGGCGGCTTCAGTTCATGCACAAGCTGTAATTTGTATGCTTTCAATTTAAGATCTCGACGTAGAATGCGCCAAGTCGTTCCATACTTCAGTCCGAGTTTCTGCGAACGGCGCCGAATCGACTCTACACGGTCTTCGTGTACATTCTCAGCTACATTTTCTTCACTGCGTGCTGGACGTGGTCTATTCGGTCGAATATTATCCAATAATGAATGTTGGGTCTCAAGATGGGTGATGGTGTTGCGAATAGTACGCTTAGTAGGCCAATTATGTTGACCATAAGTTAAGCAAAGTGCACGAAAAACATTCCTCACAGAACGTAAATTTTCGTAATAAAGTTGAACGATTAGTAAACGTTGTTCAGGCGTAAGTCTTTCCATGATGAAATGTCAAACAATACTTAACAAAAATAACATGACAGCATGACACGACTCACACGTGATCTGTCAAAAAAAGGCTATTGAAAAAAGTATCTCTACTTGGATCACCCGTTATTATGACTTTGTGCATTCGTTTGTAACGTATCAAAAACAAGATATAGGCCCATAGTTTATCATACCAGTAGGCATACAATCAACTTTTTGAATCGATTTAGCCATGTCCGTCTGTCGATGTATTCTTGTGACCAAAGTGCAGATCGCAAATATGTAGCGATATTTACAAAATTGGTACAGATGCATCTCTTAGGCTAGGGACGATCGCTATTAAAAATGGGGTATATCGGTCCATGTTTGGTATAGCCTCCATATAAAGGTCAACTTTGATGTCAGTTCTTTACGATCTAGAAAACTCATTTTTAATTGATTTGTCTAAAATTTAAGAATTTTTACTTGATATTGAACCTAATCGTCCCTAGTAACAGTGGGGCATATCAGTCCATGTTTTGGTATGTCATATGTTGCCAAGAAGTCTAATCGGATGGTATCTTTATATGGGAGTTATATTAAACAATAGATCAATATGCCGCTTTTTTAAATAGGGATTGTCCCTGGGCGTACCGCAGTGTGGTGTCGGGTATAAATATTTGTAAACAAATATTAGACGTTCCGAAACTTAAAAAATAAGAATAGTATATTTTAAAAGGCATACAAACTTGTCCGGCTGAAGAAAGTAGAAAAAATTCCAAAAAGGGGCAAAAAAGGGGATTTCTGAAAAGGGGGCAGCAACAGTGGCATCGCTTCAAAAAAGGTAAAAATGCCACTTTAGTCTCACAACGGTAACGCTGATCGGCAGAATCACCCTGGCACTTTGATGTAAAAGATATAACATTCCTGTGGCCAGTCAGCGTGCCTATCATTAAACGAATGTCGCTCTTTGTGAGGATAAGGAGATCTTTGGTCCTAGATTCCGATATGGCCATAGAGATTTAGTGATTTTACTGTCAGATCTGCTCAACCATTTCTGGTTTGCCAGGTCTTTGTAGAAACACTCTATGTTACTGAAAAATTCGCATAAGGATATAGGGATGGCTCAACCCTTGCAGCGTCCATCGCTGATCCATTTCGCTCGAGTTCGTCAGCCTTTTCGTTCCCCGCGATGTTACACTTTCCGGGGACCCAGCACAGTCTGATTATGTCTGGCCAATTGCTGTAGTTCCAAACGGCACTCATTAACCACTTTTGACTTAATAGTGTTGACTTCAGGGCTTTCAGAGCAACCTGACTATCAACATAGACTGTTGTGTGATCATCTTGCCCGAGTTTTCGTCGATTTATCAAGCTGAGGGCTTGCAATATAGCAAAGATCTCCGCCTGGGAAAACGCTGCAGCTGTTGGCTAAAGTTGTTAAAAATCTGAGGTTGTTTTCTGGTGTTAGAAGGACGAAACAGAAATTCGTATTTTTGTAAATTAGACATAAAAAACTCCTTATTTCAGTTGACTGCATGCCTCGCCATGAACATTGTTTTAAAAATAATAAAAATACGTATTATTCTATGGACTTTGAATTGAGAGTTTCAAGTTTCAAGATTTCTGGTTATAAGCTCATTTTTATTTTATTTTCTAGAAGCTGTGATATAAGAAGCAAAATCTAAATAAACAATCAAAATAATAATCAAATAATAATAATAATCAATAATCAAAATAAAATAATATCGAAAACAGAGAAATTTAGAATGGTTTTGTGAAATTTTTTTTTTGTAGATAGAAATTTTGAGATAATATTTTAACGACACTTTGTAATACAAATGTACGTGAGCGAAGTGAAGTCTCTGTATGCAGCATATTAAATTGAATTACTTGACTTCAACCCTGCATTGACTTCCAAATTTTGATACCCTGAGTTCCTTTGTTTTTAATCTTATGAGTTATTTGTGATGATAAGGTGTAGCTTTCCCAATCAATATTATGAATTGGTTGATAAGTTTTACTAAGAATTAACTCCCACCAAAATGAATTCACTTGTAACTATCGGTTCGTAATAATACCCTATAGCTGCAATTTTGTTCTAAAGCTGTGTGTGGCCTACTTTTTTCATACTTTTAAAAACTTGAATTATTCGAAAAAATATATTAAGAACAATTTACAAGTATTATTTATTTACTTTTGAAAAAATAGAAAATTTTTCTTTTCGTCGTTGATATTTTTAATAAATTTTAGTACGAATTAATTTCAGTGTGATAACTTTACTAGTCTAGTGGGGGCTTATGTTTTTTTGGTTTAGGAGCTTATGTGTTGTATTGCACTTACATATTATAAACCAATGGATAATATTAAATATATTTAAGAAAAAATATTTTATTTGTAACACCTTTTATTTTGCTGAATTGCAGTTACGTTGTTTTGCCTTTAAGTTGACACAATATGATTATCTATCAGACAAATTTTTTTTTGTATAAACATTGTTATCGAATTTTTAAAGAGATTTCCAAGAATTTCCTTCTGCTTAACAAAGAATACACGCTTATCGATATTCTTGTACGCTTATTTTTAATAATTGCTTGTATTTATACAATACTAGAAAAGGCTTTACGAGCGATTGCAATGGATCAGCGTATGTATTGTTGCTATAAAATGTTGTTGAATGATATTTTAATCCAAAATTTATTTTCATACAAACTATACTTGTATTAAATCAAAATATTGTCCGCATATTGAACAAACTAAACATTAAATTTTCGATATATTTTTTTGTAATCGAAATTTAAAACAATGATTAACACAGGAAATCGGGATATATCATCAACGTATTTTCTATAGAGGAGGTCATTTTTTTGAAAGGGACCAAATTGGCATCTTTAAAATTAAATGTTGTTTATTCGCTTTTTGTTCTACAAACGATTTCACGCAAACATACGATTTCACGGATATATCCGTGAACAGAATTGTTCTAAAATTATGATTTTTTGCTTTTAATTGAACCACATTTGTTAGAAAAAAACACAAGTTCATATGGTCATTGTGCTAGAGTTCGACCTAGGGGTATTATACTCAACTATAAAAAAACAGGAATCTTGCATTATTCTGTTGCAAAGTGTTTTCCACAGTTCCCAAAACCTTTTTCAGCAAAGTATAAATTTAACAAGAACCTCTGCGATAACGAAATATTTAGTAAAATGAAATTTCCTAAAAAACTGAAATGTTAGAACTTACGAGAATGTCCAAAGATGAGAAAAGAAGTTCTTATAGTTGTTATTGAGTTTCGCAGAATTGTATATAATGAAATTATAACTTTGTGGATGTACAAATCGTATAATAAAGCGAATTTGTTGACATTTGGGCCCTGAATGGTCATTTTCTCATCTTTGTAGCCCTGTGTTTTTTTAAACAAATAATCTTTTTATACCCTTCACCAATGGATGGGGGGTATATTCATTTTATTACTCCGTTTGTACCACCTCTAAATATTGATCTGAGACCCCATAAAGTGTACGGCTATATATTCTTAATCGTTGTAAAAATCTAAGACATTTAGCCATGTCCGTCTGTCAGTCCGCCCATCTGTTGTAATCACGCTTCAGTCTACAATAATTGATCAAAAATAATGTAAATTTGGTACGGATACTTCTTATAGCTGCAGATAAATTGGGATTGAAAATGGGCAATATCGGTCAATTTTGTATATGACCCCCGATTTGACTTCTTAACGCCATATGGACCACAAATGTCAACTGATCGGGCTGAAAATTGGTAACAGGGTTTAATTTATACCCGGAATCCTTCACACGAACAACGGTAGTCATAGGCCCATGTTATTGATATAGCCCCCTTACAAAGGTCCCTCTAGATTTGAGTTCTTAACGAAGAAAAAAACAAAAATTTCAATGAATTGGCCTGAAATTGGGTAATATGAATTTATTTATGCCCGAAACCATTCACATGCGATCCATGGTGGAGGGTATATAAGATTCGGAATGGCCGAGCATAACGCCGCCTTTACCGGTTTTTAGTTTGTATTGCCATTTTATCACTTGTAGACTTAATGTTTAAATTTTTTGAACAAGTAAGAAAACCGACTTATGAATCCCCTCACCTTGAGTCCAAAAAAAATATTCGCAAATTTTTTTATTTTTTGTTTTAATTAAATTATTATCAAGTTAAATTGCATTTAATAACTTTAAATAATGTAATGGTATTAAAGTTAAAAGCTGTTTACTTTTGGTACAAAATGGTCCATTTGTGTGGGAGGTACCAAAAGGTGGCGTGCCAATAACGCCCACTGTACAAAATGTCAAGTATTTATGTGCACAGGTATTAAAGTTATAAGCTGCTAACTTTTGGTGTAAAATGGTTCTTTTGTGTAGGAGGTACCAAAAGGGGCGTGCTAATATCGGCCACACTGTACGAAATTTCAAGTATTTGTATGCACTGTATTAAAGTTATAAGCGGGTTCTTTTGGTACAAAATAGTCCATTTGTGTGGCAGGTACCAAAAGGTACGTGCCAATGACGCCCACTGATCTGTGGTACTATAAAAGCATTACACTGTAGAAAATTTCAATTATTCATTTGTACGAAATGATATTAAAGCTATCAACAAACAGTTAACTTTTGGTGCAAAATGGCCAATTTGTGTGGGAGGTACCAAATGGGGCATGGCAACTTCGCTCATTTTTCTTGACGTGTTAGCGACTAACAAATTAATACTATGTGTGAAATTTCAGATGCAAGTAGTATAGAAGGTATTAAATAATCAATATTTCACTAAATGTTAGCCCTTTGTGGGGGAGGTACTAGAAGGAGTGGACCAATATGGCCCATCTTCAAACTTAGTCGGAGATAGGGAAAAAATAACGGGTTTTCCAATAAGGATGATATGATTTTGAAGTGCCGTTTCGGCCATTTGTAATATGTCATGATCTGTCATTTGTTTTTCATTGTATTCAGTAGTGTTTACAATTTCATCATGAAGAGATATACGCAAGAACAACGTTTACAAATTATTCAGTTTTAATTAATCGTTCTCCAATTGCAACTTTTCGTGCGCTAAGTCCATTTTTTTAAATAAAAAAAAACACTTTCCAGTCGACCTACGACCTTGACACCCATTAGCAATATTTTAGCTCTCGTTAAGAGCTATCTTTTTTCCATTGACCGATTCCCGATCCGACGTTAAAGAGCTAGAGCAAAAATAAACTTTCCGTTCACATTTGAAAAGGATGCTAAGTCCATTTTTTTAAAATCCAAAAAAAACCCTTTCCAGTCGATCTACGACCTTGGCTCCCATCCATGAGCAATATTTTAGCTCTCGTTAAGAGCTATTTTTTTGCAATTGACCGATTGTGGTTACGTGCCACACAGCAAATGAAGCAATTGAATTGTTGCGAGAAAAGTTTGGAGATTCGAATATTTCAAGAAATTGTGATATTGAATGGCCTCCAAGAAGTTGTGATTTAACACCATTAGACTATTTCTTGTGGGGTTATTTGATGTCATTGGTCTTTCGAAATAAACCAGACTCTCTTCAAGCTTTACAAGTCAATATTGAACGTGCCATTCATGACATACGACAGTCGCATAGCAAGAGCTCAATGCTCTACACTTCTTCCTCATCTCCACAGCTTCTGCATTAGTCATTAGAGTCAATACCCAATCTTTTGGCGTGTTCGCCGATCAAGCAGTGTCCCGTCAGGACTGATACTAACGTAGACAAACTAGTGCGAGGAGATATTTTGATCTTCTCAGGTCATACCTTGGCCAGACTGGTCTAGCTACTCTGCAGGTGCCGATTTCTGTCCATCTTTCGTTGGACTACCTGATTGCCTCTTGCCTAAGCCAAAGCTTGCACGTGGATAGTGGCGCACCAATATCTGCAAATTCTTCGAGAATTTGTAATGTCGTCACTTTCCTAGCAAGTTCATCGGCTTTGCTGTTCCCCGGGATATCCCTATGCCCAGGCACCCATATGAGGTGTATATTAAACTGCTTAGCCATCTCGTTAAGAGATCTGCGGCAGTCGGGGCTGTGGATTTAGGGATGTTGCCTCCAGAGAATTGATGCCATTGGCTGTCCGAGTAAATGACAACGCCAGTGTTGGTTACTATGTTGCGACTCAACCACTTGGCTACTTCCCATATTGACATTATTTCGACTTGATAGACACTGCAGGTATCTGGTAGTCTGTGAGCAATATCCAAACTAAGCTCTGCACAGTGTACTCCGAAGACAACCTTTCATCAAGCTTCGCACCATCCGTGTAAAAGTGGAGATGGTTTCTATTACCTGGTATTCTTCCAACCCATTCATCTCTGGCGGGAATCTAAGTGATGTAATTTCTCTCGAAGGTGTACACAGTTGGTATATAGTCCACTCGGTCGGTTACCATAGCACTACACTTTGATATCCACATGTGATATCATTGTACCTCCACAGGCAGTTTAATCTTATTGCCGCTTTGGTTGCAACTTCTCTCGCCACAATATTCATCGGCAGTATATGGAGTAGGGCTTTTAGAGAATCGGTCGCTGTAGTCCTTAAGGCTCCACTTATGCTCAGGCAGGCTGTTCTCTGAACCTTTGTTAGTAGGTTGGTGATGGTTAGTTTGTCAGTTGCCGTCCACCATACCACAATGCCGTATAACTGTATAGGACGAACTACTGCTATATATATCCAGTGGACGATTTTAGGAGAGATGCCCCACCGCAGGAATATAAAGCGACGTTGGCCTTCCTTACACGTTCTAATACGTTAAGTCTAAATAACAGTTTTCTATCTAGAATTATTCCTAAAAATTTTGCACTTTCAGAAAAGACTAGATCTGTTCCATTTATCCGAGGTGGAAGGTCCACATGTGGGACTTTATTCATCCTAGTAAAGAGAACCAATTCTGTCTTGTTTGGGTTTAAGCCCAAACCGCTGCTTCTGGTCCATCTAGCCAATTTGCTCAGAGCCACCAACTGCACCAAACAGTCACACGTTGAGGATGGAGAGGCTTCTCAATAGAGCCCGACCGAAGTCGGATTTTAAGGCCGAAGCCGTAGCCGAACTTCGGCTAAATTTACAACCTTCGGCCACAGCCGTAGCCAAAGCCGAATGCTTTATACATACATATTTGTTAAAGAATTGTTTAGTCCAGATTCACACTCGGCAATTTTTTCCAAGCAAGTGTCAAAGTTTGTAGGAGAGAGGGACAGGGAGCTCTTTCCGCCTGCCTCTCTCCCACAAACTTTGACACTTGCTTGGAAAAAATTGCCGAGTGTGAATCTGGACTTACTTTGCACCAAAATTTATTTACTAAGCACATAAATTTAAAATCCTTAATGTTATAATGGCAAAGAAAGTATTTTTTCTGAATTGTATACCATTTCTTTAATTTGAATACAGCTGCCCAGCAGCATAAACAACTGCACTCTAGCACACTTTAATTCAAGAACTTTTCTGCCACCATTTCCAAATTTTTGAAACGTCGTGAGTTACAGTATTAAAAAATATTAATGATTCTTGGACTCAATGGCCCATTATTATCTATTCTTACTACTTTATACAAGAATGCTTTCACTACACCATTTTCAATTGTAATTCGAAAAAAGTCAATTGAAATTCGAGGATTCCATTTGAAATTCGAAAAATATCAATTGAAATTCGGATATTCCATTTGAAATTCGAAAAAGGTCAATTGATATTTGAAAAACATCAATTGAAATTCGAAAAACAACAATTGAAATTCGAAACACATCACTTGATATTCGAAGAACATCAATTGAAATTCGAAAAACATCAATTGAAATTCGAAACACATCATTTGAAATTCGAAATTCATCATTTAAAATTCGAAAAATGTAAACAAAATCAATGCTGTATATTAAATGGGGTCGCATTTAAGTGATGCAATTTGTCTGTGTTAAACCTTTAATATTAAAATATTTAAATGTGTTTGGTTTCAACTAATTTTAAATAAATATTCATAAAAGATAAGATCATCTATATGTTTTCTGTTCGTCACATTATATGCTAAGATTAAATCAGCAAATGTGTTTAAATAAATTCTACCCATGAATTATACACTGTCAACAATACTGCACTGTTCAGAACCTTGGAAACTGATGAAAATACAGCAATGCCTTAAGAAACACAATATTCATATAAGTCAAATATAATTGTATATATAACAGAATCTCGCAAAATAGAGAGTAGTAGTGAGAGTAGTCTTCAATTCAATTTCAATTTCACTTATTCAATTCAGTCAGTTTAGTTTAAATGTTTATTTATAGGTTTATTCAGTGCTAAAAAGATTTGTTGTTAATTTTTTTTGTCAATATTTTGTTTATTTAAATTATAAATTTTTATCCGAATTTTTTAAATATTTGAGTAGTTTCAATTCCTCCTTATTTATAGATAGTTTTTATTTTTTATGTCTAAATGTTGTAGCCTATTTAACCATATATGGTCATAAGGTTTGGTTATATTTTTGAATTAAATAAATAAAAAAAAAAAAAAATGGTCTAGTTGCCCTGCGATTACTTTCTTTGTATTTTATAAATTTATTTATAAAATATATTTTTAATAAATAAATAAATTCTACCCAATCTAATGTACAGATTTGTTTATATTTTCGAATTTCAATTGATGTATTTCGAATATCAAATGATGTTTTTCGAATTTCAATTGGTGTATTACGAATTTCAAATGGAAAAATTCGAATTTCAATTGATGTATTTCGAATTTTAATTGATGTTTTTCGAATTTCAATTGATGTGTTTCGGATTTTAATTGATGTGTTTTGGATTTTAATTGATGTTTTTCGAATTTCAATTGATGTGTTTCGAATTTCAATTGGTGTACATATTTGGAATTTCAATTGATTTTTTTCGAATTTCAAATGGAATCTTCGAATTTCAATTGATCTAAATCGAAATGGAATTGATTTTTTTCGAATTACAGTTGAAAATGGTGTAGTTCCTTCCTTCCTTTGATGCCCTTCCTCCAATTTTTTTTTGTAGTATTGTTCACTTCTGTACACTTCGCTGCTCTTATGAAAATTACCATATTAGAATTTTCTTTAAAAAGTCATATAATTATATTTTTTGTACTTTTTGAACAAAAATTCGGCCTTCGGGCAAATTAGGCTAATTTTGTTACCCAATGCCGAATGTCGAGTTTCTGCCGTAGCCGTAGCCGAAGCCGAACATTCGGTCGGACTCTACTTCCCAACAATAACTCTTGGGTTTTCCGAGCCCCAGATGTGACAATTTTGCTTTTTGACGTTGCCATCGAGGTGGAAATGGGCCTCATGAGTCAAGATGATTTTTTGATGATTTTCGATTTTTCGAATTTTAATAATTTCAATGCGTTGTTGAATCGTGTATCGTTCCATTTTTAGTAATGGCGAAGTTTTTACTTGTCAAATGTCAAAGAATAAAAGCTTCAAAAGTGGCAGCTACCGAAATACCGGGTGATTCAAAATAACACCTCTTGTTGGAAAACCCTATACTTTAACATTTTCTGCATTTCTGCTGGAGTGATGCCGTCTGGTCCAGGTGACTTCAAGGGCTCGAAGCTGTTAATAGTCCAGCTTATTCTGGATCTCTCAGTCAACAATCTAGCAACGCTCGCAGTCCACTCGCATTCTTGTTGGTCTTGCTGATCTTCGGGTTCTGTTGGTGAGTTCCCGGAAATGTGTGTCGAGCAGTACATTCAGCGACTGCTCTCTGTTTTTTGTCCATTTATGATAAGGCTGACAGTTTGCAGGTCGTGTTTCATATCTACTTCTCAATGAACATGTGCAAAACTGTTTGATTATGTAGCTCTCCTATAGAGGTCGACCTTTAAACAATATTGCTAAAATTAATCCGTCTTTCCGTTTACCCCAAAACGTATGCGGCGCTTTTCATTGCAATTTTGCCAATTTACTTATTTCGCCACCCCTCGTTGTTGCAATAAAAGTGATTAAAAGACATATTATTGTATTTTGTTTTTGTTTGTTCGGGGGAGAAAAAGGGTTTATCGGCAGTTTGCGTGCTAACCAGTCATTTTTTGTTTATTTATTTATTTAATTTTCTTGGTCACTAAACTTGGACAACGACGAGGCGACACTGCCAACTCGGTGTGTTCGTTTGTGTGTCTGTGTCATATGGGGGTTATCATATTTTTGTTCGCTTTTTTCCACACTTCTTGTTGGTTTTCTTCTTTTTTCCCTAAGTTTATTTTTAAACGTGCTGTGTACGTACATATGTCAGGCCAGAATGAATGACAACAGACCGTCAGACGACAATAAAATATACTCAATACTTAGTCAGTCACTCGGACATACATAAGTAGGCCTCACCTTAATGTGGTCAACGGCGACAAATTGACCTTGTTGACTGGATGGACAGACGGACCGGCGGACGAACGTTCCGACTAGTAGGAATATGTGTTAAGGTGCAAAACACTAATAAGTAAGCTATACTGGTGGCAAATGGCGGTGGCGGTAGAAGGTGCTGATAGGCAGTGGTCAATGGCTGGCCCACAAATCATATTCGTGATTTATTTCAACCAAATCGGAAGACAAATAGACAGACATACACGCATACAGTTGCTTTGGTGGAAAAGACACTTTTTGTTTGATTTACAGCCAACAGAGTTGGAAGAATGACTTTTAGTTTTGTTTTCCGTTTTGGATTTTCTCAAACAGACAGACAACAAGCCTGTTTACTCTTTTGGTTAATAGAGCTGTATGGAGGGTATTACCAATCCCCTCAACCCTGGTATTCGTATTTGTATTCTTTTTTCCTTCATTTTTGGCCTATCACATTCCAATTTTATGCCTTTTTATTTGTTTAATGCATATCATTCACATCTGTTAGTAGAATGTCGAATATTAATTGCTTTATATGTGGATTAATAATGTATTGTTCGCTTTTTTCGCTGCCCTTTTGTATAAATCGAGAGAGCGTCAGACTCGTGGCCCATTAAGCCACATTGACAATGACTCTTCATTGGTTGCTTTTATTTTGGCTAAGCAGATTTTAGGAGTGGTCTGGTCTTCTCTTGGAATTCGTTGGTTTTAAAAGATTTGCTCAAGGAACTCCTTGATTTATGTTGAATTTTTTGTTGGATATGAAACGACCTATAGCTATGATATTCAGTTGTTACTTCGGTCTACGCAAAACGTAATAATTAATTATTATTTTCTGGCAGAAACTAAAAATAAACGAAGTTCACACTTCACAAGAGTTCGATACGTTCTCAATTTCGCAGTACTGTAGCAACCAAAAGCTTAACGACAACGTAACAAAGGAGTGACTAAAGGCCCTAAGTAGGGTTTTCCAATAAGAGTGATATGATTTCCTTGAAAAAAACACACTTATTGTTAAGGAAATTCAAAAGTTTTTTATTTAATGTGAAGTACAATCGATACAATTAAGTTCTAAATAAAACGTCATTCAAATGGCCTCCACGACTTCTTCTGCAGGAACGAATTCGATGAACCCAATTTTCGAGCACTTTTCCACTAAATCAAGTCGTATGTCATAAATGGCACGTTCAATATTGACATGTAAAGCTTGGATTATTTCGAAAGACCAATGACTCACAACTTTTTGGAGGCCATTCAATATCAAAATTTTTTTAAATAATCGAATCTCCAAAATTCTCCCGCAACAAATTCAATTGATTCATTTGCTGTGTGGCACGTAGCCATAATCAGTCAATAGCAAAAAGATAGCTCTTAACGAGAGCTAAAATATTGCTCATGGGTGTCAAGTTCGTAGGTCGACTGGAAAGTTTTTTTTTGTATTTAAAAAAAATGGACAGCATCATTTTCAAATGTGAACGGAAAAGTTTATTTTTGCTCTAGCTTCTTAACGGTACGTCAGATCGGGAATCGGCCAATGGCAAAAATATAGCTCTTAACGAGAGCTAAAATATTGCTCATGGTTGTCAAGGTCGTAGATCGACTGAAAAGTGTTCTTTTGGATTTAAAAAAAAATGGACTTAGCGCACGAAAAGCTGCAATTGCAGAACGACTATTTTGATAATAAAACTGAATAATTTGTAAACTTTGTTTTTGCATATATCTCCCCATGATGAAATTGTAAACACTACTGAATACAATGAAAAACAAATGACAGATCATGACATATTACAAATGGCCGAAACGTCACTTCAAAATCATATCATCCCTATTTTGGAACATTTTAAGTCATTTGGGCAAAGTCCGTCCGTCTGAATGGTTGGTGTGCTCGATAACTCTCGAATGGAGTGACTAAAAATGTTGTATGTGGTAATATTTTTTTCTATCTCATGCTAAATTCGAAGATAGCCATATTAGTGGTCCACTCCTTCTTTTTGCATCTTTTCCATTTTTTAATTCGTTTGGAAACAAACTTTGCATTTAGATGTTTTTTCGTTTAAATATATTTTAACTCTACACCACACTGTGGTTCAGGGTTAATACCCTGTAAGTTTGTTTCATGGCAGATGTTGGTAACATCTAGAAATACTACTGCTAAACCCACCTTAAAGTATAACGAACGACTCAGAATCACTAGCTGAGTCGATTTAATTATGTCTGTCCGTCCGACTGTCCATCTTATGTTGTTCGTTGAGAACATGTCGCAATTTCACTCCGATAGTGCTGAAATTATGCAGTTAGGAGTCTTTCGCATCTGGAAAGAACCCTATTGAAATTGGTTCAGATTTAGATATAGCCCTTTAGGTTAGGTTAGGTTGAGAAGAGGAGGCGGTGAAATTCCGCCTCATGTCCTTGGGCATACACATAAGCCAGTATTCGGCCTGTTGTGCGCTCTAATTGTTATTATTATGAAAGGTCATTGGAAAGTTATTTTAGGAACTCTGTACTGTCAACATAGTTCTTAATCTCCTTCCAGTCTACACCCCTAAGTTGGGTCAAGTCTACGCCCCTAAGAAACGGGATCTATTGTTCGCGAACGGGCACTGGCAGAGGAAATGCTCCAACGTTTCGTCATCCTCCCCTTTAGAAGCTGTATTTTACATCCAATTGTTTTAAAATTCAGCATGGTAGAGTTTCTTTCTTCCATGTACCAACATTGCTCAATTTAAAGAAAATTGGTTCAGATTTAGACATAGCTCCCATATAACGGGTGATCCGAGTAGAGATACTTTTTTCAATAGCCTTTTTTGATAGATCACGTGTGAGTCGTGTCATGCTGTCATGTTATTTTTATTAAGTATTGTTTGGCATTTCATCATGGAAAGACTTACGCCTGAACAACGTTTACAAATCGTTCAACTTTATTATGAAAATTCACGTTCTGTGAGGATGTGTTTCGTACACTTCGCTCATCTTATGGTCAACACAATCGGCCTACTGAGCGTACTATTCGCAACACTATCACCCATCTTGAGACCCAGCATTCACTATTGGATAATATTCGACCGAATAGACCACGTCCAGCACGCAGTGATGAAAATGTGGCGGCAGTAGCTGAGAGATTACACGAAGCACGGTCTTCGAGTCGATTCGGCGCCGTTCGCAGCAACTTGGACTAACGTATGGAACGACTTGGCGCATTTTACGTCAAGATCTTAAATTGAAAGCATAAAAAATACAGCTTGTGTAAGAACTGAAGCCGCCCGACCTTCCTAAGCGACATCGCTTCGCTCTATGGACTCTTGAAAAGTTCCAAGAAGATCCGACGTTTTCGAGCCAAATTTTGTTCAGCGATGAGGCCCATTTCTGGCTCAATGGGTATGTAAACAAGCAAAATTGCCGCATTTGGGACGAAGAGCAACCTGAAGAGATTCAAGAGCTGCCACTTCGTCCAGAAAAAACAACGGTTTGGTGTAGTTTGTGGGCCGGTGGAATCATCTGTCCATATTTCATCAAAAATGATGCCGGTGAGAACATAACCGTCAATGGCGACCGTTATCGTGCCATGATAACCGACTGTTTGATGCCTGAAATTGAAGCTCGTGATCTCGGCGACATTTGGTTTCAACAAGTCGGCGCCACTTCCCCAAACATCGCATCAATCAATGGATTTATTGAGAGAACACTTCGATGAACAGATAATTTCACGTTTTAAACGGGCGGATGGGCCCCAAGATCGTGTGATACCACACCGTTAGAATTTTTCCTGTGGGGATATGTAAAGTCTAAAGTTTATGCGGACCAACCCGTTTCGATTCAGGCCTTGGAACAAAACGTCACGCGTGTCATTCGCCAGTTACCAGTCGAAATGCTCGAACGAGTCATCGAAAATTGGACTCAACGGATGGACCACCTGAGACGTAGCCGCGGCCAACATTTGATAGAAATAATTTTCAAAAAATAAATGCCAAAGAATGTTTTTTCAAATGATAATAAACATTCCCCATTCAATTTGAATTTTCTGTATTTTTTTTCTTTAAAAAAGTAGGGAACCTCGAAATGGATCACGCTATACGTATATGTTTCGGCCGATTTGGCCCTCGGCCCTATAGACGCTGTAGTTTACATCCAATCGTTTTAAAATTTAGCATGGTACAGTTTCTTGATCCATGGACGAACTTTGCCGAATTCTATTCGTTTCTGATTTAGCTATAGCCCCCATATATATTTTTCGTTATAAAAAAAGATTGGTAAATATTTTTCAATGATTTTGATGGAACACCACTTCATTCAAATGGCTGCCGCAGCTGGCCTTGCAGTAACCCCCATGTTTTATAAAGGGTGTCCCACGAAAAAGTTGCGTTTTAAAATTGGTATAAAAACAAAGATGGATAAATATTTTTCGATGATTTTGCCTTTATTGAAAACACACTGGTTAATGATGGAACACCACTTTATTCGCATGGCTGCCTCGACTGGTCTTGCAGTTGACTATTCTGTGTCGACCCAATTTTTCAACACATTTTCGATTGTGTGGCCCTCTATGGCTGCAATTTCGTGTTTCAAGTCGTGAATCGTCTATGGATGATTGGCGTAGCACTTATCCTTAACGGCTCCCCACAAAAAATAGTCCAAGGGAGTCAAAACGCAGTTGCGAGGCGGTCGTAGTTCAAAGAGCGATCGCAAAATGGGCCACCCATTAGCGACCTCTGCAGGAGAGCTATTTGCAAAACATGTTCGTATATGGTTAATCATCGTTGTGAAGAGTTTCATTAGATATGAAACACAAACTGCAAAATGTCAGCCTAATCGTCCGGAAAATGTAGTATTTATGGCTTAAATAAGAATATTTGAGAGCAATATTCTAGATGATGGGGACTATAACAAAATATGAACCGATTTTTGTAATTTTTATGGTGATGAACTCTTGTCTAAATAAAATGCAAACTGCAGTTTCAGCGAAATTGCTTAAATTTTTTTTTTGTAATGCTAATATTTCTCCTTTCCTCATGTTAAGCTCGAAGATGTCCCACATGGGTTCCTTCTGGTAACTTCCCCACATAATACCAATTTCGAACTCGAACATCACTACAAAGTATACCCCATTATTTGGTTTACTCGACTGGAATATGCATTATTAATTGTTGCAATTAGAATAATGTCCAGCTCAAGGCCATTTTGCATCTGCATACATACATTTTTATATGTACATATGTATAGTAAACTTTTTACATGTAGAAAGTAAACTTTTTTACAAATCATTATGGATAATTGCTTTCATTCTTTTATAATCTTTGTCGTTTAATTGCTCACATTTCCCTCCGTTCTTTTTTTGTCCCACAGACATATCTATGTAATATAAGTACGTAAATATGCATATAAATTAGGGATGTAACGAAAGTGGCTTTAGCGAAAGCGAATGCGAAAGCGAATATTGAAATATATTTCTTGCGAATGCGAATAGTGAAATATGCATTTTTGCGAAAGCGAATGCGAATGCGAATAATAGTTTGAGCCATTAGTATCAACAAATTTAAGGAACTGAATTGATACTTTTCCAGGATATTCAGACTGTTTTCCATAGTTTTACCTCCTGTTACCACAAGCACACACATATCTTCAAATTGTGTGAAGGGAATAAGGAGATTTAACACTTTAATAAATGGAAGCGAATACTGAAATATATTTTTGCGAAAGCGAATAATCCAAAGATGGTTTTTGCGAATGCGAATTTTAAAATGATGCGAATAATTCGCGTTCGCATATGCGAATGCGAATATTCGTTACATCCCTAATATAAATATATCTTCTTATCTATTTTTATCAATTTGTGGTTTATACAACTATTTTTTCAAGACAATTATATATTCGTTTGACTTCACTCCCTACCATTTCAATTAACTAAACGTTTGTTTTAATTTATGACAAAAACCGGAAAAACCAAAATGCTATTTATACAGTTTTTTCCTCTCTTATGTAAGAAGCAAAGAAAGTATAAATATAAATATAAACTGTGATGAAAAATATAATTATACAAATATGTTTATCTGCAGCTACAGCTGGACCGACTCTTTTGTAAAATCTGCAATGAATTGGATTGAAAATTATAACAATAAAAAAATGTCGACACTTGTATAGGAGAAGACCTCAGAGGTCGACTCTAATTTGGAGGAAGACCACAGAGGTCGACTCTAGTTTGGAGGAAGACCTCAAAGGTCGACTTTAGTATAGAGTAAGACCTCAGAGGTCGTCTCTAGTATAGAGGAAGACTTCAGAGGTCGAATCTAGTATAGAGGAAGACCTCAGAGGACGACTCAGGTCTAGAGGAAGACCTCAGAGGGCGACTCACGTATAGAGGAAGACCTAAGAGGTCGACTCTAGTATAGAGGAAGACCTAAGAGGTCGACTCTAGTATAGAGGAAGACCTAAGAGATCGACTCTAGTATAGAGGAAGACCTCAGAGGTCGACTCTAGTATAGAGGAAGACCTCAGAGGTCGACTCTAGTATAGAGGAAGACCTCAGAAGTCGACTCTAGTATAGAGGAAGACCTCAGAGGTCGACTCTGGTATAGAGGTAGACCTCAGAGGTCGACTCTGGTATAGAGGAAGACCTCAGAGGTCGACTCTGGTATAGAGGAAGACCTCAGAGGTCGACTCTGGTATAGAGGAAGACCTCAGAGGTCGACTCTGGTATAGAGGAAGATCTCAGAGGTCGACTCTGGTATAGAGGAAGACCTCAGAGGTCGACTCTGGTATAGAGGAAGACCTCAGAGGTCGACTCTAGTATAGAGGAATAACATTTTCTAAAGAATTTTGTTGCTGTGCTGGATCGCAGAAAATAGTCTATGATATTCATATTTCTTCCTATGTGCCTATATAAGAAACATCTTCCCCTCGAAATTTGTTCCTGTCGCCTTGAGCGTCACTTTTTACGCTCTCACGACACAGTCATTCGGTGTATTGCCGTCGTCGAGTTTCGGGATTTTCGACCTTCATTTCACACAAGTTCAAATATTTTGAATGCCACTTTTTAATAAAGCGTCAAGTTGAGTTGTTCGTTGTAGTGTTGGTATTTTAATATACATTTCCTGTCTTTCCTGGCTGCATTTCGTGGAAGTTTTATTTGGCGCTGGCGATGTTGTATATCGTACTACACTATACACTACACACCATCCCATCATACATCATCTTCATTGCCTTCTTCCCATCCAAACATCCATATCAATTTTCGACATTTATTTCTTTCATTTTGATTTTAATTTTTTTATTACCTTTTCCTTCTTCGTCTGCTTGTGTCTTTGTGCCGCTGCCATCGTTTTTTGGAATTGAATTGAATTACATGCAGGCGATCTTGAAAAGTCATTGGCTGAATGCATTGTCGACAGTGAGTTGGAGACAGAATGTAAAGTGGTGCGGCGTCTGAAATTAATTTTAGACAAGGAAATACAAGAGATCTCAACAATGAAGCGGAATGTGTCACGTACATTACAAGAATATGCCTCGTTAACGAGAAGCTATGAGGTAAGTTGGCATAAAACTTAAAAATAAATAAATTTAGCAACTTCCAAATGGCAAATTATTTTGTAATATTTATTAAGTTGCTGTAATATGGTTTGGAGGTTTTCCATTAATTGATAAAAATGAATGAAAACATAAAAAAACTGTTTGTGATACATAAAAGAATAGAAACCATTTTGTTATATAAAGAAAATATTAATAAAAACTCGACTACAGTAGCTTTCCATCTATGTAAGTGCTTTCAGTTCTGATTCATTGTATATTGTGCAGTATAGCAACGACAAAAAATATAGAATTAATTATGTACTACAAATATTAATCATTCCCTATTGCGCACACAAAATATAATTGTTTCCAATGCTAATGAGTCGAACTACGATATTCGTAATATTTTTGGGTGTTTTTTTAAAGGAAACCCCAGAATTGAAGATATCCATATATGAATATAAATTATCCATGTACATTTATGAATATGTTCTTTGAATTTCGTTTATCTATTCCATAATAAACACTTTTTTGAATCATGCACTTGGTTGAATGCAGTAAACAAAACCTTCGTTTTGATTACCGTTTACTTCCGGCCTTTTACATTGTTCTTTGTATCTCCACACACACTTTTCCAACACAGGAACTAGGCTTGATGGGCTGAGGGAAAGTGTTTTATTAGAGAAATAGTTTTATTTACACAAAAAATAGTTGTATTCTAAATGCAATCAGTATCAGTGTTAGCCATTTATATATGGCTAACATATCATTATACCATCCAACATAGGATGGGGGTATTCTAACTTTGTCATTCAGTTTGCAACACCTTGAAATATTGATTTGCAACGTCCGTCCGTCCGTCCGTCCGTCTGTCATCTGTCCGTAATAATAGAGCCAGAAATACTTCTTATAGATGGTATTCTCCTGCTTTGACTGCTATTAAGAACTTGAAGAGCAGACTATTTAAAAAATTTAAAAAATCGGGTTCGGAGACCGATTATGCAAAGTATCTCAATTTAATATCTCAATTTAATATCTCAATTTAATATTGAATCTAGCAGATGTTATGAAATCTATTTAGAGAAGTTAGCCCTCAATTTAAAGTCTAATTCTAAATCTTTCTATGATTTTGTAAATATGAAACGTAGATCTAATCCAAGACCTTCTATGGTTAGAATGGATAGTGAGGAATTCTGTGGTGACCAATCAATCGCCAATGCTTTTGCAAAATTCTTTACATCAACCTATTCTCATCAACAGAGACAATTAGACGTCCCCTACCCTTACAATATTCCTTCATTGAATCAGTTTAGCATACCTTATTTTGATTTTCCATTTGTATTTTCGAGTTTGGTCAAGCTTAATTCTTCCAATAGTGTTGGTCCTGATGGCGTACCTAGTATAATACTCAAAAATTGTGCTCAAAGTCTTGCCCTTCCGCTCACATTACTATTTAATACTTCGTTAAAATATGGCTATTTCCCATCCATTTGGAAAACATCTTACTTAACCCCTCTTCATAAATCTGGAAGCCTCACTGATGTGGTGAATTATCGTGGAATCGCAAAATTAAGTATAATTCCAAAACTTTTTGAGAAAATGGTTACTGAGATTTTATCTCATAAAGTATCGTCTATTCTAAGTCCATTCCAACTGTGACAAATTTGGTGCAATTCTCTTCTCAGGTTATAAACGAGTTTGTTCTTGGTAATCAGACAGACGTGATTTATACAGATTTTAGTAAAGCTTTCGATAGAGTCAATCACAAACTCTTGATACATAAGCTTGATCTTATTGGTTTTAGTAACAACTTATTGCGTTGGATATCGACTTATCTTGATAGTCGTATTCAGATTGTGAAATTTGGTATATCCTGCTCTGATCCGATCTTGGTTCCATCTGGGGTTCCCCAAGGTAGCCATATTGGCCCATTCTATTTCTGCTATTCATCAACGATTTGCCAGATTCAATTTCTAGTTCAAATTTACTGATGTATGCAGATGATGTTAAGATATTTTATTCTTATAAAACATCTGAAGATTCAATGCTCCTTCAAAATGATTTGATTAATTTTGGAAAATGGTGTGATATAAATTGCATGGACCTCAATCTTAAGAAATGTAAACATATGCGTTTCTCTAGGTCGAGGGCGATTCCATCCAGTTTTAGTCTTCATGGTTCCAATTTAGATACTGTTGAATCCTTTGTGGATCTTGGTATATTGATGGATCCTAAACTCAATTTCAATAATCACATAATTACAATGGTGAATAAAGCTTATGGCGTGCTTGGTTTCATAAAGCGATGGGCGAAAGAATTCGTAGATCCATATGTAACTAGGCAGTTATATACGTCACTAGTTAGACCTATTCTAGAATATGGGTCCGTAGTGTGGGACCCCCAGTACGGGACTTACGTTGATAAGATTGAATCGGTTCAAAAACAATTTTTATTATTCGCTTTAAGACATCTTCATTGGAATAGTGATTTTAGTCTTCCACCCTATACTAGCAGGTTGAGTTTGATAAGACTGCCTACTCTCAAGAGTAGACGTATTATGCTGAACACAACCATGGTGCTGAAAGTTATAAATGGTGATGTTCCTTCTAATTTTATTTTGTCTAGGATTGGATTCAATGTACCTTGTAGACCTTCCAGATATTACCAATTATTACATATTGATTTTCAACGTACAAATTATGCTTCGGCAGAGCCCATTCGTAGAATGTGCATGGATTTTAACACTTTATATGAAGTTATTGACATTGATGTAGAAATTGATGTAGTTAGATCTAGAATAATATCTTTTTTAAATGTGTAAGTAGACTAATTTTATTGTTTGCATGTGCCGGCTGATGAAATTTTTCTGTAGCTGGTATTTCCACCCTCTACTATTAACCCGCCATGGTCCGGATCATGGTGTGTACGCAATCCCTACGTCATGGGGATGTGGCCCCCTCGGTAGGAAGGGGCGGGTAAGAGTGGTTGCGTTGGGAACGTTCGTTAAAAAAAAGAAAAAAAAAATAGTTGCAGATCGTTTGGGATTGCAAATGGGCCATATCGGTCAATGTTTTGATATAGCTACTAAAGGGTCCCCCAAATAACTTTTTTTTGAAAACATCGAGTGTAGCTTCGGCTTTGTGGCACGTAGCGCCGTCCAGTTGAAACCAAATGTTGCCAATATCCTCATCTTCAATTTTTGTGAACAAAAATTCGTTCAACATGGCCCGATAACGATCGCCATTGACTGTAACGGCCACTTGCTCATTTTCGAAGAAAAATGGCCCAATTATGCCTCTGGACCAAAATCCGCACCAAACAGTGACTCGTTTTGGGTGTATCGGCTTTTCAATGTATGCGTGCGGGGTTTCTGTGCCCCAAATGCGACAATTTTGCTTGTTTACATACCCGCCAAGATCAAAATGAGCTTCATCTGAAAAGATGATTTTTTTTGGCAAAATCGGCATCTTCTGTATGTCGATCGCTCCCAGCGTTGTTCAAGCGTATACACAGCCATATTCGTTCAGCGGAAGGATAAAACTAATTATCTGTCAAATCAGACATGAGCTAAGTGTTACCATTCACGAAATAAGCACTAGCTGAAAAAAGCGTTAGATGGCGAAACTCTCGAAAGGAGTAACCGATTGACTTAAAATTTGGTATGTGGTAATATTTTCTTCTATCTCCGGCTGAGGTCGAATATGAGTCATATTGGTCCACTCTTTCTAGTACCTCCCCCACCAAGGGTTAAGATTTAGTGAAAGCGGCATTAAGAATAAAATGTCTATCAATGTGAAGGTATAAGAACTATGCCCATATAAGGCTATCACAATGTAGTGCTACGGTAACCAACGGTGTAAACCTTCGAAAGGAACTTTTCTCCTAAAATACCTGCGAGAGCGGACTGGGTTGGAGGAATCCCTGGAAATTTATAGCCTGTTTATGTAATTTAAAAATTTGCTTTCGTTGGCCTGCCAGACGACAAACAGCTGATTTGGGTGTCACTTAGAGATCTATAGTTGAGACAAAAAATCGATTTTCCGACTTTTAGATTTTCACAAAGTAGTGAATAAACGATTTTTCAACCTTTTGAATGATTGAAATGTCGATGTTCGACTTTTCAAAATCCACTTTTGACTATTAAAAATTGATTTTTGACTTTTAAAAATCAATTTTTTGTCTTAGCAAGGAATTCCACAGAAATAACTTACATTTAGTTATTAAAGAAAAACCATAAGTTGTCAATGACCTCGCGTAGACCTGCTGACCTTCAAAATTGAATATCTTTTAGAAAATTTTGTTAAAATATAATTTTTATATATCATTTCCATAAAGTAATTGCTTAAAAGTCAGAAACAACGCCTTTTTAAAGAGGAACACTATTTCAATTAAATTTTCTAGAAAAAATTCACTTTTAAAGATTTTTTGTATAAGAATGTATTTTTCTAGATATATCTTATTTCGGTGAATTATATAATTTTCTAGAAAAAACTAAATTTTCAATAAAAATTATTTCAATTTTGTCGCAAAAGTCGAAATGAAAATCGATTTTCGACTTTTTGCCTAGGCAAAATCGATTTCGAATTTTCGACTTTTTCCTATCAAAAGTCGATTAATCGATTAGTCGAAAGTCGATTTATACATCCCTAGTGTCACTAACTACATCACAATGACATGTCGAACGATAATGAACTCGTACGAAATCGTAAGCATTTCAGTGTAAATTTTGGTTTCTCAATCTCTCTTTGCTGTCATCTGGGCGAACACAAATGTCAGATCGAGTCACTTTATTTTATTTGACGACTGATAGGAACAATGACAAAAAAACGTTATTAAAAGCAAAAATTAGTAGATGCATCTGTTAATATATTAACATAATTATGGTAAAAACAAATTATTATAAAATTTATATTCATATTTAAGCATAAAGAAGTCAACATTGGCAGCTCGCTAAGATGGAAAAAAATCATCAGAGCACAATGAGAGAGATTTTTTGGCCACCGCTAGTGTAAAGAGTACAGAGGTGTATTTGCTAAGGTCGACCATACAAAAATATGTGCTAAAGGGTTTTCCAACAAAGGTGTTATTTTGGTATTCAAAGAAAAATGCAATTTTTTGAGATAAATGATCGGATGTTTGTTTCATAATAAAGAGGAAGGTATGCCGTTAATAATGAAAAACAACATCAGCCAAATGACCACCACGACCACGCTTACAGGACGATATCCTTTTCATGAAATTTTCCATAACCAAATCGCAAAGTGGCTGCCCTATGTCCTCGATAGCCTCACGAATTATATCTTTGAGGTCTTAATCGACGCTGGGCTGTTGGCGTAGACCTTATCTTTCACGTGGCACCAAAGGAAGAAGTCGCAAGGTGTTAAATCACAAGATCTCGGTGGCCAATTGTGATCACCTCTTCGAGAGATAACACGGTCCGGAAACTTTTACCGTAACAGAGCAATGGTTTCGTTGCTTGTGTGGCACGTAGCGCCGTCTTGTTGAAAGTAAACGTCCAACACCGACCATTAAAAATCATTAATCATCTCTCGATAGCGCAATCCATTCACCGTAACTGTTGATCCAACCTCATTTTCGAAAAAGTAAGGTCCAATGACCCAGCCGGACCATAAACCGCACCAAAAAGTTTCACGTTGAGGATGGAGAGGCTTCTCAACAATAACTTTTGGGTTTTCCGAGCCCCAGATGCGACAATTTTGCTTGCTGACGTAGCCACCGAGTTGGAAATGGGCCTCATCAGTCAAGATGATTTTGTATCGTTCGTATCGTTTTGTATTGTTCGATGATCGTGTATCGTTCCATTTTTAGTAATGGCGTAGTTTCTACTTGTCAAATGTCAAAGAATAAAAGCGTCAAACGTGACAGCTACCGAAATATCGGGTGATTCAAATAACACCTCTTGTTGGAAACCCCTGTATTTTAAACTCCACTTTTATATAGATAGTTGAAAGCTTGTTAAGAAGACTGACTTCGATTTACACTGCAAAGCGCTTAATCTTGATATAGTCCACAGACTACCAGATACGTACAGGGTCTATCAAGCTGAAATTTACTCCGACAGAAAGGCTGCCATTAAATATCTGGAGGCTACATCCCTAAATTCAGAAACAGCGCTCGACTGCCGCAGATATCACAACAAGATGGCTAAACAGTACTTTGTAAAAATACCTGGGCACAGGGATATCCCGGGGAGCTGCAAAGCCGAGAGAAAAATGCTGGTTATCCGACGGCAGCCGGTACTATGTACCGGATTGACTAGAAGCAGCAATTCTTCGGCCAGGGGCTGCCACCTCAGCACTGCGTGTTTCATGTTCGCCAATGGGAGAGCCACATCACGGCGTATCTGCTTCGAATTCTTTTGGTCCGTGTCGCGTTCGAACAAAATCCCGGACCATAACAATATTTCTGCTCTGTCTGCGGGAACCGTATCCACCAGTAAGGTGTTCCCGATGTTTGGAGTGGGTGCACATCATAGGTTGCTCTGGCCTCAAGCACACCAGGAAGTATCACAGACTGCAATACATTGCAGCTTGCTGTGCTTCCGTATCCCACAGTGTGTCCCAGGAGTCGCAGTCGTCTTTGTCGTCTACATCATCAACGTCTTTGATGTATTGGACACCTCCGCAATCTCCCTTATAGCAAATCAACAAGCACTGCATTCAACACCACATATTGCTGTACCAACCCCTGAGCATACATCAATGGTTTCCGTGGCGAGATCAACGAGATTGTAGACTTCATGAGTCGGAAAACATCAAGGTCGTTGCGATCCAGGAATCGAAGCTGAACGGCACATGCAGCTTGTACAGTTGTCAGGGTTACAATGGTCGCATACGCTACGTAAGGATCGCACCTTTCTGTGCAGTACAGTCCTATCTCGCCTGAGCTTGACATGTTTTCATCATAATTCGAGTTTCTGCAGCTAAAAATAACTCACCGGGAGCACTACCACTACAACAACATCTGATCGCACAAGTCAACAGGGAACCTAAAAATAGACATAACACCATGACGACTATTAACAGAAATGCAGCGCTTCTAGTGGAGAATAGAAACGGCAACACTCAAATAACATCCAATTGAGTGGATGAAAACAACATAAGGTTACCGCGATAATCGGATATATGCCGGAACGAAGTCTGTAATAGAAATAGACTTAAGGATTATCAACTCAGCGTATCCAAGCTGCTACAACAACAACAACAACAACTAGAGACCGGAACATGGAATGTATGGGAGTAGCAGTTGAGTATCGGACTGCCGAGATAGAGCTGTAGAACGTATATATACCGCCGATTGGTATATGTTCTCCTCGTTATTTGCCGGACATTAGACCGTTACTCCAAGGCAATACCCGCGTGGCCTTAGAAGTCTTTAATGCCCATCACGAGCTTTGGTATTCTCTCCTAGGTAATGACCAGCGAGACATAGCTTTGGCTGAGCAAATAGATGGCTCTACGTTTTGCACATTGAATAAGGACGATCCAAACGGATTATGGGTGATTGAAATTCCGAGGCATCATCAACGCAGCAGCCGCTTGCTTTATCCCTGCTGGTGGAATACCCGAGATACAAACTAATTTCCCAGCAGATGCAGCCGGACTCGAGCGTGATGAAATTCGTCGCTCTAACCCTGCTGATCCTAGAATCACTTTATCTAGAAATCAATTGGAATATAAGCGGAATAAATGCTGGATCATTTGAAGCAGTGCAAATTAAGTTCCGGTATTGGTAAATTGTGGGCAAAGGGTAAGTCACTCTCGAATCCAGGTAGGGAGACGACCGGGCTGCAATCAAATTTGGTGCTACCACTGTGACTAACCCGAAGAGTTGCGCGTGTTATTTTTAGCGGCAATTTATAGAGCCCTCCGAGAATTACAGGGGGAAAAGGAGAGTCATGCATCGTATTCATTCTCCGAGCCGAAAAAGCACCACCACAATTTACAGTTGCAGAAGTCATCCGTAGCTATGCTGATGTTGAAGCAGTTGGACATTAGTATCTGACTAATGTTCTTAACCACTCTGACAATACCCGAAGCCTGGATAATGGGCAGAGTACTCTCGCTACTGAAACCAGGGCTGTGGAGTCGAAGTCGGCGTTTTTTTGCTGCTTTCAGTAAATTATACTTTCCAATAAATTCATTATATATTTTTAAAATATTTTGTATAAATATATGAATAGATACACATACGAATGAATATGTTTGGTCCGGAATATAATTGATTCAGTACATTTTATGAAATCGATCTTGGAGTCGCAGTCGGAGTCGACTCCGAGATGAATTGTGCAAAATTATCTAATTCAACTATTTTCGCGATCAAAAATTTTGATTGATATGTGTACTTAAACATATTTATACAAAATAAGTAAAAAAATAATAAAATTTATGCATTTGAAAGTATAATATCATGAAATTTGCAAAAACAACGCCGACTCCGACTCCACAGCCCTGACTGAAACCGTGCCAACATGCGAGTAAGGGAGATTCGTACAGGCCTATCTCTCTTCAGTAGCAAAGACACTTGGGGCTTCAATACTCCCAAGCCTGATTGAACATTTTCCAATTGGTGCTCTTCAGCAAGGATTCCGAAAGCAGCATAGTACGACTACTGCTTTACACGCCGTTGCCTTAACCAGAACAATCCCGGTGACTGGACCGTCCTCGTGGAGCTTGACCTGTCGATGGCCTTCGGTACTGTCAACCACGCTAAGCTTTTTCAGGACATCGCCAACACGTCCCTCCCGAACAGTTTAAAACGATGGAGCATTAATTATATGCGGAATTCAGAAACAAAAAGTTAAAACCCCGTAGAGTAAAACAGGGAATTCCCTAAGGTGGGATGATTTCTACGGCACATTTTTAACATCTAGCTTTCTGACTATACGATTCTGGCGTCGAGACCCTTGATCCATGATCCATGGAAGGAAGGCTGAATGTCTACCTTGCTGAGATTGCCAAATTCTTCGCTGCGAGAAACCTGACGATATCCGCAACAAAATCATCTGCAAATGTTCTTGGTGTCACATTTGATATCCTCTTCAGGTCTATTAACTTGTTCCCAGGACTCTTTCGACCCATCCAGTGGAAGCAGCAACCTTCCCAAAAATAAAAACGAAAAATCGACCCAAAACCGAAGCCAACCATCTCATCAAACTTCGAACCATCCGTATAGAAGTGGAGACTATATTATTTGGTATTCTGCCAACCCATTCATTTATGGCTGGTATCAATATGATGTATATGGTCCACCACGCCACAATGCCGCACAGTAGTGTTGAATGAACTACTGTAATGTATATCAAATGTACGATTTTAGAAAAGAGGTCCAACGTGGCCCTACAACTTTTATATAAAAATATAAGGCGAAGTTGCCCCTATAGGCGAAGTTGGGCTTTCCTACAATACATTAAGTCTTAAGGACAGTTTCCTGTCTAGGATAGTAATTAGAAATTTTGAAGTTTCAGAAAAAGACTAGCTTAGATCCATTTAGCCGAGAAGGGTTCACATGTGGAACCCTGTACTTCATATTAAAGAGAACCAAGTGGGCCTTGTTTGGGTTTACGCTCAAACCACTGCTTCTGGCCCATCTGGTCAATGTCTCTGAGGAGTACATTAGCTAAGTGAGTCTGTATTGTGCCACTCTAACCCAATACTAAGCGATTAGTTAGGTGTTTCCATTATTATGAGCAGATTTGTACTTTATTACTAATCAACCCAATATTATCTAATGGATAATCGATATCACTTATGTGTTATTTTTAGATATTACGAGTTTATTCAATTATCAGTAACTGAGATTGTTTTTCTCATTGTTTTTTATTTGAAGTAACTCTCAAAAGCGAAGGAATATTGGTGTTTTTCTTATTTTATTTATATTTTAAAATTAAAGCAAAAGTAAACTATTTCTTTTCAGTACCTGACCGAATGCTTTGCTGTCTGTCTGTACTCTCTAATTAATTAAGTTTATTGCTTGGGAATTTCTTTTTCTGTTGAAAAATGCTCTGGCATCCAAAAGTAAATTAAAAACTTGTAGGTATTATCTTTGTCATAGACAATTTCTCACCCAAACTGTAGCGTCGTCTAACTTTGATAACAACAATTAATCGGCATATTCTAATTAAAAACCTTGTGCTGCTATTTATGTATATTCCATGTGAAAATTAAGACTCTACTAATCGAAATAGGGAATATGAATTCCATATCTTAGTATGTGTCAATTAAAAGTTTGGCTACTTACAATTAATTTTAGTTGATTTTTTTGTTAGAGGGCTCTGACGAATGGTTATTATCATTCTTATCATATCTATGGAATGTCCATAATTATATGGAATACCTACCACCTACACACACACACGTTGTGACATATGTGACATTTATTGCAACCATGTATTTCCACTACTTCACATATCACACTTCATAAATACCAATTATGTCAATATTATGATTATAGGCATTTCAAAGACACAAAAAACAACAAATAACATAAAAAATATGGACAACGAAATGTAAAAAATCTTGTAAAATACAAAATGTATTTGTTAAAAAAGACCAAATACGTTTGACTTTTATGGCTGACTTTGCTGTCCGAACAGGAGCGATAACAATGGTTGCACTGCTTTTAAAAAGAAGATAGTTTTGCTGGGTAATAAGGAGACTTAACCCCGTTTTCAGGAAGCTCTGCTAACGCTAACCAGCCGTTAAAGATGTCAAACTCCATACAAACTATCCGGAATAACTGTCGGCTAGCGCTAAATGAGCCTTAACCAAGCTTCCATAAAATATGTATAATATTGAAATCGAAAGATCTTCAAAAAATTCTGTATGCAACTTTGCGAATATTTCCTAGTTTATTCATATGCCTGCGCATTAAATCCTTATATGTATGTATGTATATTTCCCCATAATCCACTTATGTTTGTTTTTACAAATCTGCTTTTATGAACAAACAAAAATTGATTTCATTTATGGTTACGAATCGTTTTTTTTTGTTTGCTCTGCTTTTCTTCTTATTTAATTGAATTATCTGCCTTTTGAGCGTGTAAAGAAGAATGTGTCAGTTTCGTTTTCTTTCAATCCCCTCCACTACTACCACCACTCGTATTGTGGCTCAACTTTTCAAAATTGAAAACGTGATATTGTCACAAAACATATTAGAATATCACACTTGCCAAAGCATGAGGAGGAGCTGGAGAAGGCGGGGAGTTGCTAAATGCGAATCTCCAATTCACTTACATACATATGTACATACATTCGAATTTCAGCTGGAGCAATAATTACGATGACGCAGCCGGCGGCGCTGGCGACAAGAACGATAACAACTGACACTATCTACTACGACTGCTTGTTGAGAAATATGAAGAATATAAACAAAAAACCCAATAGCGCTGAAAAGAAATGCATTCCTTGCATTCGTTTTAAATGCGAAACAGTGAAGCGTCAAATAATTGGATAGAAAATGCCTTTTGGATTTTTTTTTCAAAGAGATTTTAATGAATTTTAAAACTGTATTTCAAAAGGTTTATTCCAAGGAGGAGTTGAAGATTTTGATCATAATAAACTAGATATAAAACGATAATCTTAAAATGCACAGTATTCTTTCATAGATCAAGAATCGGAAGGAACAAATAGATGGGACTATACATAATCTAAACAGATTTTCATCAACTTGGATCAAAAACCTGAAATAATATAAAGACCGGGCGTAAAATACAGTTTCGATAGAGCTTAAATACTAAATATGCAGGAACATAGTATACGAGGGCTGCTGTATATATGTCTGGCCTAATAATGAAAATTCGAATATTTATCATCAGAAATGGTTTTATTGTTTTTCAAAGTGTTCTCCAACATGATTTATACACTTTTGCATGCGCTCAAACCAATTGTCGAAGCACTTTTTCCACTCAAATTGAGACACCTCCAAAACATGGTTTTTGAACGCTTCAACATCATCATCTGGTGACGAAAATCGTTGACCACGCATTTGTTTCTTGATGTGCGGGAATAAAAAGAAGTATTGGGTGCCATGTCAGGGCTGTACGGCGGATGACCCATCAATTCGACGTTTTGGCCGGTCAAAAAGGCGCTGGTTTGAGCCGATGTGTGGGAGCTCGCATTGTCATGGTGCACAATGATTCGTCGTCTCTTGTTCATTTTTCGAATATCTCCGAAGACTTCAGGCAAACAAATTGTGGTGTACCACTCAGTATTGACCGTCCTACGTTGCTCAAGCGGAACAGTCGCCACATGACCAGTTTTGCCGAAGAAACAGTCGACCATTTGCTTCGAAGTACTTCTTCCTCGAACAACTTTCCTTGGATTTGGCTTGTCTTCGAAGACCCACACGGTCGATAACTGTTTTGTGTCGGGCTCATACGCATAGATCCAAGATTCGTCACCTGTGACGATCTTATTAACGTCTTTTGAAGCACCGCGATCGTATTTTTTCAAAATTTCTTTGCACCAATCGAAATGAGCCTTGTTTTGAGCGATTGTCAAAGTGTGCGGGATCCAACGAGAACAAACCATGTTTTGGCCGTAAACATGGTTTGTTCTCGTTGGATCCCGCACACTTTGACAATCGCTGTCCATGCAATATCGAATGTAGTATGCTGGTGGAAGAAATGCCCAAGGATGCCTCTATCTCACGGTATGTCACATGACGATCTTGCATTATCAGTTCACGCACGGCATCAATGTTCTCTGGCACAACGGCCGTTTTTGGACGACCTTCGTCTTTGAGCGAGCGTCGGCCACGATTGAATTCATTAAACCAGTTTTTCACAGCGCTATAGGATGGTGCTTCAAGTTCATCGATGCACTCTTGTCGTGATAATCCACATCGAAAGTTGTGAAAAATAATCGCACGAAAATGTTCACGAGTTAATTCCATTTTTGTGCCAAATTGATTTTTTCACGTTTATGCTAACAAATGTCAAACTTTCCCATGGAAATGTCAGAAATATATATATCCACCCTCGTATTTTTTTCCGCTTCTGCCAAATGTTGCAATGATCGAGAGTAATGTACAATTTCTATACCGCTTTGTTACCAAATCGTTGAAACTTATACATATATGGGGGCTATATCTAAATCTAAACGATTTTCCCCGAATTTGGCAATGTTCGTTTATGTTATAATAAGCCTCAGATATAAAATACGGTTTCTACAGGGCCTGCATGTCAAATCGGTTGTAACATATATATGGAAGCTATATCTAAATCTGAACCGATTTTCCACAAGTTCTTGCAATATTCATTCACGTACAGATGGGATATAAAATACAGGTTCTACAACGCTTACATGTCAAATCGGGGGTAAATATATAAAGAGTGTTTCTTTTAAACGTGTGGTTTTATTTATTTATTGAATCCATAATCGTAATATAAAGCCAATAAGGCCAATCAATTATAATACATTGTTAACACAACCTGAGTTATAATCTTAACCTATAATTAACAAAACTTATAAAAAGAGCACAAACAACCTATCCTCTGGCTCCCCAGCCATAACATATAAAACCTAAAGAAAGGGGAAAAAGGTCAATGTACGTAGTAAACTAAATTGAAAAACGATAGTAGATGAACATACAAAAAGATAATTATTAGCACTTTATGTAGCCTTTGAGTAATTACGAAGTAATGAAAGAACATTCGAAGTGATATAAAAATATTTTCGTTAATACTGATATTATGGGATATAGGAGTATACAAAATTAAAAAATTAAGTCTATTACATTATGAAGACTGAAATTACGAAGCAAACAACTCCAATAGTTTCAAACGAAAAACATTATTAGAGTGCGAGAAAATTCGCAACTCATGAGGCAGTCCATTCCAACTTCGTGCTATTCTGACCAAATACGATCTAGCATAAATATTTTTCCAGATCCTAGGAATACGAATTTGTGGGTTCCTAGTAGATCGCGAAAAAGTAAACCTTCTGGCCAATTGTAGGGGCATATTTCTTTTAATTACGCTATAAAACAGACACAAACTACGGAAATGCACAAAATTTTCAAAAGTGCAACCCAGAAAGCGTTTAACGTAGTCAGATATATGATCCCTTCGACGAATACTATAAACGAAACGCGCAATTGTGTTTACAATACGCTTAAGCCTAAAGAAAAGCAAACCAATAGTTCCAGACACAGCTTCAAGACCATACAATACCTGAGACATCAAAAGGGCATGAGCAAGCCTTGCCTTGATACGGAGAGGAAGGTATAGATTAGAAGTATAAAGGCTACGCAAGGAAGCCCAATCTTTGCCCGATAATGCTTCAATGTGATTTTTTTTTTTAAAGAAAGTTCACAATCAATAACGACACCTAAGCATATATGATGATTTACAAATTCAATTTGATTGCGAGATAAACATATGTTCAAATTCGGCAAAACGCGGTTAGAAGGACCAAACATTATAGCTTTTGATTTTAACGGGTTCACAGATAAGGAATTTAGAGATGTCCAATCCAAAAATCTACGAAGACAGGAGTTTATGTCTCTTTCACAAGTCTCTGGAGAAGTAAGGCTACCACTAAACAGCAAGAAAATATCATCAGCAAATAAGAAGGTCCTACATATACTAGAGTTAGTATATTGTTGAAGGTCATTAACGTACAGAGAAGAAGAAATAAAACACATATAATTTAATGTTATGGCCAAGAATTCAGCTTTATTATAAAGATAAGGGTTTGCCATTATGTTTTAAAAATGATTTCGGGCAAGTAGCCGCCGCGGCTGTCTCGAATAAATTCCAGCCGAAGGGCCCAATTTTCGACCACTTTTTGCAGCATTTGGGGCTGTATGTCAGCAATAACGCGCCGAATATCTGCGTAGACAAGCGACTTCACATAACCCCACAACAAATAGTCCAGCGGTGTTAAATCGTACGATCTTGGAGGCCCACGACGCGAGATAATGCGCTCACCAAAAGTTTCTTTCAATAAATTGATTTTTTCGTTGGCTGTATGAAATGTAGAGCCGTCTTGTTGGAACCAAAGGTCGTCCACATCAACATCCTCCACTTCAGGCACGAAAATGTCATTAATTATGGTTCTATATATTGTCACCAGAAACGAAAAAGGGCCTATCATCATGTTTGAAAATTTTACAGGGGAAACAAAAAACTAAATAAAATGAAAAGTGCTGTCGTTAGAAAAACAGGGTTTTCAGGATAGTATATAAACATAATGATGCATATATAGAATCACACAAACATGATTTATAACTTGTTTGTGAAAATTGCGTGAAATAGGATTTTTTACTATGAAAAAAGAAATATTTTGTTTTTAGGCCCTTTTTGAATCCATCGAAATCCATCAAAAACTGAATTTTAATTTTTCTTGTAGTTACGCCCTTTTTCATTTCTGATGACGAAATAATATATTTGAAGAAATATGGACCAATGATTCCCTCTGCCCATAGAGCACACCAAACAGTGACTTTTTGTCGATGTAATGGCGTCTGAACAATGTTTTTTTGTGGATTATCATTACACCAAATGCGACAATTTTGTTTATTAACATACTCATTCATCCAAAAGTGAGCTTCATCGATGAACAACGTTTTCTTGTGAAAATCGGGATCGGTGGCCATCTCGTTTTGGGTCCATTCACCGAACGTGCGACGCGCTTGATGGTAGTTCGATTTCAATTCTTGCACGAGTTGGATTTTGTAAGCACGCAAACCCAGATCCTTCCGCAAAATCTTCCATAAAGTGGATGGGCAAAGCTCCAACAGTTGCGCGCGATGGCGGATGGACTCATTCGGGTCTTCTTCGTTACTCTGCTCCACAGCAGCAATAGCGCCTTCGCCACGCACTGTATGGCGTCTCTGAGGATGGGCTTTATCCACTAGAGCAAACGTGGTGCGGAACCGATCCATGGTTGCTCGAATTACCGACTCTGCTGGGCGATTATGTTGACCGAATATTGGACGCAGCGCGCGATGCGTCGCTCGAACCGAACCATTATTTTGGTAAAACGATTTGAAAACATTGTTCCGGAGTAAGTCTATTCATTATGAAATGGCAAACCAAACTGAGCATAAGTCAAGTGACAGATGTCAAAAAGACCAACTCGGAAAAAAGTATTGCCGGATTGAAAACCGAACGTCTACCAAAAACACCTTGTATATGGGGGCAATATCTAAATCTGAACCGATTTTCCTAAATTTTTGTATTATCTTTAAGTGTATCAAGATACTTCTTTGTTTCTATTTTTATTCAGATCGGTTACAATATATTGCTTATACGAGGCATATATGTTAAATCGGAGGTACATATATATGGGAGCGATATATAAATTTGAACAGATTTTGATCAATTTCAATAGCGATCGTCCTTAGGCCAAAAAATAGCACTTTATAACAATCGGACCACAAATACGGTCAGCACTTTGACTACAACGATATATCTACAGTCGGAAGGACGTTCGATCGGTGTAATAAACGATGAGTCTATCTCTCATTATATCCTGGACCACAGTGTTGTGTAGGGTATAAATATAACAGAAGCACACATATACTTGATCTAAATTTGAGACGATTACCTTGCAACTCGTACTATGAGCCAATTTATCAAGTAATCACTCTTTTAAAATTGCATAAAAATCGTTTGGGAAACTTGGCTTTTCTAACCCTTACATGCATAGTCGAAATGAACATATATGTGGGGGCTATATCTGATTCTTAACCTATTTCCACTAAATTTACTAGTATAATTAAATGGCTGAAGAGACTTCCCTCTGCCCATTTGTACCTTGATCAGGTGTAAAATACAACTTCCATAGCTCTTTTTTATATTTTCCTCCCTAATAGGCATATATATTAGGAAGGAAAATATAAAAAACCTTCTAAAACATTAAAATATGAGGCTGTATCTAAATAACTGAGTACCGCTAGATTTAGTAGTCTTTATAAGTGGCTGAAGAGACTTTGCACTTCCAATTTTACGTTGATCGGGTGTAAAATACAGCTTTTATAGCTGGGTCAGAATATTTAATATCGGCCTATATACATAGTTTATTTCTGCCTAAAATGTTTATAAGCAGTTATAAATAGGTAAAATAAGATCTCGCTATCATTTTTTTTAAAAAACTTTTTTTGAAAACATTTTGTGGGCATTTTAAATTTTGAAAAAATTAAAAATATGAGTTTTTGTGTTTTACGAAATTTGTAATTGCTATCGATCGGCTGAACCGATTTTTGCAAAGTTTACTTTGTTTTAAAGAGGACACAATGCGCAATTTTTTTCAATTTTTTTTGAAAATTTTTGAAATTTTATTTACGAAAGTTTTTTTTTTAGAAAACCTTTGTAGGAAAAATTGCTCCCCCATCGATTTTCTTCAAATTTTCACAGAATAATCATCGCACTCTCACAAATCCAGAATAGTAAAAAATGTTTGTGAGACTCAATATTTGTAAAAGTTTTGGACGAAATACCAAGACTAGTCTGACAATTTTCGCCTGTTTTTGCAAAACACTGCACAGTGGTACGAATTCAAAAAGGGGAAATAATTCGACCTTTTCTTAACCAAACAACCGATTGCGACCAAACTTGGCATGGTAGATGAAGAGGTGTTAGAGAAGTTAAGTTTTAAATTTGGGCCCCCTATGTCAGACAGGGGCGGAGCTAGAAGGCCTCAAAGTTGGACACATCGGGTGAAGAGAATGTTCAAGCGCGTGTAACTCGTGTTTCTTTTCCAAATTAATAAAAAGTTATGACCACTTGAAATTTTGATGCTTTTTTCCTAAAAAAAAATTGACAAAAAATGGATTTTTTTTTTGAAAATATAACTTCAATATATCGTCATATAGAAAATTGTATTGCCCATCCAGACATGTTGATAAGGATGAAATCGGTACATATTGTGCTCCGATATTTACAAAATACTAGCACACGGTAAGGAAAAAAATTAAAAATTCAATTTTTAATTGCAGATATCTGGGTAGTTATTCGAGATAATTCTTAGGTTTAAACAGTTTATTTATAGCCACAGTTAGAAGAACAATGATCGAATGAATCGCTCAATTTCTGTGGGAGGTAGAAAAAGGAACATGACAACTTCGATAAGTAGTACAGGAATTATTAAAGAATCAATATTTCACTAAATTTTAACCCATTGTGGGGGAGGTACTCAAAGACGTAAACCAATATGACCGATCTTCGTACGTTGTCTGAGATAGAAAAAAAAAATTGAAGTCAGTCGGTTAATCCTTTCGAGAGTTATCGTGCGCACCATCCAGACAGACAAACGGCACTGCTCATGCCAAAATTGAATGGCTCACCTCCCACACAAATTGACAGATTCATGCGAACGCAACATTTTCAAAACTTCTGCAACATTGTTTCATATTTTTAGACAACATTTCCAATATATAGACTGACAAAGAATGAACTTTTTTTACAGCTTTCTCCCACCCGAAGTACAATATTACATTACTCACAAAGTGAGGGTGTACCTTAGTCGGTTTAACCGACTGAAATTTATAAAGTTAGGTTAGATTAAGGGAGGAAGACACCAGATTTCGTCTGATGTCTGAAATAAAGGCCAAATTTCTTATTTGTTCTAAATTTAATGTTGAAAAAATTTAAAACTTACCTAAAAATATTGATTCAATCTATTTTTTATTATTGAATTATTTATTTTTTATTTGAATCATTTAAGAATAACAATTTGCAAATCCTTTAAAACCTAAACCATCCTTATACTGTAGTGTACATAGTACACATTCAAGTGATAATAGAGATTCGCTACGAATCACAAAATAAAATGCCAAAGCAGCAACAACAACATAATGCATTGGAAAATGTTTTCAGTTGTCATTGTTTGGTTATGACTCAAGTGTTAAATTGTTTTATTAGGTCATACACAATAAAAAAGCAACAATAACAATACATGCAATTGTTGTACAATAACTTTTATTTTTTTTAACACAAAACAAAAATCGTATATTGATAACAAAACGACAGCGACAACAACACCAATAAACACAATTCGATTATTATTGATTTATTTATTTCTTCTATTTCGTTCTTCTCACGTTTTCTAGGCTTCCAAACGTTTGGATGAACCACTGGCCAAAATCAACAACATCAAAGACCAACAGGAACAATGTGAGGTGAAGCTGGAGAAGGAGCGTGACATGTGGGCTGCTCAAATGTTTGAACTTATAGCCAAAGAAGATGTTATCGTCCACTGCATACGAGACTATGTGCTCAACCAAAGAAACTATCACGAGCGTGCTTTGCTTAAGGTCAATACATCGTTGGCCAATATTCAGGACATAATCGAGTCAACGGTGAAATCACGATTTGGCACTTCGCTCACCGATCATTTGGCGTCGACAAATCGTGAAATATCCTATATCATAGAGTTGTGCGTCTGTTGTCTGGTGGAGAATGGCCTCAACGAAGAGGGTCTGCTGCGAGTGGGTTGTGCCAGCACCAAACTGCGGCGCATGAAACATGCTCTGGAAGCTCAACATGTCAAGACCCCACTATCCACGGACTATCAAGATCCCCATGTCCTAGGTTCTATACTCAAATTGTATCTACGTGAACTGCCCGAACCCCTGTTAACCTATAGATATTACGATGATTTCATTAAAACCGTTGAACGTCATTCGGAACAAGAGCGCAAAGCTGCTATCAAAGCCACGCTGGCCAAACTGCCCAAGGCTAATTATGATAATTTACGTTATTTAACCAAATTCCTGTGGTTGGTCACGCAAAATGTCGAGTACAATAAAATGAGTTCGCACAATTTGGCCATAGTCATGTCACCGAATATGCTGTGGCCACGCAAAGATGAAAACAATCCCGACGACTATATGGGTCAAGTCAACAGTTCATCGGCTGTCAATATCATTATTGACCTAATGATCAATCATTGGGAGTATTTCTTTGAGGGTGATGTGGATTTCTTTGTTACCCTGCAGAGGGGTAAACTCTATATGGAGGATAAGAGTAAATCGAGCTCTTCCAATGAGAATTTGGATCGTCATGAGAATGGTAAGTGAATGTGAACAAATTGGCAATTTGTTTTTTGTTCTTCCCTTTTCAATTCATTTGGCTAATTGCAATTCAATTATATATTTTTGTTACATAAAGGTTATATGTGGCACCATTTTTAAGGTTTTTTGGGGTTTTTCATCTGCTGTCCACATTTATTCTATTCTAAGGAGCACTTTAAGTATTGTACCCACCCTCCCACAAATTTATACATTATACTGCATACGTCGTGTTTTAAATACTTTGATATTTCGCCTGTATTTTTATACATATTTTTTGTAATCGTAAAAAGCTTTTATTAAAGGCCAAAGGTCATGTAAACAAAAATCATTCATTAACAATTATTGTTTTCATATGCGCAGCATTCATGGTTTTTTATTATTATTGTTATTTTTTTTTCATTTGGAACAAATGTATTTATTAATATTATGGGTAATACAAAGTGACAATAAGCAAAGTGACAATTGCAGCAATAGAACAGAGCACAAATGAAATAACACGAACAAATTTCCAAAAAAATAACCAAATTATACAATAATTTCATAGCTCATAACTTAAATAGCAGTACACACAAACACTTACAATTCGGCACAAAATAGGGGTATTTGTCATGCCCCTTCTGGTACCGGAACACAACTAGACAGATTCATTCGAACACAATTTCAATATAACTTCTGTTGCAATAATCTAAATATTTTAGACTAAAACCACTTTTCGAAATCACCAACACAAAGTCCACAATTTATATGCAGATTTTGAGTTTTTTTTAGTTGCTTCAGAGACAGATACTCGTATGTATTAATAAGTACCCTCAGGTCTGTGGTGTAGGGTATCAAAAGTTTGTTTTGTGGCAGATGTTTGTAACATCTACAACTTATACTGCTAGACCCACCATAAAGTCGATTTAAACATGTTTGTCCTTCTGTATGTCCGTCCGTCCGTCTATCCATCTTAACTTCTTCAATAAGTACAAATCGCAATTCCACTTCGATCTTGTTGAGATTTGGCAGAAAAGACTCTTTTATACCTGGGAATAACCATATTGAAACCGTTCAAAAGCGGTTCAGATTTAGATATAACCACCCATATATCGATACCTCCATTCTAAAACATGCTAGTTCGACTTTACATGTTTTTAAGGAGATTGCATTTTTAACTTCTAAATTTTCCAAATTATATTCAGTCAATTTGGTGTTTATCCGTCAACCCAATCAAAAGTTATTCACAAAACCGTATATGTCATTCGATTTGCATTACAAAGGAATTCTACACAAATTTAAAAAATGCATAAAACTTTGATCGCCTCTCCTGAAAAACTAACTTTTTGCACTTAGAATAGTTTAGAATGGAGGTATCGATATATGTTCCCTCCGATTTGACCTTTTAGTGCTACAACAGCTGAATTTTACATCCAATCTTTTTGAAACTTAACAAGGTAGAGTTTCTTGGTACAGGTATACCCACATTGGCGAATTTGAGAAGTATTGGTTGAGATCTACATATTGCTCCCATATATATTTTCCTTCCGATTTAACTTTTTATCGCTACTGAAGCTGTATTTTACATGTTATCATATTGAAATTTGGTAGGTTTGGCAGAGTGTCTTCAACCTAAGACCCAAAAAGGTAGTTTTCCAGCAAAGACGATCAAATTTGATGATTTTTTTAAATTTGTGTGGAATTCCTTTATATTGCAAATCGAATGACCTGTACTGTTTTGTGAATAACTTTTGATTGGGTTGACGAATAAACACCAAATTTTGACTGAATATAATTTGGAATATTTCATTTAATTCATAACAACTTGTAATTTAAAGCCTCAAAGTCCAATTTAAAATAAATTAACAAATGCATAATAAATCATAGCAGCTTAGAAGACTACTCCGACTGATGACTACTCCATTAAATAGAAAATTCAATGTGTTTAACAATATAATAAAAAAATAAATATAATTAGTATTAAAAAAACAATCGGGTCTGTTCTGTAATCACGGCGATTTGATATCACGGTGATTTTAAAATCACCGGCGGCTTAACATCACTTTTGGAGTTCGAAATCACCCGAACATATTTCGAACAATCTTTTTTGGGGGGCTATGAATAATAAACCGGGCGATTTCGAACTCCAACAGTGACTGCAAGTTGCCGGTGATTTTAAAATCACCGTGATTTCAAATCACCTTGCAACAGAACAGACTCGATTATCGAATTTAACTCTCAATGTAATACATATTAAATGAGTTAACAAGGAAGAGAAAATCTACTCCTCAGAAGATTAAAAGTGACAAAGAAGTTTATTTCGATATGAATAAGGCGTTAAGTTAAAAACTTTCAGAACATTTGGCAATATGTTAAATAAACGTGCTACTCGGAAATTACCTCGTTTGAAATTAAAAATGCAATATCCCTTAAACTATGCTAAGTCGACTTAGCATGTTTTAGAATGGAGGTATCGATATAGCCCCGGTAAATATTTATGTCCCGATTTTAAATTTAGGTTATGTTAAAGACTCGTCGCACGCAACCATTGCCGGTGTGCACCACTTCACTCGGAGACCATTCGGTCCATTGTGTATGTCCTGAGAAGATGAAGATAAATTGAAGAAGAGGAAGAGGGCGAAGAAAATGAAGGATTCATATAGAGAAGAGAGGGGGCTTTTCGGGGGAGTGGTAGTACCAAAACCTCACCTGTTGATGTAGATGTATGGGCGGTTGTCAACCCATCTATCTCAAGCATCCTATGAAGCCCATAATCTAAGCAAATAAAATTTGTTAGAGATTAGGAAAACAGCATTGATGATAAATCTTGACAATATTTCTTCTTATTCGGCTCTGATCCGCCAGACTTTAACCCTTCCTTACTGGTTTGTGTAACATGTTACCAAGAAATCTGCATAAAAATCATGTTAAAAAATGCAAGCGTTCCTAATAACACTAGTTTACACAAATTTTGTAGAAGGGATAACATTTTCTGGTGTATATTACCCTAAACAAAAAAATATTAAAAAATGGTTTATGGTCATTTTTTTTTAAATTACAATATTAATGGAAAATGCATTTAGTATTTGGACTATAATTTTTGAAATATAATTAGGAGGGCTACAAATGTTGGAAATATCCCTTTCACGCAGAAACAGTGGTTTAGTAACAACCATAAAAATAGAAAAAAAAATCGTAAAAAAAAGATTGTGAAGGTCGTCCAAAAACGGCCGTCGTGCCAGAGAACATTGATGCCGTGCGTGGACTGATAATGCAAGATCGCCATGTGACATACCGTGAGATAGAGGCATCCTTGGGCATTACTTCCACCTGCATGCATTCGATGTTGCATGAACAACTGGCCGTAAAAAAGGTTTGTTCTCGTTGGATCCCGCACAATTTGACAATCGCTCAAAAAAGGCTCGTGTCGATTGGTGCAAAGAAATTTTGAAAAATACGATCGCGGTGCTTCGAAAGACGTTTATAAGATCGTCTCAGTTGACGGATCTTGGATCTATGCGTATGAACCCGAAACAAAACAGCAATCGACGGTGTGGGTCTTCGAAATCTAACGAAAGTTGTTCGTGGAAGAAGCACTTGGAACCAATGGTCGCCTGTTTCTTCGGCAAAACTGGTCATGTGACGACTGTTCCGCTTGAGCAACGTAGGACGGTCAATTCTGAGTGGTACGCCACAATTTGTTTTCCTGAAGTCTTCGAAGAAATTCGAAAAACGAACAAGAGAAGACGAATCATTGTGCACCATGTCAATGCGAGCTCTCACACATCGGCTCAAACCAGCGCCTTTTTGACCGGCCAAAACCTCGAATTGATGGGTCATCAGCCGTACAGCCCTGATTTGACACCCAATGACTTCTTCTTATTCACTCACATCAAGAAAAACTGCTTGGTCAACGTTTTTCGACGACTGAAGCAGCTGTTGAAGCGTTCAAAAACTGTGTTTTGGAGGTGAATTATCAACACACTGTAACCAAAACAATTCGCGCTCAAATGACAAAACGGTCTGAGTGAAGTTATGCTAAAAAATGTCATACTTTCCAATGGAAGTTCCAATTTTCATCTGGCAACACCAGCATTGCCAGTACGAAATATAAATAGCAACCCTGGTAACAGAAAATATTTATTGATATTAGCTTTAGACTTAAATTTTTGTAAATGATTTTTCGGTTAGTGTTTATGGAAATTACAAAGCTAACTAACAAAACTTTCTAAATTATGAAACCTGTTGATTGTTCATATATATATTGAAGGGAGACCTATAGTATTTTTTCGCCAAGAATATTTTTCTAAAATTCTCAAACTAAAAATGTGGTTGATTTTTGCGACATTTGATAAGATTTAATTGCAATTTTTTAGTGGTCCAAGGGTTCCTTTATTTCGTTCTTTGCACAGAAGTGTGTATTACGAAGTGTTCCACTTCAACATAACCTCCGAGATAACAAATCTCTCTCATTTCCTTGCACATTTTGTGGTCCAATATCGCGAAAACAAGAGATACCTTCAAAAACGGCTAGCATTACCGGATTTTTTTTTAACTAGCATAATGTTATTATCAATTTAAATTGCATTTAATAATATTAAAGTATGCACTGGTATTAAAGATATAAGCTGTTAACCTTTGGTGCAGAATGGTCCATTTGTGTGGCAGTCACCAAAAGGGGCGTGCCAATAATGCCAATTTTCACCGGACTCTTGGTACTATAACAGTATTTCGCAGTAAAAAATTTCAAGTATTTGTATGCATTGGTATTGAAGTTATAAGCTGCTAACTTTTGGTGCAAAATGGACCATTTGTGTGAGAGGAATCAAAATGGACGTGGCAAATTCTTCCATTTTTCTCGAGGTGATAGTGACTAATAAACTAATACTATGTGTGGAATTTCAGAAGATTCGAATAAGTAGTATAGAATTTATTAAATAATCAATATTTCACTAAATGTTAACACTTTGTGGGGGAGTTACTTAAAGGAGTGGACCAATATGGCCCATCTTCGAACATAGCCTGAGATGGAGACAAATATTACCGCTTACCAAACTGAAAGTCAAATGGTTTCTCCTTTCGAGGGTTATCGTGCGCACCAGCCAGCAGACAGACACACCGACGGACATTGCTCAAATGACTTAAAATGACACAAATCGTATATCCGCCAAACATACTTGGGGTCTTAGGTCACTCCTTCGATGTGTTACACTTTTGGCTCGTAGCAAATGATATATACCCTCCTCTCTAAGGTGAGGGGATAAAATATGAGATTATTTATTGCTGAATCCGACTAGACCAACAAGACAGTCGGACGGACGGACGGACATTGCTCAAATGACTTAAAATGGCCTAAAACCAATTTCCGCCGAATATTCTAAGGGTCTTAGGTCACTCCTTCGATGCGGTACACTTTTGGTCGGTATCAAGCAATACTTCTGTTGTTTTTTGGAATAACAAGATATGTTCGCAAATGATTTAGTAATTTTAGCACAAAAGTATACAGCTAATCATTATCTATCGATCCATATATGACATCCCAGGCTATGTCCAATGGGTGACTTTGTCCAACATTGCATATGTACGTTTAATACTGCGAGCGATAAAGTATTTTGGTTCTCCTAGACATTTTGAAATTTTAAGATGTGCTGTTATTCCCAAAAACCTCTTCCACTTAAGTGAGGGTATAAAAAACACAAAGTATGGGAATATGTTGTTCATTCTTTGTCAGACTATAATCAAATTTCTCAATATCATGAGTTTGGGGATTATTTAATTTTTTATTAGGCAATTATTTCATTTAAATTTGGAGCTTATTTCATTGCGGATCATTTCATTTTCTATTTGGGGGTTATATCATTTGGAGGTTATTTCATAGCACCTAAATATGTATCTCATTTTATATTAACAGGTTCAAAGTACTAACTTATCATTTTGAATTTATAACGTCCAATTGCTTAGCAAAAAAATCCCGAGATAATTTTGAAATTTAAATAAAATTTTGGGTGTCATATTTTGAAAAATGTATTTTTTCCGTGAAACCATTTTCACAAAAACGGCAACAACGCTTCTTGATTAAAGAAATTGAAAAAAGGATAAGTACTCAATGCTTTACTCCTGCATATAACACATATCTGCAGTAAAATATTATAATAACATTTCCCTTCTATGTACCTCTTGCAGATGTTGCCGAAAGTCCGCGCTATGGTACCATACGTCGCCAAAAAGCCTGTGCGCCCTCGCCACCCATGAAACTGCAAAACATAGTGGTAAGTTCGGATCCCAATGGAACAAATGAGAGTAGCAAAAATAATGGCGAACTGCAACATAACAATCACCAAAGAGCTAAGGAACTATTTCCAACCGGCAATGAAGGCAACGCTGCTACTTCACATAATAATAATAACAATGGCCATACAGAAAAACCCGAGATTCCTCCATTACCCAAACAACTTTTGCTACAACAGCAGCAGCAGCAACAACAACAGGACAACAACTCTGCGAATAATATATCGACTGCAACACAGCACCAGTCAGTTGCTGTCGCTGGACCTCCTCCACTCTCTGCCAAGCCGGTGCCCATGACACGTACACAATTCTTTGGTCTTGACAGTTTGCCATCACCCGTTGCCGATCGCAAGAGCAGCGACAGTGTTAATTCGATGACATTCAAACCTGATCTCCCGCAAAAGCCAAAAATACCCAAACGTCCCATGGTTTTGGGTCTTCAGTCCGTAACGACAACAACGAACAGCGCCAATAAAAACAGTGATGATGATGAACCGTCGTTCACCACACAACAACAAACCCCGATAAATCAGACTGCAACAAATGGCTCATTTCGGGGCAATAAAACGGCCGAACAATTGGTGCAGGAACATTGTGATAATGTCTCGGCCTTACAGGCCAATATTGGTAGTAGCAACACCTCCATACCCTCGGCCATACTTAAGGAGGCAAATCATAATAATCATAATCACAACAGTACAGCAAACGAAGTCAATGCCAATCCAAATCCGGCCATATTTGCTCCACCTCCCTCGGTGGTTAATAAACTAACCACATTCACCTATAATCCTCCCAGTTCAGTAAATTCCTCCCATCTTCCTGCTCCCACATCCACAGCTGGCGGCGCTGTGTTGTCAGTGAACAATGACAACAATAAGACAATGGCGATCGTTGAAGCTCCACGTTTAACGCCCACCACACCCGTTTCACCCAACATGATAATGACACCCAAAAGACCAACTGTGCCTGCACCTCCGCCGCCTGTTATTGTTAAGAAACCCGTAGAGTAAACATGCGTTTATCCTAGATACAGGGATACACATATGTATATCATTGCTGTCTGTCTGTCTGTTTGTATGCTGCGTGCGTGCGTGCGTGTCGGTCTTTCTTTGTATTTGTTTATTTCTTTTGGAATAAGCGTTTTTGTTTTTTTTTACATTATTATTTTTATTTTTGAGTTTCAAAACCTTTGAAAAAATGGGGCTGCATTTTATTGATTGATTGGCAGTGAAGAGTTTTTAATTAATATTACGTTTCGGTGGGTAATCAAATCGAAAATGAGTGGAGCTGGTTAAGGTGCTTCTATTTTTATTATTAGAGAATTAAAGCTTTTTGAGGAAACAACTTAGACAGAACACCTTTACAGAAAAGTCAGAAGTGTCAGTAGAATAAAATCTTTATATTAATATCTCTATATGAGGTGGGTTAATGCTAGACTGGTCCATCCCACTGGGACAACGAAGGGATAATATTAGGTTTTTATAGCTTCATTTGCATAAGGTATTAATAAATCCATAATTTTGCTGGATTGTCGTATATTAAGCGCTGCATGAACTGTTCCCGGGCCATGTTGGAATTGTAAAGTTGATCACATAGCCTTCAAAGCCAATAATAAGTCGATTTAAAAAAAATGATATGGTACACTCTGGCATTTTACCCCTTCACATTTAGGATGTCAGTTTGTTAATTTAAAGCTAGGTTTTCGGTGGTTTTCCATTTTAAATCTCTCCAAAAATATAGAATGTACATAAAACTGGGATGGTCCAATATGGCATTAACCCTCTCACATATAGCACATAAATTTGTCAATTTGTTGCTCATTCTTCGATGCTTTTCTATTTTATATCTCCCCAAGAAAAATACTGAATATAAATCTTTTTCTCAATGCGAGTCAGTGGACGGGACCATACTGGAAAGAAAATACTGTCCCAAGTAGAGAAAAATACTACCCAGCCAGAAAAATACAACCCTTAGAGCGTTGTGCACAGTCGTCAGACGTTATGGTTATGCTTAGACCTCGGATGCTTGCATATTTTTAATTTTTCATTCGACGGGACCATACTGGAATAAAAGTACTGCCCAAGTGGAGTAATATACTACCCAGCCAGAAAAATACAACCTTTAGAGAGTTATACACCGTTGTCAGACGTTATGGTTATGATTAGACCTCGGATTTTTGCCTATATGTATTTAATTTTTTTTATCCGATTGGAACCAAACTTTGCATTTAGACGTTTTATCGTTCAAATATAGAAAAATTTAGAGCAAAAAAATGCTAAGTCTTGTTATGATAAAGTGCTATGAAAACATCAAAATGATAACGTCGATTTATGGTGTGGCAACGGTGTGTTTACAACGCTTTTCCAATCAAAACGTATTATAGGTCAGAAGTCGTACAATTCGTCGATATTTTAGTTGATGTCTTTGACAAATATATTCCTTGCGAAAAATTACAATGGGTCCTTCTAACAGATTTTAATTTATTAAAAAATGTGTGTACGTTTCTGCTCAAATATAATAATATTTTATGATTATTGACTTATATTTCTGTAAATTATACTGTGCTTATCCAAAAATCTCTATGATTTGAGCTATTTCATCCAGTGGTGTTAAATAATTTTATAGGATAGCTCTTGCTTTCGACATATTCGTCTTCAAAGTTTGTTGGGAAATCAGAGAGGTTAGTTATCTCGATGAAGATTTTGAAGCGAAAGACTATGGAATACATGCTTCAGTCCATAGAATGTAATAAAGGGAGAAACCTTGGAGAATTATTTCTCTCAAAACAGTTTGAAGTGGAAGACTTCGGAATACATTCTTCAGTCCAAATACCTATTTGATTGCAAATTTATGGCCCTTTATTTCGTTCTTTAAACCGATGTCTTCCACATAAAAATCACCACCGAAATAACTAACCTCCCTGATTTCCCAAAAAACTATGTGGTCGAATATCGCGAAAACAAGAGCTAACTTAGAAAAACGGCTAATACCACTGTCTTCGGCACGTCTGAACTAGATCTATCCAAAGGGTTTCCTTTCAGTTACATTTTTGGACTAGCACAGTGTTATTTTTTCGGTTAGTTTCTTTGGAATTTACAAATCTAACCGACAAAACCATCGAAATTATGAAACCTGTTGATTTTTCATAAATATAATATATGAAATATATGAAGGAGACCCATAGTAATTTTTCACAAGGAATGTTTTTCTCAAAATTTAATAGCAATTTTATGGGTAAGGGAGTGAGAAGTGAGACCAACTGACTGTTTTGGGAGAAATAATTCTCCAAGGTTTCCGTTTATTTCGTTCTTTGGACTGAAGCGTGGGCTCACCACTGAGATAACCAACCTCTCTGATTTCGAAACGTTGCAGTTTTATATTTCGATAACCCACAAAAACGGCTACCACGAATGGATTCAGCATGGTCGAGATAGGAATATTCATAGGGTCTCCTTTCTGTTACATTTATGAACTAGCACAGTATTATTTTTTCGGCTAGTTTCTATGGAATTTACAAAGCTAACTGAAAAAACCATCGAAATTATAAAACCTGTTGATGTTTTTTCGCAAGGAATTAATTTTTTTCAAAGAGACCAACTAAACAAAATTTCATCGATTTGTACGACTTTTAACATATGATAAGATTTGATTTAAATTTTTTAGGAGCAAGAAATAATTCTCCAAGATTTCCCTTTATTTTGTTCTTTCCGATGCCTAGCACTTCAAAATCGCCAACGAGTTAACTATTCTCTCTGATTTCCCAACAAACTATGTGGTCAAATATACAACTGGATTCAGCATCGTCGGAAGAGGTATATCCATAAGGTCTCCTTTCTGTTAAATTTTCAAAGCGTCCATTTCTAGCAAACTTTAATTAACAAAAATTTAAGTCAAAAAATAATATCAATCGCCCATGTGATGACAATCGCGGGAGTTCAATTTGCAAAACGCAAAAATTTACCCTTCAATTTTAATGGTCTTCAACATTTAATTTTAATATGATGCTCACATGGATGTATTTATTTATCACTGTAATTAATAATTTGATTTTAATAAATCCAAATTGTTGTTTTAAAAAAGAATTCAGAACATGCATTTTGCGACTTGAAATCACAATCGCCAATTTTAGACGAAATGCGATTGCCATCACATGGACGAATAATTTTTTTCTGATATGAGTACGAGGGCTGCTGTATATATTTCTGGCCTACTAATGAATATGCGAATATTTATCATTAAAAATGGTTTTATTGTTTTTCAAAATATTCTCCAGCATGATTTATACACATTCACATGCGCTCAAACCAATTGTCGAAGCACGTTGACCAAGCAGTTTTTTCTTGATGTGAGTGAATAAGTAGAAGTCATTGGATGTCAAATCAGGGCTGTACGGCAGATGACCCATCAACTCGACGTTTTGGCCGGTCAAAAAGGCGCTGGTTTGAGCCGATGTGTGAGAGCTCGAATTGTCATGGTGCACAATGATTCGTCTGTTCGTTTTTCGAATTTCTCCGAAGACTTCAGGCAAACAAATTGTGATGTACCACTCAGAATTTACCTCCTACGTTGCTCAAGCGGAACACTCGCCACATGACCAGTTTTGCTGAAGAAACAGGCGACCATTTGCTTCGAAGTGCTTCTTCCACGAACAACTTTCGTTGGATTTGGCTCGTCTTCGAAGACCCACACGGTCGATTGCTGTTTTGTTTCGGGCTTATACGGATAGATCCAAGATTCGTCACCTGAGACGATCTTATAAGCGCCTTTTGAAGCACCGCGATCGTATTTTTTCAATATTTCTTTGCACCAATCGACACGAGCCTTTTTTAAGCGATTGTCAAATTGTGCAGCATCCAACGAGGACATACCTTTTTTCCGGCCAGGTGTTCATGCAATATCGAATGTATGCTGGTGGAAGAAATGCCCAAGGATGCCTCTATCTCACGGTATGTCACATGACGATCTTGCATTATCAGTTCACGCACGGCATCAATGTTCTCTGGCACAACGGCCGTTTTTGGACGACCTTCACGACCTTCGTCATTGAGCGAGCGTCGACCAGTTTTCACAGTGCTATAGGATGGTGCTTCATCGCCATACAAAGATTTAAGTTCATCGATGCACTCTTGTCGTGATAATCCACGTCGAAAATTGTGAAAAATTGTTTTTTTCAAGTCACTGTAAACAACACAAAAGATGGTCGTACGTCAAAACGTTCTGAGTACGTTTATGCTAAAAAAATGCCAAACTTTCCAATGGAAATGTCAGATGGCGCCAGTCAACACTTGGTGTTGCCTAGGCCAGATATATATATATCAACCAGTCTCTCTAAAAGACCAGTATCTGTATTCTAAATGTGACTTGAATTGGAATTTTCCGCTCGGACTTAATTTTCAAAATTTCTTTCTTCGAACCCAAATGGTTCTCTCTTTCAATCAAATATGTTTCGAATGGGAAAATGAAGGAAATGACAGATAAATTAGGAACAAAAATAAATACCTCAAAGACCAAATCCTACTTTTTTTAAGATAAATATAACAGTTCACACAATCTCTGAAGGAAAAATTGCTGGAACTAGCTTTTCTGAAGGAAAAATTACCCTTAACCGCTTTGCCGAAGGAAAATTTGTCTGAGATCCCTTTGTCTTAACTATCACTTACTAATAAATAGTCCGAGACCACCTAAACCATTTATATGAGCAGCGATTTTCTGATCATAATTTGTAACGTTATGAATTTCTTACCTTATTTGGGTAACTTAAAATGTTCATAACTCCTTAACATTTTCCATAAACAAAGATTTGTCGAGCATCTCTTGTAGATGCTTAAATGATTCAATATTTCAGATTTCCCAACTGAAAACATCATATATCCTTAAAAGGAAAGGGAGTAATCCCCTTGTCAAATACCCTCTGTTGCTCAAGTAGACTAAAAACTAGTCAGAGACTTGTCAAATACCTTCTGCTGCGCACGTAGACTAAAAAATAGTCAGAGACTGTCCTAAGAAAAAATCTTAAAAAAAACAGTCCTAAGGAATAGAAGACCGAGAACAGCTTTTCCTAAGCATAAGTTGTCAAAGCCACTTTTTTCCAAGAAAAACTTTCAGGGAAAACACGTCAGATACCAAAATATCATAAGGAAAAGCAGTCAAAGACAAACTATTCCTAAGCAAAAGATGTCAGAGCCACTTTTTCTAAGAAAATGTTTTAGGGAAACGACTTTTTTTATTAGACTCAAAAAATTCGTTATGAAAACTTATGTGAAGAAGACACAAATTAATTGTCATTAGGATTTTAAATTTCGATTTTTTACTTAATGACGGAACATATTAGGAACATAAGCAAAGACTTCAGAGACCAAATCCAAATTTTTCTAAGATAAACAAAAGTAGTCAGAGCCACTTTGTATCTTTCAGGGGAACCACCTTTTTCTATGGAAAAGACGTCAGATACCAAAATATCCCAAGGAAAAGCAGTCAAAAACAAGATATACCTAAGCAAAGGATGCCAGAGCCACTTTTTCTAAGAACAGGTTTTATAGAAATGGTTTTTTTTATGGAAAAGTCATTAGACACAACAATTTCCTAATGACAAACTATGTGAAGGAGGCAAAATTTATTTGTAATTAAGATTTTTGTGTTAATTTCTTACCTTATTTGTGTAACTTAAAATGTTCATAACTCCTTAACTATTTCCAATAAACATAAGATTTCTCGAACACCTTTTGTAGTAACTTAAAAAATGTCAGAGGCCAACTTTCCCCAAAATATGTATCAGGAAAATCACCTTTTTCTATGCAAAAATCACCAGAGACCATAATTTCCTTAGGAAAAGCTGTCAAAGACCAACAATTTTTATGCAAAATCCCAAGCAAAGCTATGACGAAAAGCTAATTTTCCTAAGGAAATTTTCAGGGACCTAAGAAAAAGTATTTAGCGACCAAATTTAGCTAAGGAAAAGTTGTCAGACATTCGCTCCTGTTCTGTATTCCGAAAGTGACTCGAATCGGATATTTCCGCTCTGAATCGAGTTTCTAAATTTGTTATTTTGAATCCAAATGGTACAGGTTGTATACATTTCGCTTGGAATGAAAAAATTATGGCGATCTGTCTTTACAGATAATATTCCAAAGACCTCAAATATAAATTATTGACAAGTTTATGAATAAGAAATTCGGATTCAATCTGCTATTGGAATACAGAACAGGGGCGATTATCTCTTTCATAAGAATATTTATGGTAGATTATCTCTATATCTCTTTCTTAAGAAAATGTATGCTATATCTGAGGATCTTTGATTGAAAAACGGAAATACACATATGATAAATCTGAAAATTGACTTACGTCGTTATTTTCCAGCACCATTTACAATGTAAATCGTGGGATTACTATGCTCACCAACAAATCTTCATGATCTGCCGAAATTTAACTTAAAATTGGAAACTCTATTGCCTAAATCTATCCATTAAAATCCAGCCTTTTATTTTACAGCGCGTGTATTATTGTTTTCATAGTTTTTTAATTTCAATTAATACGTAAAGAGTCCTTAAAGTTTTTAAAACCCAAACTACCTTTTGTTGCTTTTACTCGTAATACGTTTATTTCGTGCCCCTCTTTAAATGTTCCTTTTTTATGTAAATAAAATAAAAAACAAAACCCCTTTACTTAATTTACAATTACAACTCATTTTCAAACGCACAATTGAGGAAAATAGAAATTTGGAAAATAAAATAAAATGATTTCTAAACTAAATATAAAATAAATGAGAAAAGACGAAATTTATAAAAATAGCTACGTATATAAAACATTATAACTCATTGGCATTTGCTTGCATTTTTTTCAAACAAAGAAAATAAAATAAAATAATTTCTTCATCATCACAATTTATAGAAGAGAAAAAAAGTGAAACAAATATGTAATAGATTTAAAAAACAAACAACTAATTGCTTTCTTTATAACATTTACATTTACATTTGCAATTAACAAAACAAACAAAGAAACCAATCAACTATCATCATTTTCTAGACATTTATAAGTGCTATATATTTTTTTAAAAATATCTACATAACTAATTAATAATTTTTTTTATTATTATTACATATTACCATAACATTACATCTGCTGTCATAGTCATATCGATAATGAATAAAGAAACTATTTATATATTCTCTATATATATGTATAACTATATTATACATATACATACATATATCTATCAACAAATAAATATATATATATATATAAATGCTTATATTACACATACTCGTATATTATTATGTGAATAGTATAATAATACTATACAATATTTAATATTTAGTTTATATTAAATAGTAGTCTTAACTAACATATTTATATGCAAATGTATGTCCTCGTCGTCGCGTGTTCTGTCGTCTTGTCTTTGAAATGTCTTCAATAATGTACTGTACTGTATTAGTCTCTATCCCCCGCAGATTGCATTTTGCAAATTAATTATTTTTATTATTTCTTTAATTTTTTTGTATAATCCAAAATGTATTTTTTTTGTATTGATTGTGTATATATTTTATTATTTTGATTTTACTAAAGAAAATATGTATGTAATTGAAATTCCTAGAGCCGACACCTTGGGTGTCCATTTGTGAAAAAACATAAACAGAATAAAATTCATATTTTGCCTACCAAAAATTTGCGGAATCAGTTCGTCTTATACATATAGATTTTGAAAATTTATTCAGAAATAACGGAAAAGAAGAACTACGATTTACCCCCAATTTCACAACCTCCGGTTAGAGCCCACTCACAGTTAAAAAATAAAAATTTCATAGAATTTGACAGTTATAACTGTAGGTTAGCTCGAACTGTGGGATAACCGGAGATTGTGGAAGTGGCCGGTATTTGAAAGAATTAGAATATTTTTCACCTTCACAACTCCTTTCAATAGGAATTAACTAGACTATATTTTGTATCATCCTTTTCTACAGTGTTTTGTGTAACTTAAAATCGTCATAGCTCCTTATCTGGGGAGCCATTAGTCCCGAATTTCTGATCACCTTTTTGGGGAAATTTTGACTAAAAGGGTTTTCCAACAAGAGGTGTTATTTTGGTATTCAAAGAAAAATGCCATTTTTTGAGATAAATGATCGGATGTTTATTTCATAATAAAGAGGACGGTATGCCGTTAATAATAAAAAACAACATCAGCCAAATGGCCACCACGACCACGCTTACAGGACCATATCCTTTTTATGAAATTTTCCATAACCTCACGAATTCTATCTTTGAGGTCTTGAATCGACGCTGGGCTGTTGGCGTAGAACTTATCTTTCACGTGGCCCTAAAGGAAGAAGTCGCAAGGTGTTAAATCACAAGATCTCGGTTGCCAATTGGAATCACCTCTTCGAGAGATAACACGGTCCGGAAACTTTTCCCGTAACAGAGCAATGGTTTCGTTGCTTGTGTGGCACGTAGCGCCGTCTTGTTGAAAGTAAACGTTGTCCAGATCAATACCATCCAACTCCGACCATAAAAAATCATTAATCATCTCTCGATAGCGCAATCCATTCACCGTAACTGTTGATCCAACCTCATTTTCGAAAAAGTAAGGTCCAATGACCCCGCCGGACCATAAACCGCACCAAACAGTCACACGTTGAGGATGGAGAGGCTTCTCAACAATAACTCTTGGGTTTTCCGAGCCCCAGATGCGACAATTTTGCTTGTTGACGTAGCCACCGAGGTGGAAATGGGCCTCATCAGTCATGATGATTTTTCGATGATTGTCGATTTTTCGAATTTTAGTAATTTTTTAGTAATTTGTTGAATCGTGTATCGTTCCATTTTTAGTAATGGCGTAGTTTCTACTTGTCAAATTTCAAAGAATAAAAACTTCAAAAGTGACAGCTACAGAAATACCGGGTGATTCAAACACCTCTTGTTGGAAAACCCTTCTACATTTTCACACCAGCATTGAAATAATCTTCGTAATCTTAAATAGAAGTCCAATCGACTATATTTTGTAATTTCCTTTTATTTTATTTATGTAACTTAAAATCGTCATTTCTCCTTAAACAATCTATAAATTCGTATATAAACTAGAATTTTTAATACGTTTATTCTGCATTAGCTCACCAGTTTATCGAATCTCCATAGCCTTTTAATAGTTTTTTTTAATAGACTATATTTTGAGCCTTCCTTTTTTATTTCGTTGTGTAACTTTAAAAAGGAACAAAATTAATGTCTGCAGAGACCAAACTCAACTTTTTCTAATATAAATAAGTCTTTCCTAAGATAATTTACACCTTCTCCTAGGAAAAATTTGTGAGAAACCAGCATTAATTAGGAAAAATTGCCCTGAACTGCTTTGCAAAGGAAAAATGTGTCTGAAACCCCTTTGTATAACTTCCTCAAAGATAGTCAGAGACCACCTAAAACAATTTCTATGAGCAGCGATTATCTGATCATATTTTGTAACTTTGTGAATTTCCTACATTATTTGTGTATATTAAAATGTTCAAAACTCTTTAACTATTTCCATAAAAAAAGATTTCCTGATCACCTTTTAATCGTTTTTTTAATCGACTATATTTTGTGACTTCCTTTTTTATTTCGTTGTGTAACTTAAAATCTTTATAACTCCTTAACCATTCCATTAGCAACAATTTTTTGATTACCTTTTGTAAAAACTTAAAAATAACAATCTTGTCAATCACACGAATAACAATCTTGTCATCATAAATCGAGAAAGGATTTTGCAATCGCCTTTTGGAAAAACTTAAAATAATGTGAGTATTTACACGACAACTTAAAATCTTCATATATTCTTAAAATTATGGGAAGAGGAGCCAATTTCTTACCACATAACGGCGGGAATTAATCTAATTCTCCTATTCGCCCTTATTCCAGTTGGCGTCGTCGACGTCGTCACATCATTTTCGTCATATCTTTGAAGTTCTAGCTTTGTCATCTTTACGCCAAAACGAATGTTTTTGGTATCCATGAACTAACAAAAACTCGTTTTATAACTTAAAAATATTTAAAAAAATTCAAAATTTATGAAGTCGTCAATCTAAACAGTGTCGACTAAGAATCGACGTCGACGACGCCAACTGGAATAAGGGCGATTGTATTGTAGAAACAAGTTCCAATATTTGGGAGTTATTTCATACTGAAAAAACTCCCAAAAGTGAAATAATTCCCATTGAAATATGTCCTAACAATGATGAATTGGCCACAAATACGAAAATAAAGAGAATAATGCAAAAGCCCTGTGCTTGGCCGGGGTTAACGAATTTCCCCTCTGGGGTATGCCCAATGACTGCTAAGCGGAGCAAAGTGTTTAGAATGGCTTGGCTCTCGTTGAGGTTGTAGGCTCTCGATAGCTTTTAAAGCCCTTCAATATATAGGAGTTCATCGTAACTTAAAATCTCCTTAACCATTCCCATAAGCAACTATTTTTTATGATCGCCTTTTGGAAAACTTTAAACTCCTTGATAAATTCGTATATAAACGAGAAATACAATTTATTTTCTAATATACAATTCTAAATTTTCTCATCAGTTAATCTAAGTTTCTTTTAATATAATTTCAAGTAACAATATTTTGTACTTCGTTTTTTTCTTATTTATATAACTTAAAATCATCATATCTCCTTAACCTAATCCATGAGCAGCGATTTTCTGAACATCTTTCATAATATTGTAAAATTCGTATATAAACGAGAAATGCGAAGTTCTATATTTTCAGCCGTAATTCTAATCCTTATACAGTGAAACCTCCCAAAAGTGGACAGCCACGGTTGACAGAATTGCATTTTCTGATAAGAAAATTTTCTGTGGAACAAAATTAAACTTTTTCGAAAATAACAAGGTTCTGGCAACGGTGTTGATTTTGAATAAAACACAAATTATTTAGGAAATTATTGTCATGTCTTTTTATTATGATAATATTGGTATGGTTCAATTATGTATGGAACAAAATATCGGCCAATAGGCTGCCGCGACTTCGGCGGCGCACCTCCATCCGATGGTCCAAATTTTCGATGACGCTGAGGCATAATTGAGGTTCTATGCCGTTAATGTGCCGAATTATCTCATCCTTTAGCTGTTGAATTGTTGCTGGCTTATCGACGAACACCTTTCCTTTCAAGAAGTCCAACGGTGTCAAATCACATGATCTTGGCGGCCAATTGATATCGCCACGACGTGAGATAACACGGACATTGAATTTGTTGCGCAAATGAGCCATTGTTTCGTTAGATGTGTGGCAAGTGGCACCGTCCTGTTGAAACCACATGTTGTCCACATCCATATCTTCCAAATCGGGCCATTAAAAGTTCGTTATCATCTCACGATAGCGAACACCATTCACAGTAACTGCCTGACCGGCCTCATTTCGAAGAAGTATGGCCCGCTGACGTCGCCAGCCCACAAGCCGCACCAATCGAACTGGGTGAGCATGCACAGGTGTTTTCACATCTCCTACAGATCCGGTTTGCTGAAATTTGCGCACAATTCTCCCGATTGTGGACACATTTGGTCGATTATGCTGATCAAAAAAAAACATCACGAAGTGCACGAAAAGCATTTTGATTTGAACGCCCATTTTCGTAAAAGGCTTAAAAAACTTTAACGCGTTGCTCGATTGTGTATCTTTCCATGGTACAAATTGACGTTTAGGCGTGGTTCACATTCAACATCGGCCCTTACAATTTAACCACCTTTTAATAGAGCGGGTAAAAAAAAGAATATACGTGTATCGGCGTTCTGAAGGTTTACGTATGGAGGTCATTTTAGAGGGTGATCAATATTTCCTCCTTTTGCACATTCTTATGATGAATCGGCAGAGGAAACCGTGTGATCCTTATGTTTTAGGTTTTGGATGTCATCAGCAACATTACTTAGAACACTACGAGGAATATTTTTGTTGAACATTTTAACCCTCTTGCTTCTCAATTTAGGGGTATTTTTGGTCACTTTTGTGGAAAAGGGAAAAACATCCCTAAAAAAGGAGCTTAGCGAGTCAAAATGTTTCACAGAAATATTTGCCATAAAATTCTACTATGAGTCTCTGAATACACCAAAACTCAACCTAAATGCCAGAAATAAGTCAAAACGTAAAATCAATTTTTATGTTTACCACTAATTCGAAAAAATACGAAATTAACCAAAAATGGATTTTAAGTTTTGTGTTTTGGTGTATTTAGAGACTTATAGTAGAATTGTATCTCAAATATTTTTCTTGAACCATTTAGCTCCTCAATCTAGGGGTGTTTATAGTCTCCTTTTTGAATAAGTGGTAAAAATCACCCCTAAAACATGTTTTTAGCGAGTCAAATATTCCACAAAAATATTTGCCATAAAATTCTACTATAAGTCTCTGAATACACCAAAACACAAAACTCAACATAATTGCCAGAAATAAGTCAAAACATAAGATCCATTTAAGGTCAATTTCGCATTTTTTCGAATTAGTGCTAAACTTAAAAATGGATTTTAAGTTTTCATTTATTTCTGGAATAGGTTGAGTTTGGATGTATTCAGAAACTTATAGTAGAATTTTATGGCAAATATTTTTGTGAAACATTTTGACTCGCTAAACACCTGTTTTAGGGGTGATTTTTGCCCTTCTCCATAAAAGGGTCCAAAAAGACCCCTACCTTGAGGAGCTAGAGAGCAACAAAAACTAAAATTTCAACGAATTGGGCTGAAATTTGGTATAATACGTTTATTTGTACCTGAAATCATTCACATGCGATCCATGGTTCCGTCTTTACTTGTTTGTATTTAATTTATTTGTGTAACTTAAAATTGTCATAGCTCCTTAAACTATTTTTTTGAACGGTGGATTGACCCGAAGCAGCAATTCTTCGGCCTCCTCAGTAATACGTGCTACATGTTTGTATTGTTTTTTAAATTTGTCTTGGGATAGACTTAGCTCTTAGTTCCTGCTAGTCCGAGACGTGATCAATTCAGATCTCGGATCAACATAGGTATAACCGATGCTTGAAGTCAATACGTTTCTGAGTGTGCTGTGTTTCATTAGACGTTGATTTATTTGACACCGCCGTAATCTCTACAACGCATATTCCCTCCTTGGCAAAATTAGAGAAATTGTAGACTTTGATGATTCGGCAGAACATCATGGTCGCTGCAATCAAGGAAATAGTTGTAAGTGCTGCAGTGTGCTATGTAAGGATCGGCGCCAGGAGTCGGTTACATGATACACCATTATGTGCAATATAAACCTTTCTTGCCTGAAATTCACTGAAACCCACGCATTGAATGTTACATCTCGTAATGCTGAGATGTGTTGATATACATATAGCGTATATATACCGCCTATTGTTGCGCTTCGTGTTATACGGCGGACATCCTTCTATTGTTGCAAGACAATAAGCGCCCTGCATTCTCTCTTTTCCCTGCATGCCCTGCATTCGTCGTTTCCTTCTAGTCCTATTCGATAAAGATGTGCTTGTAAGCTTGAGTGTCCCGTTAGAACACTCATCATCTCACTAACATCGATCTTGTTTAGTTTCAGAAGACTTTATTTTCTTTTAATTTGGGTCACCCCTCTTAGATAATGATAAGAGAAGCCTAGCTCTGGCTGGGTAAATAGATAATTCTTCGATTTTCGCAGTATATAGTTCTACGTCCTTCTATTGTTACAAGACTATAACCGACTGGCATTCTCTCCTTGTTAAATGATAGTTCTACGTTTTTCGGAGAGAAGAGCGTAGCTCTGGCTGTGTAATATATAAGTAGATAGTTCTACGTTTTTCGCAAGGAATGATGACGCCCCCGAACGGATTCTAGGATATTGGGGCAACTCACCAGATGCGTTTCGTGTTATATAGTGGACATTCTGTTGTTCCAAGACAACCGCCTGGCATCATCTCCTAGATAATGACCAGAGGATCGTAGATTTGGCTGAGTAAATATATAGTTCTACTTTATCGCAGGGAATAGGGACATCCCCGAACGGATTATAGGAGATTGCAGCAGCTCGCCAGATACCAGCATCTAGTCTCCTGATCTGATAAATTACTATAACAGTAATTTCAGTGGGTTCAGTCCACCTCCCCATAATAATCTCCTTCGATCGACCATCCGGTTTCATTATATCCGAATGCCGTACTTTTCTCAGCCAGAGGATGGTGAGATAATGGTGACGAGCTCAGAGATTTAAGCAATCAGTCCTTCAGAACACTGTCCATTCCCTCAGATGAGAGGAAATCCAACATCAAGGCAGCAGCCGCTACAATTTTCCCAGTTCTAATACTGCTGATCATACAATCAGGTAACTGAATCAAGAGATTAGCAGAATTCTCTGTGAATATAATCAGAACAAATGGCTTATATTCCGGTATCTATAAATTGTGGACAACGGTTTAATCGTTATCAAATGCGGCCATGAAGGGCTATAGGACTGCAGTGGTTGATCCGAAGATATGCACGTTTAATAAAATTGTGGAGGCACCTTCTCAATTTAAATTTGGCGAAGTAGCGAATTTCATCCGCAGCGCTTATTACCATAGACGGTAAATCAATGCTGATGCTGAAGAAATTCTTCCGGAGTAGAGTACTTGGTCCAAGTCTTTAATTTCTTCCTGGCCACTCTAATAGAACCAGATATCTGGAAAATGGTTAAAGTGCCCCGTTACTGAAACATGGGAAATAAGCAAGTTCGGACCAATTTCCCTTTTCTGGGCGGTAACAAAGATGCTTGAGGTACTATTCCCGAGCCTACGTGAACATTTCCCCATCCCCGATCATTAGCACGGTTTCAATATAAGGAGCCATGAAGGACTACAGGACTGCAGTGATTGCAGCTGTTATTTTATCAATTTACAATTTAAATTTGGCGAAGTTGCTGATTTCATCCGTAGCGCTTGACATATACGGAATATCAATGCTGATGCTGAAGAAATTGGATCTACCGGGAGTAGAGTACTTGGTCCAAGTCTTCAATTTGTTCCTGGCCACTCTAATAGTACCAAACATCTGGGAAATTGTTCCCTTGACTAAAACTAGGCAAAGTAGTGAGTTTGAACGATTTCTTATCTCTCTACGGTAGCAAAGATCCATGAGGTTTTTTTTTCGAACCTAGGTGAACATTTCCCAATCCCCTATCATTAGCACGGTTACAATAAGCAGCATAGTACGACTACTTCCTCGAATGTTAGCCGTAGTCTTAACCAGAACAAGCCGCGTAACAGCAGGTCCGCCTTTGACGCATCGAAATCCGTAGAGCTAAATAGGCGGCGTTGAAATCGTGGCATATACCTGTGACTGTATGATTCTGACTTCTCACCCGAAGATCAATGACATCTGTGAGAGGCTGAATGTTTACTTGACCGAACTTGTCAATTTCTTCACGGCAAGGAAACAGAAGATATCCTCCAACAAATCATCAATCGGTCTGAATTTTATGCAAATATTCCCTTTTTAATAAGTGTTCAATGGACAGTATTTTGTATCATCTTTATTTAATTTTTTGTGTAACTTAAAATTGTCATAGCTCCTTAAACTTTTTTTTAGCGGCGGATTGACCCGATGCTGCAATTCTTCGGCCACCTCAGTAATACGTGTTACATGTTTGTATTTGTTTTTAATTTGTCTATGGAGTGCCTCAAATTGGGTAATATCTCGTGCTTTGTGCAATTTCTACTTTTATGAAATTCCACTACTTCCAGGCGGCGTTGAAATCGTGGCATATACCTGCGACTGTAGGATTCCGACTTCTCACCCGAAGATCAATGACATCTGTGAGAGGCTGAATGTTTACTAGGCCGAACTTGTCAATTTCTTCACTGCAAGGAAACTGAAGATATCCTCCAAAAAATCATCAATCGGTCTGCCTTGAATATGATACCAGGTGTTGGTTCTTGTTGGCGCATTCGAAAGCATTTTTACTCGCACTCGCCAAATCTGTGGAGGATAATACAGACCTTCCAAAATGTAGTCCTAAGAACAGCGATAGGGTGCCTTCTCATGTCTTTAGAGGACCTCTTTCGGGAGGAGACGAAAATCATACCCGTGCGACGATACACTTAAACAACTTATGAAACAGTACCTGCTGGGAGCTATCATAATAACAATCTCAACCATCATCTAGTGAATAGGCTCCCTTACGCAGGGAGAACGGGAGAGATCACTAGTCTCCAAATCAGAGAGCGTACCAGGCAGGTCTGAACGATGTTCACGCCCACGAAGTATCACCTGCAGTTAACAGCTGTTGTGTGAATAGTCCACAAGTGAAATCAGATGAAGTGAGGCTTCCGCGAAAAAGAGGAACTTTTCTGGATCAGGAAAGAGGAACTTTGATGGTGTTGGCGCCTCACTTCCTAATCGGCATTAGACTGTCCAACGTGCGATCAGGAGGCGCATAATACACTACACATTTTTCGTTGCCATGACATTCCCACTCAGTTTGGACGTTATCCACGTGACGTAGTTAAATAAAATTTAAAATGTTACTGATAAATCACGCCTTCACTGGAACCGATTTCGTATACATCTACGATTAGGCCACATAACGCCATATGAGGTCATCCTCTGATGTGGCAAGTTCGTCTTTCCGGCTTTTGTCTCATCGGCAATGGGAGTTCTTTTAAAATATACCGTTCTCAGATAGTGCCATGGATTCGTAAACGATTTCGGACAATTTATTAAAAATATTATCAATTCTGAAGAGCTACATAGATTTTTATGATATAACTTAAAACCGTCATAAATCCTCAAAATATTAGTTTGCTTAGGTAGAGAGAAACCAATCTTCACTAGGCTCTGGATAGTTTTGAAGACTTTCTTCATTGAATGATGATCAATTCCTCTGAGTGTCAAGTCAAGTATTGTGCAATAAGGGTGGTGCTCTGGAATCTTGTTTGTTCGTAAGCTGGTCCCACATAGGAATGGCCGTAATTAAATTGAATTCTTGAAAAATTTACCAATGTTTTCAGTGAACGAGGTATTGGACAGTTGTTATTTTAGAGATCCATAGTTTAGACTTTAAAAATATTAAACGTAGAATTTAAATCCCATTTCTTACACCCTCCCTTTTCTTATTATTATAATTTTATGGTTGTGCGTAAAAAGAGCTCTGAACTTGTGTGTTGTGCAAAAAAAGCAATTTAATTTAGAAATTTATAAGTTGTTCATTATTTTCAGTTGTTTACTTTAAGGGATAATTTTTAGTAATTTAATTAAACAAAAAAAAATACAAACATTCAACAATATACGAGTAGTAGTATATAGACAACAACATATTTACATAGTATCTAGAGAAACGAAAGCTATAATGAATAAAGAGATAATTTTCCAAATAAAATCGAAAAATAAGTAGTACGTATTCTTTAATCTCTCTCTATTCTAACTAACATGCCAGGGATTTAGGTTTAGGGGGCACACACATGGAAAAAAATCAATAACATTACAAGGAAACCTCAAAAGTGTCCAAGAGCAGTCAGACGACAAGCCATTGGGTAGGTATTTCGAAACATTCGAATAAATTAGACTAACATTTAGTTTGTCCCACAGAGCCGGACGGGAAACATCTCTTGGGCCGGTGGTGTTGTTCTCTTCGTTACCGAGGCAAATTCATGAATCATGAAACCCGAGAAAGGCGGCGTTTTTGCCAATTCTGCTACGGGTTATGGTAAAAAATCCAATAATAACTCAAAATCTGCACAGAAACATTCGGCGAATTGTCCAAAATCTACGGAATCGAAAGAGAAAAAAGATGCTAAGCCCGTCGCTACTGAAGAGCTAGAAGGCGAATTAAATTCGGGCTTTGGAACCTACCTCAGATCAAATGAAGGTAAGTAACTACAATAAAATGAAAGACGATTGGAGACAACCTTGGGTCTGCGTAGGAACAAAAATTCTAAAGGCAGATGTTTCATCTAAATACTTATAGTTTTTTTCTTCTGTGGATTATGCCAATGGCAAGTATTCCTACCCAAGACGATAAATGGTTCTGACCAAAAATAATATAATTTAAGAAGACATTCCTTCCTGTAGCGGGAATGTGTCAGTTACGAACGAATAGGAATTTGATTCTAACGAATGAGGTTTTTCGCGGATTTTCAGACCGTTTTTCCCGATTTTTTTGTAATTTTCACAATTAATTAATATTAATCGATAAGTGCAAAACAGTTCAAGCTATGTTCGCGGAAAACTGTTTTTTCGCGTGTGTTCAGTTCAACGGAGGGTATTTCAAGCCTAAAAAGGCAATGGAAACGTGGAGGACACTGACTTATCCTACTTCTTTCCTGCTTCCTAGTTTCAGATTTCTTCCATAAAATCACTACACTGATAAAAATCTCATTGACCCTTTATAAAGTGTTGGGCGAGCCAATGTCCAACAATGCATCGCCAGTGTGATCACCGAATTAGAGCTAGACGCAGTGGAGCTATCCCAATAGTAATACGCGTCCTACATTAAAACATTTTAGGTTGACAATTTGGAATTTCCCTGGCTAAACTTAAAATGACTACAACTCATTAAATATGCCTCCTGTATCGAAAAATAACGAAGCCCATTTTTATGTTGAACATTTTGAATTTCCCTAGCTAAACTTAAAATGGCTACAACTCGTTTAAATTACTGTAAATTAGCGTACTAGCGCAAGAAAGGCCGAAATTTTGTGACTACGTACTTTTTTTGTTGAAAATTTAAATTAGCTATAACTCGTTAAACAGTGCGAAAAGGTCTAAATCTTGCGTTAATTTTTTTTAGTGAAACTTTTTAATTTTCCTAGTTTTCGTAAACTTAAGAGCTGCTGGAAATTTTGAATTTCCTTAGCTAAACATAACGTAGCTATAACTCGTTAAATAAGCGTCCTATAGCAAAAAGGACGACATTTTGTGATAAAATTGTTTGTGAAAATGTTGAATATCACGAGCAGAACTTAAGAAGGCTACAGCAAAAAGTCCTACAGCAAAAGGGGCGAAGTTATGTGATCATTTTTTATGAAAAATAGGAATTTCTCTTGTCAAACTTAAAATAACTAGAACTCGTTAAATGAGTTTTCTGAAGCTAAAACGGCGAAATTTTGAGATCACTTTTTAGTTGAATATTTTATTTTCCTAAGTCAAATTAGAATTATTAAAACTTGCTAAAATAGCGTCCTAAAGCGAATAGAACGAAACTGTGATTACTTTGTTCGGTGAAAATTTTGATTTCGATAGAATAACTTAAAATGGCTATAACTCGTTAAATAAGCGTCCTAGAGAGAAAATGATCACCATCCAGAGTGGTAAGGGCAGATAGTCGGGGTCTACAGTTTAAGGTCCAAAGATACAAGAGAGAGCATCTAAATCAGCTCGGTTTCAGAGTCGATAACTTAAAGCAAAATCTGCAGCTATAGTTAAGTATTACAGAGAGAAGTTCGTGCTCGGAGAACAGCCACATCCGCAACCAAAGCTTCTGCCAACTTCTTCACTAGATGGACTTCAGAAAATGCAGATGCTCTGAATGAAAGAGCGAGGCCCAAAAGTTATTGGGACGACAGAATTTTTCGATTTCTTGCAGCAGCACTTGGGGGAACCTACAAATAAATCCTATTGCCATCTTATAAAACCATAGGCTTCTAATATACATAGATACTTATTATAAAGTGGTGTTCCAATACGCTTCTTATAAAGTGATGTTCCAATACTTGTCAGAATGAGAAACGAGGACACCGCAATTTCAAGTCACTTTCGGCAGTCCTTTAGGATACTGTGGGTAACACCCTAACTCATTCACCAGTCTTCAGGGGACCATTTGCATGAGGAGTCGTGCACTTACCACATCTATCAGCAAAAATATGAGAAGAAGGAATAAGACCATAGGTCACTCGCCGGCAGCATTTTGGGAACCTATAAAGCGATGTTGATCTATTAAAAACGTATACGCTGATGCAGCATTTAGTGAACCGACGAAGAAGGGAATCGATAAAGCGATGTTGATGTCTTAAAAAGTTATACGCTGATTCAACTATGCAGCGGATTCAACTGTGACAGGGGGTAGCCTCTCATATCTTCCGAGGATAATTTAAATGAGGAGTCTATGGCCACGCCCGCGTGGACGCCGCGACCTCGGTGGCACATCTCCATCCGATGGTCCAAATTTTCGATGACGCTGAGGCATAATTGAGGTTCTATGCCGTTAATGTGCCGAATTATCTCATCCTTTAGCTCTTGAATTGTTGCTGGCTTATCTATGTACACCCTTTCTTTCAAATAACCCCAAAGAAAGAAGTACAACGGGGTCAAATCACATGATCTTGGCAGCCAATTGACATCGCCACGACGTGAGATAACACGGCCATTGAATTTGTTGCGCAAAAGAGCCATTGTTTCGTTAGCTGTGTGGCAAGTGGCTCCGTCCTGTTGAAACCATATGTTGTCCACATCCATATCTTCCAATTCGGGCCATAAAAAGTTCGTTATCATCTCACGATAGCGAACACCATTCACAGTAACTGCCTGACCGGCCTCATTTCGAAGAAGTATGGCCCGATGACGTCGCCAGCCCATAAGCTGTACCAAACGAACTGGGAGAGCATGCACAGGTGTTTTCACATCTCCTACAGACCCGGTTTGCTGAAATTTGCGCACAATTCTCCCGATTGTGGACACATTTGGTCGATTATACTGATCAAAAAAACATCACGAAGTGCACGAAATGCATTTTGATTTGAACGCCCATTTTCGTAAAAGGCTGGTTCAAATTGAGTTAGTCTGAAATTGAGAAATGTCAAATGAAATGCAAAAAAAAATAACGTTACCTTACAATTTAACCACCCCTTATAAATCTATAGACCCCTAAAAAAGCTATCTAGACTCCTTACAAAGCGATACGTTAATCAGTGCCCGAGTGGGAGTGTCGAAAACACAACCATCTCAGGTCCAACGGTAGTCTTTTACTATTTTCAGCCGTAGTAATCTCAAAAAATATGAGAGGTAAGAATAAGGTCCTAAGTCCCTCACCGGCAGTTCTTGAGAGAACCAATAATGATACCCTACCACAGCTATCTTTGACTAGATGAGAAGTAGGAACAAGGTTCCCAATTCGTTTGCCGACGAATTCCTACCGACCTCTTATAAATGTATAGGCCCCTTATATATTGATCTAGACTTCTTACAAAGCTATAAGCAAACCCGTTGCGAATAGATAGTCAATAACACAATCATTTCAAGTCCCATTCGATGGTATTTTGGGTTCTTCGGCCACAGCTATGCAAATATATACCTAAGTTCCAGGCGCTACTGGCTCCCGTGGAATCAGAATGTGAGGAGTTGAAGATCAAGCACTTTCCATGGATATCTGTGAATGTTGAAGATCAAGCACTTTCCATGGATATCTGCGAATGTTGAAGATCAAGCACCCTCCATGAATATAGCCGTACACATCACCTTTCTTAATTGCTTATAAAGAGATAGTAGAACTCTGTGATGTTGAGCTCCTAAAAAAGGGATAAGCCAATCCGTGCACAACTATACAGGGCCAGGGCGATCATCGAACGTAAATGGTGGAATAATATTCAGACTAGCCATAATGCCGCTCTGAGAACTGTGACAGGGTGACTCCTCATGTTCTCAGAGGACCATTTACATAAGGAATCTCGAATATCCAGCTTAGAGACACAATTGTATGAAGCACTACCATCTGGGATGCTAGGTATCCTAAAGACGAGTCAAAGATGTGGACATAATTATATTAAGCTATACCTGCTGGGAGCCTAATGCCGTAGTCTTCATAATTATAACATTGTAGATAGATGGGCTACTCCCATTCAGCCAGGTCAGCAGATATCTTCATGTCATAGAGTGTGATATGCTTGAGAAAAAAGGTACTCACGACGAACTTGACGTCTCAACAGGCCTGGCCCGTGTAGCATCTGTTCATCCAAAATACTGAATCTTGTCAGGATTGATATTCGTGATCTGGAGCAGGGCTATTCAAATGGGGAGCTGCGTGAGAATGGCGAGTGCAGGAAGAAGTGAAGACATCTAGATAAGCGAGTGGACCTTGTAGGTCTTAGCGACGCTAGCTCTGACGTTGTTGCAGCAGCATTAAAGCACTACTGAAATCAGGCTGATGCAGGAGTCTCAATTCACGCTGGAAGCGGCATGTCAGGATTGATATTTATTATCTCGCGCAGGGCTATTCAAATGGGGAGCCGATGAAGGTTGAAAAAATTATACTTTTATAATAGAGGGTAATTAAATATTGTGAGAATGTTTGAAGTAACTGTACGTAGGGCTTCAAGCGGGCAGAACCAAAATGAATGCAAAGGAACAAGTGAACACCCATAGATATGCTGGTGTACCAAGTAGGTCGACGATTGTTTCTGACTTGCCTCGCCGCCTCAGTTCACGCTGAAAGCAGACAGATGGCAATACGTTGAACATCAGCATCACATGACATGCTAATTCAGAACAGCTGTCCTGTAAGTTTTCTATAGTGCGCCTTCACTTACAGCCTGTTTCTCTATGTCGAATGAAAGCGACGCGCACGAAAATCAGCTGATTTTTAGACCTACTAAAAGGTATCAGAACGACAAAGTTAATGCAAACTTACTGGCTGATGCCAGTTAGTAGGTCTAAAATCAGCTGTTTTTCGTTCGCATCGCTTTCGTTCGAAACCGGCTGTTAATATCTTTCCATGATATTCTGCTTTTCCTTATTTATCTTCATACAAATCTATTCTTCTCTTACGGTTTCCAGTTTTAGCGAGACCACTTTGCAGGTATTGAATACTATAGTTAAGGAAAGACTGTGAAATTGTAAAATGTTCGAACCCGAGTCCAGATTCAAGCAATGGTTTTACATAAGATGCCCTCCGCTTCTTCCGGGATCGTTAGCCTGTAACTCTGGGAATGCTGAATGAACTGTCGGCTTAATAATCTCGCACGCTTTTGTGGACCTGCCATAGTCCTATGTATATTTCTTCACACGAAACTGTCGCCAGATCTTCTCTTTGTTACAGGTTATACTCCGCTTCATCTGGGATCGTTGGCCATATTTCGCTTATCCGACCAGTTGAGAGTCCCTTCGGTTCTTCTCGGATCGTTCGGATAAATGAGTAAGACACAAAACTCTACTACTCTCTGTGGGATACATGAATCTCTCACACGTTTGTGGACCTTCCATATTTCTATATAGCACCACACGAGACTGTCGACAGATATTCTCTTTGCTGAGAGTGCTTTCACTTCTTCCGGAATTATAGCCTGTAACTCTAGGTGTGCTCCCTGAACTGTCGTTTGAACAATCTCGCACACGTTTGTAGATCTGCCATAGTCCTATATATCTCCATACGAGAGAGTCGCCAGATCTTCTCTTTGTTACAGGTCCTACTCCGCTTCTTCCGGGTATCCAATTAGTATCAGGGATTAAACGAGCGGCTGTAGTCACGGAATTTTTACCCTACTATCTACTTCAATACGTAGGTGATTTTAATAAAACATATTTTACAGGACAGGTGATTTTTACTCTACTATCTGAGCTTCTAAGGGAGACAGGAGATCTCTCGGCAGAGCTTGACATAATTTTGACTCGACCAAAATCTTTCAAAGACTGATTTATATCTATGTTTTTCTGCAAATTTAGATAATAAACTATTTTTAATTATTTTCAGGTGTTGAAATGATGAAATTATTTGTGTTTGCCAATACTATAATGGTAGTACTTACAATGGCCTGGCCCCATTTCAAGATGTTATACATTTGGTTTATGCAATGGTTGGACACCTTATATGATGAATAAATTCCACTGCATTCATCACACAGAAGAAACTATAATTAAAACAAATAAATAGCAAGCGACAAAGTATACCACCACCATGGTTGGACCATTTGCCCAAGGCATTTTTCTCATGGGTATCATTTATTGGTATTCCAAAGGCTTAATGAATCTAATCAATGACTATTACCGCTCCGAATTTAATCGCAAACTAAAAACAACCGCCGTAGATCAGAAGCATTTTGATTTTAAGCCGCAATCATATGATTTGGATGATATGGAAGAATTGATAAAAATGGAAATTTTAAAGGATAAGGAAGAGAAATCACGACAAGTGGTGGGTGACATCATAGAGGAAGCCGGACAAGATATGTATGAAAGCTGCAGTGATATACGTGATATGAATAAGGCAGACCGGTGTTATCGACCAAATCGTAAAATTGAATTTTTAAATATTCTTTTTCCAAATATCCACATAGATCGTAAACACATATATTTTAGTTTAATATTTCCTATTTGTTTACTAGATGACAGTGTTACTTGATAGTTTGTAAATATTAATTAATATGTATGGTTAGTTTTTTAAGAATACATTAAAAATATATTTAATTGCATGTGAATATAAAAGATAAAGGATTTCTTTGAATAATTTTACTTATTTTTTTTTATTTTTTTTCTTTAAACTTGAGTAAAAAATGCTCATATTTAAAGCATAATTTAAATTTTGTTTTGTCGGACAAAATATATAGAGTATATCTATCCATTTTACCAAAATCTTAATTCGTTTGCCCAGAATCTCATATCGACTAATTTTAAGTAAATAATTTCAAAATTCCGCACATGGATAATTTTCAACCGTACTAAAATTTTGTTCATAAATCAGAGATTTAATCTGAATCTTGATTTTGCTATTTCGGATAAAATGGATAATCCGGATAAAATTTATCCGTTTTACAAAAATTCTTGATGTGTTGTCCAAAATCTTATATTTGACTTATTTAAGGTAATGTTTTCAAAATTCCATAACCATAAATATTATTTTCATTATTATTAGACCCTAATTCTTGATTTTTTTGTCCAAAATCGGATGTTTGACTTATTTAAGGTAATGTTTTCAAAATGCTAACGGATAAATTGTATCCGAATTATCGATTTTACAAAAATCTCAAATTTGCCTAGATTCGCATTTTTGACTAATTTTTTGTGATATTTCAAATATTCAATTCCTGGAAAAAATACTGGGAAACGCAATTACAAACTAAAATTGAATTCAAAAGATCGAGATTTAAAGCTCAACTGTAATAAGGATATTTCGGATAAAAATCCATAGCTGGACAATTTTTTAGTATTTTTAGACTCTACTGATTTTTTGTTCAAAAGCTTAATTTTTCTATTTCGAATAAAATGGATAATACGGACAACATTTATCCATTTTACCAAATATTCGACTAATTGTAAGTAACATCTTCAAAGTTCCGTACATGCATCAAGATTTTCGTAAAACATTTTGATTATTTTTTTTTGCCCAGATATGTGATATGTATTTGTATTGTTTCAAACACTTCGAAATTTTAAAACTTTGAAACCTAATTGAATTTAGGCAATTACAAATTGAAATCGTGTTCAGAAGATCGAGATTTAAATCTTAATTGTAATAAGTCTATTTCGGATAAAATGGATAAACGGATAAAATTTATCCGTTTTACCAAAATCTAGATTTTTTTTCCCAGAATCTTATATTCGACTAATTTATATAATATTTTAAAAACATAGCACTTGGATAATTTTTTTTTGCATTACTTGTAAGCCCTATTGAAATTTAAATTCAGAAATCGTATTCGAAATTGAGTAGAAAGGGCTGCAAATTTCTTATTATTAATTTTGCTATTACAAAAAATTATTTATTTTATTAGATTATTCGACCAACTTTAGGTAATATATTCGACAAATTTTGAAGATAAATTTTCAAAGTTTCGTACTTGGATCAAGATTTTTGTAAAACGGATAAATCTTATCCGAATTATACATTTTATAAAAAGGTTAATTTTTTTCCAGAACAGCATTCCATACCTGGATAGCTTTTGTCATTGCTTCAGACCCTTCTGAAATTGTAAAACTGGGAAACCGAATTCAGTTTGAGCAATTACAGATTGAAATTGAGTTCAAAAGATCAAGATTTAAAGCATAATTTTAAAATTGATATTTCGGATAAAATTGGTAAAACTGATAAAATTTATCGTTTTACAAAAATCTTGATTTTTGCCGAGAATCTCATATTCGACTAATTTTAGGTAATATTTTGAAAAATGCACAAAGTTTTTAGCATTACTTTTTAAGCCCTATTGAAATTTAAATAAAAAAATGGATAATACGGATAACATTTACACATTTCGCAAAAATCTTGCTTTTTTGCACAGATTCTGATATTCGAAACATTTTTATATTCGAAAGGTTAATTTTTTTCCAGCGTTGCATATTCGACTAATTTTAGGTAATATTATCAAAATTCCACACCTGGATAGCTTTTGTTATTGCTTTAGACCCTTCTGAAATTTTAAAACTGGGAAACCGAATTCAGTTTGAGCAATTACAGATTGAAATTGAGTTCAAAAGATCAATATTTAAAGCATAATTTTAATATTGTTATTTCGGATAAAATTGGTAAAACGGATAAAATTTATCCTTTGTTAAAAAAAATATAATTTTTGCCGAGAATCTCATATTCGACTAATTTTAGGTAATATTTTGAAAAATTCACACAGTTTATAGCATTATTTTTTAAGCCCTATTGCAATTTAAATAAAATAATGGATAATACGGATAACATTTACACATTTCGCAACACTCTTGCCTTTTTGCACAGATTCAGATATTCGAAACATTTTTAGCAATATTCATTCTTGAAAATTATTTTCGAAATTCCGCACTTGAATAATTTTTTTATAATTACATTTAGACCCTACAAATATTTAAATTAAGAAAATACAGAGATACAAAATATAGAGCTGCGAAATTTACCAAAGGATTATCACAATAGGAATAAATATAAAATTATAAATATTTTACGCATGAATGACTTTCCGGACAAACTGATCAACAATCTTCTGAAAAGAGCAACAAACAAAGAAGGAAGGAAAGAAAATGATAAAGAAGAAAAACCAAAGAAAATGTATAAATCAATGACCTACATCCCTGGACTCTCCGAAAGGTTAAAACATTCTGACATTTATGACAAAGAACATTTTGAACTAGCATACAAAGCGCATACTACAGTAAATCAACTGTTCAGCCAAACCAAATCTGAAGTAAAAAAGGAGGAAAAGTCAAATCTTGTCTACAAAATAAAGTGTAATGGTGACAAGTCCGACATATGCCAGAGGGTATATGTCGGTACTACTAAGACAAAACTTAAAACTAGACTATCATCTCACAGATCGGATCAGAAAGCTCTTCACAAACCCATTGAACAAAAAACTGCCCTTGCAGTACATTGTACCACAACCGGACACAAACCTAACTTTGACGACGTTGAGATACTAACGCAAGAGAGACATTACGGAAGGAGATGCACGTTAGAGATGCTACATATCATCGATGTTTCACCAGAAAAGAGACTAAATTTTAAGAGAGACACTGACGGTCTACAGGCGTACAATAGAAAAACATAAACGGAAAATTAGACAGTAACTAACGAAAGCTCTCATAGTAAAGGACTATTTTTGTTACAACAATATTAAATGTAAATACTTATCGTAAAAATGTTTTTATTGTCATTGTTTTATTGTAATAATTCGTGTGTTTGTGTGATAGATTCCCCCTGATGATGACCAACAAAGGCCGAAATATTGGGCAAATAAAGAAAAAAATTGTTTGTTCGGACCTCAAGCCGAACAAACAATCCAATGATTTACCAAAATCTTTATTTTTTACCCAGAATCAAACATTACATTGATATTTTTTTCTTTATTTTTAGACCCTTCTGCCATTTTAAAACTGAAAACCTGAAATTGAGCTTGAGATTTAAAGCTAATTTTAATTAAGCTATTTCGGATAAAATGGATAATACGGATAAAATATTTCCGTTTTACCAAATTATTGCTTTTTTGGCACCGTCTCTGATTTCGACAAATTTTAGGCAATATTGTCAAGACTGTGCTTGGAAAGAAAAGAAATTTAATCTAAATTTAAAGAAATTTAAATTAAAAAAAAAAAACAGAAAATGAGTCAGCAAAAAAAATTGTTTAGTTCAAAAAATGTTGCTTTAACGCTTAATTTATTTTTTGATTTTCTGATTATTGTGAAAAAATGTATACACTCACCAATATCTTGATACTGTCGTTCCAAATCTGATATTCAAATATTTATTGCTATTTAAATTTATTTAATAATATTTTATTTCAATTATCCAAGGGGGAAATTGGCATTGTCATACTATTAAGCCGGTTACAGGAAAATGTTAAGAAACTGTTTGAAAAATGCTCCACTTCGTTCAAAAAAATGTTTTACCTACGAATACGGTAAATTTTACCAGACCCATACTCCGCTCTGTATTGTAGCTGTACAGATTTTTTTTTTATATTTTACTTTGTAGCATAATGCAATGAATAATCTTTAAATAACAAAACTAGAATAAACAAGAATATTTATATAAGTATATTCGCTATATTTTCAACAAAAATTTCATAAATTTTATATTACATTGTATTTTACAATAACCATATACGTTTTAAGATAGTATTCACAATTGTAAAAAAACTTCTTCGTTATTAGTCCTACAAATGTATTAAATATAATTTAAAATATTAAATATAAAAACAGCATTGTTAAGAAAATATGTAAAAATACCCAGGTCCAGTATAATCTGTAAAGAAAAGAAATAATATTAAAAGAAATAACAACTATTTTCGTTTAGTGTATTTTCTTTGTGTATGCAACATGTTGTCTTAACTGAACATACCCCTTCGGCAGTACTAACTGTACGTATGTTCAGTATGAAATGCAATAACGGTATCAGCTGTTGTGAATTTTCTTTTATTCGTTCGTTAGTGGTATTGATTGTTTATTGCAGTTTTAAATTTTCTCAAATGTGCGCAAACAATTACTTTATACAAAAAGGGACAATAAATTGACAATCGACTAAATTAAATTAAAAAGCGCAATATTTTGAACGTCAAGTGTGTTTTTCTTGGTGTATAGATTCACTGCAGAGTGTTTATGGCGTTTACTTCAATGGAATCTGGATTATTGATGGTAAGAGAAGGGAATTGTTTTCATAGTAAACCAAAGTAATATTTGCCGATTTTAGCCGCCGCCGACCTTTTTCACCAGCCGAAGCCGCCGCCGATCTTTGCGGCTAAAATCGGCTGAAACACAGCCGACGTTACACAGAAAAACTTTAAAATATGGATAGATACAATTTACATTTTTGATAAGCAAATAGCTATATAGCAGATATATCGTCCCCTTAATAGAAGAATAATGTGTACGCATATACACTATTATTTTTTATTGCATTCTAAGAATCTACGCAATTGGTTCCATATCTGGTGAAATTCTACTTCCACAAATTGGGTGTTTGAAATTGTTCATTAATAAATAATATTGAGTTTGTATAATTGGCCTTTTTGGCTTTCTTTGTATTGATATTGAATAAAAAAATAAAAATAAAAAATAATTTCACAAAAACTTCAAATAGGATTTTCTCGAAACGACAAATAAATCATACACTATTCTTTTATTGGGTGGACGATATGGAAGTGAGTGATTTTCGTTTTGATTCATTTATTGTCACAAGCGGGAGCTTAACATGTCTTAAAAATCATAATATTGATAGTAATAGAAAAATAATTATAAAAATTCTTTTTTAAAGGAAATAATAAGATTTTTTATTATTATTATTATTAGATTATGTACATATAGAGATAAAAATATTTTCGGAAAAATCAATCAATGGGGTATTAAAGAATAGTATAACATAAATTAATACCTCCATTCTAAAGAATCAATCACGTTAAGCTCAAAACAGTAGAGGTCACTCTAAAGGGTCCGCCAAATAACTTTTTTTTTTGAAAATGCTATAAAAAAACTACTGAATATTTTCTCACATTTCTTTTTTTATTTGAAAGTACAATCCTTCCGGTTAATAATGGAAAATAATTTCATTCAAATGGCTGCTCGGCTGGCCATGCAGTAGCCTACACGATCGGTCCAATTTTTAAGCACATTATCGATTGTGTGCAGCTGTATTTCACCAATGGCTTCACGAATATTGTCCTTTAAAGCGTCAATTGTCTCTGGCTTGTCGGCGTAATACTTATCTTTGAGGTCCAACAGTGTCAAATCGCAGCTCCGAGGTAGCCAAACGACATCAGCTCTGCGGCTGATAATGCGATCTTCAAAAACAGGGCGCAAAACATCGAGTGTAGCTTCGCCTGTGTGGCACGTAGTGCCGTCCTGTTGAAACCAAATGTTGCCAATATCCTCCTCTTCAATTTTTGTGAACAAAAATTCGTTCAACATGGCCCGATAACGATCGCCATTGATTGTAACGGCCACTCCTTGCTCATTTTCGAAGAAAAATGGCCCAATTATGCCTCTGGACCAAAATCCGCACCAAACAGTGACTCGTTTTGGGTGTATCGGCTTTTCAGTGTATGCGTGCGGGTTTTCTGTGCCCCAAATGCGACAATTTTGCTTGTTTACATACCCACCAAGATCAAAATGAAAATCAAAAATGAAAAAAAAATTGAAAATCCAAATTTTCAAAGTAATGTCGCAATATTTCCCAGCGTCGTTCGAGCGTATACACAACCATATTCGTTCAGCGGAAAGATAAAACTAATTATCTGTCAAATCAGACATGAGCTAAGTGTTACCATTCACGAAATAAGCACTAGTTGAAAAAAAAAAAAACGTTAGATGGCGGACCCTTTATTTAAACCACAAGGTAGTTCCACACAAATTTAAAATTTCACTAAATCGTCGATTCGCCTCTCCTGGAAACAACCTGTTTCGACTATAGACGAATGCGGAAAAATGCAACCCTGTGAACGTACAACCGTGTGAACATAAAATTTTTTGTCTTGCAACTTTGGCAGAAATGTCATTGTGAGATAATTTGCAGATTGTAATATGTGCGAAGTTTATGCATGTGACAACGGCGCCATTGTCAGAAAAACATTTTATTGGCCACTGTCTATAAAATATTTTTATTGGCAATCCTGCATATATTACAAAATATATTTTAAATATAAGAAATTGTAAGGGTTTCTTGCGATCGTCTTCACCTTTGTCTAACAATCTGTCATTGTCCGTACATTTGCGGCACTTAAACAGGGTTCATAAAGTTGTCCGATCTGACAATCGTCTATACATACCTTTAGCATACTTTGAAAATAGAGTACATATATCATAGAGCCGTCTAGCGGCATGGAATCGATGATTTTTTCACCTCACAATATCTTAGAATTAACTTAAAAACATCTATAATTTAAGAAAAAATACCAGAGCTTAACTTTTAAACTATTATTTTAAATGTTAAAAAGTCTATCATAGAGCCGCCGATCCATAATTTTCAATGGCAGCCGCCGTCATTCTCTGACCCCGCGTCATTTCAGTTAAGTTAATTTCTATATATGTAAGTTTATTTCTATACCCAACACCAAACTGTGATAAGGGTACTATAACTGCGCATTTGTTTGTAACGCCAATAAGTAGAAGATATAGACGTATAGTTTATTATACCGATCAGTCAAGAATAATTTTCTGAGTGAATATAGCCAGGCCCATCTCTCCATATATTCTTGTATTGAAAGTGCAGGTCGCAAACATGATGCTATCTTTACGAAAAATGACACAGAGACATTTGCTCGACAAGAACCATCCCTACCGAAAATGGGACATATCGTTCAATGTTTTTATATAGCTACCATATATAGGTCGTGATCTGTAGAACGCTTTTTTGAAAACATCTTGATGAAATTGAAGCATTTATGCTTTATATTGCACTAAATCGACCCTAGTGAAAGTATCTTTCCATCTTTTGGTATAGCCCCCATATAAAGGCCCCTTTTATGTATATTACATTAAATCGTCAATAGTGATAATAGAGCACATCGGTGCATATTTTTATAAATGCCTCATATAAAAACCTCTTTAAAGCCTTTAAAGCTTTTATTTGTTATATTGCAATAAACCGCCTCTAATGAGTTTGGGACACATAGGTCTATAGTTGCATTTCATCAACTATTTCAATTTATTTATTATTTACAAAAACTTTTTTATTTACTAAAGGGTGGTTACATTGTAAAGGCCGATGTTGAATGTGAACCACACGGTAAACGTCAAGTTTTTTTTTCTGCATTTTGTCATGTTATTTTTGTTAAGTATTGTTTTGCATTTCATCATGGAAAGTCTTACGCCTGAACAACGTTTACAAATCGTTCAACTTTATTACGAAAATTCACGTTCTGTGAGGAATGTGTTTCGTGCACATCGCTCAACTTATGGTCAACATAATCGAGTCATCGAAAATTGGACTCAACGGATGGACCATCTGAGACGTAGCCGCGGCCAACATTTGATAGACATAATATTCAAAAAATAAATGCCAAAGAATGTTCTTTCAAATGATAATAAACTTTCCCCCGTTGTTTTTTTCTTTAAAAAAGTAGGGAGCCTCGAAATGGATCACGGTATAGAATATCCCCTATTCATTTTTGCTAAGTTCTTTTTTGCAGGAAGGGGACAGGATTTTGGAATTCTGTTTTCTCGAATAGTACCAGTTCCGTTGTATCCATGGTGCTTCAAATAATATAAAAGGGGTATACCATTAAATAAGTTGTCGAAATAAAGTGAATATGGCAGTTTTCGTTTATCACCAGGTAGGGCCTCTATCATATATAACATAGGTGTTACACATTTCCCGAATTTTCTTCCATTCGTGGATTATATCTATGATTCTTTCCTTGGTAAACGTCAAAAGATATGCAGTATCCCAAAGGTGTATTCAAACACCATACTTTATACCCAAAACGTAAAGGTTTTCCTCTAATAAATTGTTTACACCCATGTCGACCATAATAGGCAATCATTGATTCGACATACGATAAGTGCTGTTCTGGATAAAAGTATTTTTTCAATCAATCTATCGGTTAGAGGCCGTAATCTCCACATTTTGTCATTAGCATTGTATTGTTCTTCCGAAGCAAAATTGATGTATTGTCCTATAGTTTTGAATATGTTCAATGACATTGCATCTGAAACAGATTTTATGTGTACGTCTTCATCCGCTTTCCACATTCGACGACTTTCAGCAGGGTGCATATGTATATCCACTATTTATCAATATACCTATATATGTGCGAATATCATCATCGGATATTCGTACATTACAATGGTCTTTTAGTTGAGCGTATCCATTAGATTCTTTTACAATCAAACTAATCAAATCATTATCAAAGAATTGGAAAAATAATCCGTGCGGAGTTTTACTACAGTGTTTGTAATTAATTTCTGGAAAAAATGGCACCGTTGTGGTTTCTTTTACCACTTTCCATTTAAAAGAACTGCGAATATTTGGTAGATTACGTGGAACAACTAAATCTTGAAAATCTGCTTCACACATTTCGCTTCTTCCCATCGGATGTCGTAGAGGGCAAACTGCTTACACTAGTAACGGGCAGTTCGAGTTCTAGTCCAACAAAATGCTTACATTTTGTTCACTGTCATAAATAACTTCACCTTGGATATGTTGATCCTTAGATCCTTAGGATAACGAACACACATTGAATTTGTTTGTGATGGATATCGATAATATTGCCGCCAGAGTCGTCGTCTGCATCATCTTCCCCAGATGCGGACTCAGCGGATGGAGTTTCCACAATTAAATCGTCAATGTCATTGCCACCTGTTTCCAACTCCATCAAATAATCAATAATTTGTTGCGGATTTAGCCTAAAAATACGAATATTCAATTTGCTGAAATAGTGGCCAAGAGTGTCATATGGCACTTCTAATTTTTACACGATTTTTTACAAAGTTAGATGTAAAATAGTTATACTACACATGTATCAACACTAATGGTGTTTTCTTTTGTGCCAAAAAATGGTACATTTTTTATGCCTTTCGCCCCAAAAATGCCTTTTTGTCTTCGATTGTAAAATAAGTGCTGCACTGGCTGGTTAGAAGGCTGGTTTTTCGCATTTTTGTTATCGATTCTGACTATAAAAATGCAGCAGTACAGGAGTGCGTAGGCGACATTATTACTATGCTGCTCTCTGACAGGGCAACATCTTTTTTTAGAAAAGAAAACACCATAAATTTGGTTTGTGTACTTCCAAAAAAATACAAAACCTTTTATGTATAATAACAAAGAACACATGTAATTACTACTTACTTTTGCTGGGTCATGGTAAAGTAATATTGTGCACTCAAAAAACCGACAGACGTTCACAATAATATCCACAGCACAAAATAATGTTGATTTATTGTAACTCTGTTTACATCATTTGACAGAAAACAAGTTTACGAATAACGGGGAAAAAATATTGAGGGTATAACATCTCTCAATCAATTTTAATAAATATTGAACTATGTAATTTGAGTGTCATATGACACTCTTGGCCATTAATGGGTTAAAATTTAACCACCCGTTATATGATAAAGCTGTAGAGAGAACACTTCTCGCGGAATTAGTCCGTATTTACATTGGCTGAATGTTCAGCAGATTATCGGCGTTTTGTAGGAGAGAGAGGCAGTCGGCAAGAGGGTAGAAAAAAACTCTCCCGTACTCAGGCTTATCGGTCTGAACGTTTTGTGTTTTTCACTCGGCCTTTGAAACAACAACAATTCACATAGAAATATCCGAAACAAAATTATGTGTCTAAACGCAGAGGCAAGTTTAAAAGAGAATTAGCGGATAAGCTGCTGAAAAAAATATCCTAGTGTAAATCTGGACTTAGCTGTTTTTTCTCCTCTGGTACATTTCCATGTTGCCAGATTGTCTGTTATTGGAACACGGCAGTCTTGATGCTGCCACAGCCACTCCCTCTCCAGTGACCAAGTCAGGATCCGATACCTGATCCGCTTGGAACGATATTCTCCTCTGGTTCGTTGCCATGTTGCCAGATTTATCCTGAAACCACCGATTACAATTAATCCCTCTGCATGGGGCAGTTTATTCGACCATTAATATTTCCTAGCCAAAACGGCTATTTCATACTATTATTTAAATTTGATCGGATTGTTCGCATAAAATCGGCTCTTCATTGTACCCCACAAAAAAAACGTCATATCGCAGCTCCAAGGGAACACCCTTTATAGAGACAAATTTATTATATATGTATGTATAATATTTTCTAGCATATTTTCATGAATAATCTTTAAATAAGAAAATCGGATTAACGAAGAACGTTATTATGCATATGAGCATTACCTCAAACAAAAAATTTATGTTACATACTTTGCATTTTACAATAGCCATAATAGTATTAAAATAATGTTCTTAATTTTAAACAATCTTCTTAGATATTAGTTTGACATGAAAAAATAATAGAATTATTAAATGTAACTTAAAATAGCAAATATAAACCCAGCATTGTTAAGAAAATATGTAAAAATACCCAAGTCCAGTATAGTCTGCAAAAGAGAAGAAATAGCATTTTTAAAGAAAATATAACAAACAAACAGAAATATAACAATACAAAATAACGTTTAGTATATTTTTGACGTATACACCGAGTTGCCAAACTGAACATACCCTTCCGCAGTACTAAATATATGTTCAGTACAAAATGCAATAACACTGTGTCAGCTGTTTGCGTGAAGATTCATTGAGTTCGTTAGTGGCATTTATTGTTTATCGCAGTTTTAAAATTTAACAAAAAAGCGCGAAAAATTGTAGAAAATGGAAAATAAATTGACAATCGACTAAATTGAATATCAAATTAATTTAAAATCGCAATATTGTGAAAGTCGCGTGTGTTTTTCTTTGTGTTTATATCAGTGAAAAGTTTTTCGGCTATTTCATTAAATGAAATCTTAAGTCTGGATAATCGAAGGTAAGATAAGTTTTTATGGAACACAAATTGTATTTACATATTTAAAAGCGGACAAAATTTGAACATGCTTTCTCGACCTGCTGCTGTTATTTACTGAAAACCAGTAAGAAAGTTTCAGTCTTCAGAAGAAAACTTAAAAAACACAACGACTATTGTTTTCACGAAAGAACTTAAACTAGGCATTTACACAGCAGCACAATATTGTACATGGTATTTTTAACACCAAAAAAGCAGTAGACCCATCTTTCATTTATTTCATTTCATTTATTTATTATTGTAATATAAATAAGCCAATAATCTTATATTAACTTTATACAAATTTCGATTATATAGTTAAGTTCTACACTCAGTAATCCATATCAGACTGATTTAAGGGTAAACTTAAAAGATATATACCGATACTATACCGATTGACAGTTTAAGTTGAACTACCATCGTGAACAGTCGTCGCTTTCTCTCTGCATCGTTCAAAAAAAAGATTGTGTTCTTTAACTCACAAGAAAAAAACTAATTTCGCGTTTTCCTTCTTTTTTTTGTGTTATTTTCACCAAACGTTCAACAAAAACAGCCTTTATTCAGACACCGCACAACGGCTTCCTCCTCCGGAGGAAATTATTACGACTGCCTCGATCCTGGGGGAACAAAAAAGCAATCACCAAAACGAAAAAAACCAAATACTACAACAATAAGTTTGGGAAATTCTCTGGAATATCCTCAACTTCTTCAAACCAAACTAAAAAACAAACCATGCCCTAAATACGTAGTCATGAAAAGCACAATTCCAGACAAACCTCTGAAGTGTTTCAACATTTCTCTTGTGTCGAAAGCAATTCAAGGAATATCTAGTGAACCAACTCTAAAGACAATATTCACCAGGGACGGAAATCTACTTTTTCTATGTAAAAACGAATCTATCTGGAATATGTCCAATAGAATGTTTACTGCATCCAACTTTAAACGTAGTAAAAGGATTCCTAAATTGCGATTTGCTCACCAACTTATCCGAACAGGAAATAATAGAAGGTTTGAAGACACAAGGAGTCATAGACTGCAAGAAAATAACATCATACAAAGATGGAATTGTTTCGAATACCCCTTCACACATTCTAAGTTTTCAGCCATACGAATTGCCTGCAACTGTGGAAATTTGCACAATTGGCATCGAATGCAAAATAAAAGAGTATGTTCCAAATCCAATTCAATGCAAAAACTGCTATAAATTAGGGCACACCAAAAAATATTGTAAAAACAGTTCTGTATGTGAAGTTTGTTCAGCCACCTTCCACGATCCCACACCATGTACTAAGGTCCAATGTGCTAATTGCAACCATGCTCATAGAGCGAACAACAAAATGTGTCCCCAAATCCAAAGAAGAAAAGAGATTTTAAAAAACACAAAATAAAAAACAAATGTTCATTCAGAGAGGCCATAAATAACACACCACAAACTGAATATGAATTTCCTACAGAAGCACTTGAAGACGCAATTACAGAACATAAGAAAAGATTAAACATAATAAAAAAACACAATATGCAAAACCCCGTTAACGAAAAAAAAGTGCAAAGCTCCAGCAACACAACAAAAGAAACAATCATAACTGAAACAAATAAAGAACTCAAAAGTAATACAACAAAAACAACAACAAACAACATCTCAACAAATAGAGAACAAACAATCAACAAACCTCCTAAAGAGAAAACAACAAACACAACAATAAACAAAGAGCAACTAATGAATAGATTCTACACAAGAATAGAAAAATTACCTACAACCACAAATGTATCTAATACTCAATCCTCTCTGGAGGAAAGAGTATCCAAGGCAATAAATGCACCGGCAAAAATATCTGCCAGGAGATCTGCAATAGATAGTCTGGAAGATATTAACATGTCCGAATAAATCCCATGTTACAAAATAATTATTTTTATATGATATATCCATGTCAAGGTTCAATATTGTTCAATGGAATATAAAAGGATATACCAATAACTATATAGATCTTCAAATATTATTAAACGATCACCACCCTCATTTTATTTCACTGCAAGAGACACATATACCGCTTAATTCCCAACTCATAGCTCCAAATTCCTACACAGCATATTCAGCAAACAACTATACAAACAACCAATCCAAAGGCGGTATAGCTGTTCTCAAAAGTCATGTTCCACATGTACGAATCTTTAATGGTTCGAAATTATTGAACATTGCAATCGAAGTCACATTAAACGTGAAAATTACCATTGTATCCATATATATATATCCAAATGAACCATTTACAATTAGTGACTTATGCGATTTATTCGAAAATATTCGAACTCCAATAATACTAGTAGGTGATGTTAATTCATGGAACGTTTTATGGGGTTCTAATAAAAACAACCCAAGAGGTACAACATTAGAAAACGCACTTATCACCAATAATCTCTGCATAATAAATGACGGAAAACCTACTCATCTATCCACCTTCAACACTTACACCAATATCGACATCAGCTGCTGTTCACCTTCGCTACTGCCAATCATTTCCAGCCAAACCTTGGATGACCTCTACCATAGTGATCATTTCCCCATTATCACATCCATCATTACGGCTTCAAACCACTCGACCGGTAAAATAATGCCTAATTACATGTTTAAAAAAGCCAAATGGGATTCTTACCAACTGCAAGTGGATGAAAAATTGAAAAACATGTCTTCAATGCAAAATCCCAATAAAATTAATGCGACCGTGACCAAGGCCATAAGATCAGCTGCCAATAATAATATTCCTATAAAAGGAATAATTCCCAAGCAATACGTTCCTTGGTGGAATAAAGATCTCGCCGTTTTCCGTAAAGACAAAATCGGTAAATACAGATTATTCAGGAAAAAACCCACCCTTGATAATTTAATTCAGTACAAAAAATCGAATGCCAAATTCAGGTACGAGTGTAAAAGAGCAAAGATTGCAAGTTTCATTACATTCACTAAAACGATATGCAGAGACTCCCCATTATCCACAATTTGGAATAAAATTAATAAGTTATCGGGCAAAAACATAAAACATGAAATCACCGCAATAGAAAACAATAATACTCGTACAATCCTAAACGACCCCACTGATATAGCTAATTACTTTGGTAATCGATGGCATGATGAGTCAACGAACAATAATTTCTCGTCAGAATTCTGTTCGGCAAAGTATCGAATAAGTGCGAACTACTGTAACCAACCTACAAACAAACAGGCTTCAATGATAGAAAGCAAAATTACAATGGTGGAATTATTGCTGACATTAAAAAAAGTCAAAGGTAATACACCTGGCCATGACCGCATCTCTTATGCTATGTTGCAAAACTTAGCTAAAGTAAGCAAACAAAAGCTACTTGACCTATATAACCTAATCTTTGACACCGGTATCATACCACACGCCTGGAAAACGGCTATTATAGTTGCCCTGCCTAAGCCGAATAAAAATAAAACAGATTTTTCTGGATATAGACCGATATCATTAATACCATGTCTCTCAAAACTGATGGAACGAATTATCTCAGATCGAATATCTTGGTTTTTGAACATTCGGAATTTAATAGCTTCAAATCAGGTTGCATTCAAAGCACATCAAGGTTGCACAGACGCCTTACTACACATTGATTACTATGTAACCAAGGCCCTTTCCTCAAAAAACCACGCCTCTATTTTAGCTATCGATTTCGATACGAACATTTCCCGACTTCGGATGGGCCATACTTTTGCCACACATCAACACCTTATAAACAAAAACATCGACAATAAGTGTCCAAGATGTGGAATTATCAACAACGTCAAACACATACTACAATCCTGTAGAGACCTGACCCAACATCAGGAAGTAATACTCACTAATAAAGGGATGGATATACTCAAGACACCTACCACTGAAAATATAAATACAATTTCCAATTTTATAAAAGTTACTAAAACCGTAATTTAATACAATCAAATTGAAAATATGTATATACTCTATCTAAACTTGAATTAGCTGATGGCCACAGTTGCCAATTGCTTTTCTGTCTTATTAACCTTATATTTACTATAAGCTTAATGTAAATAAATAAATAAATAAATATACCGATTGACATAGGATCGATTTTGTACATGGCACAATATTGTACATGGTATTTTGACTTTGGGTACTTGTTTATAACACCAAAACAGCGGTAGACCCATCTTTGATTACACCGATTGACATAGAATCTATTTTGAGTCCATTAGCCATGCCCGTCCTTCCACACCTATAATCTTCTGATCAAAGTTCAGGTCACTAATATGAATCGATCTTTATGGTCCCTTGTATTAGGGACTATTGACAATAGTTCGAATATATTGTATAGACTCCACATAACATTCCCCACCGAATTTAGATATTTTTGTCGTTGTTGTTACTATCTGTGTTGTTATTATTTTTGAGTAAAAATTATCATTTTGAAGCCTTGAAGATCTTGGAGGTGGGTCGTGTACATTTATATTTTATGTAGTCTAAAATCATTCCTAGTCAAAGTGGAGCATATCAGTCGACGTTTTAATATAGCTCCTATATAAAGGTACCTTCCGATTTGACTTGCTATCGCTCCAGACGCTCTGGGCGCTGTACTTGGTACATGTGTTGCTCTTCATGAAAAATATTTTCTCCATGGAGAGAACTCTAAGGAATTTTGTCTTTTAACCAAAAAATTAATTATTGGAACATTTTGTATCAATACCGTTTAATGTTTAGCTTGTCGCTGACATTGGCTCTTGCAGAATTAAATATTTCCACAATACATGTCTTTCTATTTATAATAAAACACATTAAATTGATGCTCTAAATTGGTTGGGATTTCCCTGACCTTTTGTAATTGTCATAAAAAATACCATAAATTAAATATTTCCGAGCGCCCCAGTAGGCGAGTTGGTAGCGTACTCGCCTATGAGTTTGGGGGTCGTGGGTTCGATTCCCACCAGAGGCTCTGGTCTGTCACTGCAAACATTTAGCCATATGGTCTTTGTAACCCGGCCTTTCCCTGGACCATAAAATTAAAATATAAATTTACTTTGTATTGTAATTCATATAAAATAAAAATAAATAAATATTTCCTCAATACATTTCTTTCTATTCATAATAAAACACATTAAATTGATGCTCTAGATTGGTTGGGATTTCCCTGACCTTTTGTAATTGCCATAAATTCGCTTAAAATCTAATTTCTAGTAAATTAGGTATTAGAAGCGGTCGATAGTATTAAAGGAAGAATCTCAGTGGTAGACTCTATTATAATTTAAGATCTGAGTAGTCAACCCTAGACAAGAGACTCTAGTAAAGAGAAATATCTCATTGCGCATTCGTCATCAGCCATGTCTCACATCCGTATCGGAGCACCGATTTTACATTAGAATTAAAGATGCGTAATTTAGTGTTGGTATTGATCGATGACGATCTTCAATTTTTCCACAGCTGTGCAAAGGCGCATTGGGACTTAGATATTCTACAAAGAATGTCGTTTTCTGCTCCACCTTCTGAGGAAATGACGCTAAGTGAATGAGTTGACATTTTCTAGTGTTTGACTCTAGTCAAAAGGAATATTTCAGTGGTATAATCATTATAAAGGAAGACATGATTGATTGTCACTTCTTTAAAGGAAAATAAAATGACAGCATACAATAAAGATGAAATCCTTAGAGGTTGACTATAGTTTATAGGAAGACGCAGAGTTAATTTTAAAGGAAGCTCTCAGTGACCGACTCTGGTAAAGGGACTTAATCGGAGTTCTGCTCTATTATGAAGGATGACCTTAGTCGTCGACTCTATAACAAAGAATTTAACAGTTGTCTACGCTAGGAAATAGGATAAACTCATTGGTGAACTCTCGTGCTGGGGAAGATCTGTACGGTTGACTCTAGTATAAAGGAAGACCTCAGTGCTCCACTCAGTGAGTGTCTGTAGTATAGAATAAGACCTTCGTGGTCGTCTGTATTACATAGGAAGACCGCAGTGGTGGACTTTATTATAGAAGAAGAACATAGAAAGTGACTCTAGTATAGAGGTAAAGATGGTGAGAAGTTAACTGTAGTATAGAGAAAGCCCTTAATTCTTGACTACAGTATACATAGATGAAGATCTCATTGATCGACTCTAGTATAGAGGAAGATCTCTGTGGCCGACATTACTGTAGAATAAGACCTAAGTTTTCCAAGCTAGTTTAGAGGAAGATTTCTGTGGTCGACCCTAGTACAGACGAAGTTCTCAGTTCCGCTTTTAGTTTAGAGTAGTGCTGGATTCTGTTATAGAGGAAGCAATCAGTATTCGCCTCCACTATAAAGGAAGTTCTTTGTGGTCGACTCTAGATTATATGAAGATCTCTGTAGCTGACTCTGGTATAGTGGAACTATATTTAAACTAATAAGTAATAATCCTCATAGTTTTTAACTTACCGTGTTATTTGAAATTTGTCGGAATTTTCACGAAAACGTTCCTGATGCAAATATTTCTGTATGCCAATAACAAATTGTCTTATATATGACTCATAATCCATTGATTTCAAACTCCAGTTAAGGCACGGATATGCGCCAGCGTCCAAAATATCTTCATAATAGTAACGGCTGCTATTCATGAAAATCCATTCATTCAAAGAAAAACATTTTCCTGAATGAAAACAAAAATTCGAATTAATAAAATCTTAGTTAATTATTTTAATAAAAAAACAAACCAGCTAAGCAAGCCTGTCGAAATTTCTTGGCAATGGGCAAAACCATTTTACGTTTACCTCCCTTTGCCAAAGAGATCAAATCCATTAGAATTGCCGGAATATAATGCAAAAGATAAACGGCAAATTCATGCAACCAAAAACTTTTGCGATATTGAAAATAGGGAAACATGAAAGCCTTTCGCGTCGGATAGATGCGAGACCATTTGAGTGTTAGACAACCCAAACGATGCCATGTTATGGGATTGATATCCCCAGATGTGCAGTTGGAAATATAAATTCTGGGGGGAAAAATTAACAATGATTTTCAAAATTTTTCACAGCTACTGTTTGTTCGTCAATTTACCTTCCCACCGTGGCCCTCTGTGCTGTCATTATCATGGAGTTGACCACAAAATCCACTGGTATTATGTCGCAGATTATATTTTTGTCACCCAAAATGCTCGATATTGAACCTTTGCCAATTTCCATCATAATACCCGTGATACCTTGTATATTATCAATCCATCCGGGGTAAGGTTCACGATGTGCTGCCGTCACTATTGATGGTCTGACAATAACAATTGGTAGTTGATTTTTATAATCGTTAACAATTTGCTCGGCTATTGATTTGGTGAATGTGTAGGTATTTGGATGAGGTCCCTAAATAATTGGGAAATAATAAATTAGTTGTTTTTTTAAAAGGAAATTTTGGGAAGTAATATGAAATAAAGATTTACTTACTTTTATATAGTTAGCCATGTTATTGAAATATTTATCGGGAATTTTTACCGCACAGTCCACAAAGTATTTCCAATTGACTGGCGGCAGAGTAGGATAGATTTCTTCATCCACATATTTGCGTCCGGGATTGCAGTAAGCCGTTGAAACATAGACGAAACTCTAAAATTTGCAATTTAAACATTACTTATCAATGCATAAATTTTTTTAAACTTAAAATCTGCAATATTCTTTTCTTAAATATCTAATATTTTATTTTTGAATTAATTTTAGATCGTCGTTGCCGCTACCAATGGCTATATTTGCATTTAAAGTTATTACAAATCGGATTAATATTAATACTAAATATGTATTTTATTTAATGAAGTAGAATATTCGTATGTCTATATTGTTAAGTTAAAGATGTAATAGATAAATTTATAGTAATAAGTGGAGGAAATACATTTTTAAACATTGTAATATTTTCTGCGTGGAACAATCCTAAGGAAGTTAAATAGATCGCGGGAAGATTTCAATACATATTGTAATGAAAAAATATACGAAATAATCTTGTAGAAGTCCTATGTTCTCTAGAGGAAAAAATAAAATATTTTCTGCAAACTTGGTGGTTTATGCTCACACCCTTTGAAAGCTTGTTATTATCGAGAGATATCTTCTGATGCCAGAATTATAACTATTTTTATTTTAAATTTAAACCCCCTCCACCCAAAAAGTTTGTACTAAATTCTTTTTACCTTTAGTAGCGGCATTTCCTTACACATTTCCAATAAATTCCAAGTCGCTACCGAATTTACTCTAGCTGCCACATTGAGACTTTCGTTGAAACGAACCGTGGCCGCACTGTGGAAAATTATGTTCACCTCTGCGCATAACACTTTCTTATCCACATTGCTGAGACCTATAAGCAGTAAAAAATTTACAATAAAATATTCATAATGCACCATTTAAACATCACCCAACTTCGAACATACCAAAATTATCTTTCTCAATATTTCCCGCCAAAAATTTCAATTTGCGCAAACGCTGAGGATAAAGCTTTCGCACGCGTTCAAATATCTTATGCTCACAAAATTCGGTGAAACGTTGTTGAGCATCTTTGCCATGCTTTTCGCGTATCAAAATGTAGATGCAACTCAGCTGAGGAAAACTCCAGAGTAGCTTTTCAAGCAATGTTTTACCCACAAAACCGGTGGCACCTGCATGACGAAGATAAAACGAAAAAGAAATAAAAATAAACCTCATATTAAACATGGATTAATGGGCAGTGGACGATTGCATGATCAAGCAACATGATTATGATGTTGCATGATCATAATGTCTTTTGGTCAATTATGAAAGTTTTCTCTAGCAGTTGCAATCGGCAGTGGGGGACATACGAAAATGAGTACACATTAGATAAGAAGAAAATTGGTAACAAATCACTGTGAAATTATTTGCAATTTGCAGCAGAGTTTTGGGTAGTTTGTACTAATTGTTCATGGGATCTGAGCCTTCCAACTCACCCGTTACAAATATCACGGCATTCTCATAATATTCCATAGCTTTTCAGTAATTATGATCACTTATATGAAACAATTATTTAAAGATCTCGTATTTAAATTCCAATTTATAAATTCTCCAATGATTTTTGCTTGATTTTATATAAGTTGCTTTTATGTTGTTTAGCAGCAAGTTTTCTTTGTTGGTCAAGCGCTATTTTATTTTCACCAAAGATCTGTAATGTTTGCACAGTTTGAAGCCTTTGAGTCAACTGAACATTTTATTGCAACGAAGAAAGTTTTTTGCCTGTGGCAATTAAAGCTTTTTCTCTTCTCTCCAATAAAACTAAATTTTCATTGAAATAACAATGTTTTGATAAGCCAAAATGAATGAACCAGATTTACTCATGGGGGTATTTTATAAGCTGTGATGCCTTGTAGCAGGCCTGATTGGCATACAGAGGACATTTTCGATAAATTTTTATTGAGAGACAGTAATAATCCATTAAGCAAGTGGTTGAAAATATTTAGCACTTATAACACTAGTTTATAAACTGAACAAGTAAAAACGTCGTTAAGTTCGGCCATGCCGAATTTTATATAGCCTCTACCATGGACCGCATGGTACAAATTAATTCATATTACCACATTTTAGCCCCATTCGTTGAAATTTGCTGAAGTCAAATCTAGAGGGACCTTAGTATTGGGGCTATATGACTATCGTTTTTCGTGTGAAAGGTACCGGGTATAAATAAACCCAAGATACCATCTTTCAGGCTGATCACTTTAAATTTGTTGCGTTATGAAGTCAAATCTAGGGGGACCTGAATATTAGGGCTATATCAAAACATGGACCTATGACTATCGTCGTTCGTGTGAAAGGTACCGGGTATAAATAAACCCATGTTACCATCTTTCAGCCTGATCACTTTGAATTTGTGGTCTCTATAGGTATAAGAAGCCAATCAGGGATATGCGTTATAGGGGTTCTACATCAAAAATAGACCGATATTCCCATTTTCAATCCCAAGTTACTATAAGAAATTTATGTACCAAATTTCATCTTGCTCAATTATTGTACATTGGAGCGTGATTATTTTTCAGTTCTTAAAAGCAATATACTTTTTTTCTTAGAAGAAATATATGTTTCAACGAAATATTTTTGTAAATAAAATTAGATCCCAAATATCACCCAATCGTTTCACTTCATTCTGTCCTCAGTGGTCTATTTTCTACAGCTACATAAACTACTTTTTATTATTTGAGAAAAACTAGACTGAAAAGACTTAAGATTATTCATTGAAAAATATTAAGTTATAAGCCCGTATTGGGTTCCGTATTCCGAATGTGTGTTAATTCGGAATTTTCCGCTCGAAATCAAGTTTCTTAATTTGTTTATCTGAAACTTAATGGTTCTCCTTGTATCACGTATGCTTCGAATGGAAATATGACGGCAGTCTGTTAGTTCTCAAACAGAATTTATGGACAAGTTTTTGAACAAAAATCGGATTCAATCATCCCTCGGAATACAGCAATTGAGCGATAGCAATTTATATGGAAATAGTTAATTGTAATTTTGGTCCAAAACTAATTTTAGAAAATTGTACTTCGATTTTATATCGATTGGACCAATTGAGGACAAGTATTGTAAATAGGAAGGGTATGTCAATAATAATAAAAAACAATCTCAGTCAAATGGTCGCCACGAAAATGATAAGGCCCATTTTCACCTTGGCGGCTACGTTAACAAGCAGATTTGTCGCATTTGTGGCTCGGAAAACCAAACGTAAGCGGTTCAGGCACTGTTAAGATTGGGATGGGCAGATGTCCTAGGGGCTTCACGACGCGATGCATCTTTTTAAGAGACCAACAAAATTCGTCCCCAGGTCATTACAGACAGCTCCCACACTCCTGGTAGTCTAGACATTGACGACGAATAAACTCAATTACAATTGTATAAAACAACAGTTTTATTTCTAGAAATCTTGTTTGCAGTTTCTAAAAGATTTTGGTAAAAAAGTCGTAGCTTAAAACAAACAAAAATGGCGTATGGAACATAATAATATTAAGTTGACGATCGTCCCTGTTCTGTATTCCGAATGTGGAATCGGAACCAAATGCATCTGCTTGTTTGCTTCGAATAGAACAATTAAGGCAATCTACATTTACAGAGAATCTTTAAAAGTCATCAAACAGAAATTATGGGCAAGTTTATGAACAAGAATCGCGGATTCAATCCGCTCTCGGAATACAGAACAGGGGCGGATTTGTCAACTAATTGGAATGTGGATATATTTGTATTTAAAGTTTATTAAATTAAATTTTGACCGAGGCTACAAAAGTTCAGAATAAGTTTGCTACCATGATAAAAGTAAATTGTTTAAAATGTAAAAAAAAACAAGCAGAGTTCAGTCGGGTAAACCGACTTACGAATCCCCTCACATTGAGTCCCAAAATTTTTTTAGTAAATTTATTAATTTTTTGGTTTTAATTAAATTATTGTTCTTATTAAATTGCAGTTAATAACTTTAAAGTGTGTACTGGTATTAAAGTTAAAAGCTGTTTACTTTTGGTACAAAATGGTCCATTTGTGTAAGAGGTACCAAAAGGAGCGTGCCAATAACGCCCATTTTTCTCAGGACTCCAGTTACTATAAAAGCATTACACTGTACAACATTTCAAGTCTTTGTATAATAAAGTTATAAGCTTTTAACTTTTGGTTCAAAATTGTCCATTTGTGTGGGAGGTACCGAAAGTGGCGTGGCACCTTCGCCCATTTTTCTCGAGGTAATAGTGACTACTAAACTAATACTATGTGTAGAACTTCAGAGGATTCAAATAAGTAGTATAGAAGTTATTAAATGTTAACCCTTTGTTGGGGAGGTACTGGAAGGAGTGGACCAATATGGCCCATCTTCGAACTTAGCCGGAGATAGAGGAAAATATTACTACATACCAAATTTGAAGTCAATCGGTTACTCCTTTCGAGAGTAATCGAGCGCACCAGCCAGCAGACAGACGGTCGGACATTGCTCATTCGACTTAAAATGACCCAAAATGGATATCCGCCGAACATACTTAGGAACTTAGGTCACTCCTTCGATGTGTTACACTTTTGGCTAGTAGCCTCTCTAAGGTGAGGGGATAAAAATCCAACCCCGGTAAACGTTGAAAAATAATTAGGTTTTTTATTTAAAATTTCTAATAACTTTTGACTTTTATTTTGTACCGACGTATTTATATATAAATGTATCCCTTAAAAAAAATATTTCGGATTTCGTAAAAATTTTATTATTTCCATATGGTCCATATTAAACGTTCGATGTTAATTGTAAATAAAGCAAAAAGTTTTCAGAGAATTATCGCCACAACTACAAGCTCACACTGTGTCAAGTATAAGACCCTCTGATGATATCCCCGCACAGGATTGAAATACGTATAAGGGTATGTCTTTACATGGCTTTCAAAGCGCAGTGTCTTATCTTTTCCAATACACCACAAAAACCTCTCTTTCGAAAGGAAGAGTTGATCGGAAAAAAGCTGAACAATTCGAATGTGAAAACATTCAATAAATCTAATAAAATTAAAAATTAAATCGATCATTAACAAAAACCTTCTAAAAACATTTAAATAATAGGATCAGCCCGCCTAATACAATTAGAAAGAAGCTGCTCATCTTCAACACGTAGTGTTAATGAATTCTAAATAATAACATAAAAAAAATTTGGTATTCAACAAAAAATACTATGCTTTCTGAAATGTAGTAAAGTCTTTCTAATCGTCCAACTAATCTCAAAATCCACGCCATCTACTGGCGATTGGTGTAGAGACAACTGTGTCGAACTGGCAACCCTTACCAGTCACATGGGTGGTGAAAAATGATGAATTTAAGGTAGGTATATAATTCCCATATGCAAATTTCTTTGTAGATTGGTATATATACAAGTGATGATCGCCACAACTACAAGCTCACACTGTGTCATGTATAAGACCCTCTGATGATATCACCGCACAGGATTGAAATACGTATAAGGGTATGTGTTTGCATGGCTTTCAAAGCGCAGTGTCTTATGTTTTCCAATACACCACAAAAACCTCTCTTTCGAAAGGAAGAGTTGATCGGAAAAAAGCTGAATAATTCGAATGTGAAAACATTCAATAAATCTAATAAAATTAAAAATTAAATCTATCATTAACAAAAACCTTCTAAAAACATTTTTTATTATTTTAATATTTTTTATATGACAATTATGTGCGAAACAAAATATCAGCCAAATTCTCGCCACTTGTTTGGGCTGCGTAGGGCCATTACGAAAGTGCGGTTATTCCGGTTTTTGGATAGTTGTTTTAGTTTGTTCCGTGTTGTATTCATTTATCGCATTTCGTTATTTGTGTTTCATCGGCATGTTGTTTTTGGTCTGGGCCCTTGAGAGTTCCACAATAGGGCAGTTCTGCTGGTTTCTTTGACATCCATTTTTAATGAATGACCAATCCATCTACACTTTCTCCTTTGTATTTCTATCTCGATTGGGATTTCGTTTGTGGTTTCGTAGAGTTGTTGGCCACTTTTTGTAGATTTGTAGTTTTGTTTGTAGATTCGTGGAGTTGTTGGCCACCATATTCGTGGAATATTTTATAGACAGCGGTTAGAAAATGTTTGCAGCTTTCAAGTAAGCTAAAAACACTGCTGTTAGTGTCCAGAATTTGCAGCCGTACAGGAGTACTTATTTGACATTAGAGTTGTATATTCTGAGCTTTGTATTAGTTGAATTTTTCCAGATGCACATATATTACGCAGTTGGGAGCAACTATTCCTAGCTTTGTTTATCTGGGATGTGTTTTCTTCAGCGGTACCACCAGTAGGAGTTAGTATACTTCCTAGATATCAAAACTTTTCAGTTTGCCAGATTGATTAATCGTTTATTTTGAATGTTGGCGGATTTATGGACGTTGACATGAATTCTGTCTCCTTCACGTTGCTGCGAAAGCTGACATTTTCAGGTTGTTGACTAAGCTTAGTCTCCATATCCGATCTTTTTGTTGATAGAAGCGCAATATCGTCTGCGTAGGATAGTTTTTCGAGGATTCCAAACATATTCCAGTAGATACCTCTGTTATCTATAATAGCTTTGTTCAGAATGTCATCCAATACTACTGGAAACACCAGTCTTGCTTAACACCAGTCTTGGATTCTATGTATGATTGTTGTGAAGTACTTAGTACTATCGTATTGCGCTTTGTCCATATTCACACTTGCAATTTTCCCCCGCAGATTTGCAAGTGTGAATATGGACTTTGATGAGGTTTATCAATTTCGGTGGGACAATTTTCGAACGCAGTGATTGTCATATTGTTCCTCTGTAGATGTTGTCAAAACCCGCGGTGGAAGGTATCGATAGGAGCGTTATACCTCTATAGACGAGATCCATGTTTATTGTACATTAAATTTGCCGATGGTCTCCGATTTTGATGAAACTTGGTGGAAATGTTAATGTAAAATCGGGATATAATCCAATAATATACATAAATATGGAAATGAAAATTTTCAAAAAATTATTTCTGTAAATTTCATAAATATTTGTTCAGAAATATGCATAGATGCAAGATCGGCATACACATATATGTACGTATACAGGGTTGCCCATATTCGACGGACCCATCTGGCAACGCCATAACTTTTGACAGAGATGTCAGATCGCTTAATGACATACCGCGTTTGAAGCGTCAGTCCAAGCAGATTTTTACCATGGAACAATACACGCCACGCGAGCGCTCTGAAATAGTTGAAATTTACATTCAACAGAAGAAGTCAATTGTGAAAACTCAACGTGCTTTTAAAATATTAAAAAATGTGAGAAGTGCGCCTTCTAAGAACACCATTAAGCGTTTATACGAAAAATTTACGCCACTGAAAATCCTCAGGAGATTCAAGAATTGCCTCTTCATGACGAAAAAGTCACAGTTTGGTGCGGCGTTAGTGCGAAAACGGTCATTGGGCCGTTTTTCTTCCAAAACGAAAATGGCCATGCTGTTACCATCAACCAGGAGCGTTATCGCGACATGATGACCAATTTTGTGATGCCAATTATTCGTCGAAAGCGTATGAGGCAGTTCTGGTTTCAACAATACGGCGCTCCACCGCACACAAGTCGCATAACAATCGATTTTCTGAAGAATTTGTTTCCGGGCCGTTTGATGTCGAAAAGTGGTGATTTGGACTGGCCACCGCGTTCGCCCGATTTGACGCCGCCTGACTTCTTCTTGTGGGGATATTTGAAGTCAAAGGTTTACGTTAACAAGCCAAGGACCGTAGAAGAGCTCAAGGACAACATTCGTGAAGAAATAGCCGCTATTCCGGCCGAAATGTTGGCGAAAACGATGGAAAATGCTGCAAAAAGGGCACAATACGCCATCAACGCCAGAGGCGGCCATTTGAGAGATATCATATTCAAAAATTGATGTAACTTCAAATAGAGGATATTTATGTACATCCGCTCCGTTTCAAATACCGGACTGTTGAAGTCAGACTTCATTGCAGTTGAACTTTACGATACGAACAACACCTTATGGATAGTCTTCCTCTTCCTGGGTTTTAAGGAACACTCCAGATTTGAAAAGAAATTAAAAGATATATCAATGAATGAGAAATATCTTATTTACTATCCATATATGGAGGATAAGTCACCTAAGGCCTTTTACATGCCTTGCATTTTCAAGGCCTTGTGTAATTTGCCGCTGGAGATATTAGTATATAAACCAGAAAACCGTTGATTATACGGTACAACCATTTCGTTATTGAATTCAATACTCTTGGAAGATAGATAATTGTTGGTTTGAATAAATTTCCAAATAAAAGAAGTGATTTCTCGCATCAGTAAGCTTAGATTACGTTATGTTAAATTTTTCCAAATTCAGATGCATTGAGAGTATACGAGAATTGTGGGGAATGTACATATTACAAGCTTTAAGAAAAACACAACGTTTGACACCAGAATGAAAATTTTTATTTTTCTATTATTGAAGTTTTACAAAATGTTTCCTTGGTTACTATTCCCAATAAATATTTTATTAAGTACAGTACTTATAACTCGGCCACGCTCCTTTACTCACGACCTCGTGATGTATCTGCAATTAAATCATTAATAAGTATATCATAAACAAAGTAAACAAAAGTAGGTTTCAATCATCGTCGTCAAAATCAGACGATCTGTAAAGTTTCATTTTGTCTGACGATGTAATCCCTTCATAAGGTCTCTGAGATCTAACGGATCCTGGCATATCTCTTATAACGTATCTATCATTTACCAAATATTTGACAACTCGATATGGTCCATTATACTTAGGGAGTAGTTGCCGACTTCCATCAACTAACTTAATTTTTCTAATTAAAACCAATTGGCCTTTCTTATAAATACAACCTTCTTTGATCAAATTTTCGTGTCTGATAAGTCTGCATTTTGCCTATGGAAGACTTAGCCTGTTCTCGACTGACCGAAATGTCCTTGGCCACATTCTCAACAACTTCGTTACTAAGATATGAATCGTTCCTACCTCTTGGTAAAAATCCGAATAGAAGTTCATTGGGTATTTTCCCTGTTGACTTATTTACAGTAGAATTAAGACCCCACTGAATATCACTGATACATTCATCCCATTTAGTCTCATCAACAGCGGATGAACATAGAGCTGACAATATAGTTCTGTTATACCTTTCCGCCTGACCATTAGCCCGTGGAGTTGCAGTAGCGTTATGTATAACCTTTATCCCATACTCGTGAGCGAATAGCATAAATCTGTGGCAAGTAAAAGAACTTGCTCTATCGCAAACTAATCTCTTTGGTACCCCGAAAATCTTAACAAAGTCTTGTAAAGACCTCAAAATGTGTTCCACCTTGGTTGTCGGCACAGATTTCAGCATCACATATTTCGAAAATCCATCCACCAATTCGTGGAACTAGATCTCTCTTCGAAAATGCTGTTCTCAAAGCAGCACAGTCTGATATCACAGTGAACTCAATTCCAAGTAAATATACCCTAAAACGCCTTAATGCAAAAACAACAGCCAACGCTTCCAATTCATAAGAGTGATAACGCTGTTCCTCTTTCGTCGTCGAATGACTAAAATAGGCAACTGGTTTCAATGTATAATCCACCTGTCTCTGAAGTAAAACTGCACCCACTCCCCACCTACTTGCATCCGTACGCAATTCCGTGTATGCTTCCCTATCTTAAAGAACCAATATTGGACGAGTCGACAGTCGTTGCTTTAATTCATTAAATGCATTATGTTGATCCTCTCCCCAAATAAATTTAACATCCTTCTTGATCAAACTTTGAATAGGTCTTGCAATTACAGAATATTTTCTAATAAATTTTCTAAAATATCCCGTAAGCCCCAAGAATTGCCGAACCTCGTGAATATTTCCAGGAATTGGAAATTCTAAAACAGCCTCAATTTTTTCCTTTCCAGGTTTCACACCCTCCGAATTTATCTCATAACCTAAATAACGTATTGACTCTTGCAAAAAGAAACACTTGCATAACTTGAGTGTGACACCATTTTCCTTTAATCTTTCTAAGACTATTTCCAGATTTTTAAAGCCATTCTCAATAGTGTCTGAGGGAACCAGTATATCGTCCATGTAAACCATAGCCGTAGAAAACCTTAAATTTCCAAAAATTTTATTCATAGTTCTTTGAAAAACAGCACGAGCATTTACTAGACCAAATGGCATTCTTAAAAATTGGTAATGACCATCTGGTGTAATAAAAGCAGTCTTCTGAGAGGAGTCTTCGCCCATCAAGATTTGGTAATATCCACTTGCACAATCTAGACTAGTGAAGTATCTTCCACCTTTTAATCTATCAAGTTCATCATCCATTCTCGGCATTGGAAACACTTCTTTCACAGTTTTCCGATTCAGAGCTCTAAAATCTATGCACATTCCTTCCTTCCTTCTTTTTAACCAAAAGAATAGGGCTGGAATACGAAGATGATGAATCTTGAATAAGGTCGGCTTTCTTTAACTCATCTACCATTTCTCGAACAATTTCTCTCTCAGACCACGACATTCGATAAGATTTATATGAAACTGGTACCTCGTCTTTCAACACTATCTTTATTCTTGCGTCCTTTATGGCCCCTAGTTCTGACATATCTTCAGCGAAACAACATCTATATTTGTTCAAAAGAGTCACTAAACGCTCAATGTATGTTCTATCCAAATCACCAGCCTGAGTGGCTACCTCAGTCGCTAAATTCCTTTAATTCATGTAAATCAATAGTATAGTTTGAACAATTACATGCGTCTTCTATTCTGCAAGCGTATACCCTACCAATAAGAATACCATCAACAAAAGTTATATCTCTCTCTGATACATTACTTAAGATAACAAAACCCTTCTCTCCAAGAACGCACCTCATTATACAGTATTCTTCATTTGGTCTATTAACGAACAATTCCTCAACATAAAAACATAAATGGGGGATTGTTCAGTTACAACATCGATGAATCTTGCATGCCTACCCGGAACCGTGACGGTCCCATTAACATATAGTGATATCTTTTCCCTATCAGTATAATCATATCCGGGATACATGTCCTTCTCCTTTGTCATCAGACGAACAACATTATCTCTGACTAGCATGATAACGTTCCGATGATTTATGAATGGACGTCCGATTAAAACATCAAACGTCTGTGCATAGTCCGGTACAATAAATAACTCGACAGTGGAGTGGCCGTTGCTTCATCTACTTGTAAGTTAGAAGAAAATTTTGAAACAACGGGTACAACAGACCAACCATATCCGACAACGTTCATATGGCATGTTTTGATTTCACTCCTTAAAATATCAGCACTGGACTGTCTCATCAGGACTACTGAACTACCTGTGTCAATAAGTCCTTTGAAATCAACATTTCCTATTTTGCACTTAATAAGATATCAATTCTCGATGATCGTTGATCCGGCTTTACTTTTAACCGATAATATTGACGACTTACCCTTTTTCTTCAAACAATCTCGGGTTAGATGTCCCAATTGCCTACAGTTGTTGCATTTCTTCAGAGGATCTGTACATTTATTTACATAATGTCCTCTTTTTTTGCAATTGAAACAAACGACGTTCTTCATGCGATCATCCATATCCTTTGCAACCATAATTGTTCGTCCATCTATTTTTCTGTTCTTTGGGTATGGATCAATTGTATCTGGAAATGTTGATAAGTAATGACCAAACAAATCTTCTGGGGTTAGGAAGCGGACAGCTCTTGCGCCTATTTGTACACTTACATTAGGGAGTCCATCAATGATACAGGACACGACATCAGCGCCTGTAATTTTGCAGGCGTCGGCCAGCAGTTTCTTTTCAAAATAATATGTTGCCATAGATTCTGACGGATTTTTAATGCGGTTCACGAATCGTTTAAGGTTTTCTGCATAGTCTTGATGGTCCGGAAATGACTGTGTCAATAAAATTTTCCATTGCTGCCATGTTGACAATAACTATTCAAATTCTCAAACCAATTCCGTGCTAGCCCTTTTAATCTAATTTGCATAGCAAAAATTTTATATCGATCGTCCCAACCATGTAATTCACCAATTTGTTCAATTTTCTGCAACCATAATGATGCTGGCAAATTGATTAATCCAGGCTCAAATTCTGGAATGCAATCCACTCTAAAATTCGTATTACCAGTTTGCTGTCTCTCCGATTACGACTTTACGCAGCTTTCCAATGCTTGCATTCGAGCAGATATTTCATCTCCTGCGACATGTCCATCTCCACCACATCCAGAATTCGCAACAATATTGGAAGTTGGGACATTATTGATAGCTTGCATTCCTCTATTTAAATTCTGCATTCTTGTTAACGCACCACGTGTTCTATATTCTCTTGGCATAAATTCAGAGTCGATATTCGCGGAATGAACTTGAAGTAGATATTTTTGTTATCCCACCGCTGCTTTATAAGCTTTAAGAAAAACACAACTTCAATTTTCAACGTTTGACACCAGAATGAAAATTTTTATTTTTCTATTATTCAAGTTTTACAAAATGTTTCCTTGGTTTCTATTCCCAATAAATATTTTATTAAGTACAGTACTTATAATATGAAACTAGATACATTTAATGAATTTCTTTGTCGCATTCAAAGAATTAATTACACTGTACTCGAAATGGACACGTCAACAATTTAACAGAAAAGAAACCAGCGGTGATAGCTGTTTTTCTAGGTTATCTCTTTGTAAATCAGAAAGAGCTCGAGGGAGAATTTGAAGTGGAAGACTTCTAAATACATGTTCAATCCAAACAGCGAAAGCAAGAGGACCCTTTGGGAATTATTTCTTTCAAACCAGGCGATCTCGAAAAATATAAAAATTTGAGGATATATTTGCATTTAAAGTTATTGCAATTCTGAGTGTATCATCATTGGAGATTGGTTCGATTTATATATATTTATATTTATATCTGGGCGCTGCGAAATTTAACTATATTATCACCCAGCTTATACCTGGGCTATACAATTCGAATATAAATTTACGTTGTACAAGCTAAGAGGTAGGAGGGGTTGAGACTTTTTATTGAGGAACCAGAAGTCGAACTTTACTTCCGCCTCCCAGAATTGCGTATCTTATGGGTGCCAGGACACAGCGGAGTGATTGTAAATAAACGGGCAAACAGCTTGGCCTCAAAGGCCAGAGCACTTCGAGTAATAAACTTAGAAATCTTTCGAAGTCATGAAGGATGAGTTGAGGCACTGGGCAGTGATGGATCACAAATTGGTATGGGATTGCGAAACGGTGGAAGAAACTGCAAAGATACTGAGGGGTGATCCAAATGAGAAGAAAACAAGTAGTTTTCTGAAACTAAACAAGATCAAGATTATTAAGATGATAAGTGTTCTAACGGGACACTCAAGCTTACCAGCGCATCTGCATGTCATAGGAATAGCAGAAAGCGACGAATGCAGGGAAAACATCGAAACGATGCAACGTTTTCTATGCCAAGATCCCGATATTTCGGGTTCGACATATTGCCAGACTTGCCTCATATCAGAGGATATGACTGGAAGATAATGAGAAAATTGAATAAAAAGGAGCACACAACAGTCCAAACAACTCTCTTAAGTATATGTCCATGGACATGAGATGTTTAAACGCCTCCTCTCTTCAACCTAACCTAACGTTGTATTATAATTGATAATTGACAATATAGACAAATCTCATTCAGTAAAGAATGAGATCTCATTCCGCCCTCTTTTAGAAAATTACTCCCAAGTTATTAATTAACTACAGTCTGCTTTTAAAATTTTTTCTAAATAATCACATTTAATAATTTGTTGTTTTTTAATATAAAAAATAATTTACAAAATATTCTCTTTAGTTTCTCTTAAGTACTTTCGTTACATTTCATCAACACTTTGTGTGCCATCGCATTTCCTCGCGTAATTGACCTAAGTACAAATATTTGTTTAAATAAATAAAAAACTTTAGTGATGCAATCCCACTTTGTGTGATTGTTTGACTTGGCACTCCATCCACTTTCTGCTTATAGCTTGGTGTTACTCACATCCATTTCCACAGTCCATACGGGTTGACTTAATGGTGATATTTCCTTATTACCTTCTGCCTTAGCCTCATTCTGTGGGTTCGGCGAAGGAGTATTGGTTCTGGGTGTCAGCATTAGACAGGTGCATATGCCCCCAAATATACTTAAGACACAATAGGAGCTTAAAGAGAGAGCTACATCGATTTTCTTGAGGACATTAAAGAATGGCGCTGAGAGTAGCCAAATACGAGCCCAGGTTACCACTGAGAAAACATAGGGTATTTTCTTGTTGGGAGGCATTACCTCAGCCATGCAGGCCAGAATCATGGATTGGGCACAGGAGACACCCATTTTAGGTATAGTGGCAATAATCATCCATAGTGAGACTTTTAGGGAGGCATTCACTGTAACAACAAAAGAAATGCAATTTAAAGGATTTGAATAAAAAATTAATAAAAGTAGAAGAAACCTACTTTCAGTATGCGAAAAAATCCAACCCAGACATCCAATTAGTCCGGCGATAATGTTAAATCCCCCAGCCCATTGCCACTTCCATTTGTTGTGTTTCAATGTAAAGTGTAAAGCCAAAAAGCAGCCAATGATTTCCGAGAAACCTGCAACAGAAAATCATTATAATTCAGTTTTATATTCCAAAATGTCTCTGGCTTACCCATGGCCACGGTATTTGGCACCAAATAATCTCTGCCAAATGATCGTATGTTCAACAACATCCCCATGAAATTAATAATAAAGGCTGCCAATGCCAAATGAGCCGCCAACATGTGTATCTTGGCTCGGGGACCTTTCCACAAATCCAACCATTTTGCTGGTGCCGGAGCAGAACGCAGTTTCTCTCGCAAATTTTGTAATTGTTGATGGAAATCTGCTGGAATTTTATACAGACGATCATTGATGGCTGCACCTTCTCTGATTATGGCCGCCACCCGGTCGACATCTTTGTCATTGCCATTTTTCAATAGCCAACGAGGAGATTCTGGGGTCCATTGAAGGAGTAGTGTTAGTATTAGTGTGGGGAATGTTATGCCCAAATAAATATGAGTCCAACTGTTGAAGAATGCTGAGAGGGAGGGCAAGAAAATGACACCAAGGGACCAGAAGGTATCGTAGAGTATTATGGCACCCAAACGATAGGAACCTGCTGTTAAATCGGCAACTGGAAAAGAGAAAGTTTGAATAATTCATTAATAATTGTTATCTGCTTAGTTCGCAATTTTTTAGTAAAGTATGAATCTTCAGTAGATTTTACTAACACGCATTAAAAAATCTATATTTGTGGGTATACATATTTGCATTTAAAGTTTTTAAAATTCCAAGCCTTGTGGATTTTACTCTATATATAATTTAATGTGGATATATGTATTTGCATTTAAAGTTATTACAATCAATTTCTTTGTGATCAAAATCGGTTTAAATTGATGGATGTGTTCGTAGCGAACTACATATCAGTGTGGGTTATTTTAAAATATGAAACTTAAAAGTTGACAGACCAATAAATGACAACTTTTACTGCAGAATTTTGGACTCACTCGAGCAATACTTTAGCCTTGACTAAAAATTAACTATTTTTTCATTGATTTCCTTACTATATGTATGACTTGTTTTCTTTACTGGAATGTAAGCTAAGGGACAATTAATAAAAAACTATTTTTAGAATACACAAGACACTAATACCATTGTTAAAGACTTCTCTAAATGAATATCATCGTTCAAAACTTTTCTATAAGAAAATATCATCGCTTATGACTTTTCACTTACAAAATATATTGATGACTTTCCTATAAGAAAAGTTGATGACTTTTCGTTGATGACTTTCCTATAAGAAAATTTCTTCTACAAGAAAAGATCATCGTTGATGAATTTCTTTAAGAAATTATCATCGTTGATGATTTTTCTACAAGAAAAGATCATCGTTGATGACTTTTCTATAAGAAAAGATCATCATTGGTTACTTTACTATTAGAAAATATCATCGTTGATGACTTTTCTATAAGAAAATATAATCATTTATTACTTTACTATTAGAAAAGATCATCGTTGATGACTTAATTAATTTGATTGAATTTCTATAAGAAAAGATCATCTTTGATGACTTTTCTATAAGAAAAGATCAGCTTTGATTGTTTTTCTATAAGAAAATATCATCTTTGATTGTTTTTCTATAAGAAAAGATCATCGTTGATGACTTTTCTATAAGAAAAGATCATCGTTGATGACTTTTCTATAAGAAAAGATCATCGTTAATGACTTTTCTATAAGAAAAGATAATTGCTGATGACTTCTATAAAAAAAAGATCATCGTTAATGACTTTTCTATAAGAAAACATCATCGTTGATGACTTTTCTATAAGAAAAGATCATCGTTGATGACTTTACTATAAGAAAAGATCATCATTGATTACTTTTCTATAATAAAAAAATCATTGTTGATGATTTTTCTATGAGAAAAGATCATCATTGATGGCTTTTCTATAAGAAATACTCATCGTTGATGATTTTTTTCTAAAAAAAGTTCATCCTTGATGACTTTTCTCTAAAAAAAAGTTCATCCTTGATGACTTTTCTCCAAGAAAAGTTCATCGTCGATGACTTGTCTATAAGAAAAGTTCATCGTCGATGACTTGTCTATAAGAAAAGATCATCGTTGATGACTTTTCTATAAGAAAAGATCATCTTTGATTACTTTCTATAAGCAAAGATAATTGCTGATGACTTCTATAAAAAAAGATCGTTAATGACTTTTCTATAAGAAAATACCATCGTTGATGACTTTTCTATAAGAAAAGATCATCGTTGATGATTTTACTATAAGAAAAGATCATCATTGATTACTTTTCTATAATAAAAACATCATTGTTGATGACTTTTTATGAGAAAAGATCATCGTTGATGACTTTTCTATAAGAAAAACTCATCGTTGACGACTTTTCTCTAAAAAAAAGTTCATCCTTGATGACTTTTCTCTAAAAAAAAAGTTCATCGTTGATGACTTTTCTCTAAGAAAAGTTCATCGTTGATGACTTGTCTATAAGAAAAGATAATTGCTGATGACTTTTCTATAAGAAAAGAGCATCTTTGATTACTTTCTATAAGCAAAGATATTCCTGATGACTTTTATAAAAAAAGATCATCGTTAATGACTTTTCTATAAGAAAACATCATCGTTGATGACTTTTCTATAAGAAAAGATCATCGTTGATGACTTTACTATAAGAAAAGATCATCATTGATTACTTTTCTAAAATAAAAAAATCATTGTTGATGACTTTTCTACGAGAAAAGTTCATCGTTGATGACTTTTCTATAAGAAAAACTCATCGTTGATGACTTTTCTTTAAAAAAAAGTTCAAACTTGATGACTTCTCTAAGAAAAGTTCATCGTTGATGACTTGTCTATAAGAAAAGATAATAGTTGATGGCTTTTCTATAAGAGAAGATCATTGTTGATGACTTTTCTATAAGAAAAGATCATCTTTGATTACTTTCTATAATTGCTGATGACTTTTCTATAAGAAACGATCATTGCGAATGACTTCCATAAAAAAAGATCATCGTTGATGACTTTACTATAAGAAAAGATCATCATTGATGACTTTTCTTAACGAAAAGATCATCGTTGACGACCTTTCTAAACGAAAAGATCATCGTTGATGACTTTTCTATAAGAAAAGATAACCGTTGATGACTTTTCTATAAGAAAAGAAAACCGTTGATGACTGTATACGAAAAGATCATCGTTGTTGACTTTTCTATAAGAAAAGATCATCGTTGATGCATTTTTCTATAAGAAAAGATCATCGTTGATAACTTTTCTCTAAGAAAAGATCATCGTTGATGACATTTCTCTAAGTCAAGATCATCGGTGATGACTTTTCTCTGTAAGCAAAGATCATCGGTGATGACTTTTCTATAAGAAAAGATCATCGTTGATGACTTTTCTATAAGAAAAGATCTTCGTTGATGTATTTTCTATAAGAAAAGATCATCGTTGATGTCTTTTCTATAAGAAAAGATCTTCGTTGATGATTTTTCTATAAGAAAAGATCTTCGTTGATGACTTTTCTCTAAGAAAAGATCATCGTTGACGACTTTTCTATAAGAATAGATCATCGTTAATGACTTTTCTATAAGAATAGATCATCGTTGATGATTTTTCTATATGAAAAGATCATCGTTGGTGACGTTTCTATAAGAAAAGATCATCGTTGGTGACGTTTCTATACGAAAAGATCATCGTTGATGACTTTTCTATACGAAAAGATCATCGTTGATGACATTTCTATACGAAAAGATCATCGTTGATGACTTTTCTATACGAAAAGATCATCGTTGATGACTTTTTCTATACGAAAAGATCATCGCTGATGACTTTTCTATACGAAAAGATCATCATTGATGGCTTTTCTATACGAAAAGATCATCATTGATGGCTTTTCTATAAGAAAAGATCATCGCTGATGGCTTTTCTATAAGAAAAGATCATCGTTGATGACTTATCTAAAGGAAAAGATCATCGTTGAAGACTTTCCTATACGAAAAGGTCATCGTTGAAGACTTTCCTATACGAAAAGGTCATCGTTGAAGACTTTCCTATACGAAAAGGTCATCGTTGATGACTTTTCTATACGAAAAGGTCATCGTTGATGACTTTTTTATACGAAAAGGTCATCGTTGATGACTTTTTCTATACGAAAAGGTCATCGTTGATGACTTTTCTGTACGAAAAGGTCATCGTTGATGACTTTTCTATACGCAAAGGTCATCGTTGATGACTTTTCTATACGAAAAGGTCATCGTTGATGACTTTTCTATACGAAAAGGTCATCGTTGATGACTTTTCTATACGAAAAAGTCATCGTTGATGACTTTTCTATACGAAAAAGTCATCGTTGATGACTTTTCTATACGAAAAGGTAATCGTTGATGACTTTTCTATACGAAAAGGTCATCGTTGATGACTTTTCTATACGAAAAGGTCATTGTTGATGACTTTTCTATACGAAAAGGTCATCGTTGATGACTCTTCTATACGAAAAGGTCATTGTTGATGACTTTTCTATACGAAAAGGTCATCGTTGATGACTTTTCTATACGAAAAGGTCATCGTTGATGAATTTTATATACGAAAAGGTCATCGTTGATGACTTTTCTATACGAAAAGGTCATCGTTGATGAATTTTATATACGAAAAGGTCATCGTTGATGACTTTTCTATACGAAAAGGTCATCGTTGATGACTTTTCTATACGAAAAGGTCATCGTTGATGACTTTTCTATACGAAAAGGTCATCGTTGATGACTTTTCTGCATTTTTCTATACTTTTCTATACGAAAAGGTCATCGTTGATGACTTTTCTATACGAAAAGGTCATCGTTGATGACTTTTCTATACGAAAAGGTCATCGTTGATGACTTTTCTGTACGAGAAGGTCATCGTTGATGACTTTTCTATACGAAAAGGTCATTGTTGATGACTTTTCTATACGAAAAGGTCATCGTTGATGACTTTTCTATACGAAAAGGTCATCGTTGATGACTTTTCTATACGAAAAGGTCATCGTTGATAATTTTTCTATACGAAAATCGTCATCGTTGATGACCTTTCTATACGAAAAGGTCATCGTTGATGACTTTTCTATACGAAAAGGTCATCGTTGATGACTTTTCTATACGAAAAGGTCATCGTAGATGACTTTTCTATAAGATCATCGCTTATGACTTATCTTTGAGAAAAGATCATCGCTTATGACTTTTCTTTGAGAAAAGATCATCGTTGATGATTTTTCCATAAGATTAGATCATCTTTGATGACTTTTCTATAAGAAAAGATCATCGTTGATGACTTTGCTATACGAAAAGATTATCGTTGATGACTTTTCTATAAGAAAAGATCATCGTTGATCTTCTTTCTATATGAAAAGTTCATCGTTGATTTTTTTCTATAGGAAAAGATCATCGTTGATGAAATTTCTATATGATAAGATGATCTTTGATGAGTTTTCTATAAGAAAAGTTCATCCCTAATGACTTTTCTCTAAGAAAAGATCATTGTTGATGACTTTTCTCTAAGAAAAGATCATTGTTGATGAGTTTTCTCTAAGAAAAGATCATTGGTGATGACTTTTCTATAAGAAAATATAATCGTTGATTACTTTACTATAAGAAAAGATTATCGTTGATGACTTTTCTCTCAGAAAAGATCATCGTTGATGGCTTTTCTCCCAGAAAAGATCTCGTTGATGACTTTTCTCTCAGAAAAGATCATCGTTGATGACTTTTCTATAAGAAAAGATCATCGTTGATGAGTTTTCTTTAAGAAAAGATCATCGTTGATGAGTTTTCTATGAGAAAAAATTGCCGTCGATGACTTTTCTATAAGACAAGATTATCGTTGAAGACTTTTCTAAAAGAAAAGTTTATTGTTGGCGACTTTTCTATAAGAAAAGTTCATTGTTGACGACATTTCTATAAGAAAAGTTTATTGTTGATGACTTTTCTATATGAAAGGATCATCGTTGAAGACTTCTATAGGAAAATATCATCGTTGATGACTTTTCGATAAGAACAGAAATTATCATCGTTGATGACTTTCCTCTAAGAAAAGATCATTGTTGATAACTTTACCATAAGAAAAGATAATCGTTAAAGATTGTTCTCTAAGAAAAGATCATCGTTGATGACTTAAAGAATCGTTGATAACATAGATACAGATATTAGGATTAAAATTTGTATGTCATTGATTGTACAATTTCTACTTACATATCGCCTGGCCGGAAGTAAACATTATTGCACAACAAACAGCCGACAAACACCGGAAGGCACAGTGTAAACTAAAGTCTCGAGCATATCCGGTTACTACACCACAAACGATCTGCGTCATCTGACCAATAAAATATACATTACGTGGACTTAAACTGGAAATTCAATTAAAATAATTAGCAAACATTTGCAGAATTCCAAAATTCATACACTTACAATAACATCATCTTTGTGGCAACCACACCACCCACTAGGACACCAAACAGATGCCAATACTGAGTCCAGGCCACAAAAATATCTCTCAGACACACCAAATCGAATTCCATTATTAGAGATTGAAAATCGAAATTATACAGGAAATGTGTACATTCCGTGCGAGATCCTTGAACGGAGTCCTCTATATAACATTGATTGGGTGTCACCGATTGATTCGCCGACAATCCCTCGCTGTCACATTCAAATTCCGAGCTTGGATATAATTCAGGGGCGGTGAATATAATACAAGCCATAAACCAAGAGGCCGGAATTTTACAGAGGAATATTATCAAAACTGTACGCAATTGCCAGATGCCAAAATCTCCAATTATCTGGCCAATAATATCTGTTCCAGGAGGTGGTGCTGTTGCTGCTGTCGGAGGTTTAGAAGGTTGTGTTGTGTGGGGATTTACTGTGCCATTATCTTGTTTTGTGTCATTATTCACTTCGTTCGTCTCCATAACATAGGCCATATTTCGTTGACCCATTGTAGGGGTGTGTCCGGGTGATACACGTGTCCCATTCGATTGTGGCATTGCGCGGCTTTTGTTTTGATACTTATTTCTTCTTCTTCCTCCCAATCACTTGACTCTTGTGAGGTGATGTCTGCTGTGAGTGGCACTACTATTTCCACTTTAGCCTTTCATAGCTGAGAATCTATAGAGAATAAATTGAATGAATTTTTAAAAAAATTGTATTAATATTCATGTTTGTTGGATGCTGTTTGAACAATTCATATCAATTAACATCAATTTATTTGATTTCTCAAACAATTAATAAAATGGCATAAAACTGAATTAGTTGTGGTATTTCAAAACCGCAAAAAATGTACTATCATATTCGTTGTAAATGAGATTGTGGAAAAAAATTGGAGGATAATTTCAATCTGTCTCCCCGTATCATATATTTATATAGAAATAACGTTGAAGTGATTTATAAATTATTTAATTGTACGGGTACTGTGATAAAAGCTTGAGATTTTAAAAAATTACAATTTCATTTTATAAGTAATTAATTGTAGAATACTTTACATAATACGAGTATCTAAATTGAAACTGAGAAATATAAATATAAGATGTTCTTTGAAGACTTTTTCATCCGAAACGATCTTCGTTGATGACTATTCCTTCCGAAAAGATATTAGTTGAAGAGTTCTCCATAAGAAAATATCATCGTTGATGACTTTTCCATACGAAAGATCATCGTTGATGACTTTTCTATACGAAAAGATCATCGTTGATGACTTTTCTATACGAAAAGATCATCGTTGATGACTTTTCCATACGAAAAGATCATCGTTGATGACTTTTCTATACGAAAAGATCATCGTTGATGACTTTTCCATACGAAAAGATCATCGTTGATGACTTTTCTATACGAAAAGATCATCGTTGATGACTTTTCTATACGAAAAGATCATCGTTGATGACTTTTCTATACGAAAAGATCATCGTTGATGACTTTTCTATACGAAAAGATCATCGTTGATGACTTTTCTATACGAAAGATCATCATTGATGACTTTTCTATACGAAAAGATCATCGTTGATGACTTTTCTACACGAAAAGATCATCGTTGATGACTTTTCTATACGAAAAGATCATCGTTGATGACTTTTCTATACCGAAAGATCATCGTTGATGACTTTTCTATACGAAAAGATCATCGTTGATGACTTTTCTATACGAAAAGATCATCGTTGATGACTTTTCTATACGAAAAGATCATCGTTGATGACTTTTCTATACGAAAAGATCATCGTTGATGACTTTTCTATACGAAAAGGTCATCGTTGATGAATTTTTTATACGAAAAGGTCATCGTTGATGACTTTGCTATACGAAAAGATCATCATTTATAACTTTTCTTTATGAAGAGATCATCGTTGATGACTTTTCTATACGAAAAGATCATCGTTGATGACTTTTCTATACGAAAAGATCATCGTTGATGACTTTTCTATACGAAAAGATCATCGTTGATGACTTTTCTATACGAAAAGATCATCGTTGATGACTTTTCTATACGAAAAGATCATCGTTGATGACTTTTCTATGCGAAAAGATCATCGTTGATGACTTTTCTATATGAAAAGGTCATCGTTGATGACTTTTCTATACGAAAAGGTCATTGTTGATGACTTTTCTCTACGAAAAGGTCATCATTGATGACTTTTCTATACGAAAAGGTCATCGTTGATGACTTTTCTATACGAAAAGGTCATCGTTGATGACTTTTCTATACGAAAAGGTCATCGTTGATGACTTTTCTATACGAAAAGGTCATCGTTGATGACTTTTCTATACGAAAAGGTCATCGTTGATGACTTTTCTATACGAAAAGGTCATCGTTGATGACTTTTCTATACGAAAAGGTCATCGTTGATGACTTTTCTATACGAAAAGGTCATCGTTGATGACTTTTCTATACGAAAAGGTCATCGTTGATGACTTTTCTATACGAAAAGGTCATCGTTGATGACTTTTCTATACGAAAAGGTCATCGTTGATGACTTTTCTATACGAAAAGGTCATCGTTGATGACTTTTCTATACGAAAAGGTCATCGTTGATGACTTTTCTATACGAAAAGGTCATCGTTGATGACTTTTCTATACGAAAAGGTCATCGTTGATGACTTTTCTATACGAAAAGGTCATCGTTGATGACTTTTCTATACGAAAAGGTAATCGTTGATGACTTTTCTATACGAAAAGGTCATCGTTGATGACTTTTCTATACGAAAAGGTCATCGTTGATGACTTTTCTATACGAAAAGGTCATCGTTGATGACTTTTCTATACGAAAAGGTCATCGTTGACGACTTTTATATACGAAAAGGCCACCGTTGATGACTTTTATATACGAAAAGGCCACCGTTGATGACTTTTCTATACGAAAGGGTCATCGTTGATGACTTTTCTATACGAAAAGGTCATCGTTGATGACTTTTCTATACGAAAAGGTCTTCGTTGATGACTTTTCTATACGAAAAGGTCATCATTGATAAATTTTCCAAACGAAAAGGTCATCGTTGATGATGACCTTTTCGTATAGGAACGTCATCAACGATGACCTTTTCGTATAGAGAAGTCATCAACGATGACCTTTTCGTATAGAGAAGTCATCAACGATGACCTTTTCCTATAGGAAAGTCATTAATGATGGCCTTTTCCTGTAGAAAAGTCATCAACGATGACCTTTTCCTATACAAAAGTCATCAACGATGACCTTTTCCCATAGAAAAGTCATCAACGATGACCTGTTCGTTAAGAAAAGTCTTCAACGATGACAAAAATATCATCGTTGACTTTTTACACGAACATATTATCACAAATGACTTAAAATATCCTAAAACGGATTTCCGCCGAACATACTTAGGCTCTTAGGTCAGTCCTTCGATGTGTTGCACTTTTGGCCTCATGTACGAGTCTCTTTACTCGATTGAAATTTTGCAAAATTTAAATGTGGTAATAGTGAATCTAAGCTTAGGTTATAAAATTAATAGAGCATAAATCAAATCAGCAACAAAATCCTTTAGAAATACGTACAATTACAATTAATTGTGGCATTTTTCAAGCCTCATTTCCACACAAAAAATGGTAAATTTTTACGAAATTATATACTCGTACACTATAATTTCTGTTCCATTGATCTCAATGCCTTCTGAATCGGTCATTTGTGTGGCATGTCACACAAAAATATCAAATTTCATATTGTATTTCTTACGTCGACAGCGATGCACTTACTGTAATTAATTACTGCCTCAATTGTTAGTTAACAATTTTTTTACTTGAACATTTTAGTTATGTATATTGTAATGATAGTTTGTTTATAAACTGAATTTCTGCCAAATAAATGTCAGTTGTATGTAAGGAAGCCGAAATAAATAGTGAAGAGAGAGAGGGAGAGAAAATATGCAAATAGTGTTTCTCTTTTGAGAATACAGGGAACAAAACAGTCTTGTATTTATTAAAATAAAGAGCCACAGACCTTAGATTGTATAGATGTGCCGTCCCCGAGCGAGTAAGTTATCAGTTACGAACGAATAAAAATTTCAACGAGTAGGACTTCAAAGAGTGATGTTTTACGAGGATTTCGGACCGATTTTCCCGAATTTTTTGTAATTGTCACAATTAAAAAATTAATATCAATCGATTAGTGCAAAAAAAGTTCAAACTATGTTCGCGGAAACCTGTTTTTTCGCGTGTGACAATTCATTCCTATTCGTTCGTAACTGATAGATTTTGACGTTTCTGGCTGACGGCACATCTATACAATCTAAGGTCTGTGTAAAGAGCGCGTTTCAACTACAAAGCTGAGGAAAATCCTTATTAGTATTATTTTTATTGGAATTAAATAATTAATTTATATTGTAAGTATTAGAATCCCCAGGGATTATCACTTTAATCGGGGAAAGGCAAACCCTAAAAAAATGTGCGAAGTTAAGAAGACAAATAAAAAAACCTAATTAATTGTTTATTCTCATTGGTCTTCTAACAGTTTATGGTTTATGAAAAAGCGGCAAGGGTGACCAGATGGTTAAATTGTACCACATATGAAAGTGAAAACATGTGTATTTTCTATAAATAAAAAAAATTCTACGAAATTTTCTATAAATAAAAAAATTTTAAAACATTTTTTATAAAAAATTTCTAAGATATTTTCTATAAATAAAACATTTCTAAGAAATTTTCTATAAATAAAACATTTCTAAGAAATTTTTTATAAATAAAACATTTCTAAGAAATTTTCTATAAATAAAACATTTCTAAGAAATTTTCTATAAATAAAACATTTCTAAGAAATTTGTTATAAATAAAACATTTCTAAGAAATTTTCTATAAATAAATAATTTCTAAGAAATATTCTATAAATAAAAAATTTCTAAGAAATATTCTATAAATAAAAAATTTCTAAGAAATTTTCTATAAATAAAAAATTTCTAAGAAATTTTCTATAAATAAAAAAATTCTATGAAATTTTCCAATTTCTAAATAAACAATTTCTAAGAAATTTTCTATAAATAAAAAATTTCTAAGAAATTTTCTATAAATAAAAAATTTCTAAGAAATTTTCTATAAATAAAAAATTTCTAAGAAATTTTCTATAAATAAAAAAATTCTATGAAATTTTCCATAAATAAAAAAATTCTATGAAATTTTCCATAAATAAAAAATTTCTATGAAATTTTCTATAAATAAAAAATTTGTATGAAGTTTTCTATAACAAAAAAATTATATCAAATTTTCTATAAATAAAACAATTGTATGAAATTTTCTATAAATAAACAATTTCTATGAAATTTTCTATAAGTAAAAAAATTTTATGAAATTTTCTATAAATAAAAAAATTCTATAAAATTTTCTATAAATAAACAATTCCTATGAAATTTTCTATAGATAAAATAATTCTATGAAACTTTCTATAGATAAAAAATTTCTAAGAAATTTTCTATCAATAAAAAATTTCTAGGAAATTTTCTATAAATAAAAAATTTCAAAGAAAGTTTCTATAAATAAAAGATTTCTATGAAATTTTCTATAAATAAACAATTTCTATGAAATTTTCTATAAGTAAAAAAATTTCATGAAATTTTCTATAAATAAAAAAATTCTATAAAATTTTCTATAAATAAAAAATTTCTATGAAATGTTCTATAAATAAAAAATTTCGGTGAAATTTTCTATAAATAAAAAATCTTTTAAAAAAATTTTCTATAAATAGAAAATGTCTATGAATCTTTCTATAAATAAAAAATTTCTTTCCTGTTCGTGGAACAGGTGCGATGTATTTGATCTAAATTGAAAACGAATACAATGAAACTCGTACTATCAGCCAATGGATAAAGAAATCACTTGTTATTTAAATTGCATACAACCAACCCGAATGATTATATTTAAATCTGAACCGATTTCTTTAAAATTTAGCTGCGTTTATTCGTAGAGCAAGTTACTTCCTTTTTACAATTTTCGTAATAGGGGTCTGTAAGATACAGCATATACAGTCCTTAGAAGCCAAATCGGAAGGAACATATATTTGGGGGCTATATCTACATCCGAAGCGATTTTTACTTAATATAGTAGTCTGTATCATTGGGTAAAGAGACTAGTCTCTGCCATCGATCTGGTTTAAAATACACAATTTCTATAACCCTTAGAACCTAAATCGGAGGAAAATATATATGGGCGCTATATATAACTCTGAACCGATTTTCACCAATTTTAATGGGGATCGTGTCTGGGCTAAAAAAGTGCGTGGTGCCAAATTTCATCACAATCGAACCATAATTACGACCTGCACTCTGATTACAAACATTCATCTACAGACGGATGGACGGACAGGGTCAAATCGACTCATGAAGTGATTCCTTGTCATTGTCTGAACTGACAATTCTACTTTTGCTAACAATTTTAATTGTCCATACTTTAGCAGATCTGTCAACATTGTAAGATCTGACAACTATGTACACACATAGCTTAACTAATTCCAATTGCGTAAGTAAGTTATTTAGTCAATATGAAATGATTTGTAATTTTGAATAAAAAAGTTATTGGCTCAAAATACACAATTAATTGTAATTTTTTTCTGATATCGTAATATATAATAGAGAAATTTTCAGCTGCTTTTTTTGCGCATCGAATCAGCCGAAATACAATTTTGGTTATTATTTATTTTTAGAAAATCTAAAATTTTGCTACGCAAAATCTTTATTATGACCGTTTGTGAATTTAGTTTTAATTATCACCTTTAACCGATAATAAATTTATTTACCACTCGACATTACTTGATTTGGATGGATCGATGGATGTTAATTTTGAATGTGTCAATTACTTACGTCTTTTTCTGAGGTGTTAATTTAATCTTCATTTGAGAGCGAAAGAAAAAAAATTGATGGGCAATTTTTTCAAAATTATTAAAGAAAATACTAAAAAAATTATAATACAAATAACGTCATAGATTTAACTAGAAACTTTTTTTGTAAAAGTGAAACTACAAATAAAATAGACACAAAAAATGCTATATAACTTGTATGATTACTTAATAATTCAAGAAAACGTTGAAGATTTGACTATTTAAGGAAATTCAACTTTGAAATACTGAAAAATCTATATTAAATTTTTCATTTAAGATTTTTACTCATATATTTTTTTAGATTCATTCGAGCCTTTATTTCCGCATTTTATATCCAAGCCCACTGGGTAACCTAAATCCACTACATTGCATTGTAGGCTTTTAAATACCGGTAACACCTGTTTATACAATTGTCTCAATTTTTGTTATTGATTTTAATAAAACAATCATAAAAATATTTTGACATTTGTAAACATTGAAAATTTTCATAAAGTGCTCTGCGGAAAAAACGCACAATCGGTTTTCGCTTTTGTTTTCTGGAAATATTTTACTCAGTCCATGATGGTCATTGCAAAAGTAGTCTAAAATCCAGAATATTTAAACATTTGGATGATTGTTTCAGAAGTTATCAGGAAGTGTATCGCAAATTATTCTGAAGGTGATAGCGAAAAAAATGATTGCTATGTGTGCGATCACAGACGATTTGGAGAGATTGTATAGTTATTAGAGAATCAATATTTCATTAAATGTTTACAAGCTTTGTTGTGGAGGTACTAGAAGGAGTGAATCAACGTGGCCCATCTCCAAACTTAGCTTGAGATAGAAATATTACCAGATATGCACACCAGCTAGACAGACAGACGGACGACATTTCCTAATAGTTGATTTATCTAATTCTTAGGCGACCAACTAGGTTATCTACTCTTTAGTAGACGACCAGATGGGTTGTCAACTCCTTAGTCAACGATCAGTTGTGTTATCAAATCCTTAGTTGAGGACCAGTAGGTCATCTACATCTTAGTTAAGAACCAGTTGGGTTATCTATGTACTCCTTAGTTGACAACCGGTTAGGTAATCTATTGCTTAGTTGAAGACCAGTTGGGTTATCTAATTTTTAATAGAGAATCAGTTAGATTATGTACTCCTTAGTTGATGATCAGTTCGGTTATCTACTCCTTATTTGACGATCAGTTGAGTTATCTATTCTTAAGTAGAGGAAGAGTTGAGTTATCTACTCCATAGTTGACGAACGGTCATCTTATCTACTATGACTTAGTTGACGACCAGTTTGGTTAACTACTTCTTGGTAGAGGATCAGTTCGGTTACCCACTCCTTAGTCGACGACCGGTTATCTTATCTACTCCTTAGTTGACGACCAGTTCGGTTATTTATTACTTATTTGACGACCCCTTGGGTTATCTACTCCTAATTGGAGGAATCGTTGGGTTATCTTCTGCTTTGTAGAGGAACGGGTGGGTTATCTGCTTCGAAGAGGACCATTTAGGTTATGTACTCCTTAAGGTAAGTACAGACGATTTGCAGATCGGACACCATTGCCAGAAAAATGGCGGAAAAATGCAACCCTGTGAATTTACAACCGTGTGAACATACAATTTTTGTTTTGCAACGTTAGCAGAAAAGTCATTGCGAGATAATTTGCTGATTGTTATATGTTCGAAGTTTATGCATGTGACAACGGCGCCATTGCCAGAAAATCATTTTATTTGCAACACTGTCTATATTTTTATTGGCAATCCTGCATATAAATATTTACAAAATATATTGTAAATATATGAAATTGTAATGTTTTCTTGTAATCGTCTGAACTGTCAATTCACCTTTGCCTAACAATCTGACATTGCCCGTATATTTGCAGCACTTTAACAGGGTTGATAACGTTTGCCGATCTGGCAATCGTCTATACTCAGCTTTAGTAGATGACCTGTTGGGTTATCTAGGGCTTAGTTGATGACTAGGTGGGTTATCTACTTCGTAGTAGAGGATCAGTTCGGTTAACTACTCCTTAGACGACGACCGGTTATCTTATCTACGCCTTAGTTGACGACCGGTTGGATTATCTACTTCTTAGTAGAGGATCAGTTAGGGTTTCTAATCCTTAGTTAACGATCAGTTCGGTTATCTATTCCTTATTTGACGACCATTTGGGTTATCTACTCCTAAATAGAGGAACCGTTGGGTTATCTACTCATTAGTTAACAACCAGTTAGTTATTCTAGAGGATCAGTTACTGGAGTATCAGTTCGGTTATTTATTCCCTATTTGACTAGCTCGGTTATCTATTCCATATTTGAAGCACAGTTGGGATATCTACTGCTTAGTAGGGGTACATGTTGGTTATCCGCTCCTTAATAGAGTATGTACCTGTTGGGTTATCTAGTACTTAGTAGAGGTCCAGTTGGGTTATCTACTCCTCAGTAGAGGACCAGTTAAGTTATCTACTCCTCACTTAGCGACCAGTTGGGTTATCTAATCCTTAGTGGACCACAGTTAGGTTATCTACTGCTTATTTGGCGACCAGTTGGGTTAGATTATCTACCACTCAGTTATTATTAAAAATAAACAATAATAATAAAATAGATAAACCGTAAATGTTACTGCGTGAACATTTTTGCGAATGCGGTTCGCAAAAATGATATTTATTTAATGAAGTTATCTTTATAAGAACAGGCTCGATGGGTAAATTTTAAATATTCAGTACTACAGTAGCCTAAAATTGTGAATAAAATTACCTATAACAATGGTTGAGCTCGTTAGTAATAGTAGTAACAAAAATTTGAAGCACAATGATATAGTAAATAATTAAATTAAGAAAATATAAAATAATTAAATCAGTAATTTAAAAATGAATAAATTTAAAATCCCATTTATTAATAAATATTGTTAATATTAGTAAAAGGATTTGGTTGTTCAAATTCAAATAATTGTGTATTTATTGATATAATGAATTAATAAAAAAAACGTCAACAAATAAAATTCAACGTCTGATATACATATTCGATATAATGACAGTACATGTTTAGATTATTATTGACTCAGTCCCGGATCGTTTAAATGTGTTTGAAGATTGATAAAAATTGCTAGTGAATTGTGTTGTTTAAACAAAGATTCCCTATCGTATCGAAATTCTTGATAATCTTTTATTGGCATAACATGCGATTAAGAACTCATATAGATACATACTTTTCGAGAACTAGGAAATAAGACAGTGAGACAAATGGTAGGGTTCAGTGATCGCCAGGGGGTTTCTGACTGCCGGGAAAAGTTATCGGTCAAAAAGTAGTTTACCTGTCCCGGCGTTTCGCTGGTTCACGTCTAAGAATCGAGATATATCGATTTGAAGTCAGTAAGTATAGGGGAATTAGTCACGTTTGGGGGTGTTTTGTTTGACATAATTCGAGAACGACTAATCCAATTTTGAAAAAATCTAAAAATAAATTATCATATAAATATTGAATATTGAAAAATAGGGAAATTCAGACAACTAATTTTTCTTGTTTTTTTATTATACCCTCCATCAGTTATGGGGTATACTAACTTTGTCATTCCGTTTGCAACACCTTGAAATATTGATCTACGACCCCATAAAGTATATATATATTCATGATTGTCGTGAAATTCTAAGACGATTTAGCCATGTCCGTCTGTCTGTTGAAATCACGCTACAGTCCGTAATAATAGAGATAGGTTGATCAAATTTGGTAGAAATACTTCTTATAGCTGCAGGGCGTTTGGGATTGCAACTGGTCCATATCGGTCAATGTTTTGATATAGCTTCCCTATGGAGGTCGCTCCAAAATACGGGTTTTGGGCCATAGATTCCACATTTTTAAAGCAGTTTTGCTGAAACTTTGCAGTTTGTATTCTTTTTTGACTAGAATTAATCACAGTAAAAATTTTTGCAAATTTGCTTATATTTTGTTATAGTCACCCTATAGAGGACGCTCCAAAATAGGCTTATTTAATCATAAATATCATATTTTCCAAGCATTTTAAGCGAATCTTTACAGTTTGTGTTTTATTTCGACAATAATTCATCACAGTAAACATTTTTTAAATCAGTTCATATTTTGTTGTAGTCCATCTATAGATGTCGCTCCTTAAAACGCTTGTTTAAGCCATAAACACCATATTTTCTAAGCAATTTAGCTGAAACTTTGCAGTTGGTATTATATTTTGGCAAGAATTCATTTAAAAAAATTTAGTCAGTTTATATTTTGTTGTAGTCCCCGTGAGCCATAAATATCACATTTTTCATATTAAGAGTTTGACCAAAAATTTGGGGCCTAAAATTTGGCTAAAAATTACAGCGTTCATTATCCCCTCACATTAGAGAGGAGGGTATACATCATTTGCTACGAACCAAAAGTGTAACACATCGAAGGAGTGACCTAAGACCCTAAGTATGTTCGGCGGATATCCGTTTTGGGTCATTTTAAGTCGAATGAGCAATGTTCGTCCGTCTGTCTGTCTGTGTGTCTGTCTGTCTGCTGGCTGGTGCGCACGATAACTCTCGAAAGGAGTAACCGATTGACTTCAAATTTGGTATGTGGTAATATTTTCTTCTATCTCCGGCTAAGTTCGAAAATGGGCCATATTGGTCCACTCCTTCTAGTACCTCCCCCACAAAGGGTTAACATTTAGTGAAATATTGATTATTTAATAACTTCTATGCAACTTATTAGAATCCTCTGAAGTTCTACACATAGTATTAGTTTATTAGTCACGATTACCTCGAGAAAAATGGGCGAAGTTGCCACGCCCCTTTTGGTACCTCCCACACAAATGGAAAATTTTGAACCAAAAGTTTATATAACTTTATTACCAGTGCATAAAAAGACATGAAGTTTTTTACAATGTAATGGTTTAATAGTACCTACAATACAGAGAAAAATGGGCACTATTGCCACGCTCCTTTTGGTACCTCCCACACAAATGGACCGTTTTGTACCAAGAGTTACCAACTGATAAATTGAATACCAGTGCATTCAAACACTTGAAATTGTGTACAGTGTAATGCTTTTATAGTACCTATAGTCCAGAGAAAAGTGACCGTTATTGGGACGCCCCTTTTGGTACCTCTCAGACAAAATTAGCCGGTTTACCCGACTGAACTTTCTTACTTGTTTTTTTTTAATATTTGCTTCAACAAAAAGATTTGCTCCATATTAGAGTGATCAAAACCGGTTTAAAATAAACCGGCCCACCGGTTTTTTTGCTTCCACCGTCCCCGGTTTTTCTCAAAATCATGAATTTCGAACAACCGGTGCAACCGGTTTTTTTCGTTTGTTTCCACCGGGTTTCCGGTTTTTTATTATCACTAAAATATTAAAAATTATTTACAACTTTATATACAAAATATCACAAATTAAGATAATAATATGAAAGATCTCCTTATATGGCCTAAAAAGACTCGGCAACTTTGCTAGAATCCGAAGCCATTCACCAATTTCTATACAAATTACAAAAATTTAAAGAAAATAAATGATTCATACGCGCAGAAGTTATGTGAAAAGTAAACGCATTCTCCCACTTCCAAACCGAAAGAAAAACAAGTAAGAAAATTTCATTTGGGTAAACCGACTAGTGTATACTCTTACATATTTATATACTCGTATATACCCACCTGCACTAAAGTGTGTATATAAAATATATATGTATAAAGATTTAGTACCTCTATTAAATATTCTATTTAATACCCCGAAATATTAATATTTTCTTGACTGAACTACATAAGGGGAATTTCATGTCAAGTGAGTTAATTTTTAAAAGGGATGTCTTCTGTCGGGATGAAAATTGCACCATGTAGCCCTAGCAGATAGTAGTTATGAGACACAATTCCAACGAGATCGGTTAAGGACTTTCCGAGTTGGAGGGTGTCAAATATTGACATTTTTGTCAAACGGTTGTTTTTCCCATTTGAAATGCTAAAATGTTTGGTTGAACGTTAATTTTTTTTCAGAGGTTTATATTTATTTTGATAGATCAACAGGTCCCATCCCATTAATAGGTCACAAAGCTTTTAAAGGAAATTATCTAAGCTTTCTTTTGAGCAAAAAAATCAAAAATTAAAACATAGGTTTTTACCAAAATTTCAAAAAAGTTTAATTTTGCAAAAAAGTAATGAAAATATATTTGCTAATTTTTTTAAAAGGTTGAAGAAAAGACTATCGATAGCACTTTTGGAAAATGTTTGTAAATACAATAGCTAATTAGTTATAAGTATGAGATAAAAGGACCGTTTGACTCAAATGACAATATTCATCACAATCCAACTCATAACAGGACTAAATTTGGTGCAAGATTCCTGATCAGAAGACATAGCTTTTAAAAATTTAATATTAAAAATCGCTTTTTTTGTTATTAAAAAGGAAAATGTTTTTCAAATGGCAATTTTCATACTGTTTTGTTATGCAGAAAAAAAACCGGTTCTACCGGTTTCCCCGGTTTTCTTCGAAGAAAAAAACCGTCCACCGGTTTTTTATAACTTAAATAAACCATCCACCGGTTTTTTATTTTTTCAAAAAAACCGGTTTTTTGATCACTCTACTCCATATCCAAAGATTTTTCCAGTAATAGAATTGAACGCAATCCATGGTGGAGGGTATATAAGGTGGAGGGTATATAATATTTGTCCACTCCTTCTAGTACTTCCCCCACAAAGGGTTAAAGTTTAATGAAATATTGATTCTCTAATAAATCCTATACTACTTACTTGAATCTTCTAAAATTCAACACATAGTAACAATTTATTAGTCACTACCACCACGAGAAAAATGGGCGAATTTCCAGCTTCCCTTTTGATATCTCCCACACAAATGGACCATTTTGTACCAAAAGTTAACATCTTATAACTTTTAGACCATTGATACCTCCCACACAAATGGACTATTTTGCACCAAAGTTAACAGCTTATAACTTTTATACTAGCGTATACGAATACTTACAATTTTGTACAGTGTAATGTTTTTATAGTACCTACATTCCACTGAAAAATGTGGGTTATTGACAGGCCTCTTTTGGTACCTCCCACACAAATGGACTTTTTGCACCAAAAGCTAACAGCTTATAACTTTAATACCACTGCATACAAATGCTTTAAGTTTTGTACAGTGTAATAAAAAAGTAGTGCCTACTGGTCAGTGAAAAATTGGCGTTATTGCCACGCCCCTTTTGGTATCTTCCATACAAAGGTACCATTTTGTACAAAAAGTTAACCGCTTATAACGTGAGTACCATTCCACGAAACATTTACAAAATTGTGCACAGTGTAACGGTTTTAAAGTACATATAGCCCTATGAAAAATGGGCGTTATCACCACGCCCCTTTTTGTACCTGCCACACAAAATGGCCAAATTATACCAAAATTGTATTTAAAGTATCTACTGTTCAGCAAAAAATAAGCGTATTTGTTAACCCCCGTCTGGTAACTCCCACACAAGTTGACAGATTAATTCGTATAATATTCCATTTTACATTACTCACAAAGTGAGGGTATACCTTAGTCGGTTTACGCGACTGAAACTTTCTTACTTGTTTTACATCCCAATATGTTTTTATTTGGGACTATTATTTCCGAAACAGATATTTGTTTGCATCTCTAAGTATTCAGAAAATACCTTAATTGTGTTAAATTTTTCAGTAACTTAAAGATAATTTTTTACAAATTTTTAATGTTCGTAAAAATAGTAATAATAAATAATAATAATTGAAATCTTATAATCTTGGATCAAAATAAATTTCTTGGAAGATTGACAACAAATGATGACTTCGAATACTCAGAATTGATTGATTTAAAACAGATGTTAAATGCATATTGTATTATAACTGGGAAACCAAGTAAAATTAAAACTGAAATTCGAAAGCGTCAGCAAAAGTTTTATATTTTTTTTAAATAAAATATAACGGGCTTTCCAATAGGGATGATATGATTTTGAAGTGACGTTTCGGCCATTTGTAATATGTCAGGATCTGTCATTTGTTTTTCATTGTATTCAGTAGTGTTAACAATTTCATCATGGAGAGATATACGCAAGAACAGCGTTTACAAATTGTTCAGTTTTATTATCAAAATAATCGTTCTCCAATTGCAACTTTTCGTCCATTTTTTTAAATCCAAAAATTTAATTTCCAGTCGTCCTACGACCTTTACAACGTTAGGTTGGGTTTAGGTTAGGGTGGCAGCCGTATTTTTTTGCAAGCTCACATAGACCAGTTTAGGTCCCTAGTGTTACCACGGGCTGAAATGCCCCTCATCGAAACCAACCTGTTTGATATATAAATTTATCGATAGTACGAATATCAGTACTGGAAAGATCTGTTAGGCTGCCTAAAAAGGCCGACCCCAGTATATCCAGTCGTCGTTTACTCAAAGCGGGACAGTCGCAAACCAAGTGCTCAATGCTCTCCACTTCTTCCTCATCTCCACAGCTTCGGCAGAAGTCATTGGAGTCAATACCCAATCTTTTGGCGTGTTCGCCGATCAAGCAGTGTCCCGTCAGAACCTGTACTAACGTAGACAATCGTTTCCTCTCTAGTGCGAGGAGATATTTTTGACCTTCTCAGGTCATACCTTGGCCAGATTTGTCTAGCTACCCTGCAGGTGCCGATTTCTGTCCATCTTTGGTTGGACTGCCTGATTGCCTCTTGCCTAAGCCAAAGCTTGCACGTGGATAGTGGCGCACCAATATATGCAAATTCTTCGAGAATTTGTAATGTCGTCCCTTTCCTAGCAAGTTCATCGGCTTTGCAGTTCCCCGGGATATACCTATGCCCAGGCACCCATATGAGGTGTATATTAAACTGCTCAGCCATCTCGTTAAGAGATCTGCGGCAGTCGAGGGTTGTTTGTGAATTTAGGGATGTTGCCTCCAGAGAATTGATGGCAGCCTGGCTGTCCGAGTAAATGGCAACGCCAGTGTTGGTTACTATGTTGCGACTCAGCCACTTGGTGACTTCCCATATTGCCATTATTTCGGCTTGATAGACACTGCAGGTATCTGGTAGTCTGTGAGCTATATCCAGACTAAGTTCTTCACAGTGTACTCCGAAGCCAACCTTTTCATCAAGCTTCGAACCATCCGTGTAAAAGTGGAGATGGTTTCTATTACCTGGTATTCTGCCGACCCATTCATCTCTGGCGGGAATTATAGTGATGTAATTTCTCTCGAAGGTGTACACAGTTGGTATATAGAGTCCACTCGGTCGGTTACCATAGCACTACACTTTGATATCCATATGTGACCCTAGTTTTTGTACCTCCACATTGATAGGCAGTTTAATCTTATTGCCGCTTTGGTTGCAACTTCTCTCGCCACAATATTAATCGGCAGTATATGGAGTAGGGCTTGTAGAGACTCGGTCGCTGTAGTCCTTAAGGCTCCGCTTATGCTCAGGCAGGCTGTTCTCTGAACCTTTGTTAGTAGGTTGGTGATGGTTAGTTTGTCAGTTGCCGTCCACCATACCACAATGCCGTATATTAGTATAGGACGAACTACTGCTATATATATCGAGTGGACGATTTTAGGAGAGAGGCCCCACCGCGACCCTACAGCCTTTTTGCAGGAATATAAGGCGACGTTAGCCTTCCTTACACGTTCCAATACATTAAGTCTAAATAACAGTTTTCTATCTAGAATTATTCCTAAAAATTTTGCACTTTCAGAAAAGACGAGATCTGTTCCATTTATCCGAGGTGGAGGGTGCACATGTGGGACTTTATTCATCCTAGTAAAGAGAACCAATTCTGTCTTGTTGGGGTTAACGCCCAAACCGCTGCTTCTGGCCCATCTAGCCAACTTGTTCAGAGCCACCTGTAGGATGTCTCTGAGGACGTTTACGAATTTGCCACTCACTGCGATTGCCACGTCGTCCGCATATGCCACGACCTTGCAGCCACAACGTTCTAGATCTAGCAGGATTTCATTCACCGCTAGGTTCCAAATTAGTGGAGACAGTACTCCTCCTTGTGGGGTCCCTCTGTTTACAAACCTTGTTAGAGTTGTGGACCCAAGACATGCTGTTATGCGTCTTCTGTTGAGCAGACTTTGAATTAGTCTAATCAAACTAGAGTTGACATTAAGATGTGACAGTGCCGTAATTACTGCATCTGAGTGAATGTTGTTAAAAGCCCCTTCTATGTCAAGAAATGCCACGATGGTGAATTCCTTGAAATGCAGGGTCGATTCGATAGTGCTCACAAGTTCGTGCAGGGCTGATTCTGTAGACTTCCCCTTATTGTAAGCATGTTGGTTCACCGACAGAAGTTTACAGGTTTTTCCTAATGAAATAATCTAAAAGTGTTTCCAGACCTTTCAATAGGAAGGAGGATAGGCTAATTGGTCTGAAGTCCCATGGCCTAGTGTGTGATATCTTTCCCGCTTTAGGTATGAATACCACTTTGGTATCCTTCCATCGATTCGGGATGTATGAAAGCCTGATACAGCCTACATAAATTTTCTCCAGCCAGGGGATAATGTACTTTAACATTTTCTGCATTTCTTCTGGAGTGATGCCATCTGGTCCAGGTGACTTGAAGGGCTCAAAGCTATTAATAGCCCAGCTTATTCTGGATCTCTCAGTCAAGAAGCTAGCGACGCTCGCAGTCCACTCGCACTCTTGTTGGTCCTGCTGATCCTCGGGTTCTGTTACAGAGTTCCCCCGGAAATGTGTGTCGAGCAGTACATTGAGCGACTGCTCGCTGTTTTTGGTCCAGTTATTTGCCTCATCCTGTAAATATCCCACTGTACAGGGTGAAGCAGATAATATCTTCCTCAGCCTAGCGGCGTCGGAGACCCTTTCCACTTTACCACAGAAGGTATACCAAGAGCGCCTTTCTAAGCTCCTTCTTATAGATCTTGAGTTGCTCTTTATAGGCATCCCAATCATTAGCGACCCCAGTAGATTTAGCCTTATTGAATAGCTTGTTGCAGGTCTTTTTCATAGCCGTTAGCTCAGAAGTCCACCATTGGGGTTTACTTTTACCCTCGTACCTTGTTTTTGGACAGGCTTTTTCAAGGGATCTATTGATCCTTCGGATCGTACAGAAGTTTAGAGTTGAGGACTTTCTTGAAATTCTTCTCATACAGATGCCACTTTGTCTTACATTTCTGTGGACGGCAGGTTTAGGCGCTTTTTCCGCGAGTTTGAACTCAATATAATGGTGATCTTAAAATGAGTGGTCGTCCAGTACATTCCACCCAATAATTTTGTCTGACAGCCGGTCAGTAGCAAACGTTACGTCTAGTACTTCTTGTCTGTCTTTAATTGTAAAGGTCGGTTTATTACCTATGTTATATATAGTTAGTATATTGGTAGTTAGAATAAAGTCAAGAAGCGAATCAACCCTATTGTTTATATCCGTACTACCCCAGATAGTATGATGAGCGTTCGTGTCTGCGCCAATAATCAGCTCGAGCTCGTCAGACGTTGCTTCTTCTACTACTTCCTGAATAGAGCAGTCGGTACTACAGATGCATAAGGCAAGTAGCTGGAGACCACCCAATATATGCGATTACCGATCTCCAGGCTAGCAGCTGTTTGGTCTTTACCACTGAAATTAGTCAGGAGAAAGATACTTAGATCTTTCCTGGCCAAAATGCAGGTTCTTGGAGTGCTTTCACAGTTGGCCATAAGCAGTTTAAAGTTGGGTGTCCTAATACCGCACACCCTTCCTCCCACTACGTAGGGCTCCTGTATCAGGACGATGTCTACTGCGCCTGTGGACAGGCGCAGCAATAGAGCCGCTGAGGCTGCTTAAGCGTGATGGAGGTTAATCTGTAGAATTCTTACCATCATTGGTAATTGACAGATTAACATCCACCCCGACAAGGGTGTTATCGAACTCTTCGTCCGTATCGTCGGGAAGCATGTCCCCGCCAGATACGTCAAAGAGTCCGGAGACTCCCCTCAGCCTCTCTGTGTCCGAAGTAGAGCTTTTGTCCTCAGAGAAGGACGTTACAGATCTTCTCTTAGAGTTGGAGTCACCAGAAATAATAGGCGTGGGTACCTCCGCACTTCCAGAAAGTGCCACGGTGGACGACTCACCTTCTGCTTGTAGGGTTGCACTCGCACTTTGTATATGGGAGGTGGATTCAGCGTTTAGGATAAGATTGACCTGCCGCTTTTTACCATCCTCCTCAGCCACCTTGCTGATTCTCCAATTATGGGCCGGCAGACCAGGATTGGAATCATTTATTATTTCTAAGATGTCAGCCGGGTTGGAGGGCTCTTCTGTAACCCAGGTGATGGCTCTAGGGTGACTAGGGATGTTGTTTTTTCGACAACATCCAACTGGGCACCTCACCCGCTCGTCTCAGAGCAGCCTTATACAGGTCTACTGATCTGGCATCACCGAAATATAAGAGCTTTACTCTCCCTTGATGCCATCCTGCATCGTTGCAGATTCACAACAATGAGCAATATTTTAGCTCTTGTCAAGAGCTATCTTTTTGCCATTCGACGTACCGTTAAGGAGCTAGAGCAAAAATAAACTTTCCGTTCACATTTGAAAATGATGCTAATTAAATTTTTTTTAATCCAAAAAAAACACTTTCCTTTCGTCCTACGAACTTGACACCCATGAGCAATATTTTAGCTCTCGTTATGAGCTATCTTTTTGCCATTGACCAATTGTGGCTACGTGCCACACAACAAATGAAACAATTGAATTGTTGCGAGAAAAGTTTGGAGATTCGATTATTTCAAGAAATTGTCATATTGAATGGCTTCCAAGAAGTTGTGATTTAACACCATTCGACTATTTATTATGGGATTATTTGAAGTCATTGGTCTTTCGAAATAAACCAGACTCTCTTCAAGCCTAACAAGTCAATATTGAACGTGTCATTCGTGATTTACGATTTGATTTAGTGGAAAAAGTGCTCGAAAATTGGGTTCATCGAATTCGTTCCTGCAGAATAAGTCGTGGAGGCCATTTGAATGACGTTTTATTTAGAACTTAATTGTATCGATTGTACTTCACATTAAATAAAAACTCTGATCGAAAAAGCTGAACAATTCGAATGTGAAAACATTCAATAAATAAATCTAATTAAAAATTAAATCGATCATTAACAAAAAACTTCTAAAAACATTTAAATAATAGGATCAGCCCGCCTAAATACAATTAGAAAGAAGCTACTCATCTTCAACACGTAGTGTTAATGAATTCTAAATAATAACATAAAATATTTGATATTCAACAAAAAAATACTATGCTTACTGAAATGTAGTAAAGTCTTTCTAATCGTCCAACTAATCTCAGAATCCACGCCATCTACCTGGCGATTGGTGTAGAGACAACTGTGTCGAACTGGCAACCCTTACCAGTCACATGGGTGGTGAAAATGGTGAATTTAAGTCTCGCTTAAAGCTTTGGCTGTGTGACTTGTACGCTTTCTTCGTAGGTATATAATTCCCATATGCAAATTTTTTTGTAGATTGGTATATACAAGTGATGATCGCCACAACTACAAGCTCACACTGTGTGTCATGTATAAGACCCTCTGATGATATCCCCGCACAGGATTGAAATACGTATAAGGGTATGTGTTTACATGGCTTTCAGAGCGTAGTGTCTTATCTTTTCCAATACACCACAAAAACCTCTCTTTCGAAAGGAAGAGTTGATCGAAAAAGCTAAACAATTCGAATGTGAAAACATTCAATAAATAAATCTAATTAAAAATTAAATCGATCATTAACAAAAAACTTTTGAATTTCCTTAACAATAAGGTGTTTTTTTAAAGAAATCATATCACTCTTATTGGAAAACCCTATACATATAAAAAAGAACAGAATATTTTTGCGATGGATAAGGCACTGGATGCAATTCTTTCGGGTAGGTTTGTTCCGCATTTTGTTTTTCCGAACTCTGGTCGCAATCGGTTGTCTGTTTAAGAAACGCCGAATTATTTCCTTTTTTAATTCCTCCCACTGTGCAATGTACTATATTCCATTACTTACTTACAACACGACTGAACATTTTTTATAGATTTATTGTTAACTTTTATTCAGTATACAATTCCGACATTGAATATATTCAGCTTTATTGATTTTCTTTTATTTATTTATTTTTTTTTCAAAATATTTGACCCACTTACTTAGACGATGATTTTTTGCCAATTTTTAGCGAAACAACAAAAGTTTGTTAAATACAATTTATTGTTGTTCTTTTCAATGTTGTTCGAATGATTTCAAAGATTTATTTTTAAAATAGTTTTGTTTTTCTTTTGTTTTGAGTTTTTCTTAATCCATCTCAATTTTTAATAGGAAATTTTCACACGATCACTTGTAAATATAGACACCGATGAATTTTCGCCTTTTCGTCTATTTGACTTGTATCCGAAATGCGGAAGCAAAAGACTAAACTTGAACTTGCCAATGAAAAACCAAAAAAATATGAAAATAAATTTGTTTATCTTTTTTTTGCAAAGAAAAAGTAGGCGTAGATTTTGTGATAAAACGTTTAAGACACAGACCTTAAATTATACAGATGTGCCGTCAGCGAGAAACGTCAAAATCTATCACTTACGAACGAATAGGAATGAAATGTCACACGCGAAAAAACAGTTTTCCGCGAAGGTAATTTCAACTTTTTTTGCACTAATCGATTGATATTAATTTTTTAATTGTGACAATTACAAAAAATTCGGGAAAATCGGTCCGAAATCCGCGGAAAAACTCACTCTTTGAACACCTACTCGGTGAAATTTCTATTCGTTCGTACCTGATAACTTACTCGCTCCGGGATGACATATCTTATTTTTCATTATTTTTGGTTTAAGAAGCTATTAATATTTGTTTATTAGTTTTTGTTAAACGAAAATTATTGATTTTATGACACTTTTACTTAGAATTACTTTAAAAAAATACTGTTGTTATGCTCATTTATCTTTTGCAAAATTAGTTCAATGTTTTCTGGCTTTCTTCGTTCCGCAAACACAAATCATAAAATTGTTTATCGTTGACGAAGGCGGCAGCGGGCCGATTATACTCAACACCCTATTTAACATTATCCATTTTGCAAATCAATTGATTTGAAGTGTTCCAATAATTTCAATTTATTGCCTCTTGAGCGAAGATACGAGTATCACTTAAAATTGTTCTTAAATTCAGAAAGAAGAGTACCGTAAGTTTTCGATATAATTTTGTTGAATTCGTTCTTCCTTCCGCGTAGCAAAAAGTCCGAACAAATCAGAGAGCACCGCGTGAGTTCCACTATATATCGCGTTCGAACTCTTTGAAATCTGTTATAAAACTGACAAAAGTATTCGAACGTTAAAGATGTTGAAACTATGCCTCGGCGCGCCGAGTAGCAACGGGAAGGTTTTCACGAAGTACCCAGCAGTAAACCGACAGAGGACTACTACATACGTAGTCGTCGCTGTCGTCGTAAGGCCCACAGAGAAAAAACAGAAGTTCGTTAAACATCGTTGTCGGCAATGATGGAAAAGACAACGACGACGTCGACGTTAGCGTCGAATTTGACAGCGAATGAATGGTTGAATATTTGGCGCAAATTGAATTGTTGTGAATGAGTGGCAGCGAAGCGTATGATTATTGTTTTTATTAATTTGTGTGACAGTGTTTGTGGTCGGTCTTTATGGAAAGAACATACTTGTGATATTAACAAGGCCCTTACCCGATAAGGCCTTCTAAATATTTCCGTCTCAAAGAAAATTACGAGGAAAATTTCAGTCGATTAAGCGGACTAAAATCTAACGTTCATACGAGAACCCACAAAAAAGTTAACGACTAGTAAAATAAAATTTCGTTTAAATTATATTTTTTTTTTAAAAAATTCTTCCAAATTTTATTTTCCTGCAAAATTTCGTTAAAATTACTTTTCTCTAAAACAATACAAAAAATTATCATAAATTGTATTTCTCTTTTCTAATATGACTACTAAAACCAAATATTGTTTAAATTATATTTTTTCTTAAAAATTTCTTCTAATTTGTATTTTTCTGCAAAATTTCGTTGTAATAGATTTTTTTTTAAGAAAATTTCGCTGAAATTGTATTTCTCTAAAAAATCAACATAAATTATATTTCTTTTCTAATTTGACTAATAACAATCGAATTTCATTTAAGCTATATTTTTTCTTGAAAACATCCTCGAAATCATTTTTGTTAGAAAATTTCGTCGCATTTCTCTGAAAAATGACAACAAAATTAACATAAACCAGTAAGGAAAGGCTAAAGTCGGGCGGTGCCGACTATATAATACCCTACAACACTCTCGTAATATTGAATAACTCTGATATATAAATTTTGTAATTCATGTATAAATTGTTTACATAAATTTACTTTTGGGACATTTTATACTTAAATAATACCCTGTACCACAGTGTGGTGTAGGGTATAAAAACGATTGGATCTAAAGAGCCAAATCGGATGAAACATATATATGGGAGCTATAGCTAAATCTTTACCGATTTTCTTCAAATTCGGCATGTTGGTTCATGGATCAAGAAACTCTACCATTCTAAATTTCAAAACGATTGGATGTAAAATTCAGCTTCTACAGGACTAAAGAGCAAAATCGGACGAAACATATATATGGGAGCTATAGCTAAATCTTTACCGATTTTCTTCAAATTCGGCATGTTGGTTCATGGATCAAGAAACTCTACCATTCTAAATTTCAAAACGATTGGATGTAAAATTCAGCTTCTACAGGACTAAAGAGCAAAATCGGACGAAACATATATATGGGAGCTATAGCTAAATCTTTACCGATTTTCTTCAAATTCGGCATGTTGGTTCATGAATCAAGAAACTCTACCATTCTAAATTTCAAAACGATTGGATGTAAAATTCAGCTTCTACAGGACTAAAGAGCCAAATCGGATGAAACATATATATGGGAGCTATAGCTAAATCTTTACCGATTTTCTTCAAATTCGGCATGTTGGTTCATGAATCAAGAAACTCTACCATTCTAAATTTCAAAACGATTGGATGTAAAATTCAGCTTCTACAGGACTAAAGAGCAAAATCGGACGAAACATATATATGGGAGCTATAGCTAAATCTTTACCGATTTTCTTCAAATTCGGCATGTTGGTTCATGGATCAAGAAACTCTACCATTCTAAATTTCAAAACGATTGGATGTAAAATTCAGCTTCTACAGGACTAAAGAGCAAAATCGGACGAAACATATATATGGGAGCTATAGCTAAATCTTAACCGATTTTCTTCAAATTCGGTAGTGTTGGTTCATGGATCAAGAAACTTTACCATTCTAAATTTCAAAATAATTGGATTAAAATACAGCTTCTACAGGACTAAAGAGCAAAATCGGACGAAACATATATATGGGAGCTATAGCTAAATCTTAACCGATTTTCTTCAAATTCGGTAGTGTTGGTTTATGGATCAAGAAACTTTACCATTCTAAATTTCAAAATAATTGGATGTAAAATACAGCTTCTACAGGACTAAAGAGCAAAATCGGACGAAACATATATATGGGAGCTATAGCTAAATCTTAACCGATTTCCTTCAAATTCGGCAATGTTGGTTCATGGATCAAGAAACTCTACCATTCTAAATTTCAAAACGATTGGATGCAAAATATAGCTTCTATAGAACTAAAGGGCCAAATCGGACGAAACATATATATGGGAGCTATAGCAAAATCTTAACCGATTTTCTTCAAATTTGGCAATGTTGGTTCATAGATCAAGAAACTCTACCATTCTAAATTTCAAAACGATTGGATGTAAAGTACAGCTTCTATAGGACTAAAGGGCCAAATCGGACGAAACATATATATGGGAGCTATAGCTAAATCTTAACCGATTTTCTTCAAATTCGGCAATGTTAGTTCATGGATCAAGAAACTCTACCATTCTAAATTTCAAAACGATTGGATGTAAAATACAGCTTCTATAGGACTAAAGGGCCAAATCGGACGAAAGATATATATGGGAGATATATCTAAATCTGAACCGATTTCAACCAAATTCAATAGCGATCTTAACAGCTGCGAAATACTCTAAACTGCAAAATTTCAGAATGATCGGATTGAAATTGCGACCTGTAGTCGATGAACAACTTTACATGGACAGACGGACGGACGGACGGACAGACATGCTTAAATCGACTCAGCTAGTGATTCTGAGTCGATCGGTATACTTTAAGGTGGGTCTAGCTGTGTTATTTTCAGGTGTTACAAACATCTGCCGTTAAACAAACTTATAATACCCTGTACCACAGTGTGGTGTAGGGTATAAAAATTATCATAAATTGTATTTCTCTTTTCTAATATAACTACTAAAACCAAATTTTGTTTAAATTATATTTTTTCTTAAAAATTTCTTCGAAATTGTATTTTTCTGCAAAATTTCGTTGTAATAGATTTTTTTTTAAGAAAATTTCGCTGAAATTGTATTTCTCTAAAAAATCAACATAAATTATATTTCTTTTCTAATTTGACTAATAATAACAATCGAATTTCGTTTAAACTATATTTTTTCTTGAAAACATCTTCGAAATCATTTTTGTTAGAAAATTTCGTCGCATTTCTCTAAAAAATGACAACAAAATTAATGTAAATTGTATTTATTTTCTAATATGACTATCAAAATCAAATTTCGTTTAAATTATATTTTTTTTTGAAAATTTTCTCGACATTGTATTTTTTTTTGCAGAGTATTGTTGAAAATATATTTTTGTTAAAAAATTTCATTGGAATAGTTTTACTCCAAAAAATTACATAGAATCTGCATTTTTCTAGAAAATTGCATTTTTTTGTAGAAAATTCCATCAAATCTGCTTTTCTCTTGAATATTCCTGCAAATTTGTATTTTTCTACACAATTTTGTTCAAATTAAACTTTTCTTGACAAGTTTTTCGAAATTGCATTTATCTGCTAAATTTTGTTGAAATATATTTTTCTACAAAATTTTTTGAATGACATAAAAAATTACATTGATTTTTGGATTTTTCTAAAAAAATCGTTGAGATTTTTCTAGAAAATTGAATTTTTCTAGAAAATTGCATTTTTTTTTTGGAAAATTCCATCAAATCTGCCTTTCTCTTGAATATTCCTGCAAATTTGTATTTTTCTACAAAATTTTGTCGAAATTAAACTTTTCTTGACAAGTTTTTCGAAATTGCATTTATCTGCTAAATTTTGTTGAATTATATTTTTCTACAAAATTATTTGAATGACAAAAAATTACATTGTTTTTTGGATTTTTCTAAAAAAAATCGTTGAGATTACATACAAAATTCGAATATTATTATTTTTTTAAATATTTCTTGATATTGCATTTTTTTTAGAACATTCCTTCAAATCTGCATTTATCTAGAAAATTCCTAAAAAATTTCATTTTCTACAAAATTTCGTTGAAATTGCATTTTTCTTGAAAAATTTTCGACATTGCATTTATCTGCAAAATTTTGTTGAAATTATATTTTTCTACAAAAATTGTTGAATGGCATAGAAACACATTGATTTGTGTTTTTGAAAACAAGTCCTTGTAATTGCATAAACTAAATTTTTCTACAAAAAGTCTTATACTTGAATTTTTTTTTTTGAAAATTCCTTCAAATCTGTATTACTCTAGAAAATTCCTGCAAATTTGTATTTTTCTACAAAATTTCGTTGAAATTGCATTTTTCCTGAAATTTTTTTCGAAATTTCATTTAACTGTTAAATTTTGTTGAAATTATATTTTTTTTTACAAAAATCGTTGAATGTCTAAAAATTACATTGAATTTGAATTTTCTAAAATATTTTGTTGAAATTACATAAAAAATTCAATGAAGATTTCAATTTTTTAGCATATTAAATTTTTCTACAAAAATTCTTGACACCGATTTTTTTTAAATTCTTTCAAAACTTCATTTCTCTAGAAAATTTCTACAAATTTGTATTTTCTACAAATTCCTTCAAATTTGTATTTTTCTTTAAAATATTGTTGAAATTACATTATTCTTGACAAATATTTCAGAATTGCATTTATCTGCTAAATTTTAATGAATTTATATTTTTCTACAAAAATCGATGAATTATAGAAAAATTTAAATTTGCATTTTTCTAAAAAAAATCGTTGAGAATGCATAAAAAATTCAATAAAAATTCCAATTTTATAGAAAATTATTTTTTTTTTACAAAAATTGTTGCATTTTTTTTTTAGAAAATTTCTTTAAATCTGCATTTCTCTATAAAATTCCTGCAAATTTGGATTTTTCTACAAAATTTCGTTGAAATTGCAGTTTTCCTGAAAATTCAATGAAAATTCTCAAAATTTGTCAAGAAATATGCTATTTCAACGAAATTATTTAGAAAATCTAAATTTGCAGGAATTTTCTAGAAAAATGCAGATTTGAAGGAATTTTGTGGAATTTCAAGAATTTTTTAATTTTGTTAAAACTAAATTTTTCGACAATTTTTTAAATTTTTTTTCTGCTAAATTTTGTTGAATTGTATTTTTCTACAAAATTATTTGAATGACATAAAAAATTACATCGATTTTTGGATTTTTCTAAAAAAAATCGTTGAGATTACATAAAAAGTTCAATGAATATTCCAATTTTATAGAAAGTTAATTTTTCTACAAAAATTCTTGAAATTTCATTTTTTTTAGAAAATTCCTTCAAATCTGCATTTCTCTAGAAAATACCATCAAATTTGGATTTTTCTACAAAATTTTGTTGAAATTGCATTTTCCCTAAAAATCGAAATTTCAGATTGAAAATTCTTACTTATATTTTTCTACAAAATTCGTTGAACGACGTAAATTAAATTTGCATTTTTGTAAAAAATTTCGTTAAAATTACAAAAAAAAATTCCATGAGAATTCCAAAAAATTTTCAAGAAAAATAAAAATTTGCGTGAATTTTCTAGACAAATTCAGATTTGAAGGAATCTTCTAAAAAAATGCAGATTTTAAGGAAATTGAGGAAATTTTTGTAAGAAAAATGCAATTTTCTATAAAATTGGAATTTTCGTTGAATTTTTTTATGTAATTTCAACGAAATTTTGTAGAAAAATGAGAATTCTATATAATTTTGTATGCCATTCAACAATTTTTGTAGAAAAAAAAACTTCAACAAAATTTCGCAAGTAAATGCAATGTCGAAAAGTTTTTCAAGAAAAACGTAAATTTTATAGAAAAATAGAAATTTGAAGGAATTTTCTATAGAAATGCAGATTTGAAGGATTTTTGGAATTTTCATTGAATTTTTTATGTAATTTCAACGAAATTTTTTAGAAAAATGCAAATTTAATGTACGCCATTCAACGAATTTTGTAGAAAAAACATAATTTCGAATTTTTAATTTGCAATTGCGAATTTTAAGGAAAAATTCAATTTCAACGAAATTTTGTAGAAAAATACAAATTTGATGGAATTTTCTAGAGAAATGCAAATTTGAAGGAATTTTCTAAAAAAATACAAATTCAAGAATTTTTGTAAAAAAAAAATAAATTTTCTATATAGTTGGAATTTTCATCGAGTTTTTTATGTAATCTCAACATTTTTTTTTAGAAAACTGCAAAATCAATGTCATTTTTATATCATTTAAATAATTTTGTAAAAAATAATTTTTTCTAGATTTTTTTTTAGAAAATTCCATCAATCTGCTTTTCTCTTGAATATTTCTGCAAATTTGAACTTTTATAAAAATGTCTTTTTTTTGACAAATTTTTCGAAATTTCATTTATCTGCTTAATTTTGTTGAATTATTTTTATACAAAATTATTTGAATGACATTAGAAATTACATTGATTTTGCATTTGTCTAAAAAAAATTCGTTGAGATTACATACAAAATGCAAATTTATCTGCTTAATTTTGTAATAATATTTTTTTCGAAATTGTGTTGAAATTATTTTTTTCTACAAAATTCGTTGAATGACTAAAAAATACTCTGATTTTTTCTAAATAATGTTGAAATTACATAAAAAATTAAATAAAAATTTTAATTATGTAGAAAATTACATTTTTCTACCAAAATTCTTGGAACTGTATTTTTTTTTAGAAAATTCCTTCAAATCTGTATTTCTCTAGAAAATTCCTTCAAATTTGTATTTTTCTACAAAAATTTTGTACGTTGTATTTATCTGAAAAATTTTGTTAAATTCTTTTTTTGTACAAATATCGTTGAATTGTATAAAAAATTACATTGATTTACACTTTTCTAAAAAAAATTGTTGAAATTACATAAAAAATTCGTTGAAATTCTTGAAAAAAATTTCGAAGTTGTATTTATCTGCAAAATTTTGTTGAGGTTATATTTTTCTACAAAATAGTTGAATGAAAAAAAAAAAAAAAATAATTGAACTTCATTCGTTGAATTACTTAAAAAAGCAATAAAAATTTAAATTTTGCAGAAAATTAGATTGTTCTACCAAAAATCTTAAATCTGTCTTTTGTAGAAAGATCCTTCAAACCTGTGTTTTTCTAGAACATTTTTTAAATTCGAATTTTGAAATTTTTTTCGGCATTGTATTTGTCCGAAATTATTTTAAATTATATTTTTCTACAAAATTGGTTGAATGGCAAAAAAATTACATTAAATTTGCATTTTTCTAAAAAAAAATTCGCTGAATTTGCATAAAAAATTTAATTTTATTTTATTAATGTAATTTAAAGGTAAATATCAAAATTCATCAAAAATAACTGGATAAAATTCAGTGGATTAGAATGGATATAGAAAATTAATTTTTTTTTTACAAAAATTCTTTAAACATATTTTTTTTGGAAAATGCCTTTAATTAAAGGTAAATTACAAAATTCATCAAAAATAACTGGTAAAAATCAATGGATTAGAATGGATATAGAAAATTAATTATTTTTTACAACAATTCTTGAAACTTATTTTTTTTTAGAAAATGCCTTCAAATCTGCATTTCTCTAGAAAATTCCTTCAAATCTGCATTTCTTTAAAGAACTCCTTCAAATTTGTATTTTTCTACAAAATTTCGCTGAAATTACATTATTCTTGAAAAAGGAATTTCAATTTTATAGAAAAACAAAAATTTTCTACAAAAATTCTTGAAACTGCATTTTTGTTTTAGAGAATTCCTTCAAATTTCATTTCTCTAGAAAACTCCTGCATGTTTGTATTTTTTACAAAATTTTATTGAAATTGCATTTATCTGCAAAATTTTGTTGAAATTAAATTTTTCTACAAAAATCGTTGAGTTGCATTTCTCTACAAAATTTCTTGAAATTAAATTTTTTCTAGTTTTTTTTAAATTATTTTTCTTGAAAATTTCGGCTAATATTTTTTTTTATGAAATTGCATCGATTTCGACGAAATTGCATTATTTTAGAAAATTTCCGGCTAACACACTCTTATTCCATCAGTAGCCCTTTATGCGTATTCTTACGCCCTTATAATCGACTTTTAATCAGGTCAGATCTGGCAATCGGTCATCGACCTGAACGGGCTGAAGATCGATGATTAGTAGTAAAGGACCAGAATCCCTGATTAGTGCCCACTAGGGCGGGTCGATTTAAAAATCGCCCATTGCTCAGTGAAAATCGTATTCTAGGGATCACAATAAGAAACTTTGCCGACGGAACCATACCTCTAAAACGAATTCTGATGTCCCGGAAAAAATCCCACTTTGACCCATTTAGAGTGCTCCAATCGAGTCCAACTGTATGGAACCCCCAGGGGTTTCCAGGGGGTGTGCCACTGGCATGGGTGGGTCGGGCCTCCAAAGTTAGTGGGAGTCGGTCATACATTTGGACTCGATTGGAGCACTCTAAATGGGTCAAAGTGGGATTTTTCAAAATTTGCCCCTACCCAAAAGTTCGACCCAAATTCCGGGACATCAGAATTCGTTTTAGAGGTATGATTCCTTCGGCAAAGTTTCTTATTTTGATCCCTAGAATACGATTTTCAGTGAGCAATGGCGACTTTTTTGCCTCCCCACAAATCGACCCGGCCTAGTGCCCACTGACCGGATTAAAGGTCGTTGATTTTATTAAAGGCCGACAAAGGACATTTTAGGAAAAATACAATTTTGTTAAAAATTCTAAGAAAAATCTAATTTTAAAAAATTTTTCTAGAAAATTTAAATTTTGAAAAAAATTTCTAGAAATATGCAACTTTAACGGAATTTTCTAGAAAAAATTGAATTTTGACATAATTTTCTAAGAAAAATTTTCAAAATGTATTTTCGACAAAATTTTCAAATTAAATTTTTTAAATTTAAAAAAAGATCTATTTTGACAAAGATTTTAGAAAAATTCTAAAATGAGTATTTATCTAAAAAATTTCGTTGATATTAAATTTTTCTTGACATTTTTTTCGCAATTGCATTTACATATCTGCAAAATGTTAAAACTACATTTTTCCACAAAAATCGTTGAATGCAAATATTATCTAAAAATATTTGTTCAATTTGCATTTCTCTTCAAAATTTCTTGAATTTCTTTTTCTCCGAAAATGTTGTTTTCTTGAAAATTTTTTCCAATTTATTTTTTTTTTTTATAAAATTGCATCAATATTGAATTTTTGCAGAAAATTTCGACGATTTTAAAAATTTTAAATTTTTCTTGAATTTTTTTCGAAATTTCATTTATCTGCAAAATATTGCAGAAATTACATTTTTATACAAAAAAAATTTTTTTTGAGAAATTTCTCTACAAAATTTCCCGAAATTAAAATTTTTCTTGAAAATTTCATCCAAATTATTTTTATCCTCTCACCTTAGAGAGGAGGGTATATATCATTTTATCATTTGCTACGAGCCAAAAGTGTAACACATCGAAGGAGTGACCTAAGACCCCAAGTATGTTCGGCGGATATCCGTTTTGGGTCATTTTAAGTCGAATGAGTAATGTCCGTCCGTCCGTCCGTCCGTCTGTCCGTCCGTCTCTCTGCTGGCTGGTGCGCACGATAACTCTGAAAAGAAGTAACTGATTGACTTCAAATTTGCTATGCGGTAATATTTTTCTCTATCTCCGGCTAAGTTCGATTCGAGATGGGCCATATTGGTCCACTCCTTATAGTACCTCCCCCACAAAGGGTTAACTTTTGGTGAAATATTGATTCTTAAGTAAATTCTATACTACTTACTCGAATCTTCTGAAATTTCACACATAGTACATGTTTGCTAGTCGCTAACACATCAACAAAAATGGGCGAAGTTGCAACTCCCTTTTTGGTACCTCCCAAATGCACCAAAAATGGATCATTTTGCACCAAAAGTTAACTGTTTATATCTATAATATCAGTTCATACAAATACTTGAAATTTTGTACAGTGTAATGCTTTTATAGTACCTAGAGTCTAAAGAAAAGTGGCCGTTATTGGCACGCCCCTTTTGGTACCTCCCAAACATATGGGCCATTTTACACCAAAAATTTATAGATTTTAATTTTAATACCAGTACATAATGTTATTAAATGCAATTTAAATTGATAATAATTTAATTAAAACAAAAAGAGAAATAAATTTACGAATATTTTTTTGGGACTAAAGGATTCTTAAGTCGGTCTACCCGACTGAACTTCCTTACTTGTTGTTAGCAAATTTCGTTATCTCTCTTACTAGATCAGTGAGTTGAAACTGAGTTAAAAGCGATGACGTCTGACTCAAACTTGAATAGCTCAGAGTTGAGTACTCAGTTGAACTTGATGATGTTTCCGTTATTAGGCTGTTAGCTATACATACTTGGACACTTCCTATTCCAATCTATTAACTTAGACAAAATGATGTCTGACATCAATCCTCATAAAATAAAATGCAAGTGCAATGTCTCTCTCACATATGGCGAATTCAATGTAAGTAAAAACATCATTTAAAAACGAAAAAATATGAAACAAGATTTTTTTGAATTTCCCTAACATTTTGAAAATGGCTCATAACTTTTACATCTATCCATAGATTTTTTTCAAATACATAGACAGTGTTTTCTTCGTTACCATGCTGCTTTTTCAAAATGTGATAAAATATTTTTTTCGATTTTTTTTATATTTTTTATGGTTTTTTTGTTTTTATAAATAAAAATATTTTTTATACCCTACACCACACTGTGGTACAGGGTATTATAAGTTTGTTTCACGGCAGATGTTTGTAACACCTGAAAATAACACAGCTAGACCCACCTTAAAGTATACCGATCGACTCAGAATCACTAGCTGAGTCGATTTAACGATGTCCGTCCGTCCGTCCGTCTGTCCATGTAAAGTTGTTCGTCGACTACAGGTCGCAATTTCACTCCGATTGTTCTGAAATTTTGCAGATTATAGTATTTCGCAGCTGTTAAGATCGCTATTGAATTTGGTTGAAATCGGTTCAGATTTAGATATAGCTCCCATATATATCTTTCGTCCGATTTGGCCCTTTACTCCTATAGAAGCTGTGTTTTACATCCAATCGTTTTGAAGCTTAGAATGGTAGAGTTTCTTGATCCATGAACCAACATTGCCGAATTTGAAGAAAATCGGTTAAGATTTAGCTATAGCTCCCATATATATGTTTCGTCCGATTTTGCTCTTTAGTCCTGTAGAAGCTGTATTTTACATTCAATCATTTTGAAATTTAGAATGGTAGAGTTTCTTGATCCATGAACCAACACTACCGAATTTGAAGAAAATCGGTTAAGATTTAGCTATAGCTCCCATATATATGTCTCGTCCGATTTGGCCCTTTAGTTGTAAAGAAGCTATGTTTCACATCCAATCATTTTGAAATTTAGAATGGTAGAGTTTCTTGATCCCTGAACCAACATTGTAGAATTTGAAGAAAATCGGTAAAGATTTAGCTATAGCTCCCATATATATGTTTCATCCGATTTGGCCCTTTAGTCCAGTTGAAGCTGTATTTTACATGAACCAACACTGCCGAATTTGAAGAAAATCTGTTAAGATTTAGCTATAGCTCCCATATATATGTTTCGTCCGATTTGGACCTTTAGTCCTATAAAAGCTGTATTTTACATCCAATCGTTTTGAAATTCAGAATGGTAGAGTTTCTTGATCCATGAACCAACACTGCCGAATTTGAAGAAAATCTGTTAAGATTTAGCGATGCCGTTGTGTTCCGATGGAGCGCGGTTCCCCAATCGTCCGACTGTCCGTCCGTTGGCCTTGGCCAAAGCCGACCACACCAAAAATGGTGAAAATCTCCCCCAAGTACTCACAACAGGTGGTGCGGTGAGGGGAAAAAGGCATGTCCGACCGTCAAAACGGAAGCACAATGAGCATCGTGTAGCGCTCAGAGTTTTGACGAAGTTGGAGGCTGTTGAGGTTTCGGCTCTTACCGAAAAACAAAAAGAGTCACTTACCTGGGCTAAAGGCGTCATAGATGCTTCTAAGGCCAATGAGTCGGCTGAAAGAGCCACAAATTCAGCTGTGTTAACGGCTAATAAAGTAAAACGAATCAGATCACCTGATGAACCCCTGCCTTCGAAAAAGGCAAGAGGCCCTAATGTCACCATCAACAGGACACTCACCAAGCCCTTCAATGAAGTGGCGAAGGAGAGTCTAGTGATGGCTGTTATAGACAGAAGTAGTGAGGATGGATCCATCCTCAAGGACAAATGGAGTCATGTACAATCAGCCATTATGGCTCATTACCTCGATGTCCGTAGAGAAATGCCGGGCAAACCACCAATCTGCAACGATGCAGGATGGCATCAGGGGAGAGTAAAGCTCTTATATTTCGGTGATGCCAGATCAGTAGACCTTTATAAGGCTGCTCTGAGTCGAGCGGGTGAGGTGTGGCCGGGTGCCCAGTTGGATGTTGTCGAAAAAAACAACATCCCTAGTCACCCTAGAGCCATCACCTGGGTTACAGAAGATCCCTCCAACCCGGCTGACATCTTAGAAATAATAAAAGATTCCAATCCTGGTCTGCCGGCCCATAATTTTGAATCAGCAAGGTGGGTGAGGCGGATGGTAAAAAGCGGCAGGTCAATCTTATCCTAAACGCTGAATCCACCTCCCATATACAAAGTGCGAGTGCAACCCTACAATATGGCTTCGAGACTATAGTCTTGAAGATATACAAGCAGGATATAGCTCCCACTGCAGAAGGTGAGTCGTCCACCGTGGCACTTTCTGTAAGTGCGGAGGTAGCCACGCCTATTATTTCTGGTGACTCCAACTCTAACAGAAGATCTGTAACGTCCTACTCTGAGGACGAAAGCTCTACTTCTGACACAGAGGGGCTGAGGGGAGTCTCCGGACTCTTTGACGCATCTGGCGGGGACATGCTTCTCGACGATACGGACGAAGAGTTCGATAACACCCTTGTCGGGGTGGATGTTAATCTGTCAATTAACAATGATGGTAAGAATTCTACAGATTAACCTCCATCACGCTAAAGCAGCCTCAGCGGCTCTAATGCTGCGCCAGTCCACAGGCGCAGTAGACATCGTCCTGATACAGGAGCCCTACGTAGTGGGAGGAAGGGTGTGCGGTATTAGGACACCCAACTTTAAACTGCTTGTGGCCAACTGTGAAGGCACTCCAAGAACCTGCATTTTGGCCAGGAAAGATCTAAGTATCTTTCTCCTGACTAATTTAAGTGGTAAAGACCAAACAGCTGCTAGCCTGGAGATCGGTAATCGCATATATTGGGTGGTCTCCAGCTACTTGCCTTATGAATCTGTAGTACCGACTGCTCTATTCAGGGAAGTAGTAGAAGAAGCAACGTCTGACGAGCTCGAGCTGATTATTGGCGCAGACACGAACGCTCATCATACTATCTGGGGTAGTACGGATATAAACAATAGGGGTGATTCGCTTCTTGACTTTATTCTAACTACCAATCTTAGTATTTGTAACATAGGTAATAAACCGACCTTCACAATTAAAGACAGACAAGAAGTACTCGACGTAACGTTTGCTACTGACCGGCTGTCAGACAAAATTATTGGGTGGAATGTACTGGACGACCACTCATTCTCAGATCACCATTATATTGAGTTCAAACTCGCGGAAAAAGCGCCTAAACCCGCCGTCCACAGAAATGTAAGGAAGACAAAGTGGCATCTGTATGAGAAGAATTTCAAGAAAGTCCTCAACTCTAAACTTCCGTACGAACCGAATGACAAAGCCGGTCTGGATAATCTGGTCGATCATATCACCATATCATTCAATAGATCCCTTGAAGAAGCCTGTCCAAAAACAAGGTACAAGGGTAAAACTAAACCCCAATGGTGGACTTCTGAGCTAACGGCTATGAAAAAGACCTGCAACAAGCTATTCAATAAGGCTAAATCTACTGGGGTCGCTAATGATTGGGATGCCTATAAAGAGCAACTCAAGATCTATAAGAAGGAGCTTAGAAAGGCGCAAAGGCGCTCTTGGTATGCCTTCTGTGGTGAAGTGGAAAAGGTCTCCGACGCCGCTAGACTGAGGAAGATATTATCTGCTTCACCCTGTACAGTGGGATATTTACAGGATGAGGCAAATAACTGGACCAAAAACAGCGAGCAGTCGCTCAATGTACTGCTCGACACACATTTCCCGGGGAACTCTGTAACAGAACCCGAGGATCAGCAGGACCAACAAGAGTGCGAGTGGACTGCGAGCGTCGCTAGCTTCTTGACTGAGAGATCCAGAATAAGCTGGGCTATTAACAGCTTTGAGCCCTTCAAGTCACCTGGACCAGATGGCATCACTCCAGCAGAAATGCAGAAAATGTTAAAGTACATTATCCCCTGGCTGGAGAAAATTTATGTAGGCTGTATCAGGCTTTCATACGTCCCGAATCGATGGAGGGATACCAAAGTGGTATTCATACCTAAAGCGGGAAAGATATCACACACTAGGCCAAAAGACTTCAGACCAATTAGCCTATCCTCGTTCCTATTGAAAGGTCTGGAAAGACTTTTAGATCATTTCATTAGGGAAAACCTGGATACAAAACTCCTGTCGGGGAACCAACATGCTTACAACAAGGGCAAGTCTACTGAATCAGCCCTGCACGAACTTGTGAGCACTATCGAATCGTCCCTGCATTTCAAGGAATTCACCATGGTGGCATTTCTTGACATAGAAGGGGCTTTTAACAACATTCACTCAGATGCGGTAATTGCGGCACTGTCACATCTAAAAGTTAACAATAGTTTGATTAGACTAATTCAAAGTCTGCTCACCAGAAGACGCATAACAGCATGTCTAGGGTCCACAACTCTAACAAGGTATGTAAACAGAGGGACCCCGCAAGGAGGAGTATTGTCTCCACTAATTTGGAACCTAGCGGTGAATGAAATCCTGCTAGATCTAGAACGTTGTGGCTGCAAGGTCGTGGCATATGCGGACGACGTGGCAATCGCAGTGAGTGGCAAATTCGTAAACGTCCTCAGAGACATCCTACAGGTGGCTCTGAACAAGTTGGCTAGATGGGCCAGAAGCAGCGGTTTGGGCGTTAACCCCAACAAGACAGAATTGGTTCTCTTTACTAGGATGAATAATGTCCCACATGTGGACCCTCCACCTCGGATAAATGGAACAGATCTAGTCTTTTCTGAAAGTGCAAAATTTTTAGGAATAATTCTAGATAGGAAAATGTTATTTAGACTTAACGTATTGGAACGTGTAAGGAAGGCCAACGTCGCCTTATATTCCTGCAAAAAGGCTGTAGGGTCGCGGTGGGGACTCTCTCCTAAAATCGTCCACTGGATATATATATAGCAGTAGTTCGTCCAATACTGTTATACGGTATTGTGGTATGGTGGACGGCAACTGACAAACTAACCATCACCAACCTACTAACAAAGGTTCAGAGAACTGCCTGCCTGAGCATAAGCGGAGCCTTAAGGACTACAGCGACCGAGTCTCTACAAGCCCTACTCCATATCCTGCCGATTAATATTGTGGCGAGAGAAGTTTCAACCAAAGCGGCAAATCAATGTGGAGGTACAAAAACTACGGTCACATGAGGATATCAAAGTGTAGTGCTATGGTAACCGACCGAGTGGACTATATACCAACTGTGTACACCTTCGAGAGAAATTACATCACTATGATTCCCGCCAGAGATGAATGGGTCGGCAGAATTCCAGGTAATAGAAACCATCTCCACTTTTACACGGATGGTTCGAAGCTTGATGAAAAGATTGGCTTCGGAGTACACTGTGAAGAACTTAGTCTGGATATAGCTCACAGACTACCAGATACCTGCAGTGTCTATCAAGCCGAAATAATGGCAATATGGGAAGTCGCCAAGTGGCTGAGTCGCAACATAGTAACCAACAATGGCGTTGTCATTTACTCGGACAGGCAACATCCCTAAATTCACAAACAGTCCTCGACTGCCGCAGATCTCTTAACGAGATGGCTGAGCAGTTTAATATACACCTCATATGGGTGCCTGGGCATAGGGATATCCCGGGGAACTGCAAAGCCGATGAACTTGCTAGGAAAGGGACGACATTACAAATTCTCGAAGAATTTGCATATATTGGTGCGCCACTATCCACGTGCAAGCTTTGGCTTAGGCAAGAGGCAATCAGGCAGTCCAACGATAGATGGACAGAAATCGGCACCTGCAGGGTAGCTAGACAAATCTGGCCAAGGTATGACCTGAGAAGGTCAAAATATCTCCTCGCACTAGAGAGGAAACGATTGTCTACCTTAGTACAGGTTCTGACGGGTCACTGCTTGATCGGCGAACACGCCAAAAGATTGGGTATTGAGTCCAATGACTTCTGCCGAAGCTGTGGAGATGAGGAAGAAGTGGAGAGCATTGAGCACTTGCTTTGCGACTGCCCCGCTTTGAGTAAACGACGACTGGATATACTGGGGTCGGCCTTTTTAGGCAGCCTAACAGATCTTTCCAGTACTGATATTCGTACTATCGATAAATTTATATATCAAACAGGTTGGTTTCGATGAGGGGCATTTCAGCCCGTGGTAACACTAGGGACCTAAACTGGTCTATGTGAGCTTGTAAAAAAAAACACGGCTGCCACCCTAACCTAAACCTAACCTAAACCTAGCTATAGCTCCCATATATATGTTTCGTCCGATTTGGACCTTTAGTCCTATAAAAGCTGTATTTTACATCCAATCGTTTTGAAATTCAGAATGGTAGAGTTTCTTGATCCATGAACCAACACTACCGAATTTGAAGAAAATCGGTTAAGATTTAGCTATAGCTCCCATATATATGTCTCGTCCGATTTGGCCCTTTAGTTGTAAAGAAGCTATGTTTCACATCCAATCATTTTGAAATTTAGAATGGTAGAGTTTCTTGATCCCTGAACCAACATTGTAGAATGTGAAGAAAATCGGTAAAGATTTAGCTATAGCTCCCATATATATGTTTCATCCGATTTGGCCCTTTAGTCCAGTTGAAGCTGTATTTTACATCCAATCATTTTGAAATTTAGAATGGTAAAGTTTCTTGATCCATGAACCAACATTGCCGAATTTGAAGAAAATCGGTAAAGATTTAGCTATAGCTCCCATATATATGTTTCATACGATTTGGCTCTTTAGATCATATCGTTGTTATACCTAACACCACACTGTGGTACAGGGTATTATTTAAGTATAAAATGTCCCAAAAGTAAATTTATGTAAACAATTTATACATGAATTACAAAATTTATATATCAGAGTTATTCAATATTACGAGAGTGGTGTAGGGTATTATATAGTCGGCACCGCCCGACTTTAGCCTTTCCTTACGGGTTTCTCATATTTTTGACGACTGTTATTAAACCAACGATTCTACGGAAAACATATTCGCAGCATATGTAGCCCTCATAATTCCCTTTAATTTGACGCATAACACGGCTCAATCAGGCTGATACTTGAAAAATTGTGGTCCAAATACTGAATGTACTTTCGATGAAAGCTGGAATTAAAAAAAAAATTACCATAAAAAAATCTTTTTAGTATATTTTTTAATATTTTTTTCGTGTTTGTGACACCAGAAATTGCACCAGAAACTGTTATCCACATCCCTTGGACCAAAATTTTGTTGCATAGTGTTTCACTAAATGTTAACTCTTTGTGGGGGAGGTACCAGAAGGAGTGGTACATTATGACCCATTTTCGAACATAACCTTAGATTGGAGAAAATATAAAAATCAAACTGACTGACTGATTGATGACTCATTTTGAGAGATATCGTGCGCACCAACCAGATATACAGGCGGACGGACGTTTACATTTTTCGATGTGTTACATTTTTAGCCCGTAGCAAATGTTATATACATACTCTCCTCCACTAAAGTGAGGGTACAAAAAGGCCTTCGCCTACACGGAAGTAAAAAAATGATACGCCCTACATGAAGGCCTTTTTTCCACCAACCAACCTCCGTTTGGTACTCGTATTGGTATCGGTTCTGTTTGCTCGTGTATTATCAATTTATTTAATGAATTTGCGAACAATATTTAAATGAAAGCGTCAAGCCAATTGACATCTTAACGAAAATAAGAAATATAAATAATTAAACAAGAAATTCAAAAACAAACTTTTGTCTGTTACTCGTATGCTTTCATTCACAGAATTAAACGACAAATACACAATGCAATGTTTGTCTGGTCGTCTATCAATCTATTGAGTAAAGGGGTCGAGCATTTTATAAAAAAAGAAAATAAATATTTGTTTATGACTTTTATGGACCACAAACTATTATACATCTTTGCTACAGACCAAAATTATAACACCTCGAAGGAGTAATCCATGTTCGGCGGAAAACAGAAGTTACCAACTTTCGTTGAAACAATAAGAAAAAAGGAATTTTTTCACAAAAAATTGTTTTTTGTTGGCACGAAAACAACATAAAAAAAGAAAAAAAATCGCAAACAAATTGTTCTCCCGATTTTTGAAGCTAACTTCTTAAAGAACAAAACAATGCCTACTTGAAAAAATCTATGGATAATTGTAGAAACTATAGCCCTATCAGAAAAAGAACAAGTAAGAAGAGGATTTTTTTTAAAATTGGATTTCTTTACAACGAAATTTCCTAGAAAAGATTAATTTTGACATAATTTTTGGCAAAAAAATTATATTCTCAATAACATTAATTCTTTGACAAAATTTTCATAAAATTCAATTTTGATGAGATTTTCTTGAAAATTCATTTTTGCTTAGAAAAATTAAATTTTGGCGAGATTTTTAAAAATAAAAATGTTGACAAAATTTTCTTCAAAGAACAATTTTAAATTTATTTATTTAAAAATTATGTTTATTTCCTTTATTTCCAAATTCATTGAAATTATATTTTTTTTTTAAAAAAATTTTGAATTGTATTTCCCAGAAAATTTTGTTAAATTTGGATTTCTCTACAATTCTTAAATTTTTTTAAAAAGTAAAACTTTGACAACATTTTCTTCAATTTGATAAAAATGTGTAGGAATATATAAATTTGGAAAGATTTTCTAGAAATATCCAATTTCGTAAATTTTAAGGAAATTATATTTATATCCTTTAAAAAATTAAATTCAGTTTAAAATGCATTTTTAAGAAATTTTTTTAAATTTTTTTCTGGAAAATTTTGTTAAAATTGGATTTTAATTTTTTAAATTCAATTTTCTAGAAATATATGATTCCATAGAAATTTTCTAGAAAATATATATTTTTCGGGAAAACCAGAAATTTTTTTTGACAAAATATTCAAAATTTAAATTTTGATGAAATTTTCTAGAAAAATATAATTTTCAACGAGATAGATCAGAAAAATGAAACTTTGATTAAAAAATTAAAAAAAAAATATATATTGTGACATTTTTTTCAATTTGATGAAATTTGTAAGAAAATGTAAATTTGGAAAAATTTTCAAGAAATATCCTATTTCGTAAATTTTAAAGGAAATTGTATTTATTTCCTTTAAATAATTTAATTGTTGAAATTGCATTTTTTTTTTGAAAAATTGTTAAATTGTTTTTTTTGGAAAATTTGGTTAAAATTGGATTTCAATTCTTGAAATAATTTGATGGAAGTTTCTAAACAAAATATGAAAAATTTTTAAAATTGGATTTCTTCACAACGAAATTTTCTAGAAAAGATTAATTTTGACATAATTTTTTGGCAAAAAATTATATTCTCAATAACATTTATTCTTTGACAAAATTTTCATAAAATTCAATTTTGATGAAATTTTCTTGAAAAATGAATTTTTTTTAAATAAAAATTTTGGCATTTTTTTAAAATTACAATTTAAAATTTATTTATTTCTTTCAAGAAATGCAATTTTGTTCAAATAATATTTTTTAAAAAATTTTTGAATTGTATTTCTAGAAAATTTTGTTATATTTGGATTTCTCTACAATTCTTAATTTTTTTAAAAAGTAAACATTTTGACAAAATTTTCTTCACTTTGATAAAAATTTGTAGGAATATATGAATTTGGAAAGATTTTCTAGAAATATCCAATTTCGTAAATTTTGAGGAAATTATATTTATATCCTTTAAAAAATTAAATTCAGTTTAAAATGCATTTTTAAGAAATTTTTTTAAATTTTTTTCTGGAAAATTTTGTTAAAATTGGATTTTCATTTTTTAAATTCAATTTTCTAGAAATATATGATTCTATAGAAATTTTCTAGAAAATATATATTTTTCGGGAAAACCAGAAATTTTTTTTGACAAAATATTCAAAATTTAAATTTTGATGAAATTTTCTAGAAAAATATAATTTTCAACGAGATAGCTCAGAAAAATGAAACTTTGATTAAAAAATTAAAAAAAAAAATATAAATTGTGACATTTTTTTCAATTTGATGAAATTTGTAAGAAAATGTAAATTTGGAAAAATTTTCAAGAAATATCCTATTTCGTAAATTTTAAAGGAAATTGTATTTATTTCCTTTAAATAATTTAATTGTTGAAATTGCATTTTTTTTTTAAATATTGTTAAATTGTTTTTTTTTTGGAAAATTTGGTTAAAATTGGATTTCAATTCTTGAAATAATTTGATGGAAGTTTCTAAACAAAATATAAAAATTTTTAAAATTGGATTTCTTTACAACGAAATTTTCTAGAAAAGATTAATTTTGACATAATTTTTTGGCAAAAAATTATATTCTCAATACCATTTATTCTTTGACAAAATTTTCATAAAATTCAATTTTGATGAAATTTTCTTGAAAAATTAATTTTTTTTAAATAAAAATTTTGGCATTTTTTTAAAAGACAATTTTTAATTTATTTATTTCTTTCAAGAAATGCAATTTTGTTCAAATAATTTTTTTTAAAAAATTTTTGAATTGTATTTCTAGAAAATTTTGTTATATTTGGATTTCTCTACAATTCTTAATTTTTTTAAAAAGTAAACATTTTGACAAAATTTTCTTCACTTTGATAAAAATTTGTAGGAATATATGAATTTGGAAAGATTTTCTAGAAATATCCAATTTCGTAAATTTTAAGGAAATTATATTTATATCCTTTAAAAAATTAAATTCAGTTTAAACTGCATTTTTAAGAAAATTTTTAAAATTTTTTTCTGGAAAATTTTTTTAAAATTGGATTTTAATTTTTTAAATTCAATTTTCTAGAAATATATGATTCCAACGAAATTTTCTAGAAAATATATATTTTTCGGGAAAACCAGAAATTTTTTTGACAAAATTTTCAAAATTTTAATTTTGATGAAATTTTCTAGAAAAATATAATTTTCAACGAGATAGCTCAGGAAAATGAAACTTTGATTAAAAAATTTAAAAAAAAATATAAATTGTGACATTTTTTTCAATTTGATGAAATTTACAAGAAAATATAAAGTGGAAAAATTTTCAAGAAATATCCTATTTCGTAAATTTTAAAGGAAATTGTATTTATTTCCTTTAAATAATTTAATTGTTGAAATTGAATTTTTTTTGAAAAATTGTTAAATTGTTTTTTTTTTTTTTTGGAAAATTTTGTTAAAATTGGATCTCAATTCTTAAAATTACATTTTCTAGAAATATAAAATACCAATGAAATTTTGTAGAAAAAAATATATATAATATAAATTTTTATATAATAAAATTTTGATGGAAGGTTCTACAGGATTTAGAAAAATAAAAAAAAAAACAAAATATGAAAAATAAAATTTTCAACGAGATTGCTTAGAAAAATGGAATTTTGAGAACTTTTTAAAAATAAAAATTTTGACAAAAGATGTAGAAAATTTTAAAAAATAATTTCTTTAAAAATTCAAATTTTGACAAAATTTTCCTAAAAAACGATTAGATTTTGTTGAAATTTAACTTCTACTAAATTTACAATAAACATGCAATTTTTATGAATGATGAAATTTTCTAGAAAAATATAAATTTCAACGAGATGCTTAGAAAAAAGAAATTTTGGCGAAATATTTAAAAATAAAAATGTTGACAACATTTTCTAAAAAACGATATCTGTTTTTAGATTTTGCTAAAATTTTGCGATAAAAAATGCAACTTCTAAATTTTAAAGGAAATTATATTTATTTTTTTAATAGGACTAACAAAATAAAATTTCGTTTAAATTATATTTTTTCTTCATAATTTCTTCGAAATTGTGTTTTTGCGCAAAATTGAAATTTCATTGTTTTCAAAAAAATTTCTTGAAATTGTCTTAAAAAATTAAATGAAAATTTCAATTTTATAGAATAATAAATTTTTCTCCAAAAAATTTGAAACTGCCTTTATTTTAAAAATTTTCTTCAAATCTGCATTTCTCTTTGAAAATCCTACAAATTTGTATTTTTCTAAAAAAAATTTCGTCGAAATTTCATTTTTCTTGAACATTTTTCGATGTTGTGTTTATCTGCAAAATTTTGTTAAAACTACAATTCTCTGCAAATTTTTTTAAAAATTCATTTTTTCTAGAAAATTTTGTTAAAATTTTATTTTTCTTGATATTTTTGTCCAACTTAATATTTTTATAAAATTTCGTGGATATTGAACTTTTCATGAAAATGTCGACAAAATTGCATTATTTGAGAAAATTTCCGGTTAACATTTTCCTTGAATTTGTTTTTGTCAAAATTGCATTTATCTCCAAATGTTTTCTCTAAGTAATGATTTTGCAAAATGATTTCTCTAAACAATTACAAAAAAATTATCATAAATTATATTTCTTTTCTAATTTGACTAATAAATAAATTTCGTTTAAATTATATTTTTTCTTGAAAACTTCTTCAAAATTGTTTTTTTCTGCAAAAATTCATTAAAATGGCATTTTTGTAGAAAATTTCGTTGAAATTGCAATTCTCTAAAAAATTAAAAATAATAATTAATTATATTTCTTTTCTAATATAATATGACTAATAAAATCAAATTTCGTTTAAATTAAATGTTTGTATATTTCTAGGAAAGATTTCCCAGAAATATACAAATTCGTCAATTTTAAAGGAAATTATATTTATTTCTTTTAAAAAATGCAGTTTTGTTGAAATTGTTCTGAGAAAATTTTGTTAAAATTGAATTTCTCTACAATTCTTGAAATTAAATTTTCTACAAATGTGAAATTCTAACGAAATTTTCTAGAAAAAATTAATTTTAACATAATTTTCCGGGAGAAAATCGAATTTTCAATAACAGTTCATTTTCGACAAAATGTTCATAAAATTAAATTTTGAGCACATTTTAAAAATAAAAATTTTGACAACATTTTTAAAAATGCAAATTTTGCTAAAATGTTCGTAAAAACGAATTCTGTTTTTGTATTTTGCTGAAATTTTCTATAACAAATGCAACTTCCACTAAATTTACAATAAATATGCAATTTTGATGAAATTTGCAGGAAAATATAAACCTGGGAGGATTCTCTACAAATACTTATACAATTTCGTCAATTTTAAAGAAAATTATATTTAGTTCCTTTAAAAAATGCAATTTTGTTGAAACGCATTTTTTAGAAAAACTTTTGAATTGAATTTCTGAAAAAGTTTTGTTAGAATTGGATTTCTCTACAATTCTTGAAATTAAATTTTCTACAAATATGAAATTCTAACGAAATTTTCTAGAAAAAATTAATTTTGACATTTTCAATAACAAATTATTTTCGACAAAATTTTTATAAAATTGAATTTTGATGAAATTTTCTAAAAAAAATCAGTTTTCAAAATGGAAATATTGAGTATTGAAAAAATTAAAAAAAAATGGCAACATTTTCTTAAAAAACAATTTCCGTTTTAAGATGTTGCTGAAATTTTCTATAGAATATGCAACTTGCAACACTAAATTTACAATAAATATGCAATTTTGATGAAATATGCAGGAAATACAAATTTGGAAAGATTTTCGTCAATTTTAAACGAAAATAATGTTTATTTTTTAATATGACTAATAAAATACAATTTAGTTTAAATTATAGTTTTTCTTCAAAAATTTCCTCGAAATTGTGTTTTTGAGCAAAATTTCGTTCAAATGGCATTTTTGTTAGAAAATGTCATTAAATTGCATTTCTCAAAAAGAAATACATTGTATTTGCATTTTTCTAAAATTTTTTTGAAATTACATTAAACAATTTAATTAAAATTTAGAAATTTTCTTCAAATCTGCATTTCTCTAAAAAATTCCTTAAAATTGGAGCGCCCCAGTAGGCGAGTTGGTAGCGTACTCGCCTATGAGTTTGGGGGTAGTGGGTTCGATTTCCACCAGAGGCTCTGGTCTGTCGCTGCAAACATTTAGCCATATGGTCTTTGTAACCCGGCCTTTCCCTGGACCTTAAAATTAGAATATAAATTTACTTTGTAATTCATTGTTCACTTGTAATTCATATAAATAAATAAATAAATTCCTTAAAATTTTTATTTTTCTACAAAATTTCGTCGAAATTGCATTTTTCTTGAAAAATTTTTAGATGTTGGATTTTGTCTGCAAAATTTTCCAAAAATTACATTTCTCTAAAAAATTTTTTGAAATTAATTATTTCTAGAAAATTTTGTTATAATTTTATTTTTTCTTGAAATTTTTGTCCAAATTAATAATTTTATAAAATTTCATCGGTATTGAATTTTTCTAGAAAATTTCGACAAAATTGCATTATTTTAGAAAATTTCAGTTTAAGATTTGCCTTGATTTTTTTTTTGTCAAAATTGCATTTATCTGCAAAATATTTTCTCTAAAAAATAATTTTGCAAATTGTATTTTTCTGCAAAAACTCGTTAAAATATCATTTTTGTTAGAACATTTCTTTGAAATTGCATTGCTCTAATTTTTTAATAATAAATTTCTAATTTTTTAATAATTTACTTAATAATAAAAAAATTTAAGTAAATTATATTTCTTTTCTAACATAATATGACTAATAAAATTAAATTTCGTTTAAATTATATTTTTTCTTAAACATTTTCTGGAAATTGTATTTTTCTGCAAAAACTCGTTAAAATAGCATTTTTGTTAGAAAATTTCTTTGAAATTGCATTTCTCTAAAAAATTAAAAAAAAAATAATAAAAAAATTGAAGTAAATTATATTTCTTTTCTAATATAATATGACAAATAAAATCAAATTCCAATTTATATTTGTATTCCTCTAAAAAATTAAAAAAATAATAATAAAAAAATTGAAGTAAATTATATTTTTTTTCTAATATAATATGACAAATAAAATCAAATTTCAGAATTTGTTGTTAAATAAAACTAATTTCGTTTAAATTATATTTTTTCTTCAAAATTTTCTGGAAATTGTATTTTTCTCCAAAATTTCGTTGAAATTGCATTTTTCGAAAAAAATTACAGAAAATTAAACTAAATTATATTTTTTCTAATATAATATGACATATAAAATCAAATTTCGTTTGAATTAAATTTTTTTGAAAATTTTCTCGAAATTGTATTTTGTAAAAAATTTCATTGAAATTCAAATTTCACTAAAAATTACAACATTTTAGAGAAATTTTTCTAAAAAAATTCATCAAAATTTAATTTTATGAACATTTTGTCTAAAATAAAATTATTGATATTTTTTTTAGAAAATTCCTTCAAATTTGCATTTTTCTAGAAACTTTCTTCAAAATTTCTTCATAACTTCTATACTTCTTATCGAAATCATACGAAATTTCAAACATAGTTTCTACTTGTCAAATGTTAAAAAATAAAAGCTTCAAAAGTGACAGCTACCGAAATACCGGGTGATTCAAAATAACACCTCTTGTTGGAAAACGCTGTATAAGTTTCTTAGTCGCTGAGAAAGGTAATCTGGGAGCTCTGTACCACAAAAATTACAACGAATTTTGAAAAAAAAAACAAAAAAGTCTAAATATTCCACAAAACTAGGAAAATTATTGTGCTACCTTTTGTGAAATTCTGTTTTGAAATTACTCACAAACCTTGATCATTCTTATTTGTTATTTCATTGAAATAATTCCCGCAGCCCCGATCCTGGGGCTGCGAAGCACACCGGGGTTTTCTCAATACTATAAAAACGATACGAATGTCTATTACGCCTCAAATGCACGTGTTCTACCTCTGATTGAAAAAAAACCCAAAGAACCTTTATCAAATGCGAATAAAAATTTAATGCAAAGAGAAATATTTCTTAACTCTTTTTTTTATTATCTTGGCAAATATAAAATGATTGTCAATAAATTACACATTTCACATGATTATCGCGCTGGCATTTAGTCAACAGTAAAAATGTTGACTTTTTTAAATTTACAAGACGGAAAAAAGATAATCGCAGTATCATTTGAAAAAATAAAAACGCCGAAGAAAGGCTTTTTTGCTGCCTAAAGAGAGATAACACCAAATATAAATAGTTATAACTGCTAATTTTATTTGTACAATGGTTGTATGCATTTAAAGTTTATCATATTTAAATTTAAAATGATTTATTAGTAGCCTGTAACCCGTAGAAAATCCAATGAGTCGTTTTGCAAATATGGAAAGAACAACCTTCCACATGTGGTCGCATTTAATTAGACGATTTTGTAATAAATTACTATATATATATATAAAATATGAATATTATTAAAATACGAGTATTCATAGCAGTAACAAAAGCAGTCTTGAAATCTAGAAATTGCCACTATTTGGATTTAAATAAGTGGATTAACTAACATACTATTGGATGGAAGCAGTATGTTAATGAGGTTCGTTAGAAAACAGAATATTCATAAAATAGAAAATATAAATTTTTGCTTCAAATCATCAGCTTCAGCTTTTATTTTTCTTCATTTATTTAATTTATATTTTCTAATTTATGAGGAAATTGAAAACTTTTCTCACACTTTTCTATTGTACTTATACATTAATAAAGTTTTTTTCACTTTTCTCAAACTTTTCTATTGTACAAATAGTATTGCACAATAGTAAATGAACATGGTTTAAGGAAATCTCGAACAAATTCAAAATATGCATTATTTCAATTAAATTAGAGAATTGCTCATAGTTAACAAGTGTACTATTGAAGTGGTTTTTGTTATTATTATTAACATTTCGTCAATGTTTTAAAATTATTGCATTAAGAAGCGGAGATAAATATGCTTAGCTCATCCAACCGTTTGTAGTAAAATTAAAAAATAATTATCTTCTCGTCTTTTTATCCCCTCACTTTAGAGAGGTGTATACATATATCATTTGCTACGAGCCAAAAGTGTAACACATCGAAGGAGTGACCTAAGACCCTAAGTATGTTCGGCGGATATCCGTGTTGGGCCATTTTAAGTCGAATGAGCAATGTCCGTCCGTCCGTCTGTCTGCTGGCTGGTGCGCACGATAACTCTGGAAAGGAGTAACCGATTGACTTCAAATTTGGTATGTGGTAATATTTTCATCTATGTATCTCCGGCCAAGTTCGAAGATGGGCCATATTGGTCCACTCCTTCTAGTACCTCCCCAACAAAGGGTAAACATTTAGTGAAATAGTGATTATTTAATAACTTCTATACTACTTATTTGAATCCTCTGAAATTCTACACATAGTATTAGTTTATTAGTCACTATTACCCCGAGAAAAATAGGCGATGTTTCCCCTTTATGATACCACCCACACAAATGGACTATTTTGCACCAAAAGTTAATAGCTTATAACTTTATTACTAGTGCATACAAAGACTTGAAATTCTGTACTGTGTAATGGTTTAGTAGTACCTACAATACAGTGAAAAATGGGCATTATTGCCACGCTCCTTTGGTACATCCCACACAAATGGACCATTTTGTACCAAAAGTTAACAGCTTATAAATTTAATACCAGTGCATACAAATTGTTGAAATTTTGTACAGTGTAATGCTTTTAAAGTACCTATAGTAGTCCAGAGACTAGAGAGAGTGACCGTTATTGGGACGCCCCTTTTGGTACCTCTCACACAAATGGACCATTTTGAACCAAAAGTAAACAGCTTTGAACTTTAATACCAGTACATACTTTAAAGTTATTAAATGCCATTTAAATTGATAATAGTTTAAGTAAAACAAAAAATAAATAAATTTACTAATATTTTTTGAGACTCAAGGTCAGGGGATTCATTAGTCGGTTTACCCAACTGAACTTTCTTACTTGTTATTAATAATAATATATACCCTATTTCCAATAAGAGTGATATGATTTCATTGAAAAAAACACACATATTGTTATGGAAATTCAAACGTTTTTTATTTAATGTGAAGTACAATCGATACAATTAAGTTCTAAATAAAACGTCATTCAAATGGCCTCCACTACCTCTTCTGCAGGAACGAATTCAATGAACCAAATTTTCGAGCACTTTTTCCACTAAATCGAGTCGTATGTCATGAATGGCATGTTCAATATTGACTTGTAAAGCTTGAAAAGAGTCTGGTTTATTTCGAAAAACCAATGACTTCAAATAACCTTACAAGATACAGTCTAATGGTGTTAAATCACAACTTCTTAGAGGCCATTCAATATCACAATTTCTTGAAATAATCGAATCTCCAAACTTTTCTCGCAACAATTCTATTGTTTCATTTGCTGTGTGAAACGTGGCCACAATCGGTCAATGGCAAAAAGATAGCTCTTAACGAGAGCTAAAATATTGCTCATGTCGGAGGTCAACTGGAAAGTGTTTTTTTTTATTTAAAAAAAATTGACTTGGCATCATTTTCAAATGTGAACGGAAAGTTTATTTTCTAGCTTCTTAACGGTACGTCGGATCGGGAATCGGTCGATGGCAAAAAGATAGCTCTTAACGAGAGCTAAAATATTGCTCATGGGTGTCAAGGTCGTAGGTCGACTGGAAAGTATTTTTTTTTTGGATTTGAAAAAAAAATTACAGCATAATTTTCAAATGTGAACGGAAAGTTTATTTTTGCTCTAGCTCCTTAACGGTACGTCGGATCGGGAATCGGTCAATGGCAAAAAGATAGCTCTTAACGAGAGCTAATATATTGCTCAAGGCCGTAGGTCGGCAGGAAAGTGTTTTTTTAGATTTAAAAAAAAATTGACTTAGTGCACGAAAATTTGCAATTGGAGAACGATTATTTTGATAATAAAACTGAATAATTTGTAAACGTTGCTCTTGCGTATATATCTCCATGATGAAATTGTAAACACTACTGAATAAAATTAAAAAAACAAATGACAGCTCATGACATATTACAAATGACCGAAACGTCACTGCAAAATCATATCATCCCTATTGGAAAACCCGTTATATACTGATCTTGAACGGATGCGATTTTACACCACTTTTTGACCGCTTGAACGTTTCGGCTCCTGGAGCACTCAAGCTGTCGAATTAATGGGTCATCCGACGTACAGCGCTGATTTGGCTCCCAATGACTTCTTCTTATTCCCTTACATCAAGAAAAAACTGCGTGCTCAACGTTTTTCGACGGTCAAAGCAGCTGTTAAGCGTCCAAAAATCATGCTTTGAAGGTGTCTCAATCGGAGTGGAAAAATCGGTTCGAAAATTAGTTTGAGCGCTTGCAAAAGTGTATTGATCTTTACGCAAAATATTTGAAAAGCAATTCAATCATTTCCAATCATAAATGATTGTTTTTTATACCCTACACCACACTGTGGTACAGGGTATTATAACTTTGTGCATTTGTTTGTAACACGCAAAAGGAGAAGAAATAGACCCATCGTTTATTATACCGATCGACTTAGAATCACTTTCTGAGTTGATTTAGCTATGTCCGTCTGTCCGTCTGTCTGTGCATGTATTCTTGTAATCAAAGTACAGGTCGCAATTATGGTCCGATCTCGACGAAACTTTACACATATCTTTTTTTTTGGCCCAAGGACGATCCCTATTGAATTTGGTTAAAATCGGTTCAGATTTAGATATAGCCCCCATATATATGTTACCTCGATTTGACATGTAAGCGCTGTAAAAACTTTATTTTATATCCGATCAGTATGAAATTCGGCAGAAAGAGGTTTCTTATTATATGAATGAACACTGTTAAATTTGGAAGAAATCTGTTCAGATTTAGATATAGCCCCCATATATACGTTACACCCGATTTGACATGTAAGCGCTGTAAAAATGTTAGTTTATATCCGATCAGTGCGAAATTCGGCAAAGAGAGGTTTCTTATTACATGAACGAATACTGCTGAATTCGGAGAAAATCGGTTCAGATTTAGATATAGCCCCCATATATATGTTACCCCCGATTTCACATGTAAGCTCTGTAAAAACTGCATTTTATATCCGATCAGTATGAAATTCGACAGAAGGAGGTCTTTTTACATGAATAAGTATTCAGGGAAGACCGGTTCAGATTTATATTAAAGCTCCATATATATGTTCCTCCTGATTTGGTATCAAACCGCTATAGAAGTTGTATTTTACTTCCGATCATTAAAATTTTCCAGAAAGATGTTTCTCAATTTAGGAACGAATATTGCTTAATTTAGCGATTATCGTTTCAGAATTAGATAATATGTTTCTACCCATTTACAATTATTCCAAATTATTATGGCAATGACCCTTATCGCATTGTTAGGGAGCTGTAGGGTATTATATAGTCGGCCCCGCCCGACTTTCTGCCTTTCCTTACTGGTTTTAATGCTCGACCCGACAGATCACCTTTTTTGACAGATCACGTGTGAGTCGTGTCATGCTGTCATATTATTTTTGTTAAGTATTGTTTAGCATTTCATCATGGAAAGTCTTAAGGCCGGGTTAGGCAAACTTAACCGTAAAACTTTAACCATAACTTTAGCGCCGCCGTAACGTTGACCGCTGCAGCAATTACCCAAAACTTCAAAAACGTGCCATATAACTCAGACATTCACAACAAAAATAGCAACAAATTCATTTTATTTTATATTTATTTGCTACTAATTTATCATTTTATTACTTATTCATCATTACTTTTCAAAATTTTCGCATAATTTTTTTCTTTTTACCGATTTTGTTTGCAGATGCACGTTAAACTACCGTCCAAATCAAATTTCAGCAGATTCAGCCGCCCGTTTACGTTTCGTTTTCGCTGGCTAATCGTTTACACTGATTTCAATATGTCTGATTGAATCAGCTGGTTCGTTAAGATACGAGGGCTTTACGGTTACGTTTGTCTAACCCAGCCTTTACGCCTGAACAGCGTTTACAAATCGTTCAACTTTATTACGAAAATTCACGTTCTGTGAGGAATGTGTTTCGTGCACTTCGCTCAACTTATGGTCAACATAATGGGCCTACTGAGCGTACTATTCGCAACACCATCACCCACCTTGAGATCCAGCATTCATTATTGGACAATATTCGACCGAATAGACCACGTCCAGCACCCAGTGAAGACAATGTAGCAGTCGTAGCAGAGCGTGGAGACTCGATTCGGTGCCGTTCGCAGCAACTCGAACTGACTTGGCGCATTTTACGTCGAGATTTTAAATTGAAAGCAATCAAAAAAACAGCTTGTGCAAGAACTGAAGCCACCCGACCTTCCCAAATGACATCGCTTCGCTCTATGGGCTCTTGAAAAGTTCCAAGATTTTGTTCAGCGATGAGGCCCATTTCGGGCTCAATGGGTATGTAAACAAGCAAAATTGCCGAATTTGGGGCGAAGAGCAACCTGAAGAGATTCAAGAGCTGCCACTTCATCCAGAAAAAACAACGGTTTGGTGTGGTTTGTGGGCCGGTGGAATTATCGGTCCATATTTCTTCAAAAATGATGCCGGTGAGAACGTAACCGTCAATGTCGACCGTTATCGTGCCATGATAACAGACTATTTGACGCCTGAAATAGAAGCTCGTGATCTCGTTTGGTTTCAACAAGTCGGCGCCACTTCCCACACATCGCATCAATCAATGGATTTATTGAGAGAACACTTCGGTGAGCAGATAATTTCACGTTTTGGGCCGGCCGATTGGCCACCAAGATCGTGTGATATCACACCGTTAGACTTTTTCCTGTGGGGATATGTAAAGTCTAAAGTTTATGCGGACAAACCCGCTTCGATTCAGGCCTTGGAGCAAAACATCACGCGTGTCATTCGCCAGTTACCAGTCGAAATGCTCGAACGAGTCATCGAAAATTGGACTCAATGGATGGACCATCTGAGACGTAGCCGCGGTCAACATTTGATAGACATAATCTTCAAAAAAATAAATGCCAAATAATGTTTTTCAAATGATAATAAACATTCCCCATTCAATTTGATCATCAATGGATCACGCTATACTTTCATGTTCTGGGTGTAACATGAAAGTACATGATAACACATGTTGTGAATATAATTCTCGTTCACTTTGTATAACCAGTGGTATAAGGCTTCGACGTTTTCCAGTCAATGGGGTGGATGAACGGCGCTACCAACCAAGTTGAACGACAAGTGGCATAGTCTGCAGTCCGAAAACATAACCCGAAGCAACAAATATCCGCCCCAATAGTCCTTCGCTGGACTAGTAGTCGTACAAAAGTCCTCTTCATGACTAGAAGCTGTAGATCAGTCCTTTTCTAGATAGTAACGCGGTTCGCCCGCATACGCGATTCGCTCGCAAACGCGGTAAGACTTGAGAACGGGCAGCTTGCATACGAGGTTCGGCCGCATACGTGATTCGCTCGCATACGCGATTCGCTCGCATACCCGGTTCGCCCGAATACGCGATTCTCTCGCATGCGTGATTCGCTCGCATACGCGGTTCGTCCGCATACGCGATTCTCTCGCATACGTGATTCGCTCGCATACGCGATTCGCTCGCATACGCGGTTCGCCCGCATCCATAAATGTCCTTTACTACTTGCCACTATATTTAAGCCTCTGTCCCATTCAAAGATTGTCGTCGAAGCCCAACACAAATCCGTTATACCGACAGTCAGGTCCACGCTACATCATCCGCCAACCGAGCATGTGTCAGGACTAAGGTGTCCACCGAAATTCAAGTTTACGCAGCAGAATCCGCCGACCGCCTGTGCGTTAAAACTGGGTCATCCGTAAATCCTTCAAGCACCTGTGTGAGACGTCCGTCGAGCGCCTGTGTGAGGCGTCTGTTAAGCGTCACGAAAGTTTACATCCCACCGTTTTAATTGAAGGCAATAGTGATAGCCTTCCCTGCAATTCTCATCGACAACCAATCGGCATCTGGAACAAGCAAATGCCAGCGCACTAGAAGACTCGAACCCATACACCCTGCGTTGAGGACAAAACTCCGCCTATACAAGAAGCTATACCTTACATAGATTGACTCATGTAATATTTTGTATAAATAAATTAAATATTATTTGTTGTACAAAGAAAACACGACAAATAAAACCTAAATTTCGTGCCCTGGAAATGGGAAAATAGTGTGTTCTTATTTAAGGTTTTGTGGGTCCTCGAATTGATGATGGACGCGGCTGAACTACCACAGCCCGTTACACAATTAATGCAACTTTTACATTAGTTTGATGTAAAATATTTCTTTCAGTGCACCACACAAATTTTCTGATTGATTCACACGAAAATAATTTCCCTATGACTTATGTAGGAATCAAATTCTGTGTTTTAGATTGTGTTTGCAGCGACTATAGTCTGACAAATAACACTGTGGAACACAAAAAAATAACAAGGTTCTGTCAACGGATTCTGATAGAGAGAGAATATGCAAAATGGGGAAATATGTATCCCTCCTTTAAAATTACCTCCATACGTTTCTTTTTAACCCCTCCATCAGAATTCGTTGTCAGAACCTTGTTATTTTCGAAAAAGTTTAATTTCGTGCCGCAGTGTAATTATCGGGTCTGTTCTGTAGCAAGGTGATTTGAAATCACGATGATTTCAAAATCACCGGCGACTTACAATCACTGTTGGAGTTCGAAATCGCCCGGTGTATTATTCATAGCCTCCCAATAAAGATTGTTCGAAATATGTTCGGGTGATTTCGAACTCCAAAAGTTTTGTTAAGTCGCCGGTGATTTTAAAATCACCGTGATATCAAATCGCCGTGATTACAGAACAGACCCGTATTACTGTCACTTACAGATGACAGAAAATAGAATTTTTTTTATTATATTTCTCTAAAAGTGGGGTTATACTTCTGTTGGATTTCTAGGTTTTGATATTTTTTCTTTGTTTTTAATTATTTTCAATTAATATAATTAATTAAGCAAGAATCAAACTCATAAGAAAAATAGAAAAAAAAACAATGTTGAGAAAAAGATCACAAGACTTTTGTTGTTTTTTTTTGCTATAGATTGTATTCGCAAATTATGAATACAATATTAATAAACTTCCAACAGATTTATTAACTTATTTATGTTAATCAAATTCTAACAACCACACTTTAAGTCAAGTCTAATTAAATTGTAATCAGCAGCAAGTCGAAAAACAAGTGCTAAGTATTTTTCTCTTTACTTTCAGTGTTCCCAGCAAATATGTTTTTCGTATGGCAATTGTGTAATAGAATACATCCATATTTGTGAGATAATGGAATCGCTAGCCATAATAAAGGTATGTTTTTTGTTCTGTATTGACTCAAATTCCATTTAATTGAGGAATATTCTCTGGCGTTGAGTACTTTTTATTTATCGTCATTTCTATTGTTGTTAATTAATTTATTATTGATTCTATTTGTTGAGCTCTAACAGTTTATTGACTTTGAAACGGAAATATTCCTGCACACGACAGGATTGTCATCCTTAACGGAAATTGAAAATTGTCTTCTGATATCATTAAAAAAAACGGGGTGTCGTTAAAACGTCATTGTCTGCCAAGTACCTGTGAAATTGTTTACATTTCAAATATTTAATTTAACAAGTAGCGGAGGAGCGGTGTTAATTGACACATTGCCATTTAGCAGTTAATATGTACTCGTATATAGATAAAATGGATTAAGTCAGGCAAAGTTGTAAAGCATTCCGTTAATTACACAGCGTCACAAAAAAACAAGTAAAATATCTGGGAATGAACGGTTTATTTTCGCACAGTGAGAGGAATACAAAAAATACAAGTTAAAACGGCGGTAGTGCCAATCGTATATACCCTCCAGCATGTGCATGGTTTTGGCTACAAATAAACTGATATTAATAAATTCCAGCCCAATTCGTTTGAAATTTGTGGTTTTTGTTGCGTTAATAAGTCAAATCTGGAGGGACCTTTACATGGGGGACTATATCAAAATATGTACTTATGACCACCGTTGATCGTGTGAAAGATTCCGGGTATAAACAAACCCTACTTTTCAATTTTTAACCCGATCAGTTAAAATTTATGGTCTCTATGGCGATAAGAATTTAAATCGGGGAGATTCTATATACGGGGGCTATAGCAAAAAATGGACCGGCGATATCGATAAAATTAAAAAAAAATTACTGCTTCGGGTCAATCCGTCGCTCATAAAAATGTTTAAGGAGCTATGACAATTTTAAGTTACACAAAAAAATTAAATAAGGATGTTATAAAATATTGTCAATTGAACACTTATTAAAAGAGGAATTTTCGAAAATAAGTCGAATTTATCGTTAGTATTCGAGGTTATGCAAAAGTTTTCCAAAAGGTTTTAAAAACTGCTGCTAATAAGAACGGTTAAGGAGATATGAAGATTTTAAGTTACATACTCGTAAAGAAAATAAGAGTAAGTCACAAATGTGATAGTACCGACAAGTGATGAGTGATCTCTATGGCGATAAGAAGTCAAATCGGGGAGATTCTATATACGGGGGCTATAGCAAAAAATGGACCGGCTATATCGATAAAATTAAAAAAAATTACTGCTTCGGGTCAATCCGTCGCTCATAAAAATGTTTAAGGAGCTATGACAATTTTAAGTTACACAAAAATATTAAATAAGGATGTTATAAAATATTGTCAATTGAACACTTATTAAAAGAGGAATGTGAATGGTTTTGGCTACAAATAAACTGATATTACCGAATTCCAGCCCAATTCGTTTGAAATTTGTGGTTTTTGTTGCGTTAATAAGTCAAATCTGGAGGGACCTTTATATGGGGGACTATATCAAAATATGTACTTATGACCACCGTTGATCGTGTGAACGATTCCGGGTATAAACAAACCCTACTTTTCAATTTTTAACCCGATCAGTTAAAATTTATGGTCTCTATGGCGATAAGAAGTCAAATCGGGGAGATTCTATATACGGGGGCTATAGCAAAAAATGGACCGGCATATCGATAAAATAAAAAAAAAAAATACTTCTTCGGGTCAATCCGTCGCTCATAAAAATGTTTAAGGAGCTATGACAATTTTAAGTTACACAAAAAAATTAAATAAGGATGTTATAAAATATTGTCAATTGAACACTTATTAAAAGAGGAATTTTCGAAAATAAGTCGAATTTATTGTTAGTATTCGAGGTTATGCAAAAGTTTTCCAAAAGGTTTTAAAAACTGCTGCTAATAAGAACGGTTAAGGAGATATGAAGTTACATACTCCTAAATAAAATAAGAGTAAGTCACAAATGTGATAGTACCGACAAGTGATGAGTGCGAACTGATAACACAGTGCGTCAAATGGTGTGGATCAGTGTTCGGAGGGGGTTAAAAAAAAGTACTACGTGTCCCGGAATTTCGCTGGCTCTCGTTTAGAAATCGAGATATATCGATTTGAAGTTAGTAAGAATCATATGTGGGGATTTTTTCATATGGGGAATACAAATATGGTGGAGGGTATTCAAGGAACTAATTCTGTCGTTCTTAACCAAACAACCGCACACTACATATTACAGAGGCGAAGCCAATGCGCCTCAATGTTAGTGAGTTGCCTACACACAGAATACAGTTTGGTTGTCTCAACCGAATTATTTGCCAAACGAATTTTGGTAGTTCTGTCTACTATCATGCGATTCCATCAGGACAACCAACATTTTGGTTGTGGTATACTTCTGCTTCCATGTTGACAACAATCATATTTGCTTGCGCCAACTTCGAAAATGGTGGTTAAAATTATCTGTTGTATGTTGCCACAACCAACTGTTTAAAAAAATAGGTTGTTCTGACAATTTGTCAGTCATATACTACCGACAATTAATTAAAAACAGATTTCATTAATTTTTATTCTATTTATTGAACAAAAAAATTAAACAATTCATAACAAAATTTAAAATCTCATATTACAAATTCATCACTATTATGAGATGTGATATCTTTGACACATTTTGTAGTACACAAAAAAAAAACTATTATTCATGATTGTTGCTTTTATGTTTTATTTATGTAAAACATTTTGCAAAAATATTCTGCATTCCACACATTATTATCCACACGAGATTGTATGTCAGCAAAAGAACAGCAATCAATCTTTCGGTTGTATTTCCCAAAAAACATTTAATTGTTCTAAATTTGGGAAATTATTGGGATAACCAGAAAACGATCATTTATTAATATTTTTTCTGTTGTAGTAACCAATTATTTGTTGCAAAAATAATGTTTGGTTTATTGATACAATTTCTGTTGTCAAGAATAAAACATTGGTTGTCACAACCAAAATTCGATCATATGGTACTATAATGAAAATTTAAAAGTAGTTACCATGACTAACCGAGTGTCCATGTTATTATTGCTGTTTCAACTATTTATATATAACTACAACCGACACACGGTGTTGTAGACAATATACTTTTTGTTGCTAGTACTATTTTTTTATTGTTACAGTCGAATTCCAACCAATTATTTTCCTGGGTGTGTAAAGAGAAACTCAGAATCTATATGAAGGACCTTACGTTATTGTTATACATTCATGGCGGAAGTGGAAAAGGTCTTAGACTAGACCCTATTCAGTGGATAATCTGCTGGACGAGGATAAAACTGGACAAAAAATAGCATCCATGCGCAGAGCGTAGAACTATATACTTGCTCAGCTAAAGCTACGCTCCTCTTGTCATTATCTAGGAGAAAATGCCAGATGTGCGCCATATAAACGAAGCGCATCAACCTCTATCTATCTACATATCTCGGCGGTACCAGACGTAACATTCAGTGCATGGTTCTGACTGAAGTTCAGGCGAGATAGGTTTATACTGCTCAGAATGCTGTATCAGCAAATTGAGTCCCCACCTTCATTCCTAGTGCGATTTTTACGTAGCACTCTGCAGTACTGACAACTGTTTCTCCTGGACATTATGAAGTTCTCCCGAATCATAAAGTCTACAATTTATGCAATTTTATCAAGGAGGGAATATGGGGTGTAAAGTGATGCGTTTGTATTTTCCAGTTGTGGAGATTACGGTGGTCCAATAAATCATCGACTACTGGGACAACGGTAGCAAATCGCAAGTCAGAAATGTATCCACTCTAAACAGCGATATTATGTTGATCTGAGATGTGGTTTGATCCCGTCTCGGAACAAAGGGTCTATCTAAGACAAAAAAAAAAATATATATAAGTACATATAAATCTTATTACTGAGGAGGTCGAAGAATTTCTGCTTCGTGTCAATCCGCCGCTCATAAAAATGTTTAAGGAGCTATGATCATTTTAAGTTACACAAATAAATTAAATAAGGATGTTGAAAAATATTGTCAATTGAAAACATATTAAAAGATGAATATTCGAAAATAAATCAAATTTCTCGTTAGTAATTGAAGTTATGCAAGAGTTTTTCCAAAAGGTCTTTAGTAACCGCTGTTCATAGGATTGGTTAAGGAGATATGACGATTTTAAGTTACACAAATAAAATAGCTGGAAGTCAGAAATGTGGTAGTGCCGGCAGCTCTCTTCAGGGGAGTAGTAGAAAAATTCGAGCTAATAATTGGCTCAGACACTAATGCTTATCTTGCTATCTGGGGTAGCACGGATACAAACAGTCGAGGTGAGTCACTTCTTGACTTTATTCTAACTACCAACTTAACTATTTGCAATAAAGCGACATTTACAAATAAAAACATGTAGAAAAAACTCAACGTTCGCTACTGTCAACACGTCAGACAATTGATTGGAATGTACTGGACGACTACTCATTCTTTGATCACCACTATATAGGGTACAAACTCGCTATAAAAAGGTACCTAAACCTGCTGTCCACAGAAATGTGAGGAAGACAAAGTGGCACCTGTATGAGAAGAATTTAAAAAAAAGTCCTCAACTCTAAACTTCTGTACGAACCAAATGACATAGACAATTACATCATTCAATTATTCCCACAGCATCATTCAATCATTCCCTTGAAGAAGCCTGTGCAAACCCAAGGTACAAGGGTAAAACTAAACCACATTGGAGGACTTTTGAGTTAAAGACTAGGATAAAAACCTACAACAAGCTATTCAGTAAGGCCAAATCTACTGGGGTCACTAATGACAGGGATGCCCTTTAAACAGCAACTCAAAATCTATCACAATGAACAAAGAAATCACAAAGACGTTCTCGGTATAACTACTGTGAAGAAGTGAAAAACGTCTGGAATACCACAAGGCTGCGTAAAATCCCCTACTGCAGGTAGCAGGATAAGGGTCTAAAACCTGACAAAAAAACAATAAGGAGTCGCTGAAACTACTGCTCGACACGTAATTCCCGGGGAACTCACCAACAGAAACCGATCAGCAGGACCAACAAGAGTGCGAGTAATCTGCGAGCGTCGCTAGCTTATTGACTGACAGATCCAGATTAAGCTGGGGTATTAACAGCTTTGCTCCCTTTAAATCACCTGTACCAAACGGCATTATTCCAGCAGAACTTCATAAAATGTTGAAATACATTATCCCCTGGCTGCAGAACATTTTTTCGGTAAAAGGGCAATGCAAGTGTTGCACTTTTTTGCAGAAAAGAATTCACCATAAGTCTGCTCAAAAGAAGACGCATAACAGCAAAGTCTTGGGTCCACAAGGAGGAGTACCGAGGGACCCCTCAAGGAGGAGTACTGTCTGCACTAATTTGGAACCTAGCGGTGAATGGAATCCTATTAGATCTAGAAAGTTGTGACTGCAGGTCGTGGCATATGCCGTCGACGTGGCAATCGCAGAAGCTGGCTAATTGTTCAGCGTAGTCCAACACATCCTACAGATGGCATTGACAAAATTGGCTAAATGGGTCAGAAGCATTCTTTACTTGGAAGTATAAGTTTCTACATGTGAGTATGGAATGGATTTGAGCTAGTCTTTTCGGAAAGTACAAAGTTTCTAGGTAGAATTATAGACAGGAAATTGTCTTTTAGAATTAATGTATTGGAACGGGAAAGAAAGGTCAATGGTCTCTAAAATCGTCGATTGAATATACATAGCAATTGTTCAACCAATACTACTGTACGGCACTGTGGTGTGGTGGACGGCAATTGATAAGCGATACATCACCAGACTACTAATGAAGGTTAGGAGAACTGCCTATCTGAGCATCAGCAGATCTTTTGAGTACTACAGTGACAGAGTATCTACTAGTCCTTCTCCATCTACTGCCGATTGCTATTGCGGCTAAAGAAAGTACAAGCAGACCGACATTAAGACAAAACTGTCGTATCAATGTGGAGGTACAAGAGTTACAACCACATGGGCCAGGTTAGGAAAACTACCTGTCCGAGGATTAACGGAGCTTTTGAAGACTACAGCGACAGAGTCTCTACTAGTCCTACTCCATCTATTGTCTATTGCGGCTAGAGAAGTTGTAACCAGAGCGGTATCAGTATTAAACCGCCTGTAAATGTGGAGGTACAAGTACTACCGCCACATGAGGATATCACATTGTAGCGCAATGATAACCGACCGAATGGGCTATATACCAACGGTGTACACCTTCGCGAGGAACTTTACAACTGAAATATCTACCTATAGATATATATATCTCCACTTCTATACAGATTGTTCGAAGCTCGATGAGAAGTCTGACTTCGGCTTACACTGTAAATAACTTAGTCGTGATACTTGCAGATGGTATCAAGCCGAAAAAATGACAATAAGGGAAGTCGCCTAAATTCACAAACTGCTCTCGACTGCCACAGATCTCTTAACGAGATGGCTGAGCTGTTTAACATATACCTATTATGGGTACCTGGGCATAGTAACATCCTGTTGAAATCGCTAGGAGACGGACGACATTACTAATTCTCAAAGAATTTGCATATATTTTTGCACCACTGCAGATGCAGTCTGGCAGTCCAATTAGCTAGACTAATGTGACCAAAATACGAACTGAGAAAGTCACAATGTCTCCTCGCACTAGAGAGGAAGGGACTGTCTGACCGGACATTGAATGATCTGGCTGTTCTGGCCAGACATTGAATGATCGGAATTTGGTCCAATCTTTTCTACAGAAGCTGTGATGATGAGGAGGAAGCGGAGATCATTGAGCACCTGCTTTGTTACTGTCCCGTATTGAGTAAACAACTTCTGGATATACTGGGGTGGGCCTTTCGAGGATCTCTGCCCGGTCTTTGTCGGTACCGATGTTCGTAATGTTGATAAATTTGTGTATCAAACAGATTGGTACCGATGGGGGGGGGGGGCAACTGGACACGTGATAGTACTAGGGACCTCAATTGGTCTATGTGAGCTGGAAACTAACCTTACCTTGGGCGATCTACTAATCCTATTTTCCTATATTTGCTATTTATTTCCAAAATAGAAACTGGGCAGTGATCCCTGATGGGTCACCAGTCCTGGACTTTTTGGGGTCTAACTAGTAGTATCTTCGGCTAAGCGGTCAGCCCAGAGTCTATAAATCTGGTACCACGCGAGTCAGGAGCCCCTGGAAGTTCGGTCCTAGCCAAAATTCATTGGTGTGGTCCCCTCGGGGGGCATCGTGTGGCTGTGGTTTAAATCAAAATCGCTGGGAGAATATAGTGCCGAATGTGGAGTCGCAAATCAACCGGGTGCCACGACCCATATAATCGTATGGGGTTTTAGATGGGCTCAGCTTCTAACTAAGCAGTTCTATAACGAGCCATAAAAAGAAAATCGGACCAAAATTTTAGAAGTAACAATTGCACTAAAATTGAGAAAATAGTGACTTAATATTGCAAATTGTTCAAAGGAAGTCACGCGCCCTTTTTGTAATGGTCCAGATGTTAATGTCCCGTGGTCAGCTCCGTAAAATAGTACAAATTTACAGTTTTATGAAGGAGAAATCTGATTTTACCTTGCCTCATCATACCTCACCTTACCTTACCTTACCTTACCCTACCTTACCTTACCTTACCTTACCTTGCCTTACCTTACCTTACCTTACCTTACCTTACCTTACCTTACCTTACCTTACCTTACCTTACCTTACCTTACCTTACCTTACCTTACCTTACCTTACCTTACCTTACCTTACCTTACCTTACCTTACCTTACCTTACCTTACCTTACCTTACCTTACCTTACCTTACCTTACCTTACCTTACCTTACCTTACCTTACCTTACCTTACCTTACCTTACCTTACCTTACCTTACCTTACCTTACCTTACCTTACCTTACCTTACCTTACCTTACCTTACCTTACCTTACCTTACCTTACCTTACCTTATCTTATCTTATCTTACCGTACCTTACCTCTTCACACATTGTTGTTCCATATTCGAGTATTTTAATTTTATTTCCCTAGTATGCGCATTATCAATTCTACCTGTAGTCTTTTTGACCTGGCTGTAATATCATTACTGTTCCTAGTAAGTCCACTGTGATCTTGAATGTATGATAAGCGATAAATCCCACTTTATTCCGTGTCTATAACTGTTGTCATTTTGATTTGGCGGTATTTGTTCCTTTTTTGAGCGCTTAAAATTCTTTGCTAAAGTGCCTTACCTTTTTGAATTTTCATCAAAAATTTAACTCTGTTTAAATAAATAAATAATTTTATATTGTTCTCTATAAATACATAATACTCGTGCAATGAATTCCACATTAAAATTATAAAATTCTTCCTATATATTTGAACTAAATTCTTGGCACAAAAGTGATGCGGATCGCTTACGATAAAAGTCCTCTGTGTGAATTATTCTTGATTTGTTGAACGTCATCTCCTTGTCGTCAACACTTGCAGGAAAATGTCGACTGAAATAGCATATCATAGCCCCACTGCTGACGGCAGCCGTGGCGAACATTGTCATTGGGAGTAAATAGTGGATTTTTCCCACAACCAAAGTGAAAGGGACCACAGTCAGCCAAAAACGACTGAAGGTCCCAGTGGAAAGCATTAGCATAGGTCGCTTCTCTGGTGCCACCATTTCACCTGTGTATGTGGTTAAAACTACCAGAGCGGCAGAATTTAACATCTTCAAGATCAGCCAAAACATCAATTCATAGCCGGCTTTGCGGGACTCTTTAACTGTAATTGTAGATGAAGAGCATATTTGAGATAATTATATAAGTAAAATGGATATTTAATATAAGTAAAATGGTGATAAAAACATATCAATGTAAAGTCTCTCAATGAGGTATGTTTTAATATGAATTTAAAATACAAATTTTTGGGGTACACTTTTGGCGAAAGTTACTAGCGGAAGATTTGAAGACCTTTAGATCCTCCCGTTGAATGCTTCTAATTGCCTTAAAAATTCCGCAAATTCGCCTATGATAAGGTTACCCAAATCGGGTAAGCAACTGGCAAATTCCTCGACGTCCTCATAGACATCTTACAGGTAGGTGGCTTTGAACAAATTGGCTACAGCAACGGTTAATTGGACCAGAAACAACGGTCTGGATATTAACACAAACAAGACAGAATTTGTTTTCTTTACTAGGAAGTACTGAACTAAATGGAACTCAGCTAGTATTTTCTAAAAGTGCCAAATTTTGAGGTACAATTCTAAACAGGAAATTGTCCTTCAGACTTAATGTATTGCTATCAGACATATCAAAGGTAATCAACCATAATCACAGGCATTTCCACAGATTCAAGATTCCCAGGAATGTGTAAGATTGCTTTTAGTCCAAGAAATATATCTGCATTACGGTTGCCTAGAATGTTTCTGTCGCCTGACATTTTTTTTTTTTTTATTTTTTCGTACAATGCATAATTTTACAAATATAAGTATCGTCTCTGCGCCTTAAAGGCTTTAGTAGAGACTAATTGGCAAACATAGTTTATCTTTATTCAGGATTTCAAAGTGCTTCGCAAAACACAAATAGTAAATGTTTAAAAGTAGGTATTTACAGATATATGTAGGTAATTTTTTACATGAACATACAAGTTATAGAAGTGTTTCCACTCTTGATAGAAGATAGGATTTTATTTTAGACTTGAATACTGATATTGTAGGAGCGTGTTTAAGATCGTTAGGGAGCTCATTAAATTCGTGTGGACCAGCATACTCAACTCTTTGTTTTGTGAGCTCCAGTCGACATCTTGATGGTATCAGGTTTAAACGGTACCGAGTGTTCATCTGTGAATGTTCAAAATGCTGATGAAACTGAACAGAAGAATTTCGAATCTTATTTACACACTTAAACATGAACAGTAACAAACTATATTTATATATTCCCTTTATCGGAAGCACATTTTTGGCATAATTTTTAAAAAGTATGTCAGTAGGGAAATCCATAGGCAAATTAAATACCACTTTTAAAGCTTTATTTTGAGCACATTGTAGAGACTTCATAGCAGCGCATCCTCTATATCCGTATGCTATGGGTATGTACGAAAAGTGGCAATGGATTAAGGCATAATATAATTGAAGTTTTGTATCGGTAGATAGTTTAGTCTTAAATTTTCTTAGAATTCCAGTAGCCGCAGAGATTTTGTTTTGTAGTATTGATATGTGGAAGTCCCAAGACAAGTTTGCCGATATATTAACACCAAGGTATTTCACTGAATGCGATTCAGAAACAAGTGTTCCATTTATATAAGCTGTAAATTCTAATTCTCTCCTTGGTAAAAGTGGTTTAAACCTTATTATTTTCGTCTTATCGGCGTTGATGCATAGTTTGTTAAGGCGGGCATATTCAAGTAATACTGACGCGTCATATTCAATTTGGGTTTTGAGGACTGATGGATGCTTATAATTGTATAAAAGGCATAGGTCATCAGCAAACATATAAAGTTTTCCAAAAAAATTTAAGTTTTGCACATCGTTAATATATATCAGAAACAGCAGTGGACCAATAATGCTTCCCTGGGGAACACCACACCTCACTGATTTGGTACTACTTTTACTATGGCCAATTTTAACATATTGTCTTCTATTGTACAAGTAACTTTCCAAAAGTTTCACCGCAGAACCCCGAACACCAAAAAATTCCAATTTGTTTAATAATATTGTATGGTCAACAAGGTCAAACGCTTTGCTTAAATCGAAAAAAACTCCTGCTACTCCAATAAAAGATCCATCTATACCGTTACAAATTTCGTTTATAACGCTAATTACTGCAGCTTCAGTGCCATAGCCTTTTCGAAAACCATATTGTCTGCTAAAAATTAGATTGTTTTTTTCAAGGTAAGCAGATAATTGAGCCGTCAAAATTTTCTCAAAAACTTTATTTATATTTGATAACATAGAAATTGGACGGAACAGAGTTATTGTCTTTGCACCACAAACTTTGGGTACTGGAATTATTTCACGAACCTTTAAACAATCAGGATAAAAAGAAGTTTCAATTATACTGTTGAATATTCTGGTTAATATTATAGATAGTAAAAAGTGGCGTGTATGTAACATTTTTGCAGTTATTCCATCGTGCCCGGATCCTTTGTTTTTAGGTATACTATGTAGAATAGATTCTACTGTAGTAGTATCGATTTTTCGAAATGCGAACTGTGTGTTACTGTATGTCAAAGTCCTAAAGTTATTATAGTGATCAGTAATATCTACGGCAATATTATTTCGAATTGTTTGAACGGATTCATAAAAAAAATCATTGTGAGCCGCAGCTTTCTCCTTATCCGACGTTAAAGACCTTCCATTTACATCATTTATATTACTGGATTTCGAAGCAGTTCTTCCTAATTCCTTATTAAGAAATTTCCAAACTTTCTTTGGATCACCCTCACATGACGCTATATTATATTTATAATATGACTCCATCAATGTATTCTTAGGCATCCATTCAGCTCGTAAGGAGAACTGTTCAGTCAGCTCGTTAGGCGATCTGAGTCTGTTAGGTGCGATTGTTCTTGAATGCTGGAACACAGAACCCAGAACCTACGGCAGTGTTAGGAAATTTCAAAATATAATGGAGCATACGTAGTGTGTCATGGATCCCAGCTATTCTTCTCCACAGCTTCTAAAGAAATCGTTTGTAACGAGACTCGGTCACGTGAGGCTTTTAGTCCAAGAAACATATCTGCATTACGATTATATAGAATGTTTTTGTGGCCTGGTGGATTTTAAAATGTTCAGTCAGTTCGTAAGGAGATCTCAGTCTGTTAAGTGCAATTGTTCTTGAATGCAGTAACGCAGAATCCAGAGCCCCTACGGCATTGTTTTTCCCGCTGTGCGTTTGTAGAAAATTACTATAGTCTCCATAGACTGAGTGGATATTGAGGGTAATCCAAATCAAGGTTTATTTTATTATAAATCCAAAAACAAGTATCAAAAAAATATCTTTTGGGATGATATTGATTTATTAGAAAGATCAAACATTTACATTATTTAAGGAACATGATTTCATTCAAGTGGCTGCCCCTGCTGGTTTGGCAGTAGCACATCCTGTCTAACCAATTTTACAAGACCTTGCTGACGGTTTCTGGCTCTATCTCACGAATGACTTGCACGATATTCGCATCGTCATTGCTTTCGAATGAGTCCTTCGCTGTACGTCGTCAAATCGCAGTCCTGAGGTGGCAAAAAGGAACCACTAGATGGACCACCCTTTATAACGGGTGATCCAAGTAGATATACATTTTTCAATAGCCATTTTTTGACAGATCACGTGTGAGTCGTGTCATGCTGTCATGTTATTTTTGTTATGTATTATTTGGCATTTCATCATGGAAAGACTTACGCCTGAACAACGTTTACAAATCGTTCAACTTTACTACGAAAATTCACGTTCTGTAAAGAAAGTGTTTCGCGCACTTCGCTCAACTTATGGTCAACATATTCGGCCTACTGAGCGTACTATTGGCAACACCATCTCCCATCTTGAGACCCAGCATTCATTATTGGATAATATTCGACCGAATAGACCACGTCCAGCACGCAGTGAAGAAAATGTAGCGGCCGTAGCTGAGAGTGTACACGAAGACCGTGGAGAGTCGATTTGGCGCCGTTCGCAGCAACTCGGACTGACGTATGGAACGACTTGGCGCATTTTACGTCGAGATCTTAAATGGAAAGCTTACAAAATACATCAAGAACTGAAGCCGCCCGACCTTCCCAAGCCACATCGCTTCGTTCTATGGGCTCTTGAAAAGTTCTAATAAGATCCAACGTTTTCGAGCCAAATTTTTGTTCAGCGATAAGGCTCATTTCTTGCTCAATGAGTATGTAAACAAGCAAAATTGCCGCATTTGAGATGAAGAGCAACCTGAAGAGATTCAAGAGCTGCCAATTCATCCAGAAAAAACAACGGTTTGGTGTGGTTTGTGGGCCGGTGGAATAATCGGTCCATATTTCTTCAAAAATGATGCCGGTAACAACGCAACCGTCAATGGCTACCGTTATCGTGCCATGATAACCGACTATTTGATGCCTGAAATTGAAGCTCGTGATCTCGGCGACTTTTGGATTCAACAAGACGGCGCCACTTCCCACACATCGCATCAATCAATGGATTTATTAAGAGAACACTTCGGTGAGCAGATAATTTCACGTTTTGGGCCGGTCAATTGGCCACCAAGATCGTGTGATATCACACCGTTAGACTTGGAGCAAAACATCACGCGTGACATTCGCCAATTACCAGGCGAACGAAGTCATCGAAAATTGGACTCAACTCAACTCAATGCCAAAGCATGTTCTTTCAAATGATAATAAACATTCACCAATCAATTTGAATTTTCTGTGTTTTTTTCTTTAAAAAAGTAGGGAACCTCGAAATGGATCACGCTATATCTTGAATGGCATCTTTAGTTGCCTCTTGTTTTTCTCACAGTATAAATTTTCATATCGCTAAAGGTTTTCTCAAAGATTCAAGATCGCCGGAAATGTTTAAGCTTGCACTTAGTCTAACAAACCAATCGCCTCTACAGTTCCCTGGAATTTCTCTGTGACCCTACAATATAGATCTTAAGATCTCATCCTGTCATAGACACTGCAGCATTCTGTATCATGTTTTGGATATTGGGTCTGAATTTCAGATACCTGACTCGTAAAAGTTTAGAGTATGTTTCACAGTCAGCATAGCGAATAACAACTCAAAGATATGGGTTCTACCGGTTAAAGTTTATAAATATCAGTTTGATTTTATTTAGAACTTCCCCGATATAATTTTTTTCCGATTACATTAGACTGATATAGATAAATCTCTGAAGGCTGTCCCTGACCTCTCTCTGACTGCTATTGTCCCATTATTATTTGCATATAAAAAATATCACGCTGGCATCCCCATAGGTCTGCTGACACTAATGGTGATTTCGTTTCTGAAAAAATGTTGCCCCGTTGACGTGAAATGCTATAAAATATTTGCACCTTTTAATTCGAAATGAAGTAGTCCCTTCAATTTATGTTAACTCCATTTTGCAAATTTCTAAAATATGTTAGAAAAGTTTAGTGTTCCGGAAAAGGGCAAAGAAAATGCTGCACTTTTTTCAGAATCAAAATTGCCGTGAGGTATACGTGATGTGCCTCTTGTTAAGAAGGTTTTTTAACCAAACTTCGAAAATATGCCCGGTCTGTTAATATTGCGTTCGGATTAGGGTAATAGAAGGATCCCGCTAAGTACAGGAATGCAATTATCTATTCCCTGAAAGCAAAGGAACATTCACTGAACCTAACCGGATTGTGCAATGCAGTCTCGGTAGGCCTGTACCCATGTTCTGTAACTCTCGAAAATTTTCTCACATGGAACGTGTAAGGGTATCCCTTAAATACCAGCGTGAAAGCGTATGGCATTTGTCAAACTCGACTTTGAAAGACGCCGGACGCTTTCACAGGTGTTTAGGGGATTCTCTTACACGTTCCATGTGCGAAATTGTTCTCACTGATAGGTACAGAACAGGGATACTGGTGTATACAGCAGCTTTTCATCTACTTATATATTCGCTCAAATATTTAGTTATGAAGACTACCACAGTCTCCCTGAATGAAAGTCTTCCTAATGAAAGTGCGCAGTTCGTTGAGCCACTGAAGTAACCTGCCAGGCACCACATATAGTTTACTGTGTGTGTTAGGAAACTTCCATCTGGTCGTTATTGCTATTTTATTGTGCTGGAATTAAGGTAAATTAATCGCAGGAATGACATATTACAAATGATCCATCAATGAAGCTAATCAGATGTGCAATGTAGTCGCAGTAGCTCTGCATTTGCAGTAACATTTACTATATATTCATTCTAAGATATCTATTACTCGATATGTCCAAAGTGTTAAAACATACTGATGGAACGGAAGTCCTTGTGTCCCAATTTAGAAGACTTTCCTACTTTAGGTATGAAGACTAGCTTTAGGTTAAGATGGCATCCAGCTTTGCCAGCTCACATAGACCAATGTAGATCCTACTGATACCACGGGCGCAAATGCCTCTTATCGAATCCCACCTGTTTGATAAACAAAGTTATCAATGGTACTAATATCGGTACCGGAAATATCTGATAGAATTCCTTGAAAGCCCAACCCCCGTATATCCAGACGTCGTTTACTTAACGACGGACACTTTTCATTTCTTCCAACTCCCGCAGAAGTCATGAAACCAATACCAAACCTTCTGGCGCGTTCGACAATCAGGCTGTGTTCAGTCACAACTTACGCTAACGTAGACAGTTTTTTCTTCTCTAGTGGGGGACATTTTGACCTTCTCAGTTCGTATCTTGGCTAGATTTGTCTAGCTACCCTACATGTGCCGATATCTGATCATCTTTCATTGGACTGCCTCTTGCCTAAGCCAAGGCTTGCATATGAACTATGGCGCACCAATATACGCAAATTCTTCCAGAATTTGTAATACCGTCCCTTTCTTAGCAAGTTCATCGGATTTGCAGTTAATATCCCTATGCCCAGATAACCATAAGAGGTATAAGTTAAACTGCTCAGCCATCTCGTTGAGAGGTCTGCGCCAGTCGAAAGCTGTTTGTGAATATATCCATGTAGCCTTCATAGATTGACACTGAGTAACATGGAGACTTTCCTTTTACCGTTTTTTCGGCTTGATAGACACTGTTGGTATCTGGTAGTCTGTGAGCTATATAAAGACTGAGTCACTTACAGTGTACTCCGAAGTCAACCTTATCATCAAACTTCTGTTTCTGGCAGATATCTTAACACTTCGCTTATGCAGGCATGTTATATATAAAGGCTTAGTCATTTACAGTGTACTCCGAAGCTAACCTTATAATCAAACTTCTGTTTCTGGCAGATATCTTAACGCTTCGCTTTTCCAGGCAGTTCTCTGAACCTTTGATAATTGATTGGTAATGAAGAGTTTATTAGTTGCCGTCCACCATACCACAATGCCGTACTATAATATTAGATGAACTACTGCTATATATGTATATCCAACGGACGGTTTTATGGGAGAGGCCCCAACGCGAACCTACAGCTTTCCAGCAGGAATATAATGCGAAGTTGGCATTTCTTACACGTTCCATGTGACTGCGTCGCAATTACCGCATCTGAATGAATGTCGTTAAAAGCCCCTACTATGTCAAGAAGGCCACCATAGAAACGATTCGATAGTGTCCACAGGCTCGTGCAGGGCTGACTCTGTAGACTTGCCCTTGTTGCAATCTTGCTGGTTCCCTGACAGGAGTTTTGTGTCCCGGTTTACTCTAATGAAAGAATCTAAAAGTATTTTCAGACTTTTCAGGAGGGAGGCTTGAAGTCCCTTTGCCTAGTGTGCAACATCTTTCCCGCTTTGGGTATGAATACCACTTTGGTTTTCATTCATCGATTGGGATATATGAGAGCCTGATCAAGCCTTTCTAAAATTTCTTCCAGCCAGGCAATAATGTACTTCAACATTTTCTGCATTTCTGCTGCAGTAATGTCGTCCGGTACAGGTAATTTAATGGACTCAAAGCTGTTAATGATGACTAGCTTTCACTTGGCGGTATATTTCGTATGAGATATAAAAATTATATACCGGATATTTCTCTTTGAGCCACTGAATTATCCAGTCTGTCACCGCAGGTAATAAACTGAGTGTATTGAGCAACTAAACTCATATGCAGATGCGACAGCCGTCACACATATAGCGAGCATATAATAATGTACTCTTCATGGTGACTTAGAAAAATATTAAGTCTGTTGACCGTAACGCTGTCGAGGTATATAGAATTATCCTGTCAGCCAACGCATAAAATTAGTATATGCGACTTAGTCCGCCGAATCGACCTAAAAGGACGGGTCTTCCTAAGACTCCTTCTACTTGGTGGGATTATTTTTTTTGAAAGATCTATAGCTCTTTAAGCCAAAGAATAATTCTGTCCGCCACCGCATGTAATGAAGCAGGTAATACCATGTCTGGCCCAGGTGACTGGAAAGGCCGGGTATTCCTAGGTTTCTCTCCACTTAATGGATATTTTTGAAAGATGTATAGCTCATTGAGCCACAGACTTAACTTGCCATCCCCCAGTTGTAATTCAATCGTCGAGACCATGTTTGCCCAAGTAATGACAGCTGTTTCAACGGCATATACTGTTGATGATTCAGTCATTGAGTTTCCAGGAAAGTGTGTATGTAGGAGCAACTTCATTGATTTCCTACTGGATATCATCCAAATATTCTGAGTTATTGGTCTTAGCCTAGAGGCTTCGAACGCGTCGTCCACATAACTTCAGAAGTCTAACTAAGCCTTCCTCACTCTTGTATTTGGTGGGTTCTACTTTATAGTTATCCCAATCCTATAAGGTTTTGATGGAGTTTGTTTTACCCAAGAGCTTCACAAAGCATTACGCACAAGACTAACTAATTCTGAAGACCACAAACGTATTGATTTGGTTGGACATTTTCAAAAGTTCTCCGGAAATTTACTTACCTGTATCCGGTGAAAGCCATATGAAGTAAGTTGTAAAGCCAGCAAATACCATCAAGACTCCAGAGTGTAACCAGTGGCGTCTAGTATACAGAATGATATAAAGACCCATTCCAATGCCCAATATTTCTGCAAAACCTTTAAAAAGCCAATGGACCTATTTTATTATAATCTGAAAACCCCAATTCAATAGTTCTTACCTACCCAAACAAAATGTATTCACATGCATATGTTTAACGCCCAACAGACGAATCATCAAAATCATCACTGTATATATAACCAATGAGACGGACCACACCCAGTGTAGCATAAATATGAAACGTCTTGGTGTCTTGCCATCCCATATGGTCCAATATAATTGTGATTTACTATTCTGCAGTTCCCAGGACATTTGCTGTAAACGTGGCATAACATCCCGGGGGATTTCTCGGCAATTAATATTGGCCGATTGGCATAAAACTTTTAAAGTTTCATCGATTTCACCATGTTTTAAAAGCCAGCGAGGACTATCGGTTATATATCTGAAAGAAGTTATGGAATTTTAGTTAAAAATAAATTCTAGAATACAAATTTTAAATGTACTCACCTATGAGGTATTAAAAATAATAAAAGTGATGAGGATATGGCAAAATATAAGGAGGTCCAGCTATCACAGTACATTGCCACCCCGGGCAGAAGAATGAGACCAATGGATGGGAAAAGTTCGGATAGAACAATGATTATAGTTCTGGCTCGGCCTGAAGTTATATCGGATACTGAAATGAGAAAAAAAAATTATAAAATGTCAACACTTTTATGAAAGGTTGAGAGACAGAATTCTTTTAAAGAAGACCACCATGTTTAAGAAAACCAGCACTTTTAAGGCAGTCATAAGGGCATAAATCTGATAAAGGAAACCAGCACTTTAAAAACTCAGCAAAGGACAGAATTATAAAGGGTTCTCCAACAAAAGGTGTTATTTTGGTATTCAAAGAAAAATGTAATTTTTTGAGATAAATGATCGGTTGTTTATTTCATAATAAAGAGGAGGGTATGCCGTTAACAATGAAAAACAACATCAGCCAAACGGCCACCACGGCCACGCTAACAGGACCATATCCTTTTCATGAAATTTTCCATAACCAAATCGCAAAGCGGCTGCCCTATGTCCTCGATAGCCTCACGAATTCTATCTTTGAGGTCTTGAATCGACGCTGGGCTGTTGGCGTAGACCTTATCTTTCACGTGGCCCCAAAGGAAGAAGTCGCAAGGTGTTAAATCACAAGATCTCGGTGGCCAATTGTGATCACCTCTTTGAGAGATAACGCTGTCCGGAAACTTTTCCCGTAACAGAGCAATGGTTTCGTTGCTTGTGTGGCACGTAGCGCCGTCTTGTTGAAAGTAAACATTGTCCAGATCAATACCATCCAACTCCGACCATAAAAAATCATTAATCATCTCTCGATAGCGCAATCCAAACGTCATTTTCGAAAATGTAAGGTCCAATGACCCCGCCGGACCATAAACCGCACCAAACAGTCACACGTTGAGGATGGAGAGGCTTCTCAACTATAACTATTGGGTATTCCGAGCCCCAGATGCCGCAATTTTGCTTGTTGACGTAGCCTCCGAGGCGGAAACGGGCATCATCATTCAAGATGATTTTGTATCGTTCGTATAGTTTTTTTGTTCGATCGTTTTGTATCGTTCGATGATCGTGTATCGTTCCATTTTTAGTAATGGCGTAGTTTCTACTTTTCAAATGTCAAAGAATAAAAGCTTCGAAAGTGACAGCTATCGAAATACCGGGTGATTAAAAATAACACCTCTTGTTGGAAAACCCTGTTAAATAAATCTGAGACTGAAATCTATTAAATATGTCCACGACTTTTAAAGCAGACCGAAGGACAGAATCCTATTAAAAAAGATCACCACTTTTAAGATAGACCGAAGGACATAATTCTATTATTGAAGACAACCACTTTTAAGGCAGACCGAGGGATAGAGTTCTATTAAATAAGACCACAACTTTTAAGATAGTCCGAAGGACAGAATTCTATTATTGAAGACCACGACTTTTAATAAAGACCGAAGGACAGAATTCTATTAAAGAAGACCAACTCTTTATAGACAGGCTGAAGGACAGAATACTATTAAAGAGGACTAGTAAAGAAGACCACAACTTTTAAGACAGGCTGAAGGACAGAATACTATTAAAGAACACCACGACTTTTAAAACAGACCGAAGGACAGAATTTTATTAAAGAAGTCCACGACTTTTAAGACAGACTAAAAGACAGAATTATATTAAAGAACTCCCCGACTTTTACAACAGACCGAAGACAGGCCAAAGGACAGAATTCTATTAAAGAATTTCACCACTTTTAAGTCGGACCAAAGGACAGAATTCTATTAAAGAATTTCACCACTTTTAAGTCGGACCAAAGGACAGAATTCTATTGAAGAAGACCACCATATTTAAGAGAGACCAAAGGACAGAATTCTATTAAAAGAGATCACCACTTTTAAGAGAGACCAAGGACAGAATTCTGTTGAAGAAGACCACCACTTTTAAGACAGACCAAAGAACAGAATTCTATGTATTAAAGAAGGCTACCACTATTGAGACAGACGGAAGGACATAATTCTATTAAAGGAGACTACCACTTTTAAGACAGACCAAAGGACAGAATTCTATTAAAGAAGATTACCACTTTTACGACAAACCGAAGGGCAGAATTCAATTAAAGAAGACCACCACTTTTAAGACAAACCGAAGGGCAGAATTCAATTAAAGAAGACCATTACTTTTAAGACAGACAGAAGGGCAGAATTCTATTAAAGAAGACCACGACTTTAAAGACAATAAGAATTCTATTACAGAAGACTACCACCTTTAAGACAGACCGAAGGACAGAATTTATTTTTAAGAAAGACCACCACTTTTAAGACAGACCGAATAGAGACCAAAGAACATAATTTTATTAAAGAAGACCACAACTTTTAAGATAGACAGACCAAAGGACAGAATTCTGTTAATGAAGACCACCACTTTTAAAATAGACCGACGGACGAAAATCTATTACTGAAGACCTCGACTTTTAAGACAGACCGAAGTACAGAATTCTATTAAAGCAGACCACCACTTCTTAAGATGGACATGCTGGCAGATATATTAAAGAAGACCACCATTTTACGGCAATCAGAAGGACAGATTTTTATTAAAGAAGGAGACGGAAGGACATAGTTTTATTAATGATTGCTACTATTATTGACCCAGACGGAAGGACATACATCTATTAAAAAAGGTGACCGCTTTAAAGAAGCGCTGAAGGACAGAAATGTTTTAAAGAATACCAGAACTTTTAAGACATACCAAAGAACAATATCCTATTAAGAGGACCACCACTTTTAAGACAGACCAAAGGACAGATTTTAAATAAAGAAGACCACCATTTTTAAGACAGACCAAAGGACAGATTTCTGTTAAAGAAGACCAACTCTTTTAAGACAGACCAAAGGACAGAATTCTATTAAATAAGACCACGACTTTTAAGATAGTCCGAAGGACAGAATTCTATTATTGAAGACCAACACTTGAAGACAGACCGATAGACATAATCCAATTAAAGAAGACCACCACAAAACCACGAATATTATGACAGACCGAAGGACAAAAAACTATTAAAGAAGACCATCACTATTAAGACAGACCGAAAGACAGAGTTCTATTAAAGAAGGCTACCACAATTAAGACAGAGTTCTATTAAAGAAGGCTACCACTATTGAGACAGACGGAAGGACAGAAATCTATTAAAGAAGTCCACCACTTTTAAGAAAGACCGAAGGACAGAATTATATTAAAGAAGACCACCACTTTTAAAACAGACCGAATTACAGTATACTATTAAAGAAGACCACCACTTTTAAAACAGACCGAATTACAGTATACTATTAAAAAGGACCACCACTTTTAAGACGGACCGAAAGGACAGAATTCTATTAAATAAGACCACAACTTTTAAGATAGTCCGAAGGACAGAATTCTATTATTGAAGACCACGACTTTTAAGATAGACCGAAGGACAAAATTCTTTTATTGAAGACCACCACTTTCAAGACAGATCAAAGGACAGAATTCTATCAACGAATACCACGGCATTTAAGATAGACTGAAGGACAGATGGTAGGACAGAAATGTAATAAAGAAGATCGCCTCTTTTAAGAGAGACCTACGGACAGAATTTTATTTAAGAATACCACGACTTTTGAAACAGAAGGACAGAATTCTATTAAAGAAGACCTCCACTTTTAAGGCACGCTGAAGGACAGAATTTTATTAAGGAAGAAGACCACGAATATTAAGAAAGACCGAAGGACAGAATTATATTAAAGAAGACCACCGCTTTTAAAACAGACCGAATGACAGAATACTATTAAAAAGGACAGAATTCTATTAAATAAGACCACGACTTTTAAGATAGTCCGAAGGACAGAATTCTATTATTGAAGACCACCACTTTTAACACAGTCTGAAGTACAGAATCCTATTAAAGAAGATCACGAGTTTTAAGACAGAATTCTATTAAAGAAGATCACGACTTTTAACACAGTCTGAATAACAGAATCCTATTAAGAAGATCACGACTTTTAAGACAGACCGAAGGACAGAATTCTATAAAAGCAGACCATCACTTCTTAAGATAGGCAGGCGGGCAGATATATTAAAGAAGACCACCATTTTACGACAAATAGAAGGACAGAGTTTTATTAAAGAAGGCTACCATTATTGAGTAGGACGAAAGGACGCAGTTTTATTTAAGATGGCTACCTATTGAGACAGACGGAAGGTCATACATCTATTAACAAAGACCATCGCTTTTAAGAAATGATTTAAAGAATACCAGAACTTTTAAGACATGCCGAAGAACAGAATTCTATTAAAAAAGACCACCACTTTTAAGACGGACTGAACGACCGAATTTTATTAAAGAAGACAACCACTTTTAGGACAGACCGAAGGATAGAGTTTTAATAAAGACGACCTCTTTTTAAGACAGACCGAAGGACAGAATTTTATCAAAGAAGGCACCATTTTTAAGACATACCGAAGTACAGAATTCTATTGAAGAAGACAAACCAAAGGGCAAAATTATATTAAAAAGCCCCTTTTTTAAGACAGATCGAAGTACAGAAATCTGTTGCAGAAGACCACCACTTTTTAGATGGACAGACGCGCAGTATTATATTAAATAATACCTCCACTGTTTAGATGAACAGACAGACATAATTCTATTAAACAAGACCACTTTTAAGACAGACAGATTAATAGAATTATACTAAACAAGACGACCACTTTCAAGACAGACGCACAAAATCTATTAAAAAAGACCACCACAGACGAACATAATAGGCGTGTTTTCGTTACACCATAAGTGCTTAATTTGTATGTGGAGCTAAGCACTTTTAAGCTCTATTAGTTCCCGATGAAGTTTGGTGCTTGTGTTCCTGTCTTAATCGAGTATGATGTTGCCAGATTGGGCACCCTACATTTAGCAATATGGCATCCCATTTTTGGAGAGATTTTATCAATTATTGTGATTTAACGGGAAGAAGAAGAACAAAAATGGGAAATTATTTCAATATTTGCAAAAAGAGTGTAAACAATTGAACATCGAATAGTAAATATATGTTTTATAAATACTTTTCACGAATTTTTTGTCTGTTTCGCACTGTTCTATCTTCGCAACTCATGACACCATTGCTACCAGATAGTGAAAATCCGTCACTTATAGCTTATGTGTCGGTTAGTGGAAGTCAGTTGTTTTCGTTGCAAAGTGCTAAACTAAAATTGCTAGCTTGTAACGAAAACATGCCTAATGTTATTAACGGAGACCATTTATTTTAAGACAAACTGATGGACTCAATCTATCGAATGTTGTCTGAGTTCCATTACATCTTACCTATAACTTGTCCCGAAGTAGTCATGAAGGAACAAAACACCGAGGTCAGACAACGATAGTAGACATGTAGAATGAACGTTGAGACGAGACCGGTTAAATTTCCACAAATGATTTGGCCAATCATGCCATAGAACATCAAACGTTTGGGACTCACACTGAAGGGCAGAATAACGCAAAGAGATTCAATTAATACAAAATTATTCTCACAGAACTAACACGGTGACTTACTATTTCAAAATATGCAGAGCCAACAGAACGCCCACCAGACCTCCAAGGGCGTGAAAGGCCTGGGTTAGAGCGACCAACATTTCACGCGAACAAACCAAATCAAATTGTGTGACCAAAGATACATAGTCTGCCCTATGTTCAAATTTTTCACAGGGAATGACTTGATGAGTGATGGAACTGGTGTAGTTGAGTGATGAGTCCACATGATGAGTCGCTTTATAGTAACACTGATCTATATAAAATTCACGATCTGTTTTCTCTTCAATTTCCTGTGAGGAAGGAAATGATTTGCTTAGCTTCACTCCCGATGTAGCACTGTCTTCATCTTTCACTTCGGCTATACAAAAGTATTCCGCCTTTTGCGGCACCGGAGCCGTAAAACTAATGCAGGCCGTAAACCAAGTCGCGGGTATTTTACACAGAAATATAAAAATCAGTGAACGCAATTGCCATTTACCGAAGTTGCCGGTGATTTGTGTCACAACGTCATGATTATCTTTGGAGGTCATTGGCGAACGAGTTAACGAAATTACCGCCGCAGCCGCAATTCGAGTTGTGTTGAGGTAGACTGTCTGTTTGGAACTGCCACTTTGAGTGCTTTTGGCCAGTCAATGTAGCTGGTTGTCTGTCCCGGTCCGGCAGTAAACCTGATTTGCATTAATAATTAATTACTTGAGTGTTTTTATTTCAACTTTTTGTTTGGTTTTCGATTACTTTTATACTCGTAACAAAAAATGATAGTTTTTACACATCGTTTGTCTTTTTGGTCGTTGATGCTTTTTGTAGGTGGAAAGTGGGGGCAGTGGGTTTTAGGCGGACCTACGTTGACACAATTTATTTGAAAGATGTTGCAAATTAGAAAAAATCGTGTCCATTGATTGGTGATGACTGGGCCCAAACTGCAAATACATTTGTGGGGATTTGTGGGGAGGCAAAAAAAGTCGCCATTGCTCAGTGAAAATCGTATTCTAGGGATCAAAATAAGAAACTTTGCCGAAGGAACCATACCTCTAAAACGAATTCTGATATCCCGGAATTTGGGTCGAACTTTTGGGTAGGGGCAAATTTTGAAAAATCCCACTTTGACCCATTTAGAGTGCTCCAATCGAGTCCAAATGTATGACCGACCCCCACTAACTTTGGAGGCCCGACCCACCCTTGCCAGTGGCACACCCCCTGGAACCCCCTGGGGGTTCCATACATTTGGGCTCGATTGGAGCACTCTAAATGGGTCAAAGTGGGATTTTTTCCGGGACATCAGAATTCGTTTTAGAGGTATGGTTCCTTCGGCAAAGTTTCTTATTTTGATCCCTAGAATATGATTTTCACTGAGCAATGGGCGATTTTTAAATCGACCCGCCCTAATATACATATATATATATATATGTAGTTAGCGATTTGCAATATGGATTGATAATTTAAACATAGCTTAATCTGAATTTTCTGTGTATTCTCTAAAAAAGACCCCCACCTTTCAAATATGCAGACGGACAAGATTCTTTTAAAGAAGACCCATACCTTTCAGACAGACAGAATTATAAAGAAGGAGACCATTATTTTTGATATAGACAGACGGACAGAATTATGTTAAAGAAAAACAACCACTTTTAATATAGACAGACGGACAGAAAGAATTATTCACAGCTTTTAAGACAAACAGACGGACAGAAGCTTTTGGATAGACATACATATGGACAGAATTCTACTAAAGAAGACTACCACTTTTAATACAGACAGACGGACAGAAAGAATTATTCACAACTTTTAAGACAAACAGACGGACAGAACCACTTTTGGATAGACATACATATGGACAGAATTCTACTAAAGAAGACTACCACTTTTAATATAGACAGACGACAGAATTCTATTAAAGATGACTACCACCTTAAATGTAGAAATACGAGCAGAATGATATTAAAGAAGACCACCACTTTTAATGTAGACAGACGGACGGAATTCTATTAAAGAAACCCAACAATTTTAATATAGACAGACGGACAGAAATCTATTAAAGAAGACCACCACTTTTAATATAGACAGACGGACAGAATTCTATTAAAAAGACCACCACTTTTTATGTAGACTATTAAAGAGGACCAACACTTCTAGGACAGACATAAGTACGGACAGAATTCTATTAAAGAAGACCACCACTTTTAGTATAGACAGACGACAGAATTCTATTAACGAAGACCACCACTTTTAATATAGACAGACGACAGAATTCTGTTAAAGATGACTACCACTTTTAATATATTAAAGAAGGACACCACTTCTAAGACAGATTTCTACTAAAGAAGACAACAACTTTTAAGACAGGCCGAAAGACAGAATTCTAAGAAAGAAAACCATAACTTTTAAGACAGACTGATGGACGGAATATATATTTAAGAAGACTACCAATTTTCATATGCACTGATAGAAAAAGCTTCGTCATGACGACGAATTTGTACATCATCACGATTATTTTTTCGTCAAAAGTCAGCTAACGTACGGAATAATCCTCTTGATGAATTTGTTCGTCACCATGACGAATATCTGTTTCCAAAAATGTTCGTCCTCAGGATGATCACATTTCATCCCTACAATGAATCGAGTTCTTTACCACGACGAATCCCATTCATCACCACGACGAATCCCCTTCATCCTCACGACGATCTCCATTCATCACCACGACGAATTCATGCCCCCGACTATTAAAGTTTTAAAAATTTCAATAAAAATTCTTCTAGTTTTAGACCATTAAAAACGGTATGGAAAATTACTTCACTGCTTTGCCGGGTTCAGTTGTAATCGGTTCGAAACCCAGTTCTTATCTGGAAAGGCTTAAAGCAAACGAAAGGGAAGTATTCATTACTTCTGATATTTTGAATCAGAAAAAATCTCATCAAGTAATGTATTTGCCAACCGACGAATCGCATTCATCACCACGACGATTACCATTCATCACCACGATGAATTCCATTCATCACCACTATGAATCCCATTCATCATCACTACGAATCCCATTCATCACCACGAAGAACTCCATTCATCACCATTATTAAATTTTTTAAAATAAACTTTTACAATATATTATTTAACTAAGTTAATCAGAACGCATATAGAACAGTACAATTGAGCGCAAACTATAAATTAATCGCTTCGTTTTATCATATTTTAAGCAAAATGGTAAAATAAATCTTTTCGTCGTGGGAATGAAAACTTATCGTTCCCTTGATGAATTTTGAAATCACCAAAAACATGGGTTGATGATCGTGTTCGCTCTATTGACGTACAAGAACATCGCATATACGAAACTTTTCGTCACCAGTACGAAGATATATTGACGAAACTGATTCGTCATGGTGACGAACGGTTTTTCTATCAGTGTAGATAGACGCACAAAAATTTATTAAAGAAGGTCAACGCTTTTAAGACAGACAGACGGACAGGATTATATTCAAGTAGACCTCCACCTTTAAGACAGACAGACGGACATAATTCTACTAAAGAAGTCCGCCACTTTTATCTCTGACAGAGGACAGAATTCTACTAAAGAAGACCGCCACTTTTATGCCTGACTGGGGACAGATTTCTACTAAAAAAGACCACCAGACGGACATAATTCCATAACAGAAGATCAACACTTTTAAGATAGGCCGAATGACAGAATTCTATTAAAGAAACCAGACACTTTTATGACAGACAGACAGACTGACCGCATTATACTAAAGAAAACGACCACATTTAAGACAGACGGAGAGAATTATATTAACGAAGAACACCAATTCTGAGACAGATACACGGACGTAATATATATATTAAAAAAAGGACACCACTTTTAAGACTGACTGACGGACATAATTCTATTTAGAAGACCACAACTTTTAAGACAGACGCACACTATTCTATTAGAGATAACCGCCACTTTTAACACAGACAGACGGACAAAATTCTAAATATTAACGAAGACTACCACTTTTAAGACAGAGAGACGAACGGAATTCTATTAAATAAGACCACCAGCTTTATGCCAGTCAGACGGACAGAATTCTATTAAATGAGACCACCACTCTTGATATACACAGACACACAGAATTCTATTAAAGAATACCACGACTTTTAATATAGACTGAATTCTATTAAAGAATATCACCAATTTTAAAACAAATAGACGGAGAGAATAATATTATCGTATCACATCACTTTTAAGACAGACAGGACATAATTATATTAAAGGAAGTCATCACGTTTAAGTCAATCGAACACTTTTAATACAGACATACGGACAGAACTCTATTAAAGATAGGCATCATTGTACTAAAGAAGAACTTTTAAGACAGGCGGAGAGAATTATTTTAACCAAGAAAACCGCTTTTGACTGACAGACATAATTCTATTAAAATTGCCACAACTTTTAAGATAGATGTACGGACAAAATTCTATTAAGAAGACCACAACTTTTAACACAGATAGATGAACAAAATTCTGTTAAGAATACGAATTTGTTAAAGGAGAACTGCAACAAATACAGTCAAAACTAAATAAACTTGACCAGCTACAAGAGTCAATGAATTTTATGTCCGCGAAATTTGATGAAGTTTTGAAAGGAATTTCTGATAATAGGAAGAAAATTCAAAACATTGAGAAAGAAAATCAAATACTTAAAACTGAAATTAAATATTTGAAGGAATCGGTGAAAATATTGAACAATGAACGTGTGAAAAATAATTGTGTTGTTAGTGGCGTTAATTTCAATAATGATGTCAGTGCGAAAGATGCAGTTATTGAAATTTCAAAGTCAGTTGGTGTTGATATTCAAAAAGACTCAATCGATGATGCTTATTTTTTGAAAAGGAAAAATGTATCAAACCCTAAGCAAAGTCTAGTGGTAAAATTCAATACCAAGTCTGCCAAAGATAAACTGATGTCCGTTAAGCCCAAACTCAAAAACAATGAAACAACTAAATCTGTGTATGTAAACGATTTCCTTAGCAAAGAATCAATGGATCTTTTAAATTACGCTAGAACGCTGAAATCAGTCGGTTATCATGCTGTTTATTCATATTCTGGGAGAATTTATGCAAAGAAGAGTGAAATTACCAAAGCCAGGTTAATTAAATCAGAAGAAGATGTTGACGCTATTCTTTTGGAGGCTACAACCAACAAATTCAATAGCCGAAGACTATCGCAAAAGCAAATAGCCGTTATGGAGGATTCTGATGGGTCAGAAGAGGATACTCAAGCTCAGTTTATATCTCCTGTAAATGCAAATTGATTTTTTTTTTTAATTTTCTTAAAGTATAAATTTTTTTCATAAATAATGGATTACAACAATAAATATTTTTCAAATTTCGACAGTTTTAATAATTATTTAAAGAAAAATGAAAGTACAATTTTTAATATAATATCTGTAAACATAAGAAGCATTTCATCAATAGACAAGTTCAACAAATTTAAGTCGTTGATTGCACAGTTTGTGGTTTTACCAAATATTATTGCCGTTCAAGAAACATGGTTTCAAAATGACCTTAAACAGATATACAACTTACCAGGATATAATACCATTCATTGCTGTAGACGCGATGGATATGGTGGAACTTCATTTTTTATTAAAGATACTTTAACCTATACCGTTGAATACTGTGAAAGTAAGCAATTTATTGACGCTATATGTATTTCAATAAATAATTTTAAAATAATGGGTAAATCTCTCAAAATAACAAGTTTTTATCGTTCTCAAAAATGCGAATTGAACACTTTTTTCCGCTTTATTGAGGATTTACTGCAAAACACTAATGGACATCCGAGTATTGTTGTTGGAGACTCTAACATAGATTTTTTGAATTCTTCTGTATCATCTGATCTGTTAAACATTTTATTCCAGTTTGATTATAGAAATTGTCATTCTCTAATCACACGCCCATGTAGTGGTAAATCAATAGATCACATTTACAGTAATATCCAAAATATTGTTTCAATCAATTCCGTAGAATGTAGTATTACAGATCATAATTTGATATCCTGTAAAGTAAGTTTTAGTACCAGGAATTTAGAATACACAACAAAGTGCTATCGCCAATGTAACTATAACAGGCTAAAGGAAAATCTTCGAGATAGTTTATCATCCATGCATTATTCCGGAAACACATCCATCGACTCATCACAGTTAATAAACATATTTTCCGAATGCGCTAAAAATGCAACTACAGAGAAACAGGAAAAAACGTGTACGAGAAGTTTAATAACACCGTGGATTAATGACAATCTTCAAAATCTTATAAAGTTGAAGCAAAATCTGTTGTTGAAAAGAAGACGTTTTGGTAGGAATACTACATTGGACAAAATTTTAAAACAAATAAGTAGGATCGTAAAGAGAGCAACAAGAATATGTATGAACAAATATTATCAAACAGAACTTGAAAATCTACAGACAAATCCAAAAAAATGTTGGCAATTTCTAAATGAACAATTGGGAAGAAATTCGCGTTCGAAGTTGGAATTAAAAGATGATCGAGGTGATTTGGTAACAAATATTAAGAGAAAATGTAATTTGTTTAACGAATATTTTTTGAAAATCCCTGAATTGTTGAAGGAAACCATTGTGTGTTTGCCAGGCGATTGCTGCAATAAGCTTGGTACTCTAGTTCAAAGTGTATATACTTTTAATTTTTGTAATACTAATGACGAAGAGGTTCTAGAATTAATTTCTAATCTAAATTTAAATAAAAGCCATGGTCATGATGGAATATCTGCAAAGATGTTGTTAAAATGCAGAAACGTAGTTTATACAAGTGTGGTAAGGATTTTTAATAGTGCTATTGACTCTGCAAAATATCCTGAAACTTTTAAGATTTCAAAGGTAATTCCAATACCGAAAGTTAAACAATCTTGTACAGTTGACCAATTTAGACCCATTGCTTTATTATCATTAGTTGGGAAGATATTCGAGAAAATTATGCATAAACAGTTAGTGTCATACTTAAGCGAACACAACCAATTATATAAATTACAATTCGGCTTTAAAAAAGGTAGTGGTACGCAAGAAGCAGTATTGAATGTGATAAGTACTATATGCGAAGGTCTGGATAATGGGAATGGTGGAGTTGCTGGCATATTTTATGATCTCTCAAAGGCATTTGACCTAATAGATCATACAATTTTATTACAGAAACTTAAATTTTACGGAATAGTCGGGAATGCTCTGGAACTTATTAAAAGTTATCTTGAAAATAGGAAGCAATATGTTGAAATAGAGAACCAAAAAAGTGAAATGGGAAATGTTCAACATGGTGTACCTCAGGGCAGTGTCCTAGGTCCTTTGTTGTTCACAATCTATTTAAATGATATACAAAATCTTAAGCTACATGGTAAATTAATAATGTATGCAGATGACATAAGTCTCTTTTATCCATATAGACATAAAGTTATTTTAAGAGCTCAGATGGAAGAGGATGCGCAAACAATTTCGGAATTTGTTAGGATAAATAAGTTGGTTATAAACACTGAGAAAACGAAGATTGTAAGATTTCGGCCGTATAATATTGGTGGCAATGACGTTTTTAATGTTTCTGTTTGTGGTAGAAATGTGGTTGAATCCAGTTCATTAAAATACCTAGGAATACATTTTCAAAGTAATTTGTCCTGGAATATGCATATGGAATTTATACGTGGTAAAATAGCTCCAGCAATAGGGTTACTTTATAAATTTAAAAATAAATTCGACGAGAGAACTAAACTATTGATTTATAATGCATTAATACATAGTCATTTCAACTATTTACCAGTTGTTTATTTGTGCAAGAAAAGTGTTGAATTTAAATCTTTGCAACGATCGCAGAATAAAGCCCTCAAGATTGTTTATAATCTTCCACGTATGTATTCAACAGTACAGTTATATAAAGACGTATCGAAACAGATTTTGCCGTTATATGGTATTTACAGATATCAATTGCTGATGTACATGTTTAAAGCTGTGCGGAATATTGGTTACCACGCTATTGATTTTTTCAGAAATCAAACTACATTTAATACCAGAAATAGCTCGAACTTATTTGTCAAAAGGTGTAGGCTAGAAATCACAAAACAATGTATTGAGCATATAGGTTGCTCAGAGTACAACCATCTGCCGCAATATCTTAAAAATATCTCACGCGTATCGACATTTAAATCGAATTTGAAAATTTATTTATGTCTTAATATTGAAATGCTTCTGATGTAGTTGTAATTAAGAAAATTCTTTTGATCTCGCTGTAATTGTATATATGTAGACACATTCATGCCAACTCGCCCCAATAATGTCCATGTGGCGCTGGGGCAATAAATTATAATTGTTTAAAATATTTTTGTTAATAAATGAATTAAAATAAAAAAAAAAAAAAAATTTTAGGCAGAAAGAATACTATTAAAGAAGTCAACCAGGAGTCAAGACAGACGGGTACTATTTTTCTGTCTATCGAAGTGAAGGTCTTCTTTAATATGTTTATGTCCGTCAACACATCTTGAGAGTGCCGTCTTCATCAAAATAATTCTGTCCTTCGGCCTGGCTTAAAAGTTTTTATACCCTCACTTTAGTGATACGAGGGTATACATATATCATTTGCTACGATCCAAAAGTGTAACACATCGAAGGAGTGATCTTATACCCTCAAGTATATTCGGCGGATATTCGTTTTGGGTCATTTTAAGTAATTTGAGCAATGTCCGTCCGTCCGTCTGTCTGTCTGTCTGCTGGCTGTTGCGCACGATAACTCTCGAAAGGAGCAACCGATTGACTTAAAATTTGGTATGCGATAATATTTTTCTCTATCTCCGGCTAAGTTCGAAAATGGGCCATATTGGTCCACTCCTTCTAGTACCTCCCTCAAGAGGGGTTAACATTTAGTGAAATATTGATTCGCTAATAACTTCTATACTATTTATTCGAATCTTCTGAAATTCCACACATTGTGGTAGTTTATTAGTAATTATCACCTTCAGAAAAATGGGCGAAAAATTGTACCTTTCGGTACCCCCCACACAAATTGACAATTTTGCACCAAAGGTTAACAGCTAATTACTTTAATACAACCGCATAAAAATACTTGAAATTTTGTACAGTGTAATGATTTTATAGTGCCTATGAACAGGTAAAAAATGGACATTATTGTACTGCCCCCTTTGGTACCTCCCACACAAATAGACCGTTTTGCACCAAAAGTAAACAGCTTATAACTTTAATACCAGTGCATACAAATACTTCAAATTTCATGCAGGGTAATGCTGTTATAGCGCCTACAGTTCAGTGAAAAATTGGCGTTAATTCACCGCCCCAGTACATACAAATACTTGAAATTTTGTACAGTGTAATGCTGTATAGAGCCTATTGTCACGCCCCTTTTGTTACCCCCCACACAAAGGTATTATTTTTTACAAAAAGCTAACATCTTATAGCGTGAGTACCAATGCACGAAAATACTACAAAATGTTACACGGCGTAACGCTTTTAAAGTACATATAGCTCTGTGAAAAATGAGCGCCTATTTTTGTACCTCCCACACAAAATGATCAAATAATACCAACATTAAATAGCTCATATCGTTAATATACCAGGGCACATAAATGCTTAATATTCTGCACAGTGCAATGTTTTTAAAGAATCTAGTGCTTAGATAAAAATAGGTGTATTTGTTAAACCCCTTCTGGTACCTCCCACACAAATTGACAGATTAATTCGTGTAATATTCCATATTACATTACTCACACAGTGAGGGTATACCTAAGTCGGTTTACCCGACTGAAACTTTCTTACTTGTTTTATTGACAGATTTCTATCCTTCAGTCTGTCTTAAAAGTGTTGGTCTTTTTTAATATAATTCTATCCGTCTATATATCTTAAAAGTGGTGGTCTGCATTAATAGAATTCTATCCTTCGGTCTGTCTCAAAAGCGATGGTCCTCATAAACATAATTCTGCTCTTCGTCCTTTCTTAAAAGTGGTGTTGTTATGGTCTTCATAAATATAATTCTGTCCTTCGGTCTGTCTTAAAGTGGTTGTCTTCTTTTGAAGATGAGCAAATAGCCTAAATACCCGCGTGTGTACGTGCGTGATTTTTTCTAAGGGGCCGTTCAAGTATTACGTAAGCAGATTTATTGCAATTATTTACCCCCCCCCCTCCCCCTTGTCATCAAAAGTAAGCAAAGCTCTTATCCCCCCCCCCCCATGCTTACGTAAACATTGTTATATGCATTTTTCATTTAATGTATTCTATTTTTGTTATTCATTCATGAGCAGCAGTTAAAATTCTAGAAATAAGAAAATAGGCTTAGGATAGAGGACTTTAACGCACATAATATTCATTTAAACAAACTTTATTGATACGGTATTCAACATAGAGTAAAGTACAAATATTATAATCTTATTAAGTAATATTACGAACTAAACAAAATTCTTTTAAATTTTTGGTGTACATATTAATTCCAATTAACAGTCTTCAGTCCATGACACCCGAATCCATGATTCTAAGTTTTCGATGACATTGGATGTTTGCTGCTCAATGTTGTTTGTCTGCCCACTTTCATTCGATTTTGGAATGTCTACGTCGTTTTCATCGAGCCATTCAACATCTTGGTGCTCTAAATTTTGAATAATGCACATCAGTTCATTAGCACGACGAGCAGCCACTCTTAAAGGCCTAACTTTCATATCAGTGTGCGTGTTTACTTTTTTATGGATCTTCTCGATGTGACGATTTAGTGACTTGACGGAAGTATGATAAAGACCACACGTTTTGCATGATCGACTTAATAGCTTCAATTTTACCGTCGGACAAAAATAATCGTATGGCATTTGTAGGAAATCTTTGAGTGAAGAATTTAAGCGTAATTGCCCTCCATCATCCAAAACCAAGTCATCAACTGTTTGTTTTACTTTTACTGGTGGTGGAAGAAACCTGTTGTCTAGTAATCTAAATAGGCCACTTCTTGGACGACAGCCTTCTATGTTTCTACATTTTACAATTTGAAGTAAGTATTGGCTTTCACGCACATGTTCTGAATACCATTCAATATCTGGCAAATCAGGCAGATCTTGTTCGCCCGGCCCAACATATTGTGCAGTAACATGATAGCCATCAATTTCCATTGAACTCCATATCTCAGCTAACACATTTCCTGCAAACTCGAAATTGGATCTTTCTAAATGTTCATTAATTGTAACACCACGTGCATCCAAATGTGACCCAAAATGGTCATGAGGCAATATCAAACCAGCCAGTTCCCGACTAAGAGGAGCCATTCTGCGCTCTACTCTGTTATACGCACTTCTGCCAGGAGCATTGGTAGCTAAAAACAATGCATCGAGATCATGTCGCTTAAAGTGTTTAATAGCAAACCCTATAACTTTTGTATAACGCGGATTTTCATCTGGCCCTCCATCAACCGTCATGATTACTACTGGTTTTACCAACCCATGGTCAGTTTTAGCTAATGCTTGAAACTCTTCAAGTTCGAGAAGCGTCTCGAAATCATGAGCATGAGTATTTGCAGTAGATCAACTATGCTTTCCACTTCGAATAGCGATGTATGTTGGTCCAGAATATCCAACGGCTTGCGGTTGTCCTAGCATACTGGAAGTGATTTTGATACCAGCATAAACTGATGGTATTAATTTATGCCGCTCAGCGATTACCCAGTCGTGATCAGGCAATTTGATTCTATATTCCATGTGCATTAGAAGAGGTGCTTGCTTATTTGCCGCAGTTACACCAATAGGGACCCGAGCTTTATCATCTTGAGATATGAAAAATACTTGATGTGGTCCAAGTATGGATGCTATGTTCTCCAAATAATGGATTGATGTTTCAGCGAAATTGCTATCTAAGTGGCTTTTGTGCTGATCAGTCTGAGCCCGAGTGAGCTTTACAGGGACTGTCGATACATGTCTTCGCCCCTCTGCAGAATTAGATTTTCTGGGAATCAAACGAAGATATGTCCCACTTCGACTAATGTCAAATCCTATTTTTCGTAATTCTTGTGTTAATTCGTCAAGAGTTTTTACACTGCGAATAGATTCTGTTCGTCTTCTATCATCTGCTGCACTGCCAAATAAAGCAATATCCGCAATTGTTTTTAATAATAATGGTTGATCATTTTCTAGGCTAGGCCGTCCCACTGAATCCCTCATGGATAGTTTTTTTTTATTTCTGGATTTGCATGAGAAATATCTTCAAACTTTCTTTTCATAGCATCTCTGTGTTTCTTCTGGGCAACTTCGTTTTGAATCTTCCTGTTTAAAGACATTTTCGCTGTTTTTAATTCTTCGCGCAACTTATTGATTTGTTTATCAACTTCAACACGGCTTGGCATACTATCTCTGGCAGAATACAAAGCATTCAGATTTTTTTCGAGTAGAGCAATCTTATTTTTCATAGCTTCCTGCGAAGGTTTTGCTCTCGGCTGTTTATCTGTATTTTCTGTGTTTTCGCATTGCTGTTGTGATTCCACTCCGGGGTTTATGTCGTCTTTTTGTTCTTTAGAATTTGAAGCTGGCTGTATAATTTGTGGTTTTTCTGCAGGCTTACAGGTATTCGTTGCCTAAAAATTAAAACATTTTATAGGTACTGCTAATGTTTGTCTTATTAATACATACACACTATAGTGAGTAGATTTAATATTCACCCCTATCGTGAATAAAATTCCATGTGAAAAGTTTTGCTCCCCAGAAAAATTGAAGGGATATAATCAAAATGGAAAGTGAAAATAATTCCACTTGAATAGACTTTTAAGACGAGTAGTTATCATTTTCTTCATTGCAAATCTCTTTAACGCAGAATAATATAGACTTCAATTTCTACTTTGTATTTTCTACTTTGTATTTTCTAGGGACATTTCACGTGAAATTTTTTCTACGATAGGGGTGATTGTTTAATTTACATTAACTTCATCACTCACCTTGGAAAAAAATTGTAGTAGATTGGATTTATTCTTAGTCGCTGCTTGCAATTCTTCTTCAATTCTCTTAGAGACAATAATATCAAGTTCCTTGTCCGATTTTGCTTGTAACTTATAATTACGCCACACTTCGTTAACTAACTTCTGTACTTTTTGTAGTTTTGTATTTGTATGAGATTTTTTAAAACTTTCAAACAATTGTTGGTATAACTTGGATTTGTCTATTTGAAACGACATCTTAAACAATTCCACTTTGGTGAAAATGGATCAACGGTAACACAAATATTTACTTGCTTTGCTTTGCTTACACCACGTCAAATCGTCAATCGTACCGAAACGAAACTGATTGAAGAAATTCTAAGCGAGTACCTAAATGTACTCATTATTTATGGGAATCCCCGAATATGGGTTTTGTTTTCGAGCATAGACATTGTGTGGGTTGCCATATGTGTAAAAAAGTAAATAACTACTGCTGAAGTAATCACAATCTGTGTGGGTTGTCATATGTGGAAAAAAGTAAAGAACTACTGCTGACGTAATCACCATCTCCAACACCCCCCCCAATGTCATCAAAAATAAGCAAAGCAAAGACCCCCCCACCCCCCTATAGTGCTTACGTAATACTTGAACGGCCCCTAATGAAGTTTAGACAGATGCTTTATTTAGGCGGCGCCGTGAAGTATTCTTTGTTTTTAGTGTTTTTAGTAAGTTAAAAGGCTATTTTTGCATTTTTGTTTTCGATTCAGACTATAAAACATGCAGCAGTACAAGAGGGTGTAGGCAACATTATTAAAATGCTGCTCTCTGACAGGGCAACATCTTTTTTTAGAAAAGAAAATACCATTAATAGAGGTGGTCCTCTGTAATAAAATTCTGTACTATGACCTATCTTAAATGTGGTGTCCTCATCAAAAGAATTATGACCACAAGCCTGTCTTAAAAGTGGTGGTCTTCGTTAACAGAATTCTGCCCTTCGGTCTGTAAAAAAAGGTGGTCCCTTTAATATAATTCTGTCCGTGGCTCTGTCTTAAAAGTTGTGGTATTTTCATATAGTCTTTCATATGGTCTTTCGACATATCTTAAAAGTGCTTTCTTTTTCAAAAGAATTCTGCCCAAAGGCCTGTCATGAAAGCGGTGGTCTTCTATAATAAATCTCTCTCCAAAGGTCGGCCTTTAAGGGTAACGAAACAGTTTTACTTTTTTCCAGACACGAAATGCCATTAAACTGAACTGTATTCTAACTTAAAAGTGGGTCCCATTTTTTATTTAACTTGATTTCACTTTCACGTAATGCAATTTAAAGACAATAGACCAATTAAAGGTAAATTGCAAAATTCTTTAGAAATAAAAGGTTTACTCTAATAATTTGAATGTAGGTTTGTTACTTAAAGATTCTACTTGCATGTAATTTTCTTTAGACCAAACGTAGTCATCTTTAACAGCAGTCTATAAACTCTTCTCCTTTTTTTGTTGTTATAAATAAATGTACATAACATATGGGATATAGGAAATAATAGGAACACTTCGCTTCTGGGCGAAACCTATTCATGTAGTTGAGCTCTCTACCTTCGAGGTTGGGTTTAGTGCGGTCATAAACCTAGATGAGAACAACTGTTAGTTAACAGTTACGCCTAATAGGTGGCAATGCATTATATGCCGGTGCGGCATCTAGTGTTGTTAATATTAAAACTGTTCCTATGTTAACAGTTATAGAGAAATGTATCAGTGTTCCAACGTTGTTAACAGGATTTAAAAGTAGAAACACATTGGTTTCTATTATAGAACAAACATAAATACTAGTTCACAAATTTTGTCGAAGGGCTTTGCATAAAACTTTCTGGTGTAAGTTGGAGTCCTAAAAACAAAAAAAATATGGTAATTTTTTTACTCATAAAATTGTCGTACCCCCCAAACAAAATGTCCAAAATAAAAAAGATGAAAAATGATTTTTTGAATTTCGCCTAATTTTACAATGTGGATTATAATTTATACATACATATACATATGTACATATATATCCATAACTTTTTTTCAAATAAGCATTATTTTCTTTAGGAGCTTTCAAAAATGGAGGTAACAGATTTATTGCGATTTTTTTATGTTTTGCATTTTTTTTGGAAAATATTGTTGAAATTACAGTTTTTGGAAAATCCGTCGAATTTATATATTTTTTTTTCTTCAGAAAATTTTCAAAATATATATTTATTTTTCGAGAAAACTAATAAATAAAAATATAATATGATATAATTATTTAGAAAATTTCATAGAAATTTTATTTTATTTTTTTTTTAAGAAAATTCTACTGAAACTGAATTTCTTTAAAAATGTCAACAATTTTTTTTTGTAAACAATAAAATGTATACATATGTACATATGTATACATTTATATCCATAAATTTTTTTCAAATAAGCATTATTTTCTTTAGGAGCTTTCAAAAATGGAGGTAACAAATTTGTTGCGATTTTTTTATGTTTTGCATTTTTTTTGGAAAATATTGTTGAAATTACAGTTTTTGGAAAATCCGTCGAATTTATATATTTTTTTTCTTCAGAAAATTTTCAAAATATATATTTATTTTTTGAGAAAACTAATAAATAAAAATATAATATGATGTAATTATTTAGAAAATTTCATAGAAATTTTATTTTATTTTTTTTTAGAAAATTCTACTGAAACTGAATTTCTTTAAAAATGTCAACAATTTTTTTTTATCGATAAAATGTTGATTTTTCCGATTTTTTTCGAAATTTAATTTTTCTAGAAAGTTTTATCAATATTTTAATTTTACAGATAATTTTGTTAAAATTTTATTTTTCTCATAAAATTCAGCAAGATTTCAATCGTGTAGATAATTTCGTTAAAAATAATTTTTTCTGGAAAATTATATAAAAATATTTTTTTCTGGAAAATTATATAAAAATTAAATTTTTCATCAAAATTTAATTTTCCTGAATATTTTATCAAAATTTAATTTTTCCAGAAATTTTTTTTCTGAAAAATTTCATCAACATTTTTCTAGGAAATTTCAAATTTTCAAGAAAATTGCAATTTTCGATATTTCAAGAATTTTTTTTTTAGTTTCCTTTACTTTTACAATAATTTGTAGGAGTACATATATCAATAAGTTTTTTCAAAATAAGGGTGTTTTCTTTGTAGGAGTACATATATCCATAAATTTTTTTCAAAATAAGCAGTGTTTTCTTCTTTAGGATATTAGCTTTACAAAATTAGAACAATAATTTATTTATGTTTTTTATAATTTTTATGGAAAATATCATGTTTTTTTAAATTTCATAGAAATTGCATTTTTTTTTAAAATTTTGTTGAAATTACAGTTTTTAGAAAATCCGTCAAATTTATATATTTTTTTCTTCAGAAAATTCTAAAAATATATACATATGTTTTTTTATTTTAGAAAACTATCAAATAAATTAAAATATGTGAAATAATTATCTAGAAAATTTCATAGAAATTTTATTTTTTCTACAAAATTCAGCTAAAATTTTCCTTTTGATAAAATTAATTTTTTTAAACAATAGAAAGCCGATTTTCCAATAAATTTTTCGAGAATTATTTGTTTTGTCAATATATTACTTTTACCAAAAATTAATCTGGGACATATTAATAACATTTTATATTTCTAGCAAACTTCATAAAATTTTCTCTTTTCTAGAAAATTTCAATTTTCGATATTTAAAGAAAACTATTTTTTTGAGTTTTTAATAATAAATAATTTTTTATGGCGTTTTTTTTAATTTTTCAGAAAAATATCATAAAATTGTATTTTTGTTAGAAAATTTCATTGAAATGACATTTTTCTTGAAAATATCGTTGAGATATGGACGAAATTAATTATTTTTTATTTCTGCAGAAAATTTTCAAAACATGTATTTTTATTTTAGAAAACTAATAAATAAATAAAAATTTATGAAATAATCATGTAAACAATTTATTTTATTTTCTGGAAAATTCTGCTGAAACTGCATTTCTGTAAAAATTTTGACTAAATTAATTTTTCTTAAACAATGGAAAGTTGATTCTGCCTTAAAATTTTTTCAAATTTAATTTTTCTAGAAAGTTTCCTCAATATTTTAGTTTTACAGCCAATTTTGTTAAAATGTTATTTTTCCAGAAAAAATTCATCAACATTTCTATTGTGTAAAAAATGTTTGACAAAAATCCATTTTTCTGTAAAATTACATAAAAATTTAATTTTTCATCAAAATTTTATTTTCCAGAAACTTTTATCAAAATTGATTTTTCCCAGAAATGTTCGTTTTATTTTTTTTGTGGAAAAATTCTTCAACATTTCTCTAGGAAATTTCATACAAATTATCATTTTTCTAGAAAATTTAATTTTACGATTTTTCAAACAAAATAAACTTTTGTGGAGTTTCTTTACATTTACAAAAATGTATGCATATTTAATCCATAAATTTTTTCTTCGTTAGGATTTTAGCTTTCAACAAATAGATCAGTTAAATTTTTTGCGATATTTTTTTTAAACTTTTCCAGAAAATTTTATGCGATTTTTTTTAAAAAAAATTATCTAAGTAGCATTTTTCTAGAAAATCTCGTTGAAATAACATTTTTTAGAAAATCCGTCTAATTTGTTTATTTTTTTATTTCTGAAACTAAGAATTGAATAAAAACATATGAAAAAATTATTAGAAAATTTTGTAAAAAAATTTTTTAAAAAAATCTTCTGTAACTGCATTTCTTTAGAAATATGCGACAAAATGATGTGTTTAAACAATGGAAAGTTGATTTTCCGTTAAATTTTTTTTAATTTTTTTTCTAGAACGTTTCCTCAATATTTCAGTTTTACAAATAATTTTGTTAAAATTTTATTTTCCCAGAAAAACTCATCAAAATTTCAATTGTGTAAAATATTTCGTTAAAAATTAATTTTCTGGAAAATTAAATTTTTATGTAATTGAATTTTGCAGAAATTTTCATCAAAATTTCAATTGTGTGGACAATTTCATCAAAAATCAATTTTTCTGGAAAATTGTATATAAATAAATTTTTTTCATCAAAATTTAATTTTCCAAAAAATTTTAAAAACTTATTTTTTCCAGAAAATGTTCACATATTTTTCTGGAAATCTTTTTTTTTTTTTATTTAGAAAACTAATAACTTAATAAAAATATTTGAATGCAAGTTTTCTCAAAATATTAGTTTTTCACACAATTTTGATAGTTTTATTTTTTCTGAAAAATTTATCAAAATTTCAATTTTTTTTCACTTGTGGAAAATTTCGCTAAAAATCATTTTTTTGGAAAATTTTATAAGAATATATATTTTTTCCGAAAACTATCAAAATTGAAATTTTCCCAAAAAAATTTTTCAACACTTTATTTTTCCCGAAAATTACGTTCTTATTGTTTTCTGGAAAATTTCAACAACATTTTTCAAGGAAATTTCATAAAAACTTTCACTGTTCTAGAAAAATGAATTTTTCGATTTTTTTGGAGATTCCTTTACTTTTACTATAATTTATACATATACGAGTATCCATAAATTTTTTCAACTAATCATTGTTTTCTTGGTTGGGATGTTAGCTTTCAACAAATAAAACAATTATTTTTTTTATGGTTTTTTTAATTTCTATGGAAAATTTCATAAAAAGTATTTTTTTTTAAATTACATTGAAATTGCATCTTTCTTGAAAAAAACGTTGAAGTTACAGTTTTTAGAAAATACATCGAATTTATTTTTTTTTCTTCAGAAAATTGCCATATTTATAATTTAGAAAACTAATAAAGAAATAAAAATATGTGAAAAGATTATTTAAAAAATTTTGTAGAAATTTTATTTTTTTTTTAAAGACTATTGAAACTACTTTTCTTTAAAAAAAATTCGACAAAATTAATTATTTTAACGATGGAAAGTTGCTTTTTCCATAAAATTTTTTTATTTTTCTAGAAAGTTTCCTCAATATTTTAGTTTTACAGACAATTTTGTTAAAATTGTATTTTTCCAGAAAATTTCATCAAAATTTCAATTGTGTGAATTTGTTAAAAACATGAATTTTTCTGGAAAATTATATAAAAATTAAATTTGTCATCAAAATTTAATTTTCCTGAAAATTTCATGAAAATTGATTTTTTCCCAGGAAATTTCGTTCACGTTTTTTCTGGAAATTTCTAGAAAATGTAATTTTTCAATTTTTCAAGAAAATATTTTTTTTTAGTTTCACTTACAAAAAAGGCAATAAATATTTTCCACAATATTTTTACCAGTATTTTCTAAATTTGCCATTAATCTGTATATTAGACTTTAGTTATTCTTTATTTTATAATTTATAATTGTTGTAAATAAAAAAACGCACTTATGATCTATTGGTCGCTTCCGCAATATCCCTGATTTGCATAAGCTCCGCCTCGGTGATATGTTTAGACATTTCCCAGAATTCCTCAATACTCACAGACATTGAGGGATTATCACAACCCAGATCAGATGAACTACCTTCCAGAGAACTAACATCCAGTGTAGAACTAAGTTTCCTCAATAATATCGTTGAAGATTTTCTCCGATACGTATTTGGCGTTGGAATCCTTCTGACTTTCGGTTGTTCATCGTTACAAAAGTGGATATTGAGGAAACACATTAGGACTCCACTACTCAAAGCGATCGAAGCGAAAATCGTGATGGGCAATAGGCGATGCACTTTGATGAGGACCAGAGTAAAAGGAGCTATGCAGAGCCAAAAACGACTGAAACATGCGGTGGAGGCCATAAGTAGAGGCCTCTTCTCCGGGGAGACCAATTCTCCAGAACATGCCGTTAAAATGACCAATGAGGCTGAGTTTACCAATTTGAGGATAAGCCAAAATAGCATTTCGTAGGCTCCCTTGTGCGATTCTTTAACTGGAGGGATGGAAGAGGAAATATGGCTGTATTTTAATTATAATTTTAAATTGTCCACCACTTACTAGTATTGGGTATAAACCATATAAAGTATGTAATGACACCAGCAATTGTCATCAAATATCCAGACCATAGCCAACGATGTCTGGTGTAAAGTATAAGACAGAGCCCCAAAAATATACCCAACATTTCTGCAAATCCTAGAAAATCAATAATTCTTTATTTATAATCAAATCATTAGACATCATTCTACTCCTTTACACACCCAAACATGATGTATTCACATGTAATTTATTCACATCCACAAATCGAATCATTATCACCATTACACTGTAAATAACCACAGAGACGGCCCAGGCCCAATGTATTAGTATTATAAAACTCCGCGGGGTTTTGCCATCCCACAATGTCCAATAGTGTGGAGTTGGTTTATTTTGCAAATCAGTGGCCAGATGGAGCAAACGTTGCTCCATATCCAGAGGTATTGTACGATTATTGAAGGCGGCCGATTCTAATAACAGCTTTAGAGTGGTATCAATCTTGCCGTGTCTCAAGAGCCATCGCGGGCTATCGGATATCCATCTGGAAGGATTTTGAGGAAACAACAAAAATTAATTAATACAAAAAATATTTTTCTGGAATTTTTCGCCAAAATTGCATTTTTCAAAAAAAATCGTCGTAATTTTATTTTCGAAAATTAATTTTTATAGAAAATTTCGTCAAAGTTCCATAATTCTAGAAAACGTCGTCAAAATTTCATTTTTCTAAAAAAAAATTTTCGAAGTTAATTTCTTCTACAAAATGTCGTTGAACTCTCAGAATCCTCAAAAACAAATTTAACATTTTATTTTTCTGGAAATTTTCGTTTTTATATATACAAAAATTCGTTGAAATTGCGTATTTGTCGAAAATTCCGTTGAATTGATTTATTTATTTCGTCTTTCAAAATGTATTTTTTTGTTGAAAATAATATGAAAATTTCGTCGATGTCAGTTATTCTAGAAATTTCTTTACTTTAATAAGTTCATAAAAAATAAAGAAAAAATTTAAAATTGTTCGTGAAAATTATATTTTTCTAGAAAATTAATTTCTTTAAAAAAATTTTGCCAAATTAAATTTCATATTTCTAGAATATTTTATAAAATTTCATGAAAAACCTATTTTTCGTGAAAATTTCACAATTATTTTTTTTACGAAATTTCATCAAAATTCCATTTTTCAAAAATATTTCATGTTTCTAGAAAATGCCATGAAAATTAATTTTTTTTAAGAAAACTGATTTGCTGGTAGAAAAATGCTTTTTTTAGAAAAATAAATTTTTAAAAAAAATTAAATGTCAACATTTTCTAGGAATATAGAATTGTGATGAAATATTCTAGAAAAATGAAAAAATGTCACCAAAATATTAATTTTAAGAAGAAAAAATTTGCCAAAATTTCTAGGAAAATTAAATTTTCATGAAATTTACAAAAATTTTTAGATCGTGAAAATAAATGAAATTTTCTAATAAATTTTTTTAGAAAAATACATTTTTGGAAATTTTTTTTAAAAAAATTAAATGTCAAAATTTTGTAGAAAAATTAAATTTTTTCTAAATTTACAAGGGAAATAGTGATGCAATATTCTAGAAAATTGAAAAAAATTCACCAAAATATTATCTTTAAGAAAAAAAAAATTGCCAAAATTTCTAGGAAAATTAAATTTTCATGAAATTTGAAAAAAATATGTACAGATAATATCGTGAAAATAAATGAAATTTTCTAATAAAATTAGTTTTTAAGAAAAATTAAATTCTGGTGAAATTTTCTAAAATCATGACATTTTGATGATATTTTGTAGAAAAATTCAATTTGTAATAACATTCTGTAAATAAGTAAAATTTTGATGCAATTTTCTAATAAAATAAAAAGTTTTTAAATCAAATTATATTATAAATAAATAAAATGTTCTTGAGATTTTCTAGAACAACTAAGTCTTGATAAATTTTTCTAGAACAATTTTGTAAAATATAAAATTAAAAGTTTTTAGAAAAATTAAATTTTAATATTATTTTCTAATTCTCAAATAATTATTTTAGAAGAATGCAATATTGATAAAATTACTAACAAAATATTTTTTTTTAGAAAAATGAAATTATGATGAGATTTTGTAAATAAATAAAATTTTGATGAAATTTTCTAATAATGTTAAATTTTTTCTAGAAATTCTTTAGAAAAATTTTTGCCAAATTAAAATTTTCTGGACATAAAATACATCGTCGAATTGTTCTAGAAAATTGTAATTTGACAAAATTTTCTAGAAAAATTTGAATTCTGTAAAAATTTTATTTTTTTTTGTAAAAATATTTCGACGAAATTGCATTTTTCTAGAAAATTTTTTCAAAAATTCGTATTTCTAAAATATTTCATAAACTTTAATTATTTTATAAAATTTCATAAAAAATCAATTTTGCTTGAAAATTGCACAAAAATATTTTGTTTACAAAATTTCGTCAAAATTCTATTTTTCTAGAAAATGCCATCGAAATGAATTTTTTTTAGAAAATTGATTTTTTATACAAAATTTTTACTTATTTTAAAAATGCTTTTTTTAGAAAAATATTTTAAAAAAATTAAATGTAAAATTTTTCTAGAAAAATTAATTTGGATATATGTATTGTAGACCTTTTTGTTGTTATGATTGGATTGTTTGTTCGGCTTGAGGTCCGTAATAAATAAAAGACAATACTTTTATTTTTTATTTATTTTTCTTTATTTGCCCAAAATTTTGACAAAATTTACTAGGAAAATAGTGATGAAATATTCTGAAAATGTCACCAAAATATTAATTTTAAGAAAAAGAAAAATTTCTAGGAAAATTAAATTTTCATGAAATTTAAAAAAAAAAATATTAACAGATAATAAAGGAAATTTTCTAATACAATTAGTTTTTAAGAAAAATTAAATTCTGATGAAATTTTCTAAAAACATGACATTTTGATGATATTTTGTAGAAAAATTCAATTTGTAACAACATTCTGTAAATACGTAAAATTTTGATGCAATTTTCTAATAAAATTAAAAGTTTTTTAGACAAATAAATTTTTATGGCATTTTAGGAAAAATCAAATTTTATTATAAAAAAATGACATTTTCGTGAGATTTTCTAAAAATAAGATCACAATTCCTAGAAAAATTCAAAAATTAAAAAATTTAGAAAAATTCATTTTTAATGACATTTTCCAGAAAAGTATAATTTGACGAAATTTTCTAGAAAAAAACAATTGACATTTTCTAGAAAATTCATGTTTTGGTTAGATCAAAATAATAAATTTTCTAGAAAAACTAATTTAAAAGAAATTTTTTTAACTTATTTAATTTTGATAAAATTTTGAAAAAAAAAATTTTTTTTCTTCTAAAAAAATGATATTTTGACGAAATTTTATAGAAGAATTGAATTTTTAAACATTTTGTAAATAAATATTTTTTTTACATTTTCAATACAAATATGATGCAATTTTTTAGAAAATTTAAATGAAGTCAAAATATTTTTAAAAAATTTATATTGAATTTCCAATATTTTTCTAAGAAATTACAAAATTTCCAACAATATAAAATTTTTTCTAGAAATTCTTTAGAAAAAATTTTCCAAATTAAATTTTTCTGGACAAAAAAATGATTTCTGTAAAAATTTTATTTTTTTGTAAAAAGATGTCGGAAAAATTGAATTTTTCTAGAAAAATTTGTCGAAATTTCATATTTCTAGAATATTTGATAAAGTTTAATTATTATATAAAATTTCATTGAAAATTGCACAAATATTATTTTTTACGAAATTTCATCAAAATTCTATTTTTCAAGAATATTTTATATTTCTAGAAAATGCCATGAAAATTGATTTTTTTTACAAAATTCATGTTTTATTAGAAAATTTGTATAAATTTAAAAAAAGCTTTTTTTAGAAAAATAATTTTTGGACAAATTTTTTTAAAAAAATTAATTGTCGTCAAAATTTTCTAGAAAAATTAAATTTATACAAAATTTTCTAGGGAAATAGAATTGTGATGAAATATTCTAGAAAATTAAAAAGATGTCACCAAAATATTTATTTTAACAATATTTTATCAAAATAACAATTTTCTAGAATATGTCATCTTAATTCTAATTTTCTAGAAATTCCGCCCAAATGTTTTTTTGTAGAAAATTTTAAGATCTATTCTAGAAAAAAAATAATTTTAATGACATTTTCTAGAAAAATTAAATTTTTAGGACATATTTTAGAAAAGTACAATTTTAATGAAATTATGAAGAAACATTTTAATTTTGGTGACATTTTTAAGATTTATAAATATGTATGTATCTAAGAAATTTTCTAAAAATAATCACAATCCCTAGAAAAATGCAACTTTTATTGAAATTTCCTAGAAAAAATTAAATTTTAATAACATTTTGTACACAAATTTAACTTTGATGACATTTTCTAGAAAAATTATTTGTTTAGTAAACTGTGACAAACATTTTATAGAAAAATGAAATATGCTAGAAAAATACAATTTTGTTAACAGTTTGTAAATAAATAAAAATTTAATTTTTTAGCAATATTGAATATTGCTTAAAATTTTCTAAAAAAATCAATTTGTTGACATTTTCTAAAATGGGAAAATGTGATGTAATTTTCGAGAAAGTTCAGCACTGATGAATTGTTTTAGAAAAATTTAATTTTAGAAATATTTTTTAGAAATAAAAAAATTTTGATAACATTTTTAAAAAAATCTAGAAAATTTCAATTTAAATGACATTTTCCAGAAAAATATAATTTGATGAAATTTTCTAGAAAGAGGCAATTTTGTTAATTGTAGAAATATTAAATTTTGATAATATTTTCAAAAAAATCTCGAAAAATTAAATTTTAATGACATTTTCCAGAAAAATATATTTTGATGAAATTTTCAAGAAACAAGTAAGAAAGTTTCAGTCGGGTAAACCGACTAAGGTATACCCTCACTTTGTGAGTAATGTAATATATAACATTACACCAATAAATCTGTCAATTTGTGTGGGAGGTACCAGAAGGGGTTTTCCAAATACACATATTTTTCGGTAAACAGTACATTCTTAAATACATTGCATTGTGCTGAACTATAAGCGTTTGTGTGCACTGGTATATTAAAGTTACGAGCTATGTAATTTTGGTATGATTTGGTCATTTTGTGTGGGAGGTACAAAAAGGGCGGGGTGATAACGCCCACTTTTTACCGGACTATAGGCGCTACAAAAACATTATACTGTAGAAAATTTCAAGCATTTTTATGCACTTGTATTAAAGTTATAAGCAGTTAAATTTTGATGCAAAATGGTCCATTTGTGTGGGAGGTACCAAAAGGGGCATGCCAACTTCACCCATTTTTCTCGAGTTAATAGCGACTAATATACTAATATTATGTGCAGAATTTCAAAAGATTCGAATAAGTAGTATAGACATTATTAAAGAGTCAATATTTCACTAAATTTTAACCCTTTGTGTGGGAGGTACTAGAAGGAGTAGACCAATATGGCCCATCTTCGAACTCATCCGGAGATAGATCAAAATATTACCACATACCAAATTTGAAGTCAATCGGTTACTCCTTTCGAGAGTTATCGTGCGCACCAGCCAGCAGACAGACAGACAGACAGACAGACAGACAGACAGACGGACGGACATTGCTCATTCGACTTAAAATGACCCAAAACGGATTTCCTCCGAACATACTTAGGGTCTTAGATCACTCCTTCGATGTGTTACACTTTTTTCCGTAGCAAATGATATATACCCTCGTCACACTAAAGTGAGGGTATAAAAAGCAATTTTGATAAGTGTTTGGGAAACGCTCAGTTTTTGATGACATTTTCTAGAAAAATGCTTTGGTTAGAAAAAAAATATAAATTTTTTTAGTCATTTTCTAAAAAACGCAACAATTTTGAAATTTTCTAGAAAAATTAAATTTTTATGAAATTTTGTTAACTGAATTAATTTTGATAAAAAAATAAAAAAAAAAAAAATGTCTTCAAAAAAATTGTATTTTGACGAAATATTATAGAAAAATTGAATTTTTTGACATATTGTAAATAAATATATCTTTTTAAATTTTCAATACAAATTAGATGAAATTTTCTAGAAAATTTTATTTAAATCAAAATATTTTTCAAAAATTTATTTTGAAAGACCAATATTTTTCTAGGAAATTGCAATTGCGATTAAATTTCCTAGACGAAATGAAATTTTATGAAATTTTTTTTTGGAGGAAAGCCATTTTCTGGAAAAAAACAATTTTCATTAAATATTCTAGAAAAAAAGTAATTTCGATAAATGTAAAAAACAATTTTCATTAAATATAAAATATAAACATAAAAAAAAAAACAATTGTCAATTTTGATAATTTTGTGTGAATAAATCGATTTTGTATCTCAGTATCTTAGGCTGTACTTACCTATGTGGGAAAACCAGCAAAAGTAGCGAAGATGATATTACCACATATAAATAGCTCCAGCTATCAAAGAATATGGAAATACCCGGCAGGAGAATTAGACCAATGGATGAGAATAACTCGGATAAGGTAATGACAATAGTTCGGGCCTTACCGGCGGTTATATCAGACACTAAAAGAGCAAAATCTATTAAGTTTCATATAAATATTGGCATTTGTATTATAGTTACATATCATTTGTCCGGAAGTATACATGAAGGCACAAAACACCGAAGTCAGACAGCGATAGTAGACATGTAACATGAAAGTGGACACCAGTCCGGTCATATTGCCACATACGATTTGTCCAATCATGCCATACAGCATCAATCTCTTTGGGCTTACACTGGAAGAGAGTGAGAAAGAAAGATAATATTTATATTGTAAATAAAGCTCTACATGCAGAGAAAAATTGTAGTTAACATAATCATATAATGTAATGTTTATAAAAAACAGCATATTATGGAAAAAGAGGCCTAATATTAAAGAAGTATAAAAAAAATATTTTTTCAAATTTTCGATATAGAGAATTTTTCTTAGTTCGAACCGGAAATCCATAACGAACTCTTTAATTTAGTAAAGAGTTCGTTATATCCAAGTTTTTTAGCACATCTTGTTATTGTGCAAAAAAACATATAAGTATTTAGTATATTTATATTATATTATATTATCACTTTATAGAACAATGGAAGATGTTCAAGAAAGAAGGATTAAGAATTAAGTTTGCTAGACAAACGAAATTTGGCGAAGTTTCTGGAAAAAACTATTTTAAAAAATTCTATACAGATAAGATTTTGATAAATAAGAACATTAAGTTACATTAAGTTTATTATAATTTTAATTGTAATAAATAAATAAAATTTTTCCAGAAAAATGCAATTGTGATGAAATTTTCTAGAAAAATTACATTTTGATAACATTTAGTAAATAAGTAAAATTTTGATGCAATTATCTAATAAAGTAGTTTTTAGAAAAATTAAATTTTGATAATTTTTTTTTTCGAAAAAATTAATTTTGATAAATTTTTTAAATAAATAAAATATTCTAGAACAATTAAATTTTGACGAATTTTCTAAAAAATCCAATTTGATAAACTTTTTTAAGAAATAAATACATAATTAATTGTTTTTGCAAAACTTCAAATTTAATAATATTTATTAGATAACAAAATTTTTTTTTAAGAAAATGAAATTTTTCTAGAATTTTCCAAAAAATTATAATTAATCAGAATTTTCTAGAAATTTTTTATGAAAAAGCAATTTTGATAATATTTTGTAAATAAATAAAATTTAAAAAAAAAATTTAGAAAAATGTAATTTTCCTGAAATCATCTAGAAAAATTAAATTTTTTGAATAAATGAAATTTAGATGACATTTTCTAGAAAAAAATCAGTTTTGCAATATGTAAAATTTTCAATGCAATTATGTAATATATATCAACATTTTTACAAAAATAAAATTTTGATGAAATTTTTTAGAAAAATTTAATTTTGATAAATTTTGTAAATAAATAAAATTTTGCTGAAATTTTCTAATAAAATGAAATTTTGATGATATTTTCTAGAACAAATAAATTTTGATAAATTTTCCAGAAAAATTATGTTTTCTAGAAAAATTAAATTTTAATAATATTTCGTAAATAAATACAATTTTGATAATTTTTTTTCGAAAAAATTAATTTTGATAAATTTTTTAAATAAATAAAATATTCTAGAACAATTAAATTTTGATGAATTTTCTATAAAAAAAACAATTTGATAAACTTTTAAAAAAAAAATTCATAATTAATTGTTTTTGCAAAACTTCAAATTTAATAATATTTTTTAGATAACAAAATTTTTTTTTAAGAAAATGAAATTTTTCTGGAATTTTCCAAAAAAAAAAAATATAAAATTATCCGAATTTTCTGGAAATTTTTTATGAAAAAGCAATTTTGATAATATTTTGTATTGCAATATGTAAAATTTTCAATGCAATTATGTAATATATATTAACGTTTTTAGAAAAATTAAATTTTGATGAAATTTTTTAGAAAAATTTAATTTTGATAAATTTTGTAAATAAATAAAATTTTGATGAAATTTTCTAATAAAATGAAATTTTGATGATATTTTCTAGAACAAATAAATTTTGATAAATTTTCCAGAAAAATTAAGTTTTTTAGAAAAATTTAATTTCAATAATATTTCGTAAATAAATAAAATTTTGATAATTTTTTTTTCGAAAAAATTAATTTTGATAAATTTTTTAAATAAATAAAATATTCTAGAACAATTAAATTTTGATGAATTTTCTAAAAAATCCAATTTGATAAACTTTTTTAAGAAATAAATACATAATTAATTGTTTTTGCAAAACTTCAAATTTAATAATATTTATTAGATAACAAATTTTTTTTTTAAGAAAATTAAATTTTTCTAGAATTTTCCAAAAAAATATAAAATTATCCGAATTTTCTAGAAATTTTTTATGAAAAAGCAAATTGCTTATAATATTTTGTAAATAAATAAAATTTAAAAAAAAAATTAGAAATATGTAATTTTCCTGAAATCATCTAGAAAAATTAAATTTTTTGAATACATGAAATTTAGATGCCATTTTCTAGAAAAAAAAAATCAGTTTTGATACATATTGTAAATATGTAAAATTTTTAATGCAATTATGTAATATATATTAACATTTTTACAAGAATAAAATTTTGATGAAATTTTTTAGAAAAATTTTATTTTGATAAATTTTGTAAATAAATAAAATTTTGATGAAATTTTCTAAGAAAATGAAATTTTGATGATATTTTCTAGAACAAATAAATTTTGATAAATTAAGTTTTTTAGAAAAATTTAATTTAAATAATATTTCGTAAATAAATAAAATGTTGATGAAGATTCTAGAGAAATTAAACTTTGTTGAAATTTTCAAGATAAACGAAATTTTGATAACATTTTCTAAAAAAAATCAATTTTGATAACATTTTGTAAATAAATAAAATTTCATGATATTTTCCAATAAAATTAAATTTTTTAGAACAAGTAAATTTTTATGAAAATTTCTAAACAAAAAACCTTTAAAAACGTTTTGTAAATAAATAAAATGTTGATGAAACTTCTAAATTTTTGTCTGAAATTTTCTAGCAGTATCAATTTTGATAACATTTTGTAAAAAATTAAAAGTTTTTTAAAAAAAGTAATTTTGTGAATTTTTTAGAAATTGGAAAATATAAATTTTGCTTAATTTTTTTTTTTAGAAAAATTAAATTTTTTATCAAATTTGATAGAAAAATAAATACTGATGCAATTTTTTATAAAAAAAAATTAGAAACATTTAATTTTGCTAAAATTTTCTAGAAAAATAAATTTAACTCATCTAGAAAATGCGATTTTGATAACATTTTTTAAAAAATAAAATTTTATGTTTTTAGAAAAATGCAATTATAATAATATTTTTTAAATAAATACAATTTTGATGAAAGTTCCTAATAAAATTAATTGTTTAGACAAATAAATTTCTTTAGAAAATGCAATTTCGATAACATTTTATAAATAAATTAATTAATTTTGTTCAGGAAAATTACGTTTTGTGGAAAATGAAATTTTTATGAAATTTTATAATAAATTTGCGTTTTTTAGAAATATTAAATTATTGAGAAATTTCTTGAAAAATTTAATTTTTATGAAATGTTTCTAAGAAAATTCAATTTTCAAAATATTTTGCAAATAAACAATAAAAAAAATTTTGCATAAAAAATATTTTTTTAGAAAATTAAATTTTGCTGAAATTTAGTAGAAAAATAAAAATTTTTATAAATATGTAAAAATCTTCGAAATTTTCTACAAAATTAAAAGCTCTTAGAAATAATTTATAAAAATTAATCTTTTAAAAAATTGTCTTTAAAATGAAATTTTTTAGAAATATTATATTTTAATGAATTTTTCTGTGAAAACACAGTTTTGATAACATTCTGCAAAAAAAAATCCAAGTTTTTTTAAAAAATACAATTTCAATAATATTTCGTTTTTAGAAAAATGAAATTTTCATAAAATTTGGTAAAATTTTCTTATAAATAAAATTTTGTTGAAATATTAAATTTTTATGAATGCATCTAAAAAGATTAAATTTTGATATCATTTTGTAAAAAATAAAACAAAGTTTTTTGGAAAATTCAATTTTAATCATATTTCGTAAATATTAGAATTTGGTTTTATTTAACTTAATTGATATAATTATTTGCCATTAAATAAATAGCCAAGCTTGAGGTCATCATTTATAACTAATAACCTAGAGCTTTCGTAAATAAATAAAATGTTAATGAAATTTTTAGAAAAATTAGAATTTTGATGATATTTCTAGAAAAATTAGAATTTTGATGACATTTCTAGAAAAATGTGATTTTTATTTTTTAATAAAATTTAATTTTGATGAGATTTTGTAGAAAAATGGAATTTTAATAACTTTATGTAAATAAATCAAATGTTGATGACATTTTTGATATTTGGCTAAAATTAAAATTTTAGAAAAATTTAATTGATTGAATTTTTTTAGAAAAAATAAATTTTAATAAAATTTTGTAAATAAATAAATTTTGATAGAATTTTGAAACAAAATTAAATTTTTTAAGAAATGAAATTGTTTTTTTGAATTTTGTATATAATTAAATTGTTTGACATTATCTAATAAAGTAATTTTTTTAAGAAAAATAAAATTAAAATTTTGAATAATTTTAAAAACAAGATTTGTTGAAATTTTCTAGACAAGTTTACTTTTGATGAAATTTTCTGTATATTTTTGTATCATTTAATTGTAGACCTGCAGAATTGATTTAATTTTCGGATAGTTCGACTTGAGGTTCTTTGCTGGAAATTAAAACTCGTTAATTTTTCATTTTAATTAATTTATTTTTCATACAATATTTCGACTAAAATGTTACGTCATCTTCAGGGATATGGAAATTATCACAAATTAAAGAACTCGACTGTCTTCTAGGAGTGATTGGTCAACTTTGGATATAAAAATTTTAACGATATTTTTTAAAAAAATAGTATTCTTGGAAAACAGAATTTGTATAAATAAAAAATATTAATTTCATTTTACATGAAATTTGCCGGATACACAATTTTTTATATTTTTAGAAAAATATTTTTTCAAAAATATCATAAAAAATCAAAATTAAATTTTAATAATTCTAAAAATTTTTAGAAAAAAAAATTTGAATTTTTAGAAAAAAAAAATTTAAATTTTTAGAAAAAAAATTTTGAATTTTTCTGAAAAAAAATGTCGAATTTTTTCTGAAAAAAAAAATTTGATTCTAGAAATTTCAGCAAAATTTTAATTTTTTATAAAAATTTTATTTTTTTATTTATTTTACTTATTTACAAAATATTATCACCAAATTTTAAAAACTTATTTTTTTATTAATATTTGGTATTTTTTTTTATTAATTTATTAATATTTATTTCTAGAAATTTTCATCAAAATTTAATTTTTCTAAAAAACGGAATTTTATTAGGAAATTTCATCACAATTGAATATTCCAGAAAATACAATTTTCCTTAAAAATATTCTTTAATTAGAAAATTTGATCAAAATTTTATTTTCTACTATCATCACATAAAAATTTCATTTCTCTAAGAAAACTAAAATTATAATTTTGAAAATTTTAAATTAAATTAATTTGAAATTTTCTTAAAAAAATTAAATTTTCTAGAAAAAATGCACTTCTGATGAAATTTTCAGGAAATAATAAATTTTAACATATTTTAGGAAAACAAAATTTGTAGAAATAATATTTATTTTTGACGAGATTTTCTAGTAAAGTTAAATTTTGATGACATTTTCTAATAAAACCTTTTTCTTAAATAAGAATTTCGATGGAGTTATGAAGAAAAATTAAGTTTTGATGAAATTTTCTAAAAAAAATTTAAATTTTTTACAAAAAATGTGGAACTAAAATACTTTTTTTCAACCGAGTTTTAACGAATTATTCTAAAAAATGTAAATTTGATGATAACATTTTGTAAAGACATAACATATAAATGAAATTTTCTAATAACATAGTTTTTTTTAGAAAAATTTAATTTTGTGAAATTTTTTTACAAAAAAATATTTTTCTAATTTTTCTAAAAGATTTATTTTTATTAGTAAATTCCATAAAAATTTTATTTATTTACAAAATGTTATCAAAATTGCATTTTTGTAGAAAATTTCCTCAACATTGCATTATCTAAAAAAAATAAATTTTATTAGAACATTTCATCAAAATTTTATTTATTTACAAAATATTATTAAAATCACTATTTTCTATATATTTTATCAAAATTTAATTTATGTAAAAAATTTCCTTAAAATTTGTTTCTTCTCATAGAAGTTAATCAAAATTTTATTTATTTCAGAAATAACTACTTGTTATTAAAATTGGATTTTTCTAAAAAAAACGTAAAATCTATTTTTTACAAAATGTTACAAAATTACATTTTCCAAAAGAATTTAATCAAATTAAATATTTCTAAAAAAATTAATTTATTAGAAAATTTTCCAAAGCTATTTTTTCTGGAAACGAAATATTATTAAAATTGTATTTTTCTAAAAAATTAAATTTTTCCAAAAGAATTAATCATAATTTGATATTTCTAAAAAAATCACATAAGAAAATTGTACCAAAATTTTATCAAAATTTAATTTTTCTAAAAATTTCACCAAAATTTGATTTTTTTATAAATTAAATTAAATTTTTTGTTACAAAATAACTTTTTTAAAAAATTAATTTTTTCTAAAAACTTCTATTTTTTTTTTGAAGATTTCGAAGTTTTTTTTTAAGTTTTTTTCAAAATGTTACATTTTTTTAAAAGATTAAATTTTTATAAAAACATTTTTTTTTAGAAAATTTCGAAGTTTTTTTCACAAAATGTTAATAAAATTGCATATTTCTTATAAATTAAATTACATCATCAAAATTCCATTTGTTTTATAAAATTTCAACAAAATTTATTTAAAAAAAAAAAAATTTAGCAGAATTTTAATTTTTCTAAAAAACTAATTAGCTGCTCCCATTTATTGACGGAGTATTTTGCCCAATGGTGCCGATGAGATGAGCTTTGTGGCTTTCGAAACGATATCGTCCAATCTTTATTTCACACATTTCCGGTTCTTCTTTTTCAAAGAAGGATTTATTTTTATTAGTAATTCCATAAAAATGTTATTTATTTATAAAATGTTATCAAAATTGCATTTTTGTAGAAAATTTCCTCAACATTATAAATTTTATTAGAACATTTCATCAAAATTTTATTTATTTACAAAATATTATTAAAATCACAATGTTAATTCATTAAAATTTAATTTATCTAAAAAATTTCCTCAAAATTTAATTTTTCTACTTATAGAAAGTTCATCAAAATATTATTTATTTAAGAAATATTTATTATTAAAATTGGAATTTTCCAATAAAATTTAAAATTTATTTGTTTCAAAATGTTATCAAAATTACATTTTCCAGAAGTATTTATTCAAATTTAATATTTCAAAAAAATTTTATTTATAAGAAAATTTTCCAAAATGTATTTTTTCTGGAAACGAAATATTATTAAAATTGCATTTTTCTAAAAAATTATTTTTTTCCAAAAGAATTCATCATAATTTAATATTCCTAAAAAAAATCATTTATAAGAAAAATTTACCAAAATTTAATTTTTCTTAAAAATTTCACCAAAATTTGATTTTTTTATAAATTAAATTAAATTTTTTGTTACAAAATAACTTTTTTAAAAAATTTGTTTTTTCTAAAAACTTTTATTTTTTTTGAAGATTACGAAGTTTTTTTTTAATTTTTTTTCAAAATGTTACATTTTTTTAAAAGAATTCATCAAAATTTAATATTTCTAAAACATTCATTATAAGAAAATTTCACCAAAATTTTCTAAAAATTTCGCCAAAATTTAATTGTTCTACAAATTAAATTATATATTTTCTACAAAATTAATTTGTTCTAAAAACTTTTAATTTTTTAAAAAATTTAGAAGTTTTTTTTAACATATTTATGAAATATTTTCCAAATTGCATTTTTCTAGAAGAGTTCAAAAAGAAGAAAAGTCAAAATTGAATATTTCCAGAAAATGTCATCAACATATGATTTATTTACAAAATATTATCAAAATGTAATTTTTCTTAAAAATGTTAACAAAATTTATTTTTTCTTGAGTTTTAGAAAAATTAAATTTTTAGAATATTTCCAAGTTTTTTTCACAAAATTGTAATCAAATTGCATTATTCTAGAAAATGTCATCAAAATTCTATTTTTCTATAAAAGGTCAGCAAAATTTATTTTTTTTAAAAAATATTTTTTCAAGAAAATTTTAATTCACACATTTCTTATTCTTCTTTTTCAAAGGTTTGTTTTCTGTTCTGAAAAATCAACCAGATCAACAAAAAAAAAAAACAATAATAAAAATATTATTTCGTTGGTTCGATAATCAGGCTCAAGGCCAAAGGATTTTTTGTTATTTTATCTTTATTTGTTTATTTTTCCTTATTTAACTCAATATTTCGTTCTTAATCTAAGAACATCATCAGAAGAAAGTTACAAATAAAAACAAATGAAAATGAAAATAATTTCAAACGCAGAACAGCCCTTTGTCGTCGTCATCAATAAACAAATGAAAAATAAGCAAAAAATCCTATGGCCTTGGACTTGATTATCAAACTAACGAAATTATAGTTAATAATTAAGGTCGATTAGCAAAAATAAAAAGTAAATTAATAATAAAAATATTTTTTATATTTGAATTTTAATGGATTTGTCAAACAAACATTAATTTTTGATAAAATTTTCTAAAAAATAAATATTGATGAGTGAAAGTGGATTTTTGCTTTCTGTTCGCATATAATGGAAAAGTTCCCATTTTTATAAATGGTTTTTTGTCCTATTCAACCCTTAAGTACTTTTGTATTTCTATGTATATTTTAATGTAAAAATGCCGTGAATGCAAATTTTTGACAGTTCTGTATGTATCTCGGATATTTAAATCTTTGTCTAAAACTATAAAAAAAGACTTATTTCCTGAGAATTCGTTATAACCGTACTTGACTCTAATATAATTATTTATCGTTTATAATAACTATATTATTCCCTGCAAATATGATTGCGGTCACCATCACTTTTCTCTATTTGTATAATGTTCAATGCTTTTTCTTACCTTTTCAAAATCTTCATGGCCAATAAACCACCCACCAATGCTCCAAAGGCATGAAAACACTGCGTTACGGATACCAGCAATTGTCGCGAACACACCAAATCGAATTGAGTGACCAATGATTTGTATTCCGAAATATGTTCAAAATGATCACAGGGTATAATGAGATCGGCACTTTGATGACGCAAAGGTTTGTCAAAGGGATTTGAATAATTGGACATGTCACTGCCATTAGAAGTTTTATGAATATAGCACTGGCTTATGCGGAATTCACGATCCGTCTTCTGTTTACCCTCCTCCAAGAGTGGGTATGACCTATGTATCCATGCCTCGGCGAGAGATTGAGAACTATTCTCCAATCCATTGACTTGCAGCGAAGGTTTGCAATAATAATCCGTTTTCTGTGGAAGTGGGGCTGTATAAATGACACAGGCCATAAACCATGAGGTGGGAATTTTACACAAAAACACTAAAATTATGGTACGCAATTGCCAACGTCCAAAGTTGCCCGTGATTGTGTGAACGATATCTTCATTATCGATTTTGGTCATTTTTCGAGCGCCACAACTAAACCGATCCGACGTTTCTTAAACAACAGTCTACTCTCTACTGGAGAGCTCTGCCAGTGTCTATGGAAAATTATTGAGATATCGTCTAGCCGTAATATTGATCGTAGAAATTAATCTGTAATTTGTGCTAATAAATTAAATTTTGCTCAGAATGTGAATTCTAAATATGGATATTTATATATTGACAAATAAAAAGGTGTTAATTCGTAAGATCGAATATTTGTATATAGCTACTCGAGTTAATGGAGATGTAAACTCAATACTATTGTCACTAATGGATTAGTTCATTAGCCTGAATGGAAAATAGTAATTCAGCGGGATATAATAAATAAATACTGTTAATCCCAGGTTGTTACACTCTCACTTTAGTTTGGGCATGGTATATACAGTGCGTAAAGATTGGATAGGATCACCTCAATGTTGCGCGCAATAACTATTGCATTTATGTGTGTACTTCCCGAAGAGGTATAACACATATGTTGAAAAGAGCATATTTTTTCTTTAGAAAGAAACAAATTTTGTGCTGGCCATTTGAAGTTCACCGTAGTTTCTGAATGTTTTTTCTTAATTGCAGCAAAAAAATCCTCTAACAATCCTGTTCGATAACAAATACCATGTGTAACAGTGAAAAAAATACACGGACTTGACAGCATAGGTTCGATTCTACTACCAAAACGTAGTATAACCCTATACTTGATTTGGCCTCGATTAGTGATTCTGAAAATCAGTGGGCCCCTCCAAAAAGGTGTCCTCAATGTTTGTCCAATAGCTAATTCAAACTTAGAGATACCGCTTAACAAATTTGGCAATAACTAAGAATATGCTGAACAATGTTTGTTAACATTTTATGTCCAAGAAATTTTTTTTCTTCACTTTTTTTGAAGAAGTGATGGAAAATAATTTTTTTCACTCTTATCAGCATAACTTAAAGGGGCTCCTAATTTTTCACGAACAATAATTGACAAAATTGTAGCCACGGTAGATCTGAAAAACTTTTGTGAACATATCAATAATCTAAAAGTGTCTAGGCACGCTTAATAGCTCATAAGGAAGAGCGCCCCAGTAGGCGAGTTGGTAGCGTACTCGCCTATGAGTTTGGGGGTTGTGGGTTCGATTCCCACCAGAGGCTCTGGTCTGTCGCTGCAAAATTTAGCCATATGGTCTTTGTAACCCGGCCTTTCCCTGGACCTTAAAATTTGAATATAAATTTACTTTGTATTGTAATTCATATAAATAAATAAATAAAAATAAAAGCTCATAAGGACCACATTGTACCTTAAAAGTGTTAGTAACGAGTGATTTTTTAAGAGCTTTCGCATTTGATTTAAAAAGAAAACACATACATTTTATAGAATTGTATGCAATTTTTATTTGAGTCAATAGAACGGTATATATAACATTGAATTAATGTTTAAAGATGATTTCATGTAAATGTCGACCGCGACTGCGCCTCAGATGGTTCATACTCTGCGTTCAATTTTGACATACTCTCTCCAACAAATCGGTTGCTATCTCACGAATAAATTCTTCAACATTGGCTTCCAGTGCGTCAACCGTTGCGGGCTTGTTCCTATAGACCTGAGTCTTAACATAGCCCCACAAAAAATAATCTAAAGGCGTTAAATCGCACGATGTAGGCGGCCAATTGACCGGCCCAAACTTGAAATAAACTGTTCACCGAACTCAAAATCCCATAAAAATAAATAAAATGCAATAATCTGCAAGCGTTTTTTGATTCATGGTTAAGTTATAGACCAAACTACACATGTTTGACAGTAAAATGTTACACGAAAACAGCTGAGCTGCCAAAAACAGTGTAGCCAAAAAATCTCCCATTACTAAGAAATCGTAATCTGACATTACTGTTAACATCAAAACGACAATAGACGACATAAGATGACAATAAATAATTGACTATACATAATAGAAATATAGTCATTGACCTTTAATACGGGGTCAATGGCCTTTAACCTTAGTCATTGAGGGGGGCCATTTACATTTACCTCCGGCGGTCATTTACCTTTAATACGGAGTCAATGACTTGTTATCGGGGTCAACGACTTTTAATCGGGGTCAATGACCTTTAATCAGAGATCTTCAACCTTTTATAGACGACATAAGATGACAATAAATAATTGACTATACATAATAGAAATATAGTCATTGACCTTTAATACGGGGTCAATGGCCTTTAACCTTAGTCATTGACGGGGGCCATTTACCTTTACCTCAGGCGGTCATTTACCTTTAATACGGAGTCAATGACTTGTTAACGGGGTCAACGACCTTTAATCGGGGTCAATGACCTTTAATCAGAGATCTTTAACCTTTTATCCTTTAATCCGGCCAATGGTCCATAATCGGTGTCATTGACCTTTAATCGTGGTCATTGCATTCGGTATTATTGACCTTTAATACGGGATCTCTGACCTTTAATCCGAGGTCATGTACCTTTAAACTAGGTCAGTGATTTAATATTAAGTAAATTGGCTTAATTTTAAGTATAATGACATTTCATATTAAATATAGGAAAATTTCCTTAAAAATAAGAAAATTGGCTTAATTTTGATTATGCATCGTCCTAATCTTTAAAATATTTCTGACCTAAAATTAGGACAATTTCCTTAATAATATAAGTAAATTGGCTAATTTTAATATAAGACCTTCAAATCTTTACAATATTGGAATTTCCTACTTAAAATTAGGACATTTTCCTTAATATTAAGCAAATTTTACTAATTTCAAATATACATCATACCAGTCTTTAAAATAAAGACCTTTCATACTTAAAATTAGTACAATTTCTTTAATAATAAATAAATTGGCTTAATGCGACGTCCTGATATTTAAAATATTGGCATTAAATTAAAATTCTACTTAAAATTAGGGCAATTTCCTTAATATTAAGTAAATTGGCCTAATTTTTAATATGAAACATGCTAATTTTTAAATTTGAAACTAAGACAATTTCCTTTATAATAAGTAAATTAACTAATTTTAAGTATGAAATATTCGAATCACTAAAATATTGGCATTTTCTACTTAAAATTAGGTAATTTTCCTTAATATTAAGTAAATTGTCCTAATTTTAAATATAAGTCATCCCAATCTTTAAAATAATGATATTTCATGCTTAAAATTAGGACAAATAGTAATAGTAATTGGCTTAATTTTATGTATGAAACGTCCTAATCCCTACAATATTGGCATTTCGTGCTTAAAGTAATTTACTTAATTTGAAGTAAACTGGCTTAATCTTAAGCTTAATCTTTAAAATATTTATATTTCCTACTTAAAATTAGGATACTGTCCTTAATATTAGTGTACAAATTCGCGAGTTCCTTCTGTGGAGTGGACTGTATTTTAGTATCAATTGAACTCCGACAATTTGTATTGGGTAAAAGAAAACAGAAAGAAAAGGCACAGATTTAATTTTGTTGAAACAGATTTATTTAATAAGAGTCGCTGCTGCTTACCGCTACAGATGATGCCGCAAAATTGAGGAACTGTGGTACAGAGCGAAAGAGAAGACCCTTGATTTTTGGCAATTCAGCTAATTTACATTGGAAGGAACAGAAAAGATGGCAGCTCTTTATCCATTTGAGTCAAAGCTTTTTGCCTTCATGGCAGGGAATGGATAAAGAGTTGCCATCTAGACGAAAGTTACAATGAAAGAAAGGATACAGGGGAAATTCATAATAATCCATTTTTTCTTAAACAATAATACTAATAGTAATGTACAAAATTCATTAATAGTGGAATTCATTTAATCAATACTGTTGAAACTGTAAATTGACATACTTTTTTTAATATGAAACATCATAATCTTAAAAATAATGACATTTCATGCTTAAAATTAGGACAATTTGTTAATTTTAAGTAAATTGCCATAATTTTAAATACTAAATATCCTAATCTTTAAAATAATGAAATATCGTGTTTAAAATTAAGACACTTTTCTTAATTTTAAGTAAATTTACGAGTACTTAATTTGAATAATGAACCGTGCTTATCTTTGAAATAATGACCTTTAAATGGAGACATTGGCCATTAATCCGGCATCATTGACATTTAATCCGGTCATTGACTTTCAATCCGTGGTCTTTGACATTTGTCGGTATTGACCCTAAATCCGGGGACATTGACCTTTTGACCGAGGTCATTTAACATTAATTTTTAGATAATTTACCTAAAATCCGGGGTCATTGACCTTTAATCCGGAGCCAATGACCATTAATTGACATTTAATATTGGGTCAATTACCTTTAATCCGGATTCATTGACAGTTGATCCGTTCCGATCTGGTGCCTTAATGGATTGTAGAAGTCTGAGAGAGTTCAACCCTTTAAGTTCAGCCAACTCCCGAAAGAAAGAACTCAGTATCTTCTTTCTTCTCTATGATAAAATTTTATATTGGCAAAGGAAACGAAAAGAATCTTCCAGTACGTCGGGGTCATGACACCAGCGGAATAAGTCATAATTTCTTATGCCAATTCTATACGGGTTCATATGCTTGCCGAAGCTGTTATGTCCAGTAATAACGCCCACAATCAATCGTAGATGCTATTTATCTAGCTATTAGTGGCTCCGAGTTCCGTATAGACATTTCGTCCCAAAGAGCTTTTGTTTACTCACCCATTCTCTGATGCCAAAGTTTTTTGTATTTTGATTTTATACCAAAAAAGTTTAACGAAAAGGGTGGGTATACATCTACCTCGGCGCGGCTGAGGTCTTTGACGTTTTATCAGGGCCATTGACTTTTAATCCGATGTCAATAACCTTTAATCCGAGTTCATTGACCTCTTAGCTGGTTGTTGGCTTTTATAGTGGTCATTGACCTTTAATCGGAGGTAATTGATACTTAACTCCGGGGTCAGTGACCTTATATTCCTGGATCAGTTTTCGTTAGTTAGCTACTCATTAGTTGATGACCTTTTGAATTATTTAGTCCTACTCCTTAGTAGAGGACCAATTGGGTTATCTATTCCTTAGTAGACGACCAGTTTGGTTATATACTCCTTAGTAGATGACAAGTTGGGGTATTTAGTGGGCGGCCAGTTGGGTTATCTATTCCTTAGCAGAGGAATAGATAAGCCGATAGTATATTTATAATTTAGTATCCTATCGGTTGAGTTATCTTTTCATTATTAATTTACCTTTTGGGTTATTTACTCCATAGTGGACGTTAATTGGGTTATTTAAACCTTAGTGGACGAGTTTTTGGGTTATCTACTCCTTAGTAGACGACCAGTTTGGTAATATACTCCTTAGTAGATGACCAGTTGGGTTATCTATTCAATAGCAGAGGACCAGTTGGGTTATCTATTTCGTACTATACAACTTAGTGTGCGGCCGGGTGAGTTATCTATTCCGATGGATTTTATCTACTCCTTTGTGGATGATCAGTTGGGTTATCTACTCCTTAGTGGATGATCAGTTGGGTTATCTAACACTTGGCAGGCGAACAGTTAGGTTCTTTACTCCTCTGTAGACAATCAGTTGGGCTATCTACTCCTTAGTGGACGACCAGTTGGGTAATCTACTCCTTAGTAGATGAACATTTAGGTTATCTATTCCTTAAGAGACGGCTAGTTGGGTTATCTATTCCTTAGTTGGCGGTTAGTTGGTTATCTCTTCATTAGTAGAGGACCAGTTTGGTTATCTATTTCATAGTAGGTGACTAGATGGGTTAATTACTCCTTAGTAGGTGGCCAGTTGAGTTATCTACTTCTTGTTTGGCGATCTGTTGGGTTATCTACTACTTGGTAGACCAACAGTTGTTATCAATTCCTTAGAAGGCTGCCATTTGGTTATCTAATCCTTAGTAAACGACCGGTTGGTTTATCTATTCCGTAATATATGACCAGTGGGTTATTTATTCCGTAGTAGGCGGTAAGTTGGGTTATCTACTTCGTAGTTGATGACTTTTTGGGTTATCTAATTGTTTGTAATCAAATAGAAGAACATTATCCATTTTGAATCTGTAAGAGGAGTCTATAAAAAGTAACCTACGCTTATTCAGAACTTATGCGATGACAGATAACTAAAATTCGATTCAGTTTGCAAAGAGTTTTATTGTCCGCATCCTAATTTTGAAGCTCAAACTTTTCCGAAAATTAAGCAGGGAAGGGCAGACATCTTATTCATTTTTCGCTTTTGGGAGTAAATAAACAAAATGTTAAGAATCCCCAATAAAATATTTAACTTATTTGATCACCCCTTACCAAAGTCATAATGTGACCCAACCAGACGGAAAGACAGACTGGAATTACATAAAATGTCCTAAAACGGAATTCTCGCAAACATATATATATAGTCTCAGGTTACTCTTTCGATATGTTACATATATTTCGTAGCAACTTATATATACCTGCGAAGTGAGGTTACTTTTTTACCTTTTTTTGTACTATTCTGAACGCCGAACTTTTTTCGTACAAAAAAACATATGTGATCCTAAAATGGAAAAACCTCAATAGTTCAGGTTTGTGATATGATACCTGTTTGTTTGTAAGTTCTGATATAATACTCTTTTATCATCAACTGGTTTAAGTTCTATTAAAAGAGTTATTAATATTATTTTCCAAATTAATTTGAAAAATCGTCCCAAATTCTTAGCAAAATAAATAAAACACCACCAATGTTTTAGAATTAATTTTAAATATTTTCATTAATTTATTATGAATTGATTGTTATTTTACAAATCTTTTGTTTTATTTTTATACTTCTTCTTCTTCCTCTCTTTCCATCCATAACTCAGTATTTTATTAATAAGAGATATTAATTTTTAGTTAATAAAATTTAAAATATAATAATTTGTTTTGCATTTAATTTGAAAAGTAAGTTTATTTTTTGTTTGTCCAAAAAAAAACAAAAAATATTAATTATAATTTTGTTTTATAGACTAAATCTAAATGAATGCTAAGTTCAAAGTTATAAATGTGTTTTGGATTGCAGAATAATTGAAATTCCTTACAAATCTGGTCTGGAGAGTAATTTTGTTTTAAAAATGAATTTTGTTTTTCTACTTGATTTTTTAATTTGGAAAATGAGTTAAGATTTTATATGTTTTCTTTTTCATTTCCATAAATTCTTAATAAATTTTAAATAATTATTGCGTTTATGCACGGCATATGATATAGTATCGTATTTTCAATTAGTTTAATAATATTAATAGAAATATTTATTTGACAAAAATATACAAAGTTTGGTTTTTTTCTTTTTAATTTTATAGTTTGTTTTAGGGAGGGTTTATTTTTATTTTTGAGATTTTGTTTATAACTACTAAAATGTGGGGGGAGTTTTTAAATCTTAATAGGTTAAAATTTATACGACTAGACATTTGGTTTTCTAATAGTTATAGTCTATATAGAGCTTTAATATTATTAATTTAGTGTTTTTTTCTTAATTAGTATTTATTTTTTTTAGTTTTAATTTAATTATTTATACATATTGGCTAAAATACAGCTAACAAACAATTATTACTATTCAGTTTATTTTTTATAATAATTATTTATATATAATAATGATAGGAAACTTTAAAGTGATTTTGAAATTATTTCATAGTTTTCAATATTTATTTTTTTTATAAAAAAAGGAAATTGCTTTATTAGTTTTAATTTTTTATTTTATTTTGTTTAAGGGAACAACAACCTGTGTTTTGTTTGCTATTTTTAAAAGAAAATAAAATATTTTCTTTTTTTTTGCTATTTTAATGTTACTTCTTTTATTGTTTAGGGTTTTTTTTACTATTTTGAAAAAATCTTTGGTTGTTTTGTAAGTTTTGCTTTAAACTATTGTGGGTTTGTTTTTAGTTTTTAATTATTTTTATCGTCATCAGTTGTTTTTTTATACTGTATGGTATTTAGTTTTATTTTTTATATGTTTTTTGTGCTTCTTTATGTTTAAATAAAAATTCTCGCCTTTTTTACTTTTTATTACAATTTTTCTTTTCAATTCCATTTATTGTTTTCCATTCTTTTTGAGCTTAAAAATTATTTTGGAAATCTTGTTTTTTATTTGAAAACAAAAATCTTAATATTATCACAGAAACAAAAAATATATAAATCAAAAAATGTTTTTTTATAATTCTCTATATATTTTTCGTATATATAAAAACTGGAAATTTGATTTTATGAATATTTACAATTTGTGGGGAGTTTCTTTTCTGCGAAGATTTCTGTTGTATATTTAGTTTGGATTATTGCAAAACTGGAAAAAATTCTTGTGATTGTTTTGCTGTAAAAAAATTCAAGAGACAACCGATACTTGCTAAATTTTGGCCTCTAAAAAATATGACAAACATTTATCAAAAAAATCGACACAATTTTTGTTATACAATTTTTCTAATTTTAAAAATACAGCTCCAAAGACGTCATAACCTTTAAAATAGTGTCATTCCAAACTTAAAATTAGGACAATTTCTTTAATATTAAATAAATTGCCCTAAATTTAAATATGAGTCATCTAAATCTTTAAAATAATGAAATTTTAAACTTAATATTATGACAATTTCTTTAATATTAAGTAAATTGGCCTAATTTTAAATATAAATCATAATATTATATTTTTTTAAATATAAAATAATGAAATTTTAAACTTCAAATTAGGATAATTTCTTTACTATCAAGTAAATTGGCTTCTATTTAATTATGAATTGTCCATAATGACATTTTAAAATTAAGACAATTTCTTTAACACTAAGTAAAAAATTTTCTAATCTTTAAAATATTGTCATTTCTCACTTAAAATTAGGACAATTTCTATTCAATAATATTAAGTAAATTAGCTTAAGTTTTAGCATGAAACGTTATATACATTAAAATAATGACAGTGCATATTTAAAATTAGCAAACATCGAACTTAAATTATCTTCAATTTAAGTTCGCAACGTCGTAATATTTAAAATAATGACATTTCATACTTAAAATTAAGGCAATTTCCATATTATTGCCCACCCTGTATTAGGACACCTTTCTTATTATTAAGCAAGTTATTTTAATTTTAAGTTTTAAACGTCCTAATTTAAAAAATATTGTCATAGGACACCTTCCGTAATATTATATAAAAAATATGAAATCTTTTAAGTAATTACATTTCATGCTTACAATCAGGACAATTTTCTCAGTAATAAGTAAATTGGCTTGATTTGAAGTAAGAGACGTCCTTCTATTTAAATATTGACATTTCATAGTTAAAATTAAGAAAATATCCTTAATATTAAGTAACTGTCTAAATTTTAAGTATGAAACGTCTAATCTTTAGAATATTGACATTTCCTACTTAAATTTAGGACAATTGCCTGAATATTAAGTAAATTGATCTAGTTTTAAATATGAATCATACTAATCTTTAAAATAATTACGTTTCATGCTTAAAATTGGGACCATTTCCTTAATAATAAGTAAATTGGCTTCATTTAAATGAGTGTGCAATGTTCTAATCTTTAAAATAATGGCATTTCCTACTTAAAATTAGGACACTTTCCTTAAAATTAAGTAAATCGAGCTGATTTTAAATGCGAAACATCCTATTCTTTAAAATAATGACATTTCGTGCATAGATTTGGAATTTTGCTAAACGTAACTTTAAACAAACAATAATTAATAACATTTCTTACGTCCTAATCTTTAAAATATTGACATTTCCTACTCAAAATTAGGACATTTTCCGTAATATTAAGTAAATTGCCCGAATTTTAAATATTAAGCATCCTAATCATAAAAATTATGACATTTCATACTTAAAATCTGGATAATTTTCTTAATAATAAGTAAATTGCCGTAATTTTAAGTATAAAACATCCTGATCTTTAAAATAATGACATTTCGATCTTTAAAATAAGGAAAATTTTATTAATTTTAAGTGCTTTATTTAAATTACGAGGGGTCCTAATCTTTAAAATATCAACATTTCATACTTAAAACTAGAACAATTTCCCAAATATTAAGAACACTGCCTTTATTTAATGTATGAAACGTCCTAATCATTAAAATATTGACATTTGATAATTAAAATTAGGATAATTTCATTAATACCGTTATATTAGTTTCCCTTTATGAAACATCATAGTCTTTAAAGTAAAGACATTCCATGTTTAAAATGAAGACATCTTTTAAATTGCCTTTAATTTGCCTTTATTTTAAGTATGAAACGGCATAATCTTTAAATAAAGATATTTCATATCTCTAATTAGGACAATTACCTTAATTTTAAGAAAGATGACTTCAATTGAAGTATGAAATGTCGTAATCTTTAAAATATAGTCATTTCTACTTAAATCAACGACAATTTCCTTGATATTACATAAAATACATTCATAAAGTATAAAATAACATTTCATACTTAAAATGAAGATAATCTCCTTTATATTAAGTAAATTGTCTTTATTTTAGTATGGAATTTCCTTATTCCTAAGATAATTTGGTATTAAGTATGAAACGTCAAAATCTTTAAAATAACGACATTTTATACCTAAAATTAAGAAAATTTCCTTAATATAAAGTAAATTTTATTAATTTCGAATATAAAACATGTTAATCTTTAAAATAACGACAGTTCATATTTAAAATTAGAACAATTTCACTAATTTTAAGTAAACTGTATTCATTTTAATTACGAGCCTTATCTTTCAAATATTGACATTTTATATCTCTAAAAAGGACAATTTCCTTAATTTTAAGAAAACTAATTTTTTGATTTTTATTTAAGTATGATATGTCCTAACTTTTAATATAAAATTTGTTAATCTTTAAAATAATGACAGTTCATATTTAAAACTAGAACAATTTCACTAATATTAAGTAAACTGTCTTAATTTCAACTACGAAACGTCATAATCTTGAAAAAAATTTAGATTTTATATCTCTTAATAGGACAATTTTAAGAAAACAGATTTTTCTGATTTTTATTTAAGTATGATATATCCTAACCTTTAAAATAATGACATCTCTACTTAGAACAACGGCGATTATCTTAATATTAGATAAATTTATTCATTAAAGTATAAATTTTCATTTCTTATGTCTTCATTTTAGGTATGAACTTTCCTTATTTTTAAGATAATGACGCCTTTGGAGCAAAATAGTAAAATTAGGACAATATTTTGGATTTGAAAAAGAGTTACTGCTAAAAATCACTGTACTCGTATGACTCTGTTTTATTGCTTTATTTTCTTGTATAATTTTATTTGTACGTTTTTATGCGAAACCCTCGCGTAAGTTTTAACTTGATTGAGAGGAAAACAAAACTCAAGTTCACTATTTAAACAGCGGATGCTTTTGAGAGGGCGAGCATAACTTGAATGCGATCGGGGGAATCTATATACGAATCGAGCACACTTATTCAGAACTCGTACGAATAGAGATGACATTCATTTGATTCAGTCTACAGTGAGTTTTATAATCTTCTCCAAAATTTTTGGATTTAGTTAAAGAAAAACGTTGATAAATTGAAGTCAATCGGTCTCTCTTTTTCCAGAGTAATCGTACGCAACTGCCAGACAGGCGGACGGACAAACCTCAATCTTCCTTAGATCACTCCTTTTTTTATTTTCTTGGGTTAGTTCCTCAAATATATGTATATTAATGTATTAAATGAACTATTTAACGATGTTTTATGACGATTTAAAAACAGAGGTTTCCGATATATAAAAAAGCTCAAAAGCTATTTTTTCGAGTTTATAAGACTAAAATACATATCGATAACTTTGTTGTCTAAAATATCGGTTATCTCTTATTTTTTCAAAATCTTGGAGTTATACAGAACAAACTGAACACTTCGAATTCGTCGATATGCTACATAAACTGTCCAAGTTCGTTTTCGATAAATTTTGTTATCGGAATTTAAGGTCATGAATTCCTTTCTATATTTGATCGTATTATTATAGCGTCTATTTCAATTGATACATTACACTAATTTTGTAAAAAAAAATCGATAAACATGTAAAAAATCGAAATAAAAACATAATTGTCGAAATGTGCGTCGATTTTTTTTAATTTCGGTCGATTGAACTAATATTTCTTTATCGATTTAAAAAACAAGTTTCCTATGTTTATACTTAGAACTTTTTTTAATACCAAGAACGAGTTTAGAAGCCAAAACAACAATCATATTTTTTGTGTTATTTTAATTATAGGAAATCAATGCAAATTTCTACAAAAATACAGAATTCCGATAATCATTTGAAATTCCGATAAACATATACTTATCGAAATTTATATAGATTTTTCATTAGACTGAACTAATAATATTTCTGTGTCGATTTCGTCGCTATGTAACATAGACTGACCATGTTCATTTTCGATTATTTTTTGTTATCGAAATTTAAAGCCATGACTTACATGGTAAATAGGATCGTATCATTACATCGGCTTCTTTCAATCAATTAATAGAGGAAGATATCTTCTGTAAATTATTAGAGAAAAAAATAAAAATTTCAATAAGTTATAAAAAATCGCATTGAAATTTCGGTAAACAAATAATTATCGAAATGTCTATCGACTTTTTTATTTCTGTTATGTGAACCAACATGTATCTATCGTTTTAAAAATCAAAGTTTTCGATGTATACTAAGAACGAATTTAGAATTCCAAAATACATAATTTATTTGCTACGATGCTAAATTTCGATAAATTTAAAAAATTTTCGAAAATTGACTTGGTCAGTTGGATACTGACATTAAAGTTTGTATTTCGTTAAATATTCAAATATAAATATCGAAATACATTTTTATTCAGTTTACAATTTTGATAAATATTTTTTTATCGAATTTTCGGTTTGAATTATTTATCGAAATTTTTATTATTTTTTTCCTTCACAAATTTTAAAAATTTTATTTTCTCGCTATAACGATATGAGCAAATTTTCTTTGTAAATTTTACTTTTAAATTAAGTCTCGATAACAATATTTATCGAAAATGGACTCGGTTAGTTTGATTACATTAAATTTGATTATAAAGTTATTCCCCTGAATTTATCTCCTTTAGATAATACTCGTACTAATACATTCTGATAACATTTAATAAACTTGTTTTATCATTGTTACAGCATGAAACCTCGTTAACAATTGTTATCGCTCTGAACTTGCTCAGCAATTGTTATCGCTCTGAACTTGTTCAGTTTATCCTGTATACCGACACTATAGAAGTCTGTAGGTAAGTGTTTTTTCATCTTATTTTTTGTATGCATTTTGTTTGGAAAAGTTATTGGTTATGGATGATACGCTTATGGAAGATACGATAGTCTATAATTTGGCAAAAAACATATTTTTTTTACATGAGATTGGAATATATGTTATATAGATATTTTATATATGAATTAAGAAACTATTCAAATTTCTTTAAAAACCAAAAATTACAATCCATATTTTTTCATTTCAAAGTTATGTTATAATTTAGTTTAAAGTTTTTTTTTTTGAAACTGAAAAATGAAAAGAAACCTAATTGTTTAGCTTGAAACTTGTTATACTTCTGCAACTCTACCAAACAGGAAGTAAAATTCTCTTCACATATCAATATAACTCTCTCAAGTGTTACACACTTTCTCTCCAATTTTCGAACTTTCTCTCTCTTTGTTCTCCATTTTTACTGATTCAACAGAGTATTGGTTACTTCGGAAAACGAGAGCAAAGGACTTCCATCGATATTCTGCTCCAAACCACTGAGAGAAGCTGTGGCACAAGTTGAAGCTCCCGGTCCAGCCCCAATCACATAGGCATTAGTGGCATAGGCCAATGCTGAGGGATGCATAACGGTAGCGGCGGCATTACGTGATTTATAGGATGAAGGACATAGACCTCCGCCTAATGCGGTGGTCATTCGGCCATTATTAATGCCACCACCCAAAGACTGTAGTGAGACACCTTGGGCCCCCAATTCGGCACCATTATCCAGCGTAGTCGATGTTATTACTATAGGTGAAGCTATTATGGCCAGTTGATGATAGGGAGCTGTGGTTACAGTTACACCTCCCGCTCCTCCTCCTCCTACAAGAGAGCCATTGTGACCACTGAGACCATTGATGACACTGCTAATCGCTGGCAATTGTTGGGTCTGTAAGGGCGGCGATGTACACGAGGGCGATGAACTGGCCGATGCGGCTGTGGTTATAATAGTATTATTACAGTGTCCCGACGGCCCACCTCCGAGAGTGGCTAACGGCTGTATATGATGATTGTATGGACTGAGTTGTAATACTTGTTGTTGTGTCTGTTGGCTGAGCATGATCTGTTTTTTGGGAATGTTGTAGTGTTGGTTGGTTGTTGATTGGCGAGAGGAAAAGGATTTAGAGAGACAGGGAGAGAGAGAAAAAATTATGAGTTAGTGTTTTTTGATTTTTTGTAGGTTTTTTGGGAGGAAAATAAAATTACGAAATACTTGAGGCTAAACTAATAACAAAATCATTAAATCATAAAATACAGATAAGGTGCAAAAGTGCTAAACATATATTTACTTTAGGTCTGAACTAGGGTGATCAAAAAACCGGTTATTTTGAAAATACGGTTTTCGGTTTCTTCGAAAATTAAGTTAACTCTAAAACCGGTTTTCGGTTTAACCGAAAATAAAAAACCGGCGAACCGGTTGTTTTCGGTTTTTCTGTTTTAATAAAAATGCATAAATAATGTTCAACATTTTGTTAGATGACGTAAACTAAGCGTAGTGCAACTTCAGTATGTAACCATATTCCAATTAAATTAAGATTTATTTGAAAATTTTATTTTAAACACTTCATATTTTTATTTATAATAGGTAATTGTCTAATTTCATTTATGATATAATATTATAATCTCTGCAATATTTGTAATATTTATGTTCAATTTTTAAAGAGATTTCTTTCAAAAAAATTTATTATGATTTTTATAGAAATTACTAATAGTGAAGATCGGCAAAATCTTAGCTTTTAGCATCATATAAATGGCAAACCGATTATATTCATATATTGTCAGAAGTAGCGGATTCTGCCTTGAGCATACTATAGAGATGAAAACTTGTCGAAATGTGAAACTGAACAAATGTATTTTTATTATACCTACATTTCAATTAGAAAGGATTGTTAATTAATTTCTATACCGCAATAAGACCCTTGATAAAATATAAAACATATAAAACTGCATTCTGAAATCGATGGATATGGATCATTCTGAAATCGATGGATATGGATCGATGGATATGGATCATTTTATAATGGTTTCAAAAAACCGAAAAGTCGAATAAACCGAGTTGAAAAAACCGACGGTTCGAGTTATTCGAAAAAGCAGAAAAACCGGAAACCGATATGCGGTTTTTAAAGAGAAACCGATTAACCGGTTAACCGGTGCGGTTTTTGATTACCCTAGTCTGAACTAATTAGATAGCATATATCTTAGAATATCATAGGAGAAAAGTCTGTAAAACAAAAATATGCAATTCAAATTGGTCTACCACTTTTGTTTTCCTCCCTTCTAAAGCTATGCCTTCCTCCAAACTATATAATGTTATTTTACCCTATATTATCGTCGACCTATGAAACCTTCATCTATCGACCACTGAAATCTTCTCCTATATCAGAATGGCACACTGTGGTCTTCATCTTTTTATATTCGACCGCTGAAAACATATAGCCGGAGTGGCACACTGTGGTCTTCATCTATACTAGAATTGACATCTGGAATCTTCCCGATCCCAAGAAGGTCACTGAGTTGAAAGGACAACTGAGTCGAAGATTACACTGAGATGAATGCAGCCAGTAGACCGCTGACTCGAGGTGTCCACTGGGTCGAAGAGACCACTGAATTGAATGCGACTACTAAGTCAAAGACAACCATTGAGGCGAAGAGGATCTTCGAGTCGAAGAGGACCACTGAATCGAAGAGGACTACTGATTCGTTGATGATCACTAAGTCTGAGAGGAGTACTGACTCGAAGACGACCACTCTGATTCGAAAACGAACACTGAGTCGAAAACGACATCTATGTATAAGACGTCCATTGAGTCGAAGAGGACCACTGGGTCGAAGAGGACCACCGAGTCGATGATGAGCAATGAGTCGAAGAGGACCAGGTAGTAGAAGATGACCATTGAGTCGAAGAGGACCATTAAGTCGAAGAGTATCATAGAGACGAAGAGTACCAGTGAGTCTATGATGACCACTGAGTCGAAGAGGACCCTCTACTCGAAGAGGGCCACTGAGTCGAAGAGGATCCCGGAGTCGAAGAGGACCCCGAGTCGAAGACGACCACTGAATTGTAGACGTACACTGAGGCATAGAGGTCCACTGAGTCGAAGAGGAACACAGTGTCGAAGAGGTCCACTGGGTCGAAGAGGACCACTGGGATGAAGAGGACCACTGGGTCGAAGAGGACCACTGAGTCGCAGACGACAACCGAGTCGAAGACTACCACAGAGTCTACTACATTCGCCTAATCGAAGAGGATCAACTAGTCCAAGACGATCAATTAGTCGAAGACGACCACTAAGTTAAAGATGATAGCAGAGTCCAAGATGATCAATGAGACCAAGTGGAACACTGAGTCGAAGACGACCACTGGGCCCATTACAGATATGGACAAGATGGGTAGGTTTCAGAATTTTCACTATAGCTTGATTATAAAAATTTCGTAGGGAAACGTCTGAGTAGTTTATGATCAATGGGATATGTGCGCTGGGCCAGAGAGAGGGAACTGTAGTGCACATGAGCTTGCAAATCCAGGAAAGCTTGCTCCATGGGAACTGGTAGTTGCGGGCATGCCGTTGGCCACCTGCAAACTTTTCTTAAGAGAAAGTGTCACAAATCACAGTTGGTCACTCGTCGGGAACTGTATACATGCCAAGCTTATTGTGGCTCTGCCAACATGTGAAACCCACTAACGCTCTACTGTTGTTATCGAGATAGGACGTCTCACTTATCGTGTTTTTCCTTTAGTCAGGATCGAGGAGTTGTATTGGGAACATATACAAACCAAAGTGTGCCTCGCTCTGTTTGTTCATAGACTAGACCATTCATAGAAAAGGCAGACTTGTCTTTTAAGTCTAGAGAAGGAACAAGCCCAGGGAATGAGAACTGATACTCTTTTTCAAATCTAAGGCTTTTTGTTCCTATAGTTATGTTTAATTTTTTATTTTATCAAGATCTTTAACACCTGGATGTTGTGGAAAACAACACTAAAGGATTTTCCGGACCCAATGTCCACTATACGTCTTCTCATAGCTGTACAGCTTGTACATGAAGTTATACCAAGCCTATATTTTCAAATACTTAGCAGATAGCGGAATGGGCTATCTTAATGGGCTAAAATTATGTTCTTCATATGCTAGGATAGTACCGGGAGATCTTCCAAACGGATCATATGGAGATAATTGTCAAATAGAAGGATAGACACATATACACGGTTTTTCTAGAAATTATGTTCTACATAGGATAGATATTAGCTAAGGATATTTTCCGACCTAATATTGCCTATACGACTCATCGTAGGTCAATAGCTTGAGCAGGCAGGTATTCGAAGCCTATCTTTTTGGAATTATTAGCCGATAGAGGGATGGATAGACTCACTTACACGATTTTTTTCTCTACCATATCTAAAATTATGTTCTACATATGCTAGGATAGATATTAGCTAAGGTACACACCCGATATTTCTTTGGTGAAGGAATTTGTTTTTGGTGATGTGATGCGAACAACAGAAAGACAGAAATTCTATCTACTACAGACAACAACGGAACTACTGAGTGAGTGCGCTGCTACTTATGTGTGAGTTGGTGGTGGAGGTGGTAGTGATGGTGCCGTAATTGTACTGCCGCCAGCCGCCGAGGCTGCCGCATGGGCATGATGATGTGCCCCCGGGTGATGGTGGTGGTGGTGGTGATAAGAGAAATACTGTGAGGCATATTGATGGGTGGCATAGGAAGCTGGACTCCATACCTCGCTGCCATTGGACGCAACTGCAGCAGTAGCAGGAATGGTTGTAGCTGAACCCGTCACGGCATGAGGATGAGCATGATGATGGTGATGGGCATGTGGATGCGGATGGTGTGGGCCATGAGAGTGATGATGATGATGGGAAGCCGCCGCCACCGCTGCTGTTGAGGCATGATGGTGATGATGGGTGCTATGCGAATGGGGTGAAACGGCCGAAGAGCCATGCGTTTGATGGGCATGATGGTGATGATGCGCATGCGTTGTGGCCGCCACTGCCACCGCCGTCGCACCATGCTGATGGTGGTTGTGGTGATGATGACTATGATGGCTATGATGATGGGGAGATGTCTGCTGCTGATGATTTACGGAATTCTGTATGTGTGTATTGTGGTTGGGGTTGGTGGGCTGGTGCATAGTGTGTGCAGCCGTCGAGTCCGTGACTGCAACTGTTGCTGTGGCCGTGGAAGGTGCTGATGTTGTGGGGGTTGCCTTGTTGGCGTGGTGTATGGTCTGGTGGTGTGCTGTGATTGCGCTAGAAGTCGAAAGGGTTTCAGCCACCGTATTATGCGCTAAAGTCGATCCGCCTGCAGCTCCTCCCGTACTGCTCCCACTGCTGCTTAGCCGATGTTGAGGTGATGTGGTATGCGAAGAAGCTGAATATAAACCGGAATCATCATGATGCATTTGATAACTGTCGGGAGTGGAAGAACTTTTGGGATCCTTGGCAGAGCCATTCCATTTAGCCGATGGCTCCGAGTCATTGGCATAGGTCAGACCATTGGACAGGGGAGTGGTCTGCGGCGAACGTTCGGAGTTGGTAACACCATGTCTGATGGCTGAAGCCGTTGAGGAAGAGTTAAGGGTATTAATGGGAATACCACTGGACTGGGAACCCCACATAAGGACGGTTTGTCGTTCATATTGATCCTGAGAGGCCATCTCAACTTTGGGTGTAACCACCGCAGGGCCATTGGCAATGGCTGTTGAGGCGCTATGAGGGTTATGATGATTATTGACAATAGCTCCGCCCACGGGAGAAGGACCATTGGATGAACAGGATACCACTTCCATGACATGAGGTGAGGACTTTGGCGTTTTCAAAGGAACTTGCTAAAAGAACCCCCCAGAAAAATAACTCATTACACTTTTGTTTACACTTAGAATAATTTACTTTCAACTCACCTGTGGCGTTGAGGTGGGACTCCCATAGCCACTACTATAACCACTATAATATTTGCCCGTATCTTGCCATTTTTCTTCTTTGGAGGTTATGGTATAACTATCATAGGACAAGAAACCATTGGCCACATACGCCGAAGCTGGGGCAGCCGTATGATGATAGTCCGCATAGTAACCACCCACACCCTGTAAACGATACTGATGGAAGAGATTTTCGGTGACAGGATAGAAGTTTGTCGAATGCACTGAGGTGCCCATATAAATATTATCCGCTGCGGTGGCATAAGGTGAAGTGGTATACATGGGATTCAGATTGGAATAGGCAGCAGCCACAGCGGCTGCAGGATCTGGAAGATATTCGACCACCGGGGCTGGGGAAGTGACCTGCAATTTAAAGAAATGTTTGAGAACAAACCCCTCTTAAACTCTTTTGCTTTCTCTACTCACCTGTCCCAGAGGCGAGGATTGCTGATTCTGCTGTTGCATTTTACGTTTCGAACGACAAGTGGAGAGGAAATCCCTCAATTGTGTTTTATAACGGCGATTGGGACGTGTAGGTGTCACTGGCGGCGGCAGGGAATTTGGTGAACCACTTGGTGGCACTACCAGCTGATCAGCTTCAGAGAAATAGGTTGAGGCCAAGCCGGTGTCCAAATAGCTAACTTTAAAATCCATTGTCCGTTTGCCCAGCAAATCAAAACCTTCTTCATCCATTAGGACACGATGAGTGCAGATGACAAAATCAGGCTTGGAATTTTTATAAACCAAACGGGAACTGTAAGCATACAAAGGGGATAGGAAATTAATCTCTGGGGTATACGAGTATAGAAGAAGTGGAGGAGTATACTCACCTTGTTTGCAGCCATTGCCATTCGCCATCCTTCTTTTGGTATCTGTAGGCAATCATACCGGAAGCACCAGTTTTGAGAACTGTAAAAAAAAAGAAGGAAAGGAAGGGAGAAACGTATTAAAATCTTTGAATATTTTTTGGAATTCGCGAAACGCAGTGTTAATACACAAAAGTTCATTAGGTTTGCTGGATTTGACATTTGTATGGCATAATTTTAGTTGGATAAAAACAGCTGTGGTTGTATCAAACTAGTTTTGTTTCACTTTTAATGTTTGGAGCAAAGTAGCTAAGGTGGCACGCATTCACGGCAACTATCAAACTTATTTGAAGAGATGAGGGTAGAATAGGACCTTTGAGTCGAAGAGGACCATTATGTCGAAGAGGAGCACTGAATCGAAAACGACTACTGGGACGAAGACGACCACTAAGTCAAAGACGATCACTGAAAAACTACCATTGGGTCAAAGAGGACCATTGAGTCGATGAGGACACTAAGTCGAAAACGACAACTATGTAGATGGCGGCCATTGAGTCGAAGAGGACCACTGAGTCGAAGATGATCACAGAGTCGAAGTGGACCACAAAGTCGAAGAGGACCACTGAGTCGAAGACGATCACAGAGTCGAAGACGATGACAGAGTTGTAGACGACCACTGAGTCGAAGTCAATCACTGAGTCGAAGACGACCAATGAGTCGAAGACGACTACTGAGTCGAGGACGACCACTGAGTCCAAGACGACCACTGAGTCGAAGACGATCACCGAGTCGAAGAAGACCACTGAGTCGAAGAAGACCACTGAGTCGAAGACGATCACCGAGTTTAAGATGATAGGTGAGTCGAAAAGGATCACCGAGTTTAAGATGATCACTGAGTCGAGAATGATCATTACGGAGATGAGACACTTCATACATAAACTTTCGACCCATCAGTCTGTCGTTTGTCATTCTTCTGTAGTCTTGCGGGTCGTATCTCGGCTACATTAGGGTCAACAGCCCTTAACAGATTTGTATGTAGGAGAATACATGGGGAAGTGAACCTCGCCACGAACAGTATCCTGCTTTTCTGATGAAATTATCTGACTTATTGGAATATCACTTATGTCGCTTATAGGAATGCCTGACAGAACTTATTTCTAGATGGTTTAGTGATGATCTAGTACAAAGCAGAGGAGCTTCTTTTTTTTTAGTTTTTTCCTTTAGGAAGGATCCAGTAGAACTTTAACTCGTACTGTTTGGCCATTTACTAGACCAGTCGCAGAAAAGAGAATTAGCAGGTGCAGGGAATGGGAATTGGAACCTATACTCTTTTACAATTCTTATGACTTTTGTTCTTATACGAGTAGCACCTTAATTTAAGTCAGCATCCACAGCATTTCTATGGTTTGGATGGATCAGACTAGTTTGCTTTTATATGTTGGTTAAATTTTTGTTCGTGAATGATGACATCAAACTAATTTGAACAGCTTTGATGTCATTTGACTAATTTGAACTAGTTTTGGTTGCATCAAACTAATTTGAGGAGATTCAAACTTGTTTCGCCTGAATACTCTGTTCCCTTCAAAATTAATTTGACTTGTTTTTTTTATAAATCATAATTAGCAAACCTTAGTTTAACCACGAATTCCTTTTAAAATTCCAAATTTGTTCTACTCTACTTACGTTCTTGATGAGCGCTCGCCACATAGGCCAAATCATCGTAGTGCACCAAATCATAACCGCCCATATTGACTAGTTCAGCATCGGAATAACCCAAAATATGTTTGCCACTGCAATAAACAGAATAACATTATTATCACGTTCTCCCCTTCCTTTCACTTCGGTCCTCCACAACTTACCGTTGATCCATTGAAACCAAAGAAAAATCTAATTTATGTTTCGATTTAAACATATTTTCCTTGTGCGGTATCTCCAGCAAACTGGGCGGTCCAAATGGCGTGCAATAGGCAAACAAAGCCAGTGGAGGTTCCTCTGTTTTACGATTCTGCCCATGTAAAATTTTAATACGTCCTCGTATATCCAAACGCAGAAAACCCGACGTATTATCCAATAGACAACGGAAACGCACGGTAAAACTACGCTCCAAGTATAGAGCCTTGTCGGGAGCCAATGTCTCGGCCAGTTGCATACTGGACATATCAGCGGGTAAAAAGGAATTCCATAGTAATTGTCTTTGCAGCTCTTCACGATCCTCGGAATGAACTAGTTCATATACCGACTGGTGGACAATATCAGACTGGAAAGATGGCAAAAAAAAGAGGAAGAAGAATGCAGATTAAAACAAGTGTAAAAGCTGCGTAAAAAAAGGGTTAGTGAACTAAAGAGTTCTGAACGCCTTTTCTTTGGTTTTTGATGTTGTTGTAGAAGGAAACACCTTTTTATTGCAATGATTGTTACTTCTTTGCCTCTCTTCTCGAGTGTGCCGAATTTATTGATTTTTTCTTTGGTGCTCCTATGTTTATAAATCATTGCCAAAGTTGAATTGAAAACTAATTTCAGTTATGTTCGGAAGATGTTTTTGTTTTGTTTCGATTTCTTGGAGGCATTGCTTTCGATTTCTGTTCAATACACTCTACAGGTAGCTAAGAAATTGAGATATAAATTTGTAAGAAGGAGGTTTTCGGCGGCGGCGGTGATTCACAAAATGTTTTCTGAAACAGAGTTGTAGAAAGATTTACTGAATAAGACGAAGAGATATTTGCAAAAGTTTCTTCTTGGGTAGGCAATGGAGGTATGAATTTAACTCTATAGGAATAGAAATAATGTTCTTCAGAGTTCCTTAAAAACAAGTGAATTTTTCAATATCCCCCTTGTCCATTGCTGGCTCTATGAATGTTTAATTTTAACAATTTGAGATTTTGAATATGCATTTTGATTTTAAATATCTATGTCTTTTAGGACATGATCTGACTTCTGGACGAAGCCATCAACCCAGTTTTGAGTGCATCATACTAGTTTAGGTGACACCAAACTAATTTAGGAAGCATCAAACTACTTTCAAGTGCATCAAACTACATTTGGGTACATCAAACTACATTTGGTTATGTCAAGCTAGTTTAAGTTGCATCAAACTATATTTTGTTGGATCCAAATAATGGATTTTGATCAATGACCAGTACTGGGGGAGATGATAAAAGTACATCAGTTGTAGGAAATATCACTAGAAATTTTATATTTTCTGTGCTCGGACTGTTGTTTCTTTCCAGAAATTCCCTAGTTGAAATAATCAAGTTATGAGTAATTAAATAATACGAAATTTGGAAGTATGGATTATAATGTTTAATGGGACCTCCTCTATAGGGCTATCTATAGTACAACTCCGTTTTTCATTTCGAGAAGGGCACCAAATTACTTAATTTCTAACCAGGCAACTAAAATAAAAATCCTCCTTACTTTACGCATTCCACCCTTGTCCAAACTACCTTTGATCACATCTACTGATACTGTTTCAAACTACCGATGACTTCAAACTATTTTTGACTGCTTCAAACTTAGGTTTGAAACTACTCTCGGATCCATAGAATTATCTTCAAACTTCCCGACAACAAAGTCACGGCCACAAATTAGCAATGAGAACAAAAGTACCCAGTAAGATATGAGGAATTTTATGTCGAAAATCTAATCCATGGAAGAAATAAGGTAGGGCTCGATTTACAAGATCAACTTAAATTTCTTCCAGTACTTCACGAGATATTGATATCGCTTACTTTTATTTTCAGGTGACAGACACATTTTAATGATTATCACTATTTGCTGACATTTAATTAAGGAGTTATAACATTTTAAGTTATTAGAATACGGTGTAAGGAGCTGTGCTATTTTAAGTTAGAATACTATCCTCTAACTCTTCTTAATTGTAAACACCGACAACAATGCCTTGGCCACATTTTCGCTATGAGAAGAAAAGTATCCAATGAGAAATGAGGACTTTTGGGGGAAAATCGGATCCAGGGAAGAAATACGGTAGGGCTTGGATTTACAAGAACTAAGATCAGCATGTTTATTACAACTTAAATTGCTTTCAGTACTTTACGAGACATTTATGTCCCTTTTATTTTCAGGTGAAATACACATATTTATGATTATCTCTATTTGCTGACATTCAATTAAGGAGTTATGACATTTTAAGTTTTAAGAATACTGTTTAAACACCGACAACAATGCTTCGGCCACATATTAGCGATGAGAAAAAAAGTACCCACTGAGATGTGAAGAGTTTTGGCGGGAAAATTTAATCCATGAAGGAAATAAGGTAGAGCTTGTATTTACAATAACGCCGATTTATGATCAGCATACGAGTATTTACTACGATTTAAATTACTTCAATACTTCACGGAATATTGATGTCTCTTACTTTTATTTTCAGGTGACAGACTCTTTCTCAGGATTATCACTATTTGCTGACATTTAATTAAGGAGTTATAACATTTTAAGTTATTAGAATACGCTTTAAGGAGTTATGACATTTTAAGTTAGAGTACTTCTTAAGGAGTTAAGAGCATTTTAAATCTTCAAACTGTTGCCAATTCCGTCAAACGATCTCAAGCTACCTCTGATGCCGTCAACCAGTATTCAAGCAACCTTTGATCCCATCAAACTCTCTTCAGATTTCCCCTGATGTCGGCAAACAAACTTCAAAATATCGTTGATTCCATCAAAAAATATTCACGCTACCAATCAAAAACTCTTTAAATTACTTGTGGATTGCATCAAAATTTGTTTAAACTACCGTATCAGCCTTATTTTGAATCTATCCTCGACTACTTCAAAGTACCATTATTTGCATTAATTTATCCTCTAGCTGTCATTAATTGAACCCATAAAAGAAATAAGGTAAGGCTTGGATTTACATATCCCTTAATTTTATTTTCAGGTGACAGACACATTTGTATGATCATCACTATTTGCTGACATTTAATTAAGGAGTTATGACATTTTATGTTTTTGGAATATTGTTTAAACACCGACAACAATGCCTCGGCCACATATTAGCGATGGGAAGAAAAGTGCCCAATGAGAAATGATGAGTTTTCGGGGAAAATTGGATCCATGGAAGAAATAAGGTAGAGCTTAGATTTACAAGAACTATGATCAGTATGTTTACCACGATTTAAATTTCTTCTAGTACTTCACGAGATATTGATGTTCCTTTTATTTTCAGGTGACAGACTAATTTTTATGATTATCACCATTTGCTGACATTTAATTAAGGAGTTATAGCATTTTAAATTGTTAAAATACTCTTTAAGGAGTTATGACATTTTAAGTTAGAATACTCTTTAAGGATATACATATGAGCATTCAACCAGTATTGATGCCATCAGCCATTCAGTATTCAAGCAACCTTTGATTCCATCAAACGTCAAACAATCTTCAAGTTAGCGTTGACTCCATCAAATTAATTTCAAACTACCTTTGATTGCATCAAACTGCCCTTTGACTACCAATCAAAAAAATCTCTTCAAACTACCATTCTTCGCATCAAATTATGTTGAAACTATAATCGACTTCATCAAACTACCATCAAACTATCGTCTAACTGCCATTAATTGCATCAAACAACCGTTTACTTACTTTGATTGATTCAAACTTTAGAGGATTGCATCAAACTACCTTTGGTCACATCTACTGATGACAGTTTCAAACTGTCGATGACTGCTTCAAACCATTTTTCATTACTTCAAACTGCCGTTTGAAACGACTCTCGCATCCATAGAACTATCTTCAAACTTCCATTAGCTGCATAAAACTATCATCTAACTCACCTTAATTGTAAACTCTGAAAACAACGCCTCGGTCACATTAGAGATGATAAGAAAAGTACACAGTGAGAAATGAAGAGTTTTGGCGGGGAAATTGAATCCATGAAGGAAATAAGGTAGATCTTGTATTTTCAAGAACGCCGATTTATGATCAGCATATTTACTACGATTTAAATTACTTCAGTACTTCACGGAATGCGTATTGATGTCCCTTACTTTTATTTTCCGGTGAGAGACCCATTTTCATGATTATCACTATTTGCTGACATTTAATTAAGGGGCTATAACATTTTAAGTTATTAGAATACGCTTTAAGGAGTTATGGCGTTTTAAGTTAGAGTACTTCTTAAGAAGTTATGATCATTTTAAATCTTCAGAACTGTTGCTAATTCTGCCAAACAATCTTCAAGCTAACTCTGATGCCGTCAACCAGTATTCAAGCAATCTTTGATTCCATAAAACTGTCTTCAAACTACCGATTGCACTATTTTAAATTGTCTCAACGTTAATTGGCTTTTGACTCCAAACTACCTTTGATTGGATCGATCTTCTATTATAGTGGGTGTCTAACTATCATTCTTTCTATTGCATCTTCAAACTACCATAGATTCAGACTATCTACAAACTATTTTCAAACTATAGTTGTATCCAACAAACTATTCTCAGACAACTTTTCTATATGATTATAAATTGTGTCTTTGTCATAGTGAAGTTCTGGAAAGGAGTAGTGGCTATATATGGAAATAAGTATAAGAAGTTGATGAGGGATATTGTTCAGTAATTCACTATCACAAAGGTCAAATTAATGACTTGGTTTATAGTAGTAACTTTCTCCATTTACATATTCCAGTTCCCATGATCCTACTATAGGGTATTCCAAAAGATTATTTTTTCGTTAACCATAACAATTTACACATCTTCACTTGTCCGACCTTTCCCCTCTGCCCACTTCATCCACAATTATAAATTTCGTAATTTTGCAGCAACAATGTGAAAGCATTACTCTCTCTATTTTGACCACCACTTGAAGTTTGGATAGCCGCTCTCTCTCTCCCGTATCCGAGCAGAAAACAACAACAACAAAACCCAACGAGCATATTTTTAATTGAGATACCAAAGTGGGCGTAACTATTTTTTGCGTTTTACACATTTACAACTAAGACAATACAAAAGGAAACTCATCCTAACGAAAAACCGACGAACTTCCAATGAGTCTGAATGCTAAAAACACAACTCGGAATAGTGGGGGAATGTCCGTCCCTATGTTCGTCTGTCTGACTGTATGTCTCTATCTGCAATCCTGCACTGTTCTTTAGTGTTTGCATCTACTTGAAAGGAGGAAGTGAAGGAGGAGGAGGAGTAGGATGCGCCAAAGGAATGGAGCAAGCCACCTCATATCGGTGGCTCTTGCTGTTGTAGAGCCGGGACTGAGGAGTTAATCTACAACACGTTCCAAACAAATATTAACAGAATGTTGCAAATGTGTTTTATTCACATGAATTGCTGGTGCGGCAGTTGTAGCTACTTCGGCTCGGCTGTTGCCGCTGTAGCAATTGAGACAATAAAAATCTTTCATATTGTATTTAGGAAACGTACTCCAATTCCTTGGGAAGCAGCGCTACCAGCAAACAACCTGGGCCATTTGTGCGAATCATGTGTGTAAAAACCCAAGCAGATGAAAAAAGAACTGCAGTTGCACTTGGGAGTTGAGGTTGAGTTTGGAAAGCTGAGGGGGAGCAGTTTTTTTGGCAAGGAAATGCGTGGTGGTGTTGTCTCGGCTCGTGTGTGTCTTTTTTCTTTCTTTCCTAAACGTATGCGCACAATTTTCAATCGCTGATGATGATGTTGTTCCTGGTTTTTCTTTAGTTTATTTGTTTGTTGTACTACATGGCCACCACCGCCAGCCGCCGCTTCTCATACGGTGGTTATTTGTGGTGATGTTGAAGATGACCACGACCACATTCACAACGTCGACGACGACCATGCAGATGATGAAGATGATGATATGTATCCTTGTAATATTAGTTATCGTTAAGCAAACAACACCGACAACAATACCTCGGCCTCATATTAGCGATGAGAAGAAAAGTACCCAATGAGAAATGAAGAGTTTTGGGGGGAAAATTTAATCCATTGAAGAAATAAGGTAGGAATTGGATCTTGATTTATTAGAACCAACAGTAGGTTCACTACAAAACACATTTCGTCCCTTCAATATAATAATAACCTATAATACACTATGCGTAGTATATTGAGGGGATGATTTCTTCCACTATTTCTAGAGATATTGATTGGCCTTTTCCTTCATTTTCAGGAACCAGGCAAATTTTTATGATTATCATCATTTGCTGACATTTAATTAAGGAGTTATGACATTTTAAGTTGTAAGAATACTCTCTAAGAAGTTATAAGCATTTTAAGTTGTGAGAATGCTCTCTAAGAAGTTATGAACATTTTAAGTTGTGAGAATACTCTAAGTCTTTAAACTAATCTCATTAAACAACCTTCAAACTGATGTCGTCAACCAATATTCAAGCAACCTTTGATTCCATCAAACTATCATCTGACTACCTCTGATGCTGTCAAACAATCTTCAAAATGACGTTTATTCCATCAAACAATCTTCAAACTACCTTTGATTGCATCAAACTACCTTTGGAGTATATTTAATTCAATCAAAAAACCATTATGTGACAGGATTGCATGAAACTGTGTTTAACTATATTTAGTAGTATATTGAGGGGACGATTTCTTCCATTATTTCTAGAGATATTGATTGGCCTTTCCTTCATTTTCAGGAACCAGACAGATTTTTGTGATTATCACCATTTCCTGACATTTAATTAAGGAGTTGTGACATTTTAAGTTATGTTAAACTAAGGAGTTATAAGCATTTTAAGTTGTAAGAATACTTTCTAAGGAGTTATGAGCATTTTAAGTTGTGAGAATACTCTCTAAGGAGTTATGACCATTTTAAGTCTCTAGGCTGTCGCTAATCCCATTAAACAACCTTCGAACTACCTCCGATGCCGTCAACCAGTATTTAAGCAACCTTTGATTCCATCAAACTATCATCTGACTAACTCTGATGCTGTCAAACCATCTTCAAAATGACGTTTATTCCATCAAATAATCTTCAAACTACCTTTCATTGCATAAAACTGCCTTTGGCCCTTTACCTTTTTTAATCAATCTAAAATTCGTTAAATTACCTTGGATTGCACGAAACTGTATTTAAACTATCTTTTATTTCGTCAAAAAATCTACAATACCTCGGCCTCATATTAGCGAGGAGTAGAAATATACCCAATGAGAAATGCAGAGTTTTGGGGGAAAATTTAATCTATGAAAATAAAATAAGATAGGACTTGGATCTTGATTTATTTAATTTATTAGAAACGCCAGTAGGTCCACTACAATACAAATTTCTTCCACTGTTTCTAAAGATATTGATAACACATTCTTACATTTTCAGGAACCAAACAGATTGGTATGAATATCACCATTTGCTGACATTTAATTAAGAAGAATTTTTTTAAGTTGTGAGAATACATTCTTAGGAGTTATGAGCATTTTAAGTTGTGAGAATACTCTCTAAGGAGATAAGACCGTTTTAAATCTTTAAACTGTCGCTAATCCAATTAAACTACCTTCAAACTATCTTTGATGTCGTCAACCAGCATTCAAGCAACCTTTGATTCCATCAAACTATCTTCTGACCACCTCTGATGCAGTCAAACGATGTTCCAAATGGCGTTTATTCCATCAAATAATATTCAAACTACCTTTGACTACATCAAACTACCTTTGGAGTATAGTTAATTCAATCAAAAAACCATTATATGACCTAGGTTTGCATGAAACTGTGTTATAACTATATTTTATTTCGGCAAAAAATCTTCAAATTATCGTTGACTCATAATGCCTTTGATGATCCCATCACAAATGGCGTTTATTCCATCAAATAATATTCAAACTACCTTTGACTACATCAAACTACCTTTGGAGTATATTTAATTCAATCAAAAAACCATTATATGACCTAGGTTTGCATGCAACTGTGTTTTAACTATATTTTATTTCGGCAAAATATCTTCAAATTATCGTTGCCTCATAATGCCTTTGATGATTCCATCAAAAAATTTCAAACTATCGTTCATTGTATCGAAAGCTCTTCAAATCACATTTCATTGTATCAGAAATTCTTCAAACTACAGTTTATTGCATTAAACTATATTAAAACTGTCGTTGATAGAATCAAATTATCGCCAAAACACCTTTGATTCCATCTATCTGTTATCATGATACAGTATATTTCATAGAACTGACTTAAAACTACCATTCATTACTTTAAACTATCATTGGTTGCATCTATATTCCACCTTCTATTAAATGCTTCCAAATATTTCCCATCTACTGTTCATTCCATCAAACTCTCTTCAAACTACCTTTGGTTGCAGTCAACTATCTTCAGACTGTATTAAAACTTCTTTTCATTGCATCAAACTGTCTTCAAACTACCCTTGACTGCTTCAAAGTGTCTTCAAACTACTGTTGATTGCATCAACTGTCTTCGAACTACATTTTCTTTATTCAAGCTAACTTCAAAGTGACTTCAAACTAACTTTTCTGTAAACAAACTATATCCAATATGCCTGCAATCGCATCAAACTACCCACAAATGGCTCAAACTACCATCAAACAACATTTAGTTGCATCAAACTATATTCAAGCTATATCACAATATCTTAAAATTTCCGTTAATTCAATCGAACTGTCTTCAAACAACCGCCACTGATTATGATAAACTCCATCCATTGATTCCATCAAACTAATTTAATTTGCATCAAAGTATAATAAATCTAGTTTTAATTAATTCAAACTGGCTTCAAACTACGTATTCTTTAATCGAACTAACTTCAAACTACCTTTTCTGTAATGAAACTATCTTCATTATACCTTTAATCGCACCAAACTACTATTAAATGACTCGAATTACCCTCAAAGAACCATCAAACCATTTTTAAGGAGCAATCTAACATCAGCCAACCTTTAGGTACTACCGTCCAATGCATCAAACTACGGGTTTTCCAACAAAAGGTGTTATTTTGAATCACCTGGTATTTCGGTAGCTGTCACTTTTGAAGCTTTTATTCTTTGACATTTGACAAGAAGAAACTGCGCCATTACTAAAAATGGAGCGAACGATACAAAAAACGCTCGAACAAAAAAACGATTCGAACGATACAAAATCGTTTTGACTGATGAGGCCCATTTCCACCTCGGTGGCTACGAGCCCCAGATGCGACAAGCAAAATTGTCGCATCTGGGGCTCGGAAAACCCAAGAGTTACATCCTGTTTCTGTAACTTAAAATTTTGCTTTCGTTCGCTTGCCAGACGATAAACAGCTGATTTGGGTTTCACTAACTACCATCACAATGGCAAGTCGCACGATAATGAACTCGTACGAAAACGTAATCATTTCAGTGTAAATTTTGGTTTCTCTATCTCTCTTTGCTGTCATCTGGGCGAACACAAATGTCAGATCGAGTCACTTTATTTTATTTGTCGACTGATAGGAACAATGACAAAAAAGTAATTAAAAGTAGAAAATAAGTAGATATAAATATAATTATGGTAAAAACAATTAAATAATAATAAAACTGTATACATATGTTTACATTTTTAAGCATAAAGAAGTCAACATTGGCAGCTCGCTAAGATGGAAAAATTCATCAGTGCACAATGAGAGAGACGTGAGAGAGAGAGAAATAAATGAGAGTGTTGGATCAGCTCAGCTGAACCACCCAGGTTTGATTTTTGGACACAAATGGTGTAAAGGATACAGAGGTGTATTTTCTAAGGTCGACCATACAAAAATGTGTGCTTTTTTAGACCGGAAGTTGTGAAGTTATTGACCTGGCAATTACATTATTTGCCAATTGGTAAATTTCTCATGTCATTGACGTAAAGCCAGGCGAACGAACGAACGAACCTTAGAGAAACCAAATTCCAGACGAAAGTGAGTGATTGGTTTTCGTTCGCAGAGGCTTTCGTTAAAAATACAGAAACAGGCCGTTATTGTTGAGCAGCATCTCCATTCTCAACGTGTGACTGTTTGGTGCGGTTTATGGTCCGGCGGGGTCATTGGACCTTACTTATTCGAAAATGAGGTTGGTTCTACAGTTACGGTGAATGGATTGCGCTGTCGGGAAATGATTTTTGATTTTTTATGGTCGGAGTTGGATGGTATTGATCTGGACAACGTTTACTTTCAACAAGACGGCGCTACGTGCCACACAAGCAACGAAACCATTGCTCTGTTACGGGAAAAGTTTCCGGACCGTGTTATCTCTCGAAGAGGTGACCTTGCGACTTCTTCCTTTGGGGCACGTGAAAGATAAGGCAACAGCCCAGCGTAGCTTCAAGACCTCAAAGATAGAATTCGTGAGGCTATCGAGGACATAGGACAGCAACTTTGCGATTTGGTTATGGAAAATTTCATGAAAAGGATATGGTCCTATAAGCGTGGTCGTGGTGGTCATTTGGCTGATGGTGTCTTTCATTATTAACGGCATACCTTCCTCTTTATTATGAAATAAACATCCGATCATTTATCTCAAAAACTGGCATTTTTCTTTGAATACCAAAATAACACCTCTTGTTGGAAAACCCTTTACTTCCAACTACCATTTATTGCTTCAAACTACTCTTGTTTGTAGCCAACTATTTTCGAACTATATTTGATTATACTTATACAAAGCTATCTTCCGGCTACCGTTGAATGCCTCAAACTACCTTCGAACTGGCATGCTTAAATTATTCATTTGGATTATTCCAATAGGGTCTAAAGTCATTTATAAAAATCTCCTGTGTACCATTCAAATCAAAAACAAGTTAATAATATTGTATGTTGTATGTAAATAATAAAAAACAAACAAACAGCAACACAACAACGACATGGCTGCCGTAAGGCCATCAATATTAGGTAGAAAGAAGGGTAAAGGGGACCAATTTGCCCCACACCAAAGGAAATAAAACTCGATCACTCGTAGCATTGCAACCACTTGACTTGGCTCATTTCATACAACAACTGATCGGACAATAACCATAACAGAACACACCACATATGATCATAAGGACAGACAGACGGACGGAAAGGCAAGCGGTTTGCCGGACGGACAGCGATATCGAGAGACATACATGCGGCGGCAAACACTGCGATTGCGCAATCCTCCCGCTGAACTGATTTGTTATTTATTGCTTCAATAATGCAAAAAACTATCAAAGATACAATAAAAGATAGCGATGTCGTGGTTGCGAGGCAAAACGGGATTAACTCCAAAAGGAGTAAAATGATGATAGAGAAAACTCGAATTCGATACTACTAAATTAGAGTGAATTGTTATATTGAATTTTTCCAATTTTAAATAAAATATTTAATTGAAAGCCGTTATTTATTTTGAATAAAAAGTTAAAAAAAATTCCTTCACTTAGAGGGAACCATTCCATTTTCAGCTGAACCTCATATAGAGAATATCATAAAAATGTATATATCGATAGCTTATTTACGAAAGCTGCTATATTCCAAACCCCAATTTTTCAAGAGAGCAAAATAACTGTTGGATTTTATTGTTTCGCGATAATTTTAATATGATATGAATTAGGAATTCTAAGATATACGAGTTTATCATATACGTTCATATACATATTTCATATCATATAAAATTATGGCGAAATAACAATATTTAACAGTTTGTTGCTCTCCTGAAAAATTGGGGGTTTGAATATAGCAGCTTTTGAATATAAGCTATCTATACATTTTCGTGATATTCTCTATATGAAGTTTAGCTTAAGATGGAATGGTACCTTCTAAGTGAAGGAGTTTTTTTATTTAAAATAAATAACTGTTTTCGTTCAATATTTCATTTGGAATTAAATAAATTTCATTTAAATAATTCACCCTAATTTAAAATTACGAATTTGGATTTTCTCTGTCATCAATACGTTTTTTTAATATACCTTTTGGATTTTTTTAATAAAACTTACAATTTTTATTCAATATGACATTTGTTAATTGTGTTCCTTTTATAGAATTTGGACTTCAGCAAAAGTCTATATTAATTGTTTTAAATAATAAAATTGGCTTATGAATAATATAAATGGCATATTAAATAAAATATTTTTAATTCGATTGTGAACATTTTTCAGATTTCATGATTTTTTAGAAACTTTAACTTTTCCATTCGATTTCAATCAACGTTTTCTTGTGTTTATAACTTCTTCGTTCTCCACCCAATGTCTCACTAATAAAATCATAAAAATCAATTTTTGGAGTTAATCGTTTTTGCTTTGCAAACCATTTGTAACTACAAACTCCAGAGTAATGGGTTGAATATGCGCAAACTCACAGGAGATTTATGCAGCAACAGGTTGCTTTTAAAAATCGCTTCACATCAGTTGAGAATGTCTGAGATATAGAGTGAATTCACTGTGACTTGTTTCGAGAGGATTATGGGTATTTTATTTCAAAACGTAAGCAGTTGTGACGATAAAAAAAGAAATATTTCGAAATAAAATTGATATGCTGAGAAAGTCATATTTCTTGTGAATGAAATTCTCACAAGAATTTTCTTTTTTGTAAATAGTGATTATACCTGGAAATATATTTAATTCGTCTGTGTGCCAATTGACAATTAAATTACAATTACATAACATTGTATTTAAAACGCGACAGATTCCATAAATGTACTCAATATTCTATATGAAGTTTAACCAAACTACTTTTAGTTGCATCAGACCACCTTCAAACTAAAGGCGATTCCACGACACTACCTTCAAATGATTAGTAATGTAATTGAATTATCTTCAAACTGTCATTGGTTGTGTACAACGTCAGTCAAACGCCAGTTTTCCAACTTATTTCCCTTTAATCAAACTAACATCAAAGTACCTTTTCTGCAGCCAAACTATCTCCAATATTTAATTAATAGCATAAAACTACTCTGACTCAATGATTCAAGCTATCATTGGTTGCATCAAACTATCCTCTAACACTTTGTTATAGGAATTTCAAGTGTTAGAGGATAAATCTATCATGTATTGCATCAAACATCTCCAAACGCATTAAATGATCTTGAAACTAACCTCGACTACTTCAAACTACCATTAGTTGCATCAAACCAAACCCCAATTGCATCAAACTAAGCTCTAACTGTTGTTAATTGCATCAAACTAAATTTTACCTACATTCTATTCTATCAAACTATCGTGGTTTACGCCAAACATTTTCAAACTATCGTTAAAGGCTTTAAATTATCGTGAATTACTTCTTCAAACTAACTCAGATTATTTCCTCTGCCAGTGCCCGGCGTTCGCGAACAATAGATCCTGCTTCTTAGGAATTGATACTATACCAGACTTGACCCAACTTAGAGGCGTAGACTGGAAAACGATTAAGGACTATGTCGATAGTACCGAGTTCCTAAAATAACATTCCAAGGACCAGTCATTAACAATTAGAGCGCACAACAGGCCGAATACTGGCTTATGTGTATGTCCAAGGACATGAGGCGGAATTTGACCGCCTCCGCTTCTCAACCTAACCTAACATCAGATGTATCAAACTGTACTCTAACAGTCCTTAGTTGCCTCAAACTATCTCCAAACTAAGTTAAATATGATTAAATTACTACGAAAAATATTTGTTTGGATATTTAAACTTCATTTGCCTGCTTCAGAAAATAATAGAGTTACCGTTAATTCCATCAAACTACTATTGATCCCTTTAAACTACTTGAAGAATTCCGTTGATTCCTTCAAAATATATATACAAGCTTACTTAATTTGCAGCAAACTATCTGCAGGGCTACATTTTTAGTTATCATTTCTCAAACAACCGCAATTTGCATCAAACTGACTTCGAACCATCTTCCGTTGTATCAAACTATCGTCAAGCCATCTATATTTGTATCAGTCTATATTCAAATTCCTTTAATTGCATCAAATAATCATTTAACTACCCTTTATTCCATCAAAATGTCTTCCAACTAGCTTTTGGTATCATCGAACTGTTTTCAAACTATTGGTGATTCCAACGATCCTTCTTCAAAACAACTGTGGTTTTAGAGATTGAAATCTCAGTTCATTTGTGAAGCTTAAATATGATCTCATCAAATTTGAAATACACATTTCATGAATATTCAACGTGTCCGACCCAACCTAATTGAATGAGTTCGCTTCCAGTATATTTTAGACAAGTCTTGATTCTCCAGCACATACTTCATTTTCAAAGGACCAATTAAGGACATCAAATTATATTGAAATAATTTTTGATTTCTTTTTTAGGTTAAGTTTAGCCGTATTTTTTTTACAAGCTCACATAGACCAGTTTAGGTCCCTAGTGTTACCTCGGGCTGAAATGCCCCTCATCGAAACCAACCTGTTTGATATACAAATTTATCGATAATTCGAATATCGGTACTGAAAAGATCTGTTAGGCTGTCTAGAAAGGCCGACCCCAGTATGTCCAGTCGTCCTTTACTCAGAGCGGGGCAGTTGCATAGCAAGTGCTCAATGCTCTCCACTTCTTCGTCATCTCCACAGCTTCTGCAGAAGTCATTGGAGTCAATACCCAATCTTTTGGCGTGTTCGCCGATCCGGCAGTGTCCCGTCAGAACTGATACAATAGACAATCTTTGCCTCTCTAGTGCGAGGAGATATTTTGATCTTCTCAGGTCATACCTTGGCCAGAGTTGTCTAGCTACCCTTCAGGTGCCGATTTCTGTCCATCCTTCGTTGGACTGCCTGATTGCCTCTTGCCTAAGCCAAAGCTTGCACGTGGATAGTGGCGCACTAATATGTGGAAATTCTTCGAGAATTTGTAATGTCGTCCCTTTCCTAGCAAGTTCATCGGCTTTGCAGTTCCCCGGGATAACCCTATGTCTAGGCACCCATATGAGGTGTATATCAAACTGATCAGCCTCATCTCGTTAAGAGATCTGCGGCAATCGAGGGCTGTTTGTGAATTTAGGGATGTTGCCTCCAGAGAATTGATGGCAGCCTGGCTGTTCGAGTAAATGACAACGCCAGTGTTGGTTACATTGTTGCGACTCAGCCACTTGGCGACTTCCCATATTGCCATTATATCGGCTTGATAGACACTGCAGGTATCTGGTAGTCTGTGAGCTATATCCAAACTAAGTTCTTCACAGTGTACTCCGAAGCCAATCTTTTCTTCAAGCTTCAAACCATCCGTGTAAAAGTGGAGATGGTTTCTATTACCTGGTATTCTGCCAACCCATTCATCTCTGGCTGGTATCATAGTGATGTAGTTCCTCTCAAAGGTGCGCACCGTTGATATATAGTCCACTCGGTCGGTTACCGTAGCTCTACACTTTGATATCCTCATGTGACCGTAGTTCTTGTGCCTCCACATTGATAGGTAGTTTAATCTTATTGTCGCAACTTCTGTCGCCACAACCGGCAGTATATGGAGTAGGGCTTGTAGAGACTCGGTCGCTGTAGTCCTTAAGGCTCCGCTTATGCTCAGGCAGGCTGTTGGTGATGGTTAGTTTGTCAGTTGCCGTCCACCATACCACAATGCCGTATAACAGTATTGGACGAACTACTGCTATATATGTATATCCAGTGGACGATTTTAGGAGAGAGGCCCCACCGCAACCCTACAGCCTTTTTGCAGGAATATAAGGCGACGTTGGCCTTGCTTAAACGTTTCAATACGTTAAGTCTAAATAACAGTTTTCTATCTAGAATTATTCCTAAAAATTTAGCACTTTCAGAAAAGACTAGATCTGTTCCATTTATCCGAGGTGGAGGGTCCACATGTGGGAAATTATCATTCTAGTAAAGAGAACCAATTCTGTCTTGTTTGGGTTTACGCCCAAACCGCTGCTTCTGGCCCATCTATCCAACTAGTTCAGAGCCACCTGTAGAATTTCTCAGGGGACGTTTTCGAATTTGCCACTCACTGCAATTGCCACGTCGTCCGCATATGCCACGACCTTGCAGCCATAAGGTTCCAGATCTAGCAGAATTTCATTCGCCGCTAGGTTCCAAATTAGGGGAGACAGTACACCTCCTTGTGGGGTCCCTCTGTTTACAAACCTTGTTAGAGTTGTGGACCCAAGACAGGCTGTTATGCGTCTTCTGTTGAGCAGGCTATGTATAACTCTAATTAAGCTAGAGTTTATCTTAAGATGTGACAGTGCCGCAATTACCGCATTTGAGTGAATGTTGTTAAAAGCTCCTTCAATGTCAAGAAATGCCACCATGGTGAATTCCTTGAAATGTAGGGTGAATTCCATGAAACGTAGGGATTTAGAGTTGCAAAGCTCATACACTAACAAGTTCATTTACAACAAGTGCTTTAACATGATCTTCACAGATTTTAAAGACATGTTCGATATGATAACTATTGAACGAGTTCGATTCAACCCAAGCCAAGTACAAGGGCCGTCCCAAAATTAGCCGACCTGACATTAGATAGCGGTGGCAGTTTGAAAAAAAACTTTAAAATTTATTTTGAAAGGTCTCAGTTCAATCAATATTAAAACCGAGCTGAATTGTACTTTGGAAGAGTCTTCTCCTTCGTTTACAACTATAAAACATTGTGTGGCAGAATTTAAACGGGGCCGTATGAGCTGCCAAGACGAACACCGTAGTGTTCGACCAATTGAGGTGTCCACGCCAGAAATGATTAAAAACATCCACAAAATGGTATTGGATGACCGACGGTTGAAGGTTCGTGAGCTAGCTGATGTCATAGGCATTTCAAAAAGTGTACTTCGCATATTGAAGGAACATTTTAGGGTGAGAAAGCTGTGCGCAAGGTGGGTGCCGCGTTTGCTCACAATCAAGACAATGCACCAGTTCACACATCCACTATATCGATGGCCCAAATCAATGAACTAAAGTTCGAATTACTTCAGCATTTCTTGTTTCCAAACTTAAAAAATGGCTCAGCGGAAAAAGATTTTCCAGCAATGAAGAGGTGGAGCTTGAGGTTGATGGCTACTTTCAGGAACTACACAGTTCTTACTATAAACAGGGTATCGAAGCTATTGAAAATCGCTGGAAAAAGTATAGAACTAAAAGGAGATTATGTTGAGAAATATAGAAAAATGTTTCCCAAACGTGTTGTTTTCTTTGTTATGTCGGCTAATTTTGAAAATTCTGAGTCTGAGTTTTTTTTACAGTGGGTCAAATTTTTCAATTTTTGGTCGAAGGGAGCATTATATAGATGAAAAAATGCTATAAGTTAATGTCTGAGAGATTTATTATTGTCAGAGTTATATAGTGGAATTTTATGAGGAACATTATTGTGGAAGATCTTAACCCTCTATCTCCCCTCATAATGGGTCAATTTGGCCCTTTTTTCGAAAAACTCAAAAAGGACATTTAAAGATTAAAATGTTTTACGAAAAATTTTGCCGGAAAATTTCAGTGGGGTTCGCCAAAGACACCAAAGTTGTAAATATAGCTCTTTACGCTTAATTATCAAACTTACAAGCCAACTTGTACAAAAAAATACTATACTGTAAATTTAAAGTCGTGATATCTATGGAATAATTGGAGCAGAAGAGCCACTCTATAATTCTAAAGGGGCATGTTGAATAGATTTTTTTGTAGAATAAATTTGTGGTCCAGCTGGTCTGAGTATTTTTTTAGCTGGACCATAAGTTTATTTTACAAAAATTATCTACTCAATATGCCCTTTCAGAATTATAGGGTCGCTATTCTGTTCCAATCAAAAAGTCTTAGTTTGTTGGACAGTGTTATTGTTTGTTCAATATTCCTTAGTTTTTGAGTTATTTTTAACGTTTTAATAGAATTTTTCTTGTTTTTTTCTTATAGCTTGGACTTACCTGATGAAACCCCAGATAGCTTTCAATACTATGTGTGGCAAAAAATACTTCGCCATCACAGGTGAGTATCATAAGAAAACCATTTAAAGCCTGAAAAAATAAAAAAATATTATGGAACAAATTATTATTAATTCAAAGTTTATTTTAAAAAATAATATTTAAAATTTTAAATACGAAATAGTATATCTTAAGATTTAGATGAGGTTTTAGAAAAAAAAATAGTTTTCAAATATTTGTTTTATATTAAAGTAGTATTATTTTAAAGTTTATTTTGCTCCTAATTACCTTTAGAAAGAATCAATTCTTTAATAAACTTCAACCTCTAAATTGAATGTAACTCCTATCTTAACCCAACACAAAACGTTTGGAGATTTTTTCTATATTTTTTTCGAATCGCTTCTGTATAAACACCGCAATGAAACTCATGATAATTACTGGAGGTTGCTTGAGAAAAAAGAGGTGCAGCGGGAGGTGAACAAACACATTGCCGCCTTTGGAAGGCGGCAATGAATGAAATTCATCAATGATTCCAGTTTGAAAGATTTTTCTTAATTTCATTTTTGTTGTAGTGGAAGGAGAAAAGCAAAACCCACTTTACATTTGGTTGGAGGGTAGGGGTACTTTGGATTACTATTTCAGAGTTTACCGCCAGCCAAGGTAATCACCTTTCAGTTAATCTTCAAATAATGTCCGTCTGTCCTCCAGTCTTCTGGCATTTGTTTGGTAGTTGAGAGCCGTGCCGTCCAGGAAATGATGGCCAATTAAATCAATGTATTCTTTTCGCTTTGTTTGCTTGTTGTTTCATTTTAATTCATCTCACTTTTTTGTTGTTGATTTGTTAACAGGTTCTTTTTGCTGCTTTTTTGTGTTTTTGAATTCAGCCAATTCACTCATTCAGAGTCATTCAATTTTTCCATTCATTCATAATTTCCCCCAAGAATTGTAGATCGGTGGCTGTCAGTCCATCGGCCGCATGTGTAAAATGTATGTCAGTTCAAATCCAAATAAAAAAGTGTATAACTCTGCCATACTTAAGCGTGGTTAGTTATCCCCATTCCCAATTCCGTCATCATCATCATCATCATACCCGAGCCAAACTCAAGTCTTTCGTTAATCTTAAATTGTAGGCAATTACAGTCCCATATCATAGTTGTTGCTGTTTCAGTTACATTCATACTTTGTTTGTTGTTTTCAAATTCGAATTTGGATTCTGATTTTCGTTGTCTTTGAGGTTTTCTTGTTTCGCTCTTTTTAATTTTATTTCTTGGCCAAAAGGTTAATTACACCTAAACTACTAGTTTTACACATACATCTCTCTTCTTGATTACTTTTTAAATATATTTTATTATGTGTCTGACAGACAGACTGACACAAACGCCGAGATTTGATTCTATTTCAAATATTGACTACATCCCTTTTTTCGATGTTTTCTTCTTCGGTTCTTCAGCTCTATTCTATTTAATGACATTTTAATATACCATCCGTACGTTGAATGTTGTTGGCCTAAGGGTCCAAGTAAATGGGTGTATCCCGGAGACTGTGTCTATGTCTTACATTTTACGGCTCCTATAATATCCGGTTAGCAGCTCGGAATGTTAACTATTTTCAAATGAGTATAGAAAAGTAACTGGCAAGTTGTACATTCCAAGAAGTGTTGGAAATTATTGAAGTTCTCTAAAGGTAGGTTTGTGAAAATCTACAAAAAACAATCAACAAAATCCTAAAAGATGCGAAGGAACATCTAATTGTCTGGAAACTACAATTAACTATCATTGATTTCAAACAAAAGCGTTTGGAACTAAAGAATATTCCTTTCGAGTACCTCAAAACTCAAATTAATTCCAACACTACGCCTTAAAAATTTGATTATTTCTTGTTATTGCACCCAACACCACACGGTGGTACAATACCCTGTAAGTTTGTTTCCTGGCAGATGTTTGTAACACCTAGAAGTACTACAGTTAGACCCACCTTAAAGTATATCGATCGACTCACAATCATTACCTGAGTTGATTTAACCATGCATGTCCATCTTATGTTGTTCGTTGAATACAGATCACAATTTCACTCCGATCGTGCTGAAATTTTGCGGTTAAGAGTCATTTGCAACTGGAAATAAGTCTATTGAAATTGATTCAGATTTATCTATATCTCCCATATATATGTTTTGTCCGATTTGACCCTTTTGCCCTGTAGAAGCTGTAGCTTACATCCATTCGTTTTGAAATTTAGCATGGTAGAGTTTCTTGATCCATGGACCAACATTGCAGAAGCTGTATTTTACATCAAATAGTTTTGAAATATAGAATTGCAGAGTTTATTGATCTATGGACCAACGTTGCAAATTTTAAGAAAATCGGTTTTAGATTTCATGATTCCATGAAACTGCCTCCAATCTTCCCTTTATTGCATAAAACCACCATCAAACTAAGGTTGATTCAATCAAACTTCCTTCAAATAACCTTTGACTTCATCAACCTTCCTTCATACTAGCTTTGATTACATCAAACTTCCTTTAAACTACCGTTGTTTCCATCAAAATGTCTTCAAACTACCATTGATTGCATCAAACTGCCGTTGGTACTGTCGAACTGTCTTCAAATCACAGTTGTGACGATCAAATTGCTTTCAAACTACCTTTGATTGCATCAAAATGCCTTAAATCTACCGTTGATTTCATTATACTATCTTCAGAATTCCTTTGATCCCAATAAACTTTAGTAGATTCTATAGAACTGTCTTACAAATACCGTTGTTTCCATCAAACGACCTTCACACTCCATCAAACTACCTTCGAACCACAGTTGATTCAATCAGACCATTATTGATTCATCAAACTCCCTTCAAACTACAGTTGATTCAATCAGTCCATTCTTGATTCCATCAAATGACCTTCAAATTACATGACATGCCATCAGATCATTCATGATTCCATCAAACTACAGTTGACTCCATCAGACATTCTTTGTTGCATCAAACTACCTTTAAACCACAGTTGATTCCGTCAGTAGACCTTCAAACTACAGTAGATCATCAGACCATTCTTGATTCCATCAAACGGCCTTAAAAGTACAGTAAGTGCCATCAGAATATTCTTGATTTCATCAGACCACATTTGATTCCAGCAAACTACCATTAAACTTAATTTGATTTCAACAAGCTACCTTCACAGTTGATTCCATCAGACCATACTTGATTTCATCAAAATCCGTTCAAATTACAGTTGATTCCATCAGACCATCGTTGGTTCTACCAAACTATCTTTTGTCTTCAGTAGATTCCATCAAACTCCCTCCAAACTACAGATGATTCATTTAGACCATTCATGATTCCGCCAAACGACCTTTAAACTGCAGTATATGCCATTAAACCATTCTTAATTCCATCAAACTACAGTTGACTTTATCAGACCATCCTTGGTTCCGTCAAACTACCTCTAAACTTCAGTTAATTCGTTCAGACCAAATTTGATTCCACAAAATCCCTGATTTTATTAAAAAAAACTTCTACTTTCAAACTATCGGAGACTATCATATCATTCTTGATTCCATCAAAATCCGTTCAAATTACAGTTGATTCCATCAAACCACAATAGATTCCATCAGACCATCGTTGGTTTTACCAAACTAACTTTTGTCTTCAGTTGATTCCATCATGATTCCGCCAAACGACCTTTAAACTGCAGTATATGCCATTAAACCATTCTTAATTCCATCAAACTACAGTTGACTTTATCAGACCATCCTTGGTTCCGTCAAACTACTTTTAAACTTCAGTTAATTCCTTCGGAGCATATTTGATTCCATCAAACTCCCTTCAAACTACCATTGATTCTTTCAGACCATTTTTGACTATGACAGACTACCTACAGTTGTCTCCATCAGGCCATTCTTGATTCCATCAAATTACAACTGACTCCATCAGACCATTCTTTGTTCCATCAAACTAACTTCAAACCGCTGATTCCATAAAATTGTCTTCAAACTACAATTATTTCATTATTACAGTGGCATCAATCTATCGTTGATCCTAGAAAACTGCCTTCAAACTGTAGTTGATTCTATAGCGTGATCCATTTCGAGGTTCCCTACTTTTTTAAAGAAAAAACACAGAAAATTCAAATTGAATGGGGAATGTTTATAATTATTTGAAAGAACATTCTTTGGCATTTATTTTTTGAAGATGATGTCTATCAAATGTTGGCCACGACTACGTCGCAGATGGTCCATCCGTTGAGTCAAATTTTCGATGACTCGTTCGAGCATTTCGACTGGTAACTGGCGAATGACACGCGTGATGTTTTGCTCCAAGGCCTGAATCGAAGCGGGCTTGTCCGCATAAACTTTAGACTTTACATATCCCCACAGGAAAAAGTCTAACGGTGTGATATCACACGATCTTGGTGGCCAATCGACCGGCCCAAAACGTGAAATTATCTGCTCACCGAAGTGTTCTCTCAATAAATCCATTGATTGATGCGATGTGTGGGAAGTGGCGCCGTCTTGTTGAAACCAAATGTCGCCGAGATCACGAGCTTGAATTTCAGGCATCAAATAGTCGGTTATCATGGCACGATAACGGTCGCCATTGACGGTTACGTTCTCACCGGCATCATTTTTGAAGAAATATGAACCGATCATTCCGGTACGTCGGATCGGGAATCGATAAAAAGCAAAAAGCTAGCTCTTAACGAGAGCTAAAATATTGCTCATGGGTGTCAAGGTCGTGGGTCGACCGGAAGGTGTTTTTTTTTTTGGATTTAAAAAAAATGGACTTATTTTAATAATATAACTGAATAACTTGTAAACGTTGTTCAGGCGTAAGTCTTTCCATGATGAAATGCCAAACAACACTTAACAAAAATAACATGACAGCATGACACGACTCACACGTGATCTGTCAAGAAAAGGCTATTGAAAAAAGTATCTCTACTTAGATCACCCTATATAAAAAAAACTACTACTTTCAAACTATCGGTGGCTATCATCGAACTTCAAACTACCTTCAAACTGTAGTTTATACTATAACATATCGTCAAACTAAACTCGATTGCATCAGTCTACCAATCACTTAGACCATTGATTTTATCAAACTGTTTCAAAAATTAGTCGAACTCATCATGTCACGAAACTCCCATCTAACGACAGCTGATTCCATCAGACCATTCTTTACTCCAACACCATTTTTGATTCCATCAAACGACCTTAAAACTACAGTAGGTGCCATCAGACCATTCTTGGATCCATCAAACTGACTTCAAACGACAACTGATTCCATCAGCCTATCCTTGGTTCCACCAAACTACCTCTAATTTTCAGCTGATTCCATCAGACCATTTTTGGTTCCATCAAATTCCCTTCAAACTACAGTTGATTCCATCGGACCATTCATGATTCGATTAAAGGACCTTCAAACTACAGTATATGACATTTAAACTACAGTTGACTTTTTCAGGCTATCCTTGGTTCCATCAAAATACCTTTGAACTTCAGTGATTCCATCAAACCATTTTTGATTCCATCAGTCTCCCTTTATACTACAAATGATTTTTTCAGACCATTTTTGATTCAATCAAACTACCTTCAAACTACATTAGATGCCATCAAACTTCGTCGAAACCATCAAAGTATGAATATTTTAATGAAAAGTTTTTCAAATTGGAGATAATTAAAGCCAACTGCCTTTACATTTTATTTCATTCCATCAAATTGCCTTGAAACTACCGTTGATACCTTAAAAAACCAAAAGGAAAATCGTTTAGCAGCAATAATAATCCATAAATTCCTAGAATTTGAATCTTTTGCAACAATTTTTTCTTCGGCCTTTAAGATTTCCATTATAAAATATCATATTTTCATGAAAACAAACTGAAAACTATAGGTTTTTATTGTCGACTCGTAAATAAAATCTTAGTGCACCTAAACTAATAATACCTTTTTAATTACATTGAACATATTTTCACTTGGCGTTTTTAAAACATATAATTTAATTAAACATAACATAACAATTTTTATTTTTTTCCCCATTTTTTTTTCTAAAACAAACCAACATTTCATTAACAATGGCAAAAATTTTAACAATCGTAGGTATAATTACAGTGATTGTTTTCCTTCGTTGTTAGCGAATATTCAGTGTAAACCATAATTTATGGTTTCGCGAATTAGAAAAAAATATATATTTATGTGTGTTAAGAGGAAAATGTGTAATGCGGTGTATTGATGAATTGTAATAATTGAAATGAAATGAGGAAATTTACAACAACAGCAAAAAAATAAAGAAAAGTGCATTGTAATATTTAGACAATGTAAATATCATGCCGATTGCAATGCTTAAATGAAATGTAAAATACGAATAATACTTTTGTTGTTTTTCTTTCAAATGGGAATATTTTTACATAAAAAATCCCTTAGCTTTTAGTTGATTATATTAAAATACCAAATACTACACTTGCTTTGATTCCTTCAAATTATCTTGAAACTTGCGCTGAATCCTTCAAACGATCGAATTGACTCAATAAAGATGCGTAACTACCTTTTATAGATTCAAGGTTTAACACAATAAATATATAGCATCAAACTGGTATTGATTGTTTCAATCAGTGTTTCAATGTCCAAACTTATCCCGACTTCTTCCAACTACTTGAAAACTGAGGTTGATTCCATCAAACCATCTTCAAACTGCACTTGATTCCATCAAACCATCTTCAAACAACTATTGATTCCCTTAATTTTTCTTCAAACTATCATTGGTTGTTCAATAGATCTTCAAACTGCCTTTGATTCCCTTAACTTGTCTTCCAACTACTCTCCTTCATACTAATCAGTTTGCTTTCAAACCAGGAAACGAGGACCTTTTCCCTCTACAACTAATTAACCGTACCTGTCTCAATAAGTTTCTTTAGAAAAAAAAAACCCAATGCATTTTATCATTATCCCTTCAACGCTCTGGGCAAACTTGTCAACCCCAGAAACTACAACTTTACAAAACTTATTTAGTTGGGAAATTTCAATGTCAAATTACAGTTTTCAAATCGAACAACAAATTCATTCAAAACCATATGCAAATTTCTTTCCCAGTTCCTTGTTGTGGACATAAACATTCCGTCCCTACCCTTTACAAAGCTTAGCGGGCAAATGAAAAAATGCACCTGCGTTTTTATGTTCCACTCTTACTGTCCGCATCACTCAAAGAAGGGGAGTGTGGCCCACAGTGGGTGTGGTGGGTTTTTTCGGGCGTGCGGCGGTTGGGTTTTGTGCTGCATAAATTTACCACCTTTCCTGGCAACCGTCGGCGCAACACTTTTTTTCGAGTTTTGTTTTTGTCTTCTAAACATGTGTACGAAAGTCCTATAAATGAGTCGTCGGCCGTCCGTCCGTGGGTCCGTCTATCCTGTCGTTGATAGTGCATTTCGATGTCCAAACGAAAAATGCACCTTTTCTTGAGGAAACTTTTACAGCGGCGATTTGATGGAAATATGCCAAAATTTTATCATGCCAGTATTCCCGCTGTTGTTGTTGTTGTCAATAACACCTCTCATGTTTTCTAGTACTAATTGCTGAGTTGCACAATTGTGCACTTCCGGCCATATTTGTCCTGACACGTCACACGACGTATCCTTGCAACAGCAACAACACCGACAAGTCCTTCCTCGCACACACACACACACCGAAAGTGTTAGTGCCGCTCTCTCTGCTACGTCTGCCTTTTTTTGTTTATACTCTCCTCAAAAAACCAAAGGAAATGCATTTTTGTATGCAATTTTTACCTTTATTGTCGCATTGTTGTTGACTTTTTCGTGTCCTGCATGAATTTTGCCATTCATGACGCCGAGGAGCATATTTCCTCAACGCTCCAACCCGCACAGATTGCCCTCTCATGTGCTCGTACTTGTCGTGCCCATGTCCATATATGCTTCTCCACTCTAGTTAGGGTTTTAATTTTTGGTTTTAGTTTACCTGTTGCCCGTGTTGTTGCGCCGGGTACTTTTTTCGGAGTTCGACGAGTTGTAGTCGCGCGTCGTATGGACACATACTCAATTTACTCACTCACCGTTCTAATCATTTTTAAAAATGGCATTTTGTCACGCATCCATTGGATGAATAGATGTAGTACATATGAACACGGGAATGGCAGTGGAAGCCCGTCTACGGGTCGGGTAAGTGCGAGAGTGTCTCTAACAAGTGAAACCAACAAAAAATATACATACCTAAATAATGCTCAGTTTTTGCAATAGTCAAACGGCAGCGACAGCAGCAATCGGGAGTTGTTAAATATTAAAGGAATTTTTATGCAAAACTATTTGATTGTTGCAAAAAAAAAACACAATGGATAAATTTCAATTGAAATGTCTTTAAAATGCAAAGTTTATAGTGCATTCTAAAAGCGAACATTTACAATTATCAGTTTGATGAACAAGTTTCATGCAACATGTAGTAGTTTGAAGTAAACATAGAAGTAGTTTGATGCAACACAAAGTAGTTTGATGGATCAAGAAGGTGGAAGATGTTCGATTCCCATACAAAACGAGGCGGTAGGCTTGACTGTGTTGCAGAGCGAGACCACAGAGGAAGGCTCTAGTATTGATCGAGACCTCAGAAGTCAGCCCTAGAAACCTATAACAAGACCTCAATGGTCGGACCAAGTATGTTCGACTCCCATGCAGAACGAGGCGCTACAGCTTGACTCTTTTGCAGAGCGAGACCATAGAGGAATACTCTAGTATTGAACGAGACCTCAGAAGCCAGCCCAAATAACGAGACCTCAATGGTCGGATCATGTAGTTGTTGTTGTAGCAGCTTGGAGATGCTGAGTTCATAATCCTTAAGTCTATTTTCTATTACAGACTTCGTTCCTGCATATATCCGATTATCGCGGGAAACTTATGTTGTTTTCATCTACTCAATGTTGTCCGGTTGTAAAATAAGATTCGTTTGTTAATTTCAGGGAATGGATGTTATTTGAGTGATACCGTTTCTATTCTCCACTAGAATCGCTGCATTTCTGTTAATAGTCGTCATGGTTTTATGTCTATTATTAGCTTCCCTGTTAACTTGGGTGATCAGATGTTGTTGTAGTGGTAGTGCGCCCGGTGAGTTTTTTTAGCTGCAGAAACTCGAACTATGATGAAAACATAAAATGTTGATGTTAAATTTTTTCGGTGCCCTGACTGGGAGTTGAACCCAGCACCTTCGGGATCCAAGTCTAATGCACTAACCACTAAGCTACTGAAGACCACCAGGATCAAATAGTAGAGTAGTTTGAGACAACACATAGTAGTTTGATGGATCAAAAAGATGGAAGATGTTAAAGGTAGACTCTTGCACATAGCGAGATACCAGAGTTTGACTTTTAGTCATAGTGCGAACCCCAGTAATAGGCTCTAGTATAAAACGAGACTTCAGAAGTGGGCCCTAGAACAATAGAGTGGGACCTCAAATATCGTATCTAGTATAGATTGAGATCTCAAATGTCGTTTTTAATAGAAAGAGAGACAACAAATTTCCTATATTCCTTCAATATCTATAGAAAACCACCGTTATTCCTTAGATCTCCATGAAAACCACCGTTTATTCCCTCGATCTCTGTGAAAACTTTGTTTATTCTTTTCGATGATTTCTATGAAAACTACAGATGATTGCTTCGTTCTCTACCGATGCTACCAATTATTTTCTACTATCTGTATTAAAATCACAGTTTATTCCTTTGATACCAATGAATACCACCGATTATTCTTTCGATCTTTATGAAAACCACATTTCATTCCTTTGTCTCTATGACAACCACCATTTATTGCTTTGGTATCTATGAAAACCATTGCTTATTTCTTCAATATCTTTGATAACGTTTATTCCTACGATCTCTGTGAAAACCAGTGCTTATTTCTTCGATGTCCACAAATATCTCCATTTATTCCTTCAATGTCCATAAAAACCACAGTTTATTCCTTCGATTTCTATAAAAACCGCCGCTTATTCCTTCGATCTCTATGAAATCCACAGTTTTTATTCCTTCAATGTCTATCAAAACAACCGTTTATTCCTTCCATCTCTATGAAACCCACCGTTGATTTCTTCGATCTCTATGAAAACCAGGGTTTATTCCTTCGATTTCTATGAAAACCGTCGTTCATTCCATCGAAGGAATTAACAATTGCTTTCACAGAGATCGAAGAAAAAGTTGGTGCTTTTCATGAAGATCAAATGAAAAACGGTGCTTTTCATAGAGGTTGAAGGAAAAAACTGGGTTTCGTGGAGGTTGCAGGAATAAACGATGGTTTTCATAGAGATCGAAGGAATGAACGGCGGTTTTCATAGAAATCGAAGGAATAAACCCTGGTTTTCATAGAGATCGAAGGAATCAACGGTGGGTTTCATGGAGATGGAAGGAATAAACGGTTGTTTTGATAGACATTGAAGGAATAAAAACTGTGGATTTCATAGAGATCGAAGGAATAAGCGGCGGTTTTTATAGAAATCGAAGGAATAAACTGTGGTTGCCGTTCATTCCTTCGATCTCAATAAAATCCTCCGTTTATTCCTTGTACCTCTATCAAAACCACCTTTATTCCTTCAATATCGATTATACCCACCGTCGATCCCTTCGATCTCTATGAGAACCAGAGTAGAATCATTCGAACTCTATGAGAACCAGCGTATATTCCTTCGATATCTATGAAACTCACCGTTGATGCCTTCCATCTCTATGAAAACCACCGTGTATTCCTTCGATCTCTATGAGAACCAGTGTATATTCCTTATATCTCTTCGAAGACTACCGTTTTTGCCTTCGATCTCTGATGACTACTGTTTTTCCGTCGATCTACATGAAAACCACCGTTTTTGCGTTCGATCTCTGAAGACTACTGTTTTTCCTTCGATCTACATGAAAACCACCGTTTATTCCTTCGATCTCCATAAAAACCACCGTTTATTCCTTCGATTATCGTAAAAACCGCCGCTAATTTCTTATGTCTCTATTTAAACTATCTTCTATTCCTTATATCTCTATGAAAATCATTCTATATTCCATTGATTTCTATGAAAACAATCGTTTATTCCTTCGATCTCTATGAAAACCATCGTTTATTCCTTCGATATCTATGAAACCCACCGTGGATCCCTTCGATCTCTATGAAAATCGCCGTATATTCCTTCGATCTCTTTGATGACTACCGTTAGTCGATCGATCATCGATCATCATTAAAACCACCGCTTATTCCATAGATCCGTATTAAAACCATCCTTCTATCTCCATGAAAACCACCCTTTATTCCATCGTTTATTCCTTCGATCTATATGACAACCATCGTTTATTCGTTCGATCACTATGAGATTCAGCGTATATTCCTTTGATCTCTATGAAACCCACCGTTTATCCCTTCCATCTCTATGAAAACCACCGTTTATTTCTTCGATCTCTATGAAAACCGCCGTCAATTCCTTCGATCTCTGTGAAGACTGCCGTTTTTCCTTCGATCTCTGTGAAGTCCTTTGATCTATATGAAAACACCCGTTCATTCCTTCGATCTCCATAAAAACCACCATTTAATCCTTCGATCATCATAAAATCCACTGCTTATTCCTTAGATCTCTTTTAAAACCATCCTTTGTTCCTTCTAGCCCTATAAAAACCACCCTTTTTTTCCATCGATTTCTATGAAAATCGACGGTTATTCCTTCAATCCCTACGAAAACAACCGTTTTTTCTTTCGAACTCTATAAAATTCAACGTTTATTCCTTCGATCTCAACCATTTATTCCTTCAAAACCACCGTTTATTCCTTCGACCTCTATGAAGACCACCATTTATTTCTTCGATTTCTATGAAAGTTGCCGTTTTTCCTTCGATCTCTCTGAAAGCCATAATTTTTCATTTCAATCTTTTGGAAAACCACGATTTCCATAAAATCCACCGTTGGCTCCTTCGATATCTATGGAAACCGTCGTTTGTTCCTCGATCTCTATCAAAACCACCGTTTACTCGTATTCCTTCGATCTCTATGAAAACCACCATTTATTCCTTCTCTCTCAATGAAACCCCATTTATTCCTTCGATATCAATGAAACCGACAGTGTTTTCCTTCGATCTCCATGAAAACCACAGCATATTCATTCGATCTCTATGAAAACCAGAGATTATTCCTTCGATCCGTATAAAAACCACCGTTTATTCCTTCCATCTCTGTGAAATCGACCATTTATTCCTTAAACCTCTATGAAATCCACAATTTATTCGTTCGATCTCTATGAAAAACACCGTTTATTCAACTCCTACATGAAAATTATAGATTTTCCTACGATATTATTAGAAACCGTAATTTATTCCATCAATCTCTATGAGAACCACTGTGTATTTCTTCGACATCTATGAAATCGACCGTGTTCTCGATCTCTATGAAGATCGCAGTTTATTCCTTTTATCTCTATGAAATACACAGTTTATTTCGTCGATCATAGTAATAAACACCGTTTATTCCTCCGATATCAATGAAACCCACCCTTTATTCCTTCGATCTCTTTAAAAGTCACCGTTTGTCCCTTCGATCTCCACCCAAACCATCGTTTATTCGTTCAATCTATATGAAAGCAAGATAAATCGTCGAACTCTTCCTTCGATTTTCTTGAAAACAAGTTGTTTGATGGCGACTTTAGAAGAGCTAGACCTCTGACATCGAATCTGGCATATAGGCATATAGTTAGCGGTCTGACATTCAGGGTAAGTTTATATACATATGTAGTTGGATGTAATACGCAGAAGTGCGATAGAATAAAAAACAGTTTTATGCAACCGATAGTGGTTTGAATCCTTTTAAACTATGTATAACATTTTCAATAAGATCGCCCCAGTAGGTGAGTTGGTAGCGAACTCCCCTATGAGTTTCGAGGTCGTGGGTTCGATTCCCACCAGAAGCTCTGGTCTGTCACTACAAAGATATAACAGGCAACCTGGTATTTGTTACCCGGCATTTTCCTACTTTGTATTGTAAATCATATAAATAAATAAATATTTTCAATAAATTTTCGAAACATTAATTAATTATGCTATACTCGTACAAACTATAATCCAGATTAAAAGTCAACTGGTTTATACTTAAAACCAACACCCAAATCATTACAACTAAATTTATACGAATTAAACCAAATTGTTTAGTATAAGTTTTCTTAATTGTTAACAATTAAATTTACAAATTTCCTATATCAATTAACAACCTGACATTAAGGCTTCGTTATCAGCCGTATTTGCGGGCTGATGCAGATTCAGAGGGGAGGGGATTGGATTTCTTTTGACCAAACACCGCTGCTCCAACGAAAACAAGATAAATTTCATCTACACCTAATGACGACAACATGATCATTTGTTAAAGAAAATGAAACGTTGGCTGCAAATATTTATGTATTTCTACACAGCGCATGCTTACACACACGTTTGTGGCAGCTAAACTTGTTTAAAACTTCGGGAGGGAGACCACGAAGATAATATTTAAAAAAAAAAACAGAACACGAGTAGTATGATTTAAGCAAAGTAGTAACAATTAATATTTGAGTATTTAAATATCACTTGCCTGGGAGGTTGCAAGAAAAATGAATGAAATCACATTATGTTTGTTGGTTGCATTTCCTAACCCCCGCCCCATTTGGTAGGGTGAAGAGGAAGGATAACATAACCGTTGAAGTAGACAAATGACACCAAACACACAGGGGAAAAAACGTATGCACGCATCAGTTCCTCGTAAGTAGAATTAAAGAAAGAACTGGAGAAGAGAAGAAAAGTACAACAAGCCAAATGGTTGAGGAGGATCAATGGCAAATACTAAATGCACAGCATGCATCATTAACGCCCTGTCCAGTTTTCTCTGAGATCAGGCGTACAGTTTTGCTTGCGTTCACCTCCCATTGAAGGTTTTAGGTGGACAAAAGGAGTTCGAGTGAAATAGAAAGAGAGAGAGAACGAATGAAAAAGGCCCATCATAAAATCTTAAGTGGCGTCATAATTTAAAATGCATCAGTGTTAAATCTTGTCGGTTATACACCAAATCCCCCAATCCCCTTTGAAACCTTAAGAACACCACTAAAGACAACTCCTTTACTCAGTGTTGGCAAATATTAAAGGATATGCATTGTCATCAAGCCCAAGGGGCATTTCCTCACAAGCTCACCAACTCATCAATAATCATCATAAAGATCACAGACACACACCGACCGGACTTTCAAAGAATAACGATGTTGTTGTTGTTTGTGGTGGTTGCTGCAACGAAGAGCCAAAGCATTGCTGCTTAAGCGGATTTGGGGTTGTGAGTTTGATTCGAAGTGTAATATACACCAGCCACTACTACTATGGTCATCATAGCGAGGCGGGACAGGCCAGTGGAGGAAATTTTTATGGATACTAATCGCAAACTTATATTTAGTATATTAGTTTTCTCTCTGAGAAAATCACCGTTAATTCGTTCGATGTATATGGCTACCACTGCCTTCATCAAACTTCCTCCAAACTGCCACTGACTTCATCACACCTTCAAACTTCCACTGAATTTATCAAACTTCCTTCAAACTACCACTGACTTCATCAAACTCTCTTCAATCAACCACTGACTTTAGCAAACTCCCTTTAAGCTACCACTGATTTCATCGAACTCCCTTCAAACCGCCACTAAATTCATCAAACTCTCTCCAAACTACCACTGGCTTTGCCAAAATCCCTTCTAATTAAAGCTTCCCTTCGAACTGTCAATATTTACATCAAACTCTTTTCGAAGTGCCAATGATTTCATCAAACTCTTTTCAAACTATCGCTGACTTCATCAGAATCCTTTCAAACAACCGCTGACTTTACAAAACTCCATTCAATCCACTATGGGCTTCATCAAACTCCCTTCAAACTTTCAATGACTTCATCAAACTCCTTTCAGTCTACCACTGACTTCATCACACTTTCTTCAATCTAACACTGACTGCATCAAACTCTCTTCAAACCACCACTGAATTCATCAAACTCCCTCCAAACTACTACTTGCTTCACCAAACTACCTTAAGACTAATGCTTCTTCATCAAACTCCCTTCAAACTATCAATCATTTCATCACAAACTACCACTGATATCATCAATCTAGCACTGACTTCGTCAAACTCCCTCCAAAGTACTACTGACATCATCGAACTCCCTTCAAACTTCCAGTGACTTTATCAAACTCCCTTCATACCACCACTGAATTCATCAAACTCTCTCCAAACAACCACTGGCTTTGCCAAACTCCTTTCAAACTAATGCTTCATCGTCAAACACCCTTCAAACTGTCAATGATTTCAACAAACTATTTTCAAACTATCGCTGACTTCATCAAAATCCTTTTAAACAACCGCTGACTCTACCAAACTCACTTCAATCCACTCAGGGCTTCATCGAACTCACTTCAAACTTCCAATGACTTCATCAAACTTCTTTCAAACTACCACTGACTTCATTAAACTATCACTGATTTCATCGAACTCCCTTCAAACTTCCACTGACTACATCAAACTCTCTCCAAACTATCACTGACTTCATCAAACTCTCTCTAAATTACCACTGACTTTATCAAACTTCCTGAAAACTAACACTGACTTCATCAAAATCCCTCCAAACTACCACTGACTTCATCAAACTCCCTTCAAACTGCCACTGACTTCATCAAACTACCTTCAAACTACCGCTTGCTTCCCCAAACTCCCTTCTAACGCTTCTTGAATTAATTGTTTTCATTTACCAACATTCACTACCCTCCCTCCTCACATCTGTCCGTCTTTCCATGGTAAGAGAATAGTGATGAGCGCGATTTATCTTCACATTTTTGTGGATATCATTGTTGTTACTGGCGGTGTTGTGGTGGTATCATTATAATCACTTTGTCTTAATTGTTTTCTTTTTTTCTTGCTCAATGTTTTTTGCTGTTGTTTTTAAAGGATTTTTGTTTTTTCTTCTGCTCATTCTCGTCTTAGTGGCATTTCATCAAACTTTTATTACTTTAATTTTTTTGATCATTTCCAAGTTATATTTGGATTTCTACAAGAGTTTCTTTGTATAATTTTTTCTTGGGGTTTCTTGAAGTATCTTTGAAACTTTTGTTTCTTCTTTTAATAAAATTTTGTTTATTCTCCTCTAAGAGATGAGGTTTATTTTAGGATTTCCCTTTATTCGCTTCTACGTTTCTTGTTTGAGATCTTTTGGCATCATTTGCCTAAATTGCCGAAGATGGTTGTTGGTGGGCCCATAGGAAGAGATTTGTTAACTGGTAGTTTCTAATGCATTTTTAATAATACTCGACTCTGATTTTTGCTGATGCAGTCATAATGAAGGATTTTATGCAACTAGACATACAGTTTATGTAGAAATTGGATATGTAATCTATCTTTGGACAATTCGTTGATGGATCTCAAATTTGATTGCAAATAATTCTGATGGATTTAACCTGTAAAGATGGAACTTTTGAACTGAAAATTGCTGTTGCTATCAAATTTTATTTTATAATATAAAATGGGGTTCAAACTTCCGCTGCCTTCATGAAACTACCTTCAAACTTCCACTGACTTCATCAAACTACCGCGAACTCCTTCAAACTACCACTGACTTTATTAAAATAGCAATGACTTTATCAAACACACTTCAAACTACAGCTGACTTCATGAAACTCCCTTCAAATAGTAAAACTAAAAAAAATTAACTTCGGCCGAATTCATGATACTCCCTTTAAACTATCATTGACTTCAAAATCAAATCAAATTCCCTTAAAAAGAGGGCTGATAACATCAAATCCCCTCAAAATACGTCTGATGTCATCAAATCCATTAAAAATGCCGTTGGCTTCATTAAATTCGCCTTGAACTTCCACTGATTTCATCAACCTCCCTTTGAAATACCACTGACTTCATCAAACTCCCTTGAAACCACCGCTGATTTTATCGAACTCCCTTCAAACTAACGTTTCTTCATCGAAAACTATTCAAACTATCTATGTTTTCATCACACACTTTTAAAACTATCGTCGACTTCATCAAAATCATATCAAACAACCGCTGACTACCAAACTCTCGTCAATCTACTCCGGACTTCATCAAACTCCTTTCAAACTACAGCTGACTTCATCGATTTCCTTTTAAACTACAACTGCATTCATAAAACTCCCTCAAAACTACCACTGACTTCAATAATCTCCCTTCAAACTACCACTGACTTCATCAAACTCCATTCAAACTGCCACTGACTTCATCAAACTACCTTCAAACTATCACCAACTTAATCAAACTCATTTCAAACCATCACTTACATTCTCAAACTCCCTTCAAACTAACGCTGAATTCAGACATCAGACATCAACTAAAAAATAAAACATCGACAGAATTCATGATACTCTCTTTAAACTATCATTGACTTTAAAATCTAATCAAATTCCCTTCAAAAGGAAGCTGATGTCATCAAATCCTACGTCTGATGTCATCCAGTTCCTTTAAATTATCGTTGGCATCATTAAATTAGCCTTGAACTTCCACTGACTTCATTAAACTCTCTTCGAAATACCGCTGACTTCATCAAACTACCTTGAAACACCGCTGACTTTATCAAACTGCTGCTGACTTCATCAAACTCCCGCTGACTTCATCAAACTCCCTTAAAATTACCGCTGATGTCATCAAATCCTTTGAAATTACCCTGACTTCATTAAACTCGCTTCAACCTTCCAATGATTTCATCAAAATCCCTTCAAACTTCCACTGACATCGTAAAACTCCCTTCAAAATACCGCTGAATTCCTAAAACTACCGCTGACTTCATCAAACTACCGCTGAATTCATCAAACTACCGTTGACTTCATCATACTCCATTCAAAATACTGCTGATGTCATCAAATCTTTCAAATTGTCGCTGCCTTCATCAGACTTGCTCCAAACTACCACTGACTTCATTGAAATCCCTTGAAACTACCGCTGGCTTCATCAAACTCCCTCCAAACTACCACTGACTTCTTCAAACTCCCTTCAAATATAACTGACTTTATCAATCTACCACTGATTTCATCAAACTACCATTGACTTCATCATACTCCCTTCAATCTACCACTGACTTCATCATACTCGCTTCAAACTACCACTGACTTCATCAAAGCACCACCGTTTTCATCAAACTCCATCCACACTACCGCTTACTTCAGAAAACTCCCTTCAAAGTAACGATTCTTCATCAAACTATCAATGATTTCATGAATCTCTTTTTAAATTACCGCTGACTTCGTCATACCCCTTTAAACTACCACTGAATTCTTCATACCCCTTTAAACTACCACTGACTTCAGCAAACTACCGCTTGCTTCATCAAACTATTAATGATTTTATCAAACTCTTTTCAAACTTACGCTTACATCATCTAAATCCTTTCAAGCAAACACTGACCTTACCAAATTCCCTTCAGTCTACTCCGGACTTCATCAAACTCCCCTCAAACTATTACTGACTTCATCAAACTCACTTCAAACCACCGCTGACTACATCAAACCCCATGAAATTCCCTTCAAACTATCGTAGACATCCTCAAACTACCGCCGACTTCATAAAATCCCCTTCAAACTATCACCGATTTCATCAAACACCTTTCAAACTACCGCCGACTTCACGAAATTCCCTTCAAACTATCACTGACTTCATCAAACTCCCTTCAAACTACCGCTGACTTTATCAAACTACCAAGGACATCCTCGAACTCCCTTTAAACTACCACTGACTTCGTCAAATTCCTTTAAAACCAACGCTGACTTCATCGAAATCTCTTCAAACTACCGCAGACTTCATCAACTTGCCTTCAAACTTCCACTGACTTCATCAAACTCCCTTCAAATTACCTCTGGCTTCATCAAACTCTCTCCATATACCGCTGACTCATTAAACTCCCTTCAAACTACCACTGACTGCTTCAAACTACCGCTGAATTCATCAAACTCTATTCAAACTACAGCTGAATTCATCAAACTCTCTTAAAACTACCGCTGACTTCATCAAACTCCCTTCAAACTACATCTGACTCCATCAATACCTCCTCAACATTCCTGACTTCATCAATCTCCTTTGCAACTACCACTGACTTCATCAAACTCCCTTTAAACCACCGCTAACTTCATGAAATTTCCTTTAAACGATCACGGATTTCATCAAACTCCTTTCAAACTACCTCTGACTTCATCAAACTCGCTCCGTATACCGCTGACTTCATCAAACTCCCTTCAAACTACCGCTGAATTCATCAAATTCACTTCAAACTACAGCTGAATTCATCAAACTCCCTTCAAAATTTCGCTGAATTCGGCAAACTCCCTTCAAACTAACGCTGACATCATTAAACTCCCTTCAAACTACCGCTGACTTCATCTAACTCACTCCAACCCACCGCTGAATTTATCAAACTACCTCTGACTTCATCAAACTCTCTCCATATACCATTGACTTTATCAAACTTCCGCCGGCTTAATAAACCATATCAAGCTACTAATGACTTCAGCGAACTCCTTTCCAACTCCAGCTACCTTCATCAAATTCCCTTTAAACTACCAATGACTTAGTCAAATTCCATTTAAACTACTACTAACGTCATCAAACTCCCTTCAAAGTATCGATTTTTGTTTTAGTTAACTTTTTTTTATTTTACATAAAAAAAGATCGTTACTCCACAAAGAACACAGAGGATGCTTTTTAGAATTTAAATGGAATTTACTAAATTCCTCCAACTGTTTCGATCTCGAGCCAGGTGTCTTGCTTGTGACCAGGTCATGCTTTTGGAGTGCAATTCCGCCAATCAAACTCCGGTCAAATTAACGCTGACATCATCAAACTTCCTTCATACCACAGCTAACTCCATAAAACTCCCTTCAAACTACTGCAAACTTTCTCAAACACCTTTCAAAGTACACTGAATTCATCAAACACTCATCAAACGGCCTATAATTTCATCCAGCAGCTTGAAGGCTGCCTCTAATTCTATCCAACTGACATTACTTGAATTGAAGTGCCTTCAAACTTCCCTCCATCCTAATAATCTGAATTAAAAATATCTCCGATTCCATACAGGTATGAATGGTTATGTCGCAATATTGTCGCATACAACAGTATCAGTTTAATTTCAATATTAATTCCCGGTTTGTTCCATTTTTTCTTGCCGATTTTAATCATCTTATAATTCTTGAGTTAAATTTTTTTTTCGATTTTTCTGTTCATACACATTTGAGGCAAATATGTAACATCAAAGCGAGCGGGGAAAGAAAACATAAAATGCTAGTTCCCAGAGCGTGAAAATACATGACTTCATTTTTTTGTTGTTGTCTCGGGCGTTTGGCCGCCTTACTTCGTTTCTCAGTTGAAGTTAGTTTTAATATTTATGATTAACTGTAATTTAAGACATAAATATTTATTAAAATTAAAAGCAAAAAAAAAACACACTTAAACAACACCACTAAACTTTACGGTTTCTAGTTGCAAGATTTCAGTTTGGTATGAATGAAGGAAGGAAAAAATGCACAAAAAGCAATGAATGAAAAAATGCTAAGAAATTGTTGAGGAAAAACCAAACACGTCTTTATAAAAGTGATAAAGAAATAATAAATACTGAATTGTATGAACAAACATATATGTATGTATATTAAACTAATATAGATAGATACTTAGGATAGGATTCGCATGATTTTAAACAATTAACAGCTACTAAAAATATCTAATAAACAACAACTACATTTGCGCTCGTAAAAGCTCATATTTAAAGAAACACCAAGAGGGACAGACAGACGGATGGACGGACGGACTAGACTAAACGCACTTTTTTTCTTGCGAAATTATTGCAAATTTATAGACAGATGCTCAAATATCGACATTATTATTTCACACATAAGCCAGGCCAAGCCAGCCAAACTGCAGTCAGCAGTAGTTTGTACCAGAAGATGTTGGCCAAAACAAAATCAAACATGTATAACTTAACGAATTGGCCATAACATAAACGATCGAGCCACTTGTTGTAGCAGCGGCAAACACCGCTCTCCACAATATCCCAATCGGCAATCGTCGTCACTGTAACCGAGTGTTAGGTATAGAGTGTTAGGCATGCGCATTGTAACATGAGAGTTTATGACAGACATAACCATGTTGCCATAAGTTTTCTTTCTATGAAATTAAAAAAAATGTTTTGAGTTAAACTCATATTGTTAATATTTTATTATTATTTGCAAATTTATAATGCCGTTTGTCAGGTATGAAAATACTTAAATAGAGAGATTTTCGATCATAAATTTGAAATATATATTCGGGGCCACAACATGACTTTTGGATTGCTGAACTCATAATGTATTAGAATCAAATTTAACCTTTTGACTTCGGAATATATATTTTGTTATGGTAGTTTGTCTCTTATTACAGCAAAGAATCTTCTGCTGCAGCTACATTTATTGCAGACAAGTTTGGAATTTGGTAAAAATATCTTCTGCCAGAAAAAAATCCCATGCTATCCTTGCTAACATTATTTGTTATAATGCTGAGACAGGATTAAACATTTATCGGCTGGAACAACAAAAGAAAATTTATTCTAAAATATGTAGATATACTTTATACTATATCATTGCTTTTAAACTACCTTTTATGCCATCAACACGGGTGAAAAACTTATGCAAATGGCTTCAATCTATTGCTGACCTAATAAAATTCATCATTGGTTTCACCAAACTACCATCGACATCACCAAACTGCCTTCAAACTACCGCTAATTTCATGAAACTCCCTTCAAACTACCGCTAATTTCATGAAACTCCCTTCAAACTGCCGCTGACTTCATGAAACTCCCTTGAAACTACCATTGACTTCATCAAACTCCCTTCAAACTACCGCTGACTTCATTAAACTCCCTTCAACCTACCATTGATTTCATTAAACTCCCTTCAAACTACCATTGATTTCATCAAACTACCGCTGACTTCATTGAACTATCACGTACTTCACCAAACTCTCTTCAAACTAACCATGTCTTCACCAAACTAACCTTCATCAAACTCCCTTCAAACTGCCTTTGACTTCACCAAACTTAAAACTACCAAGGACGTCTTGAAATCCGCTTTAAGCTCTACTGATTTAGGGTTACCGTCCTCCTTTGGGAGGACATGTCCTCCTTTTTAATCAGTGTCCTCCCGTTCTCCCTCCTTTTTCAAAAACATTGGTTTTGTCCTCCTTTTTTACAAATTCAACTTTTTAACAAACTGTAAACCACGTGAATTATTCTCACAACAACTTTTAGTACAAAGTTAGTGAGTTTGCCCCTTTTTATACTCTACACAATAGGAAGGGAAGATATAAATTTTGACGCTCCGTTTGTAATACCTATAAATATTGATCTGAGACCTCATAAAGTGTATATATTCTTAATCGTCGTAAAACTCTAATACGATTGAGCCATGTCCGTTTGTCCGTCCGTTGTAATCACGCTACAATCTTCAATAATTGAGCTAGATGACTTAAATGTGGTACAGATACTTCTTATAGCAGCAAGTTGGGATTGAAAATGGGCAATATGGGTTCACTTTTTGATACAGCCCCCATATATATATAGAACCCTAATCCCACGAACAATGGATGGTATATAAGATTTGGCATGGTCAACGCTTTTACATGTTTATTATAATGGCTATTTTTTCTCTGCAAAAAAATGCAACATTTTCGTTGCCGTTTTCCCTAAAACTAGACTCTTATAACACATTTAGGAATTTTAAAAAATGAGCTATGTTTAATTCGAGGGACAACACCAGGTCGACATAAAAAAGGAAAAACATTTTTTAGCATTTCTCTCGAACTTCCAAACTCCCTTCAAACTACTGCTGATTTTTATCAAACTCCCTTAAAAGTACCACTGATTTCATCAACCTCCCCTCAAACTACCACTGACTTCATCAAAATACCTTCAAACTACCGCTGACATCATCAAAATTCCTTCAAACTATAACTGAGTTATTCGAACTTACTTGAAACTATCCGCGATTTCATCAAATTTCCTTCAAGCTATCGCTGATTTTATCAAGCTCCCTTAAAAGTACCACTGGCTTCATCAAACTCCCTTCAAACTATCGCTGATTTTATTAAACTCCTTATGTACTTTTAGTACAACTGACTTAATCGAACTTCCTACAAACTAACGGTCACTTCATTAAACATTCTTTAAACAACCGCTGATTTCATCAAACTTCCTTAAAAGAACCGCTGACTTCATCAAACTCATTTTGAACTACAGCGGACTTCATCGAACTTCCTTGAAACTATCACTGACTTAATTGAAATACATTTAAACTACCAGTGAGTTCATCGCACACCTTCAATCTATCGGCGACTTCACGAAACTTCCTTCAAACTACCGCTAATTCTATCAAACTTCCTTAAAAGTACCACTGACTCCATCAAACTATCTGCAAACAATCACTGACTTCATCAAACTCCCTTCAAACTACCGATGACTTCATCAAACTCCTTTCAAACAATCACTGACTTCATCAGACTCCCTTCAAACTACCGGTGACTTCCTCAATCTCCTTTCAATCTGCCTTTGACTCCACCAAACTACCGCTGACTTCATCAAACTCCCTTCAAACTACCGGTGACTTCCTCAAACTCCTTTCAAACTATCACTGACTTCATCAAGCTCCCTTCAAACAATCACTGACTTCATCAAACTACCGGCGACTTCACCATAACTACCGCTGAATTCCTGAAACTCCTTTGAAACTACCACTGATTTTATCAAACTACCACTGACTTCATCAAACTCCTTTCAAACTGCCTTTGACTTTACCAAACTCCTTCAAACTACCGCTGACTTCATCAAACTCCCTTCAAACTAACGGTGAGTTCTTCAAACTCCTTTCAAACTATCACTGACTTCATCAAGCTCCCTTCTAACAATCACTGCCATCAAACAACCGCTGAATTTCTGAAACTCCTTTGAAACACCACTGATTTTATCAAACAATCACTGACTTCATCAAAAACCCTTCACACTACAGGTGACTTCCTCAAACTGCTTTTGACTTCACCAAACTGCCTTCAAACTACCGCTGGCTTCCTCAAACTCTTTTGAACCTACCTCTGAATTCACCAAACTTGCTTCAAACTATCGGCGACTTCATCATACTTCCTTTAAACTACTGGTGTTTTTATAAAACTCCCTTAAAACTCCCTTAAAACTTCCACTGACTTCATCAAACTGCCTTCAAACTACCATTAAATTCAACAAACTACCGCTGACTTCAACAAACTACCGCTGACTTCAACAAACTACCGCTGACTTCAACAAACTGCCGCTGACTTCAACAAACTACCGCTGACTTCATTAAATTACCGCTGACTTCATAAAATTAACAACAGCTGACTTAATCGAACTACCACGAACTTTACCAAACTCTCTTCAAACTAACCATGTCTTCATCAAGCTAACCTTAATCAAACAACTGCTGAAATTATCAAACTCCTTTCAAAGTACCACTGACTTCATCAAACTCCCTTCAAACAATCACTGACTTTATCAAACTACCGGTGACTTCTTCAAACTCTCTTCAAATTACCACTGACTTCATCAAATTCCCTTCAAACAACTGATGTTTTTATCAAACTCCCTTAAAACTACCACCGACTTCATCAAACTCCCTTAAAACTACCACTGACTTCATCAAACTCCCTTAAAACTACCACTGACTTTATCAAACTCCCTTCAAACTAACGCTGACTTCAACAAAGTCCCTACAAACTACCGCTGACGTAAAGAAAATCCCTACAAACTACTTCTGACTTTATTAAACTCTCTTCAAACTACCCCTGGCTTCTTTAAAGTACTTTCAAGCTACGGCTAACTTCACCAAACATTCTTCAAACCACCACTGACTTCATCAAATTTCCTTCAAACTATCGCTGACTTCATCGAACTCCCTTCGAACTACATTAAAACTATCGCAGACTTAATTAAACTCGTTTCCAACTATCACTGACTTCATCAAACTCCCTTCAAACTACCCCACTGACTTCATTAAAATCCTTCCAAGTTACCGCTTAGGCAACTGGACTTGGAAAGGAGTTTGTTAAAGTTACCGGAAGTTTTAAGGGAGGTTAGTGGAAGGGAGCTTAATGAAGCATTTCCAACTACTAATGTCTTTGCCAAACACTCCTTAACCTTCGAACTAAGTCAGATACATGTTCAACTGGCTTCAACCTCGTTAACAGAGTCAAACATCTTTACAACTGACTTCAAACTACAGTTTATCCCATAAAACTTTCGTTAAACTACTGTTTACAGAATCATATTCGGTTTGTTTAGGTAAGGCTGAATGGGTTACCCGCCTTATTCGGCGAGTTCACTCGAAGGCCATTTGGTCCATTGTGTTACCCTGAGAAAGAAGTGAAAAATAATAGAGGGGAGATATATAGAGGAGAAAGAATTGTAAGATGAAGGATTATCGAAATTAATCAGGTTAGTTCTTACGGAACCATCTGAATTGGTCTTCGAAGTTGAAGAGGTTTTTTAGAGGAACGTTCGCCAAGGCGAACAGGCATAAGAAGTGATATCTTTCAAGGTAGAAAGTGTCTGTTCTCTTGGAGTTCTGGACATGTTCAAAGCAAGTGTTCAGTCGATTCTTCTTTGTCCTTGTCTAAACAACTCCTAGAGTAGTCCTCGTGTGGAATGTCAATTCGTTCTGACATCTTACCGATCGTACAGTATTCAGTTGGGATCCCGGTAAGGTTGCCTAATGAATTTTTCGCCGAAAGTCAGCAGCTCGTTTGTACTATTTTGACTTATGTTCGGCCATAGGTTTCTGCTGATTCTACTCTTGTGAATCGCTTCCCATCGTGTCCTCGTCTCCATGTTAGCCATGTTATCTATAGAGTTCAGTAGTTCGACGAATGGCATACACACGTTAGAGGTCGCGTTCCTGCATGATGTTTCTGAGCCTTTCCTGGCACACATGTCGTCCGGAATCTCGTTGCCAATGATGTTATTATGTCCTGGTACCCAAGTCAGCGGGTGCAGTTCAGGACACATCGTGATTTGATTATATTATACGGTCAGCTGTAAATGTAACTGACTTCATACTGCAGTTTATCGTATAAAGCTGCCTTTAATCTACCTTTTATTATATCAAACTAAGTCAAAAAACAATATCAAACTAAGTCACAGTACAAGTGACTTCAAACTCCAGTTTGTCCTATTAAACTCCCTTTAAAATACCTTTTATTGTCTCAAACTAAGTAAAACAACTGACTTCAAACTGCAGTTTATCCTATCAAACTGCTTTTAAACTACCGTTGGACCAATGCAAATACTTTCAAACTATAGTTTTTCCCATGGAACTACATTTAAACTACAGATTGTCCAATGGAACTGACTTGAAACTACTTAGCATGCTATCAAACTTCCTTCACACTATCGTTTGACAAATACAAATACTTTCAAACTACAGTTTATCCTATCAAACTACTTTTAAACTACCGTTGGACCAATGCAAATACCTTCAAACTATACTTTATCTGATCAAACTACATTTATAACAGGTGGCGCAAAAGTAACCTTTTGATGTTTTTTGGCTGTAATTTAAAAAAAAATTGGTCAAATAAATAGTCAGCAATATTCCGCGTTCTGGAGCAGTGTAGCGTAACATTGTTTATTAACGTGTATTTCGCATGTGTTTACTACACAAATGTCAAAACAGAACTGACATTAGGGGCCAATCGCAAAATTTATAGCATTTTCTGATAGGAGGATTACTTTTGCGCCACCTGTTACTACAGTTGGTTCAATGCAACTTAAAGTACTGCTGGACCAACACAACATTCTTCTAATTACCTTTGATGCTATTAGTCTACAACTTACTTTATAAAACCGTTTTCAAAATACCATTTGTTCGACAAAACTACCTTCAAATTATTGCTTTCCAATTCAACCACACTCAAGGTGCAAACTATTATTTATCCCACCAAACTGCTTTCAAACTAGCGCATATACCATCAAACTACAGTCTGACTTATTCAACTACTTTCAAACTACCATTTTTACCACCATACTATTCTTTGATCAGCTGAATTGTCTTCAAACTACCTATCTGTCTATTCTAACAAACTCCCTCTTGTGCCATTCAACTATCTTCAAACTATCCTTTGGTCTATTCAACAGCTTCAAACTACCGTCTATTCAATCATACTGCTTCCAAACTACGTTTTATCCTTTTAAATTCCTGTCGTTTCATTCAACTATCTTCAAATTATCGTGTGGCCTTTTCAGCCGCGTGAAACTACATTTTATTTCGTCAACCTTCGGTTTGATACTTAATACAACTGCCTTTCAAATACCTGTTATTTCATCAAACAACCGTTTGGCCATTCGAACTACCTTCAAACTACTGCTTATCTTGTCAAACTTCTTTTGGTTGCAACAAACTGATGATGCTTATATTATGTCATTAGTAGAAGATTTGAAGTCAGAAATATTTAAAAAAAAATTGAACAGATAAAATTTAAAAAATAACGAATTATATTTCTTACTCGTTAGAACATAATAAACATATCGAAGTAAATTATGACAACATTATTAACGCTTTATCATATGGTAAAATATATTTAGTTTTTCATCCCCTTCAAACTGAACATCTTATGATTGATAACTTCGGTAGCTATAATAAAAACAGAAGATGAAACCATTTTAATTTTCTTCGCCTAATCAATCGTGAAAGCATACATAATTTGTCTTCATCAAATGGTAAATATTCTTAGTGTTGCGTATGAATACATACGAACATATATTGTCGTCTTCATAATCAGTCATTCAAATGAATTCATAGTAGAGACCAGACCATTCATTAACTCTAATACGAGTACAATTGTCCGTCCGTCTGTCTTTCTCTCTCTCTCTCTCCATATCTATCTCCTAATTAAATAATTAATTAACACATCAATTTAATTATCATTTATTCAGTTTATATGCTTCTGCTGGGGTTTTTACCATATCTACTAATACTCGTACTCCATCAAGAGCTCTCTTCTTATTCTGTGGCTCCTCGTTCAAATTCTACATTATGTATTCATGGAGTATTGTCTCTCCCCTCCTCCAATCAGGCGTAGAATTAAGTAATACTATTTGGCCATTGCTATAGCCATATGAAAGTAACATCTCTATTTTTGTTTGGTCGACTTACCTGCAGGAACATATCACCATCTAATAGACCATGTTCGAAAGCTCCCAACTCTCGTGTCCGATAGCCATCATGTGCGTGTATATGAGGTAAGACCGAATTGCCACCATTCTCCTCCTTTTCCTTATGCATAACAACTGAAATGAAACGAAAGATATAACATCAATGAGCTAAGGTTTATTTTAACCTGTGAGAGATAATTAATCAAATTAATTTTTATGAATAATTTGTTGGCGCATTGCTGCTGATGTTCTGTTTTGCAGAGATAAGTGTCTGTAAATCCAAGATACCAGTATCTAAGAGGATGTGCAATTGAGTATAGGTACGTGAAATGGATGAAAGTGAGTTACAGATGTAGAATATCTTAAACTGGAATGCTTATAATTCCTGCTGGAATTCGTTTATTGGAATACAGTTTGACAAATATTGCTGCCTACCTACCGTTTTTACCGCTACAATTCCATTAAAATAGAGTTTGATACGTAGAACTACCTTCCAACTATCGTTTGATACGTAGAACTACCTTCAAACAACCGTTTGATACTAAGAACTACCTTCAAACTACCGTTTGATACTTAGAACTACCTTCAAACTACCGTTTGATACTTAAAACTATCTTCAAACTACCGTTTGACCTATACAGCTACGTTCGAACTAGCAGTTTGACAGATACAACACCATCAAACTACAGTTAGGTCAAAACAACTATCATCAAACTGCCGCTCGATAAACACAACCACTTTCAAACAAACATTTAACCAACGCAACTACCTTCGAACAACCGTTTGACAAATAGAACTGCCTTCAAACTACCGTTTGGCCAATACAACTGGATTCAGGCTATCGTTTGATCAATACAATTGTATTCAGACTACCGCTTGCGAAATGGAATACCCTCAAACTACAGTTAGGTCAATACAACTATCATCAAACTGCCGCTTGATAAACACAGCCACCTTCAAACTATCACTTAACCAACACAACTTTCGAACTACCGCTTGATAAACACAGCCACCTTCAAACTATCACTTAACCAACACAACTTTCGAACTACCGTTTGACAAATAGAACTACCTTCAAACTACCGTTTGGCAAATACAACTGACATCAAACTACCATTTAACAAATGCAACTACCTTCAAACTAGTATTTTGACAAATGCAACTACCTTCAAATTAATATTTTGACAAATACAACTAACATTAAACTACTGTTTGATCAATACAACTGCCTTCAAACTTCTGTTTGATCAATACAACTACCATCAAACTACGGTTTTATCAATACAACTATCATCAAACTTTCGTTTGATCGACATGCCTACCTTCAAACTACCATTTGATCAACATAACATCCTTCGAAGTACCGTTTGACAAATAGAACTACCGTTTGGCCAATACTACTGACTTCGAATTACCATTGGACAAATAAAACTGTTTTCAAACTACCATTTGACAAATGCAACTACCTTCAAACTAGTATTTTGACCAATACAACCAACACTAAACTACTGATCAATTCAACTGCCTTCAAACTACTGTTGGATCAATACAACTAGCATCAAACTGCGGTTTTATCAATACAAATATCATCAAACATTCGATTGACCAATGCACCTACCTTCAAACTACCATTTGATCAACATAACATCCTTACCGTTCGAAGTAACGTCCTTCGAAATAGAGCTACCGTTTGGCCAATACTACTGACTTCAAATTACCATTGGACAAATAAAACTATTTTCAAATTACTATTTGACAAATGCAACTACCTTCAAACTAGTATTTTGACCAATACAACTTCCTTCAAACCACTTTTTGACCAATACAACTGCCTTCAAACTACTTTTTGAACAATCCAACTACCATCAAACTACTGTTTTATCAATACAACTATCAACAAACTTTCATTTGACCAACACACTTACCTTCAAACTACCATTTGACCAATACAACTGACTTTAAACTAACGTTTGGCCAATACAACTGCCTTCAAACTACCATTTGACCAATACAACTCCGACTAGCTTTGTTCGAGCTGCCTTTTTTACCATACAACTCATTTCATACTATAGATAATTCAATCAAAAAGTCTGCTATTCCATTCAACAATCTTTAAACTATTAATTGTTTCGATCAGACTGCCGTTATACTACCTTTCATACCAAACCTCCTTTAAACTATTATTTATTCTATTAGACTGCCTTCAACCCACCGCTTATATCAGCAATCTTCTACAGAACTATTGTTAATGCTATCATTTGTCCAATACAACTACCTTCAAACTAATATGTGACCAATACAACTGCTTTCAAACTACCATTTGACATTTACAAACAAACAATTGACCAATGCATGTCTTTTCAGACAACTGTTTGATCAATACAACTAACTAACGTTTGGCCTTTCATACCAAACCTCCTTTAAACAATTTTTGATTTTATCACCACACCACCGCTTATATCAGCAATCTTCTACAGAACTATTGTCCAAATTATTTCATACTATAGATAATTCAATCAAAACTATTAATTGTTGTATCAGACTGCCGTCATACTAGTTTTCATACCAAACCTGCTTTAAACTACAATTTATTCTATCAGACTGCCTTCAAACCACCGGCTATGTCATAAATCTTCTCTAGAAATATTGTTTATGCTCTCAAACGACATTAAAACTATAGCGTACGTGTCTTATTAAAATGTTTACAAATAATAGGTTCTTGATTAAACTGTTTTCAAACTACCTTCTGTTCCATCGAACTTCGTTCAACCTACAGCAACCTACTACAAACATCCTTTAAACTAGCAATTATTATATTGGACCGCCTTCAAACCACCATTTATACCATCAACTGATTTCAAACTACAGTTAATAGAATCAAAAAGTCTATTATTTCATCCAACAATCTTTAAACTATCGATTGTTTTATCAGACTGCCTTCAAAATAACGTTCATACCATCAAACCTCCCATAACCTATAATTTATTCTATCAGACTTCCTTCAAACCACCGTTTGTATCATTAATCTTCTCTAGAACTATTGTTTATGCTACCAAGCAACATTTAAACTATAGCGAATCTCATTAAAATGTTTATAAATTACAGTTTCTTGAATCAAACTACTGTCCAAACAACCTTCTATTCCATCGAACTACATGCAAGTCGATCAAACTAGCTTCACACTTCCATTTATCTTATCACAAACTGTCCTTATTTTTGAGCCAACTATCTTCAAGCTATCATTTGATTTATCAAAGTACGTTCAATCTAAAGCTTAGTCTACTCAACTATCTCCAAACCGTAGTTTTTGCCATCAAACTACTCTTGACTTCTTCAAACTACTGATTAGCGCATCAAACTACCTTCAAACCATTTACACTATATGTTCACATTACTATTTTCAAGCTATCATTTGATTTATCAAAGTACTTTCAATCTAAAGTTTAGTCTACTGAACTATCTCCAAACCGTAGTTTTTGCCATACCCTACCCTTGACTTCTTCAAACTACTGATTAGCGCATCAAACTACCTTCCATCCATTTACACTGTGTGTTCACATTACATTTTCGTATTTCTAGAAAACATAGGGCAAATCCTCTAAAATATGAATATTGTTTCTGGACCTTATGAAGATTTTTTCGCAGACCTTTCTCATGGTACTCTTTAACGACACTCCTTGATCATTAATTTTCGGATCTTTACAAGACCTGCAGTCTGAAGGCTCTAAATTAGCCTTTCATCAATTGACCCTTATTTATCGCATGAGTACATTTGTCCGAAACAATCGTCCATACATAATGTTTATATAGTGCAAGTAATTTGTAGATAAAAAATTAACGTTTTTTTTTTTGAAAAAATATGACAATTTTTATGTGGAAGCCGAAATTAAATCACCTTTTATTGTTTTTGTGGTATACATTTTGGGTAATTAATATTGGAATATTTTCATAAACTTTATATTGCTGGAAACACATTTTTCCAAAGATGAGCAGAATCATATCTTCAAAATATTTGAGTAAATTTGAATATTTTAAAAATTTGTATTTAACGAGGAAGATTAATTTCATCATTTTATGCCACAGGGCGGATGGTCATATGATCAATGAAATCATCCATACAGACTTGGAATAAATCGGAAAGTTTTTTTTTAATAAATATTAACGGTTTTTTTTGTAAAACATGTATTTCCAATATTTGAATTTGGAAGACGAAATTGAATCACCCTTTCTGATTTTTGTGGTACACTTTTTGGGTATATAATGCTGTAGTATATTAATAAAATTTATCCTAATAGGAACATATTTTTCCAAAGATGTGCCGAAATATATTTTTTAAATATATGAGAAAATTTAAATATTTTTAAAAGGTTATTTAAAAAATTATTAAAATAAAAACAAGGAACACCCATTTCGACACGTTATGTCACGGCGACGGTGAGGTCTTATGGCCTATACAATATTTCACACATAATTATAATAAAACAAAAATTATTTTTTTAATAAAAAAAAATATTCCTTTTTTGCAAAAAAAATAATTCTCGATATTTTAATGCGGAAGCCGAAATTGATTCACTCCTTTAAATTGTTGTGGTACACTTTTAGAGTATTTAGTGTTGGAATATTTGAATAAAATGTATATTAATGGAAATGTATTTTTCCAGGGATGTGCAGAATCAAAGGAAACATAAATTTCCAAAGATGTGCAGAAGCTGATTAAAATATTTGAGTTAATTTTGATATGTTAAATTTATAATTTAAAATGTTTATGAAATAAGATAAAGGAACACGCTTTTCGTCACGTTATGTCACATAGAAAGAGGTGACCATATTACCGTTACAATATTCCACACATAATTGTATTAAATCGAAAATTTTATTTTTAATAAAAATTAACGTTTTTTGTAAAAAAAATATATTTTTCTTAATATTTTAAGTGGAAGCTGAAGTTGAATCACCATTTTCCGCTTTTTATGGTACACTTGTTGGGTATTTAATGCTGGAATATATTAATAAAATTTATATTAATGGAAATGTAGTTTTCCAAAGATGTGCAGAATCATATATTTGCAAATATTTGAAAAGTTGTTAATACATATTTTAAAAATGTTATGAAAATAAAAACAAGGAGCACCCACTTCGACACATCATCTCACAGAGACGGAGAGGTCATATGACCGATACAATATTTCGCACATTATTTTAATAAATCAATTTTTAATAACAAAATTATGTTTTTTTTGCAAACAATTTTTTTTCTCGATATTTTAATGTGCAAGACGAAATTGAATCACACTTATAGATTTTTGTGGTATATTTTTTTGGTAGTTTGTGGTGGAATATTTTAATAAAATATATACTAATGACAACATATAAATACTGATTTTTTTAAATATTTGATTAAATTTTAATATTAAAAAATTTTAATTTAAAATGTTGGTAAAATAAGTATATGAAACACTAATTTTGTCACAGGGACAGAGTGGTCATATGACCGTTACAATCTTTCACTCAAAATTGTAGTAAATCGAAAAGTAAATTTTTTAAAAAAATACCCTTTTATTTACATAAAAAATATATTTTCTAAAGATTTAAACATGGAATCCGAAATAGAATCACCGTTTTAAATTTTTGTGGTACACTTTTTATGTGCTTACTGATGAACCATTTTAACCAATTTTATGTTAATGAACACTTATTTTTCCAAAGATGTGCAGAATCATATTTTCAAAATATTTTAGTAAATTTTGATATTTTAAAAACATTATTTAAAAAGTTATTAAAATTAAAACAAGGAACACGCATTTCGACACGTTATGTCACAGAGACAAAGAGGTCAGTTGACCGATACAATATTTTACACATAATTGTAATAAATCAAAAAGTATTTTTTTATTAAAGAAAATGGTGTTTTTTTTGCAAAATATATTTTTTTCCTAATATTTTAATGTGAAAGCCGAAATTGAATCACACTTATAGATTTTTGTGGTACACTTTTTGGGTATTTAGTGGTGGTATATTTTAATAAAATTTATATTAGTGGCAACATATTTGTCCAACGATGTGCAGAATCTGATTGTGAAAATATTTCATTCAATTTTAATATATTTAAATTGTAATTTAAAATGTTGGTAAAATAATAAGAAGGAACACTAATTTTGTCACCTTATGCCGCAATGAAAGGGCGGACGTGACGTTATGTTACATATAAGAGATGGTCACAGGACCGTTATAATCTTTCATACATAATTGTAATAAATCACACATAATTGTAATAAATTTATTTTCACTAAAAAATATAGTTTTTTTCATAAAAACATATAATTTTCTTAAGATTTTAATGTGGAAGCCGAAATTAAATCACTCTCTTCGATTTTTGTGGTACATTTTCTTGGTGCTTCCTGTTGAAATATTTTAATCAATTTTATGTTAATAAATACGTATTTTTCCAAAGATGTGCAGAATCATATTTTCAAAATATTTTAGTAAATTTTGATATTTAAAAACAAAAAACAAAAGTAATTAAAATAAAAAACCAAGGAACGCCCATTTCGACACGTTATGTCAAAGCGGTCATATGACCGATAAAATAGTTCGCACTTAATAATAGTATATCAAAAATTGTTTTTTAATAAAAAATTGTATTTTTTTTGCAAAAAATAAGTTATTTCTCCATATTTTAATAGGGTAGCTGAAATAGAATCATTCTTTTAAATTTTTGTGGTACACTTTTTGGGTACTTAATATTGAACTATTTTCACAAAATTTATATTATTGGAAACATAATTTTCCAAAGATGTGCTGAATCATATTTTCAGAATATTTGAGCAAATTTAAATATTTTAAAATTTAAATTTAAAATATTGATAGAATAAGAACAAAAACACTCAATAACCTTAATGTATAAGAGCATGAGTATTTGGTGCAAGAGTATGAATAAAATAATATGACATTTTACTCCACACTTTTGAAAGGTTTTTGTGTTACTAAGTTCTCTTTACTCCGTCACTCCTTCCTGCTCCTTGATCTTTATCTATTTTTAGCCTCAATGGTGTAAGCTTTCAGAAGGAACATCACTCCAGTTAGTTTTTTTTCTGCCACAAAAAAGGAGTGTCTTTTTATAGTACTTTTCTCTTTTTCTCCAAACCTCTAGTTTTTAGACATAACTCCATGAATTACTGCACTAATCCCTATATAAAAAAAACAGAATTATGTTTTTCAAAACAACAAGAACACAAATCTCATTTTGTGAAATGTTGATTGTTTGGCTGGCAAAAAAGGAACGTCGTCAACTATAAAAAAAAAACTAAAAAAAAATGTAATAAAACAACAATTTGAAAACATATTTAAATTAAGCGAAAGGTGTTGAACTTTGTAGTTTAACAAGGGGTTGGATTTCTATTTGTATAACAAGTTTTTTTATGACACTCAACGCAGCTCCGGCAAGAGTATCACGCGCCTTCCTAAGGATATTTCGCTTCTTATGCTAGGGTGGGACCACAAGTCTTATGTCCAGGCAAATGGTCGAACGACCGACCGACCGACCGGCCTACCGGACGACCAACAATGTGCGTAAATTAGTCAGAAATGCCTTTTCTTCTCACTCTTCTCTCGGTGCGTTGGTATTTTACATTTTTGATTACTGATAATGATCGCCATAATTTATGACATCATTTGAAGGAACTATGAATGGAAGAATGTCACCAAAATAGGCGATGTGTACACCCCCACACCCCTCCCTCCCCATCATAGCTTTGGCCTGAAAAGGACTAAAATATGAAACGAAATAACCAAAAAAAACTTTTGGGTTAATAAAAATTCCTAGCCTTTCTTTATCGCTATTACTTTTAGTCTATAAATCAATTTTTTGACAAATTTATTAAAGTTTTTTTTGTTGTGCAAAAAACCCCCAGCAAGCTACTTTTCTCAAGCAGAGGGAAGGGGGAGTAGAGAAGGATCAAGTAAGTTTCACGTTTGTTTGTTTTAGAAATAACATAATTTAGTCATTTACCTCACTAGACCACAACACTGGTAAAGAAAAGTAAGCTTCCTAAGGGCGGAGAGAGGTGGCAAAATGAATTTCTAGATAAGGCTAAAGTTTTGGTTATTGTGGTTTATAACTCTACTCTTGTGGAGACGCCATGATAATGGCATTCTTAGCCCGAACAACAGCTCTCATAGCCAACTTCCAAGTATTGTTCTGTAAATCGTCGTCGTTCTCGTCCTCGTCCTCATCGTAGTCGTACATTTGGTATTTATAATAAATCTAAAGTAGGTCTGTAATAAAATATTAGTGACACCATTAAAATTTATATTCCATAGTTTATGTTTGCAAAGCAACAACAACAATATATCGTTTTTTTATTCTATTTTATTTTATTTTATTTATAAGGTCTGTGTACTTCTTGTTGATACGGTGCTTTTTGGCCGGGAGTTACTATGGTGATTTTAGTTAATAAATTTTTATTGTTGAATATTTATGCCAGCTAAATAAGTTTTCTTGTTTTTTCTCTTCTCCTTCCCTATTTGGTGAGAGGAGGGCGACAGGACGAGACAAAGCAAAAAAAACGAAACAATTTTTATAACTGTCATAACACAATAGATAGTTTAGGAAAAATCAATTTCGGGAGACAAAAGAGGAGATGGCACGAGTCACAGCGGAAGGGGGAGAGGCTATCAAAATCAATTCTAAATGTTTTTCAATATATTGTCAAATGTCAAACATAATATCAAATTGTTATTAGTTTATAGCAAATAATAAACAAAGCTGCGAAGCGTTTTTTTCTATGTAGGTATTTTGAGTTTCTAAACAAGAAAAATAATAAATTAAAGAATAATAAAATTTTTAGGAGGTCAGCATTTTTAATACCGGTAGACCTTTGTATCGGATTCATTTTTTGGTATCCGAAAATATGCTTTATTTTTGCTCATTATCTTGGACAAAAACATCTGTATGTATGTAAATTTCTCCTCAATATATTTTGAATTTGCTCAAATAATTTTAAAATTACGATTCTGCACATATCTGCACAGAGAAGTTTTCATTAATGTACATTTTATTGAAATATTTTTTCCATAAAAAAATGTCAACGAAATTTTTTTCAGAAAAAGTTGTCAACGAAATATTTTCCAGAAAAAATTGTCAACGAAATTTTTTGCAGAAAAAAAAAATTGTCAACAAAATTTTTCTATAAAAAAAAATGCCAACGAAATTTTTTCAATAAAAAATTGTTAACGAAATTTGTTCTATAAAAAAATTGTCAACAATATTTTTCTATAAAAAATATTTTAACGAAATTTTTCAATAAAAAACTTGCAAACGAAGTTTTTTCTATAAAAAAATGTTCAACCTAATTTGTTCTATTAAAGAAATTGTCAACGAAATGTTTTCTATAAAAAACATTGTAACTTAATTATTTCTATAAAAAAATTGTCAATGCTAATGTTTCTTCATAAAAATTGTCAACAAAAATGTTTCTACAAAAAAAACTAAGAGAAAAAAAATTTATTGAGAATTTGTTTTATAAAAAAATTGTCAACGAAACTTTTTCCATAACAAATTGTCAACGAATTTTTTCCATAAAAAAATGCAACGAATTATTTATATAAAAAAATTTTCAACGAATTTGTTTCTACAAAACAATTGATAACGAAAATTTGTCTAAAAAAACTGTCAACAAAATTGTTTCTATAATAAAATTGCTAACAAAATTTTTCCTCTAAAAAGTTGTCAACGAAGTTTTTTCTTTAAAAAATGTAAATGAATATTTTCCATAAAAATGCCAACAAAATGTTTCTATAACAAATTGTTAACGACAGTTTTTCTATAAAAAAATGTCGAAGAAATTTTTTTTATAAAAAAAATTGTCTACGGAATTTTTTTAAAAAAAAAAAATTGTCAACGTAATTCTTTCTTTAAAAAATTTGTTAATAAAATTTTTTAGAAAAAAAATTGTCAAAGAAATTTATTATGGAAATACAACGAAATTTTGTCAATAAAAAATGCTAACAAAATTTTTCCCATAAAAAAGTGTCAATGAAATCTTTTTTATAAAAAAAATTGTCAACGAAATTTTTCTATAAAAAAAATTGTCAACCAAAATTTTTATATAAAGAAATTAACCAAAATTTTTTCTATAAAAAAATTGTAAACGAAATTTTTCTATAAAAAAATTACCAACGAAATTTTCTAATAAACAAATTAAATGTATTGACAAATTGTTTTATTAAAAAATTGTCAACGGAATTTTTTAAAAAAAAAAGCGTTTTTTTTCTATAAAAAAATTGTCAACGAAATTTTTTCTATAAAAATTTGTCAAAGAATTTGCAGAATTTTTCTACAACAAATTACAAACGAAATTTTTTCCATAAAAAATTACAAACGAAATTTTTGCTATAAAAAAATTGGTAACAAAATTGTATCTATAAAAAATTTTCAACGAAACTACCATAAGAAATTGTCAACGAAACTTTCCATAAAAATTGCATTAACGTTACAATTACAAAAATTGTTAACGTTTCTACAAAAAAATTTGGTAACGAAATTTTGTCTATAAAAAAATTTCAACGAAATTTTGTCTATAAAAACCTGTCAACGAAATTTTTTCTATAAAAAATGTTTAACAAATTTTTCCATAAAAATGCCAACCAAACGTTTCTATAAAAAATTGTCAACGAATTTTTTTGAAAAAAAAATTGTCAACGAAATTTTTCTATCAAAAAGTTAATGTTTTTTTATTAAAAAATTCTCAGTCATTTTTTATGGAAATTCAACGAAATTTTTTTCCAAAAAAAATTTTCGACGAATTTCTTTCAATAAAAAATCGCTTACGAAATTTTTTCCATAAAAAAGTGAATGATTTTTTTTTTCTAAAAAAATTGTCAACGAAATTTTTCTATAAAAAAATTGCCAACGAAATTTTTTCTATAAAAAAAGTTGTCAACGAAAACGTTTCATTATACAAATTGTCAATAAAAATCCTTTGAAGACAATAGTTAAAAAATCGAATAAACAAAATGTATTGACAAATTGTTTTATAAAAAAATTACCAACGGAATTTTTTCTACAAAAAAAAATGTTTTCATAAAAAAAATTTTCAACAAATGTTTTCCATAAAAATTGTCAACGAAATTTTTTCTATAAAAAATTGTCAACGAAATTTTTTCTATAAAAAATTGTCAACGAAATTTTTTCTATAAAAAATTGTCAACGAAATTTTTGCTATAAAAAATTGTCAACGAAATTTTTGCTATAAAAAATTGTCAACGAAATTTTTGCTATAAAAAATTGTCAACGAAATTTTTTCTATAAAAAATTGTCAACGAAATTTTTTCTATAAAAAATTGTCAACGAAATTTTTTCTATAAAAAATTGTCAACGAAATTTTTTCTATAAAAAATTGTCAACGAAATTTTTTCTATAAAAAATTGTCAACGAAATTTTTGCTATAAATAATTGTCAACGAAATTTTTTCTATAAAAAATTGTCAACGAAATTTTTTCTATAAAAAATTGTCAACGAAATTTTTTCTATAAAAAATTGTCAACGAAATTTTTTCTATAAAAAATTGTCAACGAAATTTTTTCTATAAAAAATTTTCAACGAAATTGTTTCTATAAATAAAAATGGTAAAAAAGGTATCAGCGCAATCTTTTTAAAAAAAAAAATTTTCCAACGAAATTTTTTTTTAAAAAATTTTCAACGAAATTTTTTCTATAAAAAATTTTCAACGAAATTTTTTCTATAAAAAATTTTCAACGAAATTTTTTCTATAAAAGATTTTCAACGAAATTTTTTCTATAAAAAATTTTCAACGAAATTTTTTCTATAAAAAATTGTCAACGAAATTTTTTCTATAAAAAATTGTCAACGAAATTTTTTCTATAAAAAATTGTCAACGAAATTTTTTCTATAAAAAATTGTCAACGAAATTTTTTCTATAAAAAAATTTTCAACGAAATTTTTTCTATAAAAAAATTTTCAACGAAATTTTTTCTATAAAAAAATTTTCAACGAAATTTTTTCTATAAAAAAATTTTCAACGAAATTTTTTCTATAAAAAAATTTTCAACGAAATTTTTTCTATAAAAAAATTTTCAACGAAATTTTTTCTATATATAAAAATGGTAAAAAAGGTATCAACTCAATTTTTTTTTCAAAATTTTAAACGAAATTTTTCCTATAAAATAATTGTCAACGAAATTTTTACTATAACACAATTGTGAACATTTTTTCTATAAAAAAATTGTCAAAGAAATTTTTCTATTAAAAAAAAATTTCAACAAAATTTGTTTTATAACAAAATTGTCAACGGAATTTTTTCTATAAAGAAATTGTTAACGAAATTTTTTCAATAAAAAAATTGTCGACGAAATTTTTTCTATAAAAAATTCCCAACAAAATGTTTTTCTCTTAAAAATTGTCAACAAAATGTTTTTTGTTAAAAAATTGTCAGCGAAATTTTTCCTATAAAATTAAATTTCATCTATAAAAAATGTCAATGGAATTTCTTCTATAAAAACGAGGAAATTGGTGAACGAAATTGTTGCTATAAAATATGGCCGACGAAATTTTTTCTATAAAAAATTGGGAAATAATTCAATTGCACCCAGATACAGGGTCTAAGCATTTTTAAAAGTTATGCACATATTATTGCTACCGTTTCTTAATTGATTTATCATCGACCACAACCATTGGTTGTAACGTAAGTGAAAAATGCTCATAATTATGATATTTATGATGGGCTCTACCTCAAATATGGCTGGTTATCTCCATAAAATAGTTGCTATAAACCAAACATACCAAAATTCAAATTCAGCTCCCAAATATCTCATAAAATAATCTGAAAACATGAAGTTTGGTATTTCAGTATCTTAAAAAGACAAATCTTGTATAAATAATAAACAGGATATGCCAAATCGTTTTATACACTAAAAAAAATTGTGAAAGAATGTGAGAATTATCTTAATTTTAAATATAAAGTCCTCCCTGGGGCCAACCAAATATTATTTGAATATTGAATATTTTAAAAATTATTGTTATTGGCAAGCCAAAAATACTGCGGTATTTCCAAATTTATGTACAGTATCATAATATTATTTAGAGGGTGCACCAAAATCCAAGAAAGATTTGTAATAAACAGAAACCTGTTATTATAAACACTATGCAGTTTCTTGTGGTACACTTTTTGGTCCTTTTGCGTCCTTAAATTATAATAATATTAAGATTACTGGAAAGATAATTTCCCCAAGATGTGCAGAATCATATTACCATAATAGAGGGTGCATCAAAATTTAGTCCTGTTTGTTCAAATTTAGGAACAAATGTGCGGTCAGAAGCTCGGTTATGTACAAACATCCTGCACGTGAAGCATGATGTATAATTTTTATCGAGCGGACATTTTTATAATACGCTAGGACAATTCTAACAAGTTATTTTATTATATATTCCTCTATGAACAATTTTGTAAAGGAACATAGAAAATAAATTTCAGTGTAGGTTTTGGTATGTCCCCTAAATTGGCTGCTTTACTTCCTCACAAACATTTTCTGAATCAATTAAGCGTTTTATGAAAATTCCCTCATTATTCGTCCTCAAACACTTATAAGAACTATTACAAATCCTTTCCTTTCGAGGAATTCAATAAAAATATATCAAACCCCCATCTTTGCAATCTAAAGCGCGCACACACACGTACACACAGCCGGAAGAAACGCATAAAAAGGATGTAATAAATTTTGTGTAAATTACAATAAAACTTCCCACTCTATAATAATAAAACCCCAAAATAATAAAGGACGGGACAAGAGGAGTAACTAAGCATGATAGAGGGGGAGAGAGAGGAAGGACCTCCAAAAAAAAACATAATACACATTTCTTTGAGGTCATAAAACCTGAGCTCATTTTACAAATGTAAGCAAAACACTCCCTTTTTTAAATAAAAAAATAATTACAACAACCAAAAAAAAAACAAAATAAACTAAAGCCTCAACAAAAAACAATGGTCACAGATTTGTTATCCGAAATCATAAAAATGTGGAGAACAAAAAAAGGCTACGACAAAAACGCCAAATGAAATGAAACTCATACGCAAAAGTGGACATATAAAAATTAATTTAATATATTTAAGCACGTAAAGAGCCCGACGAGAAGAAAAACAACGACGGCGACCGCGACAACGACCCCACAACAAATGGCGGGAATTAAATATGAAATAAAATAATGTTAAGTCTAATTAAAATTATGAATTAATTACTTACTTAGCTTAGCTCTTAACTCTACAGTTACTTGCCTAAATATTTCGCAGTGGAAATCGGGTTAGAAAGGGAATAGTTGTACAGTGAAAAAAAGATTTTCTGATTTTTCACATTTTGTGCCTGAATGGTCCTAATCGTTAAAATGAGGATATTTCATAGTTAAAATGAAGATAAATTCATAATATCTTAATTTTAAAGATGATAAATACATAAGTATTTAATTATTAAGATATCTTTGAATGACAAATCGTCGCAAGCTTTAGAATGGGACATTTTCATTTATAGACAGTTTCCTATTATTATTTAAGATTCTTCATTTGAAATATGAATTGTACTTATTTTAAAGTTCACGACGTCTTTGAAGTGAAAATCGTGTCATGCACTGTGAAAAATATCATATTTTTGAAAATCATTTTAATCTTTAATGTGGAGACATTTCGTATTCAAACAGAAAACTGTCTCCTTAAATTAAAATATCTTAATTTAAGACGTCTTTGAAATGAATATCGTTTTGTTTACATTTGGTATTTAAAGAGGTGACAGTTTCCTTAAATTAAAGTATCTTAATTTTTAGTATGAAGCATACTTATTTTAAGGATTAGGACGCCTTTGAGTGCAAAATATCCCAATTTTAAAGATTTCGCATCAAAATCGTGCCAAGCTTTAGAATGGGGACATTTCAAAGTTAAACTAAAGACAGTTTTATATTATTATTTAAGATTCTTCATTTGAAGTGTGAATGTACTTATTTTAAAGTTTAGGACGTCTTTTATGTGAAAATCGTGACACGAAAATCGTATTTAAACTGAAAACTGTCTCCTTAAATAAAAATATATTAATTTAAGTTGTCTTTGAAATCAAAATCGGTTTGTTGCCATTTGGTGTTTAAAGATGTGACAGTTTCCTCAGATTAGAATATCTTAATTTTTAGTATTTAGAACCATACTTGTTTTATTCACTTATTTTAAGTATTGGGACGTCTTTGAATTGCAAAACAGGTTATCCACTGAGCAAAAATATCCTAAATTTAAAGATTTGGCTCAAAATTCGTCCTAATCCTTATGTAGGGGATATTCCAAACTTAAACTGAAGGCATTTTGAAGGCACATTAAAATTTTAATTATGAAATATACTTATTTTAATGCTTATGACTTTAGTGAAGAGGAAAACGGATTATCAACTGAGCCAAAATATCCTAAAATTAAATGGTATGCTCGTATTTAATACTTAAAATCAAGGACAATTTCCTTAACATTAATTAACATAGCGGAATACACTTATATTAATGCCTATGTCATCCTTGAAATAAAAATCCGGTTATCAAGAGGTATTTGTAGTCAAAATGTTGTACCTAACTGAGAAAAATATTCTTATTTTAAAGATTTTGCTCTAGAATTGTCCTAATCTTTAAAATAAGTATATTTCAAACATAAACTGAAGACAGTTTCCTTAACATTAATTAAGATATCTTCGTTTAAAATCCGATATATACCTCGTAAAAGTCAAAATCTGGTTATCAGCTGAGAAAAATAGCCTTAATTTAAAGATTTGTTTTAATCCTTTAAATAGGTACATTTCAAACTTAAACTGAATACAGTTTCCTTATTAATTTAAGTAAAATATGTTTACTTTAAGTACGAAATATACTTATTTCAATGATCAGGACGTCTTTGAAGTAATGTTTAATTATTTTTAAACATAAACAGAAGACAGTTGCCTCAACACTAATTAATATATCTTCATTTTAGGTGCGGAGTATACTTATATTAAAGCCTAGTACGTCTTTAATGTCAAACGATTCGTTCTGATCTTTAAAACAGGTACATTTCAAAATTAAACTGAAGATAATTTCCTTATTATTTTAAGTAAACTATCTTTACTTTAAGTATGAAATATATTTTTTTTTGATGATTATCATTAATTATAATTAATGATTAGCTTTGAAGTTATCATTAAAATGATAAATTTTAAACGTAAACTGAAGACAGTAGCCTTGACTTTAATTGAGCTTTCTCCATTTTATGTACGAAATATATTTATATTAATTCCTAGAACGTCTTTGAAGTCAAAATCTGGTTATCAACTGAGAAAAAATATCCTTATTTTAATGATTCGTCCTAAAATAGGTACATTTAAAACACTTTCAAACTTAAAATAGTTATCATTTCAATTAAAATAACTTTACTTCAAGTATGAAATATGCTTATTTTAATTAATTAAGATATATTCATTTGACATACGATATATACTTATATTAATGCCTAGGACGTCTTTATTTTCAAAATCTGGTTATCAAATGAGAAAAATATCCTTATTTTAAAAATTTTAGATACATTTCAAAGTTAAACTGAATACAGTATCATTACTATTTTATGTAAAATATCTTAACGTAATAATTAGGACGTCTTTGAAGTGGAAAACGGATTATCAACTGAGAATAAATTTCCTAATTTTAAAGATTTTGTACCAACATTTTTTTAATCTTTATAATAAGTATGTACATTTAAAACTTAAATTGAAGACAGTTTCTTTATTATTAAATAGTACCCCTTCATTTAAAGTATGAAATATACTTATTTTATTGATTGAAATGTCTTTGGAGCAAAGTTCCAAATTTACGAAAATTTTGTTTTCAGTGTAAAAAGGACTCATTCATTTAATCTCATTTGTTTATATTTTTTGTTTAAGAAGGAAGGGTTTTGCGTTTATTTGAAAATTAGCTAAAATGTTGAGTACTTAGGTCTCGAGGATAACAAGAGCAACAACAACGCCCGAAAAATAATCTTGAGCAACGATACTAAAGCAGAACACGCACCTTAATGAACACCACCACCACTACCGACACTAATTCAACCACTACTGCTGCCATAATGTGATGTGATGCAATCTCGGAAAGGATTTTATTACAGTCAGGGATTGTAGTAAATCCCTTCAAATTAAAAATAAAACGAAAAACTCAACAAATGTACGTAGGGAAGGACCGACGGACGGACGAATGGTTGACTGACTGAACATTCAGTCATACCTCCTGCAAACTCGTATTCTAACACTTCCAACTACTGCTTTATCGCCATTTACACTTCAATGAATCACAACCGCCATTTCGTGCGCCCCATCTCCCCGACTTTTTTGGGTCACATTTGAATTTTTATTTTAATTTTGATAAGTAAAAAAAATTCGCAGAATTTTTGTGACGGCTATGTGCCATAAAAGATAAGGATTTACCTGCTAATGCTAGAAATTCCTACAATATGTAAAGAAACATAATATGATAATTTATGTAGGGGCAAAATATGGCAATTCTTAATGCGCTGCATTATGAGGATATAAAAATAATTAATTAAGGCCCCAACGTATATGAATTTGCTGCCATGCGGTAAAGTGTTGTCCCGCCCTAAACATAGAAACATTATTTAGATCTGAGAATGTAGTGTTATGCAAAATGGACATGCAAAATTTGAAAAAAAAAAATGTGAGAACATATATGGGGGTCATAAACCTATACTGCATACCGGTTAGATCAATATAAAAATAAATTTAAAAAACATTTTTTTATATTCTTGAAATCTTACGTACATTTTGAGCCACCCTATACAATATTATGATTCTGCACATATCTGGAAATTTTGCTTTCCAGTAAGGTATATTTCATTACAATTTAAGGCCACTAAGGTAGTAAAAAGTGTACCACAAAACTATGTAGTGCTTATAAATAATGATTTAAGTTGAGTTTCCACATGAAAGTGGCAAATATTATCCAAACATTGAAGTATAAATTAATAAAAAAATTAATTTATATTCTAAACAGCTTTACAAAATTAGACATAAAGCAATAAATAATGGAAAAACCTGTCAGAATTATCCTAGCATATTATGAAAATGGACTTAAATTCGAAATTTGGCCAAGGAATTCGAACAAACTGCACTACATTTTGTTGCACCCTCTATATAATATTATGATTCCGCACATCTTTGGTAAGTTAGCTTTCCTGTAAAGTATATTTTATTACAATTTAAGGACACCAAAGTGCCTTAAAGTGTACCACAAAAACTGTGTAGTTTTGTAGAAAAAAACTACGTTTCTATTTAATTCGATTTTTGGTTAAATTTTGGTGCACCTCCTATGTAATAATATGATGCTGCACATCTTTGGAAAGTTAGCTTCCCAATAATGTAGATTTCCATTCAATTTAAAGGTGATAAAGTACCTAAAAATGTACCACAAAAAAATTTTAATGTTTATAGAATAAAATAAATTTCTATTTAATGCAATTCTTGCATAAATTTTGGTGCACCCTCTTTATAATATTATGATTCGGCACATCTTTGGAAGCTTGACATCCCAGTAAAGTAGATTTCCATTCAATTTAAGGGTGCTGAAGTACCCAAAAGTGTACCACAAAAAACTGTGTAATTTTTTAGAAAAAAACTAAGTTTCTATTTAATCCAATTTATGGGTAAATTTTGGTGCACTCTCTATGTAATGATATGATTTTGCACATATTTGGAAAACTAGTTTCCCAGTAATGTATATTTCCGTTCAATTTAAACGTGCTGAAGTACCCAAAAGTGTACCACAAAAAACTGTGTAATGTTTTTTAGAAAAAACTATGTTTCTATTTAATGCAATTTTTGGGTACTTTTTGGTGCACCCTCTATATAAAAATATGATTCCGTACATCTTAGGAAAGTTAGCTTCTCAGTAATGTATATTTGTATTCAATTTAAGGGCGCTTAAGTACTTGAAAGTGTACCACAAAAAAATGTGTAGTTTTGAAAAAAAAACTACGTTTCTATTAAATCTATTTTGGGGTACATTTTGGTAGACCTTCTATGTAATGATATGATTCTGCACCTCCTTGGAAAATTAGCTTTCGAGTAATGTATACTTCCATTACATTTAAGGATGCTACAGTACCTAAAAGTGTACCACAAAAAACTATGTAGGGTTCATAGAAACAACGACATTTCTATTTAAACACATTCTAGCGTAAATTTTGGTGCACCCTCTATATAATAAAGTGATTTTGCACGTCTTTGGAAAATGCACTTTCTAGCAATGTAAATATTCTAACAATTTATGGGCGATAATGTATCCAAAAGTGTACCACAAAAATCTGTGTGGTGTTTTGTAGAAAAAACTGCGTTTCTATGAAATCCAATTCTTGGGCAAATTTTGGTGCACCCTATATATTATTATGATTCTGCACATCATTGGGAAATTAGCTTTCCAGCAATGTATATTATATTATAATTAGAGACGTTCAAGCAACAAGAAGTGTACCACAAAAAACTGCGTAGTGTTTATAGAAAAAACTACGTTTTTATTAAATGTCATTCTTGCGTAAATTTTGGTGCACCCTCTGTATAATAATATGTTCCTGCACATCTCTGGAAAATAAGCTTTCCAGCAATGTATATTTGTATTCAATTTAAGGGCGATAAAGTACCGAAAACTGTACCACACCAAACTGTGTAGGATACATAGAAAAAACGACGTTTTCATTTAATCTCATTCTTGCGTAAATTTTGGTGCACTATCTATGTAATAACATGTTTCTGCATACCTTTGGAAAGTTAGCTTTCCAGTAATGTGTTTTTCCATTCAATTATAGGGTGCTAAATTGCCTAAAGGTGTACCACAAAAGACCATGTAAACTTTGTAGAAAAATCTACGTTTCTATTTAATCCAATTTACGGGTAAATTTTGGCGCACCCTCTGTATAATGATATGTTTCTGCACATCTTTGGAAATTAAGCTTTCACGTAATGTACATCTCCACTCAACTTAAGTGTGCTAAATGATCTAAAAGTATACCACAAAAAACTCTGTAATGTTTTGTAAAAAAAGTTCTTTCCTCTTTAATCCAATTCTTGGGTAAATTTTGGTGCACCTTCTAAGTAATAATATGATTCTGCACATCCTTGGAAAGTTAGCTTCTCAGTAATGTATATCTTCATTCAAATTAAGGGCGCTAAAGTACCTAAAAGTGTACCACAATAATGCTGTAGTTCCTGTAAATGTTGATTCAAGTTGAGTTTCCACATGACAGATTCAAATATTTACCAAACATTGAATTAACCATCACTACAAAAATTAAATTTATATTCGCGGCAGCAGAGCAAAATTTGTCATAGAGCAAGAGTCAATGGAAGAACGTGTTAGAATTATGATAGCGTCTTATGAAGTTGGTAAACAAATTTTGAAAAAAAAATATAATTTCATAGTCATATAACACGTTTTCCTAATTTTTTTGTTCAAACTCAAGTATTATCCACTTCAAAATCAATTAGATATCCCGAATAGGGAAATATCTTCAAAAATTTTAAAATAATTAAAGATATTTTAATAGCAAAGAAAACATTGCCCTAAAGGGTCACAGAAAGGTTCAAAGGCCCTTGACATCCAGTCATCCCATCCCCTACATTAGGTACGCCAGAGCGCATTTGACATTATTTCTGGTCCATTAACTTTTCAGCGAAAAACAACATAAAACCAAACATAAACAAATAACAACAACAACTGCGACAAGGACAATGACGATAAACAAAAGACCGCAGCACCACTTAACGGCCTTAGTCCACACAGAAGTCCAAAAGGGCCAAAGGTACGAACGTATGCCGGATAATCAACGTAAACTAAACAAACGCAAATGACAATAAACACCAGAATACAACAAAATACATGGACACGGGAAAAGGACAAAACTAAGGACAACAAACAATAAACACCAGCCACGGCAGTAGCAGTCAAGGATCAGGATGTGTACATATGTCCAAAAAGGAAGGCGACAACACACAATGGCACGTGTCCCAGGGAACAACAGGAAAGTTTTACAAACATTTAAGAAGAAAATCGAAATATCTATGAAAGAACCATAAACTGGTGTTTTAGGATAACTTCTTCGGGCCACTGTATGTATAGTTAGGACACGTGTCATAGATTTAAAAGACGGCGGCAGGACATTGCCGGGAGAAAGTTGCAATTTATTTTTTAACTATTAATTGATGAAGACATCATGAAGAAAACAGTAGTCGCAAAGCCTTCTTCCTCTCTATAAGATAATTAAACATCAAAGTTATTTGACCGCTAATTGTCCAAATATTTACTTTGGCAATTATTTCTTTTTTCAGACATTTCCTATGTAGAGAGGTCTCACCCACCCGAGCCATGAGGTGGTATTTCGGGGGGTCAATTTTGAGTTCATAAAATTGCAATTGTAAATTGGGAAATTAAAGGTGACCATCTCCGGCACGTGATTAAGTCATTTACTTTAATGACAAAACAATTGTCTCGAGGGCTATTGAATGGATGGATACTACTCGTACCACAGCTATTTGGGATATTTCTTCATTCACTCCAGTGATGGGTTAGGAAACTATTAAAACTAGACACACGCATTTTGGGAATTAATTTATTTTTCGAATATTATATTTTATTTCGTTTTGGAAAGGTAGTCTTTTTGTGTGTCACTGTTTAACCCTTTATTTGTGGAGAGGGAGGTTTGGGGCAGAAGGGACATAATTCAAATTGATATCACAAATGGTTTTCTAGCGTTTTTTTTATTGATGATGATTTAATTAAAGCGACAGTTAAGCAAAATGTTCTTCCATCATAATTGTTGTAAACATAAGAATTACTATTTGAATTTCTTGTCAAAAAATAATAAATAAATTACGATGAGCAAGGTTTGTGCGAAGGGCGGGTATGAAGGTCGGAAGTGGTTTTTAATAATGTAACAAATAAGAGAGTTTCAGTCGAGTAAATCGGCTAAGGAAACCCTAACTTTGCGTGGAAACCTGCAAGGTGGAAGCATTTTACTCAGTCTACATAGTCATTGCAAAAGTTGTCTAAAATGCAGACTACATAAACATTTAGATGATTGCTGCATAAGCTATATGATATGTATCCTCATCCACTAAAGTGAGGATAAATAAACAATATAGATAGTGACTCTGTAACTCATCGGATTAAATTTCCATTAAGAATAATAATTGAAGAATTTGACCATAACTTCCAAGTCTCAAAAATATGCCTCATTTCGGTTGTCATTTTTGAGATAATCGACGGCTACATAGAAAATATTTTTCATATGGCGAAATCGATATTTTCGATAAGATTTTTAAGCAGATCAACAAATTATTAGAATTTTTAAAATAAAAAATGGGGATTTATTGGCAGTAACAATTTGGAACAAGTTTTGTTAATTAACCAAAATTCTATTCTAAACCTTTTCATATAATGAAATAATTTTCTTATGTGAAAATCTATCTTAGGAATAAATTTGTGATATCATTAAAATTGGCAATTTTTCACACAAAAAAAATATTTGTAGAAAACCTAATGGAAATTTTTATAAGTAACAGATATCACTCAAAAAATAATGTACTCTATCTGTACTGTCTTCAAAGAGTGTTCATAAATAAAAATAAAAATTAAATTTCCATAGAAGTTTATATCGGAAACTATTAATTTAACTAAAATTAAAATCTTTAGTCATCATAATTGATGATTACGATAAAAAATTGCAAAAACCGGTTCGGAACCGGTTCATAACCGCATCGAACCGGTTTTTTAATTATCTCAAACATTTAATTTACTAACCTTATTTTATAAAAAATATATTTTTTATGGCGAAATTCATAAGTATGCCAGTAATTGTCAATAACAATTTTTAATCGGTTCGTGAAATTAGCCATCAATTTATTTTCAGCTTCCTTTTTTACAGCAAGAGTTAGCCTTATATAAATATTCACATTTAGGAATAATATGAACAATCGCAAAGGTGATATGTATGGGATTTATTAGCAATAACAAGTTAGAACCTTTCACTTTGTTGCAAACTTTCTTGTTATGTGAAAATTGATCTTGGATCTAAATCTGCGCTATCATTAAAACGGCCAATTTTTCGCAATAATGTTGATAATACAAAACCTATTGGGATTTTTGTTGATAGAATATCTACTTTTATGAGGAATATTTTTGTCCCAGATATCCAATCGAAATACTAGTTAAATTTAAAAAATACAAATATATAAAATCGTGAAATGTATACACGTAATTAAGCGGAAAGTGATGTCTAATTCCCATTAAAATTTATAGAAAACAACTTATGTAACCAAAATTAAATCTTTAGTCATTATAACTGATGATCAGATTAAAAAATTACAAAAACCGGTTATGAACCGGATCAAAACGGCATCAAACCGGTTTCTTAATTATGTCAAAAATTTAATTTACAGGCTCTTTATTACAAAAATATATTTTCTATGGTGAATTCCATAATTATGACAGTAATTGTTAATAACAATTTTTAATCGGTTTGTAAATTAGTTAAAAACTCATTTCCAGCTTCCTTTTTTGCAGCAAAAATGTCGCTTATGTGAAAATAAACATCTGAGAATAACATGAATAACAATAAAGGTGATATTTATGGGATTTATTAGAAATAAAAAGTTGGAACCTTTCACTTTGATGCGAACGTTCTTCTTATGTGAAAATCGATCTAAGGACTAAATCTGTTCTATAATTAAAACGGCAAATTTTTCGCAACAATGTTGATAATAGAAAATCTATTAGAATTTTTGTTGAAAGAATGTCTACTTTTATGAGGAATATTTTTGTCTCAGATATCCATTAGAACTAGTTAAATTTCAAAAATACGTTATATATTAAATCGTGAAATTTATAATAAAGCGTTAAGTGATGTCTTACTCCTATTGAAGTTTATAGAAAAAAACGTATTTAACTAAAATTAAAGTCTTTAGTCATCATAATTGATGATTAGGGTAAAAAAATTACAAAAACCGGTTCGGAACCGGTTCATAACCGCATCGAACCGGTTCATAACTGCATCGAACCGGTTATTTAAATATGTCAAAAATTTCCTTTACAGGCTCTATATTACAAAAAATATATTTTTATGGCGAAATTCATAATTATGCCACTAATGGTCCATAACCATTTTAAATCGGTTCGTGAAATCAGTCAACAATTTATTTTCAGCTTCCTTTTTTACAGGAAAAATTTGCTTTATATAAATATTCACATTTAGGAATAATATGAACAATAGCAACGGTGATATTTATGAGATTTATTAGAAATAATAGAACCTTTCACTCTGATGCAAACGTTCTTCTGATGTGAAAATCGATCTTAGGACTAAATCTTTGCTATTATTAAAACGTCAAATTTTTCGCAAAAATATTGATAATAGAAAACCTATTAGAATTTTGTATGGAGTCAAATTTTGTTGATAGAATATCTACATTTATGAGGAGAATTATTGTTTCATATATCCCTTAGGAATACTGATTAAATTAAAAAAATATTTATACAAATATTAAATCGATAAGTTTATAAAAGAGTGTAAGTGACGACTATTTGAATTTATATGGGAAATATACAATTTAACAATAATTCAAATATTTATTCATTATAATTGATGATTACGGTAAAAATTACAAAAACCGATTCGGAACCGGTTCATAACCGCATCGACCGGTTTCTTAATTATGACAAAATGTTAATTTACAGGCCGTATATTATAAAAAATATTATCTTTATAGTGAAATCCGTAATTATGACAGTAATTATTAATAAAAATTTATAATCGGTTCGTAAACTAGCCGAAAACTCATTTCCAGCTTAATTTTTTACAGCAAAAGTGTCCACTGATTTTCAGAAACTTTGGAGGCCCATAAAAAAAAATTTTCACCAATTTCGCCGAACCGAGTATAAGGTTATACTACCCTTTGATAGTAGAATCGAACCTATACTGTCAAGTCCGTGTATTTTTTTCGCTGTTGCACAGTGTTATGTCTGAAATTCAATATTTATGACGAAATTCATATTTATTGTATTTACTGATAGTAACAATTTGAACCGCTTCAGGAAATTATTATTTCTGCGAACGTTCTTCTTATGTGAGAATTGATTTTAGGAATAAAAATATGAAATTATTAAAAAAGGTAAATTTTCGCACAAAATTTTGATAGAAAACTTTTTGAAATTTTTTGTCAATCAAATTTTATTCAAATTGTAAAATTAGGGTAAAAAATCACAAACACCGGCTCGGAACCGGTTCATAACCGCATTGAACCGTTTTCTTAATTATGTCAAAATTTAATTTACAGACCCTATATTACAAAAAATTTCTGTTTTATGATGAAATCCTTTTTTATTTGCCGTATTATTTTTCAACGGTGCGTAAAATTAGCCAACGAGTTATTTTTTAGATTCCAATTTTAGCGGAAAATGTTTTCCTTATGTGAAAATAACAATATTGGAATAAAAGTAATAATAAACCCTGCAGAACCTCTTTGAATCGGTTTGAATACGTCTGAAATTGATTTTTTATTACAAAAAATCTACTTTTATGATAAAAATAGACAACAAACAAATAGAGCTACTCTCCAACATGGAATAACCACAGCCAGATTTGTCTGAAAAATTCAATCTAACTAAAATCGAAAGCTGTAGGTGTCATAAATAATCTATATTTTTCAATCTCCAATTTTAGATGCAGAGTGTTTCTTATTTGAAAATCCAAATATGAGAATACAAATAACAATAACCACTGCAAAACCTCCTTGAATCGGTTCGATAAATACGTCTGAATTTTTTTTATTAAGAAAAATCGACATTTATGGCAAAAAACAAGTAAGAAAGTTTCAGTCGGGTAAACCGACTAAGGTATACCCTCACTTTGTGAGTAATGTAATATTGAATTACTCGAATTATTCTGTCAATTTGTGTGGGAGGTACCAGAAGGGGTTTATCAAATACACCTATTTTTCGCTGAACATTAGATAATTTAAATTCATTGCACTGTGCCGAATTATAAGCATTTATGTGCACTGGTAAAAACGTTATGAGATATTAAATTGTGGGAACCACTGGCATGGGTCGGGCCTCCAAAGTTAGTGGGGGTCGGTCATACATTTGGACTCGATTGGAGCACTCTAAATGGGTCAAAGTGGGATTTTTCAAAATTTGCCCCTACCCAAAAGTTCGACCCAAATTCCGGGACATCAGAATTCGTTTTAGAGGTATGGTTCCTTCGGCAAAGTTTCTTATTTTGATCCCTAGAATACGATTTTCACTGAGCAATGGCGACTTTTTTTGCCTTCCCACAAATCGACCCGGCCTAAGCTACATACTATCTGGCTTGGAAAACCACTACAACAATTGTCTGAAAAATCACTTAACTTAAAATTTAAAGCATTAGGTGTCATAAATAATGATTAGAATAAAGAAAAATCAAAAACCGGTTCGGAACCGGTTCATAACCGCAAGGAACCGGTTTGTGAATTATGACAAAAAATTAATTTACAGGCCTTATGTTACAAAAAATATATTTTTGAAGCCGAAATCTTTATTTATTACACGTTTTATCAATAACGATTCGTAAAATTAAACAAAAATATATTTTTAGATTTACAATTTTAGCTTTAAAGTGTTCCTTATATGAAAATCCAGTTTTGAGAATACAAATAATAATAACCGCCTTGAATCGGTTTGTTAAATACGTCTGAAATTGATTTTTCTTATTATTAAAAAAATCTACTTTTATGAAAAAATAGGCAACATATATGGCCTATAACGAAATAAACACACTAAAATTTTTCAGAAAAATGCATTTTAACTTAAATTAAAAACATTAGGTTTTATAATTAATGATTAGAGTAAAAAATTACCAAAACCGGAACCGGTTGATAACCGCATTGAACCGGTTTGTTAGTTATGCCTAAAAATTTATTTTGAAACCGAAATCTTTATTTATTGCACGTTTTATGCATAACGATTTGTAAAATTTGCCAAAAAATATATTTTTCGATTTCCAATTTAAGCTTTCAAGTGTTCCTTATATGAACATCCAGATTTGAGACTATAAATAATAATAACCAATGCTGAACCGCCTTGAATAGGTTTGTTAAATACGTCTGAAATTGATTTTTATTAATACAAAAATCTACGTTTATGACAAGATATAGATCTACTCTCTGGCATGGAATAATAACCACTACAACATATGTTAATTATTATGATAAAAGTAGACAACATATAGAGCTACTCTGTATCATGGAATAAACGCACCAAAATTTGTCTGAAAAATTAAATTTAACTTAAATTGTAAACATTAGGTGTCATAAATAATGATTATAATAAAAAATTACAAAAACCGGTTCGGAACCGGTTCATAACCGCATCGAACCGGTTTGTTAGTTATGACAAAAATTTAATTTACATGCCCTGTATGACAAAAAAATAGATTTTTTATGGCGACATCCATATTTATAACATGAATTAGTCAAACAATTAATTTTAACATCCAATTTTGGCGCTAAAAGGGATTCTAAAGGGAAAATCCACAATAAAAATGTCAAATGTTTAATTTATAGACCCTATATAACAAAAAATATATTTTTTAAAGGGAAAATCCTCATTAGGGAATAAAAAACAATAACCAACAGTACTACTGCTTTGAATCTGAACCTGATTTTTTGCCACAATAGATATTTACGACAAAAAGGACACATAGAGCTACTCACTGACTTGGAATTACCACATCAAAGTATTTCTTATTATGTACGGAACCGAATAAAATCGTGATATTTATTACCTTGCTGCCTAGTAATTGAATTTTCAATACCGTTTTATTTCCAATATATAATGATCTTGAGCTGGACAATATTCTAATTTTTAATTTCATTTAATATATATTCTTTTTAAATTTATGCTTGTCTTTCGAAAAAAAATTCAATTCTGTTTTAATGATTTGGTTTGTCTCACAAATGTCTTTATTAATTTAATTAATTAATCGAATCAATTTCAACCATATGTCTGTAATGGAGACCAGCACATATTTCTTTCAAGTGCCCTAAGGATGCTGCCTCAATTCCCAATATTGTCTGTCATTTCAATTTATGATGATTACCCTTATAGCGTTTGTTTTTGCTGCAAGAAATCATCGTTCTATAATGACCATATGGACATGCAGTCCTTTTTTTTGGCGTCATCTGCAATGGAAAATCCATTGCCAACTGGAGGTGGGAATAAAAAGGATAATAAACCATGACTCATTGTTTTCGCTGGTAAATGAATGCACATTAAAGTTGGAACCTATTTAGAGTGATTGAAATGAGAGCACTGGAATGACGGGAAGGATATTAGGTGAGAAAAAGGAGGAGAAGTTTGAATATATTTTTAGTTTTTTGGAAATGTTTTAATTTAGATATTATGTTGTATATTTATTTCTATTTTAATCATTCCATTTTTTTCTTGAAAATAAATGTTTAAAATTGTCCTATCCCAGGTGTGCTTTAGTTTTTTTTTCTTTTTTACTCTCGGGTTCAACACCCTTTGAGTGGGTTTTGGGTTTGGTTGTCTTACCATTTATTTTTCTCTGGTCTGTAACCAAAGGAAATTTTCACAGACACACACACTTCCATCGACAATGAACACGTGCCTTAAGGATCGACAAGGATTAACATGAATTACAAATGAATATTTGAGTTGGGGGTTTTTCGAATTTTCGGTTAAAATATTACCAAACCAAATGAAATGAGAAAAGAAAAATTAGTTACAAATATCCGAAAAACAACAGCAACAACCAACACTAACGTTATAGGCCACAACAGCCAAAAAAGGGCAAAACATATGTTTTCTCTAAGGGTCCTTGTTTATCCGACAAAGTTCAGGACACTCACAACACAACAGACAGACGGACGGATGGATGGACGGACAGACAGACGGTTTCATAAAATACAACCAAAGAATAGAGAACATTTTTCAATAGTGAAGGCAGCTCCCAGCAGAGGGGTTGATTTCAGCAACACCAGCAGGACTACCAAAGGAGAACACAAGCCAAAACGAATAAAAAACGGAATTTGAATGAATATAAAAAGTAAGAGTTAATAGACCATTGAGGACATTGACTCATGCCGCCGCCCTAATAAAAAAATAAAACAAAAACGATTAAACAAAAAGCGTTGGCAATGTTAATACACAAATTATTATTTTTTTTCTTTTCGTTTTAAAGAAACAAAGCAAACGATATTCGATTCCAGAATAATGAGTAGTAGTCTCGGTTTCTTTACATCTTTACGATGACAATGATCATGACAAAAAAACAAGAAAGACTTCATTTTATGCGAAACCGAGAAACGGCAGCAGAAATTTAAATTAATTAAATAACGACAACGCAGCAAAAACAATACCCCGACAACAATGATAATTTGATGAATTGCTTTTGATCATAAAAATGTCTTCATTAAAGGGGCCTAAGAAAGACAGGCACAGCCATCGAATGAGGGAGGACAGGCAGATGAAAGGATGGACAGACAGACGGACGGACAGACGGACGGACACACAGAATTGTGTGACACAAATGATGTGAGACAAACAAAACGCACCACAAACCAATTGCAAAGATATTAAAAGAAGAATTTATTACCGAAACAATTTGTTACTGATGACCTTTTGCGAGTGCTCTAGGTCAGCTAAAATAAGGTATACAAGCTATTTAAATAAATAATTAAGGGGGAGAGGGAGGGAGACGCAATTAAGGGGCAACTGCTCAAATTGAAATGAATATACTCTATTCAAATTTCCCTTTAAAGAGTGTCCAAATTTTATATAAAATACATATTCTATAAAATGTTTATCTCTTATTAATAAATAGACATCGAATTTTTGCATTTTTTTAATTTTTCATTCGATTGGAAGATACAAAACATTGCAATAGAATAAAAAAGGCAAAACAATAAAAGGTCTAAATGCAAAGTTGTGTTCCAGTCGGATGATAAATTAAAAATATGCCAAAACCCAATTTAGAAAAAAATAAATAAAAAAAATAAAACTTTGCTAGAAAAAAAGGAATACCCCTTGACGTTTTTTATGAGAAACAGTCAATTTACTTCAAAATTAAATCATAAAACCGGCTCAGAACCGGTTCATAACCGCATTGAACCGGTTTGTTAAATCAGTCCAAAATTTAATGTGCGTGATTTCTAATACACAATTATTCTTTTTCATAATTTTTTTACAAATTGACCAAATTTATATATAAAATTGTTATGCTATGTAATCTTAAAACATAAAAATTTAATAAAAAAATTGTGAAATTCAAAATTTTATTAGATCCTTAAGAAACAGTCAATTTACTACAAATTGAAAACACATCATAATTGAATACGGCAGCTGTTTTCGATCGATCGATGTCATAAATATCGATTTCGCCATAAAAAATATGTTTTTTGTAATAAAGGACCTGTAAATTAAATTTTTGACATAATTCACAAACCGGTTCACGACGGTTATGAACCGGTTCCAAACAGGGTTTTGTAATTTTTTACGCTATTCATTAATTATTACACCTAATGTTTCCAATTTTAATTTAATTGAATTTTTCAGAATAGATTTGTGTGTCACACAGTAGCTTTGGATATTATACTTACATATATGTATACACATAGTCTTTTTCTCATAAAAATTAATTCCAGATGTAATTCTTCTTCGGCTGTTCTGCATCCGTACTGTTAATTTTATTCCCAAATATGCATTGTCACATAAGACACACTTTTGATGTAGAAAAGAAGTCTGATTATGAATTGTTTGCCAAATTTCAAGAGCCTTTCAAAACGGTTATTTAGTTGATAATTTAATTTGAATGATTTCTAATAATTTTTCATATTTTTTTTTAAATTGGCCAAATTTATATGTAAAATTATTCGATTTTATCTCTAAAAATTCAAATTAAATATAAAAAATATTAAAAATTGTGAAATTTAAAATTTTATTAAAAGCTGAAGAAAGGGTCAATTTACTACAAATTTAAAACTAAAAACATGAATGACTATTCGTGTCATAGTTATGGATTTTACCATAAAAAATATATTTTTTGTAGTATAGGGCCTGAAAATTGAATTTTTTGCATTATTCATAAACCGGTTCACGACGGTTATGAACCGGTTCCGAACCGGTTTTTGTAATTTTGTATGCTAATCCTAAATTAATACACCTAATGTTTTCAATTTTAATTTAATTGGATTTTTCAGAAAAGTTTTGCCGTGGTTATTCTATGTCACACTGTAGATTTATATTGATGGTCATAAAAATATTAATTTTCAGACGTAATTCACAAAACCGGTTCAAGGCTGTCCTGCATTCGTATTGTTAATTTAATTCCCTAATATGCATTTTCACGTAAGAGACACTTTTGATGTAAAAAAATCTGAGTATGACTTGTTTGTCAAATTTTAAGAACCCTTAAAAATGGTTATTGACGTTTCAGTCAAAAATTTAATTTGCATGATTTCTGATACATAAAATTATTTTTTGTTCATAAATTGGCCAAATTTATATATAATATTATTATTCTATTTTATCTCTAAAAATGCAAATTGAATATAAAAAATAATTTAAAACTGTTTTTCTGCTGAAGAAACAGTCAATTTACTACAAATTGAAACCTAAAAACCTCATAATTAATGAATAAGGCAACGGTTTGAAAATGGTTATCGACAATTCTAGGCATAGAATAATTCTTCCCGACGGTTATCGGCCGAACCGGTTTTAGTAATTTTGTACGATAATCATTATAATTCTATTTTATATCTAAAACTACATTTTGACTATAAAAAATATAAAAGATTGTAAAATTTAAATTTTTATTAGAACGTAAAGAAAGTCAATTTACTACAAATTGAAAACTAGAAACGTCATAATCAATGACAATTATTGTCATAAATATGGATTTTGCCATTAAAAATATATTTCTTGTAATATGAAAATTAAATTTTGACATAATTCAAAAACCGGTTTACGACGGTTATGAACCGATTCCGAAACGGTTTTTGTAATTTTGTACGCTAATCATTAATTATGACTCCTAATGTTTTCAAATTAATGTAATTTTTTCAGACAAGTTTTCTTTGGTTATTCCATGTAACAGTAGCTTTAGCCATAAAAATAAATTTTGAGACGTAATTCACAAAACCGGTTCAAGGCAAATTTTTAGAACCTTTTAAACGGTTATTGTCATTTTATTACAAAATTTAATTTTCATGATTTCTAATACATAAAATTAATTTTTTTTAATTTGTTAAAAATTACAAAATTTTATCTCTAAAAATACAAATTGAATACAATTTTTTTTGAAATTAAAATTTTATAAGAAGCTAAAGAAACAGTTAATTTACCACAAATTTTAAACTAAAAACATCATAATTAATATATAAGACATCGGTTTGAAGACGTTCATCGACAATTTGTGTCATAGATATTGATTTAGCCATTAAAAATATATTTCTTGTAATATAGGACCTGAAAATTAAATTTTGACATAATTCAAAAACCGGTTCACGACGGTTATGAACCGGTTCCGAAACGGTTTTTGTAATTTTTTACGCTAATCATTAATTATGACACCTAATGTTTTCAATTTTAATTTAATTTCATTTTTCAGACATGTTTTTTTTGTTATTTCATGTCACACAGTAGCCTTGGGACTAAATTTAAGTAACCGAACCAGAACCAGCTCGGAAATTCGATGCGAAAAAAGTTTCACAGTAATGATGTGTTAAAAAATATTTTTTATGTCAAAATTTACATTAAAGCATAAATTGCCAATAACCGTTTCATAAAATTGACTAAACATTATTTTTAAACTTGTCTCTTTTATTCAGAAATTCTGTCTAGCGTTAAAGTCGTTATTTGCAGTCAAAATTAACAATAACTGGTTTATTTTCAATTATATTGTTTATATCAGTCGAAAAGTTTATTTTGAGAATCGAAGTTTTGGGACCAAATTAAAATGACCGAATCAGAACCCGTTGGGAAATTCGACACGAAATATATTTTCAACACATTGTTGTGTAATAAAAATATTTGTTTATGTCAAAATTTACATTAAAAGCATAAATTGTCAATAACAGGTTCGACAAATTGACAAAAAAATATTATTAAATTACCTCTTTCATTCAGAAATTGTATCTAGCGTTAATATCGTTGTTTATAGTAAAAATTAACAATAACCGGCTCAGAACCGATTCGAACCGGTTCGCTAAATTAACCCGAAATTGAATTCACTGTGTTATTTATTACTAAAAATGTACCTTAAATGTCAAAATTATCATTTTCGGATTTAGTTAACAATAAATATCCATAATTAGGTTCAAAATTGACAACAATCGGTGCTGAACCGTTTTTAATTGATTCGCTTCCTTTGTCCAAAATTGCATTTTTCATTAGAAAATATTTTTCTTATATTACCATAAATTCTTTTGCCATTTCCAACTTTAATTTTCAATAAATATCGATTATTTTGGAGTAAAAAATTGGGAATAACCGGTTCTGAACCGTTTGCGATCGGTGCGCTTTTGAAGCTTTAATTTTTCATAATTAGAAATATATTTGATAGTACCATAAACATTTTAAATAATAATAAATATATTTAGAATATCGACATCCATGTTTGTAATCCAAATATTCTTTAACCATTTCGAATCGGTTCCTTAACGTTTCTCAAAAACTGCGTTTTGGAATTTTTATTTTTTAATTTTGTCTTACTCAATTGTTCATTCACCGATTTTATGACTCAAAAACTACGTCTTTTCAATTCCAATTTATTGTCACAGAAAATGTTGTAACAATGTTTTTTTTTTTTAAAATACTAAATAAAATCCCATTATTGTCTGAGCTGAGTTTTTCATGGGAAAATTTTACGCCAAACGAATGAATACAGACAGACCACATTTTCTTTAAGAGATTTGATGATATTTTTTCGTGTAATCCTATATATGTATGCCTATATATTATTCATATTTTCATTTGTCTATGATTTGGTTGTATTTGGTGACACAAAAATACCCGTAGTACATGTGGCACGCGGAGTGAGTGAAAAGCGCTTAAGCGCTGTGCTCAACTGTAAAATTGTACCGTTAAAGATGTTAACAACAACAAAAAAACTCAAAGACCCGCAACTATTTGAGACTTTTTCTTCATTAGGAAATTTGATCTTTTTAATCTTATTAAAGAGACGCGAATAGAAGAACACCAACACTGATTGTTTTACATTGAGCAGATTTTAAATGTTAGCAATTCTCATGAAAGTTTTACAAATCTAATAGTTTTATTTGCCGCTTTGGAATATTCCAAGAAAGCAAATAGTTTATTAGAGAAAGAAATCCATTTAATTTAAAATTACATAGCGATGCTAGTTATATTGGAATGGCTGCTAAATGAAGCATATAATTGCATTTTCAATTTAATCAAACTTAAAAATTAGTTTTTCATAAATTTAAACCGAATTATATCACATAACCGATTCAGAACCGATTAGAACTGGTAGTATTGGCTTCTAACTGAGGCATACAATTTATTTGTATATATTTTCAGACATAGACAAATTATTTGCAACACTTAAAACGATTTGTGGGTCTAATATGTTCCGCAACCGGTTCATAACCGCTTTGAACCGGTTGCTATTTTTGTATAAAATTCTATTTTTTAAGATACTCATTGATATCAAAAATTCTCTGAAGCCGAAAGTCTTCTTTAAGGGCAAAAATATACACAGCTACTTTGAGTCAGTTCACAAATTTTGATCAAAAAAGATTTTTAATTTTTTCTTCAATGATAAAATGTTTTTGGAAAAAAATCGATTGCTGGGGACATAATCGACAGTAACCGACTGAGAAATATCATGAACCGCCTCCAAAAACGAACTCGTACGTGCCGTTTTAACCGGTTAATAATTTAAACAAAGTTATACATATTTTAAGGACTATTTCCCTGTAAAAAATGAATTCTCAATATAAAATTCTATAATTGAGAGGAAAAATGTACATATCCATTTCAAACCGGTTCGGGTTTGAACCGTTTTTTTTTGTGTAGTCATTTCTATAGTTTTTCTTTGTAATTTCAGAATTTCAATCGTAGTTATATCAATGTTTTCGGCCAGATATCACTGTTTTCGGCCAAACAAGTTTTAATAACCGGTTCTGAAGTGTTTAAATTATATGTTATTTTTGCCCAAAATTAAAATTTCTTTTAACTAAATAAGCAACTCACAACAACTGATCCAGAATCGGGTTTAAGAATAGTCCTTCTTATGTTTATTTTTGCAATTTCTGAATTCGAACCATAGTATTTGGAAATATAAATATGTTGAGAGAAAGAATTTATAAAAACCGAACCGGTTTTTTTAGTATAATCCTTCAAGTGTTTTTGAAAATTTCTGAATCGGAACCGTAATTTTCATAATAAAAATCGGATCTTTTGAGCCATCGAATTTATAAAAAAAAGTCGGTTCGGAAGTATTTAAAATAAAAGTTTTTCCGTAATTTATATTTTCTTTGGTCTTAGGACAAGGAAATATATTGCTTATATACAAATCTCAAATGAAAATATTTTTTTGGGACAAAAATACATAGTTTTGAAACATATTAACAGTAAGCTGTTCAGATCCAGTTTCGAACCGGTTTTTTAGTAAAATAATACTAATATTTTTTGAAATTTTTGAATTTGAACCATGGTTTTCTATATAAAAAGCACTGTTTGAGCGAGGAAATTATAAAACTAGGTTCTGATGTGTTTTAAATATAGAAACATATCAACAATAATCGACACAGATCCGGGTTTAGTACAAAACTTTTGTTTTTTTTTTACAATTTCTGAATTTGAAATGTAATTTTCTAAATAAAAATCAAAGTTTTGAAACAGAAAATTTTTAAACTCTGGTTTGGAGGTGCACAACGAATATATTTATTTATTTATTTATTTATTTGAATTACAATACAAAGTAAATTTATATTCTAATTTAAAGGTCCAGGGAAATGACAGGTTACAAAGACCATATGGCTAAATGTTTGCAGCGACAGACCAGAGCCTCTGCTGGGAATCGAACCCACGACCCCCAAACTCATAGGCGAGTACGCTACCAATTCACCTACTGGGGCGCTCACTACTAATATAAAAATATCAACTCAATATAAATACATTTCTGGAGTTAATATTTATATTTTAAATATATATTAATAGTCGGGTCAGCTCAGGTTTCAAACCGGTACAGCCCTTCCGGTACAGCCCTTCTCAATTCGAGTCGTAATTTTCTAAATGAATATCAACTTATGACAATTACCGACGCAGAACCGTTTTTGAACCGTTTCGTCTATTTCGCAGTTACCAAATTTTTTAACTTTGGACATCTGAAAAGAGTTTCCTTAATTATAAAATATCTCAAGATAAAATTTATGATTTACATTAACCAGTTCAGATCCAGTTATTAACAATAACCGGTTAAAATCCGGTTTCGAATCGGGTTGTTAGTATTTAGTCATTCTAAAGTTTTTGTAATTTTTGAGTTCCAATCACAGTTGTCTCAAAAAAATCTATATTTCGAGCCAAAAATTGTATAGTAACCGGTTCGGAAGTGTTTACATTCAGAATCGAGAAAATATATTTCCTCTATACAAATCTCTAAAAAATATAAATTTTTGATGGTAAGATTTATGATTTAGATACATACATACATACTGACGATTTCTGTATTCGTGTCGTACTTTACAAAATGAAAATGTTTGACAATAACCGACTCAGAACCGATTTTTCTATTTAAAAGGTTTTACATATTGTGGACTTCGGAAGAGTTTCTTAAATTAAAATATATACTTTAACCAAAAACGTATGATTTACATACATATTAACAATAACCGGTTCAAATCCGGTTTCGAACCGGGTTTTTATTACAGTCATTCTAAAGATTTTGTAATTTCTGAGATCGAATCGTAGTTGTCTAAATAAATGCCAATGTTTTGAGGCAAAAATTGTATAGTAACCGGTTCGGAAGTGTTTACAGTTTAAGCTATATTTGCCATAACTTAAAAAATATTTTTTTTTTTGTTTTTCTCCAGTACATTTTTTTTTTGGTGGTAAGATTTATTATTCTATTTATTAAGTTAAAATTGTTGATTGCGATACATTTTGACAATAACCGGTTCAAATTCGGTTGCGAACAGGTTTTTTAGTATAGTTATTTTGAATTTTTACAATTCCTGAGTTCCAATCGTAGTTGTCTAAACAAAAATCAATGTACTGAGCCAAAAATTGTAAAGAAACCTGTTCAGAAGCTTTTTATTTAAACTTATTTTTGCACTAATTTATATTTTCTGTGGCATTGGATTCAGAAATGTATTTCTTCTATACAAAATATCTAATAAATAAAAACGTTTGGTGGTAAGATTTATGTTTTAGATACATACTGACAATAACAATTTCTGTATTCGGGTCGTACTTTTCTGAATGAATACCAATGTTTGACAATAACAATCTTGGAACCGTTTTTTTAGCCGGTTCGTCTATTTAGCTATTAACAAAATTTTTAATTATTTCTGAATTCAGGAAATAATTTCAAAAAATATATATAAAATCAATATTTAGAGCTAAAATTTATGATTTCAATAGATTTTGATAATAACCGGTTCCGATTCGGTTGCAAACCGATTTTTTAGTATTGTCATTCTGAAGTTTTTTTGAAATTTATGAATAGTTTTCTAAATAAAAATCAATGTTTTGAGACAAAAATATTAATGTAACCGGTTTGGAAATGTATAATTCTAAATTATTTTTGCCCTAACTTTTATTTTCTTTGTGTTTTGGCGGCGAAAATATATTTCTTCTGTACAAATCTCTAATCATTCTTACCTTCGCTGAGCAATTTTCTTTAGTATTCCGTTAAACATTAGTTTACATTTTTCTCTATCTCTATATCTTCCTAACCTTTTAGGTGGCTGAGCAATTTATAGGATTTTTGCGAAAAACTGCGCAAGTCAGGGTCAAATTTGTTTTTTTTTTTTGCTGTTCTTGTTCTTTTTGTTTTTGTTATTTACCTTTTTTATGTATTTTCTATACAATTCTTGCTTTGGCTTTGTTGTTATACACCAATGTTTCACTATTGAAGTTTGTAGTTTTTTTTTGCTTTTCGAAAACTACCCTCGATTAGGGTAGCTTGTAGCTTGGTCTGGTCTAGCTCTCAGCCCTAGGGAGGGGGGGTTGGGGGAATATGTAGTTATTGTCTGCATTTAACGCCAATGTTTGTGTGTATATCAGTGGCCCATTTCCCAAAAGCTCTTCTTTTGTTTATGTAGTCCAAAGCCCCAAATGAAAACAAACGACTCGGGTTTGTGTAGCCTTCTGCTAGAGGATTTTTTCAACTTTTCCAATTTTTTTCGCTCGTTTTTTTTCTTTCCAAGGAACGGGTGCGTCAGACAAAGTGCTATTAAAGTGGTGGTATTGGTGTTGTTGTTGCTGGTTCTTTGTTAATTTTTTTGCCGGAGCACCTGGGGAGCGTTAGGAAATGACAAGGCAAATTGGGAGTGAGAACAAAACTGAAGCCCCCCACGCTCATCAAGCAGCCATCCTGGCTGGCAGAATGGCAGGACGGCAGAGAGGATAGGTTAATATCCCAAAGTGTTTATTAAAGGTTAAGCGTACAAGAATTTTGTTTTGTTTTTCTTCTTTCTTTTTTTTTTTGAATGGAAAGCAAATGATTAAAGTTAAATAAAAGTTTATGAACAGAGAAAGAAAATGTCAGAGTAGAGAAAATAAAAAAATACCTACAGCTCCCAGAAAACCCATAAAAACAAATCTTATAGACATTAGAGGGTTGTAAGAGGGGAGTCCAAAAGGTTTTGGCCGAAATCTAGAAGAAGATACAGACAATGGCAAAAATGGCGTCGCTGTCGTTGCCGTCGCCTTGGTCGTTCAGATATTACCGAGAATTAAGCAGCAGCAAGACGAAGAAGAAAACACACCCTAAAAAGAATTTCCGTTTTGTGAAAATCGCAAAAGGCACATTTATCTCTTTTTGCCCGTTGATTTCATGTTTTTCTGGGTGGGAAAAAACAACCCCACCCCGAAAAATTCAACTCGACCAACAAATCAAATCACAAGCACAATCAGAAGATGAAGACTTAAGAAGAGAGAGAAGATAATAGTATATAAAAAATAAACGAAATAAAATCACATAACAAAATGGCTTTAATTTCTCCAAATGGGGTTTGAAATAAAACGACCAACAACTTTATTAAAAAAAAAAGTAAAAAGGAAAATGATCAAATATTTCTTAACATTTCAATCACTAAATATTTCAGAATAATTACTGAAATACAGAATATGTATATGTAAATATAAAAAGAAAATTTATTTTTAAACCCTAAAGTAAGACTTTTTAAATACAGAAAGGGGCTTAAAAACAAATTTTTATCATAAGATTGAAATTTTCTGCCCCAGGGACTAAAAAACGTGAATGTCCAGAAAGTATCTTGAATCGATTCATAAATAACATTATAAAATGTATTCCTCATCAAACTTTACATAGAAACTATGATGCTCAATTTTAAATCGAGGTCTGCTGATAAAATTAAAAAAAACCGGTTTTGAATCGGTTCCCAAGCTAAGCTATTGGCGGAAAATTCATACCTATTAGCATTTAATAAAAAAATTGTTCTTATATGAAAATCGATATTTGGGAGCAAACGAATTTCCATAACCGGTTCTGAACCGTTCTAAATAAGTTCCGGTATTTCAAGGAAAATGCTGCGTTCCAGTATTTTACATGTTTAAATTTATGCTTGGGGTTAAAAATTGCCAATAACCGGTTCTCAACCGTTTCAAATTGCTTTGTATTTAGGCACAAGTTTGTCAGAAATTTAATGTCCCATTAACTTATTAGTAAGACCATTATTTTTTATGCACAAATCAATGTTTGGTTCCAGAAATTAACAATAACCGGTTCTCAACCGGTAGAGACCGGTTGGTTAATTTGACTCAAAATTTTATTATTTCAAGGAAATATGTTTTCCATTCTCTTTGTAATAAGAAAAATATTTTAAAACTGGAAATTTCAATTTCATTTAATTTTAGGGGACACAAATTAACAATAAACCGTTCAGAACCTTTGGGTTCAGAAATGTATTTTTTTAATCCGTATGTTAAGATAATATTTTTTATACGTGGAAATTTCTATGTGAAAATATATTTGGCTAAAGCAAAAAAATTTCCGGTTCCGAACCGTTCTAAATCATTTCTTTAATTACATTTAATTTTATTTTTTTTAGTCCGTAGTTCAGGGAAATATGCATTCCAGTATTTAACATGTGAAAATTGTTGTTTGGGTCCAAAAATTGTCAGTAACCGGATCTGAACCGATTGAAATTGGTTTGTAATTAGGCAAAAATCTGTCGAAAATATTATTTTCCAGTACCTCTTTCATGAGAAAATTATTTCTTATGCGCAAATCAATGTTTTCCTCCAGTGATTAACAATAACCGGTTCTAAACCGTTAACAACGGTTGGTTATTTTGAATCAAAATTTTATTTTTTATTTCGTATTTCAAGGAAATATTTTTTCTATCTATGTTGTAATAAGAAAAGTGCTGTAAACCCGAAAATTTAACTATGTATCCGAAATTTGCAAAAACTGAACCGTTTGAAACCGGTTCGTTAAAATATGCCGGAGAAATTATACCCATTACCTCATTATTACAATAATATTTCTTGTGTAAAAATAGATAAAAACAAATTTCCGTATCCGGTTCCGAACCGTTCTCAATCCGTACCTTTATTAGATTCAGAATTTAAAATTTCTTTAATTCGTATTTCTGGGAAATATTTGTTCCAGCATTTTACATGTGTACATTTATGTCTGAGACCAGAAATTAACAATAACCGGTCCTGACCCCTTTGGAAACAGGTTCTTTAATTAGACTTACATTTTTATTTTTAACTTCCTATTTCAGGGAAAATGTTTTCCATTCTCATTATAATAAGAAAAGTATTTTAAACCTGAAAATTTAAATTTGAGACCATCACTTACAAAAAGTGGGTCAGAACTGTTTGAACCGGGTTCGTTTATTACACTCAACTGTGCCGGAGAACTCATTCCCATTACCTCATTATTAAAATAATATTTCTTATCTAAAAATCTATGTTTGGGCTCACAAATTTCGAAAAACCGTTGCATAACCGTCGTAAATCAGTTCGTTAATTGGATCCAAAGTTTTATTTTGAATCCGTTTTCAGGGAAATATGTGTCCCTGTATTTTTTATGGAAAAATTTATGTTTGTGGGCAAAAGATGGCAATAGCCGGTTCTGCATTACTTTAAATCGTTCCGTAGTGAGACACTAATTTACCGGAAATTTCATTTACCATTACCTCATCAATTAGACAATTATTTCTTATAAATAATTATAATTCTTATAAATAATATAATTAAACCGGTTATTTATTTTGAGTCGAATTTTAATTTTTTTACTTGGTATTTCAGGGATAGAAACAAATAAAATATTTCTTATGTGGAAATCGATATTCAGGACCAAAAAAAACCGGTTCAGAACCATCCTAAACTTGTTCGTTAATTAGGCTCAACATTTTAATTTCTATCCCGTATTTCAGGGAAATATGCGTCCCTATATTTAAGGTGGTAAAATTGATCTTTAGAGCCAAAAATTGACAACAACCGGTTCTGCACCGTTTGAAATCGGTCCATAAGTAGATATAATTTCGCCATAAATTTGATTTGTCATTACTTTGCAATAAGAAAAGAGTTTCGTATGTAGAAATCAATTTGTAACGCCAGAATTTGACCATAACCGGTTCCGAACCGTTTAAAACCGCTTCATTAATTAAGTTCAAGATATTAGTTTTTAGTCCTTATTTCAGGGAAGAAGATGTTTCTGGGGTGAAGATCTAACTTTGTGGCTGAATATTACAATATCAATTTTAAACCGGTTCGCTTTTTTTTACAAAAAACTAAATATCTCACCTTTTAGACGTCAAAATTAACGTTTGATTTTGAAATTTTTGATTTTTTTGTATTTTAAATCAATTGAATTGTTTATTTTGAAAGTGACGTAAACGCCATTCTGCAAGAGTAGTATCGTTAGAAGGCTATGTGAATAGTAGAAATATATTATTTACATTCAGTTCACCTCAAGACTTCAACGTTTCAATATTAAGTGACAATTTTCGCATTTGAGTTTTATTAACCCACTATTTTCAATGATAAATCGAGTAAAGCAGAGTGGCGTTTACGCCACTTTCAAAATAAACAGTTCAATTATTAAAATAAATTATGTATAACGGTTTTTGGCAGTGAAATAAAACAAAAACATATTCAGAAATATTTTGTTTATCTTTTCAAAATTTTAGTAAAATTCTTCATTCAGATTTTCAAGACTTCTTCAAAAAAAGAAGTATAAAAAGTGCGTTGAAAAAGCATTCGCACTTGGCCGCCCCTTTTAATGGCCAAATGCAAATTACTGCGTCGGCATTTAGAGCGGTTTTTACTCAATGGGTCCCCCAATTCCTTGGCGCTTTGGTGTTCTCTTCTAATAGCCGCCTTTGCATGCGGCAGTTACCAATTTGTTACCAATTTTCGTTGTGGCTGACTGACGTTTTTTTACTACAGCCTTTGAACCATCAAACACGCAGAGTCCTATATATTTGGTAGGTAGAAACGCGGTACTGGTACATACATATGTACGTCATGACGTAGCAGAGGGTTACGTAGTGGAGGGTTAGCCGTTTGGAGTTGGTGGAGTGGCTATCTGACTGTTTTCCGTCCGTCCGCTCGTCTGTCTGTCTTTCTTAGAGAACCGTTATGTATTTATGTTGATTATAGCCCTTTTTACATTGACCAGGTGACCTTGAAAGACGGCCGCAAATAAAGGTAACAATTTATTTTCACTCTTCTTTTAGAGTAATTTTAGTTGGTTTATTTTTTCAGAGGGGGGATTCTTTGATACTGACTACACAAAATACTGCAGTTTAAATGAAACACTCAAACACAGTGAAAATAATCATAATTTTACAAATTGAGGTGGTGATTTGTGGGGAAGGAATGTTTTCATGTGTGAAACTAACAATTTCTCAAGGATACATACGAGTACCAACGGAACTATACAAAATTGGATGTGCGCTAGTCATGTGGACTCATACTCTTAAAAATTAATTTTCTTTGTGATTTACAATGATGTAAAATGGTCGGTTTCAAACCATTCTGAACGATTGCAGAAACCCTTTGTTAATTAAAACTGATAATAACCGGTTCCTCAAAATTGCTCACAGCTGAATTTGCACTTAATTTTTTATAACAAACATTTTTCTTATATAAAAGTCCTTTTTTGGATCTAAAATGTACCATAACCGGATTTATAACCGGTTCTGAACCGTGTTAGAACCGTTCGATAATTAAGATCAACATTTTATTTTCCACCATTACAGTCAAAGATTTGTTTGGGTCTAAAAATATACCATAACTGCATATGTAACCGGTTCTGAACCGTTTTGAATTAGTCGAAAGTAAAACCCAAAATTTTATTTCCCACCATTACATCTACACAAAGAAATTTTTTCCAGCCAAATTTGCGTTTTTTAACTAAAATTCGCAATTCAGCAGCAATTCCTTAAATTTTTTTAATATATCTTTTTTTTCTATCCGTCGCTATAACATGAAACAATGATGTATTTCTATATATAATACTTTATCAACTTTTTTCGTCTTGATTTCAATTTAATTTTAAGAATTCGTTCAACCACTTAATTTTGACATACTCCCCAGAAAATAGCGTTTTTCTTATATGTTGTTTTTTTTCTTTTTTAGCTACTTTTCAGATTGCATGAAAGTTTAGTGTGTGTCAGTCCGCCGCCATTCAGTCAGTCAGTGTTGACGGTCACGCTAGTCATTTTTACCATGGCTAAAATAAAAACGTCAACAATGAGCCAACCAGCAGCAGCAACAACAACAGGAGAAACCAGAACAACGCCGACGCCGTCATCGTCTATGGATGGTAAGTAAGCAAATATTATCATATATTGCGTGACTTTGCCGATTTTTTTTAAATGTCAGTTTTTTGGATTTCACAGATTTTTAGATGGTTGTTCATTTAGATTTTTTTAGCTGTAATATTTTTATTGAAAAGTGTTGCTTTTATTTACAAAACAACTGTAATAGTTTAATTTTAAAAATAGGATTTATTGACAACTGAGTTTTATAAGTTTTTGGATTTAAGCCTTTGCAAAAAATCTCAGAACACAGAACCTTTATGAACCGGTTATTCTATTGGCAGTATTTCGCATTTCCATATGTCTCTTTTAGGTAAAATGGATGTTTTGGGATAACCTTGGTAAAAACCGGATCATAACCGCTTTGAACCGGTTGTTCAATTTGGCTCAAAATTCATTTTTCGCCCCAAGCATCACTGAAAATTGGTGCTTTTATGTTAAAAAATATATTTGACAATTTTATCAAAAAAAAACTTTTAAATCGACTCACGAGATTTGCCCAAAATGCTGTTTTCAAATGTCGCTATTACAGAAAATGTTTTTCTTATATCAAATTGCATATTTGGATTTAAAGTTTGCAATAAAACCGGCTCATAACCTTTATAGCCCGGTTACTCTATTAGTAGCATTTCGCATTTCCATATGTCTCTGTTACGTAAAATTACTGTTTTGGGATAAACTTGACAAAAAAACCGGTTAATAACCGCTATGAACCGGTTGCGAATTTGGACACTACATTTTTTGTGGTCCTGCGTATCACAGAAAATTGCTGTTTGATGTTCAAATCACCGTTTGGGGGATAAACGGATGTTAAAAATGCTTAACCGGTTCTTCAAATATGTCCAATTTTGTTTTTTCATTCTCTCTTTTGCAGAAAATATTTTCTTATATCGTAAATATTTTTTTTTTTTCAGATAAATCATAATTTTTTGCCCCCAAACAAGATTTATTAACATAAAAATAGTTCATCTGTCACAAAGTATAGTAGTCAAAAATTTAGTTTTGGTATAACAAAATTTGTCCATTTGTTTCTACTCTCTGTTTAGAAATTAATAAATAATTTTTTTCCACTTACCTTGAAAATAACTTTTTGTTCTTAAATAACTAACAGACAGCCTTAAAATGCTCAGTCGATCCAATTTACTTAAAATATTCTGTTCAAATGGCAACAATGACGCCAATAAATCTAATTCGGCATTTAAACGTTCGCGATGACGTTTCGATGGATTACTCTTTGTGACGCCATCTTTGGGGGGTGGTTTTAAACTGAAATTAGAAAGAAGAAGAAAAAAAAGAACAATCAATAATTTTCCAAAAATATATAATTATATTTTAGAAATAATTTAATATTCCCCAAAAAGCGCCTACGAAAACTTATTTTTGACCTAAACCAAAGGGTAAAGACGTTTTTGTGGTTTGACAAATTTGATAATTAATAAACATTTGTATAATTAATAATAGTACGTTAGGAAGACCAACATTATTATTGTTGTAAAAAATTACAGATACATACTCGTATATACATGACGTACCCAGGAAACATCGATTTCTTATGATAAATCGAGGTTTGAGAATATTGAGTCGAATAATAATTAAAATTTAATCTATTTTTGATAGAAAATTAAATCCTGAACTTAAAAACAAGATTTTTGTAAAACGGATAAATTTTATCCACATTATCCATTTTATCCGAAATATACATTTACATTTAAATTGTATACTTTTGAAGCTATCACCGATTTCAGAAAGTTCTCCTAACGCTAAACAGCCCTTGTAGATATCGATTATAGAAAATTTTTATTTATTTTTTATTTATTTTAGTAAAAGACGTTGTAGAACAGTGACAACATTGAAGTTTAACATACTTGATAATTACTATATTTGTATAATTAATTATAGTATTTTTTGAGAAACAAGCTGTAGCTGAGTGATACTCGTTCAAGTACTACAATTATTTTTGTTTAAAAAGTTGCAGTTGAAAAAGTAGTTTTCTTACGATAAATCGAGGTTTGATAATCTTGGAGTCGAATAATAATTAAAATTGTAAAAAATTTTAGCTAAATTTGAAGGGAAATCATATCCTGTACTTAAAAACAAGATTTTTGAAAAACGAATAAAATTTATCCGCATTATCCATTTTATCCGAAATAGAAAAAATTACGTCTACCTTTAAATTATATGCTTTTGAAGCCATCCCTGGTTTCAAAAAGTTCTCCTGACGCTAAACAGCCTTTATAGATATCTATTATAGAACATTTTTATAGACCAAAAGAGTAAAAGACGTTGTAGAACAGTGACGGCATTGAAGTTTAACATAATTGATAATTAGTATATTTGTATAATTAATTATAGTATTCTTTGTGAAACAAGCTGTAGGAGTGATACAAGTATTCCAATTATTTTTGTTTAAAAAGTTACAGTTGAAAAAGTAGTTTTCGTATGATAAATTGAAGTTTTAGAATATTGAAAAAGTCGAAAAATAATAAAAAATTCAATCCAAATTTGATCAAGAATCAAATTCTGAAAAAAAAACGTTTTTGTAAAACGGATAAAATTTATCCGCATTATCCATTTTATCCGAAATAGAAAAAAATACGTTAACCTTTAAATTATGTGCTTCTGAAGCAGTCCCCGATTTCAGAAAGTTCTCCTAACGATATATAGATTTCAGAAAGTTCTCCTAACGATATATAAATAAATTTGATTGGAAATTCAAATTTTGGACTTCAAAATAAGATTTATTTAAAACGGATAAATTTTATCCACATTATCAATTTTATCCGAAATGGAAAAAAATACATTTACATTTTATTTATATGCTTTTTAACTTATTCCCGATTTCAGAAAGCTCTCCTAACGCTATTGACCCCTTATTGATATCAAAGCAGTTCAGAATCATTGTGAACCGGTTCGCTAATCGTCTACGGAACAATGCGTTGCTCTACTTAAATTCTTCACAGACTTGCATATATATCTGAAATTTCATTTTTATTTTGTGAATTATGATGCTTTATTTACATATTGTTATTGGTGGACGTAACCCATAAAAAATTGTTTTCTTGTGACAAATCGAGGTTTTAGAATATTGATAAAGTCGAATAATAATAAACATTTTTAAAAATGTAACCTCAAATTGATAAGAAATCAAATTTTGGACTTAAAACATAGTTTTTAAAAAATGCATACATTTTATACACATTATCCATTTTATCCGAAATGGAAAAAATTTAATTTACCATTCATTTATATGCTTTTTAACCTATCCCCGATTTCATAACGCTCTCCTAACGTTAACCAGCCCTTATAGTTATATATCAAAGTAGTTCAGAATCATTGTGAACCGGTCAGCTAATCGTCTACGAAACTATACGTTTCTCTTCTTAAATACTTCAACGACTTACATTTATCTGAAAATTCATCATTATTTTGTGAATTATGATAAATACTTTATTTACATATTGTTTTTGGTGGACTTACCCATAAAAAATTGTTTTCTTATGATAAATCGAGGTTTTTAAAATATTGATAAATTCTAATAATAACATTTTTTATAAATGTAACCCAAATTTGATCAAAAATCAAATTCTGGACTTAAAAACGTAGTTTATATAAAACGGATAAATTTTATCCACATTATCCATTTTATCCGAAACGAAAAAAATTGCATTTACCATTGATTTATATGATTTTTAACTTATCCCCGATTTCAGAAATCTCTCCTAACGTTATAGTTATATATCAATAGTTATATAGTTATATATCAAAGCAGTTCAGAATCATTGTGAACCGGTCCGCTAATCGTCTACGAAACTATACGTTTCTCTTCTTAAATACTTCAACGACTTACATTTATCTGAAAATTCATCATTATTTTGTGAATTATGATAAATACTTTATTTACATATTGTTTTTGGTGGACTTACCCATAAAAAATTGTTTTCTTATGATAAATCGAGGTTTTTAAAATATTGATAAATTCGAATAATAACATTTTTTATAAATGTAACCCAAATTTGATCAAAAATCAAATTCTGGACTTAAAAACGTAGTTTATATAAAACGGATAAATTTTATCCACATTATCCATTTTATCCGAAACGAATAAAATTTCATTTACCATTGATTTATATGATTTTAAACTTATCCCCATTTTCAGGAAGCTCTCCTAACGCTAACCAGCCCTTATAGATCAGAAGAATCTTTTTATACCAGTTCACTAATCGCGTATGGAGCAAGCAGTCTTTAATAATTATTTTTTTAAATGAAAACTAAATTTAGTCGAAATACAAATCAAGGACTTAAAAATAAAGTTTTTGTAAAACGGAAAAATTTTTATTTTTTTTTAAATGAAAGGTAAATTTAATCGCAAAACAAATCACGGACTTAAAAACAAGATTTTTGTGAAACGGATAAATTTTATCCGCATTATCCATTTTATCCGAAATGGAAAAAATTACATTTACCTTTGATTTATATCCCTTTTAACTTATCCCCGATTTCAGAAAGCTCTCCTAACGCTAACCAGCTCTTATAGATACGAAGAATCTTTTTAAACCAGTTCACTAATCGCGTATGGAGCAGTCTTTAATAATTATTTTCATAAATGAAAACTAAATTTAATCGAAATACAAATCATGGACTTAAAAACAAGGTTTTTGTATAACGGATAAATTTTATCCACATTATCCATTTTATCCGAAATGGAAAAAATTGCATTTACCTTTGAGTTACATGCTTTTTAACTTATCCCCGATTTCAGATAGCTCTCCTAACTCTAACCAGCCCTTATAGATATCAATAATGCTCAGAATCTTTGTGAACCGGTACACTAATCGTCTATGCTTTCTTTCCTCTGCACATTTAATTCTTCAAAGACTTACATATATGTGAAATTTCGTTTTTATTTAGCGAATTATAATACATAAATATATTACTACTTTATTTGCATATTATTATTGCTCAATATATGTATACATATAAATTTAAGCGATTTTTCATTAGTAGAAAAAATGAGAATATACCCCTTTCGTCAAAATTAAAAAAATGATAAGACTTAAATGTTTATCTTTCGTCTATAATCCTTTATCCATAACCAGAACCCATCTAGACAAACACAAATCCTTACATAACGCCTACTTGAGAAAATCTTCCACATTTAATTCGATTATGTTCTTAAATTAGATTAAATTTTGAGGATTTTCTAAAGAAGGCGTTAAGAAAGGATTTGTGTTTGGTCTTGTTAAGTCTTCACTCTATGAACCTTACCCTGACATCCCTTAATCGACCAAGAAAAATTATTTTGTGATTACTATAAATATCCTCATATCCTTGAGGGTTTGTTCTCAGTTTGCTGCTCTTACCTGGCCCGAACAGACAAGACACGAAACATATGTGTTTCTTAACCATTGAAATATTGATTAGCCACAACGGGTGGTGATGATGATGTTGGTGGTGGTTGAAATAAAAACAACAATAACGCAGCGGACATCAAGGATGTGCTTACACAAGTATTATCCTTACACCCTCTAACGTGTACTCTGAAGATGTTCAAACACAGGGGAGTCAAGTTAAAACAATTCATCCTTAAATTGCACAATTGCCTTATCACGGCTATTCGTGTTCATGACTGAGGGATTGAATTGTGGATGGGTTTGGTATTGTTTGAGGTGGATGATATCCGTACTTGGGTTATTTGCGCTTTGTTTTTTTTGCGAAGGACATCCTCCTTTTCTCTCTCCCCTCCGAGCCTTGTCTTCCGCTTACCTTTTTTGTGGGGGGTAAACGCAATTAGAAGATCAAGTGGCCATGGATAATCGATTTTAAAACCTCATCATCATCACAATATTTTGCCATGGAATTGTTAATGACGAGTGATGTTTGAGGTCCCACCACAACACTCTTATCATAACAGATTGTAATGTAATAAAACCATGAAAATTTTGGGTATTTTTGAGGTTAATTTAAAATTAAATGTAGGACATTAATAGAAATAGATGAGACGTGATGTATATACACTGGGAGAGGGTATTAAGTAAATAAATTTTAAAGAAGGTCTTACTTTAGCAATCATTTTTATGAATGGTCAACAAATGTTTAAATATTTAATTAGAAAATGATCCAACGACTTGCTTAGTGTTTTTGGATATAATTTTGAGAGTAAATCAAGTCTCAAACATTTTGAGTTCGATACAAAAATAGCTGCACCTTTTACAAAATACACCACTTTACCGCTGTCTAACGGTTCTTTTCTCTTTTATCTAAATATATTTTTGATTGTTTAAATTAAATTCAGCAGATTCCTTTAAAATGATTGTTTTATTCGAAAACCGTTTATTTTTTTAAAGTCCCAATTTCCCAATTTAATTCGATTAATTTCACATTATATTTAATGATTTCAACAAATAATTGGTTAGAAATTTGACTTCAAATCAATGCGATTTATAAAGTTCTGCAGCTCATCCTAATAATGATGACTGCTGGTAATGAAGGATAATGACACTGATGATGATGATTATCATCATCATCATGAGGTTGTGGCGGTGGCGTCTACATTATTCAAACCCCTGAAATTAGTGACTCGTTTATACATTTAATTAAATAAATTAGTAGCAGAGAACCGCATAACCATGAAAGAACTTGAAAGAGGACCCGTATTGATAAATTTCATTTTTGCTTTGGTTCGTTCGTTGGTTTGTGGTAACATTTATTGGTGTTCTTATTATTTTGTTTTTGGTTCTGAACTTCTTTCTCTGTTCAAATGCTTTCCTTGGTTTAAAGTTGATGCGGGGGCCACAAAATATATTTTCAGTTTTATTGTTGTTGCCTTCAAATGGACTGAAATGACTGACTGAGGGACAGTTGTCCATTTGCCATGGATATTTTAGTTGTTTTTTCCCCTTTTTGAGGTATTTCTGCTTTGTGGCCAAATTAAAAAAAAAAACAACACAATATTATGGCAGTAAAATGAATGCAATTTCTTTTCGCTTTTTTCACTTTTATACTTTGGGTTTTTGTCCTGATTGCTAAAAACCTTTTATACAATTATAACAACCGTTTATTATCATACTTTTATGACGAGTGTGGTGAAATTTCTTAAGAATTCCCAAGAGAACTATGCAACATTTAATATATTTTTGGTGGGTTTTTAGTAAATTTTTATTTCGGGTAGAAGGTAAAGGTTTTATTAAAAAATTATATATTTCGTATCTCATATCATTTGTAATTATGATATTTATGAAATTGAGGCAATAATTTCGAGGAATTAAAGACTAAACTAGTTATACAAAAGCTTATATTTCTAATTTTGACCTAAAAATCGACGCAAATATTATTCTAGGGCAGAAAATAGGACATTGATAAAAACAGATAAATTTTATCCGTATTATCCATTTTATCCGAAATAGCAAAATTAGCATTTGGCTTTAAATCTAATTTATTTCAGCTCGATTTTAATATCGAATTTTGTATTTTATGCGTTTCGGTGGCAATTTATCAGTTTTTGTATCGATTTTTCGCAAGAACCTTCTTTTTTAATTTTATGGAATAAAGAATTTCTAATTAAACTAGAGCAAACTCAAAAATTATATAGAGAAAAAGACAAGTTAAATTAAGAATTCTAAACTACAGTTAAAAAAATTACAAATAATTGAAAATATTACCCAAATTAGTAAATTATGTTCTAGACTATAAATTTTGGTAGAAACAAATAACTTCTTTCAAAATATTTAAATTAGTTTATTTTTCAATAAAAAAAATATGGTTCTTCAATTTTGGTGTATCACAATTAAATTTGTCTCCTCGTATTAATAATAATAAACCTTCAATATTTATAAAAAGATGAAATAAAATTTGACTTAAATAAATCTGTCTGAAAAACCCAGATTTAAATACTGATTATGAAAAAAAATTCCAGAATATAAAAGTAAACATTTTCTTATATTCTTTTTCGGAAATAGTGGATTCACAATCCCAAATTTTACTTGTCAATTAGGTCAACTATTTATCATAATTCAACATTTTGAAAATATTACCCAAAATCATGTTTTGAACTAAAAATTAAGATTTTGATGAAAGTGTATAAATTTTCTCCGAATTATCCATTATATCCAAAATAGCAAATTGTACTTTTAAACTATATTTCAGTTTGCACTTTCTAGCCATTAATTCTTTTGTCAATTAAATCCGAGTTTTCATTCCAAATATTTATTTTCTCAATTTAAATTTAATTTTCGCAATTTCTGTAGTCTTGTATAGTCTAATGGTGGTGTACAAATATTTATCCAGGTGCTGAATTTTGAAAATATGCCTAAAATTTGTCTTAAATTAGGTTCTGGACAAAAAACCAAGCCTTTGGAGGAAACGGATAAATTTTATCCGTTTTATCCTAAATAGCTAAATTAAAGTAAAGCCTTAATTTGGAACTCTATGAACTCAATTTAAATTTTTATTCCTCAATTTCAATTAGTTTTTTCTCAAAATGCATAGTTTTTCTATAGAAGCATTTTAATAATCTTCTAAAATGGATACCCAATTTATACAAGTTATATTTTACTACTGATATTTTGAACTAAATTTCAGCTTGTACTTTCTCCTCATCGATTATTTTTTAAATTAAATTACATTTTTCCTTTCAAATATTTATTTTCTCATTTTAAATTTCATTTCGCAATTTCTGTAGTCTTGTATAGACTAATAGTGGTGTACAAATATTTATCCAGGTGCTGAATTTTGAAAATATGCTAAAAATTAGTCTTAAATTAGGTTTTGGGTGAAAAACCAGGCCTTTGGAGGAAACGGATAAATGTTATCCGAATAATCCGAAAAAGCTAAATTAAAATAAAGCCTTAATTTGGAACTCTATAAACTCAACTAAAATGTTTATTTCTCAAATACAATTCTTTTTTTTAAATTCATAGATTTTCAATAATCTTCTAAAATGGATACTAATATTATATTTTACTACTAATATTTTGAACTTAATTTGAGCTTGTACTTTCTCGTCATCAATATTTTTTTAAATTTAAATTAATTTTTCTGTTCAATTTATTTTCTCAATTTAAATTTCATTTTCGCAATTTCTGTAGTCTTGTATAGTCTAATAGTGGTGTACAAATATTTATCCAGGTGCTGAATTTTGAAAATATGCCAAAAATTGGTCTTAAATAAGGTTTTGGGCAAAAAACCAAGCCTTTGGAGTAAACGGATAAATTTTATCCAAATTATCCTTTTTATCCGAAATAGCTTAATTGAAGTAAAGCCTCAATTTGGAACTCTTTGAACTCAATTTTAATTTTTATTTCTTATATACAATTTTTTTTTCTCAAAATTCGTAGATTTTCAATAGAAGCATTTCATTAATCTTCTAAAATGGATACCCAATTTATATAAATTTTATTTTACTACCGATATTTTAAACTAAATTTCAGCTTGTACTTTCTCGTCATCAATTATTTTTTAAATTTAATTTAATTTTTCTGTTCAAATATTTATTTTCTCAATTTAAATTTCATTTTCGCAATTTCTGCAGTCTTGTATAGTCTAATAGTGATGTACAAATATTTATCCAGATGCTGAGATGGAAAATATGCAAAAAATTAGTCTTAAATTAGGTTTTGGGTAAAAAACCAAGGCTTTGGAGGAAACGGATAAATTTTATCCGAATTATCCTTTTTATCCGAAAAAGCTAAATTAAAGTAAAGTCTTAATTTCGAACTCTATGAACTCAACTAAAATGTTTATTTATCAAATACAATTCGTTTTTTTTTTTCAAAATTCATAGGTTTTCAATAATCTTCTAAAATTGATACCCAATTTATATAAATTATATTTTTCTACTGATGTTTTGAACTAAATTTCAGCTTGTACATTCTCGCCATCAATTATTTTTTAAATTAAATTTCATATTTCTGTTCAAATATTTATGTATGTTCTCAATTTAAATTTCATTTTCGCAATTTCTGTAGTCTAATAGTGGTGTACAAATATTTATCCAGGTGCTAAATTTTGAAAATATGCCTAAAATAAGGTTTTTGGCAAAAAACCAAGCCATTGGAGGAAACGGATAAATTTTATCCGAATTATCCGTTTTATCCGAAATAGCTAAATTAAGTAAAGCCTTAATTTGCAACTCTATGAACTCAACTAAAATGTTTATTTCTCAAATACAATTCGTTTTTTCTCAAAATTCATAGATTTTCAATTTAATAATTTTTAATAATCTTCTATCCATATCAATTATTTTTTAATTAAATTCGATTTTTCAGTCCAAATATTTATTTTCGCAATTTAAATTTCAATTTCGCAATTTCTGTAGTCTTGTTTTGTCTAATACTGATGTACAAATATTTATCCAGGTGCTGAATTTTGAAAATATGCCTAAAATTTGTCTTAAATTAGGTCTTGGGCAAAAAACCAAAGCTTTGAAAGAATCGGATAAATTTTATCCGAATTATCCGTTTTATCCGAAATATCAAAAATTAACTAAAGCTTTAATTCGGAACCCTTTACAATCAATTTAAATTTTTATTTCTTCAATTCAATTACTTTTTTCTCAAAATTCATAGATTCTCTATAGTAGTATTTCAATCTTATTTAATGTCTAACTAATTTATATAAATTATATCTTACTACTGATCAAATACATTGTCAAAAGTTTTTCTTTTCTAATAAATCATGCTTCAACATTAATATTTCTTAGGAAATAATCCATTTACCCTCGCCTTTCTACATCATGCCACTTTCTCTACCCTTTATAAATAATTTATAAGAAAATTAAATGTTAGTCTTAACCTAAGGGTTGATGATACGTACAGCAACAAAATCAAAAGAAATGAACTCAACAAAAACTGTATAATTTTCTTATTATCTATACCACTCCACCCGTCAACCATTCATCCCTTACCTCACCTTTTCAGCACCCCTCCCCCTAAATCCTTGGAAATCCTAACTCTCATCCCCCTAAGCTCCATAACTAAAAAGTTTTGTTTTTTTCGGTAACAAAGAAAAGAAGAAACAAAAATGAATAAGAAAATTTGTAATAAACAAAATATATTTCTACAAATTTCCCCGAAATATCGAGAATAAAATGCCAAAAAGAAAGTATTCAAACAAAGCTAACGAAAACAAAAAACAAAACTGAAATAAATTGAAGTGAATGTAGAAGCAAAAAAGACGAAATGTTAGCAGTAACAAAGGATACATATGGAGACTACGGAAAACCTTGGCAAGGATCTTCAGCAAAAACAAGGAGGTGGTCTTCAACAATTTGCCTCATCCTGCAAGGGTGGGGGGACTTCATAAGAAAAACCTCCCCCCCCAACCCAAAACAGCTGAAATACTTTGCAGTAACATTTCGGAAAATTACCACCATCAGAAAAATAAAACCAGAGGAGCTCTTCGAACATTGTTGGCCGGGCAAAGCTACAAAAACTCGAAAACAAGAAAACGTTTAAAGGTTTTATCTGTGAATTGGGTTTGTGTTCTGCGGTTAGATATGTGCTTTTACAAAAAATGCTTTTACAAAAATTACCTTGTCCGAAAACTCCCAAGAAAAAGAAATGAAAACAATTACTGCATTTCTCAAGAAAAAAAGAAAATAAAATAAAACGGAACGAAAATGTCCAGAGTAACATATTTTTGGTGGGGCATTTAAGGCCACCCGAGAGGGCGTGTTTGATACTGCAGCATTTTTTGAGTACATATCATCCTTCAAGTCGCCACTTGTATTTAATATTTTATTCTGTTCGTTTAATATAAATTATTTTGCTGTTTGCTTGAAATGCTGTTTTTGTATTTTAATAATGCCAAAGCAGTTATCACAATGGATGTTTTCATAAATATTGTCTTATATTCAAAGAAAATTAGATCCAAGACTTAAAATCAAGGCTTTAGTGATAACGGATAAAATTTATCCGCATTATCCGTTTTATCCGAAATGATGAAACTAAAATTTACTTCTAAAAATGAATAATATGGACACTTAATTTGTTTTCTAAAATAAAATTTTAAGCGGAAATTCTTATTATTTTTAACCAACTCATATTAAGTCCATATCTTCATTCAACTTTCCACATGAATTTTAATTCAATTCAATATTTAGTATTTTGTTCAGTTTGCTCCAGCATTTAAGGTCACCCGAGTTCAAGTTGCCACATGTATGTATTTAGTATTTTTTCAGTTTTGCTTCAGTTAACATTAATATAATTTATTTTACTGTTTGCTTCAAATGCTGCTTTTAAATAATGCCAAAACAATTATCCCAATAATTTTCATAAATATTGTCAAATATTAAATTAAAATAAGTTCAAGACTTAATTTTAGGACTTTTGTGTAAACGGATAAAATTTATCCGCTTTATCCGTTTTATCCGAAATGTTAAAATTAGAATTTACTTTTCAAACTGAACGAATGTCCGAAAATTCGTATTAATATTAACCAAATTACATTTAGCCCACATCATGAATTAAAACAGCTATCCCTGTGGCAGAATTTGTAAATATTACTCAAAATTTGTTGTAAACCAAGCAAAAAAACCTGGAAGTAACACTTTGGTTACAACAGATAAAATTTATTCACTTTATACTTTTTTCCCGAAATGGTAAAATGTACATTTACTTTTAAAAAAATTAATCATTCAGGATTTAAACATTTAATTTCATATCGCAAATCAAAATAGTTATCCCAGTGACAGAATTTGATAATATTACTCAAAATTATACATTTTATCCGAAATAGTAAAATTTTGATTTTTTCTTCAAAAATAAGTGATTTGATGCTTCATTTATTTTCGAAACACAAATATTATGCGAAAATTCCTATCTTTCATGTATATGATTATAAGATTTCAACAATTTAAGTCTGTACTATCTCTGTCAAAGACAATAATACTGTAAAATCGTATAAAAATCGGAATATCTTCATAATGGATGATCAAATTCTATTCGTCCCTTAGTTCAAAATATTTTAATAACTGATATTTTAATAATAACACCTTTACCAAGTTAATAAAATTAACATTTCATAATAAACTCCAATCATTTGAACTTCTGGGATTTTTAGTTTAAATCTTACTATCCCCAAATCTTACCCCAAATAGAAAATTTCCTCAAATACATTTGGAAAAATCTGCAAACAAAAACGTTATTTACTGCTTAGTTAAGGATAATCATGGGTATTATGTTTTTCGCTCTGAAATTGGTAACAAAACATCGTTATAACACACCTTTTTTCCTCGAAAAAGGAAAATGTAAACATTTACCAGCACATACCAACTCACTAACACTTTTAAAGGATATCAAATAAAGCACAAAAAATTGCATTTAAAGGTTGTCATAAAAATGAACTGACAGTGCAAATATGTATATTTTAGTTTTACGGATATACGAGTATATAGGGTTAGTATGTACGAGTATGGCTGATTTTGACTTAATGGAGCTCTACTATTGTTCGCATTGAGAGTTATATTAATACGCGAGTTTATGACAAAAGGGGTGTTTTTATCTCATCTAATATTTATGTGATTGTTGTGCGCTTTTTGTGCTATTTTTTTATACTTTGCACAACAGCAAAAAAATATTAAAAATTACAGGTTATTTATAAATACATGTAATTTTTTTTTTCCTATTGTCACCATTTGCTTGGAGTGGTGGTTCGCGTCACTGCAGTTATTAGGGTTGTTAGAATCGGCAATTATTAGATGTCATTGTGTTTTGTTGTTGCTGTTTTTTATTATTATTATTGAATGGGGGTGATTTCCAATCTTTGTAATTTGTTATTGTCACAGGTTTGGTTTTCGCTGCTGTTGTTGTGAAAATCACATGAACTAAAATAGGTTTATAGATACCTTTAAAGTATTTTTATGATAAAAACAAAATGTGAAAAACAACATTCGCAGCGAGCACAAATTGCATACAGGGCTTTAAATGTTATTACTTTTTTTTAGATAATTACAAAATTATAGGCAATTCAACAATTTATGGTTATGAAGAATACTTATTTTTTGTTTTACTTAAATTTAAATTATTGTATTATTTTCAAATACTTTTGGAGTGCAAAATTATGGCTAGAACTGTTATCCCAGGGCAAATAAAATGAAAATATTGCTTAAAAATTGAGGTAAAACTAACTTCCGACTAAAATTCAGCATTTTGAAACAACGGATAAAATGTATCCGCATTATCCGTTTTATCCGAAATAGTAAAATTAGCAATTTGCGATTAAATTATAATGCTTTCAGAACATAATGAGATTTTTAAAAGCTAGAGTTAACGAGAAACTGGTCATCCGTTTCATTCTCATGGGATTTTTTTTTTGCATATATGGCTTAAAATGTTTTTACATTTTTAGATAATTAATTACAAAATTTTATTCAACTATCTCTGGTTATGAAGAATACTTATTAGTTGTTTTACTTAAATTAAAATAATTGTATTACATATTTTCAACTGCTTTTGGAGGGAAAAGTTATGGCTGGAATTTTTATCCCAGGGAAAATAAAATAAAAATATTGCTTTAAAATTGTCGTAAAACTAATATCCGACTAAAATTCAGTATTTTGAAACAACGGATACAATTTATCCGCATTATCCGTTTTATCCGAAATAGTAAAATTAGCAATTACCATAAAATTAGAATGCTTACAGAACATAATGATAATTTTAAAACCTTAAGTTAACGAGAAACAAATTATCCTTTTTATCCATATGCGAGATTTTTGCATACAAGGCTTAAAATGTTATTAATTTTTTTTATAGATAATTAAAAAAATATCGGCAATTCAACAATTTCTGGTTATGAAGAATTCTTGTTTTACTTAAATTAAAATTATTGTATTATTTTCAAATATTTTGGGAGGGCAAAATTATGGCTGGAATTGTTACCCTAGGCAAATAATATGATGATATTGCTTTAAAATGGTCATAAAGCTAACTTTCGACTAAAATTCATAATTTTAAAACAACGGATAAAATTTATCCGCATTATACATTTTATCCGAAACAGTAAAATTAGCAATTACTATTAAATTAGAATGTTTTCAGAACATAATGAGAATTTAAAAAACTAGAGTTATCGAGAAACTAGTTATCCTTTTTATTCTTATGGGATTTTTGCTTACAGGGCCTAAAATGTTATTACTTTTTTATAGATAATTAAAAAATTATAGGCAATTCAACAATATCAGGCTATGAAGAATATTTTTTTTTGTTTTACTTAAATTTAAATTATTGTATTATTTTCAATTACTTTCGTAGGGCAAAATTATGGCTAGAACTGTTATCCCAGGGCAAATAAAATCAAAGTATTGCTTTAAAATGGTCGTAAAACAAATTTTCAATCAAAAGGCAACATTGTAGAGTAACGGATAAAATTTATCCGCATTATCCATTTTATCCGAAATAGTAAAATCAGCAATTACGATTAAATTAGAATGTTCTGAGAACATAATGAGAGTTTAAAAACTTGAGTTAACGAGAAACTAGTTATCCTTTTTATTCTTATGGGATTTTTTGCATACAGGGCCTAAAATGTTATTACTTTTTTATAGATAATTAAAAAATTATAGGCAATTTAACAATATCTGGCTATGAAGAATACTTATTTTTGTTTTACTTAAATTAAAATTAGTGTATGCATTATTTTCAAATACTTTGGGAGGGCAAAATTATGGCTGAAATTGTTATCCCAGACAATTAAAATGAAAATATTGCTTTAAAATGGTCTTAAAGCTAACTTTCGACTAAAATTCAACATTTTAGAACAACGGATACAATTTATCAAGCATTATCCGTTTTATCCGAAATAGTAAAATTAGCAAGTGCGATTAAAGTAGAATGCTATCAGAGCATAATGAGCATTTTTAATGCTAGCGTTAAAGAAAAACTAGTTATTATTTTTTTCCTAATGCAAATTTTAAGTGATTACTCACTTTAAATGGATCATAAAATTAATTTAAAGAAAGATTTGTAAGAATAAATACTTACATTTTTAAAATGTTATACAAATTATCAATTTTAGCCGAAATAGGAAAACTATTAAATTATAATGATTTCAGCTCACAATGTTAAATTAGATCGTTAGAAATACGAATTTATTATAAAAATTTACCAGTTTCTGTTTTTATTTAGTTATTTGCTCTATTTTCCGCCAGTCATTTTCTCTATCTGTCTTCCTTTATACCACCCAGAAAACTGTGTGTAATGAATTCAATGTCATGGTTAAAAATGCGTATGCGTGCCAGAATTATTCCGCATAAAAAGCAGTTAACAGGTCTGTGAATATGTGTCTAGTATTTGGCTTGAAAAGCGTCTGTCTACATGCAATCGTCCAACCAGCCAACCAGCTGCTGAGAGAGTACAAATACCTCCAGACAAGCCGACCACACGACAGGCAAACGGACGGACGGACGGACAGACAAGTCATGCTAGTCAAACAGAAATCATTCATGATTTCAATTTCAAACAATACGCTTTATTTTGATTTTGAAATAATATAAAAACAACAACAACCTGAAAAAAATGAGAGCACAACAAAAATAAGCATTGCAAACAGCAGTGCCGAAAGAAACGCTATATAGGAAAAACGCAAGTTAGCGTGTCCAAAATTATGCGAATCCCGTCTGCTAATGTATTATATTTGTGGCCAAACGCAACCTCATCAGCAAACAAACGATAGATGGACTACATATACCGGTATCAATGTGTCTATGGGTAGGAACAAACGCCATCAGAGAGGCATTTGCGAAATGTGTTTGCTTCTGAGAGCAATATTGCCAATTTCAATAGGAGGAATGACGGCCAGAGCTGACAGAAAAACTATGTACTTCAAAACATTTATATGTTTAGTTTTCTTAAAAGGAAGAACATGTGCTACTTTTTAGAACTACACCTTTTTATTTTTGAACTTCTTCATAATATTTTAAAAAATTAGTTTACGGCGGCGCATGATTATTTTTAGTTCAAGAAAAAAATGTGTTCTTATTCTTTTTAATTTTCCTTGTTAGATTACACTATATTTTTCCTTAGCAGAACCTCGGAAATACTTTAAAATATTATTTTTCTTTTGGACATGGTGACGTATAACTAATACTAATTGCGCGGGTTTTTGTCAAAATTGTTATAACTTGAAAACTAAAAAAGGTATTCTAAATCTGTAAAATGAAACTAAAAGAAAACATTTTGAAATAAAATATTTTCAAGAGCACAAACGATTGGTTTTGCTCATTTGTAAATGATTACAGAATTTTGCATTTTTATAGAAACTCAAACAAAACACTTAAAACTATTTGGATTCAAATGGATTTTGTATAATGTTTGACCATCTATTTGCGGTAATTTTTAAGGATTTTGAATTATCTTTCTAGGAAATAGCTTGAAAACTGCATATTAATCTATTCTATCATGTCGATGAATGATTGATGCTTTAATTGCAAAAATTGCCATAATTTGAAAAGTAATTTATTTATTATGAAGTTGTTTTTATTTCGATGACCGATTAATTTATCCTTGATTTTTATGATATATGTGTAAGGGAATAGTTTTTAAATTTCTATTTATCCATTTCGTATATGGTGACGTAGAACTTATATTATTTGTGGTCTATTTATACTTAAATATAAACAGTTGTAGTATTTGAAAATACCATTAAAGAGTAAAATCAATGCTAAGATAGTTATCCAAGTGCCATAATGTGAAAATATTACTTTAAAATAACAGCAAAATTAATTTTCGACAAAAAGGTAACATTATAGAAAAACGGATAAAATGTATCCACATTATCCATTTTATCCGAAATGGTAAAATTAGCAAGCACGGTTTAATTTGAATGTTTTCAGATCATAATAAGAAATTTAAACGCTAGTCTTAACGAGAAACTATGTATCCTTTTTATCCTAAGGTATACCTAATTGTAATTTCCTACGAAATAGTATGAAAACTTGAAATTAATGTCAATGTGATGTCTAATTTATATTAACTACACATACATTGCTATATTTTTAAAAATAATATGTAAAACTGTTTTTCTTATTTTAATGATTGATTGCATTTATTTTGCTTCCATTTTTAATAATATATTTCTTAGGGAATATGGTACAAATTTATATATTACTTTAAAATGGTCGTAAAACTAATTTTCGCTCAAGAGGCAACATTTTGGAACAGCAGATACAATTTATCCGCATTATCCATTTTATCCGAAATAGTAAAATTAGCAAGAACGATTAAATTAGAATACTTTCAGAGCATAACTAGAATTTTAAATGCTAGCGTTAACGAGAAACTAGTTATCCGTTTTCTTCTAATGAATGAATTGTAAAATAAATTTGAAACAAACACTAACGGTTATCAACTTTATCCAAACATTAGAAATATACATCAGATTTTTTTTTAAATTTAATGTAAAAACTAAAATTATCAATCCCAGTTAAATTTTCAGTTTTTCAGATCATAATTAGAACTTTAAACTCTAGTCTTAGCGATAAACTAACTATCCTTTTTATCCTAAGGTATGCCCAACTGTAACTTCCGACGAAATAGTATGAAAATTTGAAATTAATGTCACAGTGATGTATAATGTATATTATTTTCACTTTATGTATGTCAAAATTTTTATAATTTTAAAAGTAATTTATTTTTCTGCAGTTTTTCTCATTTCAATGATGTTTTTTCTTCGTTTTTAATGATATATTTCCTAGGGAATAGTGTTCAAATTTAAATATTACTTTAAAATGGTCGTAAAACTAATTTTCGCTCAAAAGACAACATTTTACAACAACGGATAAAATTTATCCGCATTATCCATTTTATCCGAAATAGTAAAATTAGCCAGTACGATTAAATTAGACTGCTGTCAGAGCACAACGAGAAATTTAAATGCTAACATTAACTCGGAAATAGTTATCCTTTTTCTTCTAATGGAGACTGTAAGTGATTTCTCACATCAAATGAATCGTAAAATAAACTTGAAACAAAAAATAACAGCTATCAACTTTATCCAAACACTAGAATCGTTTTTTCTTTAATTTATTTCTTTCGGACATGGTTGCGTATGACTTATATTAATTACGGACTATTTCTGCCATATTTGCTATAAGTCAAAAACTAATAAAGTTATGTGAAAGCAGTAAATTGGAAGTGAAAGAAAACATTTCAAACTTCTCAATAGAATAGAAGTTTAAAATGATTACGCTAATAGATTACGCTATTTTCTACTATATGTCGACATATCTTAATATTTTTTCTTCAAATTTAGAATAATTGTATATTCTATATGCATATCCCACTTGGCAGCTCTGTCTGAGGCATTAAGGATTTATTGTAATTTTCCTTTGCCATGTTTCTTAAGAGATTTTTTTGCTTATTTTTATCAAGTGTGAAAGAGACAGAGAGAGTGGGGGAGAGAGAGTGGGGGAGAGAGAGTGGGGGAGAGAGAGAGGGGTAGAGTTCGAAGCGTGAGAGTGTATGCGTGTTGCCATTTTCAAGTGCATGTTGCACAATATTTTTGCATGCATTAAAGCGGCGGCACTAACGCCAAAGGCGCTTTATGTCGCACATTCTTAGGTTCGTGTTAAAACAATATTTCACACTCTCTCACACACACATACACCGAAAGAAATTCCCTCTACTGCCAGTGGCGCCCTGATATCTATCCATCCTATGAACGTGTTGATAATTTGTTGTATTTGTTTAACAAATTTTTAAATTGCAACCGTGTTGCTAAACCAAGGCGTCCGCGTCCGACCGACCGTCGCACTAGTTCAGTGGGTCAGGTTTGCATGAAATTCATCAGTTTTCATGTTTTCCATGATATGTTGCCATTTTCCTCTAGACTCGCACTCGCACACGAGACTCACCTTCCTACACATGGGTGTAGAGATATTCTTCAGGCGTGATCATGCGAAACATGCACAAACGAAAACCTTTCCTGCTCGATTTTTTGTTAGTTGGTTGGTTGTTTCACTTTCGTCCAGTGCGTATAAAAATAATGCCGTGCCGTGCTGCAAACCCACAAAAATATGACGTGTTTTTTTTCGTCATACTCGTACACACACCGACAGACAGACGGACCCGGAGACCATATCTAACACTTGGCGGGTCTGAAACAACGAAAAGCAGCCCCCGTTTTGTCGTCATCAATGTTGCATGTTTGAAGGAATCAAACGCAACTGAAAATAAAATTAAACTTACTTACGCCGTATAGAGTAACTGACATGTCATGGAAGATTTGATGACGTCGCATTGGCAAAAGTCGTATTTGCCTTAGCAGAGTGTGAATGACCTGTGCCGCCAGGGGCCATATTCATTCGTTCATTGGTTCGTGTTGGTGAATATTTTATTCCAATGAACAATGCATTTTTTGTTAGATTTATTATCAATAGAATCAGAATGTCAATAACTAAGAATTTACAACAGCTTTGAAATAGTTTATCATTTAATAATTGCGCTAGTTGGGATTTGTGGTACACTTTTAGGTAATTTAGTGCCTAGAAATAGTAAAAATTTGATAGTAGTTAAGACACCGTTTCCAAAAGATGTGCAGAGTAGTATTTTTAAGCAATTTTATTGGATTATATATCCCAAAAAAATTTAAATTAAACTATTAATAATAATTATATACCAATTGCCCAGCCCGGGTTTTGTGGTACACTTTTGTGATATTTAGTGCCTTCAAATTGAAATAAAATACATACTAGTTGAAACCTCATTTTCTAAAAATGTGCAGATTGGTATTTTTACTCAATTTTGGTACATGAAATATTCCAAAAACTTATATTTGCAATCTTAATAAAATGTTAGAAAAGAAGCATAGAGCATTCTAGATGTTTCTCTATGAGCGAGGGCAGAGCATATTTTATTCCACTGAACAATGAATTTTGTAAGGTTTATAATATATAAAGACATGCGTAATATGATAAACGATGTGTTTAAAACAAAATTACAATAACCAAGAATTTATTACAAGTTAGAATTAAGTTATCATTTAATAATTGCGCTACATATATTTGTGGTACACTTTTAGGTTATTTAGAACCCGGGACCTGCAATAAAATGTATAGCAATTAAGATATTGTTTCCCACTGATGTGCCGAATACGATTTTTAAGCAATTTTAGTAAGCCAAATACCCTAAAAATTAAAATTTCAAATTTTTTAGAAATAAGTTTTCATGTAAGAAATGGTTTACAGGTAATTTTGTGGTACACGTTTGAGGTGTTTTGGAGTTTCAATTTGTTATAGAATTCACATTAATTGAAACTTTATTTCTCAGAGGTGTGCGCAATGATACTTTTTAACAATTTTAGCAAGTTGATTTGGCTATAACTTTGCAATAAGTCATCAGGGCAGCATTGTTCTGCATTAATTTTTGTGGTACACTTTTAGTTATTTTAGTACTTCGAAATTTTAATAAAATTGATAGTAGTTAAGACTTTGTTTCCCAAGGATGTGCAGAATAATATTTGTAAACAATTTTAATAGATTACATATATTCCAAAAATTGTTTTTTATACTCTTGATACAGATTGACATAGCAGCACATGTTTTGTGGTACACTTTTGAAATATGTAGAACCTCAAAATTACCATACAATTTACACTATTTGAAATATTATTTCCCAAAGATGTGCAGAATAGTATTTATGCCAAATTTTGGTAAATGAAATATTCCAAAAACTTTTATTTGAAATCTCCATAAAATGTAAAAAAGAAGTATACTTTTATTCTAGATGTTTCTCTGTGAGCGAGTTCAGATAATATTTTCCTTCAATGAACAATAGATTCTGTAAGATTTATAATCTATAAAGATATGTCCAATATTATACCCTATTCATTTAAAACAAACTGGTAATGAACAAGAATTTTCTACAAGTTTGAAATAGGTTAGCATTTGTTAATTGTGCTCCCTATATTTTGTGGTACACTTTGAGGTTATTAAGTACCCTGGATCTACAATAAAATTGACAGCAATTAAGACACAATGTCTTCCCAAAGATGTGCCGAATAACATTTTTAATCAATTTTAGTAAAAAAAATATCCCAAAAATCCAATTTAAAATTTGTATAAAAATAGGCTTTCATAGGTCTCACTACATTTTTGTGGTACACTTTTGAGGTATTTAGTAATAACAAATTGTTATAAACTTTACATTAGTTGAAACCTCATTTCTCAAGGGTGTGCACAGTGCCAATTTTAATAAAATTTAGTAAATAAATGAAGCCAAAAACGTTGATTTCAATACAATGTTCATATAAATTATCATGTAAGCATTGTTCGGTACGAATTTTTTTGGTACACTTTTGAGGTATTTACTATCTCAAAATTGTAATAAACTTTACATCAATTGAAAGCTCACTCCCCAAAAATAAGCTGAATAATACTGTTAAACACAATTTCAGATATTTAACATTTCACAAAATTATCTGCATTAGCCTAAAATTTATGATAGATCGCAATTCGATTTGTTTCTTATAATATTAAGAACATTTTTGATTAAACATTTCTGTATTACTTACAACCGTGTCTGGAAAAATCATTCCCCTCCACAATATTGTAGTGTGTAACCTTATCCCTTTTCGACAGGAAAAATCACAAAAAGAAACAAATACCCCATATTTATGATGATTATCGGTCATTGAGTTTAATATCTGTACAAATTTGTAGACATTATTGACAATGACCTTTTTTGTTTGGGTTGTGTCCGTCCATTGTCCCGCTGTTTTTCTCTGATTGCTGTTGTCGATATTAACGATTACGAATTGTAGTAGATAATCAAATAAATAAACAAACAAAAAATAACTCAAATGAAGTGGTAAAGAAAGGAACTAAGTTTCACAAAAACAAAATGTTTACCATAATAATCATATGGTATAATTAATAAAAATAACAACAATTCATAGGAGGAAAAATAATCGAAAGACAAATTACATGTCTATTGGCATTTACAATATTCGAGGATATGTAAGTGATACGGAATTTTTTGTTGTCAAAACGGTATTGAGACTTTGCAGAACTATGATACTAGTATTGGTGTATAAACTGAATTTCGGGTATGAAAGTGGAGTATTAAAATTGCTCATTAATTGCACTGTACATATTTTTGGAAAACATTCACAATATATAGACCGTGTTCCAGTTTTTGGCTTAAAAACATATCTAATTATCATATGTTCTAGTACCACCGTTTCTAGTACAGAACATCAACTGTTCATAGTCCGAACTGTTTTCTTTCATATTCCTTTTTAATGTTTAGAAAATCTCTATTAGTTTTTATATTATTGTACATTTTTCAGAAATAGTGCATAATTAATAACAATCATACGCAACCATGTCCGAGAAATTTTGTTTATTTCCTGGTAAATATTAAAAAAAAGTCTAAATGTTTACAATCTAAACAAAATGTTGGATAAATCCCAACGAAACGTAGGTTGTAAAATATGAAATAAAGTCTTTTATTTGCATAAAAATAATGGCCCTGAAATAAATATTCTAGAACTAACAAAAAGTAAAAACAATGAACTTGAGAACGGTTAATGATAAATGTATAAGTCTTTAACAACAAGGGTACCCAGTATTGAGAATTTCGTACATTATATGATATATCGAGCCATAACCGCCAAAAAGAAGTAAGCGCCATCGTGATCTAACGGATTTTCCAATAGGGATGATATGATTTTGAAGTGACGTTTTGGCCATTTGTAATATGACATGATCTGTCATTTGTTTTTCATTGTTTTCAGTAGTGTTTACAATTTCATCATGGAGAGATATACGCAAAAACAACCTTTACAAATTATTCAGTTTTATTATCAAAATAATCGTTCTCCAATTGCATATTTTCGTGCGCTAAGTCTATTTTGTTTAACATCCTAAAAAACACTTTTTGCCATTGACCGATTGTGGCTACGTGCCACAGAAAAGTTTGGAGATTCGATTATTTCAAGAAATTGTGATATTGAATGGCCTCCAAGAAGTTGTGATTCAACACCATTAGACCATTTCTTGTGGGGTTATTTGAAGTTATTGGTCTTTCGAAATAAACCAGACTCTCTTCCAGCTTTACAAGTCAATATTGAACGTGCCATTCATGACATACGACTTGATTTAGTGGAAAAAGTGCTCGAAAATTGGGTTCATCGAATTCGTTCCTGCAGAAGAAGTTGTGGAGGCCATTTTAATGAAGATTTATTTAGAACTTAATTGTATCGATTGTACTTTACATTAAATAAAAAACTTTTGGATTTCTTTAACAATAAGTGTGTTTGTTTTTCAAAGAAATCATATCACTCTTATTGGAAAACCCTGTATTTTAATAATTTAATAAAAATCAATTATTTAAGACCATTTATTATTATGTGTCAAAATGTGTATAATGTAAAATATACCGTTTACAAAATTTCACAATAATATAGGAATTAAAATAAAAAAATAATCACAAACAATTTCTTTAGTAAAAATTTTTATTTTTGCGACTTCATCTTCAAAACTGAATGGGTGCAGGAATTATCGTATAAACATGGTTGCTAAATTATATGCTTAACTTGCACCTAACTAAACGTATTTCTTTGTATAAAATATCGAATAAATATTTCAAGTGTTTTTGTACAATAACAGTTTTGTAAAAATAATGACCTAAGTCCTTAATTCCTGGTCAGGAAAACATTAGTTGGAACCTATCCACTAATCTGAACTATTTTCTTTCACAATCTTTTTAAATCTCAAAAATATCTATATTTCTTTTCATTTTATAGCTAATATTTCAAAATTAGTCTATTATTAATATCAGTCATACGCAACCATGTCCGATAAATTGAAATCTCCTTTTCTCTATTGTTTCCTAATTGATCTGTTAGAAACATGTAATTTTAAATAATCGAAAAGCATATTAAATATTATATTATATTACACATATAATAGGATATTCGAGGATACGAAACTTATATACAAGTTTTTGAATAAAGGATCTTTAACATTGGGAATAATGCATGTGGACTTTACATGAAACTTATGTTCAATACTTCATTATTACATTTTTTGATTAATTTGATTTAAATGCCTCTTAATCTAGAAACTTATTTATTTCCAAACTTATTTCTATAGGTCTATTGTAACTTTAATAAATTCTATGAATGTATTACTTTTTGAATTTATTTCATTTGTTCTAAAAAATACTCTAGAGCATCATTGCCTAGTCTCAACTGTTTTCTTTCATATCCCTTTTTAACGATTCAGGTATTTTTAGCCCCTCACCTTAGAGAGAAGGGTATACATATATCATTTGCTACGAACCAAAAGTGTAACACATCGAAGGAGTGACCTAAAACCCTAAGTATGTTCGGCGGATATCCCTTTTGGGCCATTTTAAGTCGAATGAGCAATGTCTGTCCGTCCGTCTGTCTGCTGGCTGGTGCGCACGATAACTCTCGAAAGGAGTAACCGATTGACTTCAAATTTGGTATGTTGTAATATTTTCTTCTATCTCCGGCTACGTTCGAAGATGGGCCATATTGGTCCACTCCTTCTAGTACCTCCCCCACAAACGGGTTGACAGTAAGTGAAACATTGATTATTAAATATCTTCTATACTACTTATTTTAATCCTCTGAAATTATACATATAGTAGTAGTTTATTAGTCACTATTACCTCGAGAAAAATTGGCGAAGTGTCCACGCCCCTTTTGGTACCTCCCACACAAATAGACAATTTTGAACCAAAAGTTAATAGCTTATAACTTTATTACCAGTACATACAAAGACTTGAAATGTTGTACAGTGTAATGGTTTAATAGTACCTACAATACAGTAAAAAATGGGATTTATTGGCACACTCCTTTTGATTCCTCCCACACAAATGGACCATTTTGTACCAAAAGTTACCAGCTTATAACTTTAATACCAGTGCATACAAATACTTGAAACTTTGTACAGTGTAAAGCTTTTATAGTACCTAGAGTCCAGAGAAAAATAGGCGTTATTTGCCCGCCCATATCATATCAAAAGTGACATATTTCTAGATCCCTTAACACCGCTCTTGAAAGACATATTATATCGGTAATATTACAGGCGATAGCTCGCCCAGTCTACGACTTAAGAAATACCAGGACAAAATTTTTGTGGTACACTTTTGTGATATTTAATATTACCAAATAGTAATAAAATTAATAACAATTGACATTTTCTTTTCCAAACATGTGCAGAAATGCACAAAAGTCAAATAATCGAATCCTCAAGAAAATATTTTTTTTATAATTTTCTAATAAGTATATCTCATAAACTATTATATATTTCGCCCACATATCAGAATTGACATATTTGTAAATTCCTTTCCTCCGCTCTTGGAAGGCATATTATATCGGCTATATTTTCGACAATAGCTCGCCCTGTCAACGAGTTAAGAAATACCCGTACAAAATTTTTGTGGTACACTTTTGTGGTATTTAATATTACCAAAACGTAATATTATGAACACAAATGGAAATTTTCTTTTCCAAATATGTGCAGAAATGCAAATTTTATTTACTTTGAACATTTTTTTCATGTATTTATGTAATGTATAGCAACTTTATTAAACTGGTGCCCAACGGAAGGATACATAATTCCTTCCCTGCATTATACCAAACATGTAAATAGGTATGTTTTAAACTTTATAACCTACTCGACAAAACATGTAAATAAACTTTTATAACTCCGGAAAAATACTGGTATATTTAAATGGCGCCCAACGTGGCCTCGTCTTGTGACAACTTCATTAAACTGGCCAATAATATGTTCTTCCCTGCATTATAAAAATCCGCATAACTAAACTTTTATAACTCCTAAAAAGAATAGGTTTGTTTATTCAAACAGCGCCCAACGTGGCCTCTTCTTCTGATCTCTCTATTTCCGATAAATTTTAAAAATCCTTTTTTCCTGTTAAAACATGAATCACTTAATAGAAGCTTTAAAACAAAAACATATATTTTTGATTTCGGTTTTTTTGAAATGTTCTCTTGTCTCATTTTATTCTGTTTCTTTTTTGTTTTGGAATATTCAAATTAAGCGCCATTAAATGTAAAATATCTGTCAATAAAAACATGATATCAAAATGTTGCTGGCGAAAAAAAGACCTCAAATAAACATACAAAACACTCCAAACCAAAAAAGCGGCGGCTACTGTTTCCAGAGCATAAAGCGCTGGACTGCAACGGTAAGGATGTCTAGATTTACGGTTTTAATCTGTAGCGAATACAACAACCATACTTAATGCGTTTGCGTCAAGTTCACGCATAAATTTCGCGCTAAACAAGTCGACTGTCGAAAGGAAAAAAAAATTTAAAATCTTTAAAAGCCCTTAGCCAGGAGCAGAAGCTGCTGGTGTTAAGTAATGTGACCGTTGGCTTAAGATACTCTCGTACTCATTAAAATGAATGACGAATTTTTTTTTCGTTCTTAAGGTTGGAGGGGGGTTGATCTCCACAACGAGGCAAAGGCAAAAATAAAAAGAATTGACTGTGAACAAATATTTGTCACCTTTAAAAGAAGTCCTCTACAGAGTCCAAGAAATCAAGCAGACAAAATGACTCGTTACTCTAAACCTGGAGCTGGAGCTGGGAGCTGTTGGCCGTTATTGTTGTTGGCTAAAACGTAAATTGGTTAAAAGGTTTTTGGTTTGTTTGAAAGCCGTATGGAAAAATCATTAAAAAACTACAGTAGCTATGAACTCGAATGGGCCATCATCGCCACAAACCAAACAGCAAAAAAGACACTACCAAAAATCCACCAAAAAAATCCCATCCTACTAAAGTTGACGAAGAACTAAACAAAACGTGCAAAAAGTGTCGCAGATAAGAAATGGACGGACGGACGGACAGACAGATATTTTACTGAAGTCTCTTCTTTAGATGGCCAGTAGCAAAAGGTTTATCCCAGCCTTTAAAATATAGGAGTCCAAAGCTAAAAGTTAGCAAGACGGACGGAAGGACCGACACGTAACCAGACAGACGGACGGACAAACCTACTACAGATGGACAGGAAGCTTGGCCGTAGTAATGGGAAAACAAAAACCAAAACACAAATGCCAACAAAGCATTGCAACAAATCTTCTTGGCCTTTTCCCGGCTACTGTTTACCTTCCCAGAGAGAGAGAGAGCCTTACGACCAGTCAGTCGTCCAACCCTTCTTGGTCCAGAGCAAACTTGAAGGAAAGAACAAAAAATACGTTTTGTAAAATTGCGCGTTTTCTTGAACAACTTCGAGTCTGTCCTCTGCTGATCTCCATGAATTTTAATTGATTTTTTTATTTCCTTTTTTACCAATTTTTTTCCCCTCAGCACCAAGATATGCTTTTGCTGATACACTTGTGTGTTTTATTTCAATTTAAATGCCGCGCGTTCTGCAAAAGCAAAAAAAAAACGAATTAAGTTGTCAACACATTATTTGCATATTTGGCGTTTTTTGCAGCATTGCTTTGTATCTTTGGTCAGATATTGCCTCTGATTATTCAGAGTTATTTTATGGTTAAGAGATATGTATGTATGCTTTTGTTGGTTGTCCGGCATGCCGACCGGCAGACAGATCGATCGTGAATTCTCTCTCTCGTTTCGATGATGAAGGTGCGACAGTTTTGTAGTGTTACACATTTGCATATTAATTGATCACACAGTGATGCATGTGTACATTTTAATTGAAATTTGCAATTTTCCCGACAGGGGTCAACACTTAAACAAAAAAAAAAATCGGTGAGTCAAAACGAGAGAGATAGAGGGAGACCAAAAAAAAGGTTAAAATATTTAAGATATGATAAAACTGATTAAAGACATTTTTCTTAAAATGTCCTTAACTAAATGGACACGTTTGATAGGCTTCTTAAAAGAATCACAATTTTGGTAAAAAAAACATGCAAAAAGTGTCTTTGAAGTAAAGCTTCAACATTTTACTCTGACTTATGAGTGCGTTAAGGAATATCGATTTTAGTGAAAACAAAATACTTAGTTTAAAAAGGAAAATTGATTTTAATTGCATATAAAGAAGTCAATAATTACACGGTGCTGCAAGTGGTAGGGGTCAATGATCGGCTGGGGTTCTGACTACCGGAAAAAGTTATATCGGTCAAAAAAAAGTTATATGTGTCCTGGCGTTTCGCTAGGTCATGTCTAAGAATCCAGAAATATCGATTTGATGTTAGTAAGGATAATATAGGGGAATTTGTCACGTTTGGGGATCTTTTGTTTGAAATAACTCGAGAAGGACTAGTCCGATTCTGCTGCTACAAATTTTAATAATTGCACTTCCACGCTTTAATAACCGTCGTTAAAACTATTAAGGAAAATTTGATTTAAACAAAACAAGTTTTTGTTGCCACGATAAAAGCGATAAAAAAATAGAAAAAAATCCCAAAAATGTAGTTTGTTCCATTTTTTGTAAGCTATCATCCCAACGACGAAAACAATGCCTATTTAAAATAATTTGGCTAAACGTTTAGTGTTTTCCAACAAGACGTGTTATTTTGAATCACCCGGTATTTCGGTAGCTGTCATTTTTGAAGTTTTTATTCTTTGACATTTGACAAGTGAAACTACGCCATTACTAACCAGTAAGGAAAGGCTAAAGTCGGGCGGGGCCGACTATATAATACCCTACACCACTCTCGTAATATTGAATAACTCTGAAATATCAATTTTGTAATTCATGTATAAATTGTTTACATAAATTTACTTTTGGGACATTTTATACTTAAATAATACCCTGTACCACAGTGTGGTGTAGGGTATAAAAACGATTGGATCTAAAGAGCCAAATCGGATGAAACATATATATGGGAGCTATAGCTAAATCTTAACCGATTTTCTTCAAATTCGGCAATGTTGGTTCATGGATCAAGAAACTTTACCATTCTAAATTTAGAAATGTGAAGTACAATCGATAATGTGAAGTACAATCGATACAATTAAGTTCTAAATAAAACGTCATTCAAATGGCCTCCACGACTTCTTCTGTAGAAACGAATTCGATTAACCCAATTTTCGAGCTCATTTTCTACTCAATCAAGTCGTATGTCAGGAATGACACGTTCAATATTGACTTGTAAAGCTTGAAGAGAGTCTGGATTATTTCGAAAAACCAATGACTTGAAATAACGCCACAAGAAATATGTTAAATCACAACTTCTTGAAGGCCATTCAATATCAAAATTTCTTGAAATATTCGAATCTCCAAACTTTTCTCGCAACAATTCAATTGTTTCATTTGCTGTGTGCTTAATGGCAAAAAAATAGCTCTTAACGAGAACTAAAATATTGCTCATGGGTGTCAAGGTCGTAGGTCGACTGGAAAGTGTTTTTATTGGACTTAAAAAATGGACTTAGCATCATTTTCAAATGTGAACGGAAAGTTTATTTTTGCTCTAGCTCTTTAACGGTACGTCGGATCGAGAATTGGTCAATGGCAAAAAGATAGCTCTTAATGAGAGCTAATATATCGCTCATGGTTGTCAGGGCCGTAGATCGACTGGAAAATGTTTTTTTTTTGGATTTTAAAAGAAATGGACTTAGCGTACGAAAAAGTTGGAGAACGATTATTTTCATAATAAAACTAAATAATTTGTAAACGTATTCTTGCGTATATCTCTTCATGATGAAATTGTAAACACTACTGAATACAATGAAAAACAAATGACAGATCATGACATATTACAGATCATGACGTATTACAAATGGCCGAAACGTCACTTCAAAATCATATCATCCCTATAGGAAAACCCGTTATACCAAAAAACGATAATTTTATAGTTTTGTAATAACTAAACGTTTTTAAAAAATTAAATATTTCTTTATAGCGCATGAAAAATCTAGAAAAACCGGTTATTCGATTTTTTTTTAACCAATATACAAAGATCTAGTTTCGACGAACTTTAACTCCATGTTTTCAAAATAACCGTTTAGTATGTATATCATAAACCCTATCATTTCATCGTTTTCAGTAACTGAAGCATTTTTAAAAACTAAATACATCGTTTTAGCGCATGCAAATATCGAAAACCCCGCTTAGCTGAACTTTTTGACGAATATATAAAAACCCGGTTCCCAACCATAAATTCTTTTCGGTGAATTTGTTTTATCCTTTTGGGTGTACTGGACCTTTTTGTAAAAACGATATACATATATATTTCGAATGAAAAAAATCTAAAAATCTGGTTATCTGTTTTTTTTATGAAAATACAGAAGCCCTGTTTCCAACCACAAATTCTTTTCGATGTAACTGAGCTCCGTATTTTCAAAATATCCTATTTTTTTTAACAAAAACCCGGTTTGTTTATGGAATAACCGATTAGAAATAAATACATATATCTTTATTGTAAATGATAAAATCTAAAAACCTGGTTCTTCGGGTTTTTGACGTATATACAGAAACAAGTTTCCAACCACAAATTCTTTCTGATGATATTGAGCTCCATGTGTTGAAAATAGCCGATTTTTTAATAAATAACCCGTTAGTATACCAAAAAAAAACCGATTATTTTATCCTTTTCCATTAATTGAACTCCTTTTTTAAAAATAAAATGAACGTTTGGACATGAAAAAACCTAAAAAAAGCCGGTTATACCTTTTTTCATGAATACACAGAAACCCGATTCCCAACGCAGCAAATTATTTTCGATGAGTTTGAGCTCCATGTATTACAAATAACAGATTTTTTTTTACCAAAAACATGATTTATTTATTAAATATCAGATTATTTTACTGTTTTGCAGTAACTGAACCTTTTTAAAAATAAAAATATATATTGTGTAAGAAAAAAAATTAAAAACCCGGTTATCCGATTTTTTAGTAATACACATAAACCCGGATCCGAACCACATTCAAAATAACCGATTCTTCTCTCACGTAACCGGTTACCATATCAAATAACCGATCTTTTGCAGTAAATTAAACTTGTTTTAAAAATGAAATATATCTTTATTAGTTATGAAAAAATCTATAAACCTGGTTATTTGTTTAATTTTTACAAAAACGTTTAGGAAAAACGGTTCCAATTGGTCTATATTTTAATATATCTTCTATATTTTAAAGCTTTTTTCTATTTTTGATATTATACGGTGGCAGGTCCACACATGGTGGGGAGGCTATATATTAATCAGCCTTGCTTTCTTTCTTCATTTCTTGTTATTAGATTTTCGTTTTATGATGAGATTGTTAAATTTTCCAAAAAACAGTTAATTTCTTATTTTAGACTTTCTTTATTTCTCCCAGACTACATAAAAAAATCCTGCATTTATCCTTGTGACAAGTTGTTAATTTTAATGTGTTACCATTAATTTTAGTTCTAGCCAACCAACAACTCTAATCCGATTTAAAATTTACCATTACAAATCCCTAAACACTACTACCCATCTGAAGTAAAGCTGACTATTTTAAATAACATTTAATTCCGGTAGTCATTGACGTTCTGGTAGTCGCCGCCGTCATCATCAACACCATTACCATTGTCATCCTCATCATCATCACCATCACATGGGTAAGTCCTCCTCGTATCAAATCAAATTGAATTGAAAATCAGAGTACCATAAAACAAACCCATAAGACAAAACGTTAGATTTAGCTTTGGCTCATAACACAAAACTTGATTACAAATATGTATGTACTTACTACTTGTATGTACCCCTAAGTAACAAACTAACTAGTAAGAGCAGACTTGGTCCCATACCCCAACATTTTGGGGAGCAAAATAAAAGGCGCCAAAGAAAGCAACAGAACTCAAGTGAATAACGAATTGAATTGAATGGAATGGAATAGAAAAGAACCGAATCGGAGCATTACAGTGGCTTCGATACGCTGCATTACGCAATGGTGTTAATTACTAACACAACAAACAGAAAAGTGTTCTCCCCCTCTTTCTCACATCAACTTTTCAGTCCCTCCCCTCCTCAGCCACTCTGATGTGGTGGTCCGGGTGCCTTTCCGGAAAATTCCTTAACAACTAGACCGCTTATGGAGCCAACTAAAATAAAAACATATATATGTACAGGTGAAAATATAGAAAAATTGCAAGAACTACACTGAAAGAATTATATGATTAATATTTAAAAATTTCGTCATAGCCGTAGTAAACAAAATGTATTTAAAAAGTAAGGATAATTTTTCATTAAAGAATGAAATACAGTATTTTTCGCTTACTTGCATTGCACTTAAGTGCCTTTTGTCCTTATCTTCACAAAATGTAAAATATTTAGCTCGTTGGTTCGCCTTTATTAGGAAATCAATTTGTTTACGAGCTTGCTTCGTAGAAAGATATATCATTGTTTTTTGTTTTTTTTTTCGTATAGCTGCATTGCACTTAGGTGCCTTTTGTCTTTACCTTACAAAATGTAAAATATTTGGCACGCTGGTTCACTTTTAGTTCACGCTTAGCTGCATTGCACTTAAGTGAAATTATTATGTTCGCGTGAATTTCGTTTAAGTACACAATTCAGTTAATAGCATTATTTTTTAGTCACTTACGATCATTATTCTTACAATATATTACATTTAGCTGTACTTTAGATAAATATCTCTTTGTTTGTGTTTTTTCGTATAGCTGCATTTCACTTAAGTGTCTTTTGTCTTTACCTACACAAAAGGTAAAATATTTGGCACCTTGGCTCGCTTTTTTTAGAAAATATCATATTTACGTGCATTTCGTTTAAGTGCACAATTCAGTTAAAAGAATTATTTTTCAGTCACTTACGGTCTTTATTAATGGAATATTACATTTAGCTGCTTTGTAGAAAAATATCTCTTGGTTTGTGTTTTTTGCATTTCGCTTAAGTGATTCGGATAAGTCCACATTTATGCAGCTAAGTGAATATCACATTAGGATATTTTTCACTTAAGTACGAAAAATGCCTTGCTAAGCAAAAATACTGTGATATGATAATTTTCGTTAAATTTATGACAAATAATTTAATTAAAGAAATTATAATTATGAAGTCAAATAATAATAATAATAAAAAGTAACAAGAAAAACTTTTCATAAAAGATATGAAATACTGTATTTTTCTCCTTAGCTGCCTTCCACTTAAGTGCCTTTGTCCTTATCTTCACAAAATGTAAAATATTTAGCTCGTTGGTTCGCCTTTATTAGGAAATCAATTTGTTTACGCGCTTGCTTCGTAGAAAGATATATGTTTGTTTTTTCGTATAACTGCATTGCACTTAAGTGCCTTTTGTCTTTACCTTACAAAATGTAAAATATTTGGCACGCTGGTTCACTTTTATTACAAAATATAATGTTTATTTGCATTTGATTTAAGTGCACAACTCAGTTAATAGCCTAATTTTGTCAGTCTCATACAATACTCGTATATTACATTTATCTGCTTTTTGGATAAATATTTCTTTGTTTGTGTTTTTTGCATTTCGCTTAAGTGCACATAAGGCGGGTATGTAAATCGGATAAGTGCACATTTATGCAGCTAAGTTAATATCAAATAAGGATATTTTTCACTTAAGTGCGAAAAATCCTTCGCAGAATTAACTGAGGCAGCTAAGCTAAAATAATGTAATATGATAATTTTCTTTAAATTTATGACAAATAATTTAATAAAAAAACTTATTATTTATGAAGTCCAATAATTTTTTGAAAATAGTGTATGAACAATCATACACACAGACTAAAAAGTATGGAAATGTAGAAAAGTTGCTGTATTTTTCGCTTAACTGCATTGCACTTAAGTGCTGTTTGTCCTTACAGGTGAAATATTTTGTTCGTTGTTCGCTTTTATTAAAAAATCTTTTATTTACTTGCATTTCATTTAAGTTTAGTAGCAGTATTACTTCAGTTATTTCAGTATTACTTCAGTTATTTTCTGTCATTATTCACACAATAAATTCCATTTAGCTGCTTTTTAGAAAAATATATCATTGTTTGTGTTTGTTCGTCTAACTGCATTGCACTAAAGTACCTTTGTCTTCACCTCTAAAAATATTTTACGCAAAATAAGTGCCCAATTCAGTTAATAGCCTTATTTTTTCAGTCACTTAAGGTCACCATTCATACAATATATTACATTTAGCTGCTTTGTACAAAAATATATCTTTGTTTGTCTTTTTTGCATTTCGCTTAAGTGCATACAAGGCGGGCAAGTGAATTGGATAAGTGCACATTTATGCATCTAAGTGAATATCACATCAGGATATTTTCACTTAAGTGTGAAAAATCCGTTGCGGAAGTAAGTGAGGCAGCTAAGCAAAAATCATGTGATATGATAATTTTTATAAAATTTATGAAAAATAATTTAATTAAAGAAATTATAATTTATGAAGTCAAATGATTTCTTGAAATTGTCTATCAACAATCATACACATAGGTGAAAAAATAAGTAAATGTCGAAAAATTGGAAGAACTATACTGAAAGAATTATGTTATTAAAATTTATACATTTTGGCATAGCCGCCGTGAAAATTGTCTTGAAAAAGTAGTCACGGAAGCTATTAAACATATTATTTTTCGCTTAGCTGCATTGCACGTAAGTGATTTTTGTCCTTAGCTGCACATCACTTTCGGTCATTATTCTTACAATATATTGCATTTGGTTGCTTTGTAGAAAAATATTGTATATATATTTTTCGTGTAACTGCATTGCACTTAAGTGACTTTTGTCTTCAACTACAGAAAAGGTAAAATAGTGTGCACGTCGTTTCGTTTTTATTAGACATTAATCATTTTGTTCACGAGCATTTCGTTTAAGCACATAATTCACTTAATAGCATTGTTTTTTCACGCACTCAAGTGATTAAGGCAGACATGTGAATCGGATAAGTGCACATTTATGCAGCTAAGTGAATATCACATTATGATATTTTTCACTTAAGTGCGAAAAATGCCTTGCAGAAGTGTGGCAGCTAAGCAAAGACTGTGATATGATCATTTTCATTAAATTTAAGAAAAATAATTTAATTTAAAAAAATTTTGTTTATGAAGACGATTAATTGCACAATTCCGTTAATAGCATTATTTCTTAAGTCACTTACGGTCATTATTCATTCAATATATATTGCTTTTAGAAAAATAACTCATTGTTTGTGTTTTTTAAGTGCACATAGGGCAGGTATGTGAATCGGATAAATGCACATTTGTACATCTATGTAAATATTACATTAGGATATTTTCACTTAAGTGCGAAAAATCCCTTGCAGAAGTTAGTGAGGCAGCTAAGCAAAAATAATGTAATACTATGATAATTTTCATTCAATTCATGAAAAATAATTAAATAAAATTATTATCTATAAAGTCCAATAATTTTTGGAAATTTTTCTAATTCTTTTGAAGTTGTTATGAATCTCTGTCTATCTATATGAACAAAATCCTCTCAGTGTACCGTCGCCCATCAGCCATTCCGTCAGTCAGCGACAGATTTAGATAAGCACCTCTAATAACAAAAACAACAACAACAACTTTGCTTAGAACAACATTAAAGGCATTTACTGCAACATTTCTCCCCAAAAAGGGGAAGAGGTCTGTTCCTGCAGGGCCGCTCGACAAGCGACCACCCTTTTTGTGGGCCAACATCAGCTGTCACAGCCGGCTTGTCATACCTGCTCATATTGCCAGTAAACGAAATAGGATAAAAATACCAGAAAAATCGAAGAAGAAGAAGGAGAAAAAACAGAAAACGGAAAATAAAATCCCACAAAAAAGGGTGCATAAAAATGTCAGACTTTCTCTCTATCCTCGGGAATTAGCTAAGCTAAGCACCACTATGACTAGATGGCTAGCTGGATGGCTGACTGAATGGCTGTCTGATGAAAGCTAAGCTAAGTGAAGGCTAAACTCAACATTTTGACTTAGACATGGCACCACCACACAGAACGTTGTGTCTCCTCATATTGGACACACCCACCCATCATCATCCACGTATCCTCACCTAATCAATACCCTTTCCACCCCACACACACACCTTAGGCCCCTCTTCCCTGTATACATTTGGAAAAGTATTTGCAAAAAAAAAGGTGAATAGAAGACTAATACCAAAGAAAAAATGCCATTGAGGTTTCTGGGGTTAATGTTGTTCTGGCTAAAAGTATTAGGATTTAAAATAAAGCCAACAGCACCAAATTCCACCACCTCAGCAGTCAGTGTACTGTACAACACAACGTTTACAGCGAAAATGTGTAATGGCCAAGGGAATGGTAGTGGCAACTATCCTTAGCTGAAATAAAAATTAACAGTTGTGTTCAACAAATAGCATAACAACTTTCGAATAATATTATTTGCAGGATATCAAAGAAAAATAATTTTTATTAATACTTCTAGAGTTCTTAGTCGTCAGATCGAACCTAAGCTTAGGGCTGAATCTAGTCACATAACAAAAATTTCAGGAGCATTAATTAATACAAATTGTAATAGCAATGGTAGGCTATTTTGCTATTTTCCACGGAGATGCGCAATAATAATATTGCCATACAATATAAATTTCTGTGAGTTTTACTTTGAATATGACGAAAACTCTATTTTAAAAATAACCGGTGTTTTTTTTAGAGTTACAGTACTTTGAATTAAAAACAAGCAAAGGCAAATATTTTTTATATCAATTGTTTAATTGATATAAAAACCAGTAAGGAAAGGCAGAAAGTCGGGCGGGGCCGACTATATAATACCCTACACCTCCCTAACAATGCTATAAGGGTCATTGCCATAATAATTAGGAATAATTGGTAAATGGGTAGAAACATATTATCTAATTCTGAAACGATAATCGCTAAATTAAGCAATATTCGTTCCTAAAGTGAGAAACATCTTTCTGGAAAATTTTAATGATCGGAAGTAAAATACAACTTCTATAGCGGTTTGATAACAAATCAGGAGGAACATATATATGGAGCTTTAATATAAATCTGAACCCATCTTCCCTGAATACTTATTCATGTCAAAAGACCTCCTTCTGTCGAATTTCGTACTGATCGGATATAAAATACAGTCTCTACAGCGCTTACATGTCAAATCGGGGGTAACATATATATGGGAGCTATATCTAAATCTAAACCGAGTTTCTCAGAATTTGGCAGTATTCCTTCATGCAGAAAGAAACCTCTTTTTGCCGACTTTCGCACTGATCGGATATAAAATAACATTTTTACAGCGCTCACATGTCAAATCGGGGGTAACGTATATATGGGGGCTATATCTAAATCTGAACCGATTTCTTCCAAATTTAAAAGTATTCATTCATATAATAGGAAACCTCTTTCTGACGAATTTCATACTGATCGGATATAAAATACAGTTTTTACAGCGCTTACATGTGAAATCGGGGGTAACATATATATGGGGGCTATATCTAAATCTGAACCGATTTTCTCCGAATTTAGCAGGATTCCTTTATGTAATAAGAAACCTCTCTTTGCCGAATTTCGCACTGATCGGATATAAAATAACATTTTTACAGCGTTTACGTGTCAAATCGGGGGTAACGTATATATGGGGGCTATATCTAAATCTGAACCGATTTCTTCCAAATTTAACAGTGTTCATCCATATAATAAGAAACCTCTTTCTGCCGAATTTCATACTGATCGGATATAAAATGAAGTTTTTACAGCGCTTACATGTCAAATCGGGGCTAACATATATATGGGGGCTATATCTAAATCTGAACCGATTTTAACCAAATTCAATAGGGATCGTCCTTGGGCCAAAAAAAAGATATGTGTAAAGTTTCGTCGAGATCGGACCATAATTGCGACCTGTACTTTGATTACAAGAATACATGCACAGACGGACAGACAGACAGACGGACAGACAGACGGACAAACAGACGGACAGACAGACAGACGGACATAGCTAAATCAACTCAGAAAGTGATTCTAAGTCGATCAGTATAATAAACGATGGGTCTATTTCTTCTCCTTTTGGGTGTTACAAACAAATGCACAATGTTATAATACCCTGTACCACAGTGTGGTGTAGGGTATAAATAGTTGCCTGACATTATTGGATAGATAATTTTATGCCAGTAAAGTTTAAATATGATTTGGGTCTTGCGGCCGCCAAGTACGCGCAAAAGTACTTGGCGCAATCTCGAACTGCAATTTTCGCACACTTTTCGCAGCATTTGCTGCCGTATTACGCCAATAACTCGTCGAATTATCTGGTTTATCGACGTACACAATAACATAACGTCCACAAGCCCAAAGAAAATAATCCAATTGGGTTCAATCACACGATCTTGGTGGCCGATTAACAGGACATACGATGCTTTCTCATAAAAATGCTTGTGTTTTAAATGTCAAAATGAGACCTCTTATCGGAAGATCCTTTACATATATTTCTCATAATTAAAATCATATAAATTGTTCACAACTAAATGCTTATCTAACAAACGGGAATTCTATAACATAAAAAATTTTCTTACGGAAAACAATATATACAATTCCATTTAAATTTAGATAACCTTTGTAAAGTATTTTTATTATTTATACAACCATATGTAAACATATACTAACATAGTTTATCTATATATATATAGATAATTCGGGGTCTATATAACCTTATTGTGTTGGGACCCTTACAAAATATAAATAAATTGTTCTCAATTTATATAGAGAACGAATTTTGAAAGGGAATTTTTGTAACACAAATATTTCTATAGAATTTAAAATTTAGCTTATTTTTGAAATATTTAGTAGGGCCCAAAATACTTCGAAAAAATATAGTGGTTAGTGGGTGTAATTTTTGTTTGTTGCCTAGTGCTATCGAAGAGAAAAATTTGCCTTCATATCGATACCTCCATTCTAAAACATGATAAGTCGACTTAGCATGAAATTTAATTTTTTAATTTCTAAGTATATTCAGTCTAAATTTGGTGTTTGTCCGCCAACCCAATCAAAAGTTATTCACAAAACAGTAAAGGTCATTCGATTTCCATTATAAAGGAATTCCACACAAATTTAAAAAATGCATCAAGCTTTGATCACCTCTCCTGAAAAACTAACATTTTGTACTTAGCATAGTTTAGAATGGAGGAATCGATATGTACTCATCTTCTTTATATATAAAATCCTTTGTACGTTTGTTAGTAACGCATGATCTCCGAAACCATAAAGGCGAATGGACTGAAAATTTAACAATATATTCAGTTTGGGGTCATTTGTGTTTTAGAATTATTTTTACCGCGATAAATTGCGGAGTGGTCAAGTTATTAGCAAAATTCCCATTTCCTAACCGATTTGACTGAAATTTGAAATGTATGTGTAGTTTGTCTTGATAATAGTTTGTATGTATGATTCTAACAGGTAGATGGCGCTGTAGTGGACATATGGTCAATATACATTTGTTGATGATTTTTTCCTGATACTCGGGATTATGCATTTTTGAATGAAATATCAATGAATAACAAAATTATACATCCCAAATAGGACGGGCAGGACAACGTCTGCTGGGGTCAGCTAGTATTATATATTAGTCATATTTAGACTTCGTACATTTATATCTGCAGTAAATTCAAACTTACTTGTCTTTATCAGTGCATCTTAATCAATCTTAATGCAAGTATGTTTTTGATAAGCTTACCTAGAATAAAGCAAAGAAAAAAGTTTTAATTAGTATATATATATGATAATTCTTAAATACGAAAAATAGATATAAAAACACAAATTATGCTTGTGGGACTAGTCATCAAATATTTATTGATTAATAATACGAGGGCTGTCACAAAATTAGCCGTCCTGACTTATAGATGGCGGCAGTAGTTTGAAACAAATACTTTGGTGAAAAGTGGAGCCCTCAAAATTAAACAATCTCATTGATTTCATTACATACATTCATTTAAATGGTCTCAGTCCAACCAATATTTAACCCGAGCTAAATTCTTTTCTGGGGGAGTCCTTTGTTTACGACTGTAAAATATTGGTTGGCAGAGTTTAAACGCACAAGATGGGTGCCGCGTTTGCTCACAATAGAACAAAAACAGCGTCACTCTATTCCATTCTCACTTTCCAGTCCACTACTTTGACTATTCCCTTATCACAAGTGGTACCATGTTTCATCCATGTTTACGAATCGACGCAAAAACTCGGTTTTATTGCGGTGAAACACAATATAGAAAAATCTTCATCATGAGCGCCCCAGTAGGCGAGTTGGTAGCGTACTCGCCTATGAGTTTGGGGGTCGTGGGTTCGATTCCCACCAGAGACTCTGGTCTGTCGCTGCAAAACATTAAGCCATATGGTCTTTGTAACCCGGCCTTTCCCTGGGCCTTAAAATTAGAATATAAATTTACTTTGTATTGTAATTCATATAAATAAATAAATAAATAAATAAAATCTTCATGACGCTGTTTTTTGTGCTATTGTGAGCAAAGGCGGCATCCATCTTGCGCACATCTTTCTCATCTTCCAATGCGATGTGTCAACGCAATAAAGTTGTAAACATGAAAAATAATTCAATTCATTTGAATGGTCTCAGTCCAACCAATATATTGGCAGAGTTTAAACGCACAAGATGGGTGCCGCGTTTGCTCATAATAGAACAAAAACAGCGTCACTCTATTCCATTCTCCCTTTCCAGTCCACTGCTTTGACTGTTCCCTTATCTCAAGTTGTCCCATGTCTCATCAATATTTACGAATCGACGCAAAAACGCGGTTTTATTGCGGTGAAACACTGTATTGAAACATCTTCTTTTGTGCTATTGTGAGCAAACGCGGCACCCATTTTGCGCACAGCTTTCTCATCTTCAAATGCGACGAGTCACCGCAATAAAACCGAAGGCGGCATTTGGCGAAAAATAAAGTGTTGCTTTATCAAGACAATGCAATATTTCCAAAATTTTTGGGATATCATATCGCCCAAAAAAGTCTTTGGGTTTTTGACATTGCATTTGGGAGATATGACATTTTAGACAATCGATTTTGGGTGGGTGGTCGCTTTTGGGTCATATGACATACGTGGTTTTGGGCGATATGACGCTACACCCAAAAACTCAAAACTGTCTGTCTGAACTTTCACATATTCTACAAAGATTTCGCTAGGGATCGTTGAAGACGCTGTAAGAAAAAGCCACATTTTAAAGGTCAATTTAATCCCTTTTGGAAAAATTATATGGTGATTTAAACAAGTCAATTGATGTGTTGTGTCTGATCACTGCAGAATTTGTTCAACTTAAAGAGGACTATTATTTGATGGACGAATCGTTCGCGCCCTGGAACTGTTCTTTTAGTTCTGCAGCAAAGTGAAAATATTTTTCTGTATATTATCAAAAAGGGACAAATTAACTTCGAAAATATAGATATTGGTATTATAACGGCGTCTTCCACAAACCCTAGTAAAATTAAATTAATCAGATATCCAAAAAAGAAGATTAAAAAGACCTCTAAAAATTTATCAAATATACCAGTTTTTGGCTCTTCTTTGGTACATGATCACCTTCAGTATGGCACAATTTCGGGGCATTCACGTATCAACACTGATACGAACATTTTCTTAACGAAAGCTCTAATTGATTGTTATTCATTTTGGCTTCAAAAAATTTTGCAACATCAGTTCTGCGATTTCTTAAATTTATGAAAAATTATATTTTTTTAACCAACATAAAAAACGGGAATAACAAACAAATTTGCACGCCTCATGTGCATTGCGCCCCGGGTCTTCAGCCCAATTAGCCCACATTGTGGATCAGGCAATACATACACCAACTTCCATTTTTGAATTGTATATGGATTTTTTAAATTTTAATCGATTTTTTTTCAATTTCAATTAGAATTTTAAAAAAAATTTAAAAAAATTTGCCACCAAAAAAAAGTATTGGAGGACATACTAAGTAATCAGATTTTATTTACTTCCAAAGAAGATGTTAGCGCATTTTTATACCCTCCACCATAGGATGGGGGGTATATTAATTTTGTCACTCCGTTTGTAACACCTCTAAATATTTATCTGAGACCCCATAAAGTATATATATTCTTAATCGTCGTAAAATTCTAAGACCATTTAGCCATGTACATCTGTCCGTCCGTCTGCTTAAATCACGCTATAGTCCGTAATAATAGAGCTAGGTTGATCAAATTTGGTAGAAATATTTCTTATAGTTGCAGGTTGTTTGGAATTGCAACTGGGCCATATCGGTCAATGTTTTGATATAGCTCCCCTATAGAGGTCGCTCCAAAATACGGTTTTAGAGCCATAGATACCACATTTTGAAAGCAATTTAGCAGAAACTTTGCTATTTTGACAAGATTTAATTGTAAGTAAAAATTTTTTAAATCAATTTATATTTTGTTATAGTTATAGTATATGATTCAAAATTATCATTCTGTTAATTATTTAAAGCACATTCACAGAAATTAAATTAAAAACCAGTAAGGAAAGACAGAAAGTCGGGCGGGGCCGACTATATAATACCCTACACCTACCTACCAATGCGAAAATGGGCATTGCGATAAGAATTTGGCAGTGTTCATACATGTAATAAGCAAACTCTCTCTGCCGATTTTCGTACTGATCGGATATAAAACACGGTTCCTACAGCGCTTACATGTTAAATCGGGTGTAACATATATATTGGGACTATGTTAAAATCTGAACCGATTTTTCCCGAATTTGGCAGTGTTCATACATGTAATAAGAAAACTCTCTCAGTTAAATTTCGTACTGATCGGATATAAAACATGATTTCTACAGCGCTCAAATGTTAAATCGGGTGAAACATATATATGGGGGCTATATCTAAATCTGAACCGATTTTCCCCGAATTTGGCAGTGTTCATACATGTAATAAGAAAACTCTCTCTGTTAAATTTCGTACGGATCGGATATAAAACACGATTTCTACAGCGCTTAAATGTTAAATCGGGTGAAACATATATATGGTGGCTATATCTAAATCTGAACCGATTTTCTCCGAATTTGGCAGTGTTTATTCATGTAATAAGAGAACTCTCTCTGTTAAATTTCGTACTGATCGGATATAAAACACGATTTCTACAGCGCTTAAATGTTAAATCGGGTGAAACATATATATGGTGGCTATATCTAAATCTGAACCGATTTTCCCCGAATTTGGCAGTGTTTATTCATGTAATAAGAGAACTCTCTCTGCCAAATTTCGTACTGATCTGATTTAAAATACAGTTCCTACAGCGCTTACATGCCAAATCGGGTGAAACATATATATGGGGGCTATATCTATATCTGATCGGATTTTCTCCGAATTTGAAAGTGTTCATTCACGTAATAATAAAGCTCTCTCTGCCGAATTTCATAAAGATCGGATGTAAAATGTGGTTTCTACGGCGCTTGCATGTCAAATCGGGTGAAACATATATATGGGGACTATATCCAAACCTTGGGCCAAAAAAGAGCACTATGCTAAATTTCATCACAATCGGACCATAAATACGACCTGCACTTTGATTACAAGAATACATGGACAGACAGACGGACATGGCTAAATCGACTCAGAAAGTGATTCTGAGTCGATCGGTATAATAAACAATGGGTCTATCTCTTCTCCTTTTAGGTGTTACAAACAAATGCACAAAGTCATAATACCCTGTACCACAGTGTGGTGTAGGGTATAAATAGTTCCCACCAATTCACTACTTCCAAATTTATACAGTAGCTAACAAAGCCATCTAAGAACACGACATTAAAATTTCAGTGCTGATTCCAGTTAGTTGTACAGGGTGGGCCTAAAGAAACCAAGGGGTGTAAAAGTTTAATAACTTTTTCGTTTATTAATTTTTTTTATTTTTTCTTTCAGATTATATAGACAACACTTGGAGAATTTATAATGGAGAGGTTAACAATTGAACAGAGAACCAGAACAATAGAATTTTATTATTTAAACCAGAGATCAATTATTTTAACGCAAAGAGTATATCGTCGACATTTTAACGTCAGAATTTCGCCCTCTGAAGCAATGATTCGTTGCTTAGTTGATCGTCATCACCAACATGGCAGCGTAAGAGATTTGCCTCGAACCGGTAGACCACGTGTAAGTCGCACTGCGGAAAATATTGAACGAGTACAGCAAAGTGTTAACGAAGCACCAGAAACATCTGTCAGAAGGCGTTCTGCTCAGCTAGAAATGTCTCGTACGTCACTACGGCGCATTTTAAAAAAAGATTTACAGTTATACCCATATAAGGTCCAATTGGTGCACGAATTAAAACCCCCAGATCATCGGCAACGTCTAAATTTTGCAGTTAAATTTCAAGAGTTTGCCAGAAATGAAATCAACTTTATTAAAAATTTGATTATGAGTGATGAAGCTCATTTTCATTTGAATGGCTTTGTTAATAAGCATAACTGTAGGTTCTGGGGTTCTCAAAATCCAAGAGCCATTCATCAACGCCAATTGCACCCCATCAGGTGTACAGTATGGTGTGGGATCACATCTGAAAATGTCATTGGGCCTTACTTCTTCGAGAATGAAGATGGAAGTGCTGTAACCGTAAATGGAGAGCGGTATCGATTTATGATAGAAAATTGTTTACGTCCTGCTCTTGAAAACAGACCTGATATGTGGTTTCAGCAGGACGGAGCCACTGCCCATGCTGCCCGAGACACAATGGCACTTTTAAGTCAAATTTTTGGAGAGCGAATAATTTCCAGAAATTCGGAAATTATTTGGCCAGCGCGATCGCCAGATTTGACAGCACCCGACTATTTTCTTTGGGGTTATTTGAAGGAGCGAGAGTATGTGAACAAGCCAGAGACAATCCTTGAACTCAAGGCAAACATTGTTGCAGAAATTCGAACGCTACAGCCACAAGTTTTGAAAGGTTTAATGGAAAATGCTCTAAAAAGAGTCCATCAGTGCGAAGCTGAAAACGGTGGTCATTTAAGAGACATTATTTTTCATACTTAGTGTAAAAAAATTTCCCTTTTGTATGTTATATAATCTGGAAGAAAAATTAAAAAAAAAAAATTAATAAACGAAAAAGTTATTAAACTTTTACACCCCTTGGTTTCTTTAGGCCCACCCTGTAGTAGTTGAAATTACCTTCAAAACAATAAATATAACACATTAAAATCCGTCACGTATTGCAGGAGATACAAGCTAAAGAATTAGCACACCTTTTAGAGAAAAAAAACGTAATTCCGTCAACTTTAAATTGCTCATAACTCTTAAAGAAATGTTTATTAATTTTTTCTTGAGCTACGTATAAGATATTTTTAGCTAAATAATACATATACAAAATTTCGAAGCAATCAAAAATAGTGATGTCAAAAATCGTCACGTTTAGCATGGAACGTATACGAGATATGTGTTCCTTTTACTCCTACGGGGAGCTTAAATTATAATTACATACAATTTATTTTTCTCATAAATTATAAAAATATTCACAACTTTCGAAATTTTTTCTTAAGCTACGTATAAGATATTTTTAGGTAAATAATACATATACAAAATTTCAAAGCAATCAAAAATAGTGATGTCAAAAATCGTCCCGTGTGGCATGGAATGACTCATATATGTAATTATAATTTAACGAAAAGTATACAATAATAACGTTTTTTATTCAAAATATTTTTTTAATTGAATAGTTTTGAAAAAATCTAATAAAAAACTTAAACCACCGCTGCGGGATTCGAAATAGATCATCCAAAGCAGTGAATAAGATCCAATTTTTCACAAATTAGCTAAAAAAAAGTTACGATACCTCCATTCTAAAACATGCTAAGTCGATTCTCCATTCTAAATATTTCAGATTATATTCAGTCAAAATTTGGTGTCTATCGGTCAACCCAATCAAAAGTTATTCACAAAATAGTACAGGTCATTCGATTTGCATTATAGAGAAATTCCAAACAAATTAAAAAAAAAATCATCAAGCTTTGATCGCCTCACCTGAAAAACCACCATTTTGCACTTAGCATAGTTTAGAATGGAGGTACCGATATAAGGACAGTGGTAATTCGAACTCGTAGGTGTTTGAGCGCCTTAAGATGCGATGTTATGTTGCTGCAGCGCTAGGATACCCAGGTTCAACTCCCGGCAAGACCAAAAAAATGTCACTTTGAAAAATTAAACAATATTTGTTTCTAAAGAAATAAAAAAATAATTAAAAAATAATTTTTCAGTCTATATGTTAACTTCCTAGTCTCATTCAAAAAATAACATTTGCATTACTTATATTAAATCCAATATAGAAGCAATTGTGGAACGCAATAATAACATATCCACCACTTTTTTGGAAGTTCCTTTTTTTTGGTGAGATTAGTTTTGAATTTTGGTTGTTATATCGTCGGCTCAATGCTATTCTGTTCCATACGCCATTTTGTATGATCGGAGAAAAACGCAATTTATTGTTTGAGTAAAAACGGGACTGAAGAGTTAAACACTTTTTATTTTATAGGGTTCCCAACAGTGTTTGTATGATTCTCATGCATTTCAATGCCATTACATCCAAAAATAAGCAAGTTATAACAATTTTTGTACTTGGCATTTTAGTCCATATCCAGTTTTATTTTAATATTTTTTCGTATTTGTATTACATGGACCACAAGTCAAGGGTCGGTATGGAAGGACACTAATTTACATATTGTGATCGAAAGAACGTAAAATACTGAGTGACAAATATAGGGCGATAGAAAAATTGAGACATAGAACAAAAATATCGAAATTATTTCCCGTTATTCAGAGTAAAACAAATTTACCCTACCAATATCTTGAAAACTAGGCGAGATAGGAAATAAATGATTGCAGATTCTGAAAGAGCATGCTTGGAACCCATATTATCAACTCCTAACTCAAAAAACACAAAACTGCCGTATGGACCATAATAGCATTAAGCCGACGATATGTATTTCCTTTTTAGTCAATTGATATATTTTGAATTTCAAACTACAAATTAAATGCATTTGTTTTTTTTTTATTGATTCCATTTTATTTCCCACAGCTGTAAATAGCACACCCCACATTTTAATGCCCTCAACAACAACAAGAATTGAGGCATTAAAACCATTTTGTTGATAGAGCTTAGTAGAGCATTAAAATCTAATCTAAAAAAAAATCATTTTCTGCATTTCCCTTGGACTGTGTAGGGAGACATACTTGTAGAACACAGGATATCAAGTGAAAACATTTCACTAGAAAAAATAAAATAAAGAATTACAATAAAACTAATATAAAACCCTACACAACAGATTAGACTCTCAACAAATGTTAATTTAGAACTATAGAAAATGCAAAAAGAGGGAAAAACGAAATCTAGAGAAGAACTAAGGAAAGTAAAACATTAGAAATTTCTCTACATCTGTTAACCCAACTACATATTTTCTACAGTCCTCCAGCTGACATCCTTTGCTGGTGTGCTGGAATCAACAGCCATCAACTGAATTAAATTTTTAATTAACTACAATTTTTAAGTTGGAAAAAATTGAGAGCATATTTCCCTCGATCTATTTCTCTTTCTTTCTGTCTTTCTCGTTTTGAAAATGATATTAGTTAATTATGCGTATGTATGTATATTTTGAAATAAGTAATAATGTTGTTTTGTTTAGAATTTTAACCCCATAAACTTCACGCGGCTGAGGTCAGGGTTTGCAGCCCTTCTTAGCCTCTCGGTCAGATAGACAGACAGGCACATACACACTTCTATATGTGTCCTTTTTTCCGATCCCTCTTAACATAGATCATTTTCATTGATATTTGTTCTACATTTAACTCAGGCTTAACTAATTTCAATTTCAATTTTAGGTATCATTCTCCCCCCACTTTAAAGTCGACAAGCACCTTTAGCACCAGCACCACCACTACTTCCATCATTAGCTCAAATATAACGACAGGGACAGGCCAGGGTCCTTTTGCTGTGCTGCTGACCGACCATGTGTTTCCCTGTCCTGGCACAGTAGGAATTTTTCATTTGCTCTGGTCTTTTGTTGTGGTCAGTTGGTATTTTCTTTTTTTCTTAATTTTATTTTATTTCTTTTTTTTTGGGGTGGGGGGGGATTGTTTTGAATTTGTCTGTTGTTTTCAAAGTCCTTTCTAATATGTGCGTGGGGGAGTTTGCTCTCTTTTATAAAATTGTTCTCTTTTTTTCTGCACTCCTCTCTTCCTCCTCTCGCCGAGTGTCCTTTTGTAAACTATTTATTATGTTTGAATGTTGTTTTTTTATTTGAAATGTGTTCAGTTTTTTTTCTTGCTTTCGTTAGTGTTAAAACATTTTTATACCGCGTGTTCTAGGGAGGAGGAGGATTAGGAGCATGATGATGGTTGCTTGTCTGACCGTATAACACCAGCCAGCCAGCCCGTTTCAACAGAGCACATGGCATATGGTCAATGTACTTTCCCTCGAGGGAACCCCACTTTGGTTTTCCCTCATCGTCCTCGTCGTCATCGACGACGTTTTATTAATGAACTTTGAAATGACCGACCCAGCGACAACCGACCGTATGGTTCGCTCATCATGAGGTTTTTCTTTATTATGGATTACATTTTGAAGTTTTTACATTTGAGAGTAATAACATTTTCTACATTTGAAAGTAATAACATTTTCGAATGGGAATATGTTCGTTTTTTTTTTATATCAAAAAAGAAATGATATAGTTTCCTTGACTGATGTGATCATAAAATAAATTAAATATCAAAAACAATGATAAGTCAGAGTTCAAATCCGGGCAATTTAAGTCACTTAACCTATGTTCGTCAGTTTGTCTGAATATTTGGACGCACTTTAACTCTCGCAAGGATGGCCTATATGACTTCAAATCTTACAATAACTAATATTTTCTCCAAATATAGTTTAAAGTAGATGATAGCCCATATTAAACCATTCCTTTGGGTAAAAAAATATAAATAAATAGTTTGAATTATTTTCCATTTATTTTTAAAATAGTAGTAAATTACATGATCACAACGGAAACAAGTAAAAGCGTTAAGTTCGGCCATGCCGAATCTTATATACCCTCCACCGTGGATAGCATGTGACCTCAGAAAATAACTCAAACCTAAAGAAAATAACACCGAAAAACCCCAAAAAAATATATAGTAGAATCACAACAAGTTAGATACAATATATGGGGGCTATATCTAAATATGAACCGATATCGCCCATTTTCAATCCCAAGTTACCTGCAGCTATAAGAAGTATCTATACCAAATTTCAGCCACCTAGCTCAAGTATTATAGATTGTAGCGTGATTACAACAGACGGACGGACAGACGGACAGACGGACAGACGGACGGACGGACAGACGGACGGACGGACGGACATGGCTAAATCGTCTTAGAATTTAACGACGATTAAGAATATATATGTATATTTTATGGGGTCTCAGATCAATATTTAGAGGTGTTGCAAACGGAGTGACAAAATGAATATACCCCCCATCCTATGGTGGAGGGTATAAAAAATCTAATAATATTTGAAGAAAATTCATTTATTTATTTTTTACAAAGAATATAAAGTAATAACGGGTTTTCCAAAAGGGATGATATGATTTTGAAGTGACGTTTCGGCCATTTGTAATAACAGGTGGCGCAAAAGTAACCTTTCGATGTTTTTTGGCTGTAATTTAAAAATTATTATTGGTCAAATAAATAGTCAGCAATATTCCGCGTTCTGGAGCAGTGTAGCGTAACATTGTTTATTAACGTGTATTTCGCATGTGTTTACTACACAAATGTCAAAACAGAACTGACATTAGGGGCCAATCGCAAAATTTATATTTATTTTCTGATAGGAGGATTACTTTTGCGCCAATTTATAGCATTTTCTGATAGGAGGATTACTTTTGCGCCACCTTGTATGTCATGATCTGTCATTTGTTTTTCATTGTATTCAGTAGTGTTTACAATTTCATCATGGATAGATATACGCAACGTTTACAAATTATTCAGTTTTATTATCAAAATAATCGTTCTCCAATTGCAGCTTTTCGTGAGCTGTCCATTTTTTTTAAATCCAAAAAACACTTTCTAGTCGACCTACGACCTTGACACCCATGAGCAATGTTTTAGCTATCGTTAAGAGCTATCTTTTTGCCATTGATTGATTCCCGCTCCGATGTACCGTTAAGAAGCTAGAGCAAAAATAAACTTTCCGCTCATATTTGAAAATGATGCTAAGTCCATTTTTTTAAAAATCCAAAAAAAATATTTTCCTGTCTACCTACGACCTTGATACCCATGAGCAATATTTTAGCTCTCGTTAAGGGCTATCTTTTTTCCATTGATTGATTCCCGATCCGATGTACCGTTAAGGAGCTAGAGCAAAAATAAACTTTCCACTCTCATTTGAAAATGATGCTGTCAATTTTTTTTAAATCCAAAAAAAAAATTCCCCTTCGACCTACGACCTTAACACCCATGAGCAATATTTTAGCTCTCGTTAAGGGCTATCTTTTTGCCATTGACCGATTGTGGCTACATGCCACACAGCAAATGAAACAATTGAATTGTTGCAAGAAAAGTTTGGAGATTCGATTATTTCAAGAAATTGTGATATTGAATGCCCTCCAAGAAGTTGTGATTTGTGCGGTTATTTGAAGTCATTGGTCTTTCGAAATAAACCAGACTCTCTTCAAGTTTTACAAGTCAATATTGAATGTGCCATTTATGACATAAGACTTGGTTTAGTGGAAAAAGTGCTTGAAAATTGGGTTAATCGAATTCGTTCCCGCAGATGAAGTCATGGAGGCCATTTGAATGACGTTTTATTTAGAACTTAATTGTATCGATTGTACTTCACATTAAATAAAAAAACTTTTGAATTTCCTTAACAATAAGTGTGTTTTTTTTTTAAAGAAAACATATCACTCTTATTAGAAACCCTTTATAAACATTTTTCTCCATTTTATTTTTTTTTATTCAACAAAAAAAGAACAAAATAAAAACGACATAAAACTGTCGTAAATGTTATGAAAACTATTTGCCCAACCAAAGGAAACAAAATAAACCAAAAAAAAACGAAAAAAATACAATAAAAATCATATAAAAATTTCTCCAAGTCAGGACTCAAATGTAGAAGAGAAGAAATTACTAAAACAAGAGGAAGAAAAAGGCAGAAGAATTTACTGAAGCAGTGTAGAGACAGGTACAGATAGACAACCAAAGGGACGGACGGACGGACAAACGAACAGACAGACATTAAACTGTGCAAACTTTAACAACGTCAACTTACTAACTATGTATGCTGCTGGCTAAGTCAGTAACTGAATACTGTATATACCCAACAATAACAACAACAACTACCGCAGAAACTTAGTAATACTTAGTAAAGGCAATGAATGTATTCAGAGATTCATTTATTTTTTATCGATTAAACATTCACTCTTTCAGTTCAGACGCCGCAACATTGGATGGAGTTTTCTCCATTTAGTTTTCTTTTTATATAAGAAAATATTTTTCTTTTTTGTTAAGCTGGATTATAGACAAGGATAAGTGAACGATAAAGAAGGAAACTGAAGGAAACTGTAATCCGTGGCTTAAATACTATAAACTAAGAAAGCATTTATAATTTTTAAAATTTAAAAACTCTTTATGTGGAATAGTACAAGATAATGGAGCGATATGCTAGCAAATTCTTATAAAAACAATTAAGAATGTTTCAGTCGGGTAAACGGACTTAAGAATTCCTTCAACTTAAGTCCCAAAAAAATGTTTGTAAATTTATTTGTTTTAACTAAATTATTATTGGAGTAAGGAGTATATATATTATTAAAGAATAAATATTGCATTAAATGTTAACCCTTTGTGGGAGAGGAACTAGATGGAGTTGACCAATATGGCCCATCTTCGACCTTAGCCGAAGATGGAGAAAAATATTATCGCATATAAAATTTGAAGTGCTTCGGTTAATCCTATCGAGAGGATACAGACAGACAGACGGACGGACGGACATTGCTGAAATGACTTAAAATGACCCAAATCGAATTTTTATTAAACATACTTGGGGTCTTAGGTCACTCCTTCGACGTGTTACACTTTTGGCTCGTAACTAAGGATATGTACTACTCCTCCTGTAAGGTGAGGGGATAATGAAACGAAAGCAGCAAAATTGCAGCCAAAATACTTAGGAAATGTGGCATCTACACGTAAAGAAAAAATTCGTTTCTGCGAAACGAAATATAAGACAACTAGAATTCTCGTTTACGTCGAGTGTGATTTCTTTTGGTCACAACAAACAATTGTTTATGCAAAAAAACAATTTCTGTCACAACAAACGAAATTTTAGTTCCGGCAAACGAAAATGGTAAGTGTCTAAAATTTAATTTCGCAGACACGAATTCCTTTCTTTGCGTGTATGGCTTAACCCAAAGATATTTAAGAGCGATTTCTGTAAGAGAACTACGAGTCAATCTCAAACGACTTACAAATATAAGAAATATTTCTCCCTAATTCTATAATCCTAGCTCCATTATTACGAACTGTAGCATGCTTTCAATAGACAGACAGACGGACATGGCCAAATCATCTTATAATTTTACGAATGATTTATGATGAAATTTCATTAGAAACAGATTTACATTGTTTTGTCTATAACTTTTTAATTACATGCATACAACATTATTTTTTCTCTCTTTCTTTCTACGATAAAATCACAAATTTTCTCTGTTATCCTAAGCTATGTGAACTATTCCCGCAGAACACAGCAACTATAATTTTCACCGATAACATCTCGGTTGTTCCCTGGATTAAATTAAATTTATGTTGAACCGAAAAAAAAACTCCGGAGGCGCATTACAAAAATAAATGCGTAAGATCAGTAGTAATGAATATGCAATGTATATTCATTAAGGCCGTTGGCATGTAACAGTGGAGTATACTCGTATTAGGGTGGCCAGAAAGGTATTTTATTCGCAAGTAAAAAATTTCATGTTTTTATAAACTCATCTTACAGGGAAGAGGAGGAATATATTTTGATAATAAAAAGTATAACATGTGTGGGAGATATGACAGAAATCCTTGGTGTGTATTTTGGAGAAAATTTATTTCAGAATATCTTCAGAGCTGTAAGCTATATCCCTACGTCCTTCTGTCTGTATGGTTGATGCTTATCATAACTCTTGAAAGGAGTAACCGAATGACTTAATATGTTGCATGTGATAATATGTTCTTCACATTTAGCTTATTTTCGAAGATTGCTCATTAGGGTGGGTCGATTTAAAAATCGCCCATTGCTCACTGAAAATCGTATTCTAGGGATCAAAATAAGAAACTTTGCCGAAGGAACCATACCTCTAAAACGAATTCTGATTCGTTTTAGAGGTATGGTTTTCACTGAGCAATGGCGACTTCGCCCCAGTAGGTGAGTTGGTAGCGTGTTCGCCTATGAGTTTGGCGGTCGTGGGTTCGATTCCCACCAGAGGCTCTGGTCTGTCGCTTTAAAAATATAACCAGCAGCATGGTCTCTGTCACCGTCTTCTCCCTGGACCGTAAAATTAGAATATAAGTTTAATTTGTATTGCAATTCACATAAAAAAATAAATAAAACATTTTATAATTGGCGAAAAAATTTTCCCAGATGTTATTAACATTTAAAATCTGAAAAAAACAAGAAAACATTCTGAAAAGGCGTGTACGCTTCGAGTTCTGTATTATTGAAAATGAAGGCTCATTTTAAGGATCTTAAGTTGTTCTTTTTATATCGAGTCCTTAACGTTTTTGGATACATCCGATACATCTGCAAAATACACCAAAATACACATTTTCAGGTTTTTTCCCAAATTTTTTCAGATTTTAGATGCTTATAACATTTGAGCAAATTTTTGGTTTTTTCTCGCCAACTACAATATGATTATTTTTCATAGCAAAACGCATATACGAATTTTCATGACAACTGGGAAGGTCGACCAGATTTTATTTTCGAAAAATCGTCCGTTTTGACATGGAATGAACGCCATATGAAAACTCTAATTGAATCGCCCTTTATAAGCACTACATAGGTTTTTGTGGTACACTTTCCATTACTTTATTATTTTTAAATTGTAATAAGGTGTACATCAGTGGAAAGCTTATTTTCCAAAGATGTGCCGAATCATAATGTTGTTTAGGGCGGTCCCAAAATGTACTCAAATTTTTCAGGTTTTTCAGTTGTGTTGTAAAAAATTTTACTTCAATTTGAGTAAATTTTGGGCCACCCTAGAAAATACTAAAATTCGGCACTTCTTTGGAAAATTAATCTTCCAATAATGTATACTTCATTACAGGTTAAGGATACTGAACTAACCGAAAGTGTACCTCAAAATACTAATGGCGATTTCGTTTCTGAAAATAATGTTGCCCTGTCGGCGTGAAATACTAGAAAATATTTGCACCTTTTAAATCGAAATTATGTAGTTCCTCTAATTAATCTTTACTCAAATTTTAAAATTTCCAAAATTTTTTTGAAAAGTTCAGTTTTCAGGAAAAGGGCATAGAAAATGATGCACTTTTTTTACAATCGAAATCGCCATAAGAGTGATGCTCATAAAGAGCGATTCAATAGGACAAAAGTTACGGCCACTTCAAATTTCATTTTCAAAAAATCCTGTTTTTTTCATTTTTTTAGGAAAAAAGTATATGTCGTATTTTCGAGTTTTAAAAGAAGATAGTTAAAAAAGTATAACATATTTAACTTTCCACAGAATGTTCTCAAAGAAAGAACGGGTCTAGAATATTCACTTGGTATTGTTGCCAAGCTTCTTCAATTTACACCAATTTTTACACAAATTTCTAAAGCAAGTTATACTTTACAGAAATATTTTTTGTATTTTTGTCATTTATTTATTGTATTGTTAACAAAGGATATTTTTTTTGTAAATTATAACCTCACTTGGCCATAATTATTGTCTCAGAGGGTTTGTACTTCTAATAGCAAATTTTCTTGTCTATATAATGAGAATTTTTTTCAAAGGTAGACGGAAACTCTGTAACGTCTTTAAAATTATTATTATATCTCAATTATTTTTTTGTAATACATATGTACGTCTTAACACCAAAAATCGAGACTAATTCTAACATTGTTATACATATTTGTAAAGGTAAACCCATAATTCCCAAAATAAATTCGAAAATCCCCAAAAACGGAGTTTTTAGTTTTCCCAAAAATTTATTATACTAGATGCGGGTTTAAAATTCTTTTGCAGTTTATCGAGTAACAAATTACTACATATAAAAATGGTACAGGTTTTCACATCCTATTTGCGATTGTCGAAAATGTGTCCAAGATTTGAAATGGTGTAATTGGGAGAGGCGTGGCAACACTATTAATACTAATATTTGACATACATATTCTTTTCTTGAAAAAATTCACCAGGAAGTTTTTTTTTTAAACGGATAAAAATATGTTATACTTTCTTTTTTTATTTTCCTTTATATCACTAAAATACTACATACTCATTACTACTTACCTATTTTGTGAAAATATAAATTGATACGGCCATATCTTTTGTTTCAGTCGATACATCTGACCGAAATTTTTATTTCGTATGACATATTTTGTTGTCAATTCAGAAAAGTTTATATGAGAGAAATCAGTTTATATTCTGCACTGATTTCAACAAAATGCTAGGACAGGGTCAGGAAAAAAATTAAAAAAAAAACAAGTAATACTCACTCACTTTGTGAGTAATGTAATATTGAATATAACACGAATTATTCTGTCAATTTGTGTGGGAGGTACCAGAAGGGGTATAAGAAATACACCTTTATGTGGACTGGTATATTAACGTTATGAGATATTAAATTCTGGTACGATTTGGCATTTTGTGTGGGAGGTACAAAGAGGGGCGTGGTGATAACGCCAATTTTTTCACTGCAAAATAGACACTATAAAAGCATTACACTGTACAAAATTTCAAGTATTTTTAAAAACTCGTATTAATGTTATAATCTGTTAACTTTAGGTACAAAATGGTACCTTTGTGTGGGAGGTACCAAAATCGGCTTGAAAATAACGCCCATTTTTCACAGGACTGTAGACACTATAAAAGCATTGCACTGTACAACATTTTAAGTATTTTTTAACACTCGTATTAATGTTATAAGCTGTTAACTTTTAGTGCAAAATGTTGCATTTGTGTGGGAGGTACCAAAAGGGACGTGGCAACTTCGCCCATTTTTCTCGAGTTGATAGTGACTAATAAACTAATACTATGTGTGGAATTTCAGAAGATTAGAATAAGAATAATAGCAGTTATTAAAGAATCAATATGTATATCGCAACATTTTAACCCTTTGTGGGGGAGGTACCAGAAAGAGTGGACCAATATGGCCCATCTTCGAACTTAGCCGGAGATAGAAAAAAATATTACCACACACCAAATGTGAAGTCAATCGGTTACTCCTTTCGAGAGTTATCGTGCGCACCAGCCAGCAGACAGACAGACAGACATATGGACGGACAGACAGACAGACAGACGGACGGACATTGCTCATTCGAATTAAAATTACCCAAAACGGATTTCCGCCGAACATACTTGGGGTCTTAGGTCACGCCTTCGATGTGTTACACTTGTTTCCGTAGCAAATGATATATACCCTCGTCACACTAAAGTGAGGGTATAATAAATTTTCAAATGCAGACAGAAATCTATTAACGCCCTAAAATATTTAAAAATTAATATATTTCAATGAAACATGTTGTTGATCCTGACATCGCAAATCGAAATTAATTCGCGAATCAATATATTTGCGAAAGTCAATCCCACAATTCCCAAAATAATTTAGAAAATACCCAAAAATTGGATTTTTTTGCATTTTCCCCTAAAACTACTATACTAAAAGTCGGTCTTCAAATTCCCTTTGCAGTCCAACACGTTAATACGTAGAAAAATAGTAAAGGTTTAAATATTCTAGCTTTGCCATTGGAGAAAATCTGGCTTTTGAAATTTGTGTAAAAATGTTGGTAAATTGGAGAAGCTTGGCAACAATACCAGTGAATATTTTCGAAAATATTCTCCAGAATGTTTCCTTTAAGATGAATATAGAAAGTTTCCTCTAATATGAATATACATAAATACGTATGTACACATTTTTTAATTAACTTCTTCTATAACTTCAAAATAAGAAACATACTTTTTTCCTAAAAAAAAATTACAAAAAATATTTTTTTTTTAATATAACTTCAAATAATTTTTTTCTTATTACGTATATCTTTCATAGAGCAATTTTTCAATTTTTTTTATTTCCTTTTTTTAAATTCCTGTCACTGTGCCACTTAACATCCAATAGTTGCTTTTAGTTTAGTTTGGTTTGCCATTTCATCATGGATTCACTATAACGAGAGCAAAAATGTCAACATTTTATAACAAAATAATGGTTTTGTTCGCCAAACTTCAAACTTCAGGCAAATTTCTGTCTTTCACTTACTCTATTGCATCTAAGTCGAGTAGAGCATCGGCAATACAGGCTTTATTTCATCCTCAGAAAGTCTAAAGCTGGCGAAACTGCTTCCGAAATTTAAAACACTATTTCCAGGGATTATTTGTTTCAAGTCAGCAATTAATACTATATTATTTTAATTTAAATTAAATTTTTTATTCATCCTGGTCACCCCAAAAATAAAACTCCTCGGTGTGGTATAGTGTTTTCACAGATGAATGAATTACAAATCTCATAAAAGATGCATAAATTTTCAATTTAATTTCTTTTAAATACACCGACTTCAATCGACTCACAACAAAAACTCCATCTAAGCCACAACAAAGTGAACCAATTCAGGTGCTTCATCTCGTAGTCCTAAGTAAATTGTATTGCCATATTCACTTCCCCTCCCAAGTCCTCTGGACTATGGATGCAATCTCCTGTCGATTTCCCTCCAAAACAGGGAACATCGAAATTATCTTTTTTTTCGTGGCTAAGTTTGATTCTTGTTTTGTGTGGTTACAAGTTTTATTGGTTCATTTTATAACAAACATTGGCACATTGCAATTGCCCCACCCCGGTTCAGATTCTGCCACAATACCTACTCGAAAGCAGCTCGTACAATTTTGACTAGACTCAACTAAAGAGTAAGTAGACTGCGTGTGCAGGGAATTGTTCTCAAAGCGAACTGAGTGCGTTTTTGGTTGGCTTGTCTTACATTTCAGTGTTGTGTGTAAAATTGAAGTTTATGAGTGTCGAGCATTTGCTACCAATTGAAAAATTTGAAATTGTTTTTTTGGTGGATTTTCTTTTTTTTCGTGTGTGTGTGTGTCTGAGTATGTTTATGTTAGTAAATTTTAATAAAATATTAGCACGCAATCCGCTGAAGAAGAGAAGAGCTAAGGTAGACTGAATGAAGAAATAAAATCTTGTTGAGGAAAACATAAAACGGTGATCTTTTAACTAAGAATTACGATTTAAATCTATGATTTTTGACGTAACGAATTAATGATTTTGATTTGACGAAATAAACATAAACTTTTGAGAGAATATGAATTTTTTGATGGAATTTAAAAATACAATGTCTCTAAAACTTTTCTAAGTATATAGCACTCTAAGTAATTTCACTCAAAAGTGGTTTGATACCACTCTAAGTGGAGTAGTTTGTTTTAAACGGGAGTGGTTTTTGTCAAACGGGATCAGTTTGTTTCAAACCGTAGTAGTTTGTTTCAAACGGGAGTAGTTTTTTTTCAAATGGAAGCAGTTTGATTCAATCCGGAGTAGTTTGATTCAAACCGGAGTAGTTTGTTTCAAACGGCAGTATTTTTTTCCAAACGGAAGCAGTTTGATTCAAACCGTAGTAGTTTGATTCAAACTGGAATAAACTGGAGTAGATTCAAACCGGAGTAGTTTGATTCAAACTGGAATGAAGCTGGATTCAAACTCGAGTAGTTTGATTCAAACGCGAGTAGTTTGATTCCAACAACATTAGTATTATTCTGGAGTAGTTTGATTCAAACTTGAGTAGTTGAGTCAAACTAGAGTAGTTGATTTAAACTACAATAGTTTGATTAAACTGTGATAATTTGATTCAAACTGATTTAAATAGGAGCAGTTTGATTTAAATAGGAGTAGTTTGATTCAAACTGGAGTAGATTGTTTCAAACTACAGTAGTTTGTTTCAAACTACAGTAGTTTGTTTCAAACTACAGTAGTTTGTTTCAAACTAGGGTAGCTCGATTTAAACAAGAGTAGTTTGATTTAAACTGGAGTAGTTTGATTCAAACAAGAGTAGTAGTATTCTGGAGCAGTTTGATTCAAACTGGAGTAGTTTAATTCAAACAAGACTAGTATTATTCTTTAGTAGTTTGATTATAACTGGAGTAGTTTAATTCAAACAAGATTAGTATTATTCTGGAGTAGTTGATTCAATCGAGGATAGTTTTATTTAAGCAGGAGTAGTTTGATTTAAATAGGAGTAGTTTGATTCAAACTGGAGTAGTTTGATTGATACTGGAAAAGTTTGATTCAAACTAGAGTATTTTGATATGACCTGGATTAGTTTGATTCAAACTGGAGTAGTTTGATTGACACTGGAAAACTTTGATTCAAACCAGAGTATTTGGATATGACCTGGATTAGTTTGATTCAAACTGGAAAAGTCAAATTGAAAGTTTGTTTAAAACTGGAGTAGTTTGATTCAAAATGGAGCAGTTTTATTCAAAATTGAGTAGTTTCATTCAAACCGGATTAGTTTGATTCAAAGTAGAGTAGTTTGATTCAAACTAGAGCAGTTTGATTCGAACTAGAGTAGTTTTGATTCAAACTAGAGTAGTTTGATTCAAACTGGAGTAGTTTGATTGAAGCGACCTGATATAATATTAAAATTGTAACGTCATAATTCTATTTTAAAACTCTTACCAAAAGACTTTAAGGACACTGAACAAATTTAAAACCCTTGTAGCCAGTTAGTAGCATAAAAAAAAACTTCTCACAATCTTATGTGTTCTCTTAGGTCCTTCGGGATGACTTAAGACATCTCTATTCAGCATTTCAAAGTAACTAACATTTTAGCTTTCTCTTTATCTTCCAAGTGACAAATGATGTTCCCGTGCCGAAAAATCCTTTCATTTTAATGCCATGACTCAAATAAATGTCATAACATCACTCGAACATCATTAATTTCTTCCTTACCCGCCGGGAACAAAAAATCCTGACCTGAGAAACTCTAGCTCCCCCCTTCCAATGCAAGCCACACAAAAAAAAACAATTTGCTGTAACAAATAGTTAACAATTACACAATCATTAAACAATTACAATAAGGATTGTATGGGACGATGGAAAAAAACAAGAAAAACCCCTTTGGAGACCAAAGAACATAGTATAGATTTGATATAGAAGTAAAAGGAAAAAGGTTCACATGCTACATTGTTTGCCACCAAAAAAAGGAGGAAGTATGGAACCCCAGGAGGCTTTTCACCAACCACCAGAGGAAATCAGCGATCATTTATTAGATGATAAAGTCACTGTGCAGAAACACAGTTTATGATACAGCCGATTAGCCGCTTATCATAAACCATGGGATTTAGACGAAATCCAGCCAAGTTGTCCTCCTCCAAAGAGTTGAAGGAGGACAAGTGTAATAAAGTTATCGCAAATGAAATCTCAATCAATGAATTGATGGAAGTGAAATGTATCATAAGGATGGAGAAACAAACACTAGCTCAGTTTTGGACGACTTGGATACATGACGTAGATTATTAACTGCATACTAATGGGGTGAAACCAAGGAACAGCAGGTGGTAGGTAAGCAGAACCGTAACAGACATCTTTGGTTGAGAAGGAATGTAGTGTTTGTTTCATTTACTTTTTTTTTTTGAAGGTTTATTGTCAGATTTAGAAAATAAATACTCGTATCAGAGCCTATTTGGAAAATAGCTGGCAAATTTTTATTGTCTCTTTAAATATTTAATTTTTTTGTCTAAGTATATTTTTTGATTCAACAAAAATTTGCTATTTGTTTAATATTTATTTATAAGTTTGAATTGCTTCCCTCCAAAAAAAGAGATTATATTTAAGCCTACTCATAGGGTAACAAACTTATGTAGATTTTGCATAAATCATATAGGTTGCATCAAAATGTTTTAAATCAAATCAAACTACCAAAAAAATTGTCATCATAACTATTAGAGTGATACAAAATCTAATAGCACAAATAAAACAAATGTTGGTTTATTACTAATAAAATTTTAATTCAAACTGGATCAGTTTGATACAAACTGGATAAGTACGATTCGGAAAAGGAGGTACTTTGATTAAAACTAGAGTAGTTCGATTAAAACTGGAATAGTTGGATTCAAAGTGAAGTATTTTGATTCACACTTGAGTAGATTGATTGAATCTGGAGTAGATTGATTCAAACTGGAGTAGTTTGATTCAAACTGGAGTAGTTTGTTTCAAACTGGAGTAGTTTCATTGAAACTGATGTAGTTTTTTTCAAACTTTAGTAGTTTGATTGAATCTGGAGTAGCTTAATTCGAAGTGGAGTAGTTTGATTCAAACTGGAGTAGTTTGTTTCAAACTGGAGTAGTTTCATTGAAACTGATGTAGTTTTTTTCAAACTGGAGAAGTTTCATTGAAACTGATGTAGTTTGATTCGAAGTGGAGTAGTTTGATTCAAAATAGAGTTGTTTGATTCACAATAGGGTTGTTTGATTCAAGCTGGAGTAGTTTGATTCAAACTGGAGTAGTTTGGTTCAAACTGGAATAGTTTGATTCAAACTGAAGTAGTTTGATTCAAACTGAAGTAGTTTTATTCAAACTGAAGTAGTTTGATTCAAACTGAAGCAGTTTGATTCAAACTGAAGTAGTTTGATTCAAACTGGAGTAGTTTGATTCAAACTGAAGTAGTTTGATTGAAACTGGAGTAGTTTGATTCAAACAGGAGAAGTTTGATTCGAACTAGATTAGTTTAATACAACTCAAATTTATTTGGTACCACTTAAAGTGGTTTGATTAATACTAGAGTAGTTTGATTCTGGAACTGGAGTAGTTAGATTCGAATTAAAGTAGTTTGATACAACTCAAATTGATTTGTACCACACAAAATGGTTTGCTTGAAACTCGATTAGTTGTTTGTCATCACTCACTCAGTAGTTTGCAGTGATGTGGCCCAGGACACATAACAAATTAAATAAAGTAATGACAATTTTGTACATCATCTGGAAAAGTCCGCATTATAATTCAAATTACTCTGCAGATGTAATATTCAATCAAAATAAGGCGAATATAGTGACTGCATTCGACATCAAAAAGGATACTTTAGAAAACATTGCAGTAGTTCAATAACACAACGTTCAAAGTATCTAAGAAGAAAGATTTTATGAAACTAGAGTAGTTTGATTCAAACTAGAAATGTTTGATTTAAACTAGTTTGATGCAAACCAATATATTTAATTACCACCCACAGTTCCTTGATGTAGACATAGTTCCTCGAACTAGAGTAGTTTGATTCAATCTAGAATAGGTTTGATTCAAACTAGAGTAGGTTAATGCAAACTAGAGTAGTTCAATGCAAACTAAAGTAGTTTGCTACTACCCAACTAGTTTAATACCACCAATGGTTCCGTGATGCCGACTGAATGGTAGGAGATCACTCAAAGCGGTTGGTTTCGAACTAGAGTAGTTTGATACAAATAGTTGAATGTCGCTCATGGATTCTTGATTTAAACCGGAATAATTAAGAGTCTTTTATTTAGCGCTTTCAATTTTTAAATTTACCGAAAACAAACTGTCTGTGAGATATCATCGAATTTTATTCGTTTCGTTTGAACGGCCTATCGATGCTATTATGTGTGGAATATAATATCGTGCAAATGTCCCCTGCGACTTTTCTGGGTTGCGCGCATCCAAAATTCAGTAAAAAGTTAAAATTTCCTTGACTCTGGCGCACAAACCAGGCTGAATTTGACCGATGGCCTGGCTTTGTGTTGGCTTTGAGGGATTCGGTGATTTGTGTCTTATACGCATAGACCTGCAACTTAAGAAAATCCCCCTACCGGATAAAGGCTAAAGGGGTCAAATCGCACGATCTCGGTGGCCTCAGATCGCACGTAGAGCCGTCCTGTTGCAATCACATGCCGTTGGTGTTTATATTATCCAATTCAGGACAAAAGAGGCTGCTGAGCATGCAGCTATAGCGCTCAACATTGACGGTGATGACCAGGCCAACGACGCACTCAAAGAAATATGGACCGATAACGACACCAGCCCAAAATCCACTCCAAACCATCTCTTATTCGGGATGCATTGGACGCTCTTAGATCATGTCGATTGGTATCGTGCCAAGTTCGGAAATTTGGTTTATTTTCGTAGCCATTCATGAAGGAATGAGCCTCATCGCTGATTTGTCGATGATATTTAGGGTCAGTTTCGGGGGCTAATTCAACGAACACACGTCCATGTTTATGAATTTGGTACTTGTGTAGGCCCAATTCGTGAGTCAACACTCGCCAATTTGTGATCTGCTAAAGGGCGAGTTCTCGTGAGTTTAAATCAAACCGGCTAACTATTACATACAGCGGCTATGTTTTCGGCAGATCTTGAGTGTCGTTCAAGTACGGTTATTGTTTGATAGTTTACTGAACTTTTTCGATGGAAATTTTGGGTCAGTTTCGAGGGCTCATTCAGCGAACACACGTCCACGTCTATGAATTTGGTACATGTGTAGGCCCAATTCGTGAGTCAACACTCGCCAATTTGTGGTCTGCTAAAAGGCGAGTTCTCGTGAGTGACCCGAAATCGACAGCTCCGGTTAATCCAGCTAAATATTACAGACAGCGGCTATGATTTCGCCAGATCTTGCGTTTACTGAACTAGTGGACTCAAATGTATCTACCATACTGCGAATAGTCTTCACAGTAGCAAGATAATGGCGACCGTAAAATGGGCAAAACGAGAACGTGGAAATTTTTTCCGAAGAAAACACCCATTTTAATAAAACAATTTTATAATTTACACATGTGTTGAATGCTATATCCATCCTTGAAGATTTGGCAAAAGCTGCTGAATAGCTGCAACCACGTGGCCGCTATAAACTGTCAAAGTTCGGAAGACCCGTTTGGAAGATAATTTAGTAGAATAATAATAGTTTGATATCACTCTAAGCAGTGTGATTCAAGCGAGAGTAGTTTAATGCCTCTCACGGTTGTTTGATCCAAACTGGTGTGGTTTGATTCAAACTAAAATAGTACGATCCATAATAGAGTATATTGCTTCAAACTTGATTTAATTAAAACAAGTTTGATTCGAACTAAAACAGTTTGATTCAGACTAAAATGGTTTGATTTCAATTGAAGTAGATCGATAAATACTAGAGTAGAATGATTCAAACTAGAGTAGTTTGATTCAAACTGGAGTAGTTTGAGGCAAACTTTAGCAGTTTGATTCAAACTGGAGTAGTTTGATGCAAACTTTAGCAGTTTGATTCACACTGGAGTTGTTTGAATCAAACTGAAGGTCTTAGTTTGATTAAAACATGAGTAGTTTGCGGTAGTTTGATTCAAACTGAAGTAGTTTGATACCAACTAGATTAGTTTAAATCAAACTAAATTAGTTTGATTCAATCTAGAGAAGTTTGATTCGAACCAGAGTAGTTTGATACAACTAAAACATCACTCAAAGTAGTGTGATTCGAACCAGAGTACTTAGGTCCTGTTAATAATCCAAATTACCCTGCAGATCTAATATGTGGTCGAAAAATAACGAATATTGTGACTGCTTTGACTCTCAAAAAACTTGCTTGGAAATAAAAATACAAGTATTTTAATAATAATTACAGGTGTTCCTCCACAACAACCAAATTGCAATGATAAAGGACAGGCGGCCTTATTTCAAATGAAACAAAGGCGTTCATTACATTTTGGGGTTGGTGACACTTTCAAGCGGCACTCGACCATAGGAAAACTCGACTGAGCTCTAAGCAACTCCTGATGGTTTCTGCTCGCTCCCTTTTCGGGGAAGAGTGAGTGGTCAACGTAATGAATTTGTTGTTTGGTCTACTCCATTTGTGATTAAAAGTTTTAGCAAAACATGATCATAAACATTTTGTTGTCTTTTTGCATACTTTTTACTCTTACTCCTTTATTGCTGAGTTTTGAAATAAAAATAGCAACTTCAGACACATTTGTGGCCACATTTTCGAGTAATTATAGTTGGCACGGTTGTCAGCGGCAGTGAGGGCATTTGTGGCACTTTGTGTAAAGTTATTCACGGTGGGACTAGGGAGTGGGGCGAGCGATAAACAAAAAGCGACCCTACTAAAGATACATTTCAAGATCCGCCAATTTTTATTGACATAATTACACTTGACCAGAGAAGGGTTGGTTGACGAGTGAAGTTACTTGCCGGACTGGACGTTACTTGAGTGTTTTGGCTATAAAAGTGTAATATAATGTGGATATTACAATTTATGGCAGCAGCTCTTTGGGTAACTCTGTGCCTCCAATTCGTCCGTCCGTTCGTCCATCCATCCATCGTTCCCTCCGCCTTGCTGTCAATTCCTTTTTGCAATTAGCCTTATTCAAAACAAGCCAACGATATACTCGTACGAGCTCGCATAAGAAATGGAAGTGTTTTGTGTGGCTGATGATGAAGATGAACGCAAAACACCTTTCTACTGGTTCTGGGTCTAAATGGGCTTTCCATTACCCGAAAGAGGGAACAGTTTTCTTTTAACCCGACTTTGTAAGCTGGTGTTTTGTTGGCTGCAGTTTTATGTTTTTATAACATTATTTTTTTTTGCTCCTCTTGCAACATGGATGAGGTGGTGCAAGCGGTTGCTGAGAAGTAGATGAATGAAAACCAACACTGCACTTTATAATTATTATTAATTTTTAGTGTTGCAAGTCAAGGCGCGCAAGAGCTGTTCTAACCCCTGCAAGTGGAAGACGAAGAAAAAAAGTTGCAACAAATTATTTAAAGATCACCACGTCGTCATCATTGTTCGACAGCCCAGGGAGATCATGGATGGGTGATAAGCTGCCTAAGAGTTTTTCCTTTTTTTGATATTTACAACCATTTCCCTGCCAAGTCAGCAAGCCACCCGAGTGCGCTTTTAAATGTAAAACCATGGTTGTTTTTTTTGTAACTTTTTCTTCTTCTTTATGTTGGCCTTTTAATAATAGCATTTAAAATTCGAGCCGCCAACTTTTTTTTCTTTAATTTGAGTTTCTGTGGATTCTTAAGACATGAGGATGAAAACAAAAATGTTTTACGGATGGATTGTATATTTTAAACAATTAATTTTCGCTTTCAAACAAAAACATTCATCTAGAATGTCATAAAGTTTTTTGTTTTATGTTTTTATTATGTGTTTTGCTATATGTATAAATTTTAGTGTAATTGATATAATTTATATGAAATATAGCATAAAAAAAATATAATGGATTTCAAATTGTGGTGGAGGGGGGTACTTTTTATAACACTATGTACATGCACTAGAAAATCATGATATTAGGCATACAGTGCAACATGAATATAACGAATTTTCACCACTCTATTAAGATTGGATAACAATGAAATACAATTTGGTACGTCTCTGCCTCCGTAGCCAAATCGGACGGAAGCTGTAACTAAATCTGAAATTCGGCAATGTTGATCCATAGATCAATAAACTCTACCATTTTACATTTCGAAACGATTTGATGTAAACTACAGCTTCTACAGGGCAGCTATATCTCAATTTACATGGCAGCTATATTTCAATCTGAAGCGATTTTCTTCAAATTCAGCAATATTGGTCCATAGATCAAGAATCTTGACCATGCTAAATTTCAAAACGATTGGATGTAAACTACAGCCCCTATATGTAGGGCTAAAGGACCAAATCGGACGCAACATATATATGGGTGCTATAGCTAAATCTTAAACGATTTTCTTCAGATTCAGCAATATTGGCCCATAGGTCAAGAAACTCGACCATGCTAAATTTCAAAATAAATGGATGTAAACTAAAGCTTTTATAGGGCTAAAGGACCAAATCGTGCGCAACGCATATGTGGTGGCTATAGCTAAATCTTAACCGATTTTCTACAAATTCAGCAATGTTGGTCCATAGATCAAGAAACTCGACCATGCTAAATTTAAAAACGATTGGATGTAAACTACAGCTCCTATAGGACAAAAGAGCCAAATCGGATGAAACATATACTCGTATATGGGAGCAATTTTTAAATCTGTCCATGGATCAAGAAACTCTACCATGCTAAATTTCAAAACAATTGGATGTAAAATACAGCTTATGTGGGGCCAAAGTGCCAAATCGGGGTTTCAAATAGGGATGATGCGATTTTGAAGCGACGTTTCGGCCATTTGTAATATTTCATGATCTGCCATTTGGTTTCCATTGTATTCAGTAGTGCTTACAATTTCATCATGGAGAGATATACACAAGAACAACGTTTACAAATTATTCAGTTTTATTATAACAAGTAAGAAAGTTTCAGTCGGGTAAACCGACTAAGGAATACGCTCACTTTGTGAGTAATGAAATAAATAACATTACACTAATTAATCTGTCAATTTGTGTGGGAGGTACCAGAAGGTTTACCAGGTTTAGCAAATATACCAATTTTCGTTAAACAGTAGATGTTTTAAATACGTTGCACTGTGCCGAACTATAACCGTTTATGTGTACTGGTATATTAACGTTACGAGCTATTCAATTTTGATATGACATTTTGTGTGGGTGGTACAAAAAGAGGCGTGGTGATAACGCCTACTTTTCACAGGACTGTAGGCACTATGACAGCATTACACTGTACAACATTTTTAGAATTTTTATGCACTGGTATCAAAGTTATAAGCAGTTAACTTTTTGTGTAAAACGGTTCATTTGTGTGGGAGGCACCAAAAGGGGCTGTACAATAATGCCCATTCTTTACCGGACTATAGGCGCTACAAAAACATTATGCTGTACAAAATTTCAAGTATTTCTATCCACTTATATTAAAGTTTTAAGCAGTTAAATTTTGATGCAAAATGGTCCATTTGTGTGGGAGGTACACGCAAAGAAAAAATTCGTTTCTGCGAAACGAAATATTAGACAATTACAATTCTCGTTTACGACGACTGAAATTTCTTTTGGTCAGAATATGTTTCTGTCACAACAAACGAAATTTCAGTTCCGGCAAACGAGAATTGTAGTTGTCTAATATTTTGTTTCGCAGAAACGAATTTTTTCTTTGCGTGTACCAAAAGGGGTGCGGCCACTTCGCCCATTTTTCTCGAGGGGATAGTGACAAATATACTAATAATATGTGTAGAATTTCAGAAGATTCGAATAAGTAGTATAGAAGTTATTAAAGAATTAATATTTCACTAAAAGTTAACCCTTTGTGGGGGAGGTACCAGAAGGAGTGGTTCAAAACAGCCCATCTTCGAAATCATCGGGAGATAGATCAAAATATTACCGCATACCAAATTTGAAGTCAATCGGTTACTCCTTTCGAGAGTTATCGTGCGCACCAGCCAGCAGACAGACAGACAGACGGACGGACCGACATTGCTCATTCGACTTAAAATGACCCAAAACGAATATCCGCCGAACATACTTGGGGTCTTAGGTCACTCCTTCGATGTGTTACACTTTTTTCCGTAGCAAATGATATATACCCTCGTCACACTAAAGTGAGGGTATAAAAATAATCGTTCTCCAATTGCAACTTTTCGTGCGCTAAGTCCATTTTATAAAATCCCAAAGAAACACTTTCCAGTCGACCTATGACCTTGATATTTTAGCTCTCGTTAAGAGCTATCGTTTTGCCATTGGCCGATTCCCGATCCGACGTACCGTTAAGGAGCTAGAGCAAAAATAAACTTTCCGTTCACATTTGAAAATTATGCTAAGTCCATTTTTTTTAAATCCAAAAAAAAAACACTTTCCAGTCGACCCACGGCCTTGACACCCATGAGCAATATTCTAGCTCTCGTTAAGAGCTATCTTTTTGCCATTGACCGATTGTGGCTACGTACCACACAGCAAAGAAACAATTGAATTGTTGCGAGAAAAGTTTGGAGATTCGATTATTTCAAGAAATAGGTATATTGAATGGCCTCCAAGAAGTTGTGATGTAACACCACTAGACTATTTCTTGTGGGGTTATTTGAAGTCATTGGTCTTTCGAAATAAACCAGACTCTCCTCAAGCTTTACAAGTCAATATTGAACGTGCCATTCATGGCGTACGACTTGATTTAGTGGAAAAAGTGCTCGAAAATTGGGTTCATCGAATTCGTTCCGGCTGAAGAAGTCGTGGAGGCCATTTGAATGATGTTTTATTTAGAACTTAATTGTATCGATTGTACTTCACATTAAATAAAAAACTTTTGAATTTCCTTAACAATACGAGTAAGTGTGTTTTTCAAAGAAATCATATCACTCTTATTGGAAACCACTTTATATGGGGGCTATAGCTAAATCTGAACGGATTTCAACCAATTTCTATAGTGTTGTTTCCAGATGCGAAGGACTCCACACTGCAAAATTTCAGCACGATCGGTGTGAAATTGTTACCTGCACCCAACGAACAACATAAGAAGGACAGACGGACGGACGGTCTGACGGACAGACAAGGTTAAATCGGCTCAGCTAGTGATACTGAGTCGATCGGTATACTTTAAGGTGGGTCTAGCTGTAGTATTTTTAGGTGTTACAAACATCTGCCATGAAAAAAACCTATAATACCCAGTAACACAAAACACGGTTTAATACGACAAAAAGTGGTTTGATTCAACATAAAGTAGTTTAATGCAACTCAAAGTAGTTTGATGCAACCTTAAGTAGTTTGATGCAACTTAAAGTAGTTTGATGCAATGCTAAGTGGTTTTTAACAACCAGAAGTAGTTTAACACAAATAAAATACGGTTTACAAAATCCAAAACACATTCTATGTTTAAATCCAAAGTGTTATGATTAATAACGGGCCTTCCAAAAAGGACTACCGGACTATGACAGTTGATAGCAGCCATATTGTTGAAGATACAACTGTCGAATTTGCTGTCTTTCATTCAGTATATTTTACCAAATCACCATGGACGGATATAACATTCAGCAATACGTGAAAATGATAAAATTATTTTGTCTAAATCGGTGATCTATTCGGACAATTTTCCGTGCGCTTCTACTATTTGCTGTCACCATGATCATCCTACTGAGAGGACTATTCGCAGTGTGGTGGATAAAATTGAGTTCACTGGTTCAGAAAAACAATCAACAAACACCCGTACGTGGACGAAACGCAAGATCTGTCGAAAACATATCCCCTGTCCGTAATATTATTCAGGATTAGATAGATTTTCCATCGCTCACAAGAACTAGCCATTTCGCGGCCCACAACATGCCGAATTTTGAGTCGTGACTTGGACCTGCACAGGTATAAAATTAAACTGACCAGGAGCTGAAGGTAAATGACCATTGACCACGACATGTGTTCGCTGAATAGACCCTGGAACAATTGGAAATTTACCCTAATTTTCAACGAAAATTCATCTATAGCGACGAGGCATATTTCTTCATGAATGGATAAAATTATCGAATATGTGACAATGTCAATCCACATAAGATCCAATAGCGCCCAACGCATCCCGAAAGTCATTTTTAGTGTGGATTTTTGGCTGGCGGCGTTATCTTTTTTTAAGTAAGTATTTTTCTTTAAGTAAGGCGTTGGGCTGGCCATCACCGTCAACCGCGAGCGTTATAGGTCTATGATTATACCAACCACTTTTATCCTAAATATGATGATATGGACACCAACGACAAGTGGTTACAATACGACGGCGCTACATGCCACATTGGACAATCTGCACGGGAAATTTGAGAGCATGGTCATCTCACGTAGAGGTAAAGTGAACTGGCCACGGAGATTGTACGATTTGACCACGTTGTACTTCTTCTTGTGGGTTTCTCTTAAGTCGCAGATCTATGCAAATAAGCCATAAACCACAGAGTTCTTCAAATAAGTCAATCAAAAAGTAGTTTGATAGAACCTAGGAAGTCTAATGACACTCACATGTGTTTGATTCAAAGTAGAATAGCAGTATGATTCAAACTGGAGTAGTTTGATACAACCCAATCTAGTTTGATTCCCCTAAAAGTTTGATTCAAACTTGAGTAGTTTCATGTAACACAAGGTGTTTTGATTAAAACTAGAGTAGTTTGATAGCCGAAGAAAACACTCGAATATATTCCAGTTTTAAAAAATGTGTCACATTTCGGCCAAATAGTTTTAAATATCTTTTTGTTTTTATTTAAGGTACGATTCAACTCACTGTGCATAAATCGTAAATTTCAAATCGTCATTTTCTTATTGTATATTGAGTCTGTGCATATTTAGTTCTGGAAATGCAACTACCAATTGCGAAATTCATTCATGGCTAGACTTGTGCTATCATTGAGAATGCATTCATTCATTCTATTTTTTTCATTCGTATTCTATTTTGCTATTTCAGTTCTCATGACATGAAGGTAAATGGTAATTAAAGATTCTCATTCAATATTTTACGAATGCAATGAACACTGCAAATCGAGAGATTGTACATAATTAATTTTGTGTAGGGAAATTTAATTCTACTTAATAACCTTAAAGTGATTTATTACCTTAACAAGTTCAGTGAAATTAACATATACAGTTTCGCTGTTTGTTTCCTGGTGAAATGTACACAGCGAGAAAAGAATCTCGGGGATTGCGGATCATAGATCACGTAAACTATAATCGCTGCTTTTTTTGTGGTACACTTTTAAGGGCTAAACTGTCCCTAGGATTTAATAAAATTTATATTAACTGAAACTTTGTGTTTTTAAGATTTGCAGAATAATAATTTGGACTTATTTTTATACAACATTATTATCAACATTCTTATTTTGTTCTCATTCAAATATACCGCTACTAGTTTTGTGGTACAATTTTTGGGTTTAAAATACCCAAAAGACTGTCACAAAATGTAAAAAGTGGAAATAAATGTCTTTCCAAGATTGCAGATTAATATATGTATTGCATCTAATTGATATGTCGCCCACTCACTTCAAAAGTGGCATAACTCAAAAGAGAGTAACAAAATGTAAAAAGTGGAAATAAGTGTCTTCCCAAGATTGCAGATTAATATATTACATCTAAATGATATGTCGCTCACTCACTTCAAGAGTTACATAACTCAAAATTGAAAAAAATTGCACTTTTCTGCCACAATTTGGTAATTATAAAAGTGGAGTTAAGTTAAATTCGAGGGACTACACCAGTTCGACCTAAAAGTGGCAAATATTATATAGTACGCCATTAGTTTAAGTTATTTTTATGTTACAATTTTGAGTTATGACACTCTCGAAGTTAATTAGCGATATATACTTTGTAGAGTCCCTGATTAATATTTTATGAAATTCGTCATTATTTTAATGGAGTTTAGTGTTGCGCTATTAGGTAAGAAAATTTTGAGTTATGACACTCTTGAAGTATGAATGAGCGATGTATACTTCATAGGGCCCCCGATCAATAGTATAAGCCGTATTATCCGAACTATATACATATCACTGGAAATCTTATTTTCCAAAGATGTGCAGAACCCCATTTTTCTTTACTTTTGGTATATTTTGTTACAAAAAAAGTTTTTTTAATTTCTTATGAAATATAAACAAGAGTCACACAGATAGGTATTATTATATTATATTTTTGTGGTACACTTTTCGGGTCGTTAGGGCCGCCTAATCCAAATAAAATTATTATCGGTGCAAAGCTTATTTTACAAAGATGTGCAGAATACCATTCTTATTTACTTTTGGTTAGTATTATTACAAAAAAAAATTGCTTTGATTTTTGATAAAATCTAAAGAAGAATCACACAAATGGGACCTATTATAATTTTCTAGTGCACTTCTAGGTTCGTTAGATCCACCTAATCCAAACTAAATTCTTCCAAGCATGTGCAGTATCTCATTTTTATTAACAATTTAGCTTTAATTTTTGACAAAATCTAAAGAAGATGAAAAGATCCTACTATATTTTTCTGGTACACTTTTAGGGTCTTTAGTGCCGGCTAATCCAAATAAAATATACATCAGTGAAAAGCTTGTATTCCAAAGATGTGCAGAATCTCATTTCTATTTACTCTCGTATTTTTTTTTATGAAAAAAGTTAACTTTGATTTTTGATGAAATCTAAAGAAAATTTACACAAATAGGTCCTGTTGTATTTTATGGTCGTTAGTGCCAGCCAATCCGAATAAAATGTATATCAATGGACAGCTTACTTCCCCAATGTTAAACAGAATCCCATTTTTATTTACTTTTTGTAAATTTTATTATGAAAAAGTTACCTTTAATTTTTGATAAAATACTCGTATAAAGAAGATATATGCCAAAATTCCTATTACATTTTTGTGGTACACTTTTAGGATCGTTAGTGCCGGCTAATCCGAATAAGATGTAGAGGGCTGAAAAGGCTTATTTTCCAAAGATGTGCAGAATCCCTTTTTATTTACTTTTGGAAAGTTTTATTATGAAAAAAGTTAGTTTTGACTTTTGATGAAATCTAAAATCACACAAGTAGGTCCATTATATTTTTGTGGTGCACTTTTAGGGTCATAAGTGCCGCCTAATAGTAATAAAGGGTATGTCAGTGGAAAGCCTTCTTTCCCAAGATGTGCGGAATCCCATTTTCATTTACTCTTTGTAAATTTTATTATGAAAAACTGTAGCTTTAATTTCTGATGAAATTGAAAGCATAGTCACATAAGTAGGTATTATTATATTTTTGTGGTACACTTTCAGGGCGTTAGTGCCGGCTAACATAAATAAAATTTATTTAAATATAATGCTTATTTTCCAAAAATGTGCAGAATTGCATTTTCATTCACTTTTTGTGAATTTTATTATGAAATACGTAACATTAATTTATGATGAAATGTAAAGAAGAATAACACAAGTAGATCCAATTATATTTTTGTGGTACACTTTTAGAGTCGTTAGTGCGGCCTAATAATAATAAAGGGTATATCAGTGGAAAGCTTTTTTTCCCAAGATATGCAGAAAAATTTTTTTGTAAGTTTTATTGTGAAAAACTAAGATTTGATTTTTAATTAAATATAAAGACTAAGCTCACAAATAAGTACCATTATTTTTTTGTGGTACACTTACACGATCGTTAGTGCGCCCAATCCGAATAAAGTGTATATCAATGGAAAGATAATTTTACAGAGATGTGAAGAATCCCATTTTTATTTATTTTTTGTAAGTTTTATCATGAAAAGAGTTAGCTTTGACTATTGATGAAATCTTAAGTAAAATTACACAAATAAGGTCCTATTATATTTTTGTGGTACACTTTTTGGGCCGTTGACATACATTCCAGGTCTTTTCCAGAGATATGCAGAATTCCATTTTTATTTAAAGTACTTGTGGTTAGATTTATTATGAAAAAGTACGCTTTGATTTTTTATGAAATGTAAAGAAGCAGGACACAAGTAGATTTTTGTGGTACACCTATACGGTCGTTAGGGCCGACTACTCCGAATAAAAGGTATATCAGTGGAAAGCTTATATTCCAAATATGTGCACAATCCCATTTTTATTTACTTTTGATAAGATTTAAAACAAAAAAAGTTAGCGTTGATTTTTAATGAAATCCCAAAATTAGCACACAAATGGGTCCTATTATATTTTTGTGGTACATTTTTAGGGTTGTTAGTGCCGATTAATCCCAATAAAATGTATATCGGTTGAAAGTTTATTTTAAAAAGATGTGCAAAATTTCATTTTTATTTATTTTTTGTAAATTTTATTATGAAAAAATTAGGTCGTATTATATTTTGTGGTACACTTTCAGAATTGTTAGTGCTGCCTTAAAAGAAAAAAAGGTACATCAATTAAAAGCTTATTTTCCAAAGATGTGCAGAAATTGGTTAAGATTTTTATTTTTTTTTTTTGGTAAATTTTATTATGAAAAATGTTAGCTTTGATTGAAATCTAAAGAAGGAGCTCACAAATAGGTTCTATTATATTTTTGTGGCACACTTTTAGGTTCGTTAGGGCCGGCTAATCTGAATAAAATGTACATCAATGGAAAGCTTATTTCCCAAAGATGTGCAGAATACCATTTTTATTTACGTTTTAGCTTCAATACATAGTTTAGATTTCATCAAAAAAAGAATCACATAAGTTTTGTGGTACACTTTTAGGGTCTTTACTGCCTCCTAATTCGAATAAAATATATATCAGTCAAAAGCTTATTTTACAAAGATGTGCAGAATCCCATTTTTATTTATTTATTGAAAATTTTATTATGGAAAAAATTTAGCTTTAATTTTTGATGAAATCTAAAGAAGAATCACTCACGACCTTCTTGTGATACACATTTATGGTCGTCAATGCCGCCTAATGCGAATTAAATGTATATCAATGGAATCTTCTTATTCCAAATATTTGCAAAATGCGGTTTTCATTTACTTCTTGTTCAGTTTATTATGAAAATAGGTAAATATGATTTTTGATGAAATCTAGAGAAGAAACACTCAAATAGGTCCTATTATATTTTTGTGGTACACTTTCAGACTCAATTTTTGCTAACTAATCCAAACTAAATGTATGTCAATGGGAAGCCCTCCTTCCAAGGATGTGCAGATGCTCATTTTTTTATAAAAAAATGTTTTAATTTTTTATAAAAAATATGGTTTTTAATTTTTTATAAAAAAAATTGTTTTAATTTTTTATGAAATGTAAAGAAGAATCACACAATCAGGCCATACCACTTTTTTTGTGGTACATTCTCAGGGTCGTTGGTGTGGTCCAATTCAAATAATGTGTAAAATTCCATTCGATAAGTTTTATTGTGAGCACTTTAGCATTAATTTTTGACAAAATCTATAGAAGATGTACACAAAAAGATCCTACTATATTTTTGTGGTACACTTTTAGGGTCTTTAGTGCCGGCTAATCCAAATAAAATATACATCAGTGGAAAGCTTAGTTTCCAGAGATGTGCAGAATCCCTTATTTATGGACAATCTATCTTCAATTATTGAAGAAATGTAAAGAAGAATCACACAAGTATGTAGGTCATATAATATTTTGGTGGTACACTTTTAGTATCGTTATTACTAGCTGCTAATACGAATAAAATCTATATCAATGGAAAGCTTATTTTCCAAATATGTGCAAAATCCCATTTTTATTAACTTTTGGTTAGTTTTTATTTACGAAAGAAGTTGGCTTTACTTTTGGATTAAATCGAAAAAATAAGCACACCTATATTTCTCTTCGCATACATATGCGCGTCTATTTTTGTATGAGTTCTGCGCTTTCAACTATGAGTTGCCATGATTCTATGAATATAAAGACATCATTGTTCTCTAAAATTTTGTTCCGAGCGAAACATTTTTGAGTCAAAATTAGTTTGAAGGAATATTTTAAAATGATCAAAATATTTATCTCCTACTCCATCTTCCTTTTTTCACAAATTTTATCATTGAAAACAGAGCTTCTTACGAGTAATAAAAAAAACAGTTAATATTACAAAATGTACATCACGAGAAATTATTTAAATTAATTCCGATTTAGATGTGATAACCGATATTTTCGTCTACCCTTTTTTTGTTGTAAACAGAACCATCATTTCCATTTCTTTGACTATCAATTAATTGGTAGAAAACTGAAATGGTGGTAGAGTAGCAGAGTAGTTTGATACCACTCGAAGTGGTTTGATTCAAATAAGAGTAGTTTGATACTAAGCAAAGCGGATTGGTTCAGAGAGTAGTTTGATACTAATCAAAGCGGCTTGGTTCATACAAGAGTAGTTTGATACCACTCAAAGTTGTTTTATTCAAGTTAGAGTACTTTGATACCACATGAAGAGGTTTAGAGTAGTTTGATATCCCTTAAAATTGTTTGATTTGACAAAATCTTTACTTCAATTCTTATGACTATTAATTAATTGGTAGAACAGTAAAAGTTATTGTAATAATGAAAGAAGTATGACAACACACAACAATAGTTTTATACAATTCCAAGTGGATTGATTCAAACAAGAGTAGTTTGATTCTAGCTAGAGTAGTTTGATGCCACTTGAAATGGTTTAATACCACATAAAGTGATTTAGAGAAGTATGATAGTGGTTTGATTTGACAAAACCATCATTTCGGTTGTTATGATCATCAATTTATCGTTGGGATGGTAAAATTGTTGAAGTAATCAGAATAGTTTGATAAGACTCAGTGGTTTTGATTTAAGCTAGAGTAGATTGATAGCACTGAATGTGATTATTAAAACCAATGTGGTAAAATAGTTGTAGTAATCAGAGTAACTTGGTATCACTCACATCGTTTTGCTTCAAACTAGAGTAGTTTGTATTTTGATACAACTCAAAATGGTTTGATTCCAAATAGAGTGGTTTGATACCATTCAAAGTGGTTTGATTCAAGATAGAGTAGTTTGACACCGATCAGAGTAGTTTGTTTGGTATTAATCGCATAATCAGAGTAGTTTGGAATCACTCACATCATTTTGCTTCAAACTAGAGTAGTTTGTAGTTTTGATACAAGTGGTTTAATCAATCTAGAGTGGTTTGATTCAATCTAGAGTGGTGGTTTGCTACCATTCAAAGTGGTTTGATTGAAACTAGAGTAGTTTGATACCACTCAAAGTAGTCTGATTCAAACGAAAGTAGTTCGGTAGCACTCAAAATGGTTTGATTCGACAAAAGTCGTTAATACAAGCGCTTCGATTCAAAATAGAGTGATTTGATTCATTCTAGAGAGGTGGTTTGATACCATTCAAAGTGGTTTGATTGAACCTAGAGTAGTTTGATGTCATTCAAAGTAGTCCGTTTCAAACGAAAGTAGTTCGTTACTACTCAAAATGGTTTGATTCGCAAAAAATCCTTAACAAAATCCTCATTTCAATTGCTGAAATGCTTGCAGTAATCATTTTAATTTTGCTACAAATCAATTATCGGCCACAACTGCAAACTTGGCAGCAGTGACAACTGCAATCATATTTTTCTGAATGTTTAATTAAAATAAATGACAGCTTTTGAAAGACTGCACTTACCTTTTGCCATTGCGTCGCCTCCGTTTGGTGGCATAAACGGTGCCGAGTTGGCTCATCGCTAAGGCGGAGTTCGTTATGGTCGCCGTTTTGAAGGATTCTGTGGAACACTGTGCAGAAGCAAAATGAAGACGAAGCGGAAGGCTTCAGTGGCGTTAGCAACCAGCAACTGCAGCGACAGCAACTTCCAACACCAGCACCAGCTCCAGCAATTGTGCCACAACACCCAAACACTTAAGGACCTAAGGTTTGGGCTGCTGCTGCTGATGTTGTTGTTGTCTTTTAGAGAAATGTTCTTTGTTTGGGTGTTCTCTCCAAATGTATTCCCCAACGATTCTGTTTAAAAATGTTTTTTTTTCTGCCTTTATTTGTTTTTGTTTTTTAAGGCGTGAGATTTAGTTTTTTTTCACTTGATTTTTTGCGATTATTTTTATTTTTGTGTGATTGTGTATTCTTTTTTGTGATTTGCAGAAGAAGAAACTGGAAGTTGGAGTTTTTATCTGTTTGTGTTTTTTTTTCTTTCGTTTTGTTTTTGTTTTTTTGTGGAGGGTTTGTTATCTTAAAATTTATGTTATTTTTAACACGATTGTCATTAGTTAAGAGATTTTTTAATTAATTAAATGAAAAAAAGTGCAGAGATTTTTAGCTTTCGCTTCAAGTGATTCTTTTTTGGGGTTTTTAATTATTGCACATTTCTACGGAGATATTTGTTGTGGGGGTTTTTGTGTTTTTATTTTTTCTTCTTCTCTCCTCTTTTCTCTTCTCTTCTCTTAGTTTAGAGATTTGATAAGGATCTGTAAAAGAAATAGTTACGAATTATTTTTTTTTGATGGGTGGGGGATGGCTTTGGCACTCATAGAAAAATGTTATGGACTTTTTTTTATTTAGTAATTAAAATTTTTTATTTAATAATTTATTTTTTTTAATAACAAATTTTCGGTATTGAATTTAATGGCTTTTGCGTATTGCTTTAAATGAACCCTGTATTTTGGGAGATAATTAAAAATTGATCGGAATTTAGTTTTATTTATGAAACTTAAAGATTTATACTCAGAAATACGAATTTGTTGCATATAATTGAGAGGAAATAAAATTATATTTATATGAAAATAAGTATGAGAAAAAGTTTTATTAAAATAGAATTCGCATAACTCTACCATAATTCCAAAGTATGCTTAGTCTTGGATGACAAGGCTTGGCATGATTTTTTAAATTCTAAATATTCCAAAATTATTCTCAGTCAAATCTCCGCATTTTTTTGTCAACCCAATCAAATGATTTACGCAAAACAATAAAGGTAATCGGATTTGCATTGTTCCATACAAATTTAAAAATTTCATAAAACTTTCAACGCCTCTCTTGAAAAACTACCTGTTCGGTTTAGGATCCTTTGAAATAAAGGTATTAATATGTTAGACAATATTTTTTCGAAACCATTATATACTTGACTGCAAATAAACTATTTTGGTATATTTATTTAAATGTTTATACGTTAATTTTATCAATTTAATTTTTTTTATTTTTTTCAGATCGCCGAAGATATTCAGAAACTAACTTCATTCAGAAACTAACCTGGAGTCTCAAAAAAATATTAGTAAATTAATTTATTTTGTTGTTTTATTTAAATTATTATAAATTTAAATTGCATTTAATAACTTTAAAGCATGTACTGGTATTAAAGTTAAAAGCTGTTTACTTTTGGTACAAAATGGTCAATTTGTGTGAGAGGTACCAAAAAGAGCGTCCCAATACGGTCACTTTTCTCTGGACTCCAGGTACTATAAAAGCATTATACAATTATAGGACAATTTTGAACGGTAAGTAAGTTATCTTGAATTATACAGTGCGACAGACCAAAAGCCAAAAACCGCGATACTATTTTTTTTGTGGGTCTTGGCGAGTAAAACAACCTTTGTTCTACGAAATTTGCCGGACACCAACAAAATCCAGATTTACGGGTAAAAAAACGTCTTTCTTTCCTTTTTCACTTGAAAGCTTATAACTTTGTTAATTATTAACCGATTTCCTGTCTCTCAAATGCAAACGGATTTTAAAGAAAATGGTTGAATTTTTTTTCCTTATAAAATAAACGTTTAAACGTAAATAAACGTGTAAACGTTTATGTTAGAAAATACTCTCGTAGACGGACAAAATATGCCAAAACTGGAAAATTTCTGTATCGAAAGTGTTATTTCCTTTGAAAGGCATCATAATTTGACCAGGGAAATTTGTCAGGTTTTTTAAGATTGATAATGGACCATATCGCTTCAAGTATTTGTACAGTTCCAATACACCACTTTCCAAAAATAGGACCCTTAGGTCCCATGAAACTAAAAAATAGTAAAATTAATTTTATGTCTTTATTTCTAGTTTACACGCGCTGAAAAAAATCACTTCTGTAGTATATTGTCCCAAACATATTCTGCTTGAAATATACAAATGTTTAGGGGGCACTCTAAATATATTATAGTTGTCACACACAAAAATTATATATTTGGGAAGATTTTGTTCTAAACAAATCTGTAATATTTTTTATTTGGGACTATTATTTAGGAAACAAATATTTAATTGCATTTAAGTATTCAGAAAATATATCTATACCTCTCAAACAAAACTTGATGAAAGAAGGTTGACCTGTCGTTGAATATTCGAGCTCAATTAATAAAATAATCAAAATTTTAGCAAATAAAAAAAGGTCGAATAAAAACAAAAACAAGTAAAAAAGTTCAGTCTGGTAAACCGATTAATGAATCCCCTCACCTTGAGTCTCAAAAAAATATTAGTAAATTAATTTATTTTGTTGTTTTATTTAAATTATTATAAATTTAAATTGCATTTAATAACTTTAAAGCATGTACTGGTATTAAAGTTAAAAGCTGTTTACTTTTGGTACAAAATGGTCAATTTGTGTGAGAGGTACCAAAAGGAGCGTCCCAATAACTGTCACTTTTCTCTGGACTCTAGGTACTATAAAAGCATTACACTGTACACAATTTCAAGTATTTGTATGCACTGGTATTAAAGTTATAAGCTGGTAACTTTTGGTACAAAATGGTCCATTTGTGTGGGAGGTACACGGAGGAAAAAAACGGCCTCTGTAACATATTTCCCCAAACATATTTTGCAGGCAACATATATATGTTTGGAGCAGCTCCCAAACATATTATGTTTGGGGTAGCGGTAATGTTCAAACATTTATATGATTGTATGTAATCATATATATGCTTATGTCCAAACATTTATATGATTGTGTGTAATCATATATATGCTTATGTCCAAACATTTAATCATGTATAATCATGTATATGATTGTATATTGTTGTTTTTTATCAAAAGTCTGAACCCTTTGTGACGCACCTATAATATATTTATAAAATTCTAGTCTAATGTTCCATTAATTATCCATTATTCGGACTGCGGACTATGCCACTTTTCTTTCAACTTGGTTGGTAGCTCCGTTGATCCACCCCATTGACTGAAAAACGTCAACACCTTATACCACTGGCTATATAGAGTCAACGAGAATTATATGCACAGCGTGTATTTTAATTTACTTTCATGTTACACCCGAAACAAGAAAGTTTAAGCATAGCCATATATTCATTCTGACTGGCTGTGGCTGTCAATGGTTGTATGTGGGTGCGTGCGTTTGTTCGCTGTGATGGCTTAGCACAGTGGTGATGGTGGATGCTCTATGAGTCACATAATTGGGCTCTCAGAGAGTAATACTCTCTAAAAATCTAAAAAATATGCTCTAATATATTATTTTGCCAAAAATATGTTAGGACACAATCATATCGTTTTATAATATGCTAGAATTTTGCCCCGAACATATTATGATTGTGTGCAAACATAATATGTTTACCCACAAGCATCATATGTATGCTTGTGGGTGCCCATGCTTGTATTGTGCCCGTCCCAAACATATTTATGATTGCATCCAAACATATTTTTAACATATTTTTTTCTCCGTGTACCAAAAGGTACAATTACGGACACTTTTCTGTAGACTCTAGGTACTATAAAAGCATTGCACTGTACGAAATTTCAAGTATTTGTATGCACTGGTATTAAAGTTATAAGCTGGTAACTTTTGGTACAAAATTGTCCATTTGTGTGGGAGGTCCATTGTGTGGGAGGAGCCTGCCAATAATTCCCATTTCCCATTCACTGTATTGTAGGTACTATTAAACCATTACACTGTACACAATTTCAAGTCTTTGTATGTACTGGTAATAAAGTCATAAGATATTAACTTTTGGGTCAAAATGGTCCATTTTTCTCGTGGTAATAGTGACTAATAAACTAATACTATGTGTAGAATTTCAGAGGATTCAAATAAACAGGATAGAAGTTATTAAATAATCAATATTTCACTACAAGTTAACCCTTTGTGGGGGAGGAACTAGAAGGAGTGGACCAATATGGCCCATCTTTGAACTTAGCCGGAGATAGAAAAAAATATTACCGTATACCAACTTTGAAGTCAATCGGTTACTCCTTTCGAGAGTTAACGTGCGCACCAGCCAGCAGACAGACAGACGGACGGACGGACATTGCTCATTCGGCCTAAAATGGACCAAAACGGATATCCGCCGAACATACTTAGGGTCTTAGATCATTCCTTCGATGTGTTACACTTTTGGTTCGTAGCAAATGATATATACCCTCCTCTCAAAGGTGAGGGGATAATTATATCTAAATCAATACATTAATTTTAAGACAAGTTTTATGTTTTTAAGTAATCTAACGGTAATTTTTTAATGTTCGAAAAATTCCTTTATAATTGAAATTGGAATAAATAGATATAAAAATTTAATACTTTAAAACATTATTGCTGTTTATGCCATTTTTAATTTTAAGGTATAACTCGAAGTCGCATTTCGGGTATAAATAAACTAATTATACCAAATATAAACGCAATTCGTTGATGGCCCCTATTTGTATGATAGGGGCTATATCAAAACATGGACCTATGACTACCGTTGTTCGTGTGAACAATTCCGGGAATAAATATACCTCAGTTACCAATTTTCAGCCCAATCAGTTAACATTTGTCGTCTATGTGACGTTAAGAAGTCAAATCGGGGAGATGATATAAATGGGGGGCTATATCAAAAAATGGACGGATATAGCCCATTTTCAATCCCAAGTTACCTGCAGCTATAAGAAGAGTCTATACCAAATTTCAGTTATCTAGCTCAATTATTGTAGATTGTATCGTGATTACATATATATATATATATATATATATATGCGTTTCAAATAAATTTTATTGATTTTCGAAAAAAAAATGGTTTGCTCAAAAATGTATAATATTTAAAAATTTGTGTTCCAAATATATTTTTTATTTCTATTTGAACATTAAAAACTTCTAACAAATTAACTTTGAATTGCTGAAAAACTTAACACAATTAAGGCAAGGCTGTGGAGTCGGAGTCGAGGATTTTTGCCCGGAGTCGAAAAATTATGGTCGACTCCGAGATGGATTGTGCAAAATGTACCATTTATGCGATAGAATTTTTGGGAAAACAGTTCTGGTACAAAAGAAGGATAGAACATTTGAAGCTTTTAACCAAATATTTTTGTATGTCCAAAATATCTATAAAGTCAACCAAATTATCGACTCTTTATGTAGATAGTTTTAGGAAAGTTATGTTTATATATGTAATCAATTTAGCAAGATGAATATGCTGCTAACAAAATAAGAATTTTGCAAGACTATACGCTATTCCTAAGCGAGTAAAAAACCAGTAAGAAAATACCAATGACTGGCGAAGCCAACTATATGATATCATAAACCACCTTGTTAGAGCAGAATAAGCTCAGATATAGCAAATATAAATATGAAATATAAATAATAATTATAAAACTAAATCTAAACTGAATTTGTTCAAATTCGACAATATGCGTTCCTGCATAAATAAACTCTACCCTACTAAATTTCAAAATGATTGAATGTGGAATACAGCTCCCATAGCGCTACAAGGCCAAATCTAAAGAAACTTTTATATCTGGGGGCAATATCGATCTGAACCCATTTTGACAAATTGCAATAGGTTTCCTCCCTGTTGTGAAAGAGTTCTCAGTGCCAAATCGGAGTGAAATTTTGACCTAAACTCAACGAACAACTTAAGATGGACAGACAGACGGACTGCTAGTGATTCTGAGTCGCAGAGAATATTTAAAGGTGTGTCTATCTGTAGTATTTTTTACAAATCAAAATAGTGTTGTGTTGAGAGTACAATAACTAACGAAGAAGCTGGATGCCTGAAGCGAACATAATTTGCAAAATTGCGGTATACGGGTAATAAAACAGAGGCAGTGATTGTAGGAAATTTTATCATGATTTCATTTTGAAAGAATTGTCATATTATTTGCAAGTCAGGCGTCGATAAATAAATACTAATTTAATTAATACCTACTGTTTTGTGTTTTTATAACAAAGCTTTATCTTATTTTCAATAAAATTAATTTATGTTTTAGTAGAAATATAATTTCAGAATTTTATGTTATTCAACTGCCGGAGTCGGAGTCGAACCGACTGAAAATAATATGTGTTTTGATTTGGAAATAATAGTCCCAAATAAAAGCTTATTGGGATGGAAACAAAGATTTGTTTAGAACAACATCTTCCCAAATATAAAATATTTTGTGTATATCAAATATTTTATCTTTTTCTGAGTCCGTCTGCCCGTCCGTCTGTAGATGTATCGTAATCAAAGTGCAGGTCGTATTTGTGGTCCGATCGTGATGAAATTTAGCACAGTGCTCTTTTCCTTGGACCAAGGATGATCCCTATTGAAAGTGATTTAGATATAGGCCCCATATATGTTTGCCTCCGATTTGGCATCCAAGCGTTATAGAAATAGTAATTTACATCTGATCATTACCAATTATGACATAAAGGAGTTCACTGCACGGGGAAAATCCACGTATTTCATATGTTTGAGTTGAAAGAAAATATATTTCGAACCAAAATGTTAGAATATTACATATTTTTGAACAAATAAATTTTATTTGAAAACCAATAAATTTAGTTTTGGAATGCGTATATTAATATATTAGAACAAAATATATATGTACATATGTCCGAACTGATTTTCACAAAATGCTTTTATTTCTAAAAAATTTAACTTGAATTTCTGAAAAACTGATAACTTGCGTTTAAATTAAGGAATCTATACCTTGCCAACATACTTAAAAAAATTGATCTTTCTTTCGGAAATATTAGATTCAAATAAAAAAAATATAAGGATTTAAACATATTTTAGTTCAGAACAACATCCTTGGAGTAGGTACACCCAAAGATAATACTCGTTTCTGCGAATCGAAGTATTAGACAACTACAATTCTCGTTCAAGACGACTGAATTCTTTTTTTTTTGGTCAGAACAAACAATTGTTTAAGCCAAATAACTTTCTGTCACAACAAACGAAATTTCAGTTCCGGCAAACGAGATTTGTAGTTGTCTAAAATTTCGTTTTGCAGAAACGAATTCCTTTCTTGCGTGTATGTTTCAAGAAGAATATATTTGGGACAATATACTATAGAACTGATTTTTTTTTCAGCGCGTTGTTCCAGAATGAACACTGTCGAATCTGAAAGAAATCGGTGGAGATTTAGATATAGCTCCCATTACAACGTGTCAGAGAAGCTTTTTTAGATATTCTATATAGGAGGATACAGCTTTAGGGAGGCTATATGCATTCCTTTCGATTGGGCATTAACGTATTAAACTTATATTTCACATCCGATCATTATAAACTTTGACAGAGAGGAGTTTCTTGACACAGAAATTTCCAAATTTTTTGGAAATTTTTATATCTACATATCGCTCACTCACTTCAAGAGCGACATAACTCAAAATTTAGAATTTGTGAGGTTGCCTTACAGAAATGCGAATTTTGCAAATATCCATATATTTATCTCAGCGAAATTTCTGCAAATTTCACATCACGGAGCAAAATCGCCATTGTTCATATGTTTGAATTCAAAAACTATTTGGATCTAAAATGTTTAAATCTTTATATATAAAATCCTTTATACGTTTGTTAAGCTAAGTATACACGATTGCCAGATCGGACAACGTTACCAAAGAGCTGTTAAAGAGCTGCAAATGTACGGAAAATGACAGATTGTTACACGGGGCAAAATCGACTTTTTTGATATGTATGAATAGAAAGAAAATATATTTGGAACACAAATTTGTAAATATTATATATTTGTGAGCAAATAAATTATATTTGAAAATCAATAAAATATATTTGGAACTCGTATATTAATATTTGCAAACTAAATTTCTCAAATAAAATATGTATTTGAATACAAATAAAATGATTGTTTAGGAATTTCTCCAAATATATTTTATTTAAAAAATATTTTCGATAAAATTTAAAAAAATTTTCGAATTTCAATTTTATTTTTTTTTTTGGGTTTTTTGGTTTGAACCTCCTAGTTATGATACCAAATGCAGCAATAACTTATGTTTTAAATCAATCATTTAAAATTTCTGAGTATTCCAAGCCATCATTGGTTGTCAGTCCTCCAAGTATATATTTCGATCCAAGATTATATGATTTCAATTATTATTATTTATTATATTTAAGACTTTAAATTTTTTAAAAAATTAACTTTGAATTACTGAAAAATTTAACACAATTTAGGTATTTTCTGATTTCAAGATTGCCAATAAAAATATTTTATAGACAGACTTCGCACATCTAATAATCTGCAAATTATCTCGCAATGACTTTTCTACTAACGTTGCAAGTCAAAAATTTTATGTTCACACGGTTGTAAATTCACAGTGTTGCATTTTTCGCCATTTTTCTGGCAATATTGTCCGATCTGCAAATCGTGTGTACTTAGGTTTAGTAAAGCATGATCTCCAAAACCATAAAAGCAAATGAGCTTAAAATTTAACAATATATATTCAGTTTGGGGTCATTTGTGTTTTAGAATTATTTTCACCGCCATAAATTGCGGAGTGGTCACGTTATTAGCAAAATTCGCATTTCCAGAGCGATTTGATTAAAATTTAAAATGTATGTGTAGTTTGTCTTGATAATATTAATTAGAACAAAATATATTTGTGAACTGAATCTCACAAAAATACATGTTTACAAACAAACAAAGATGTTGTTTAAGAATCAACTTTCAACTTTCTTTTTGACAGCTCAGTCATTTTCATGTCTTCATCTTTAAATATTCTTCAAACATTGAATTATATAGACCGTTTTACCGATTCAAATAAAGATTTCACACATTTCTCTAAATTTTATATGTTTTTATTGAAATCAAATCCGAAAGCTCTTTAAAATCGCTCGATATATTATAGTTAAAAGAAATTAAAACTTTTCTGACTTTGTTGATTTTTAATTTTTCCTATATTTCGTGTTACTTTTTAATTAAAAATTTCGTAGGCATTTTATTTTGTTTTACAACACTATTTTTTTATTTATAAATATTCGAATTGTCAATCCAGCAATTTGTCGTTAACCAAGATTGTACGATTTCAATTTTTATATAATTCTAATTTTTTTTAAATAATCAAACGTTGATTTTCTAAGGAAAAAACTGAAAGCTTTTCTTTTAGTTAAGGCATCATCAAATACAAAAATAAAATTTATCTTTGTGTCCGAAATATTATTTCCAAATAAAAAATATTAGGATAGACACATAGTTATGTGTTATGTTTTTCTTCAAAAAACATAATATTTGTGCGTAGCAAATATTAAATATTTGTACTGTACCCTAAAAATATGTATGTTTCAAACAGAATATGTTTCGAACAATATACTACAGAAGTAATTCAAAGTTAATTATTTTAAATCGTAGAAATTTTTTGATGAATTTCCAAAAAATTATGCCTTGGAATATTTAGAAATTAAAAATCGGTTCTTTAAACAAAAGAAAATGCTCAATATGACATTTTTAATTGTAAGATATAATTCGAAATCCAAAAAAGATAAATTAAAAATGAAAATCGAAAAATCTGAATATTTTTGGAGAAATTCCTAAATAAAAATTTTATTTGTATTTAAATAAAAATTTCATTTCAGAAAATTATTCCCAAATATATCTTAATGCACGCAAAGAAAGGAATTCGTTTCTGCGAAACGAAATTGTAGACGACTACACTTCTCGTTTGCTGGAACTGAAATTTCGTTTATTGTGACAGAAACTTATTTTGCATAAACAATTGTTTGTTCTGACCAAAAGAAGTTTCAGTCGTCGTAAACGAGAATTGCAGTCGCCTAATATGTATTTCGTTTCGCAGAAACGAATTTTTTCTTTGCGTGTGTTATATTTTAACATATGAACTCCAAATAAAGTTTCTTGATTTTCAAATAAAATTTTTTTGTTCATAAATATATAATATTTAATAATTTCTGTTCCAAATGTATTTTCTTTGACTTCAAACATATCAAAAAAGACGATTTTCCCCGTGTATGCAGAAAAATGATTTTAAACAACTACACTCTACCAAAACTTATGAGTTTTGAGGGTTTTCCTAATTTTTAAATAGTTTTTTTTTTGATAATTAAAATTCACATCCCACATTTAATCGAAAAAATTTCTTTGTACTACGATATGTAAACATTATATTCTTATTTTAATAATAATTGAAATTAAAACCATGAGTGTAAATCCATAACAATTTTTCGTTGAGTGTATCGTGAATAAAATATTCGCCGTCGGTAAAATAAACTTTAAATGGAAAATTGTTTTCAATTAATTTAATCTAGAGATTATATGCTGTTTTTTTATTTGAACATTAATAATTTTTATTGTTTTTTTCGACTTTTTTCATTAGGATTTTTATTATTTTTTTCTCAAATAATTTTAGAAAACCGAATAGATATATTTAAAAACCAAAAAAGTCTAATATTTTTTGTTTATTAGAAACAGTTTGTGGTAATTTGCAATTTTTAAAATTATTTATTTTTAGTTTTTCTTTGTTGTGATAAAATTTTAAAAAAAGCATTTTTAATATTCATTGGTTTATTTTCATTTGTAGAGCAATTACTTCATTTCACACTTATTTGTTGACACTGTTATTGATTATTTTTTAATTTAATTTTTTTAATTTTAGCAGTATATTTTTTGACAATAACATTGTTTTTGTATTTTTTTTATTAATTTTTTCGAGCTAAGAAAATATATTGATTGCGTGCAATTTAATGGAAGGTGGGGTTTTCGATGTCCACCTTGTTTTTTCTTGAGGAGGTTGTTGTCAGTTACCATACGTTATAATAATGTTGTTTTTTTTGCACAAAAGAATTTTATTTATTTATTGAAATGTAGACAAAATTAACACTGTGTGCATGTACAACACTATGACACGCACCTTTTTCTTAGCAAATATATGTAAGTACAATATTTACTCGTATCGTATGTAAGTAGGTATTTTTATTGGTTCGGCTCGTCCGACTCAAAGTGATTTTTTTTTGTTTCTTTTGCTTTAGGAAACGGAAGTTCGAAACGTTTTAATTCCTCCGTTCGGATTGTTTTCGTTTGCGAAACCGTGAAACCATTTGTTTTAAGTGTAAAACCTTTTTCCGACGGCTGTTTTAAATGTTTTTTTTTTCAATTTTTGTTTTGTTTTATTTAAGATTTTCCGATTATATTTAACTTATGTTTCCTTTCGATTTGCATAATTTCGAATTATTTGCGTTTTCATTCACATGTTGTATTCGATTTTAGGGTTTTGGTGTTTTTGCCGACAAATATTTTATTTTTGTTTAATTTTTTCTTTTTTCAAAATTACACACACTCACACGCGCACCGTTCTGAATTTTTTTGTAATTGTAAAAGAATGTGAATGAATGAATGGAGCGGATGGACGACGACGACAACGACGGTTGGATGATATTGCGGTTTTGTATGTAATAAGTGTAGGTATATCATCAAAAAGGGAAACAGAGAACTAAACAACAACTAAACACGCGTTAGTTATTATTTCACTAAACACGCGATCTCTTTGAGAATCCAACAAGAACTGAAGTTGGGAAAAACCAGTCCTGCTTGTTGGCCAAAAGCCACAAACCACTCACAAATGCCCCGGCAAACAACAACAATGCCTCGCCGCACCAACACCAGCACCAGCAGCAATAACGACAGCGCCAACAACCAGCCCGAAAAAGCAAGACTTGAAATAGCACTCAAAGTAACGGCTGAACGACGGCTAAGGCTTCTGCTTCTCCTCCACCCAAAAAAAAACAACAAAAACACCTTAACGAGGTTCTAATGTGAGTGAATGCCGCCGACCGAACGAACACCGCAGTGCAACAACAAACCACTCGCACACTCACTCAGTCGCCAAGTAGAGTCCTGGTTACAACTCAAACTTCCAGTAACATGAGTCGTAGACTCTCTCTCTTTCGATATTGCCTGAAAATGAAACTGGTATTAACTAAACTCCCCCTCAACACTAACAAAGCCTTGAGAGGGAAAGAGCTAACAACAGTAGATGTTGATATAAGTATCTCTTTCATTCAGTTACTTTTAAAGTTCCAATTCCACTTTGTTTCCCAACACTGCAATTAATTCTTCTCTCCGATTGGGGAACAAAACGAAAGAGAGACTTAACTGTTCTCTCCACACCACCAAATAACCATAAAGCCATGAGCGTAAGAGGAGGTGCCAATTTCTTAGGTGTAAACAAAAACAATGCAACAACACATTGTTGTTGCTTAGTATGTTTCATACAGCTTGAACAACTGATAGAGAAGACAGTGTTGCCAAGACTCGGAAATTGAAAAAATGGGATATTATTGAACATAATATCCGGAAAATAAAATGTTGATAATCATCGCATTTTATTGTGAATAATTATAAAAAAGTGAACGCAATATGTCTAAATTTTTATCTCAGTTGTTTTCATGAGGAAATTGGACTGAAACCTGAAAAATGGTATTTTTTAATTTTATGCTACTTTTAAAGACATTTTTATATTTAATTATTTTACATGCAAAACATTTGTTATGTTTGCACTTGTTCTACAAAATCTCTCTATTACAATCAATTAAGAAGAGAAAAATGCAAAGAGACCAAAAAGAAGTTCGATTAACGATTTTTTAACGGTTCAAGCAGATGGAAAAATCGTACGTTCGCGACCGGTACTTAAATGACCAACAAAATGCGGGACATATTTTGGTTTTCTATATTTGTTTTTACATCATAAGCATACGAACGTACGTTCGCGACCCGAGGAAATGCCCATATGCGAAAAATAACATATGGGGAAAATAACATATTAATAAAAAAATTAAGAACTAATTTGCAGTTAGTTCTTAATTTTTTTTTTTTAACTTATTTCAAATTTGCTTGTAATAGTTAAAGGTCATAGCTTCAAAGAAAAGAAAATCTTCTTTATATATAAAATCCTTTGTACGTTTTGTTAGTAACGCATGATCTCCGAAACCATAAAAGCGAATGGGCTGAAAATCGAGCAATTCAGTTTGGAGTCATTTGTGTTTTAGAATTAATTTCACCGCGATAAATTGCGGAGTGGTCAAGTTATTTGCAAAATTCGATGTATAAGATGTATGTGTGGTTTGTCTTGATAATAGTTTGTATGTATGATTCTAACCGGTAGATGGCCCTGTAGTGGACATATGGTCAATATAAATTTTTTTGATGATTTTTTCCTGAATCTCGTGATGTATGCTTTTTTTGAAAGAAATATCAAAAATCAACCAAAACAGGACGGGCAGGACAACGTCTGCTGGGGTCAGCTAGTAGTTTATAAAATGAAAAAAACCGCTTCAGTAATATATTTCCCCGAAATATAAGTTTTTGGAAAATAAGTCGGAAAAAATCTTCTAACTTGTTTATGTTTTTTCCCGTTTCCTCTTTGAAAAAAAAAGATAATATTTATAAAAGAGAGATTCAAACAGATTTAGTCCGAATGCAAATATAATATTTTTGCACAAACAAATATTTTTTACATTTTGCTCCCAAACCTATTTGTGTTAATATATTTTCTCCGTCAAATTTTCTTAACGAATTGTTAAAATTCATTGGGGTATTTATACACGCTGAAAAAAATCGCTTCTGTAGTATATTGTCCCAAACATATTCGGCTTGAAACGTATATATGGTTATGGTACACTCTAAATAGGCATGTTTTCGTTACAAGCTAGCAATTTTAGTTTAGCACTTTGCAACGAAAACAACTGACTTCCACTAACTGGCACATAAGCAATAAGTGGTGGATTTTCACTATCCGGTAGCAATGCCGTCATGAGTTGCGAATAAAGAACAGTGCGAAATAGATACAAAATTCGTGAAAAGTATTTATAAAACATATATTTACTATTCTTTGTTAAATTGTTTACACTCTTATTGCAAATATTAAAATAATTTCCCATTTTTGTTCTTCTTTTTCCCGTTAATTCACAATAATTGGTAACAATCTCTCCAAAAATAGGATGCCATATTGGTAAATATAGGGTGCCCAATCTGGCAACATCATACTCGATTAAGACATGAACACAAGCACCAAACTTCATCGGGAACTAATAGTGCTTAAAAGTGCTTAGCTCCCCATACAAATTAAGCACTTATGGTGTAACGAAAACACGCCTAATATATAATACTTGGTTCACGCCAAAATTATATATTTGGGAATATGTTGTTCTAACCAAATCTTTGTTTACATCCCAATTTTTTATTTGGGACTATTATTTCCGAAACAAATATTTATTTGCATTTAAGTATTCAGAAAATACCTAAATTGTGTTAAATTTTTCAGTAATTCAAAGTTATTTTTTAGAAATTGTTAATGTTTTTTAAAATAATAAATAATAATAATTGAAATGGTATAATCTTGGATAAAAATAAATTACTTGGAGGATTGACAACTAATGATGGCTTGGAATACTCAGAAATTTGAATTGATTTAGAACAGAAGTGAATTGAATTGATTTAGAACAGAAGTTAATGCTGCATATGGTATCATAACTGAGAGGTACAATTCGAAACAAAGGAAAAATTAAAACTGAAATTTCAAAAAAGTCAAATACATTTGGAGAAATTCCTAAACAATAATTTTATTTGTATTAAAGCACATATTTTATTTGAGAAATTTAGTTTGCATATAAAATTTTTTGTTGTAATATATTTTTTTCCGTTCCAAATATATTTTGTAGATTTTCAAATAAAATGTATTTGCAAGGAAATATATGTTATTTAAAAAGTGTGTGTTCCAAATATTATTCCTTTCGATTCAAACATATCAAAAACGGTGATTTTGCCCCGTGTAGACCTGATTTTAAAATCATGTTTTCTAGGTCAACGAAAGACTTTAATTTAATTTCCTCTAAAACTGAAAAACCTCGTGAAAAAAATCCGTTCTGTGGGAAACATATTATTTTTGAAAACTTTTTTACAAGACGAAAAACTCCTGTAACTTGTTTAAATTTGTTCCTGTTATAAAATAATAATAGTTTTTGCAATATGTTTATAGAATTGAAAAATTATTAACTAAGCGGTACACGCTGAAAAAAATCGCTTGTGTAGTGTATTGTCCCATATATATATACTCTGCTTGAAATTTGACAGATACAAATGGGAAGATATTGTCCTAAAAAAAAAATCTTTGTTTCCGTCCTAATATTTTTATTTGGTAGTATCATTTACGAAACACCTAATATAACAAATATTATACATATATTTTCATTTAAGTTTTCAGAAAATAGTTCCCAAAAAATACTCGTAAATTTATTTTTTTTGTTTTAATTAAATTATTATTTTAATTCAATTATTTCAATTGTATTTAATAACTTTAAAGTATATACTGGTATTAAAGATAAAAACTGTTTACTTTTGGTACAAAATGGTCCACTTATGTGGGAGGTACCAAAACGGGCGTGCCAATAACGCCCACTTTTCTCTGGACTGTAGGTACTATAAAAGCATTACACTGTACAAAATTTCAAGTATTTGTATGCACCGGTATTACAGTTATAAACTGTTAACTTTTGGTACAAAATGTACAATTTGTGTGGGAGGTACCAAAGGGCGTGCCAGTAACGCTCACTTTTCTCTGGACTGTATGTACTATAACAGCATTTCACTGTACAAAATTTCAAGTATTTTATGCACTGGTAATACAGTCGTAAGCTGTTAACTTTTGGTGCAAAGTGGTCCTTTTGTGTGGGAGGTACTAAAAGGGGCGTGGCAACCTTACCCATTTTTCTCGAGGTGAGAGCTGCTAATAAACTTATACTATGTGTGGAATTTCAGAAGATTCGAGTACGTAGTATATAAGTTATTAAATATTAACCCTTTGTGGGGGAGGTACTAGAAGGAGTGGACCAATATGGCCCATCTTCGAACTAAGCCGGAGATAGAGAAAAATATTACCGCATACCAAATTGGAAGTCAATCGGTTAATCCTTAGTATATATGTTATTAAAGAATCAATATTTCACTAAATATTAACCCTTTGTGGGGGAGGTACTAGAAGGAGTGGACCAATATGGCCCATCTTCGAACTAAGCCGGAGATAGAGAAAAATATTACCGCATACCAAATTGGAAGTCAATCGGTTAATCCTTTCGAGAGTTATACTGCCGTCCTAAGAAAGAAAGTCATATGAACCAAAATGCCAAAATTGAGATAAGGGCAGATTCGGAACCTTGAATGAGTTTATGATTTTTGTTTTAAGCTTGCAAGAACCATTTTCAGCCGCGAATGGCTGACAAACGCTAAGCGAATTTGTCGCATCAACCACTCCTAACGTTTTTGCTAGGCAAAAAAGTCGTATCTGCCATATACTACGATAAAAAGTCACATTAACCAGAATTTTAGGCTTTTAGGACTTTTTTCTTAGTATCTATGTTTTTTTCGGATAGTATGACTATTCTTCTTTCTGAATGCAATATTACAGATAAAAACCAGCTTGCACTGAAAAAAAATTGTCATAAAATTAAAAAAATGCTACATTTTGTACTTAGAATTAAGAAAATTTTGTTAATAATAATTAAATTATTTATATTTTAAATACAAAATGTACATATTTTAAAGACTAAGGACGTCTTTGGAGCATTTCTTTAATTTTATGACAAAATTTTTTAGTAAGTAAACGCTCAAATTGATTCTCTCACCATAAAATTGTGCATGAGAGCACACAGGCCATGAACATTCAATTCACATATCGCTCACTCACTTCAAGAGTGGCATAACTCAAAATTTAAAATTTTTTGAGGTTGCATTACAAAAATGCGAATTTTGCAAATGTCCATAAATTAATATTAGCGAAATTTGGTCTATAAGTAAACAACCATATTTCGGATTATTCAAGCGTTTTTTAACATCTTATTTCATGTTACTTATATTTTATACGGACTTCAAGTTGTACATCTTGAAATTTTTTAATTTTGAGTTATGTCACTCTTAAAGTGAGTGAGCGATATATTGAAGTTGGATGTCAGACCACATTATTTTCAATATTGTTGCAGAGAATTCTGGTAAGTAGAATTCAATATTTTTTAAGTTGTGTAACTATAATTAATAACATTTTTATGGTAATTAAATTAGAAAATGGATCGCGATATAAAATTTGCTCTCCTAGCAACCAAAAACATGGAAGTTAGAATCAAAAAAGAGAAAGGAAGCAATAAAGAAAATTCTGAGAATGACCATCGTTCACACCGCTAAAGGAACAAGCGCGAAATTTTATTCCTTGAAAAATCGTGCTATACAATCGCTATCATCTCCTGATTAAAATATACCGCAACCGTCAACATCGCCTAAAATTGAACAAAATATAATTATAGCTGCAGGTCCTGCCTCTCAATTTTCATCAGAAACTTCTAGCGTTCAATTGACAAAAAAGGCTTGCCTAGCCCAAAAAAAATATACACATCATCTCCAAAAACAAGGGAGACTGCAAAATTTAAACTGCAAACATTAAAATTAAATGTTAAACAAGGCTGCAATAAACAATGTCGCAAAAGAGAATACAGTCAACTCAGTGATGAGCAGCGTATTATTATTAACAGAAACTTTTGTAAATTAAAAGCTCCTGATAGAAAATGGTATATTTATAACGACTATCCAACCTCAGCGAAGAAGTTCAAATACAAGTGCGATATCAGTTACTGTGAAATATACACTGGCTAGCGCAGAATCCACAGAGCTGGTAGTGTGCAAAAAAATGTTTTTAACTACTTTGGGGTTTGATGATAAAAATGATAGGGCAGTGCGTAATGTAATTGAATCAAAAAATAATCCTTATGCTTCTGGTCCGAAACAAGACAGACGGGGTAAGCCTGCTTCACATAAAGCTTTCGATCAAACCTCGATTGAAAAAATATATTGAAAGCTATCATCCAACTATTTCGCATTACAGAAGAGAGCACTCACCGAATGTGAGATATTTGCCAAGCGATATAACAATCAAAGACATGCATACAAATTATAATGAAAGAGAAAAGCAAAATGTATCATATGAATTTTATAGAAAAGTTGTTTCAAAAAATAACATTTCATTTTCGAAATTGGGACATGAAGAGTGGTCATGTGAAAAATGAAACAATCATGAAAAGCAAACTGGACATTCGGAATCTACTCCAGAAGCTGATTGCGAAGATTGCAATATATGAAAAATCCATAATGAGGAGTGTATCACAGCACGAGAAGAGTACAGAAAGGACTGTATTCGAACTGAAAATGATGAATGTGTAATTGTTTCTGCGGATTTGCAAAAGGTAATAATTATTTTAAAGTAAAAATATGTAAATACACTATTTTGATAGGTGATAATGCTTCCCAGGTGTGACATGTTCAATGAAATTATTTTTACTCCGCGAATTATTGCATTTAATGAAAGTTTTGTTCCGATTGGAAAAAAACAAGCTAAGCCAGTTGCAGCTATTTGGCATAAAGGAATTTCCGGAAGATCCAAAGAAGATATTATTTCTGCATTTTATGTTTTTATCAAGCTCCGCAGAGATGCAAAAAAAATGATTTTTTGGCTTGATAACTGTGCCGCGCAAAGCAAAAATTGGATATTGCTTAGTTTTTTTGTATATATTGTTAATTGCTCAGAACATAATGCTGAAAACATAACCTTAAAATTTTTTGAGCCAGGACATACATTTATGTCTGCTGATGCCTTTCATCACCAAGTTGAAAGTTCATTAAAAAAACAGAAAAAAGTGTATGACATGGCAGATTTCAGAGATTGTGTTCAAAGGAGTAATTCAGGAAAGGTTGAAGTTATTGAAATGCAATTTGGAAACTTTTACGAATGGCAGGACCACTCGTCTCAACACAAACTCAAAGCAACAGTTCCGAGAGTTTATTTAAATAAATTGGTAGAAGTAAAATTTAAAAAAAAAAAATAACTGTTTGTTATACAAAACATTGTTTACAGATACAACCTACACAAACTTAAATTTCTTAAAAGCTGCATCAATAAAATCTGATATCTTAAGACCTGCAGCCAAAACGATTCCTCGTGGTATATCAATTCAAAGAAAACAAGAACTTATAGAAAAGCTGAAAGATATTCTGCCCAAAAACAGAATGGAGTTTTGGAAATCTCTTCCAGAAACCGCAAGTGAACCAAACCATGACAACGATTGAAACTTTCTTATTTTAATAATTTGTTATCTTAATTTTAATAATTTTTTGTAACGTTTACTGTTTGAATATGTCTGTTTTGGTTTGTTTTGTATTTTTAATTTGGTTTACAAGTCCATTTTCACTACTTTATCATAAAATTTTTCGCGTTTTTTATGGTAATAAAATTGGATAAAATAATATATTTTTAAATAATTTTTGAAATTTTTAAAAAATATTTATTTAAAGGCGCGAAAGATAAAAAAAACTTAAAAGCTAAATATCAAAACTACTAAAATGGAGATACTACTTTCTTTCTTAGGACGGCAGTATAGTGCTCACCAGCCAGCAGACAGACATACAGACTCACAGACAGACAGACGGACGGACGGACATTGCTCAAACGACCTAAAATGACCCAAAACGGATTTCCGCCGAACATACTTAGGGACTTCGGTCACTCCTTCGATGTGTTACACTTTTGGCTCGTAGCAAATGATATATACCCTCATCTCTAAGGTGAGGGGATAAAAATATAAATAATTTTAGGCCCACTTCCCACTTAGAGAATTAATAGAAGTTAAAAATATAAAACATTCGAGAAAATCGGAGAGTAAAACAATTAAAAAAATGACCAATATAATGTTTTGTTCGTAGGGATACTGTTCTATATGTTCAGCTAAATATTGCATAAAAACAGTGGAAGCGGTAGTCATGAAGAAAGTCTGAATTATGTCTCACTCGTATCCTCATTATGAACTAGGGAAGAAAACAACTATAGCGGAATGGCAACCCTGAAAAGCACACACAACCAACATCCCTCCCTTATTGATAGCCTCTTTGCAACATTTGCTCACAGAGAATTAAACTCTTGCGTCTCCATTGCCCTAACAAATTTATACTCCTCTCTCCAACAACGGTTTCATTTCATTTCCCCTCCAACAACCCTTCGCACCCCCACCACACCACATGAATACGATTAAGACAACCATTGCTCATTCGGCGTTTGTTATTTGTGCTATTGTATTGCTAGTCGTTCCTTCGTTCGTTTATTTGTTTGTTCTAATTAATTATGGTTTTGTTGAGGTAATTAAAAAAAAACCTAAAACATTGTGCTATATGCTATAGCAGCAACAACAACCAAACAAAGGCTTTATTATAAGCTTTGTTTGTGGGTGAGTGAGGTGAAGTTGTTGTTGGTGAGTAAGCTTTTGTTTATTCCTTTGTTTGTTTGATGAGTGTAGTGTGTTTCATTGCAGATTTCATTTGTGTCATTGCGGTGGTAGGTAGGCTTTGTTGCAGTTGTTGTTTTGGTTTGTGGGGAGGCGGAGGCGGAGGTGTTTTTGCACTGCATTTTTGTTTTATGTCGCTGAGGGTCGTGTTATAGGGCCGAAGAGTGGGGAGAGATTGTTTGGTTTGCTTTAAATATTTTTTTTGTAGCTTTTATCGGCGATTTGCATCTTTCGCGCAATAAATCACGCTTCAGTTGTTTGTGTCGTTTGTCGCCGTTGTTCTTATTGTTGTTTTTACTCTGCTGTGTTGCGTTGATGATTTTGTGCGGTGACCGCGAACTGCGTCTGCATTTAATGCAGCCTTGATTCAACGCAATTCAGTTTCCCTTTACGGCCGATAGCTTCTCTTTCACTCTCTCTCTCCCCATTGGCAGTGAGAGAAAATGTTTGTCGTTGGCCTATCATTTATCCGTTTATTTTGTTGTTGTTTATGCACTTTATTGCGTTACTTTTGCTGCTGTCCGTTTGCAATTGTTTCATTGTTTTTGTTGTTGTTGAGCGTTCAAACGTCCGCAGCTAAGCCTAACGATTATTGCAATTATTCACCTTTGATGCGTTTCAGCATTGGCGTCGGCCAGAACAGTGTTTAGAACAGGGATGCCAACATAGTGCTTTTCGCACTAGATTTAGTGCTTTTCAGACCACTCAATACGCGAAAAGTTGTCAGTTACCCAGCAAAATCTTGGTAAGTACCTGTCATTATTCCCTGCATTACCAAATAATGACATCTCATTATTCACTGCATTACTTTCGGCTAATTAATAATGACTTACCAATAATAACAGAAATAAGTGATTTTTTGTTATCAAAATCGATTTGCCAAATTTTAATATAAATGGAATGTTTTAAAATAGTACGGGTAGATTTTAATCAAAAATACCATAAATATTTCTGTACGTCTTAAAATGTTAAATCATTGAAGAATTTTTCAACTGGAGGTTTGGGTTCAGAAATTCGAATCTGGCATGAGGAAATTGTTTGTTTCGAGAAATATGCGCGACAATATGCAAAAAATCACTTTAAACGACCATTTCTACATATCTGCCATATCTACTACTTATTTTGAACATATTGGTAATGCATTATTCAATTACTTAAAATCGTGAAAATATAAGCGCATATTTAAGTGACATGCCTATGCTACAAATAAGTACTTATTATGCTACTTTATTGTATGCTTTTGGGAAGTACTTTCCTCCAATGACATCCCCATGTTAAAATAATGACAAAAGTGGCTAAATAATAAGTACTTACCATTATCGAACTTTTCACATATTTCGTTAGTGCTTTTGACGCTTTTCGAACATTTGTCAGAACAAATCCGGTAACATAAAGAAATTAGACTATTTTGCTACACCATATGTATGTACTTCAAGATTTGCCATCATACGCCACAATTTGCATCAAAACTTTACGAAATTTGGCATACAAAAGTTGATGGAGCCAATAATAAACTCTGGAAAATTTTATGAAATTTGTGGCAGGTTTAGACATATCCGTCATATATACTGATATACCAATTTTTGGTCTAAGCGCCATACGGGTCTGTTCTGTAATCACGGCGATTTAATATCACGGTGATTTTAAAATCACCAACGACTTAAAATCACTTTTGGAGTTCGAAATCACCCGAACATAATTCGAACAATCTTTTTTGAGCTATGAACAATAAACCGGGCGATTGCGTACTCCAATGTGATTTTATGTCGCCGGTGATTTTAAAATCACCGTGATATCAAATCGATTTGTTACAGAACAGACCCGATAGAATACCCGTTTCTCATCAGATTTAAACCAGAAATGGACACATCAAATTTAAAGAAAATTGGTTAAGATTTAGATATAGACTCCACAACATATATTTCCCAATGTTGAATGTAGACGCTTTAAATTTTTCAACTATCGTCGAAGATAGGTACCGATTTAGGTATGTCCCCTGTATATATCTATATCCCGATTTTAAATCTAAGCGCATCAAATATTTTTTTAACATATTATTCTCATTAAGAAAACAACTTTGATGCAATTGACAAGACATATTTCTTTTTATTGTGCTCTGATGGGGGCGGATATAATCTTGTCGTCTCTCCCGACAAAAGCAATATGGTAGTTTAGTGCCTTTTTACGCTTTTTAAATTTTTGATCGACATTTTGTCACAAATTAGATAAAAAAAACTCTGTCAATATAGGAGTAATTAAACAAAACATGGGAAATATTATACAAATGTAATATTTTTTTAAAAATTTTATATTTCCCAAAATACTGATATGCCGAGGAAAATATACATGCTTGTTTATTAATTAATAAGATACCCTCCATGATGCAGCAAAGCCCCAAGGAAATTGTTTAAATTTCTGATTTTTCCGAAATTGTTTGCCAATTTAAAAACGAAGCTTGTAGGTACCAACCAGGCAATGAAGCCGACCAAAATTATCGGCGGCGGCGGCGCATGGAAAAATACCGATCGGCGGCGGCGGCTGATCGGCTGAGCCGATCAATTTTTAACAATCGGCTGAGATGATAAAGTTCCAACAAACGATGGCGGACGAATGTCATTCTCTGGCAAAGATGGCGCTGCAAAATAATCGCTTCTGTAGTATATTGTCCCAAACATATTCGGCTTGAAACATATATATGTTTAGAGTACACTCTAGACATATATTTTTTGGTACATACAAAAATTATATATTTGAGAATATGTAGTTGTAAATAAATCATTGTTTAAATCCCAATATGTTTTTATTTGGGACTATTATTTCCGAAACAAATATTTATTTGCGTTTAAGAATTTAGAAAATACGTTAATTGTGACAATTTTTTTTTTAATTCAAGGTTATTTTTTAGAAATTTTGAATGTTCGTAAAAATAATAAATAATAATGATTAAAATCGTATAATCTTGGACTAAAATAAATTACTTGGAGGATTGACAAGAAATGATTACTTGGAGTACCCAGAAACTTTAAATAATTGATTTAAACAGAAGTTAAAGCTGCATATGGTATTGTAACTGGGGAGGTACAATTTGAAACCAACGAAAAGTCAGCAACAATTTTGAAAATCTGTTTTAAATAAAATATATTTGGAGAAATTCCTAAATTATAATTTTATTTGTATTTAAACATATATTTTATTTGGGCAATTTAGTTTGAAAATATATTTTTGTGTAATATATTAATATATGCGTTCCAAATATATTTTATTGATTTTGAAATAACATTTATTTGCGCAGAAATATATAATATTTAATTGCTTTCGATTAAAACATATCCAAAAAGGTGATTTTGACCCGTGTAGATCAAAAAACCTAAAATTAACACAAACATTTAAGAAAAGTTATATCTACATATTAGTCTTTGTTGTGAAAGAGAATTTATTTTTTAATTATGTAAAACGATGTAGACTTTGTAAAAATTTGGATCGGCCGCCCAAGAGCTATTGTAGTTTCCGTAGCTGATGGCAAAAACGCATTTTTCAATTTCAAATCCACAAATTTGTTTCGATTTTTTTTAAATAAATGATAGCGAGACCCATTTAGAAATTTTTTATAATTTTTTATGCAAACATGGACTTTATTAAAAATTCTGACCCTTTTGTATTACTTTAAAGTTCGGCGGCTGAATTTCAGCCGATGTGAGCCGCTAAAATCGGCGGCGGCGCCGGCTGGAAAAAAAATGGCCGGCTACGGCGCGCCGCCGAGTCACGCCGCGTCGGCTTCATAGCCTGGTACCAACCGATTCTATCCAGCTAAAGAAATTGTCTCATGTACATTTTCTTTCAAATTAGTTAGAAACACAGTCAATGCAGCCGAAATCAAACAATATTCCTAAAAAGTCAATATTTCTCAAAATATTGAGTTTTCGGGAAAATTTACTGTTTCTTCGAGATTTTTTGGAAATACATATTGGGTTTTTAAGAAATTTTCCGATATTTTTAATTTTTCTAGTACTGCCAGTGTTTCTAGATTTCAACGAATAGAATCAACTTTTATTATTGGTAAAAAAAATCTTTGACATCTTTCCAAAATTTTAAAAAATTATGCAAATCTAAAAATTTCGATTATCCTGGCACTTTGGTAGATGACAGTCTATCAATTACAGGTATATAGAAATTTACTTTATCTTACAGCACCCAATCATTTAGCAAGTACATTTGTATTGCGTTTTTAGAAATTTCCCACTATATTTAATTTTCTCATATTGCCAGATTTTCTGGTTTATTTGGGCAAATATTGTCAAAATTTCTTTTACTAAAACCAAAGTTTGGAATTTTAAAGCTAGGCAAATAGCAGTAGATTTTACTCGACGAAGAAATCATCTGATGTTCATTTTGTGGCAATTAAGAGAGAAACACAGGAAAATTGAGAAAAAAATATAAAAAGTAGAAAATTTCTTATTTGCCGAGTGGAGTACCAAGCGCCCAGGATTTTTAGTAAGCTAATTTACGAAATTTAAAATTTACATATTTACACAATATCAGTATTTTCAGCAAGCAAATTTACAGATTTACAAAATTTGTAAATTTTAAGTTTACCAAAAGGAAAATCCAAATTTTTCTCCATTTTCCGACTGAAATATCTGTAAATTAGATTGCTAAAAATGCTGGGCGCCTCGTATTTAGGAAAACACCATATTTTTCTTAATTTTCCGAATTCAAGGCGCCTAGCATTTTCTACAAGTAAATTTACAAAATTAAAAATTCAAAAAGTTGTAATTTACAAATTGGAAATTTACAAAAGTCAACAACCAAATTTAGCTTCATTTAACGATTAAAATACCAGGCGACTAGCTTTTGCATCAAGCAAGCTTACAAATTTACAAAATTGCAAATTTATAAAATACAAAATTACAAACTTACAAAATTTCAAATTCATAAAATAGCACAATTACAAACATACAAAATTTCAAATTTACAAACTTCAAAAACCAAATTTTGTTTAATTTTCTAACTGAAATACAAGGCGTCCAACATTTTCAGCAAAAAAATTTATAAATTTACTAATTTTGAAAATTACATTCACAAAATTGATAAATTACAAATGTACAAAAACCCAATTTTGCTTCATTTTATTTTCAGTAAGCAAATTTGAAAATGAAAAAAATTGTAAATTTACAAAACCCAAATACCAAATTTTGTTTCTTTTCAGCAAGCAAATTTTTAAAATTGCAAATTTACAAAAGGCAAAAAAATATTGCTTAATTTTCCACCTGAAATACCAGGCGCCCAGCATTTTCAGCCAGCAAATTTACAAAATTGCAAATTTACAAATTAGCAAAATTAAAAATTTTTAAAAACCAAATTTTGCTTAATTTTCCGACTGAAATACCAGGCAACCAGCATTTTCAGCAAGCAAATTTACAAAATTGCAAATTAACAAAATTGCAAATTAACAAAATTGTAAATTTACAAAATAGCTAAATTACAAAGTTGCAAATTTACAAAATGCAGAAACCAAATGTTGCTTCATTTTCCTACCGAAATTCTAGGCGCCCAGCAAGGAAATTTACAAAATCTAAAAAATTTACTAAAGGCAAAACCCAAATTATGCTTCGTTTTCCGGCTGAAATACCAGGCGACAAGCATTTTCAGCAAGCAAATTTACAAAATTGCAAAATTTCAAAAATTGTAAATTTACAAAATAGCAAAATTTCAAAGTTGCTAATTTACAAAAACCAAATTTTGCTTAATTTTCCGACTGAACTACCAGGCGCCCCGCATTTTCAGCAAGTAAATTTACAAATATATTAAAATAGGAAAATTGCAAATTTTTAAAATGCAAAAAACTAATTTTTGCTTCATTTTCCGACTGAAATACCAGGCGCCCAGCAAGCAAATTTTCAAATTTACAAAATAGCAAAATTACAAAAGGCAAAACCAAATTTTGCTTGATTTTTCGCCTGAAATACGTGGCGCTCAGCATTTTCAGCAACCAAATTTACAAAATAGCAAAAATACAAAATTGAAAATTTACAAAATGCAAAAACTAAATTTTGCTTCATTTTCCGACTGAAATACCAGTCGTCCATCATTTTCAGCAAGCAAATTTACAAAAATGCAAAATTACCAAATCGGAAATTTACAAAAGGCAAAAACCAAAATTGCAAATTTACAAAATGCAAAACACTAATTTAGCTTCATCTTCCGACAGTGCGCCCAGCACTGTCAGCAAGCTAATTTAGAAAATTTACAAAATTATAAAAATTAAAAACTGCAAATCTACAAAATGCAAAAACCAAATGTTACTTCATTTTTCGAATGAAATACCAGGGGCCCAGCATTTTCAGCAAGCAAATTTATAAAATTGAGAATTTACCAAATAGCTAAATTTACAAAATGCAAAAACTACATTTTGCTTTATTTTCGGACTGAAATACCAGGCGCCCAGTATTTTCTGAGATCAAATTTACAAAACTGCAAATTTGCAAGTTTGCTACTTTGTAAAAAAAATCCATATATTGCTTCATTTTGCAACTAAAATACGAGGCGCCCAGCATTTTCAACAAGTAAATTTACAAATTTGAAAAATTGTAAACTTGCAAAATGCAAAAACCAAATTTTGCTTAATTTTCCGACTGAAATACCACGCACCCACGATTTTTAGCAAGTAAATTTACAAAATAGCAAAATTACAATATTGCAAATTTACGAAATACAAAAATCAAATCTTGCCTTATATTCCGACTAAATTACCAGGCGACCAGCATTTTCAGTAAACAAATTTACAAAATTAAGAATTTACAAATTTACAAAATCAGGCGCTCAACATTTTCAGCAAGCAAATTTACAAAATTGCAAACATACAAAAACCAAATACCATATCTTGCTTCATTTTCCGCCTGAAATACCAGGCGCCCAGCATTTTCAGCAAGCAAATTTACAAAATAGCAAAATTACCAAATCGAAAATTTACCAAAGGCAAAAACCAAAATTGCAAATTTCCAAACTGCAAAAAGAAAATTTTGCTTCATTTTCCGACTAAAATACCAGGCGCCCAGCATTTTCAGCAAGCAAATTAACTATTTACAAAATTTGAAAATTTATAAATTGAATTTCATATCTGAAATACCAGACGCCCAGCATTTTCAGCAAGCAAATTTACAAAATAGCAAAATTACAAGAGGCAAAAAACAAAAAGCAAAAACCAGTCTTGCTTCATTTTTCACCTGAAATATTTACAAAATAGAAACATTACAAAATGTGCATATTTACAAAATTGGAAATTTACAAAAAAGGCTTAAACAAAATGTTGCTTCATTTTCCTACTGAAATAACAGGCGCCCAGCATTTTCAGCAAGAATACTTATAAATGTGAACAAAATTTTACTATAACCTCAAGTTTTTTAGAATTTTAAAATGCGGCAGATAGTCGATTCTACTCGCCGAAAGAAATCTTTTGATGTGCATTTTGGTCCTTTTCATAATTAACCATCATAGCTATCAATTATTTAAATTAATTTATTAATTCAAATATTTTTCTGTTTATATATTTGCAGTGTTTTATTGTTCGGGAATGTAGAATCATAAGATTCAAACATTAAAATATCTGAGGATGGAGCTACACACTTTAGGTGTAATAAAAATTGCCAAAAATCGATATCAAAACGACTATTTGGAGACATTAACTAAATATCAAGAAATTATTACCAAAAAAGATCTGAAATTGGTTATTGAAAGATCTGAAATTGTTATTGTTATTGAAAATATTATTTTATTTGTCATATATACGAGTATGTACAGGCATTTGCATATATGTTAAATAGTCTAACCCAATATATTTACTACAGTAAAATGTATAATTCGAGTATAAGTATAATAAACAATAAAATTAATAAAAAGATTTTTACAAATGCAAAAAAAACAAATATTAAAAAATTAATTTGTAGTTATTTTGTTTGTCTTATTTACTCTGAAATCTGGAGTATAAGTAAATTTTTAGCAGGTATTAATAAGTTTCAGTAAAATTTACAATATCTCGGCAATCAGGAGCATAGTATCATTGTTAGCAGAAGTTCTTAAATGTGACATAGGCTAGGTGGCCAAATTTAATAGGCCACACACAAACCTAACAACCTTGGATCCCCAAGATCCCAGTATCATTTCAGAAATACTTCAGCTCCAACCATACCGTGAAAATATCTCCAACCTATCACAAGATACCCAATGGTTTCAAAAATTTAACGTTTTGCAATACTGTGTGTACAATGATCGAATAGCTAAAATTGAGAAAAATACCAGGCGCCCAGAAATTTTAGCAAGCGAATGTCAAAATGCACTGTACATACGTACTTACATACTCACTGACCAGCAAACAAACATACGCATAAACATTCGCACTCTCTTTCTGTCTCTCACATCTCCCCCAAACTCCTCTCTGTTCATGTTTTTGCTTTACTCAATGCAAATACACATTCACCTGTTCACATTTCTGCGGCCCTGGTATTTTTCTTACTTTTACCAATTCAATCAAGAAGAACTATGAGACTGTCACAATGCGAGTGAGATGGTGAGTGGGTGGGTGAGTGAGATTGTCCGTCAACGTCATTGTGCAATGATTGAATCGTCAAAACTGAGTAAAAATACCAGGCGCCCAGAATAAGCAGTAGGCAAATTAATAAAATGTCTAAACAGAGCACACAACACACACGTTCTCATTCTATTTTAAAATAGCTAAAATTCAGAAAAATACCAGGCGCCCAGAAATATCAGCAGGCGACGAGTAATTGCATTGTATATACCAACTTACATACTTACTGACCTACAAATAAACACACACACATTCGTAATCCCATTCAGTTTCTCACATCTCCCCCATGATGTCTCTCACATCACTCCTCATCGAAAGGTCGCATCTATTCTTCCTCTCACATCTCCCCAAACACATACACTCGCTCTCCCATTCTGTCTCCCACATCTCTCCTCGTCATCATATCGATCACTTACAGCAAGACTGTCCCAACTCAAAATTGAAAATGTTTGTGGTTGTCTTACAGAAATGCGAATTTTGTAAATACCCATAAATTAATCTCAACGAAATTTATTTTATAAGTAAAAAATCATATTTCGGATTATTCCACCTTTTTTAAACTTCCTATCTCATCTTATTTATCATTTTATATGGACTTAAAGTTACACATCTCGACAATTTTCAATTTTGAGTTAAGACAGTCAGTCATGAAGTAAGTGAGCGATTGTTCCTCTCATCATCCTACTTCCGTCTCACTGGCAACCTCATTTGTTTTTTGCTTTATTCAATGCAAATAGTCATTCCTCTGCTGAGATCTCTGGGCACCTGGTATTTTTCTGTCTTTTAGAGATTTTAAACTGACACTGACTGAATGAGAGTGAGATGGTGAGTGGGTGCGGGCATTTGTTGGTCAGAATGTCAGTATATATGTGCGTACGACAACATTTTTGTTTACACGTACGATTTCAACCATATGTAGTTTCAATGTTTTTAGAAGTTTTTTGTTAATGATCCGATTTAATTTTTAATTAGATTTATTTATTGAATGTGAACACAATTCGAATTGTTCAGCTTTTTCGATCAACTCTTCCTTTCGAAAGAGAGGTTTTTGTGGTGTATTGGAAAAGATAAGACACTGCGCTCTGAAAGCCATGTAAACACATACCCTTATACGTATTTCAATCCTGTGCGGGGATATCATCAGAGGGTCTTATACATGACACAGTGTGAGCTTGTAGTTGTGGCGATCATCACTTGTATATATACCAATCTACAAAGAAATTTGCATATGGGAATTATATACCTACGAAGAAAGCGTACAAGTCACACAGCCAAAGCTTTAAGCGAGACTTAAATTCACCATTTTCACCACCCATGTGACTGGTAAGGGTTGCCAGTTCGACACAGTTGTCTCTAAACCAATCGCGAGGTAGATGGCGTGGATTCTGAGATTAGTTGGACGATTAGAAAGACTTTACTACATTTCAGTAAGCATAGTTTCGCCTGCTGCGATTTCTGGGTGCCTGGTATTTTTCTGGTTTTTAATGATTCGATCACGGAAGAATTCTGAGACCGACCGAATAACAGACAGTAGGTGGATGGGTGCATCGTTCATTCTGTCCCTTATTTGTCCGCCGATTCAATAGCTAAAATTCAGGAAAATGCCAGGATCCCAGAAATATCAGCAGACGAATTTATAAATGCATTTTTTACAATCTTACCTACATAGTAACCAACAAACAAACATACACACCATCACTCGTACTATAATAATTTCTCTCATAATTTCTTCTCATCTCCCTCATGCTGTCTACCACATATCTCTTTGTCTTCATGTCGGCTCAATTCTTCCTCTCACAACATCCCACCTCCATCTCATTGTCGACTGTAATTAAATGAAGAAAAGGTACGTGTTTTTGCTTTACTCAATGCAAATTCGACTTCTGAGATTTCTGGGCGCCTGTTACTTTTCTGACTTAGCTATTTTAAATTGAGACTGACTGAATGAGAGTGAATAGGTGTGTGCGTCAGCCAATGAGTATGCAAGTACGTAAGAAAAAATTTTTGTATATGTATATATGTAATATATGTAATATTTAAACAGGGTTTTCTGCTGAAATTTCTGGGTACCTGTTATTTTTCTAGGTTTTAGTGATTCGATCGGTGAAGAAATATGAGACTGACCGAATGACAGTGGGTGGATGTATGAGATGGTTCGTCTGTGAGTAAGTATGTATGGTGTAAGTACGTAGGGAGAAATATTTGTTTCTTTGTTTCACTCAAGTTCGCCTGCTGAAAATTCTGAGCGCCTCTTATATTTTTTTTCAAAGCTGAGATTAGGGAAGCAAATAATAGGTAAGTGGACTGGCAGATTTTTTTTTATTTTTTTGTTGCAATGTATGTATTTACTTACACATTCGCCTTCTGAAATTTCTGGACGCCTGGCATTTTTTTGACTTTTGAAGAAGGATGCGAGTTTCATTTTAATGTTTCAATCCTAATTACCAGGATAGGGTCTCATATTTTAAAAGTCAATCATTTTTAATGCAAATACGAATAATTTTTTAATCTAGGCACCAAAGTTTAACAGAATAATATAAATATATACAAATTTTAGTTGCTTAGTGTTTTGTCAACTTTAACTAAGAAATTGATAAATATAAAATTCGAGTACGTTTAAATATGTAAACAACGAAATGTAATTGTAAAATGTTCTATGCAACAACAAATCATCCGTAAAATCGTATACATCATCCATTCGGAAGGAAACAAGTAACACCTTTCTTTACTCCCTTTGTCTTCCATGATGGAGTAAAAATACTGGATAATTTGCACATCAAATTAATACCAACATACGAATATTATCTGAAAAGAAAAAAAATTAAATTAATAATTTATATTGTTTATATACAAAACTATGTATCCAGAAACACTGGAAATATGAGAAAAAAATTAATGGACAATTTCTTAAAACACACAATTTTTCGTTTTCGAAGAAAATGTAAATTTTATCATGCACCAAAACGTCAGGAAAATTTTCGATTTAAATAATTTTTTTAAATTTTGTAACGATGTTAATTCCACTGTCACTTAAAATCTAAGTTTGGAATTTTAATCCGGTCCTATACCAGTCGATTTAAATCGTCAAAAGAAATCGTTTCATACATATTTTGTCTCTTATATGTAAGTCATAAATACGGCAATTTCAGGAAATTGAAAAATTGTGAGAAATTTGTAAAAAAACCTCAATATTTCCTAAAATATTGGGTTCTCGAAGAAAAAGTAAATTTTCTAGAGATTGGTAGGGGACGGACAAACATCTACCAAAACCAATATAAAAATTTAAGTTTTTCCATTTTTTCCAATAATAGACAGGGGTTGTTACGCTTATTAAAGAAATTGGACTAATAATCTAATGGCGATTTCTTTTCTCCAAAAAGTGCAACACCTTCGTTGGCCTCTTTCCGAATACTGGACTTTTATACCATATTTTGGAATTTTGAAATATAACCTAAGTTTAAATCGAGGGACTACATCAGTTGCACCTAAAAAGAGCAAATATTTTTCAGAATTTCGCTTCGACGGGGCAACATTTTTATCAGGATTGAAATCACATAAGTTAGCAAAAAAGGAAATTTAGAAAATTTTATTTTTTTTCTGGGACTTTGGTGGTCGATGCAGTGCCATTACTAATTGATTACTGAAGTTTAGATATAGTTCTCTCGAGAACGCTATATTATCGGAAATGCTGAATTTTTCAAAAAAATCCAAATATCTTTTAATTCCCCAATTTTGTAAGGAATTATAACCATTTTAAGTTTTTTCCCTAAATAATATGAGGTCACACATTTTCGCTCATTGCGGCCTAGGCCACGTTTATAGGAAGTTATAGTCACTTTAAGTTTGACTGAGGGCACTCAAGATATTCACCAAAAACATAAAATAAGTAATCAAAAACTTCCCGGCTTTTCTTTCTAGCAGGATTATTTAAGGAGTTACAAACAATTTTAATTTTGTCTACGGAATTTCAAAATTGTGATCGAATTTCTTTAACAAGTCTAATTTAAAATGTCTGGTACTTCGGTGGATTATGGAGGCCACTTACTGATTATAAACATTTATAAATTTTTTTCGATAACTCAATATTTCTGGAAATGGTAAACTGTTACGAACATTTTCAATTACCCAATTTTTTACGAATTAAAGCCATTTTAGGGTTGACTTGAAAAATTCAAAATGTTCACCAAAAAATTACGTAATAACAAAACATTGTCCTTGCCTCTCTAGGTCGATTATTTAAGGAGTTATAATCATTTTAAGTTTGTTTAGGAAAATTAAAAAATGTCACCGAAAAATTAACCATTTTGGGGCTGGGATCTCAAAATATACTCTGAAGAAATAAGTAATCACAAAATTCTGGACTTTTCGCTGTAGGACTTTTATTAAAGGAGTTAAAATTATTTTAAGTTTGGCTAGAGAAATTCAAAATTGTAAAAGTTTATATTTTTATTGAGAATTTGGGAAATGTAAATTTTTCAAAAAAATTAAAATTTTCAATGTTTTTAAGGAATTATAACCATTTTAAGTTAGTCTTGGGAAATTCATAATTTGTCTCCACATTGAACTAAAAACCTTATAAAAACTTTTTAAATGAAAAAAAAAAGTTTCTAAAATTGTATGGGGATTTGAAGTTTAAAAAATTTGAAGAAAATGTATTTTTGGGTTTTACGAAATTTATAATTATACTAGCTGAGCCCGGTGCGCTTCGCTGCCCATGTCAAAATTCGCGCTGTAGAAACTGTATTTTATATCCGATCAGTACGAAATTCGGCAGAAAGAGGTTTGTTATTACATGAAGGAATACTGCCAAATTCGGAGAAAATCGGTTCAGATTTAGATATAGTCCCCATATATATGTTACCCCCGATTTGAAATTCAAGCGCTGTAGAAACTGTATTTTATATCCGATCAGTAAGAAATTCGGCAGAAAGAGGTTTCTTATTATATGAAGGAATGCCGCAAAATTCGGAGAAAATCAGTTCAGATTTAGATATAGCCCCCATATATATATGTTACCCCAATTTGACATGTAAGCGCTGTAGAGACTGTGTTTTATATCCGATCAGTACGAAATTCGACAGAAACAGGTTTCTATTTTACATGAATGAGTATTCTAGGAAAATCGATTCAGATTTATATATAACCTCCATATATATGTTCCTCCAGATTTGGTTACAAAGCGCTATAGAAGTTGTACTTTACTTCCGATCATTACAAAATTCTCCAGAAAGATTTTTCTCAATTTAGGAACGAATATTGCTTAATTTTGCGATTATCGGTTCAAAATACATTTACCAATTATTCCAAATTATTATCGCAATGACCCTTATCGCATTGTTAGGGAGGTGTAGGGTATTATATAGTCGGCCCCGCCCGACTTTCTGCCTTTCCTTACTGGTATTAGTAATAAATTCACTGAATGAAAAAATACCGAATTCAGTGGAAAGTCCAGAAAATAGAAATGTATACTTATAAAATTTCCAAATTCTTGTTTCATTGATATTGCATCACATTATCATATTGCGATTGTATTGGAGTGAGCAGCTGTAATTATCGCATACCGAGCATTTTTGTTCATGTATTTCCTATATAATACTTGCAAATTGTTAAAGGCTGGGCCACGCCCACTGGTCCTATTCCGCCCATTTGAAAGCCAATCACGTAGACTGCTACCAGATACATATACGCAAAATTTCAACACTCTCGCTAACAAAATGAGCAAGATAATTCAATTTCAAAATTTGGCTTATATGGGCGGTGGCCCGCCCATTGGTCAGATCCCGCCAATTTTTGGACCAATCACGTGGACTGTCACCAGATACATATCTACAACATGACAGCACTATAGATAAAAAATTGTGCAAGTTATATCAATTTCAAAATTTGGCTTACAGGGCGGGGCCACGCCCATTGGTCCGGTCCCGCCCATTTTTTCACCAATTACGTAGAATGCCACCAGATACATATACGCAACATTGCAGCACTCCCGCTAGCAAATTGTGCAAGATATCAAAATTTTGTCTATGTGGGCGGGGCCACGCCCATTGGTCCGATCCCGCCCATTTTTGGACCAATCACGTAGACTGCCACCGTTTACATATACACAAAATTCCAGCACTCTCGCTAACAAATTGTGCAAAATATCTCAATTTCAAAATTTGGCTTATATGGGCGGGGCCACGCCCATTTTTGGAAAATTCACATAATCTGCCATTAAATGCATACAAACAAAATTTCAGCACTATACCTATAATAGGAGCAGAAATATCGGATTTTTAACCTGCGATTTGTATGGGAGGTACCACGCCCCTTTGTCCAATTATTTTTTTTTTTTCTATATAAACCATCTCGTGAAAATTTAGAATCGAATAAAAAAAAATCATCCAAATCGCTCCAGCCGTTCTGACGTGATGCCATTACACAGATGGACCGTTTCATTTTTATATATATAGATATAGTTTCCATTATTTTTTAAGGAATTATAACAATTTTAAGTTTGTCTAGAGAAATTCATAATTTGCCACCATTTTTACCTAAAAACTTTTTAAAAAAATTTTAAATGGAAAAATAAGATAACGACAAGTTTAAAAAATTTGAAGAAAATGTATTTTTGGGATTTAAAAAATTTATAATTGCTCTTGAAAAACTGAACCGATTTTGAAAGAGAATACAACGTCAATTATTTTTTAATAAAATTTTAAAACAATATTTTCGAATCAGATTCTCCCAAAACCAAAACAGTAATTGGCAATTTAAGAAAAATGAGAAGTAGTGGAAAATTGGTAAAAAAAAATCCAATATCTCCTAAAATATTGGGTTCTCGAAGAAAAGTAAATTTTATAGAGATCGGACCCACTATCATCCAACAAAGCTCCAGGAAAATTTTACTTTTTTTGATTTTCGTAAATTTTTTGAAAGATATAGTTGTTTTGCTTAAACTTTGTAAAAAGTTGCTTAATGGAAAAATAATATATCACTATCATTTATTATGTGAAAAAATGTGTCTAAAATTTTATGGGGATTTGAAATTTAAAAAAAATTAGATAAATGTATTTTTAAATTTTACAAAATTTGTAATTGTTAAAGTTTTCCCCCTTTGCTTGTTCGTGCAGAATATCGGTATATAAAACTATGTGTTCTGTTCATCTGAGGTGTAGGCTATCTTCAGCAACTTTGTAGTAAATGTTAAGGCCTATATTTTTGTGGAATATATTAACCCTCTAGCTTCCCCCCATAACGGTGATTTTTGCCTATATTTTAACAAATCGTAAAAAACTCCCCTAAAAATGGGTGGAGCGGGGTTGAAATATTCTACAAAAATGTCGGCCATAAAATTTTACTATAAGTGTCAGAACACACCAAAGCCCAAAACTTAACACAAACTCCAAAAAAACGCCCAAATTGAAGATAGCCTGTTAAGGGTTAATTTAGATATTATATAGTGTTAGTACCAAAAAGGTCTTTAATAATTGGATTTTTCGGGGTTGATGTGAGAGATGCAAAAAAAATAATGATTTTGCTGAAGATACCCTACACCTCAGATGAACAGAACACATAGTTATATATACTGATATTCTGCACGAACTAGCAAAGGGGGGAAAACTTTAACCCCCCCCTAAAATAAAATTCCGATGTGATCTTTCAAAACGCCGATATACGTATATATTTTTTTGGTCTCCTCTACCATAATCCATTGACAGAACCCTGTTATTTTTGTTTTGTGTTGTACTGTGTTATTTAAGCAGTTATTGGCATTTTAAGTTTACATAAGAAAATTCCAAATTTTAACCAAACGAAAAGTGATAACAAAATGTTATTTTTTTCTCTCTAGGACGAATATTTAAGGAGTTATATACATTTTAAGTTTATTGAACACTCGATAGTCACAGCGTTACTATAATTGAAGGTTCATAATTGTAATTTGGTCAAGACGTTTAAAAACCTTCATTATATGTCGTATATATATATATTAGAGCGGGTTGATTTGTATGGATGAAAAAAAAAATTAAAAATCGTATAGCAACAACGTAATCTACATTAAATTCTAAGAAAATTCTCCGAAGAAACCCTGGGTCTAAAATCAAAACTTAATCCGCGCCTCTCGACTTGAAAATTTGTTTCGTCCTCTTTGGCTTAAATTATTTTCTTTTTTGAATTATATTAGGTTTTTATACTCTCACTTCAGTGATACGAGGGTATATATCATTTGCTACGGGCCACAAGTGTAACACATCAAAGGAGTGACATAAGATTTCAAGTATGTTTGGTGGATATCCGTTTTAGGTTTTTAAGTCAAATGAGCAATGTCCGTCCGTCTGTCTGCTAGCTGGTGCGCACGATAATTCTCGAAAGGAGTAGCCGCTTGACTTCAAATTTGGTATGCGGTAATATTTTTTTCTATCTCCGGCTAAGTTCGAAGATGGGTCATATTGGCCCACCCCTTCTAGTACCTCCCCCACAAAGTGTTAATATTAAGTGAATTATTGATTATTTAATAACTTCTATACTACTTATTTGAATCCTCTGAAATTCTACACATAATATTATTTTATTAGTCACTATCACCTCAAGAAAAATGGGCGAAGTTAGCACGCCCCTTTTGGTACCTTCCACACAAATGGACCATTTTGCTCCAAAAGTTAACAGCTTATAACTTGAATACCTATGCACCAAAAGGCTTGAAATTTTGTACTGTGTAATGGTTTCATAGTACCTACAATCCAGTGAAAAATGGCCGAAGTTGCCACGCCCCTTTTGGTACCTCCCACACAAAATGGACAAATCATTTAATCATTTTTTTAATCATTTTTTAATTGGGTGAATATTTTTTTGAATGAAAAAAATTTTGAGTGTAGGAAAGATATAAAGTGCAAAAGAACTACCTTACTAAATAATTTTATTCAGAAAATTCGATTTCTTTTTGAAAAAAGCTATTTTTCTAACATTTATTTTTTTTGGCAGAGGCGGGCATATGAATTTTCAAGTCGAGAGGCGCGGATTAGGATTTTATTTTAGATACATGGTTTCTTCGGAAAATTTTCTTAGAATTTTATGTAGTTTAAGTTTTTGCTATACGATTTAAAAAAAAATCAACCCGCCCTAATATATATACACACGTATACTTATATATAGTAATGTAGATGCAAAAATAGTCTGGGACAAAAATGCATATAGAACATTGGCAAACTGTTTCCACATTTAAAGATAATCTAAATTTACTAAGTGTTGTCAGAGAAATAATAGACTTCCTTATGAAAATGTCAAAATAAATTGTAAAGCCCCTGACATTTGAATGATTACAATGTTGAACATGTCTGACAACCGGCCGGCCGGCTTGAAGCGCTATGCAAATGTGGCAAAATGCAGCTGCACTTGTTGTTCAGAATCCATCATGAAATGATGTACAAGTAAGCAAAATATTTTACCAAACAGACAATAAGGCAGAACAAAGCCAGAAATGTCAGCAATCAATAATCACCACAGTAATGATGGCATAACGAGCCGTCTAAAATTCAAACCTCTAAATGTCATTGGGAGTTTCCGATGCTGTAGCTGCAAAATGGGAATCCAAAATTAACCATCAAATACTGTACTCCTCAAAAATGATTGAAAACTCGCTTCACCTCACAATAAATTCCCAGCAAGAAATTGTACAAAAAGAGAAGGAAGGGCTTTATCCAAGTTATGCCATAGCTTTACTGGCCCCAATAGGCTCTGCCGCCGCCTGCTTAGTAAAGTTCAGTTTTGAATCATGACAACCTAAACAAAAACTCCAAACCATCCAGTCAACCAACCAATCCGAGGTTCGTTTCGTTTTCCAAATTGTAATGAAAATTGTTGTTGAAGTTTTATTGGAAAGCCTAAGAGTGCCTCTGTTGTATCTGCATCTGCAACGTGTTGCATTCGTCTGAATAAAAAGACTCCACCGCCGCCGCCATTGCCTTTTTACTAAAACGTATTGGTATGCAGTGTTAAATATCATTAAATTATTTTACATTACTTGTATATGGAGATGTGTTTTTTTTTTGTTTGGTTTGGTTTATTTCTTATTTAATATATGCATAGTTTGCTTTAAATTGAAGTTTTCTATAGAGTCGGGCTTCTGCCAGAGACTTCTGGTATCTCCGTCATATGCAAAAAAAAATCGTCTCGACCCGTTCCAAACGAAAACAGTAAGTTCAACCCCAGCGTCACCATCAAATTTGTTCTTTTTTTAGCTGCAGCAGCAGCAGACATTGCAAGAAAATTGTTGCACGCAACACAATTACAGATACTCCCAGACAGAGTGAGTAAGTGCTTCAGAAGCGGTTGTTGGCGGTGATGGCGAAATTATTGGAGCTGCTGCTGCAACAGTTGGTGGTGTTGTGCTGTTCCTAAGAAGATGGTGTGGGTAATGGAGGGAAATTATCCAGTATAAGTTTTTCAGATTGACAGTACCACTATCGAAAGTACTGCATCCTCAGAAGCAGATTTGTAAAGAAGGAAAAAAACTAAAAAACTATGGTAAAAAAATTAATGACGACACATTCTTAAATTTAGTAGCAGTTTACATTTTTTTAAAAACATTTTCCTTGATGTAAATTTTCTTGTAATTGATTTAATGACACACTAATCATTAGTTTTGTGTACGCCCTTCTTTAAAAGTATGCCTTTAAATTAAAGAAAAAATCATTAGTTTTGTAACAAGATTCATTATTTTAAGTACTTCGACCTATTCACTTTAGGATGTGTAATTAAGGAGATATATCCATTTTAAGTTTTGAAAGGCAATTACAAATTTGGACAAATAATAAGTGAAAAAAATTTAAGGATTTAAAAAATTAAATCCATTTTAGGTATTGAACTAAAAGAGTATGGTAATAAAATTAGTGACGACACATTCATAAATTAAGTAGGCGACAGCGGCATTGATCCAAAGTTTCTTGTAATTGATTTAATGACACACCAATCAAGTTTTGTGTACGCCCTTCTTAAATGTATGCCTTTAAATTAAAGAAAAACCCAATAGTTTTGTAAAAAGATTTTTCCTTAAAACTATATGTACTTTTTCAATAGTTTTAAGGAATTTTCTACATTAGAACAATGATGCAGACATGCCATAGTTTTTATGCCGGATGGGACTTATTACTTTTAAGCTATTTGTCTTTGAAAAAGGTTGTCTTGATAATAAATTTGGACGAAATAATAAGTGATAAAAAATTTCGTGGTTTTCGCTTTCAGGCGTTTATTAAAGGAGTTAAATTTTTTAAATTAATTTTAAAAATTTTGTGCTTTTTGCTTTCAGACGCTTATTTAATGAGTTAAAAAATTTTTCAGTCTTGCGCTACAAAAATTAATAATAAAATTAATAACGACACATTTTTAATTACGTAGTCGCCTACGGCGTCAATCAAATCATAATTGTCATTACTATAATGAAAGTTTACATCTTTTTAAAGACATTTTTCTTGATCTAAAGATTCTTGTAATAGATTTAATGAAACGCTAATCATTTTAGCCTGTTTCTGTAACTTAAAAATTTGCTTTCGGTGCCTGCCAGACGACAAACAGCTAATATGGGTTTCACTTATTACCATCAGAACGACAAGTCGCATGATTATGAACTCGTAAGAAAACGTAATCATTTCATTTTGGTTTCTCTATCTCTCTTCGTTGTCATCTGGGTGAACACTGTCAGATCGATTCACTTTATTTTATTTGTCGACTGATAGGAACAATGACAAAAAAAAAAACGTTATTAAAAGCAAAAATTAGTAGATATTAATATAATTATGGTAAATCAATTAAATTAGAAAATGGTATGCATATGTATACATATTTAAGCATAAAGAAGATAACATTGGCAGCTCGCTAAGATGGAAAAAATCATCAGTGCACAGTGAGAGAAACGTGAGGGAGAGAATACACGAAATGAGAGCAATGTTTCAGCTCAGCTGACCCACCCAGGGTTGCTTTTATGGCCACCGCTAGTGTAAACAGTACAGAGGAGTATTTTCTATAGTGGACCATGCAAAAATGAGTGTTTTTTTAGACCGGAAGTTGTGAAATTATTTATTTGGCAATTACATTATCTTCCAATTGTTAAATTGCTAACGTCATTGACGTAAGGCCAGGCGAACGAACCTTACCTGGGGTTTACAAGACAAGACAGTATCTCATTGTCTTCGATTTTTTGATGAAAGTAAATTCGGTAATTGTCTTGACGGAAGCAGCCATTTTGATGTAAGCGCGAAAAGACACTAACGAGGATTGCTTCAAGTGTATTTTCTTCATTATTGTCTGGACGCATACGTCACATGAACAATTTTCCCTTTTTTGACAACCAATACATATTCTCAATTGTCTTCTGTCAATTGTCCTGTGTAAACGCAGGGTTAGTAAAACCAAATTCCTGACGTAAGTGAGTGACTGATTTTCGTTCGCAGAGACATTCGTTAGAAATACAGAAACATGCCATTAGTTTTTGTATTTATATGGAAAATACTGTCGTGAATGATATTTACGAATTACAACAAATAAGTGAGCATTCATCTATATGATATGTAAATATTTTTATTTCTATGACTTTTGATATGTCATTACACTGTGCGACAGCCAAAATCGGCGGGGGTTCTGACTACGGGGAATAGTTATATCGGTTAAAGAAAGTTATACGTGTCCCGGCGTTTCGCTGCGTCACGTCTAGGAATCGAGATATATCGCTTTGAAGTTAGTAAGTATCGCATGGGGGAATTTGTTACGTTTGGGAGTCTTTGGTTTAACATAACTCGAGAACAACTAGTCCGACGTTGCTGCAGAAAGTTTAGAAAACTTATGCTGAAGGGCCAATGCACGCGTCATGCGGCGCGGTGCGAATTCAGCATTGCCCGTACACAAATTTTTGTGATTGTTTTCAATAAAAGTTGAACAAGAAATTGTGTCAAATTGAGAATAATTTAATCTAGCAATGACATATCAATCGGTGGCGAGGAGAATTTGAAAAAAATTCAACTTTTCTGACACGCGGCTCCGCATTCCGCTTTCATTGGCCCTTCGCCATTAGGCATAACAATTCCTACAAATTTTATAATAGCACATCCACGTAGAAATAGAAGTTTAGTAACTGTCGTTCTTCACCTCACATAGACCAGTTTAGGTCCCTAGTGGTACCACGGGCTAAAATGCCCTTCATCGAAACCAACCTGTTTGATATACAAATGTATCGATAGCACGAATATTGGTACTGGAAAGATCTGTTAGACGGCCTAGAAAGGCCGGTCGGCCCAGTAGGTCCAGTCGTCGTTTACACCAAGCGGGACAGTCGCACAGCAAGTGTTCAATGCTCTCCACTTCTTCCTCATCTTCACAGCTTCTGCAGAAGTCATTGAAGTTAATACCCAATCTTCTGGCGTGTTCGCCGATCAGGCAGTGTCCCGTCCGAACTGATACTAACGTAGAAAATCTTTTCCTTCCTAGTGCGAGGAGAAGAAAAAAAGAAAACGGCTGCCACCCTAACCTAAAATTGTCGTTAAAACTATTAGAAAAAATGCGTTTTTTTTTTCAAAAAAAAAAAAGTTTTTTGTTGGCACGAAAAAGCCATAAAAAATAGCCAAAAAAACATAATTTCTAAGATTATGCATAAACATTTTTCAAATGGCCAGTGTTTTCTTCGTTAGGACTTCAGCTTTAAATTTTTATATAATAATAATATAATAAGTGATCATCAGCAAATGTCATCTTTTTGCCAGATCGGCAAACGTTATCAACCCTGTTAAAGTGCTGCAAATATACGGACAATGACAGATTGTTAGGCAAAGGTGAATTGACAGTTCAGACGATTGCAAGAAAACATAAAATTTCATATATTTACAATATATTTTGTAAATATTTATATGCAGGATTGCCAATAAAAATACATTATAGACAGTGTTGCAAATAAAATGTTTTTCTGTAAAGTACACACGGTTGTAAATTCACAGGGTTGCATTTTTCCGCCATTTTTCTGGCAATGCTGTCCGATCTGCAAATCGTGTGTACTTACCTTTAGTTTTAAAAAAAATCAATCAATCAGGAAATTTCATAATTTTCGTTCGAGGATACTTTTTTTAAGGAGTCATAGCAATTTTAAGTTTTGAAAAGGCAATGCAATATATTGACAAAAAAACTGGTGATGAAACGATTACAATTTTGAGCAAAAATTAGTGATCACAATTTTTTGTCCTTAATGACTACTATTTGTAAGTTTTAGAAAGGCCATCCAAAATATTGACTTAAAACCAGTAAGGAAAGGCAGAAAGTCGGGCGGGGCCGACTATATAATACCCTACACCTCCCTAATAAAGCGATAAAGGTCATTGCGATAATAATTTGGAATAATTGGTAAGTAGGCAGGAACATATTATATAATTCTGAGCCGATAATCGCTAAATTAAGCAATATTCGTTCCTAAATTGAGAAACAACTTTCCGGAAAATATTAATGATCGGAAGTAAAGTACAACTTCTATAGCGCTTTGATACCAAATCAGGAGGAACATATATATGGAGGTTATATATAAATCTGAACCGATTTTTCCTGAATACTCATTCGTGTAAAAAGACCTCTTTCTGTAGAATTTAGTACTGATCGGATATAAAATACAGTTTCTACAGCATTTACATGTCAAATCGGGGGTAACGTATATATGGGGGCTATATCTAAATCTGAACCGATTTCTTCCAAATTTAACAGTGTTCATTCATATAATAAGAGACCTCTTTCTGCTGAATTTCATACTGATCGGATATAAAATACAGTTTTTACAGCGCTTACATGTCAAATCGGGGCTAACATATATATGGGGGCTATATCCAAATCTGAACCGATTTTAACCAAATTAAATAGGGATCGTCCTTGGGCCAAAAAAAGATATGTGTAAAGTATCGTCAAGATCGGGCCATAATTGCGACCTGTACTATGATTACAAGAATACATCTACAGACGGACAGACAGACGGACATAGCTAAATCGACTCAGAAAGTGATTACAAGTCGATCGGTATAATAAACAATGGATCTATCTCTTTTCCTTTTGGTGTTACAAACAAATGCACAAAGTCATAATACCCTGTACCACAGTGTGGTGTAGGGTATAAATAGTGATTGCAAAGTGTTGTACGAGTATTTTCCGCTTTATAACATTTTTATGGAGGCATAGACATTTTAGAAAGTATTGCTAATTTGAACAAAAAACCAATTAATCACAAAATGTCGTTTTTTGTTGTCCGAAGAAACTTCTGCAAAGAGCAATAGCCAATTTCAAATTGTCAAATGTAATCTAACCAATTTATTACACAACCCTCATATTACCATGTGGGATTGCAAGTTAAAGGGTTTGTTGGTCCTCCAACATCCAAGCAAATGTTCCCAGGAAAACTCTAGCCTACACAAGTCAATATTTATTTGTAGTACTATTAATGATGTTGCTCTATGTATTTGGCTGACCTGTAAGATACGGCCCGGTCCGGTTCGGACGCTCATCTTGTCTGTTTTTTTATTTTTGAAAAGGACTATTTGTGTCTAGGCCTTTTGTCTAGGTTTCTGTATCATTCACAACAACTGTCAACGATAATATTATGTGTTTAGTTTCATTTAGTAAAAAATGTTTTGCAAATAACATTTTTTTTTGCGACGTTGAGAATGATGAAACATGTCAACAACTATTTCAGAGTCCTTCGTCTTCGTTGGAGCAGAGAACAGAACTAAAGGAAATTATGTACAGAAAATGTAGAATGCAGCACAACAAAATGATTACCATATAAGAGACAGCAGTGCATGAGCCTGAGGTTAATTGTATCCGAAGATGAGTAAAATAATGTATGAGAACCTGAAACTCCGTTCAATTATTTGTTCTGTTTTATTTTTCTAGTTTTTTTGAAAAACGAAAACGGACATATGGAAATATGAATATAAGGTAGTATTGTAAATAAGCGCAAATTTCCATGCCACTTGTGAGTCCGTGCGAGTCCTTGTATAATCGCCTTTTGTGTCTCAAGGATGCACAATTGCCAACTGCTAAGCGGCTTTGGAGTTGAGTTGCACCCCTTTTTTGTGTGCTAAGCCTCTTGTGGACTCCTGTTTTGCACCACTACTTAAGACACTCACACTCTCTGCCGGCCACAAAGGTGGGAAAGTAAGTACTTACTTACTGGTCACTTGCATCATAAGTACTTGCACATACTCGTGTACTCGCATGGGCTGCTCTCATAGTCTATACTCCCATTCAAATGCATATTTTGCACTTATTTGTAAGTACTTGTACATGTTTATGATATTCGTTCCAAGATAAGAAGATAATTGGATTTGCTCTGGAAACAATTAGTTTTCCCTGTAAGAAGCATCAGCCACACAGCTCAGCTGATGGTGGTGATGACCGTCTCTGAAACAGAATTGGCTTCGTTGGCGGTTATGGCATATGACAACAGGTGCTAAACTGGAGTAGTATTTTGTAAAGGTAATAATTAGCTTAGGCATTATGTTATAATACAATGTAATGTCCATTATGAAAAGACCAAAATTGTTCTTGAGGAAGCGAGCAAGGTAGCTAATTTAAATCGCATAGAAACAACTTTTGTAAAAATTTTCTATATTTAGAAGATGCCAGGAAAATTTAATTTAAATATATATCTTGTGAAAATCATCAATTCATACTAATCGCAATTGAAAATTTCACTACTCAAAAAATGGGACATTTTGTAAAACATTTTACTGCAGAAGTTATTCCAAGCTGTCGTTGCTGATCAGTCGTAAGTCTACGGACGTGTTTATCACAGAGCGGATAGTTAAAACCTATAACGCAGTACCTATTACGCAATCGCAAAAAAAATCTGTACAAAGTCTGGAAGGCCTACATCGCAGCACCTATTACGGGCTAATACAGACAAAAAAATAAATAAATTCCTTGACGGGGATGCCTTCGTGTTCCGATGGAGCGGGGTTCCCCAATCGTCCTACTGTCCGTCTGTTGGTCTTGGCCAAAGCCGACCACACCAAAAATGCTGAAAATTTTCCCCCAGTACTCACAACAGGTGGTACGGTGAGGGGAAAACGTCATGTCCGACCGTCAAAACGGAAGCACAATGAGCATCGTGTAGCGCTCAGAGTTTTGACGAAGTTGGAGGCTGTTGAGGTTTCGGCTCTTACCGAAAAACAAAAAGGGTCACTTAACTGGGCCAAAAGCGTCATAGATGCTTCTAAGGCCAATCAGCCGGCTGAAAGAGCCACAAATTCAGCTGTGTTTACGGCTAATAAAGTCAAAAGAATCAGATCACCTGATGAATCCCTGCCTTCGAAAAAGGCAAGAGGCCCTAATGTCACCATCAACAGGACACTCACCAATCCCTTCAATGAAGTGGCGAAGAAGAGTCTAGTGATGGCTGTTATATACAGAAGTAATGAGGATGGATCCATCCTAAAGGACAAATGGAGCCATGTGCAATCATCCATTATGACTCATTACCTCGATGTCCGTAGAGAAATGTCGGGCAAACCACCAATCTGCAACGATGCAGGATGGCATCAGGGGAGAGTAAAGCTCTTATATTTCGGTGATGCCAGATCAGTAGACCTGTATAGGTCTGCTCTGAACACCTCGAGCGGGTGAGGTGTGGCCTGGTGCCCAGTTGGATGTTGTCGAAAAAACAACATCTCTAGTCACCCTAGAGCCATCACCTGGGTTACAGAAGAGCCCTCAACCCGGCTGACATATTAGAAATAATAAAAGATTCCAATCCTGGTCTGCCGGCCCATAATTGGAGAATCAGCAATGTGGGTGAGGCGGATGGTAAAAAGCGGCAGGTAAATTTGATCCTTAACGCTGAATCCACCTCCCATATACAACGTGCAAGTGCAACCCTACAATATGGCTTCTAGACTATAGCCTTGAAGTTATACAAGCAGGATATAACTCCCACTGCGGAAGGTGAGTCGTCCACCGTGGTTGATACCCGGCTTTATGAAGTGCGGAGGTGCCCACGCCCATTATTTCTGGTGACTCTAAACTCCAAGAGAAGAAATGTAACGTCCTTCTCTGAGGACGAAAGCTCTACTTCTGACACAGAGGGGCTATGGGGAGTCTCCGGACTCTTTGACGCATCTGGCGGGGACACGCTTCTCGATGATACGGACGAAGAGTTCGATAACACCCTTGTCGGGATGGATGTTAATCTGTCAATTACCAATGATGGTAAATTCTACTGATTAACCTACATCACGCTAAAGCAGCCTCAGCGGCTCTATTGCTGCGCCTGTCCAGAGGTGCAGTAGACATCGTCCTGATAAAGGAGCCCTACGCAATGGGAGGAAGGGTGTGCGGTATCAGGACACCCAACTTTAAACTGCTTGTGGCCAACTGTGAAGGCTCTCCAAGAACCTGCATGTTGGCCAGGAAAGATCTAAGTATCTTTCTCCTGGCTAATTTAAGTGGTAAAGACCAAACATCTGCTAGTATGGAGATCGGTAATCGCATATATTGGGTGGTCTCCAGTTACTTGCCTTATGAAGCTGTAGTACCGACTGCTCTATTCAGGGAAGTAGTAGAAGAAGCAACGTCTGACGAGGTCGAGCTGATTATTGGCGCAGACACAAACGCTCATCATACTATCTGGGGTAGTACGGATATAAACAATAGGGGTGATTCGCTTCTTGACTTTATTCTAACTACCAACCTATGTATTTGTAACATTGGTAATAAACCAACTTTTGCAATTAAAGACAGACAAGAAGTACTCGACGTAACGTTTGCCACTGACCGGCTGTCGGACAAAATTATTGGGTGGAATGTACTGGACGACCACTCATTCTCAGATCACTATTATATTGAGTTCAAACTCGCTGAAAAATCGCCTAAAACTGCCGTCCACAGAAATGTGAGGTAGACAAAGTGGCACCTGTATGAGAAGAATTTCAAAAAAGTCCTCAACTCTAAACTTCTGTATGAACCGAATGACCAAGCCGCTCTGGAAAATCTGGTCGAGCATATCACCACATCATTCAATAGTTGCCTTGAAGAAGCCTGTCCAAAAACAAGGTACAAGGGTAAAACTAAACCTCAATGGTGGGCTTCTGAGCTAACGACTAGGAAAAAGACCTGCAACAAGCTATTCAACAAGGCTAAATCAACTGGGGTCGCTAATGTTTGGGATGCCTATAAATATCCACTCAAGATATATTAGAAGGTGCTTAGGAAGGCGCAAAGACGCTCTTGGTATACCTTCTGTGGCGAAGTGGAAAAGGTCTCCGACGCCGGAAGTTTGAGGAGGATACTATCAGCTTCACCCTGTACCGTGGATTACTTGCAGGATGAGGCAAATAACTGGACAAAAAACAGCGAGCAGTCGCTGAATGTACTGCTCGACACACATTTCCCGGGAAACTCACCAACAGAACCCGAAGATCAGCAAGACAAAGAAGTATGCGAGTGGACTGCGAGCGTTGCTAGCTTGTTGGCTGAGAGATCCAGAACAAGCTGGGCAATTAACAGCTTTGAGCCCTTCAAGTCACCTGGACCAGACGGCATCACTCCAGCAGAAATGGAGAAAATGTCACAGTACATTATCTCCTGGCTGGAGAAAATTTATGTAGGAGGGACACCAAAGTGGTATTCATACCCAAAGCGGGAAAGATATCGCACACTAGTCCAAAAGACTTCAGACCAATTAACCTATCCTTCTTCCTATTGAAAGGTCTAGAAAGACTTTTAGATTATGTCATTAGAGAAAACCTGGATACAAAACTCCTGTCGGGCAACCAACATGCTTACAATAAGGGAAAGTCTACAGAATCAGACCTACAGGAACTTGTGAGCACTATCGAATCGACCCTACATTTCAAGGAATTCACCATGGTAGCATTTCTTGACATTGAAGGAGCTTTTAACAACATTCACTCAAATTTGGAGGACTAATGGAAGAGTGAATCCAATATAAATGCTATATTTGTACATATAGCCAATCCTCTTCAATTGTCAACCTCACCCACAGTCCACCGGAGACTTGGTGTCCTCTGTCACGCTAACGAGGCTCTGACGACCGACCGCGGTATAATCCTAACTGCTGCAGCACCTCAACATGGATTCTTACTCCTTGCTGGATCACGATGCGATCGTGCAACAGGGATGGCAGCGGATGAGCCAATAGTGTGGCCAACGGTGGCGCCAAAAAGTCTTCAAAATACCTACCATCAACCAGCACTAGGTGCGGATGCGATGGCCCAATCAGTCATCCATCTTTAACAAACCCGATTACATAAACATCCGATGCCCTATGTTCACTTTAAACCATTTACAATTGTTTTTTATGCTATGTAATTTAACTCAGTTGTAAATAAAGGACATATATGTATATACTCAAATGCGGTAATTGCGGCACCGTCACATCTAAAGGTAAACTCTAGCTTGATCAGACCTATACAAAAGCCTGCTCAACAGAAGACGCATAACAGCGTGTCTTGGGTCCACAACTCTAACAAGGTTTGTAAAAAGAGGGACCACACAAAGAGAAGTACTGTCTCCCCTTCAACTAGGGGTGAATGAAATTCTGCTATATCTAGAAGGCTGTGGCTGCAAGGTCGTGGCATATGCGAACGACGTGGCAAATTCGAAAACGTCCTCTGACACATCTTACAGATGGCTCTGAACAAGTTGGCTAGATAGGCCAGAAGCAGCGGTTTGGGTGTTAACACAAACAAGAAATAATTGGTTCTCTTTACTAGGATGAATAATGTCCCTCATGTGGACCCTCCTCCCTGTATAAATGGAACAGATCTAGTCTTTTCTGAAAGTGCAAAATTTTTAGGAATAATTTTGGATAGTAAACTGTAATTCAGACTAAACGTACTGGAACGTGTAAAGAAGGCCAACATCGCCCTATATTCCTGCAGGAAGGCTATAGGGTAGCGGTGGGGCCTCTCCCCTAAAATTGTCCATTGGATATATATATAGCAGTAGTTCGTCCAATACTGTTCTACGGCATTGTGGTATGGTGGACGGCAACTGACAAACTCACCATCACCAACCTACTATCAAAGGTTCAGAGAACTGCATGCCTGTGCATAAGCGAAGCCTTAATGACTACAGCGACTGAATCTCTAGTACAAGCCCTACTCCATATACTGCCGATTAATATTGTGGCGAGAGAAGTTGCAACCAGAGCGGCACTAAGATGAAACTGCCTATCAATGTGGAGGTACAAGAACTACGGTCACATGAGGATATCAAAGTGTAGTGCTATGGTAACCGACCGAGTGGACTATAATCGTATACCAACTGTGTACACCTTCGAGAGAAATTACATCACTATGATTCCCGCCAGAGATGAATGGGTTGGAAGAATACCAGGTAATAGAAACCATCTCCACTTTTACACGGATGGTTCGAAGCTTGATGAAAAGGTTGGCTTCGGAGTACACTGTGCAGAGCTTAGTCTGGATATAGCTCACAGACTACCAGATACCTGCAGTGTCTGTCAAGCCTAAATAATGGCAATATGGGAAGTCGCCAAGTGGCTGAGTCGCAACATAGTAACCAACAGTGGCGTTGTTTTTTACTCGGACAGCCAGGCTGCCATCAATTCTCTGGAGGCCATATCCCTAAATTTACAAACAGCTCTCGACTGACTTAACGAGATGGCTGAGCAGTTTAATATACACCTCATTTGGGTGCCTGGGCTTAGGGATATCTCGGGAAACGGCAAAGCCGATGAACTTGCTAGGAAAGGGATGACATTACAAATTCTCGAAGAATTTGCATATATTGGTGCGCCACTATCCACAAGCAAGCTTTGGCTTAGGCAAGAGGCAATCAGGCAGTCTAACGAAAGATGGACATAAATCGGCACCTGCAGGGTAGCTAGACAAATCTGGCCAAGGTATGAACTGAGAAGATCAAAATATCTCCTCGCACTAGAGAGGCAAAGATTCATCAGTTCGGGGAAGACGCCAAAAGATTGGGTAGTGACTCCAATGACTTCTGCAGAAGCTATGAAGATGAGGAAGAAGTGGAGATCATTGAGTATTTGCTATGCGACTGTCCCGCTTCGAGTAAACGAAGCCTGGACATACTGGGGTTGGCCTTTCAAGGCTGTCTAACAGATCTTTCCGGTACTGATATTCGTACTATCCATAAATTTTTATGTATATCAAACAGGTTGGTTTCGATGATTGGCATAATAGCCCGTGGTAACACTAGGGACCTAAACTGGTCTATGTAAGCTGACAAAATAAAAAACCTAAACCTAACAACTAACCTCTAACCTAAACCTACAAATCTGTAGGATATTCCTCTATCCGCCAACCGATGGGAGATAGACAGCTCCTCACGGACCACGTGATACCTTGGGTAGGAATATTTTTGACTTCAGTACAATTTATATATGTATATATTGATTCCTATGGTTCCAGGTTGGAAAAAATGGTCAATGATGATATCAATGATTTTCCATAAGTATCTTTTGTACGCCATTGATTTTATTTCGTTCCAGCTCTACCCTACCGTTATTGCTTCGCACTATACTTGCCTTCTCCATGTATTTGCGGGCCATACACTCCTTCTTCTTCATTGAGGGTTCCCCTCGATAAAAATTTTTGCAATATAATCTTCTTAAGACATGGTTAGTTCAACTGAATTTTCTTTTTACTATTTCTACTTAAATGTGCGTTTCTCCTGTCCGTTCCCTATTCGGCCAGAATATTTTTAAGATCTTCCACAGCGATCTGTTTATGAAAACCAATTTAGTTAAAACCAGTAAGGAAAGGCTAAAGTCGGGCGGGGCCGACTATATAATACCCTACACCTCTCTCGTAATATTGAATAACTCTGATATATAAATTTTGTAATTCATGTATAAATTGTTTACATAAATTTACTTTTGGGACATTTTATACTTAAATAATACCCTGTACCACAGTGTGGTGTAGGGTATAAAAACGATTGGATCTAAAGAGCCAAATCGGACGAAACATATATATGGGAGCTATAGCTAAATCTTTACCGATTTTCTTCAAATTCGGCACTGTTGGTTCATGGATCAAGAAATTTCTAAATTTCAAAACGATTGGATGTAAAATACAGCTTCTATAGGACTAAAGGGCCAAATCGGACGAAATATATATATGGGAGCTATATATAAATCTGAACCGATTTCTACCAAATTCGATCTTAACAGCTGCGATACACTCTAAACTGCAAAATTTCAGAACGATCGGAGTGAAATTGCGACCTGTAGTCGACGAACAACTTTACATGGACAGACGGACGGACGGACGGACATCGTTAAATCGACTCAGCTAGTGATTCTGAGTCGATCGGTATACTTTAAGGTGGGTCTAGCTGTGTTATTTTCAGGTGTTACAAACATCTGCCGTGAAACAAACTTATAATACCCTGTACCACAGTGTGGTGTAGGGTATAAATACCCTACTCATAGGCTCTTATGAACTTTTATGCAGAACTTTAAAAACAATGCAGAACTTTCAAAACAATTTAAAACGCGATAGCCAGCGAAATTATAGCTACTCGTAGAATACCTTTCCACAATATGTTGATAATTCTCAGCTGGCAGTTGTGTAAGGAAGATAATACCAATCTGCCCGATAAGCGCTGATTTTTATATATAATGTCCCGATTTGGTATTTATATTTGGTAGCGGTAAGGTTAGAATGGCAATCGGAGTTACGAGTACCCGCTCACATAGAGGTCCGTAGTACTATTAAGGGCCCAGTTGCCCCTCATGAGAACTAAGGTGTTTGATAGACAAAGGCATCAATAATACAAATATAGGTACCTGCCACATCTGTCAGATATCCTAGGAAGACCGACGTTGATTGCGCAATTAGGAACAGGAACAAAGCACTTCACTTCCTCTTGTTCTCAGCTTCTTTAGAAGTCATTGGACTTGATGTTCCTAATGACAGGGCATATTCTCAGAGCAGGCAGTGTCCCGTCAGAACCGGCACTAACGTAGACAGGTGTTTCTTCTCTAATGCGAGGTGATATTTTGACCTTCTTATGTAGTATCTGTGCGAGATTTGTATAACTACCCTACAGGTGTTTATCTCTGGTCATCTCTCATCCTGATTGCCTCGTGCCTAATCCAAAGCTCGCATGACATACCAACATATCCAAATTCTTCGAGAATTGGCACATGTTCCGTCCGGCCGAAACGTCAAGATCGATCAGTTACGAAAGAATAGGAATGAACTGTCACACGCGAAAAAACGTTTTCCGCGAACAGAGTTTGGCCTTTTTTTGCACTAATAGATTAATATTAATTTATTAATTGTGACAATTAAAAAAAATTCGTGAAAATCGGTTCGAAATCCGTGGAAAACCTCACTCTTTGAAGTCCTACTCTTTGAAGTCCTACTCTTTGAAGTCCTACTCTTTGAAATTTCTATTCGATCGTAACTGACAATTTACTCGCTCGGGGATGACATATCGTATTATTTATTATTTTTGAGTTCATCGGCTTTGCAGTTTCTCCTATGTCCAGGTACCCATATGAGGTATATGTTAAATTGATCTATCATCTCGTTAAAAGATCTGTGAAAGCTGTTTATAAATTAAGGATTTTAGCCCCAGTGATTTAATGTCAGCTTTACTGCCCGACTAAATGACGACGCCAGTTTTGGTCACTATGTTGCCATTATTTCGGCTTGATAGGTAGTCTATGAACTATAACGAGACTAAGTTCCTTACAGTGTAACCAGAAGTCAATCTTCTCATCAAGCTTCGAATCATCTGTAGTCCAAAGTAGATGTAGGTACTATTCCCTGGTATTCTGCCAACATATTATAGTCCAAAAAGGTGGGTTACCTTTGCACTACAATATGATATACTCATGTGGTCGTAGTTCTGAATAGATTGCTCATTGATAGATAGTTTAATTGCAACCTCTCTAGCCACAATATCAATTGACAGTATACATATGGACCAGAACTTGTAGAGACCCTGTCGATGTAGATCTCAAAAGTTCCGCTGGTAATCAGGCAGGTACATGCAAAGAAAAAATTCGTCTCTGCGAAACGAAATATTATACAACTACAATTCTCGTTAACGACGACTGAAATCACTTTTGGTCAGAACAAACAGTTGTTTACCCAAAATAAATTTCTGTCACAACAAACGAAATTTCAGTTCCTGCAAACGAAAATTGTAGTTGCCAACATTTCGTTTCGCAGAAACTAATTCCTTTCTTTGCGTGTAGTTCCCCGCACCTTCATTAGATGACAGTTGCTATGTATATCCAACGGACGATTTTAGTAGAGAGGCCTCAAAGTGACCCTACACTTTGGGACTTCCTGTCCTACAGGTATATTAGGCGATTATGACTTTTCCTACACTTTCCCAAACATTAGGTCTGAAGAAAAATGTTGTACCTGGACTACACCTTGACATTTTGCACATTCGGAACAGACTTGCTCAGTTCCATTTCGCCGAAGACGATATTCAAGTGGAACCTTATACTTCCTAGTTGTAATTGTATGTTATATTTGCGTGTTCCATCGATAGCTATAGGAATATCTCATCTGATGAATGACTCTGACTTCTCTAAATAAATTTTCGGGCTCTGTATTACCCTATCGCTTTCGAATAAATCTGAGTTAGAACACTTTACTGCCTCCTTAGTTATGCTGACAAAGTGACACTACTGGGTGGTTATTCTAAAGACAATTTTTCTTATATTCCTTCGGAGTACAGACATTTTTATCCTCCTGCCGATACGCTCACATCTACACTGTTCATTTCCTTAATTGAAAGTGATGTTGCAAAGATCTTTGCAATTATTTTTTAAAACTGATAATTTTGTATTATTTAATAAAATACTGAGTGCAGTGATATATATGCAAATATTTCCGATGCTAATCGAGGTGTCGCTTTGCATACTTGCTTTTCCATACTGATGACCCTAATAAATCCCTTGTGTCGTTTTACCAATGTAAGTGGCAAACCAAATTACATGAGCTTCCTCAGGTTTTATCATCAATATCGTCATTGTCAATCTCTGGTTCTCTGGCCGGCTGCCGTTACCCAACCTTAGAGAGCAAGGCAACACAGGGCGCGAACCTCCTCATACGGAGGGGACTCTCCGTCTTAATACTTTAGCGTCCTAATAGCCCCAAATGATAATGATTATGAAACGGGAGCTCTCACCGCTAAAGTGACGCAGCAAATGTTCTGCACACACCACAAAGCTGTAAGTTGTTCATGATTACTTTTGGGCGAATGGAATGGGAGATGCGAGGCTGGCATGGAGCAGCAAAATATTACCACCACCAAGCTGATGGTAACGCCAATGCCAAACCATCAACTGCCAAAATAACTATAATCACGACAAAGGCAAAACTGCTGGCGAATCATTGAATGCTTGAATGGATGAGCGGATGAATGCTCTGAGTTCGTCTGGTGTGGCGAATGAGTCTTCCAGACGGTGCCGTGTGACAGAAGAGTTGGCCAACGTCTGGATGGCTACAATATGAGTGGACATCGACAATGCCGTCGCTAAATGGAGAAAACAAGTTCGGCTGTCAATGATGACGACTGAATGGGTGCTACTGTAATTCAATATCAGCTTCCTTCTCGATCACGGTGAAGCTACCATTTGACTAAAGTCACATTTAATGTTGACAAAATGCTAAACAAAACGTGCAACACCTTTTTTTTCCTCCAAACTCAAGAAGATCGCTGCGATCCAACAAGTTCTTGAATGCCAAAAATGAAGAGGAACATAAGCGGTAGAAGCAAGCGGATAGGGAAGAACGATGCTACCCAACTTAGAAGAAGAGATCACCTTTTAAACCATGATAAGCATATGATGATGATGATGATGATGACATTGATATCGCACTCCCAACAACCAAACAAACATCTATTCATCCAACTTAACCATTTGTTCCTTCATTCATACTTTGCATACTAGCTTAATTCTTGTTTTCTTTTGGAATTTTTTCTTAAGAGACCGGCGCATACTACCTGTCGTATGACCGTCTGTCCCGCTGTCGCTTCAATGATATGTATGTCTGGGTTTGGTTAGTGGCACACGTTTGATCATAAATCAAATAAAGTCTTGGTGTTTGCCTCCAATACCCTCTTCTGGCGCACGACGACGATACCGATGAATGCAGATCACTTTCATATGCTCACTTACACTGTCCCCATGTGATCGATGCTGATGTACAGTGTTTCTAATCCCTTCAATAGGAGATGAGTTTTTAATGCGACGACGATTATTCAGGATTAGGGAAAGGAGAATGCTGCCTTATTTTGGCCAGAATATGTTTTAAAGGTAAGCACATTTTAAACATCATAAAGGGAAATTATTCCTCACATCATCCTCACCAGTAGCTTCTGGCCCTGCAAATCTTCTGCCGAGGGAATTGGGGATCAGAAAATCTGTCATGAAATATTCCAGTTTGGACCCTTGTACAAAATATGCTCTTCACTTTGGTTAAAATATAGTCTATGTACCATATAATTCAATAAATCTTTGAAATCCAAGCTCGCTATTTAATCATCAACTGAAACATTCTTAAGAGATATGCTCGTATCCTAGCTTGATATCTGCATAGAGGCCCGGTTCCTACTTTTAATCCCATCGACAGTTGTCGACTATATGATCCTACTTACGTTCAAATACTCCGCATTCCCAATAAAAGTGCTATTTATTTATACTAAATACAATACAAATTAACTGATATGTCAATTTTGCAGGTCCTAAGCAGAAGTCAAATCCACGAGACCTACCTTGAAGTCCGAGCTCAGTACCACTCATCCACTGATATACCCACATTTAAAGATAACCATATCCAATCATTGAAACTCCCTTAGTATAACTATTATCCAAGGTTTAAGCTTGCGTCATTGCAGTCCTCGACAGTATGATATTAACATCATAGCCTGAAACAGTAATTACACTATGCAACAAAAACAATTTTTTTGGTGCCCTAGACCTAAAAATTATTTTTTTGTATAGATTGTGGCATACTGTTACATAAAATCAAAACCAAAAATGTTTAATTTTGAGGGACATATTTAGGCCTGTTGGAATACATAAAGCTAAAAATAAGTCGGAAGAATACATACATATGTGGTATATACATAAATAAAAAAAAAATATTATTATAAAAAAAATTATTTCTAACCAATTTTTTCATAATTTGTTAACAAATCATTAATCATTGTTTCATATTGCGGGCATTTATTGGATCCAAGGAAATTTGAAACTACAACCTTAAACGACCTCCATGCTGCAATTTCATCCGACGTCAAATATGATTCGAAATTCACATCTTTCATCAGTTTCCTTATTTTAGGCCCATCAAAAACTCCTTCTTCGATTTTTAAATAAACTTTTTAAATATGAGAGTGAATTGCCATCTTTCCTTAAGGCTTTTGCACAATTTTTAAAGAGCCCCAGCTTTATATGCGGTGGTGACAAAATATCGGCTATCCCAAAGGCATAACATACCAATTACTTTTAAATCGCAAAATTTAAAAGTAGCCAGTCATGTTCATATTTTATGTATTTTATCAATTTAGAGTATTAGTGTTGACAGCATGAGCAATGGGAATCGACGGTATCTGATTTCCGTTGTGTAAAAGTACTGTTTTCAAACTTTCTTTACTGCTGTCAACAAGTAAGCGCCATTCCTTTGAATTGTATGTTTGCTTAAGTTCCTCGAACAATCCGGGAATGTCCTTGCAAAAGCATCTGTTATCCACAGTTGTATAACATTTTTTGTAAGGTATATCACGGACTCTATAATATGATATGTTAACATCTGGGGCCAAAATATTGTACTGTTTCATCCCAGATGGAAGTAGTTCTGCCTTATCTTTGGTCAGTTCCAAATCTCTCACTAGATCAATGAGTTGAAATTGAGTTAAAAGCGATGACTTCTGACCCAAACTTGAATTGCTCAGAGTTGAGTACTCAGTTGAATTTGATGATGTTTCCGTTATAAGGCTGTTATACTTGGACACTTCCTACTCCAATCTATTAACTTAGACAAAAATAGCAGTCCGTATTGTGAATCAATGGTAGGCATTCCAAATTGCACGTGAAGTCTAAAATTAATACGTTTTATTCCACAAAACATTGTAATACATTAATTTTTAAGTACTTACCGCATTCTTCCACTAGTCCATCAAGTGAGATTTACATGGCACGAATTACGCAAAATACTAGGTGTCCACGGTTCGTTCATATTTTTAACTCGTATACCAAAATATTTTTAATTACACATTTTCCGCAGATGTCGGGATCATTTACACATTGCAAAGTTCTTTGCCTATTACTCATACTTCGAAATATAACTTTGTAATATTTTTCGGAAAATCGACTTATCTCTTTATGGCGCTGAATTACACTAATTTATTAACAAGAAATTTCATTCATAAATTCCGGGTTTAAGGTTCATAAGTTGCAGTACCTGTAGCTGACATATAGTTTGCTTCGAAAGTAGACACCCAATATTTGCAAGACTGCCGCGTACTACTCGTACTTTGTATTGCGTACATATAATTTTACTACCCTATAAGGTGTAACTGAATGGAAACCTCATAAATAAAAAACCACAAATATTGTTAAATGACCCTCTATCTGAGCGGATCTCATCCAATATAGCTCTCACATTGCTTATCATGTTTTATGGAGGGTTACGAACGGCCATAAAACCTCGTCTACTCTATAATTTTAAAATGTTTGACATCAATCCTCATAAAATAAAATGCAAGTGCAATGTCTCTTATATGTCTCTCTCACATATGGCGAATTCAATATAAGCAGAAACATCATTTAAAAACGAAAAAATATGAAATAAGATTTTTTTGAATTTCCCTAACATTTACAAAATGGCTCATAACTTTTACATCTATCCATAGATTTTTTTCAAATAGACAGTGTCTTCTTCGTTAGCATCCTGGCTTTTTAAAAATGTGATAAAATATTCGATTTTTTCCCTATTTTTATGGTTTTTTTTTTGTACCAGTAAAAAGTGTTTTTTTTTAAATCATTTTTTTCTCATATTTTTGACGACTGTTACTAAACCAAAGATTCTACGTGAATGCGATATTTGCAGCATATGTAGCCCTCATAATTCCCTTTAATTTTTTATACTTGAAAAATTATGGTCCAAATACTGAATGTATTTTACATGAAAGCTGGACTTAAAAAAAAAATTTTTTTAAAAAAAAAATACCCACACAAAATTTTTTTCGTGTTTGTGACACCTAATTGTACCAGAAACTGTTATCCCCATCCCTTGGACAAAAATTTTGTTGCATACTGTTATTAATTAGGGTTCGTTCCACGTTTTGCATTAGCGTGTTACCGACAGACCAAAGACCGAATCATGGTATCTGCGCTAACTTCAGACCTGACGCTCCCCTGCAGCGAAGCGGAGCAGTTCATAAATAGTTCTAGACTGGTCCCCGAGAATGTATGAACTAGTTCTACATAAAATCTTTTGTCCAGAAATCAACTGTTTCTTTTTACATGTACATGTCTTAACAGGTCCAAAACGGATTAGAACCTGACTAGAGCAAAAGTAATGCAGCGAGAAACAGTTGAGCGCAACAACACACAAGACCATTCAAAGAAATCTGTCTCCAGCTGCTTTTGTTTGAAACAGTTCTGCTATAGTTCGGAATGGAATAGTGTAGAATAAGTTCCCAACCAGAAAATGAGCTCAATGAATTCGGTAATATTATCAGACAATAATTGGTTTTCAGAAAGATATAAGGTTTAACGGTAAAGATTCTTAGCTCTGACAGAGCTATCGACATATTGAGGAACGAATTTTAGTATCTGCTATAACGACACCCTGAACAATGTCATACAAATGAGGAAATCCATGTCCCACTGGGATTCAACTACTTTGCCCGACAAGGGTCGGCCATAGGAATAAATGCCACGTTTCATTGTTGGAATTTAATACTGAGAATGAAGGAGCTATCGATCTGGAAGTGGATATGAATATATACGAAACATTAAATTATCTGTATTCAGATCGATAGCACAGAAACGAAGTCACATCTATCAGGCTTCATAGGACCATCCTCGTAGAAGTGGAGATGATTTCTGTTTCTTTGTGTTCTGCCAACACATCCCTCTCTGGCAGATTTCTTAGTGGCGAAGAACCTCTCGAAGGTGTGCACCGTTGGTATATACTCCATTCGGTCGGTTAACATAGCACTACATTGTGATATCCTCATGTGACCTTGTTCTTATATCTCCACATGAATGGACAGTTCAACCGTAAGTTTCCACCGCTGGTGGCAACTTCTCTCGCCACAATATCAATGGGTATTAGATGGACTCGGACTTGCAGAGACTTGGTTGCTGTCCTCAACGCTCTGCTTATGTGTATACAGGCAGGTATATGAACCTTTGGTAAATGGTTTGTAATGGAAAGTTTATTACTTACCGTCCACCACACCACAACGCCGTACAACAGAATTGGAACTACTGCTAGATATATCCAATGGACGATTTTAGGAGAGAGGCCCAACGCGACACTACAGCTTTCCTGAAAGAATATAATGCCACGTTGGCTTTCCAAACACGTTCCAGTACATTAAGTCTGAATAACTATTTCCGATCTAGAATTATTCTTAGATATTTTGCACCTGCCTGCTCTGTTCCATTTATCCGAGGAGGAGGGTCCACATGTGCGACCTTATTCTTCCTCGTCGAGGAATTTGCCAGTTACTGCGATTTCCTCGTCATCCGCAGATGCCAGTTGTGTACCCAAAACTTGCTGTTATGCCTCTTTTTTGAGCCGGCTTTGTAATAGTCCAATCAAGCTAGAATTCACCCTGAAAGACCACCATAGTGATTGCGCTATTTCTGTCCTGCCACTTCGACATATCCTGCTTGAGATTTTGCGTCTGGTCCAGGGTATTTAAATGGATCAAAGCTGTTAATTTCCAGCTGATTTTCGATTTATCAGTAAATAAGTAGAACAATTGGTTCGACGGAAATAATTCGTAAATTTGCAGAAATTTGTTGACACGTTCCAATGTCAATGATTCACCTGAAATACATCTGTTTTTTAATGTGGCAAATAGCTCTTTAAAATCCTTCAGATATCTGCATCTACGATGATAAATACGTGGTTTTGAAATGCTTTAATGGAACACAAAGTAACTAGAATTATTATGGATGGCAGAATTATTATGGATGTCAGCCGAACATACATGTTCTTGGCTGAATGGTACCAAAGGAGAGAGATCTTTGGCTTCATACTCTACACAAATGAAATGATAAAAGGGTTTCCTGAAGAATCTCATTCAATATCAGTATAAACAGAAACCTATCACCTAGGACAATAAATGTACTTTGAGTCACTGTTACACTTCTTGGATGAGTGACAATTGACAAACTCCCCACAAGGAACGTTTGTGTAGGTATCACTCTCGATATCTGCCTCACGAGCCTAACTTGTTGATCGGCCGCCGCCTATCTCACTTGTTGTTGATGTTGTTGTCAGGTTGTACTTTTGCGGTCGGGTTACATTGTGAGGGTGTAAATTGTTGCCAGTCATTGGGACGTCGTCGTTCCGCACTCCAAGTCGAGTGCTTTCATACCTTTTTTCGGCGTGTGGTTGTGGGAAATGTGATCCTCCATTTGGTAATCTGATCTCAGTCGAGGAACATGACTTTGATATTTTTATTGTGGTCATCATGCTTAATTTAATCGCATTAACAAGTTGTTGTCACAACAGCATTTTTAGTGGTTTTGGCTTTTCCTATATGCCTGTCTGTCCGGTTGTCTGTCGTTGGAATACACAAAACACGTCGGTGGGGCATACGATCTGATCGCAGGATGATTCTCCAACGCCAACGCACTCTATGGATCGCAATGAATTAATACGAAGGAATGTAAGTAAGTAAGCATTGCGTAGTACGGCAGAGTATCCCTAACAATTCTATGGCTTTGATATCGACTACTTAAATTTCGCGTTTGCGGTTAGCGAAAGGCTATACCTTCCGTTATGGTAAAGGAAACTACTGAGCAACAGCAGCAACAGATCTGGAGAACGACGCCCACACACACTCTGGTGAACCTGCAGAGTACGCAACGAATATACTGGTCACCATTAATCGCTAAAAACTCACCATATAATTTTGTCATCGATAACATGAGGTCATTTTATTTCAAGAAATGTACAGTTTGCAGTTTCTATGTGAACGGTAGCTTAAAGAATTCCAAACCTTATCCTTGTGATATTTTTTTCATTAAAGATAGTAGTTTGAGCCTCACTTTAAAATGTCCGGTACAAAATTCTAACATCTTTATACGTTAGTTTTGCAAAAACAAGTTATTAAACCCTGAATATTTCGCTTTGATTTTCCACTATACTAAAGACTCAGGAAGTATGAGGTATTCCTATATACAAGAGTCAACCTCATAACTCTTTCTCGAGAGTCGACCACTGAGGACTATATAAGAGTTAATCATTGATGTGTCGATCTACACCAGAGTCGTTCAATGAAGGCTTCCTCGGTATTAGAGATGACCACTGAAGTATTCTCCTATGGGTGATTTTTTGGCAGCTTTCTTTTTGTCAACATTGTTTTTGGTTTTCGTGTAACATGTTACTGTCGAACATGTTGTTGGAGAGAGTATGCCAAAAATTTCTACATGAAATCATCTTTAAACATTGAATTATATAGACCGTTCTATCGACTCAAATACAGAGTTCATACATTTCTCTAAATTTTATGTGTTTTTTTTAATCAAACCCGAAAGCTCTTAAAAATCTCTCGTGTATTCTTCCTCTATACTCCTTCTTCATCTATATTAGGGTCTCCTATATAGAAGGTCATCCTCTATAGTAGATCTTGCTCTGTAGAAGGTTTGTACCTATAATAGGTTATCTTATACAGCAGCGGTTCCACTTTAGTAAATCTTCCTTTATAGTAGGGATTCATTTTAGTAGGCCTTCTTTACTACTCGTAGTATGACATTCTCTATAGTGGGCCTTCCTATGTAGTAGATTTTCCTCTATAATAGGCATTCCGCTATAGTAGGTCCTCCTCTGTAGTGGGCCTTCCTGTAGTTGGTCGTCCAGTATTAGGTCTTCCTCTATAGTAGGTCTTCTTCTGTGGTAGGAATTATGCCTTCCTGTGCAGTAAATCTTCCTCTATTTATGTATTTCTCTATAGTAAGTTCTCCTTTATAGTAGGTCTTACTGTACAATAGGTCCTCCTCTATAGTATATCTTCCTCTATAGTAGATCTTCCTCTATAGCAGATCTTCCTCTATAGCAGATCTTCCTCTTTAGTAGGTCTTCCACTATAGTAGGCTTCCTCTATAGTAGCACATCCTGTATAGGTCTTCCTCTACAGAAGATCTTCTTCTGCAGACGGTCCTCTTATATAGTATGTTTTCATTTATAGTAGGTCTTCCTCTATAGCAGGTTCTCCAATATAGAAGATCTTTGTCTATAGTAGTTATTCCTTTATAGTAGGTATTCCTCTATAGCAACTCTTCACCTACGGTAGTTCTTAATCTAGTAGGTCTTACCTTTTATAATGGTTTCTCTATAGTAGTTCTTCCGTTATAGCAGGTCTTTCTCCATAGTAGCTCTTCCTCTACAGAAGGTTTTCCTCTATAGTAGACCTTCCTCCTCCATACTATGTCTTACTTTATATTAGGGTTTCCCTATAGACGATTTTGCTTCCTCTTTTGAAGTTCTTCTTCTTCAGTATGTCTTCATCTTCTGTAGGTCTTCCTCAGTGGTATGTCTTGCTATGTAGGGGTTCCTCTATAGAACGTCTACCAGTATAATAGGTCTTCCTCTACATTAGGTCTTCCTATGAAGTAGATCTAGGGAGGTAGTCCTTTATAGATGCTATTACTGTAAATTCGGTCTTTTCTAATAGACGGATTTTCTTTACAGTAGGACTTCATCCCTTATAGTAGGTATTTCACTATAGTAGATCATCCTATACAGCAGGCCTTCGTTTTTAGTAGGTCTTCCTCTATAGTAGATCTTAATCTATAGTAGATCCTCCTATATTGTAGGTCTTCCTGTGTAGTAAGTAAGTCTTACTATAGCAGGTCTGTCTTCATCTACAGTAGGTCTTCCTCAGTGGTAGGTCTTGCTCAGTACGTCTTTCTCTGTAGAAGGTCTACCACTATAATAGGGTTTCCTCTACATTAGGTCTTCCTTTGAAGTAGATCTAGGTAGTTAGTCCTTTGTAGATGGTATTACTGTATATTGGATCTTTTCCAATAGACGGCTTTTCTTTACGGTAGGACTTATACAGAGGACTTCTTTTTAGTAGGTTTTCCTCTATATTAAGTCTTTCTCTATAGCAGGTCCCCTCTATTGTAGGTCTTACAAAAGCAGGTCATCCCCTATGGTAGGCCTTCATCTATAGTAGGTCTTCCTGTATATTAGGTCCTCCTCTATAATAGCTCTTCCCTTATAGTATGTCCTCCTCTTTGGAGTGTCTTCATACAGTAGCTTCTTCTATGGAAGGTCTTCCTCAATAGTAGGATTTACTCTATACCAGATATTCCTCTATAGTAGCGATTCGTCTATAGTAGGTCTTCCTCACTAGTAGGACTTTATCTATAGCAGGCTTCCCTCTGTTGTATATCCTCATTTGTAGTAGGACTTCCTGTAGTACGTCGTTCTGTATTAGGCCTTCTTCTATGGCTGGTCTTCCTTTAAAGTAGAATTTTGTCTTTAGTAGGGCTTCGTCTATAGAAGACATTGCTTTACAGTAGATATTCCTCTATAGTGTAGCTCCATCTGCAGTAGATCTTCCTCAATAGTAGACCTCTATCCGCAGCACAGTTTCTTACAAAGTTTATCTTCCTCTAAAGTAGACATTTCTTTAGAGTAAATCTTCCTCTGAAGTAGATTTTTCCTTATAGTAGGTATTCTACTATGGTATAGGCAGACCTATACAGCAGATCTTCCTCCATAGTAGGTCTTTCTGTATACTAAGTCTTCCTCTACAGTAGACCTTCCTATATAGTAGGTCTGCCTCTATAGTAGATCTTCTTCTACAACAGATCTTCCTCTATAGTAGGTCCTCCTCGTTAGTAGGTATTCCTCTTCATTCGGTCTTCTACTATAGTACGTTTTCCTAAGTTTTTTCTCTTTAGCAAGTTTTTTCTAGAGTAGGTCTTCCTGTATAGTAGGTCCTCCTCTACAGTAGATCTTCCTCTACAGTAGGTCGTCATCTATAGAAATCTTCCTCTTTTTAGCAGGTCCTTCAATACAGAATGTTTTCCTCTATAGACGTTGTTCCTTTAGAGTAAGTATTTCTCTATAGTAAGTCTTCACCTATAGTATTTCTTATGGCGAATTCTTTTCTGCAAAAAAGTGCAACATTTTCATTGCCCTTTTTCCGAAAATGGCACTTTTGCGATACTTTTTTGAAATTTGGTAATTAAGTTACTCGAATTTAGCACAACTAAAATTTCAAAATTTCAAAAAAGCGATATAATAGTACTGTTTTCGGTAAAAGGGCAATGCAAGTGTTGCACTTTTTTGCAGAAAAGAATTCACCATTAATCTAATATCTTAGCTATTATAAGGTTTTCTCTATAGTAGGGTTTTCTTTATATTAGGTCTTCCTCTATGTATAGTAGGTCTTTTTCTATGTAGGTCTTTGGCTATAGTAGGTCGTCCTCTACAACAGATCTTCCTCTGAAGTAGGTCTTCCTCTTTAGTAGGTATTCCTCTTTAGTAGGTCTTCTTCTATAGTATGCCTTCCTCTTAAGAAAGCTTTTTCTCGAGACTAGGGGTTCCCCTAGGTCGTCATCTACAGTATGTCTTCCTATTAAGCAGGTCCTCCAACACAGAAGAAATTCATCTATAGCAGTTGTTCCTTTATACTTGGTATTTGTCTATAGTAAGATTTCACCCATAGGGGTTCTCTATAGTAGATTTTTCTCTATAGTAGGTCTTCCTCTTCAGGAGGTCTTCCTTTGTACTAAATCTTGGTGGGTATTCTTCCATAGTATGTCTTACTCTTGTATATTATGTCTTCCTCTATAGAAGGTCTCCCTGTACAGTGGGTCCTCCTCTACAGTTGATCTTCTTATAGAGTAGATCCTCTTTATAGTACGTCTTCCTCTGTGATAGGTCTTCCTCTATAGTAGGTCTTCCCCTATAGTATGTTTTTCTCTAAAGTAGGTCTTCCTCTATAGTAGAGGTTCATTTATTCTTTCTCTGTACTAGAGCCTACATCTCAGGACTTTGTCCATACCAGAGTCTACCACTAAGATATTTCTCTTTCAAGGAGTGATCAATATGGTCTGCCTCTTTGCGTAGGCGTAGACTTTCAGTACTTTGAATTAAAATATTGTATTTTTGTAAAAACAAATACATAAGTAAATGTCAAGTACTTCAAAAAATTTCAAGCGAATAAGCATTTTTTGTTTAAATCTCATATTTTAATGTCGACATATCAATTCATTTTTTTTATTATCAAGCCTTCACACTAAGGCCCAAACCCATAGCCTGCAATATTTAGATATCAAAAAAGGCATCCAAAGTGAATAACAAGCTGGAGAATACGAGTACCGCAAAACGCGTTTGGTATCCATTTGATGGTGCATTGCTTACAGTCCTCCACGTACTCCTCCACCATCAAGCCTATGAATGGGGCCAAATATAACAGATTATATCTGACAGCATATTAGACACAAATATTATTAAATACAACACAATAAAGTGTGAGTGTTTATTTTTATGGCCACAAACCAAAAGGCAGCGGCAGCAATAATATTCGCCAAAACAATCGGTCGATCCGGTCTGTCTGACCGTTTAAAGGTATGAAAGTACAAAACAATGAACGAGAATTTAAACGCGTTTATTTTCCCAAAAAGAAAAAAAGGTTTACCTTACGGCTATGTACTCACAATTGATCGGCAGAAAAGGTTGCAGACAAAGTGTGCAAAAAAAAGAATGCATTATAACTAGCACTAACTCCAAAGCAGGACATAGTAAGAGAAGCCAGCGAGAAAAACGCCGCCGAAAGAAATGCACTTTAAATGTGGAAACGTGCTTTAAATATCGCAAAAAATCTCTCTTATGCGATCAAAAAAACAAGGCACTAACAACAATACAAATTCTCTTGTCAAGTTAACCTAAGTACCTTGCGCTATTGGGTCCGGTAAAGGTATCTAACAATATTAAAGGAGTATTGAGTGGTTAGTCTTTGGATGAGTGTAGCGTAGCACGAGGATGGTGCAATATTTTAACTAAGAATGTAATTTTGAAAAAAAAAAAAATTAAGAATAGTATAAATTGCAAATAATTATAAACAAAAATGTAGATTTAAGGTTATATATGATCTACTGGAAGATAGGGATATGAATGAATAAGTTACTGGTCCGCCACATTCGAATAATGAATATGTTAGAAATACAATAATATGGAAGGGACTAGTTAAGTACATTTCAGAAATTCCCAAGTTCGTGGAATCTAAACCTATTCTTATAGCTGTACTCCGGTAAATAAACTTTTACTATAGACTTGGTTTAACAAGAATCGATCTTTAGGCACGAAGGATAAAGAAATACTGATGGTGGTATTGCCTGCCTTATCCATTTTTAGATCAGTTTAGATATAAGTATACATGTGACAAAATAAACTGAAGTGTTTTACCCGGTTTAAACCATGGTGCGTCATCGCAGAATCGAGCCAGCTGCCTTTAGAATTACCAAGGATATCCAGCTGCCCTTAGAACTACTAAGGATATCCCTTCATAGGAAGTTTAGCTTCTCACAGTGAATCAGAAATCTATAACTCGTGTACCAAGTCAAAGCTAAGAGTACACTTCACCTCTTGGTAGGGGATCGCAGATTATCTAAAACCTCCGCTACTCTAAGGTGACTACACTTTATCAGACGGCCAATTGAGTCATATACTCTATAGTAGACGTCCAATTGGGTGATTTATTATATAGGAGACTACCTATTGGGTCATCTACTCTATAGTAGAAGACCAATAGGGTCATCCGCCCTATAGTAGGCGACCAATAGGGTAATATACTCTATAGTAGACGACCTATTGGGTCATCTGCTCTATATTAGACGACCAAATGGGTCATCTACTCTATATTAGACGACCAATAGGGCCTAATACTCTATAGTAGACGCCTAATAGGGCCATATACTCTAAAGTGGACGACAAATAGGACATTATACTCTAACGTAGACGGCAATGGGTCATATAATTTATGGTAGACGACCAATAGTCATCTACACTATGGTAGACGACCAATATGGTTATCTACTTTATAGTAGACGACGAATTGGGTCATCTACTCTATATTACACGATCAATTGAGTATTTACTCTTTATCAGACGGCCAATTGAGTCATATACTCTATAGTAGACGTCCAATTGGGTGATTTATTATATAGGAGACTACCTATTGGGTCATCTACCCTATAGTAGACGACCAATAGGGTCATCTACTCTATATTAGACGACCAATTGGGTCATATACTCTATAGTAGACGACCAATTGGGTCATATACTCTATAGTAGACGACCAATTGGGTCATCTACTCTATAATGATTCATCTACTCTATTGTAGACCACCAATTGGTTCATCTACTCTATAGTAGACGCCCAATTGGGTCATCTACTCTATGGTAGACCACCAATTGGTTGCTCTACTCTATAGTAGAAGACTAATAGCGTCATCTACCCTATAGTAGACGACCAATTGGGTCATCTACTCTATAGTAGACGACCAATTGGGTCATATGCTCTTATAAGACGACCAATTATGTCATCTATTCTATATTAGACGACCAGTAGGGCCATATACTCCATAGTAGACGACTAATAGGGCCATATACTCTAAAGTGGATGACAAATAGGGCATTATACTCTAAAGTGGACGACAAATAGGGCATTATACTCTAAAGTGGACGACAAATAGGGCATTATACATGATTGACGACCAATAGGGTCATCTACCCTATGGTAGACGACTAATATGGTTATCTTCTTTATAGTAGATGACAAATTGGGTCATCTACTCTATAGTAGACGATCAATTGAGTCATTTACTCTTAATCAGACGTCCAATTGGCTCATCTACTCTACATTAGACGACCACTTGGGTCATCTACTCTATATTAGACGACCACTTGGGTCATCTACTCTATATTAGACGACCACTTGGGTCATCTCCTCTATGGTTGACGACGAATTGGGTTATCTACTCTATAGTAGACGACCAATTGCGTCATCTACTCTATAGCAGACGACCAATTGCGTCATCTACTCTATAGTAGACGACCAATTGGGTCATCTACTCTATAGCAGACGACTAATTGGGTCATCTACTTTATAATAGACGACCAACAGGGTCATCTACTCTGTAGTTGGCGAACAATTGGGTCATCTAATCTGTAGCAGACGACCAATTGGGCCATCTACTCTGTAGCAGACGACCAATTGGGCCATCTACTCTGTAGCAGACGACCAATTGGGTCATCTACTCTATAGTAGACGTCCAATTGAGTAAACTTGGGTCATCTACTCTACAGTAGACGACCACTTGGGTCATCTACTCTGTTGTAGACGACCACTTGTGTCATCTACTCTTTTGTAGACGACCACTTGTGTCATCTACTCTATAGTAGACGACCACTTGTGTCATCTACTCTATAGTAGACGACCACTTGGGTCATCTACTCTATAGTATGCGACCACTTGGGTCAGACGAACAATTGGGTCATCTACCCTATAGTAGATGTCCAATTGGGTAATATACTCTATAGAAGACGATCAATTGGGGCATCTACTCTATGGTGACGATCAATTGGGTCATTAGCTCTATAGTGGACGACCAAACCTATAGTAGGTAACCAAACTGAACATACCGCCCTGGCGCAAGTGATGTGAAACTCTTTGGTGTTTGTTTGCCAGAGCCGATTGAAATCTTATTGCCACATTAAACAATAGGAAATGAAGCATCCAAATACAAACATTCGGCCGGTTAGACATCGTGTCTTTTTCGCACAAATCCATCAAAAATTTCCAATTTCAAGTGAATAAATTTGCTGTAAAATATTTTCAGCACCATCACAGACGCCAAACGACAAACTGAACGACCGACACTCTCACACTAATAATAATAAAAATAATAATAGTGAAACATATGGCCTAAAGCCTCTCTTCGCCTGGTCTGGTTTTGGCCCAAACTCTCACAGAAATGAAAACGGGCCAATGCAATTGTTTGCCGGTTGTCTGATTATTTTTTAGGTATTTTTTGTTTTTATTTTTAAGACATTCGATAGGTTTCGGTTAATAGGTACGCGGAGTATTATGTAATACTTATTATTGGCTTTATTTATGTTTCCACCCACCATTGAGCGAATGAGCAGAGGCCATTCCATCCCACCACACTCACCAAAGTCGAAGGTCCACTTGATCCCGTCAAACGGGGGGTTGGGGGGTTTGGTTATAAAATCCCCTTCCCGCCTTTCTCTTCGCTTTAGCGAATACAGTTCATAAATCATCGCGATAACAAATTATGAGCGCTTCCACAGTGTGTAAATGTATCTCGGCTGGAGGATCTAATTTTTCCCCACTAACCAAAAACAATGCCGTGAAAAGGTAAACAAGACTTAGTTAAGACTCCGCCGAGGCCCATTGTTAAACGGCGTCAATGGTCCTTCTGCAGAGGCCTTTCGGTAATCAATCTGTGTTTTTTTTTTTGTTGCGAAGAGTAGGTTGACTTGGCTTTGTGCAGTGTTATTTGCTTCGCTAGTGAATGGAACCAATGGAAGGAGGGAAAATCAAATCATAACTGAAATCACAGAAGAAGACCAAAAGGAAAGGCACTAGCCAGACGTGGATGTGGAAAAACTAAGACTCACGCGTTAGATTAAAACGTAGCCAGAGTGACGCATGTTAGTTCAATACAGTTGATAACCCAGTGAACATTGTGAGAGATAGAAGTAAATTAAATTGAAAGCCGTAAGGAAATGAAATAATTATGACCCTATTAATAAATCTATATGCGGAATATGTACTTATATAGCAAATAAAATTAGGGGGAACTATATATCAAAATATGGACCGATATGATTCATTTATGATGGGTACAATGTTAGCCAAACAACACAGCAATATCTGTAGCGAAATGAGGTCTTAAAACCATCAAGTGTTTTTTCTGGAGGAAAATTATTCATGGAAGCGACCTTTACACGGACCGATATGGCCCATTATTACCTGGAATGGTTTAGAGTCAAATAAAATAGTAGCAGCATTGGCTTCTAAAACATAAAGAAATTAAATCGGATGGGTCATTTGCATGACGGCTTTATTAAAACCTGAACCAATATGACAAATTTTCAATAGAATTTGTTACTGAAAAAGGACACTCTGCACAACTTTGTTAAGATAGATCCATATTGACGAGCAGAATTTTGTTCACAAGGATAAGCGAACAGAAAGACGGACCGATCCGAGTCGATCGGTATAAGAAATTCGAGTCTATCAATATGTAACACTGAGAAAAATGGGCCCAGTAAAAATATTCTTATCTACTCTCTCAGATAAACTAATAACGTATTTTTTAAATACGTACTTTTTTTGGGGGGATACAAAATTCCAAACTATTTTATTCTCTTTCACGGATGGTATATTAATAAATGATCAAAATCTATAATTTTGTAGGGAAATTGAAACAAAAACTGCACAAATTGAGTGTCCTAGATATAAATAATAATATTAAAAACGGTTTATAATATATCTAGATACCATCTACAAGAGAAGAAATAATAACAGACTATCGAAAATCTTAATAAAATAAAAGGTGGTTAAATTGTAAGGGCCGATGTTGAATGTGAACCACAACTAAACGTCAAGTTTTTTTCTGTATTTCATTTGACATTTCTCAATTTCAGACTAACTCATGGAAAGATACACATTTGAGCAACGCGCTAAAGTTTTTCAAGCCTTTTACGAAAATGGGCGTTCAAATCAAAATGCATTTTGTGCACTTCGTGATGTTTCTTTGATCAGCATAACGGACTAAATGAGTCCACAACCGGGAGAATTGTACAGTTCGTTTGGTGCGGCTTATGGGCTGGCGACGACATCGGGCCACTTCTTCTTCGAAATGAGGCCGGTCAGGCAGTTACTGTGAATGGTGTTCGCTATCGTGAGATGATAATGACCTTTTCATGGCCCGAATTGGAAGATATGGATGTGGACAATATGTGGTTTCAACAGGACGGTCCCACTTGCCACACAGCTAAAGAAACAATGGCTCTTTTGCGCAAAATATTCAATGGCCGTGTTACGGGTATCTCACGTCGTGGCGATGTCAATTGGCCGCCAAGATCATGTGAGTTGACACCGTTGGACTTCTTTCTTTGGGGTTATTTGAAAGAAAGGGTGCACGTCGATAAGCCAGCAACAATTCAAGAGCTAAAGGATGAAATAATTGGGCTCATTAACGGCATAGAACCTCAATTATGCCTCAGCGTCATCGAAAATTTGGACCATCGGATGGAAGTGTGCCGCCGAGTTCGCGGTGCCCATTTGGCCAATATTTTGTTCCATACATAATTGAACCATACCAATATTATCATAATAAAAAGAAATGGCAATAATTTCCTAAATAATTGTATTTTATTCAAAATCAGCGTCGGCGCTTAAAATTTAACCACCCTTTACATATTGGGACCAAAGGTAACCAAAAGAGCGCACTAGAGCCCTAGTGTCTAAAATGGCACAAAAAGGCCTAAATATAAATTCATATTTATAACATTTGATTGAGTTACTGATGAGATATTGAGAATTAAGAAACAAGTAAGAAAGTTCTGTTGGGTAAGCCGACTTACGAACGCCTAACATTCAGTCCCAAAAAAATGTCGTACATTTATTTTTTTTTGTATTAATTCAGTTATTATCAATTTAAATTGCATTTAAAAAACTTTAAAATAAGCACTGCCATTAATATTATAAGCTGTTAAATTTTTGTGCAAAAGGACGCAATAACGTCCATTTTCACGAGACTACTCGTATATGTACTAAAACATCATTACACTGTACAAAATTTCAAGTATTTGTGTACTGGTATTGAAGTTATAAGCAGTTAACTTTTGCTCCATTTGTGTGGGAGGTACCAAAAGGGGAGTGGCGAATTCGCCAATTTTTCTCAAGAGGTGCTATTTTAGTATTCAAAGAAAAATGCCATTTTTGAGATAAGTGATCGGATGTTTATTTCACAATAAAGTGGAAGGTATGCCGTCAATAATGAAAAACAACAAAAGCACCACGACCACGCTTACAGGACCATATCCTTTTCATGAATTTGTCCATAACCAAATCGCAAAGTGGCTGCCCTATGTCCTCGATAGCCTCACGAATTCTATCTTTGCGGTCTTGAATCGACGCTGGGCTGTTGGCGTAGACCTTATCTTTCACGTTGCCCCAAAGGAAGAAGTCGCAAGGTGTTAAATCACAAGATCTCGGTGGCCACCGAGATCACCTCTTCGAGAGAATACACGGTCCGGAAACTTTTCCCGTAACAATGGTTTCGATGCTTGTGTGGCACGTAGCGCCGTCTTGTTGAAAGTAAATGTTGTCCAGATCAATACCATCCAACTCCGACCATAAAAAAATCATTAATCATCTCTCGATAGTGCAATCCATTCACCGTAACTGTTGATCCAACCTCATTTTCGAAAAAGTAAGGTCCAATGACCCCGCCGGACCATAAACCGCACCAAACAGTCACACATTGAGGATGGAGAGGCTTCTCAACAATAACTCTTGGGTTTTCCGAGCCCCAGATGCGACAATTTTGTTTGTTGACGTAGCCACCGAGGTGGAAATGGGCCTCATCAGTCAAGACGATTTTTCGATGATTTTCGATTTTTCGAATTTTATTAATTTTTTTAGTAATGGCGTACTACTGCTGCTACTTGTCAAATGTCAAAGAATAAAAGCTTCAAAAGTGACAGCTACCGAAATACCGGATGATTCAAAATAACACCTCTTGTTGGAAATCCCGTAATACTCGTATATTCTCGTAAGTTTTTAAAGAATCAATATTTCACTACATTTTAATCCTATTTGGGGGTGTAATAGAAGAAGTTGACCTATATGGCTCATCTTCGAACTTAGCCTGAGATAAAAAAATATTATCACATGCCAATATGAAATAGTTTGATCCGTTATTCCTTTTGAGAGATGTCGTGTGCACCAGCCAGACGGACGGACATTGGTCACATTATTTAAAATGTCCTACTTAGGGTCTTAGATCACTCCTTCGATGTTACACCTTTTCCCCTTAGCAAATGATATACGAGGGCGTTTCCAAATTTGAGAAATGTTTCTTTATTTCTCAACACAATCTCCGTTTAGCTTCGATACCCTGTTTATAATAAGAACTGTCCAGCTCCAGAAAATAGTCATCAACCGTAACCTTTCCCTCTTCATTGCTGGCAAATCTTTTTCCGCTCTGCCAACCAATATTTTATAATTGTAAACGAAGGATCAGAAAACCCCCAATGTATAATGTAGCTCGGTTTTAATATTGGTTGGACTGAGACTTTTTCAAATGAAAGTATTATATTACACATCGGTGACCATTTTTTCATGTTTACAAATTCGCTGAGATCGTTAACTTTTGACATAAAACTTACTACTACCGCCATCTATACGTCAGATCGGATAATTTGGTACCGCCCTCGCAGCAGTAATTCTACCTATACTGTTATATGGCGTTGCAGGGTGGTGGAGGGCGGTAGATAAGTGATCCATCACCAGCCATCTAATGATGGTCCTGAGATCTGCCTGTCCAAGAACCAGTTTAACGGACTACAAGGCAGAGTCAAGGGACTCTATTCTGAGAATTGCACGTGAAAGTAGTCCCAAAAATAAGAATTTCTGCATCATTCGTTTAGTCAAGTTGGCTCAATTAATAATTTAATGACCATACGAATTTTTTGCCTCAACCTATACCGTACGTATTATCTCTTTGGTGTCTGACACAAAGTTGTAGATATTGAATAGGAGAGAAAAATGATTGCGCATTTTCCGATGTTTTTATGACGCTTTTCTTTAAAAATTATTAAAATTTTCTCAAAAAATAATTTTTTTCTCTATATCTTGTAAAAATGCGGAACAAACCTATCCGATAAATACGTACACGAAATACGTTATACGTTAGAAACAGAACATTATAACTGAACATTTTTGCGATTTTTAAGGCACTGGAAGCACTTTTTTCGGGTAGAAATAGGGTGAAAAATCTAGCCACGATACGACATGAGAAGTTTAAAATATATTCTCGCTCTTGAGAGTAATAAACGGTTAGTATCAGTTCTGATGGGAAGCTGTAGGGAAGAGGAAGAAGTGGATTGCATTGAGCATCTGTTTTATTTTTGTCACCTGTTTTAGTTCTTTTTTTTCTATGAAAATTATTCTTGCCTTCTCCGTAATGGAAAACTTTTTCGTCTACTGTTTTTTACTAAAACTTATTTTATAATAAATGTAGGGGTTTCGATGATTTTTGGATGGCCTTGGACAGCATTTTGGATATTATATGATCCGGCTGGTGGCAGCAGTTGGCCGAAGTATTGGATTTTCATATGGTAACTTGACTTGTTTTAGTACGGCAGGTGATTATTAGGACCTCAAACCAAAAATAAAGTTTCGTATTAATTCTCAGAAACAAATTATTGAAACGGGCTGACAGGTTAGAGGTTAAAACGGTCTATTTTGAATTATGCTTTTTGTGAAAGCATATATATAATTATATCCTATACTATATAACGATCTGACCAACAGTTTGTAAGTTTAATTATTATTATCATCTTTTTTGCAATTTTACACTTTTTTATAATCAGACTTATTGTGTAGCATCAAATTCCCATGATGATAAATATAGGTCCTGCAAATTGTTCATTGGGTTATCATCGTCTATCCATTTATACAGTACTGCACATAACTGCACAAAATAGTTTAACACAGATCAATCTCATTTCAGGCCGCAACGCAAATAAATAAAATGAAATCAGAAAAATGCACAACAAAAACTAAATCCAATAAAAAGCGCACGTTCTATCTACACCGTTTTAGACGTATACGATGTACGGCGGCGGGCGCTTACCCACAATGGCCATAATGCGTACCTTGTGAGTCGAAAGCATTGCCCAGGTCGACATAGGACTGTCTGTCTGTCTACCCACCGGGAACAGGAACAACAAAGAGTGCAGCAGTTAACTGCAGTAAAGTGCTGTGAAGTGAAATGATATCAATAAAAAGGCGGCTATTTTATCTTAAATATACTTATAATTTTATTTTAGTTTTTTTATGGTTCTGTTGCTGTTGTGGTGTGTACCAAAGATTAATATACCGCGATAGACTTAAAGGAGACTATGGATGGACTTTGCAAAATAAAATGATGACGATGACGCTGTTGAAGAAGTAGAGAAGGAATAGTTTTTTTGGTAAATATGCTGCACTGTGGATTTAAATGAAAACTATTTAAGTATATGTATGTGTAGAGGACTCGTGGAGTCTATAGCAGATGACTTGAGGAGTCGTCTAATCTATAGTAGATGACTTGAGGAGGCATCTACTCTGTAGTAGACGACTCGTGCAGTCATCTACTCTATAGTAGACGACTCGTGGAGGCATCTACTCTATAGTAGATGATCCGTGGAGTCATATACTCTATAGTAGATGACTTGTGGAGGCATCTACTCTATAGTAGATGACCCGTGGAGTCATATACTCTATAGTAGATGACTTGTGGAGTCATTCAATCTATACTAGACGTCTCGTGGAATCATATACTCTATAAAAAAGCGAACCAAAGAGCCATCTACTCAAAAGTAGAAACTCGTGGAGTCGTCTACACTAAATTAGACTATCCGTGGAGTAATATACTCTAAAGTAGGCGACTCATCTACTCTAAAGTCGATGACTCGTGAAGTCATATAATCTATAGTAGATGACTTGAGGGGTCATCTACTCAATAGTAGGCGACTCGTGGAGTCATCTACTCTATAGCAGATGACTCGTGGAGTCATCTAATCTATAGTGGATGACTTGAGGGTAAATGACTTGAGGAGTCATCTACTTTATAGTAGATGACTTGGGGGTCATCTACTCTATAGTAGATGACTTGAGGAGCCATCTACTTTATAGTAGATGACTTGGGGGTCATCTACTCTATAGCAGATGACTTGAGGAGCCATCTACTCTATAGTAGATAACTTGAGGAGTCATCCACTCTATAGAAGATGACTTGAGGAGCCACCTACTCTATAGAATATGACTTGAGCAGTCATCTACTTTATAGTAGATGACTTCAGGAGTAATCTACTCTATAGTAGATGACTTGTGTCAACTCTTCTATAGAAGATGACTTGAGGAGTCATCTGCGCTATAGAAAATGGCTTAGGGAGTCATCTACTTTATAGATGATGTTCTAAGGAGTAATCTACTCTATAGTAGATGACTTGAGGAGCCATCTACTCTATAGTAGATGACTTGAGGAGTCATATACTCTATAGTAGATGACTTCAGTAGTCATCTACGCTATATTAGATGACTTGAGAAGCCATCTACTCTATAGTATATGACTTGAGGGTAAATGACTTGAGGAGTCATCCACTCTATAGTAGATAACTTGAGGAGTCATCTACTCTATAGAATATGACTTGAGCAGTCATCTACTTTATAGTAGATGACTTGAGGAGTAATCTACTCTATAGTATATGAGTTGTGTCAACTCCTCTATAGAAGATGACTTGAGGAGTCATCTGCGCTACAGAAAATGACTTAGGGAGTCATCTACTTTATAGATGATGTTCTAAGGAGTAATCTACTCTATAGTAGATGACTTGATGAGCCATCAACTCTGTAGTAGATGACTTGAGGAGCCATCAACTCTGTAGTAGATGACTTGAGGAGTCATCTACTCTATAGTAGATGACTTGAGGAGTCATCTACTCCATAGTAGATGACTTGAGGAGTCATCTACTCCATAGTAGATGACTTGAGGAGTCATCTACTCTATAGGAGTCATCATCTACTCTTGAGGAGTCATCTACTCTATATATATGACTTGAGGAGTCATCTACTCCTTAAGTCATCTACTATAGAGTAGATGACTCCTCAAGTCATCTTCTATAGAGCAGACGACTCCTAAACTCATCTTCTATAGAGTAGATGACCCATCAAGTCATATTCTATAGAGTAGATGACTTGAGAAGCCATCTACGCTATAGTATATGACTTAAAGAGTCATCAACTCTATAGTAGATGACTTCAAGAGTCATCTACTGTATAGAATATGACTTGATGGGTCATCTACTCTATAGAAGATGAGTTTAGGAGTCGTCTGCTCTATAGAAGATGACTTGAGGAGTCATCTACTCTATAGTAGATGACTTAAGGAGTCATTTACTCTGTAGTAGATGGCTTAACGACTCATCTACTCTATAGTAGATGACATGATGAGTCATCTACTCTATAGAAGATGAGCTTAGAAGTCATCTGCTCTATAGAAGATGACTTGAGGAGTCATCTACTCGATAGTAGATGACTTAAGGAGGCATCTATTCTATAGTAGATGACTTGAGTAGCCATTTACTCTGTAGTAGATGTTCTAAGGAGCAATCTACTCTATAGTAGATGACTTGAGGAGCCATCAACTCTGTAGTAGATGACTTGAGGAGTCATCAACTCTGTAGTAGATGACTTGAGGAGTCATATTCCAGAGTAGATGACTTGAGGAGTCATCTACTCTATAGTAGATGATTTGAGGAGTCATCTACTCTATAGTAGATGACTTGAGGAGCCATCTACTCTATAGTAGATAACTTGAGGAGTCATCTACTATATAGTAGATGGCTTGAGTAGTATTCTACGCTATATTAGATGACTTGAGAATTCATCTAATCTATAGAAGATGACTTGAGGAGCCACCTACTCTATAGAATATGACTTGAGCAGTCATCTACTTTATAGTAGATGACTCCTCAAGTCATCTACTATAGAGTAGATGACTCCTCAAGTCATCTACTATAGAGTAGATGACTCCTCAAGTCATCTACTATAGAGTAGATGACTCCTCAAGTCATCAACTATAGAGTAGATGACTCCCCAAGTCATCTACTACAGAGTTGATGGCTCCTCAAGTCGTCTGACTTGAGGAGCCGTCATCTACTATAGATTTACTCTATAGTAGATGACTTGTGTCAACTCCTCTATAGAAGATGACTTGAGGAGTCATCTACTCTATAGTAGATGACTTGAGGAGTCATCTACTCTATAGTAGATGACTTGAGGAGTCATCTACTATAAAGTAGATGACTGCTCAAGTCCTATTCTATAGAGTAGGTGGCTCCTCAAGTCATCTTCTATAGATTAGATGAATTCTCAAGTCATCTAATATAGCGTAGAATACTACTCAAGCCATCTACTATAGAAATGACTTAGGGAGTCATCTGCTCTATAGAAGATGACTTGAGAAGTCATCTACTCGATAGTAGATGACTTAAGGAGGCATATATTCTATAGTTGATGACTTGAGGAGCCATTTACTCTGTAGCAGATGTTCTAAGGAGTAATCTACTCTATAGTAGATGACTTGAGGAGCCATCAACTCTGTAGTAGATGACTTGAGGAGTCAACTACTCTATAGTAGATGACTTGAGGAGTCATCTACTCCATAGTAGATGACTTGAGGAGTCATCTACTCTATAGTAGATGACTTGAGGAGCCATCTACTCTATAGTAGATGACTTGAGGAGCCATCTACTCTATAGTAGATGACTTGAGGAGCCATCTACTCTATAGTAGATGACTTGAGGAGTCATCTACTCTATAGTAGATGACTTGAGGAGTCATCTACTCTATAGTAGATGACTTGGGGAGTCATCTACTCTACAGTAGCTAACTTGAGGAGTCTTCTACTCTATAGTAGACGACTTGAGGAGTCTTTTACTCTATAGTAGACGACTTGAGGAGTCTTTTACTCCATAGTATAAGACTTGAAGAGTCATCTTGAGAAGTCATCTACTCTATTGTAGATGACTTGAGGAGTCATCTACTCTATAGTAGATGACTTGAGGAGTTATCTACTTAGTAGTGGATGACTTCAGGAATCTTCCACTCTGTAATAGATGACTTGAGGAGACATCTACTCTATAGTAAACGACTTGAGAAGACATCTACTCTAAAATAGATGACTTGAGGGGACATCTACGCTATAGTAGATGACTTGGGGAGTCATGTACTCTATAGAGAAGTAGATGACTTGAGGAGTCGCCTAGGCTTCAGTACTACTACTGTACCACTCCATAGTTGACGACTTTTTGAGTCACCTACTCCATAGTAGACGACTCGTGGAGTTATCTACTCTATAGTAGATGACTCGTGGAGTTATCTACTCTATAGTAGTTGACTCGTGGAGTTATCTACTCTATAGAAGATGTATTGTGGAGTCATATTCTGCATAGCAGATGACTCGTGGAGTTATCTACTGCATAGACTCTTGGAGTCATCTACTGCATAGCAGATGACACTTGGAGGCATCTACTGCATACCAAATGACTCTTGGAGTCATCTACACTATAGTAGATGATCCGTGGAGTCATCTACTCTATAGTGGATGACTCGTGGAGTCATCTACGCTATAGTAGACGACTCGTGGAGTCATCCATTCTACAATAGACGACACGTGGAGTCATCTACTTTATAGTAGACCACTCGTGGAGTCATCTACTCTATAGTAGACTACTCGTGAAGTCAACTACTCTATAGTAGACGACACGTGGAGTCATCTACTCAATAGGAGACGACTCGTGAAGTCATCTAGTCTATAGTGGGCGACTGGTGGAGTCATGTACCCTAAACTGGACGACTCATGGAGTCATATACTCAACGGTAAACCAATCGTGGAGTGATCTACTCTATACCAGAGGACTCTTGCAGTCATAGACGACCCGTGGAGTCATGTACTTTAAAGTAGATGACTCGGGAAGTCATCTATTCTGAAGTAGACGACTCATTTAGTCATCTATTCTAAAGTAGACGACTAGTGGATTAATCTACTCCGAAGTAGTCTTCCTTCACTGGTTTCACTTAATATTTTTCTATGTATGGAACCACTGTGCAAAGGATTTCTTTTTGGCTTTGAAGAAAACAAACTTGCAATTTAGATAACTGACCAACAGAACAGAACAAAATGTTTGCTTAAGAGTTTCTCTAGTTCGGGGAGGAAAATGGCTAAGACATTGAAAATGCCGTTGGTGGTGGCGGTGGTGATGATGCTTCAAGTCGCGGTACAAGTCGAGGTATAGTATTTCACATTTTTGAGATCTTCATTCATAGATCTTTATGAGAACATCTTAGGGAGTAGAAATGTACAACGTAACCAACTGACCTTAAGGCTATACTATTTTTTTTTGTGTTTGAGTGCGCGCTATAGAATTTCTAGAGGTTTTTATTCTATTTGTCTTACATGAAGAACATAATATTTAACTGATTGATTTTTGTGTGATTTAAAGAACTTTTTCTCCACCTCCATTAAACCTATTCCCCTTTGGAATATAACGAACTTTCAAAAAAGAAACTGATTTTCTCATTAGAAAATTTTGAAAGCGAAAAAAAACTAAAGTTTTGATTTCCAATCTACGATTAAGTTTTTGTTTTAGTTGCCCTCTGCCTTTGACTTTGGTCAAGGAAATAAATCTTTATGGGTTTTTCGGGGTGATTTACGGAGTATACGATTTTTTCCACATAAATATCCAATAGTTATCTGTTTATTCGTTTGTTTATTCTCCTTCTAAGTATAATTGTTAAAGAAACAATTATAAAGATGATTATTGTGAGTTATTTTTGATCGAAAACAAACCGGAAAAAAATAAAAAAACAAAATTATTTGAAAGATCAATTGCTGCCGCCACAGCCACAGCCTCCGCCATTTGGAATTGTTTGTTTGGTATAGATATAAAGACGGAGAAGAAGAAAATTAACCTTAATTTGTGGTTATTCATTCGTCATATATATTTTTGATGGCTTCAGAATTGTTGTTCTCCGTGGCTGGCTGGTGATGAGATGCTGTCATTCACGCTTTGTGTCGAGTAGGACCCCTAAAGTCTGTCCCTCCTAAGTGGTAATTGTCTCGGTGGCGGTAGTAATCCCCACAATGACGTTGATTGACATTTGTTGTCGCTCAACGTTATCATTGTGTTTAATTTTATTTGGCTTATTGTCATTCGCTGTCTCTCGGCGTGATGAGATGAGAGACACAGAGGAAGAAGGAGGCGCCGCCGACGCTGCCGCCACGGAACATCAAACATCGCACACAGGCCTCCAATGTACGAGTAGTAATCCGAAAAAATTATGACAGGTTGATGTTGATAATAATATGGAATTGATACTCATATCATAGCCAGAAACAAAATGAAAACGAGATAAAGGATTTGTCAGAGGAACTATTGGCTGCTATAGGAAATTTGTTTCAGTAAAAAAACTAAAAAAACACCACACAGAAAAAGGGTTCTCAAATTTAAAATTAACACAAAATTGGTAGTATCAATCACTTTTTGGTGGAGGAGTATTTTAATAAAATATAAATATAAAATTTTCTATTACAAACAATATATTTGATTAAAAAAGTGATTTTTGATTTTCTTTCAAGATCCTAAATAATTTTTTAATTTTTTATATTACCAAAACATAACTTATCCGCCATATATATATATCTATAGATTTAGAATTTTTGTGTTTTCGAGACAATATCTTCCAACCGATCTTCAGATAGACAAAACGAAAAATGTGATTCAATTACGAAATTTGTGTGGCAATTTTTTTTCTCAACACAGTCTCCTTTCAGCTCGATTCAAGCTTTATTCAATAGCTTCGATACGCTGTTTACAGGAAGAACCTATTTAGTTCCCTTAAATAGCTATCAACCGCTGGCTCCATCTCTTTATTGTTCGAAAAGCCTCAAGTTGGGAAAAAGAAAATAATTCGAGTGACAGTGAAACATCGCCAAACCCTCTACTGAAATATCTTTACGACTCTGTTCGATTTTGTTCCATTGTGAGCAAACGCGGCACCCATCTTGCGCATAGCTTTCTCACCTATGACTTTAGCTAGATCACGAACCGATGTTCATCCAGAACCATTTTGAGGATTTTTAAGCCATTTCTGGCGTTGACACCACAATTGGTCGACCACTAAGGTGTTCGTCTTGGCAGCTCGATCGGCCACGTTTAAATTCTTCCACCAAATATTTTATAGTTGTAAACAAAGGAGCAGACTCCCCCAAAATAGAATCTAGCTCCGTTTTAATATTGGTTGGACTGAGACTTTTCACATGAAAATATTGTATTTCACTGAGATCGTTTTCTTCTGAGTACTCAAAAAACTAAACAACGTGGCTCCTTGAAACTTAAAATATATGTTTCAGAAGGTTGTCACTTTCCACGAAAGTAATTTTTGTTTCAAACCACTACCGCCATATATATGTGAGGTCGGAAAATTTTGGGACTGTCCTCGTATCTTAGTGGCGAAATTAATCTCCAGTCCACTTGATCGGTTACCATAGCTTTAGGTTAGGTTAAGAGTGGCAGCCTGTAAAACAGACTCACTAGGACTATCCGGTCCATTGTCTTACCACAGGGACGTAAGGGAAAACATAAGTTATCCCTGCACCCTTCCGTAGAACCAATTTGATTGCTTTAAAAAGCTCAAAAGGTGGCGGATTCCAATATCAGCCAAGTTAGCTAGCTTCCTAAATAAACAAGAGCCTATGGCTGCATGCCGCATTCTAGAGAGAGCTTGGCAAAGACACAGAAAGTGTTCTATTGATTCCTCCTCCTCTTTGTCTACATAGCTTCTGCAGAAGTCATTATGCAAGATCGTCAATCTCTCTGCGTGTCGTCCAAAAAGACAGTGACCTGTCGTGACAGAGACGATAAGTGAGACGTCCGATCTCGACATCGACAGCAGTGCTTTGGTGCGTTTTGAGTCTAGACCAGGCCACATCAGTCTGGAATGTATGCAGTTCCTGACTAAGGACTATCTGTCATTTGTTGCCATAAGTGCACTATCTCTCAAGAAGAGCTTGCAGATCGCTAGAGGCATGTCCAATGTTCCAGTTCCCCTGGAGCGTGTAAGATAGTTGCTAGTCTGGCAAGTTGATCTACCCTTCAGTTCCCTAGTATATCCCTGTAGTCCGGCACCCATTTCAGGTGAATATGGAACTGTTCAGCCATCTCATTGAGAGAGATCTGCCACAATCGAGGGCAGTTTTTGAATTTAGGAATATAGTTTCCAAGGACTTCATAGCAGACTGACCTCTATACCAACTTTGGTCAACACATTAATTTACAGTCATTCCGCTACTTCTTTAATAGCTAAAATTTCTGCCTGGTAAACACTACAGTCATCAGGCAGTCTTTTTTAATTGACTGCTGCCGTAAGGAAGTTGATGAGGTATCCTGTTCTTCAGAAATACTCCGTGCTTCAGGGATTCCCTCTTCTTGTTAGAGATGCAGGATCGGCTTTCTCAAGTCTCTCAAGGATCCTGAGAGCCACGAACTGATCATTAAACTTCCTCTCTGAATGACTGGTGTGCTTGCCATAGGAAATCGAAGTGCCTGGTTGTGTTGCCGCCTGTCTTTGCATCACTTGTTTCCAAGCCAAGTTTTAGATCCTCGTGTATTTGTCAAAGTCGTCGTATTTGTTGTAGTTGTATCGTTATCAGTTCTAGTATTCGTAGTCGTATCAGTTGGTTTTTGTAGTGTGTCCATGTTTGTGAGTTTAAAGGGTTATGGTTATAGGTCCCATGATTGTTGGGGGTAGGGTAGGTCCATCTAGTCATAGCCCCCAAAAACGTGACAAAGACTGAGTCGCCGTTGATGCGTCCAGGTATCAGCAAAGGCAGCCGTCAAAATACGGTTTTTGGTAACCCCCGACTGAGAACTGAAAAGTCCGATGAGCATTGTTCGCATAACACTCCCGACTTAGGGGAGTTTGTTTTAAATAGTACTACTACTATGGTGGACTACATGTCCATCACATCATAGCCCCCGGTATTGTGGCAAGAAATTGGATGGCAAGACACATGTTACTTGCTGTGGCGCCCAGATATTAGCAAGACTCCGTACAAATACAGTCGATTACCCCTGAAAAACCATACACTGATGGGCTCGAGGTCGCATTACACCCCGGTGCTAGGGGAGTTTTTAAGGTAGATCATTAAGCGTTACCCAGTGTGCACTACGTGGAACCGATCTACCATTATAGTGTTATTATTTTATAGTAGAATTTCGTCGATAAGAGAATATATTCGGCATCCTTTTCAATAACATGTATTTAATGATATGTTTTTTTATATACGTAGTTTACCTATTTATAACCATTTTAACTGAGATTGTGACAACTTTTATCCATGTTTGAAAAATTGTTGTCAACCTCTGAATTTGAATCCGTAGTTATAATGAACAATTTTTCACAATCTCACCAGGATCATGGTGTACTTTTTGCAGTGTCATTATTATTCGATTCTCTCTATGGTCAATTTTATTTCCATTTGCCTTTAATAAACACGTTATAAAATTCCAATTGATAAACAAATCATTTCATTGAATGAGATCTGATACCACAAAAGAGCTACCCTACATGGTATCCCTCCCCGGTACTCCAACGTATTGTGTTCTGTATTGTCGTCTTTTTTGTTTGTTTGATGCTGTTGGTTAGGTTTGGGCCGTTCCCAGCCGGTGGGACGGACAGACGAACGGACCGAATAAAATGTCCAACTGAGAAATTTGTCAGATGTTATGTCGAACATATAAAATATGTTTCGATAACAACAATGACGAACGCCGTAACAACACCAGAACACAACAACGAGACAACAACACCGTAGATATATATAGCGATTCATAGCAACAACAGCAATACAAGTTCGACATCTACACAAACAACATGTTCAATAATAACAACGGCAACAACGACAACATATTTGTTGCAAACATTTAAACATCGCAAATAAAATGGGAGTAAAAATGCCAACATGACACTAAATAAGCCGCAGGACAAAAAAAAATATTGTTCGGCTCGGTTCAAGAACGAGGCCGAATATGTAGTTAAACTCGGTGGGAAGGATTTAAAGAAAAGTCGGCCGAATTTGTTATATGACGCAAAAGAGACTCCATAGCCGTACATGAAAAAACATATTACTGAAACGTCAACCTCATTTAAATGAAGGCCCAGCGGCCTTCGGTAGCTCATTGGTTAATGCATTAGACTTGGATCTCGATGGTGCTGGGTTCAATTCCCAGCCAGGGCACTGGACATCAAAATTTCCTGTTTTCATCATAATTCAAGTTTCGGCAGGTAAAAGTTACCCACTGGTCGCACTACAACTACAACAACATCTGATCACCCAAGTCAACAGGGAAGCTAAAAATAGACATAACACCATGACGACTACTAACAGAAATGCAGCGCTTCTAGTGGGGAATAGAAACGGTAACACTTATTGTTGAGAAGCCTCTCCATCCTCAACGTCTGACTGTTTGGTGCGGTTTATGGTCCGGCGGGGTCATTGGACCTTACTTTTTCGAAAATGAGGTTGAGGTCAACAGTTACGGTGAATAGATTGCGCTATCGAGAGATGATTAATGATTTTTTATGGTCGGAGTTGGATGGTATTGATCTGGACAACGTTTACTTTCAACAAGACGGCGCTACGTGCCACACAAGCAACGAAATCATTGATCTGTTACGGGAAAAGTTTCCGGACCGTGTTATCTCTCGAAGAGGTGATCACAATTGGCCACCGAGATATTGTGCTTTAACAGCTTGCGACTTCTTCCTTTGGGGCCACGTGAAAGATAAGGTCTACGCCAACAGCTCAGCGTCGATTCAAGACGTCAAAGATAGATTTCGTGAGGCTATCGAGGACATAGGGCAGCCACTTTGCGATTTGGTTATGGAAAATTTCATGAAAAGGATATGGTCCTGTAAGCGTGGTCGTGTTGGCTGATGTTGTTTTTCATTATTAACGGCATACCTACCTCTTTATTATGAAAAAAACATCCGATCATTTATCTCAAAAAATGGCATTTTTCTTTGAATACCAAAATAACACCTCTTGTTGGAAAACCCTTTATTATCGAATTCTACAGCTGTGGATAAGCAAATAACTCGTAGAAAATGGTCATGGATGGGGCATATACTGAGAAGGTCCCAAGGAGATATAGCAAAGACAGCCATTGAATGGAATCCACAAGGTTACAGACGACCAGGCCGCCCAAAACAACGTGGCAGAAGCAGAGACTCACGGAAAGAGCTTGTTGACGGCCTATGTTCCTGAAGAAAACCTTTTATTTTTCAAAATTACTATGTGTTAACATGGAATGGAACATATTTAATAAGGCGGTAAGAATCTTGTATACCGTGGATCGCATTCACTGGCATACAAATCTCAGAAATGCCGTGAGATGAAAATCGGGAGAGAAAATTGTTATCAAAAATTTTAGGGAAAGAAGAAGCTATGTCACTAGTTGTTCCTAGGTTTAGGTATACGTCAGGCTCACTTGGACTCCCCAAAGAAATGAAAGCCTAGGGTAGCCCGCCGAGAGAGCTCCTTCTGAAGACAGGAGGGCACAGACACCTACGGTATCTGAATAGTTACCCATTAGTTGCCATAAGGGCACTATCTCTAGATCCCCGAAATAAAGTGAACCCTTGGAGCATTATTTCTCTCAAAACATTCATCCACGCTTCTCACCCCCATTAACCCTAAATAATGTCAATCTAATCATAAGTCAAACGTCATATAAAACACGGATATTTTTCATTGGGGTCTTTGAGACCAACTTAAAGGTTATAGAAGGTTATATCAATTAAAACGATTTGTAACGTAAGGATATTTAATACATTTCGTACGTACAAATTTCCCCCATTATTCAGTTAACAAACCTTGACATCTAATGACCCACTGAAACATGGTGTGGGGAAGTAATTCCCATTAACTTTGTTAAGTCGCGAATAGTTAGTGTCGAGTTCATACAACCGAATTCATGGTTCCCCATCGATAAGAAGACGAGCATAAGTAGGTGTGTGGTACGTACGATCGCAGTCGAAAATACCTGACCTAACACGATTACGATTCATCCAACCTATATTTTAGAGCTTACATTTAAGAGAAGCTATCCGCGATTCGTTCTCTCCAGAACATACTTATGTGTAGTTAGCTGCGATTTGTTGGCTCCCTGGATTTGTTCGCTCTCGCGATTTGTTCGCTCCCGCGATTTGTTCGCTCCCGCAATTCGTTCGATCCTGTCTTCAGAAACCGCCAACCAGACTGAAGCAGACCCGAAGTACCCGAATACGAAGCCGAAATACTGCTAGCCGCCCGCATCTCTTTTAAGATCACATTGCACTTCCTATTATTGTACGAAATACATCAATAAAGGTGAATTATAAGCCCAAGTGGATTAAATACTCCTCTTCTCACTGAAGGTTCGTGGGTCCTTAAGCCGAAACACTGCTAGCCGCCCGCATCTCTTTTAAGATCACATTGCACTTTCTATTATTGTACGAAATACGTCAATAAAGGTGAATTATAAGCCCACGTGGATTAAATACTCCTCTTCTCACTGAAGGTTCGTGGGTCCTTAGGGCGAACTATGGTAACCACTAAGCTCACCTCAGCACATACAAAACCCTCGTTATAGATTATAGAAATGGAATTCAAAAGCAGGTTTGACTGTTTTGTTCTGGAATGCCAGCCATTGTTTACAGGCCATTGTTTGTTTACCTTCAGGCTACATCGAACAATAACATACGATTGAAATTATTAAATAAAAAATCAGTGTTCTTAGTTGTTAACACTTCGAACGCAGACTGATATTAGCATATATTCGGCCAGCTCTTGCAAGTATCAAATTCGAGCAGACAATTTCAATAAATACCTATGAGCACATTTAAATAAAACTGTCCTCTAAATAAGCTCCAACACAGCCAAAAAGCAGCTGGACTTGAACTTCTTAACCAGGCGAGAGCAGAGACCAGCAAGAGGCTACGTTCGGTTCAATACCTTCAGTATGAAATGATCAAACGACCCAACGAAAAACAACCGCAGCAGGGGGAGGCGAGGAGAAAGAAAATAAACAAGAAGCGTTCCACACTGCAAAGTCGCGCCAAGCAGCGTGCGGCTGCGCAATGCGCATCACACACATGGTTGAGTGGTTAGGCGCCATATGCAGATTGTTGTTATTTTCCTCTACATTTGCGTTAAGAGCTTGGCGCTTGCGCATCCGCCTCGCACTCGTACTCGGGAAGAGGTGCATGCTTAAGAAGCGTTTAAACAAATAATAATAAAGATGCAACACATATCGACAGAGCAGCGACACCGTCAAGCGAGCGAGTGTGTGAGCCGTCCACCTCATACTCCTCACCATACGATGTTGCGGCTGCTCTGCTCTGCTCTCCATGCCGCCCAATTTTTAGAAACTTAAACGTTCAAATCATTCATTCAGATTTTAAATTTATGACTTCTTTTGGAAGGAAGGAAACCCACAGAGGAAGAAAATAAAAATAGAAATCGTTCTGCAAGAATATACGAGTACTACAAATCGAATAAAACACATTTAAATGTTGTTTATTCATTTCATGTTAATTTCGTATAAACATTCAGACCATTTCTTTCATTCAATTATGAAAAATAATTGTGGAGCTCTTTTTCTTGTATTAGTTTTTTTTGTAATAGAAAAACAATAACAGATTTTAATTATTAAGGTATTATTTGTTAAAAAAAAAAACAAGTAAATTAAAATATACGGTGTAAATGAAAAACAACAATAGATATTTACTCCAATTAGCAATGAAGTTAATATGTTGAAAGCAGAGAACAAACTGTTACTTTGAAAAGATGTTTTGTATGAAAAAGCTGTTTGGTTTAAGAGTTTAGCCTTTTAAAAAAGATTTTAGGGAAATCTAAAAAGTTTAGTTTAAATATATATTTCACTTCTAGGAAATCAGTAAGGAAACTCTATACTAGAGTCGGTCTCTGAGGTCTTCCTCTGTACTGGAGTCGGGCTCTGAGGTCTTTCTCTATACTAGAGTCAGCCTCTGAGGTCTTCCTCTATACTAGAGTCAGCCTCTGAGGTCTTCTTCTATACTAGAGTCGACCTCTGAGGTCTTCCTCTATACTAGAGTCGACCTCTGAGGTCTTCCTCTATACTAGAGTCCACCTCTGAGGTCTTCCCCTATACTAGAGTTGACCTCTGAGGTCTTCCTCAATACCAGAATCATCCTATATACAACTGTCGACCTTTGAGATCTTCCTATATACTAGAGTCGACCTCTGAGGTCTTCCAATACAGGGTGGCTGATATGTAATGCAACAAAGTAAAGTGCTATATTTTTTTAATTTTTTTGTTCAAAAGCAAAAAATGTCGGAAATAACATACAATTTTAGAAACAGTTTAGATTTGTTCGAATTGGCCACCTTTGGCACGAATTATGGAATTCAAACGGCCGACAAATCCATCACATGCTGCACGAAAGTGGCTCTGCGGTATTTTGCCCCATTCCCGGCGAAGCGCCGTCTTGAGATGATCGATACTTTGGTATTTTTTAGTGCGAACCTTACTCTCTAAAATGCCCCAGGCGCAAAAGTCCAACGGATTGAGATCCGGAGATCTTGGCGGCCATTGTGCGGTAGAAATGAAGCGAGGAACCTCCTTTTTAAGCCATTCTTGGTTGACGCGTGCTGAGTGCGATTTTGCTGCGTCCTGTTGGAATGTCCATGGTCTGCGGCCGTCTTTAGGACATTTTCCCGATAATATTCGGCATTTATTTTGACCCCATGGTCGATAAATACGAGCGGGGAGCGACCATCGGCCGTTACGACGTCCCACACCATTACCATCGGCGGCGCTTGAGTTCTGGTGGCCAATCGAAGGTGAACATTTTCAGCTGACCTCTTTGGCAAGTAAACCCGATCATTTTGTTTGTTCACAAACTGCTCAATTTGGAATGGCTTCTCATCGGAGAAAACCAAATTCGGTATCTGGCCACTTTCGTGCAAGCGAAGCAACTCCTTGGCTCTTTCCAGTCTAACTTTTTTTTGTGCATCGGTAAGCTCTTGCACTTTTTGGAACTTGAATGGCTTTAGTCCAAGCTCATTTTTTAATATGTGTTGTATCCGTTCTCGCGATATGTTCAGCTCACGAGCAATTTTTCTACCACTGCGGCGTGGATTTCGATCAAATCTGGCCTTCACTTTTCGGATCATTTCTGGTGTTGTTACCGTTTTTTTTCGTCCACTTTTTGGACGCGATGCAACACTGCCAGTATCACGGTAACGAGCAATGGTACGAGAAACAAAAGATTTATTCACATTTAAATGCTGGATGACTCTATCGATAGCCACTTGTGTTTTTCCACCCAAATATAAAGCAATCACACTATCACGCTTGAATTCCATCACGAATAACTTTTTTTCTGAATGCAATAGATCAAAATGCTTTTGTAAGCTTGTAAACAATAAAATTAACTGTCACTGAAATAAATCTGTCAGCTATCAGACTAGCGGTTTAGAAATGATAGCAACCTGAAGTTGGTTGCAATACATATCAGCCACCCTGTATACTAGAGTCGAGCTCTGAGGTCTTCCTCTATAATAGAGTTGATCTCAGAGATCTTCGTCTATACTAGAGTCAATCTCGGAGATCTTCCTCTATACCAGAGTCGACCTCTGATATCTTCCTCTATACTAGAGTCGACCTCTGAGGATTTCCTCTTTACCAGAGTAGACCTCTGAGGTCTTCCTCTATAATAGAGTTGATCTCAGAGATCTTCGTCTATACTAGAGTCAATCTCGGAGATATTCCTCTATACCAGAGTCGACCTCTGATATCTTCCTCTATACTAGAGTCGACCTCTGAGGATTTCCTCTTTACCAGAGTAGACCTCTCAGGTCTTCCTGAATACTGGAGTCGACCTCTCAGATCATCCTCTATACTAGAGTCAACCCCTGAGGTCTTCGTCTATACTAGAGACAACACCTGAAGTCTTCCTCTATACTATAGCCGACCTCTTTACTATAGTCCACCTTTGAGTTTTTCCTCTACACTAGGGTCGACCTCTGAGGTCTTTCCCTACACTAGAGTCGACCTCTGAAGTCTTTCTCTACACTAGAGTCGACCTCTGAGGTCTTCCTCTATACTATAGTCGACCTCTGAGGTCTTCCTCTATACTATAGTCGACCTCTGAGGTCTTCCTCTATACTAGAGTCGACCTCTGAGGTCTTCCTCTATACTAGAGTCGATCTCAGAGATCTTCCTCTATACTAGAGTCGATCTCGGAGATCTTCTTCTAAATTAAAGTCGATCTCAGAGATCGAACGGATCTCAGATATCGTCCTCCATATCGGAGTCGATCGCATAGATCTTCCTCTGTTCTAGAGTCGATCTCAGAGATCTTGCTCTATACTGGAATCGATCTCAGAGATATTCCACAAGACAAGTGTCGATCCCAGAGATGTTCAACCTAGACAAGAGTAGATGTGTTTGTGATTTAGCTCTTAATATTTCTTATCCATTACTAAATGCAATTTATTCGCTTACACATATATTTTATTTAAAATTCACTTCTCAAACATATTAAATATCCAGAAAATTTTTTCGTGCGGTTTTTGATTACATTTTTTGATAACTCTGATTAATTAATAATTTTTATATTTTTCCGCAATTTAATTGTATTTTACCTCCCAAATAGAAGCCACAAATTGCTTGCTTATTGTTTAATTATAAATGTAGATTACAATATTCTTATGAAAACATCACAGCAACAACATTATTTATTCGGCTTCTTTTTTAACCTTATGTTGTTGTTTGTTTTCATTTGGTAAATTAACTAGACCATAAACCTTAAAAGAATAAATAAAAATAGTATTATATTGTTACACGGGAGAACATTTCTCCCGTATATACAGAACAAAATGGTGCAATAAAAATATTAATTGGACATATTTTCTAGCAAAGAAAACAAAACAAAAGTCTACAATTGGTGATTGAGGTTTTTTTTTGCAAATGCTACACAATTTAAATCCAAGCAAATTCACAAAGTTCTCCCAAACTCTTAGAAGTCATGTGAAAATTGGCACTTTTTTTGTGAATTACTCTCGCAGTGAATGAATGAATGAATAAACAATTGCCCCAAACCCATTCCATAGGCTATGCCGGGAATTAGAGCAGACGAGGAATTAACATTTAGAAAACCGCGAAAAAAGTGTAAAAAACAACAAAACGCTACAACGAAAATGTTTAATAAAAATGTAGAATTTCCCCGCCAACATGGCATGTCCGAAGAACAAACGGCCTTAGTGGAATAGGGGTTTCTCTCCACGAGCAGCAGCCATTGCTGCACTGTTTGGCACTGGACTCACCTTGTTAGAGAGGGAACTCTGCCATTTGTTAACTTGGCTTTTAGTTGTCGTTTGTGTCGTTTTTGTTTTGTTTTTTTCGTCTTCTTTCGGTTTGTAGTAAATAAATAAATTTGAAATAAAGTCATAATTCATAAATGATTTATTAAATGAACACATAAAAATGCTTTAGACCAGCAATTTCAAGTGAATTTGTGGCTTTTTTCTTTAACGTCTTAGCCATTTATTTCATCTTTGCCGTAAACTCCTTTTCAAGACTACTTCGAAAGCCCTTTACGACAATACACTTACGGAGTAGGTATACGAGTATATATAGCAGTATATGCCCAAGAATATTGTTATATGTGGAATATACGATACTATATTATATCAGCAACATTAACAGCAGCAGCAATAGCAACAACTGCAATAGCAACCCGGCCATATTCATAATGTCGACAATGACGACGAATCGTCGACAACATTAGCATATCAGTGCACGCACGCATTAGCTTTAAAGTGAAGTGAATTGTAGTGAGCCACTCCAACTGCATCAGCCAGCAGCAGCCACCACCACCACTTGCCCCGGATGAGGTTGCCTACCAGCCAGCCAGGCAGGCAGGCGATCTACCTGCCAACCTGCCTTCAAACATTCTTCCATTTCCACATTTAACGTTTCTTTTTCTTGGAGTTCTTGCACTTCCTCCACACTAATATTTACTCTTTTTGTTCCCCCCAGCGAGCAAGTGTAACGCGAGCAGGTGCCATATGAATGCGCGTCGGAGGGGCTCCGATGTCCAATGTCGTTGTTGGCTATCTGGTGGGGAGGAGTTTGGCCACAGAACAGCACAATGCCGGGATTGTTTCTATTGTAAACATCATTGAATGAATTAAGAGGCAACAATGTTGTCGGTAATTAAACAGGTTGCCAATGGATCGACAATTTCCATGAACTAAGCCACGATTTCCAGAGATGTATGTACTCCAGGGAAACTGTATTTGAAGTATGACCAATAGAACAAAGAGGAAGAAGATGGGAGTGTAGTAGCAAGCACCAGAGGTTTTCCTTAATGCTGGAGGAGATATTAGAGATATACAGCTAGACAAAATAGGATATCAGAGGTTTCCCCCTAGGCAAGAATCGATCTCAGACATACTGCTCCATAACAAAACCGATCTTAGAAATCTTCATTAATTGTAGAGTACAATTTGTCAATACTACAGTTGACTAGATTTAGTACAGTCGATCCCCGAGAACCTTCTCTAGACTAAAATCGATCCCCGAGATCCTTCTCTAAGCTAAAATCGATCTCAGAGATTTTCTCTATACTGGAGTCGATTTCAAAGATCTGCCTCGGGGTCAGAGTCGATCTCAAAGATCGTCCTCTATATAAGAGTCGATTCAGTGAACCTACATAATAGAATCGATCTCATAGATCTTCCCCAATATTACATATTATCCGAGATATTCCCCATATAAAAAATCATTCTCCCTCTATACTAGAGTCGATATGAGAGATCTCCCTCTATGCTAAAATCGACCTCAAACGCCAGAGTCGATCACAATACTAAAGTTGATCTCCCAGAAATTATTCCATACTAGAGTCACTCTGCGAGATCCTTCTCTATGCTACAATCGATCACAGAGACTTTAATCTATGCTATGGTCGACCTTCGAGATTCTACTCTACGCATGATCCGATCTCAAAACTGAAGTTGATCACCCAGATTATCCTCTCTGCTAGAGTCTATCTCAGTGATCGTCCTCTATTGTAGAGTCGATCTCAGTGATCGTCCTCTATTGTAGAGTCGATCATAGAGATCCTCCTCCATAATAGGGTCGATCTCAGACATCATCCTCTATACCAGAGATTCGATCTCATAGATCTTCCCTATACAAGAGTCGATCTCATAGATATTCCTCTAGAGTCATGAGATGTCTGAGACTTTAATCTATGCTTGAGTCAATCTCCGAGAATCTACTTAACGCATGATCCGATCTCAAAACTTAAGTTGATCGCAAAGAGTCGATGTCAGTGATCTTCCTCTATACTAGAGTTGATTTCGGGGATCTCCCTCTATACTCGAGTCGATATCAGAGATATTCCTTTATACTAGTGTCGATCTCAGAGATATCCCTCTATACTAGAGTCGATCTCAACGATCTTCCTCCATACTAGAGTCCATCTCAGAGATCTTCCTCGAAACTAGATTCAATCTCGCAGATCTTCCTATACCTGAGTCAATCTCGCATATCTTCCTCTATACTACAGTCAAACTCAGAGATCTTCGTCTATACTAGAGTCGATCTCAGCGATCTTCCTCTATACTAAAGTCGATCTCAGCGATCTTCGTCTATACTAAAGTCGATCTCAGCGATCTTCCTCTATACGAAAGTCGATCTCAGCGATCTTCCTCTATACTAGAGTCGATCTCAGAGATCTTCCTCTATACTAGAGTCTATCTCGGAGATCTCTAAGACTTTAATCTATGCCAGAGTCAATCTTCGAAATTCTACTCTACGCAAGATCCGATCTCAAAACTAAAGTTGATCTCACAGAGTCGATGTCAGTGATCTTCATCTATAATAGAGTCCATCTCATAGATCTTCCTATATACTAGAGTCGATCTCAGAGATCTTCCTCTGTACTAGAGTCGATCTCAGAGATCGTCCTCTATACTAGAGTATATGGTAGAGATTAAGTGAATTAATCTTTCTATAATTTATTTGGGCAGCTGAAGAATCAGCAAGCGCAAATTTAATATTTTATGGGAAATCACAAGATATTTGCATCATCCTCATCCAACCTAACCTAACCTATGCTAGAGTCGGTCTTCCTCCATACTTGAGTATATCTCAAAGTATTTTTCTTCTCAGAGGTCTTCCTCTAAACAAGAGTCGGCCTTAGAATTTGTCTTCTAGATATGAGTTGAACGAGTGGTTTACCTCGGATAACATCCTCTGTATAGAGTCGAACTCCGAATATTTCCTTTTCACAAAAGTTGATAAAAGAGTTCTTTGTCTATACAAAAGTCGGTCTCAGACATTTTCTTCTAGACAATAATCGATCCTCGTCTACACAAGAGCCGACCTCAAAGTTATTTTCTATACATATATTTTGTTGCTCGACATATGAGGTCTACTTTTGAGACTTTTTTTGCTATGTTGGATTAGACTTTGCGGCACATTCAATTGTTTTGGCAACTCTATTTGCTCTACTTGTTTATTCACAAGGTTTTAATCAACATTTTAACGACTTTTAGTCATATCTTTTCTATTAAATATAAAGAATGAAACTGAAGACAAACGGAAATTGTTGCTGAACTTTTCGAAATCGACAGCAGTGGAGTAGTTTTCAGGGCAACAAACACTGAAACTTTTAATGAAATCTGATTCTTTAACTCCTTAGATAATATTAAGCAATTAAAAAGTTTAAAATATGTTTCCATTTAAAAAAAATTGAAAAAAAAAACCAGCAATGAAAACGGTGTTGATCACAGATTGTGCCTTTGGAAAAGTGATACGATGATGTCTTTCGAAGAAGAAGAAGAGCAAAGAAAGGCAATGCCAATTCACAAAATATATGTATATATAGCTAAGGTATGCGAGCGGTGGCGGTTTCGGTGGATTCCAGCACTTTTGGTGGCAGTGAAGGCAGCAGTGGCGGTGGCGGTTGCGGTGATGGCATAGATGGCTCTGGCTCTGAGGCGCACCCAACTTATGTTTTTTTAAAATTTATAAATATTTAATTAGATTGTGGCGGCACAAGAGGCGAAAAAAAGTGGCGAATACGCCAGAAATTAGACACTGAGAAATGCATATGAAATGAGTGCAACAATATCGGCGCAACTGCAGAAGCGCCATTGCAGCCGCCTAGAAATGCCTTTAAAACAGAAAACCCAACTAAAGAAGCCAACAATATCAACAACAACAACAACAAGAAGAGCGAAAAAGACTAAAGTTAATTATAAGAAAAGTTATAAATTGAGTCTCCCCGAAAAAATGATAAACAAGAAACGGCTCATATGAAAATAAATGAAGTAAACAATTTATTTCGTTGGTGATGGCGAAGGCGAAGGCGATGGCTATGGCGACGACCAGACAGAGGTGCAGTTTTTTTTTTTATTAATTAAACTAAAAAAGTTGTAAATTTTTATAAATAGAGCGCTAAAATTGTTTAATTGAATTTTATTTAGCATCAACAGACTTACCTTGACTAGTGGCGGAGTGCAGGGAAATAAATCAATGGAAATGGTCTGCAAGGAATAATAGAAATAATAAATTGAGTTTTGGAGAGCTAAGATAAAATAAGATCAATATTAAAGATAATTGAAAAAATAAAACAAAAACAAAGTACATTGTTGCAATCAAATTGAAAATTATTTTTATCTGTACAAATCTTTCAATTAAAAATTTCTTTTCAAGCTTTAATGTATCTTTTGAGAAAAAACTGAACAAAATCCGCTGCTTTAAAAGCAGCGGGAAAAACTAGTAATAAGATTTAATAGAATTATATTCCTAAGAAATAAAAAATTCTACGGCAAAGAATCAAAATCTTCTAGAATTCAAATTATGTAATTATAATTCTGGAGAAAGATTCTGGTTCGATGAATCCTAATCTGGCATCAGAATTGCCCTATAATTTCAGGTTTGTTAGATGTGTTATAGTGGTGATGAGCCTTCATAAAAATATGATAAACAGGAAACCCAAAAACCAATATGGCGCTCCGGAGATGAACTGATATCGGATTTTCTTTTTGGGATAATGAGGGAAAATGTGCCAAAATTGTCCTTTCCTGGGAATGACCTAGCAATATATTTTCAAAACTTAAATGAGAGAGTTAAAATAGGGCCAAAAAAGGCCCTAATGTGGTACCCATTCCTGAAGATGACTTCCGAATATCTAATTATTTGTAACAAGATTTTTTTTTTCGACATTTTTCCTATTTGGTTTAAAGGGGACAAAAAATGCAAATGGTACTCTATCCTAAAGATGGACTAATGGATATCCAAAATTAATACATTTGGCTTAAAAAAGGTCCGTATCCTCTACTAGAGCTAAGAGGAACGAATATATTTTAAGAGTTATATGTTTTAAGTTTTCGGCAAGACAATTCAAAATTTAGACAAGTTTTCGAAGAACTATCAAAAAAATTTATGATCCCAAAAGAACCTTATTTTCGCTAGAGAACGCATATTGAAGGAGTCGACTTTAGTATAGAGGAAGACTTCAGATGTCGACTCTAGTTAAGAGGAAGACCTCATAGGTCGACTCTAGTTAAGAGGAAGACCTAATAGGACGACTCTAGTTAAAGGGAAGACCTCATAGGTCGACTCTAGTATAGAGGAAGACCTTACAGGGTGGCTGATATGTAATGCAACAAAGTAAAGCGCTATATTATCACACGCTGCACGAAAGTGGCTCTGCGGTATTTTGGCCCATTCCCGGAGAAGCGCCGTCTTGAGATGATCGATACTTTGGTATTTTTGTAGTGCGAACCTTACTCTCTAAAATGCCCCACGCGCAAAAGTCCAACGGATTGAGATCCGGAGATCTTGGTGGCCATTGTGCGGTAGAAATGAAGCGAGGAACCTCCTTTTTAAGCCATTCTTGGTTGACGCGTGCTGAGTGCGATTTTGCTGCGTCCTGTTGGAATGTCCATGGTCTGCGGCCGTCTTTAGGACATTTTCCCGATAATATTCGGCATTTATTTTGACCCCATGGTCGATGAATACGAGCGGGGAGCGACCATCGGCCGTTACGACGGCCCACACCATTACCATCGGCGGCGCTTGAGTTCTGGTGGCCAATCGAAGGTGTAAATTTTCAGCTGACCTCTTTGGCAAGTAAACCCGATCATTTTGTTTGTTCACAAACTGCTCAATTTGGAATGGCTTCTCATCGGAGAAAACCAAATTCGGTAACTGGTCACTTTCGTGCAAGCGAAGCAACTCCTTGGCTCTTTCCAGTCTAACTTTTTTTGTGCATCGGTGAGCTCTTGCACTTTTTGGAACTTCAATGGGTTTAGTCCAAGCTCATTTTTTAATATGTGTTGTATCCGTTCTCGCGATATGTTCAGCTCAAGAGCAATTTTTCTACCACTGCGGCGTGTATTTCGATCAAATCTGGCCTTCACTTTTCGGATCATTTCTGGTATTGTTACCGTTTTTTTCGTCCACTTTTTGGACGCGATGCAACACTGCCAGTATCACCGCAACGAGCAATGGTACGAGAAACAAAAGATTTATTCACATTTAAATGCTGGAGCGCTCTAACGATAGCCACTTGTGTTTATATAAAGCAATCACACTATATAAAGCAATCACACTATCACGCTTGAATTCCATCACGAATAACTTTTTTCTGAATGCAATAGATCAAAATGCTTTTGTAAGCTAGTAAACAATAAAATGAACTGTCACTGAAATAAATCTGTCAGCTATCAGACTAGCGGTTTAGAAATGATAGCAACCTGAAGTTGGTTGCAATACATATCAGCCAACCTGTATAGGTCGACCTCATTGGACGAGTCTAGTTAAGGCGAAGACCTCAGAGGTCGACTCTGGTATAGAGGAAGACCTCAGAGGTCGACTCTAGTATACAGGAACACCTCAGAGGTCGATTCTAGTATAGAGGAAGACCTCAGAGGTCGACTCTAGTAAAGAGGAAGACCTCCGAGAGCGACTCTTGCATAGAGAAAGACCTCAGAGGTCTACTCTAGCATAGAGGCAGACCTTAGAGATCGACTCTAGTATAGAGGAAGACCTCTGAGGTCGACCCTATTATAGAGGCAGACCTCAGAGGTCGACTCTAGTAAAGAGGAAGACCTCCGAGGGCGACTCTTGCATAGAGAAAGACCTCAGAGGTCGACTCTAGTATAGAGGCAGACCTCAGAGGTCCACTCTAGTATAGAGGCAGACCTCAGAGTTCGACTCTAGTATAGAGGCAGACCTCAGAGGTCGACTCTAGGTTAGAGGCAGACCTCAGAGGTCGACTCTAGTATAGAGGAATACCTCAGAGGTCGACTCTAGTATAGAGGTAGACCTCAGAGGTCCACTCTAGTATCGAGGAAGGTCTCAGAGTTCGACTCTGGTATAAAGGAAGACCTCACAGGTCGACTCTGGTATAGAGGAAGTCCTCAGAGGTCGACTCTAGAATAGAGGAAGACCTTAGAGGTCGACTCTAGAATAGAGGAAGACCTTAGAGGTCGACTCTGATACAGAGGAAGACCTCAGAGATCGACTCTAGTATAGAGGAAGATCTCAGAGGTCGACTCTAGTATAGAGGAAGACCTCAGCGGTCGACTCTAGTATAGAGGCGGTCGACTCTAGTATAGAGGAAGACCTCAGAGGTCTACTCTAGTATAGAGTTAGACCTCAGAGGTCGAATTTAGAGGTAGACTCTAGTATAGAGGAAGACATCACAGATCGACTCTGGTATAGAGGTCAACTCTAGTATAGAGGAGGACCTTACCAAAAAATAGCAAAAATACAACACATCATTTTGGGACTCAATTCTGAAAATTGGACGTGAAAGTAGCCCCAGAAATAAGATTTTCTGCATCATTCGTTTAGTCAAGCTGGCTCAATTAATAACACTATGCAACAAATAAACACTTTTGGAAAAATAAACGGTCTTGACAGTATAGGTTCGATTCAGCTACCAAAGGTTAGTATAACCCTATACTTGGTTTGGCGAAATTGGTGACCAATTTTTTTTATGGGTCTCCAAAATTTCTGAAAACAGTGGGCCCCTCGAGAAATTTGTCCAACAACTAATTCCGACTTGGAGATACCGCTTAGCTATATTTGCCTATAATTTAGCTAAGAATATGCTGAAAACAAAATCTCTTAACATTGTATGCGAAAAATATTTTTTTCGGACCTTTTTTTTTGAAAAAGTGAAGGAAAAAATATTTTTTTCGCTTTTTCCGCCTAACTTGACTCGTAGTTTTTCACTAACAATGCTTGGAATAATTGTAGCCAACGTTGATCTGAACAACTTTTTTGTGAACATACATAACAATACAATCTGAACGTGTCTAGGCACCCTAAATAGCTCAAAAAACCACATTGTACCTCAAAAATTTTACTTTTTCACTATTTTTTCTGACTAAACATTGTTAGTGAAAAATTACGAGTCCCTGAAAGTTAAGCTGAACAAACTGAAAAAAAATATTTTTGTCCATCACTTTTTCAAAAAAAATTTGTTTTCGCATAAAATGTTTAGAAGCTTTTTTCAGCATATTCTTAGCTACATTATTGCCAAATGTAGTTAAACGGTATCACCAAGTCTGAATTAGTTGTTGGGCAAAAGCTGATGACACCTTATTCGAGGGGCCCACTGATTTTCAGAAACTATGGAGGCCTACAAAAAAAAATTGGTCACCAATTTCGCAAAACCGAGTATAGGGTTATACTACCCTTGGGTAGTAAAATCGAACCGATACTGCCAAGTCCGTGTATTTCTTTCACTGTTGCACAGAGTAATTTAATAGCCATACGATTTTTTTAGCTCAAGGAGGATTTTTTGCACATTTTCTATATTTTTTCCTCGGTATACCGTACAAAATATCTCTTTTGTGTCTGAAGCAAAGCTGTAGATATTGAATATGACAAAAAAAAGTGCGGAACAATCCTACCCGAAAAGGGGGCATCTAGTGCCTTATAAATCGTTTTTAACAAGTAGCGCCCACTTTCCTTGAGGTGCTAGTGACAATAAACTTATACTATGTACGGAATTTCAGAAGTTATTAAAGAATCAATATTTCACTAAATGTTAACCCTTTGTGTGAGAGGTACCTGAAGGAGTGGACCAATATGGCCGGAGATAGAGACACATATTACCGCAAACCAAATTTGTAGTCAATCGGTAAATCCTTGCGAGAGTTATAGCCCGCACCAGCCAGCAGTCAGACGGATCGACATTGATCAAATGACTTAAATGACCCAAATGGAATTCCCACCAAAGATACATGAGGTCTTAGGTCATTCCTTCGATGTGTTATACTTTTAGCTCGTAGCACATGATATATAACATCCTCTATAAGGAGCATTTCTTAACCATTTTGAGTTTTGGAAGGCTATTCGATATTAATAATGACAAAATGTCGAACTATTATCTCCGGGAAACATTTTTAAGATATTACAGCATTTAAAGGATTTCTAGTTTTTACGCATTGGAATGGCAATTCAAAATTACAAATCGTTCTGGGAGGCTTATTTAAGGAGCTATAACCATCATAAGTTTTGGAAGGCAATCAAAAATTACAAAATGGCGCTTTTCGCTCCTGTTGCTCTAGGATCCTTATTTAAGAAGTTATCATAACTTAATGTTTCGAAGGCAATCCGAAATTAATGCCCAAAAAATTTCGCACTTTACGCTCTGGCATGTATATTTAAGGAGTTTTAACCATTTAAGCATTTATGCCATAGTTTTGTTACATAACAGTGAAATACTTAAATTTTTGGGGTACAATGTGGTTTTTTGAGCTATTTAGTGTGCCTAGACACGTTCAGATTGTATTGATATGTTCACAAAAGTTGTTCAGATTTACGTTGGCTACAATTTTGCAAAGCATTGTTAGTGAAAAATTAAGAGTCCCCGGAAGTTATGCTGAAAAAAGTAAAAACAAAATATTTTTTCCTTCACTTTTTCCAAAAAAAGTACCGGAAAAAATTATTTTTTAGCAAAAAACGTTAAGAAACTTTATTCAGCATATTCTTAGCTACATTAATGCCAAACATAGTTAAGCGGTATCACCAAGTCTGAATTAGTTGTTGGACAAATGCTGATGACACCTTTTTCGAGGGGCCCACTGATTTTCAGAAACTTTGGAGGCCCATAAACAAAAATTGGTCACCAATTTCCCCAAACCGAGTATAGGGTTATACTGTCAAGTCCGTGTATTTTTCAAAAAGTGTTAATTTGTTGCATAGTGTTATTTAACCCGTTATAGCCATTTTAATTTTTTATTTAAAATTTTTTTCGAAAAAATAATATAATAAGAGAATAAGAAGGTTTATGCGTGAAAATCATCGGGCATTTATTAGTTTATTTAATAAAAGTGTACCGAATATCCCAACGACAAATCGGGCCCTAGAACACCGACCCCTATTCGTGTATGGACCCCATTTTGAGAACGGCCAGACTATCCATTAACACCAATGTTGTTTCGTTGATGTGACAATGAGCGCCATTGTTTCCCATTCTCGAATATTGTCGCGATTCCCCATAGAAAAAAATAAATATTGTCGCCCTCAGCAAACAGCAATTAAAGCAAAAAAACAACGCCAATAGCAACATCAATAGAATTGTTGTTAACAAAATAAATATTCCAACAATGTCCATAACCTTAGGAACGAAAAAACAACAGAAACAAAAACATTACTCTTATATTTACTTTTTTTCCCTAGACCTTTTCAGTGGTATGTAAGTATGTATTTGCTATCCTAATACATATGTACATATGTATATACCCGTGGAGGTATGTATTTTATCCACACATATCCTTATTGGCCATCTAACGTTCGTTGAGTCGGAAATAACAAACCACAATAATAACAAGGCAGCCTTTGAAAGGACCTGACTGTTCCATAGTTTGGCATAGATGGACGACAGACTGACTGACTGTTCATGGTATGGGTTACAGTCACCAACTCTGTGTGCATTTGTGTGACCATATTTCCATATTGACACTGTTGTTATTTTCCCGGGTAAACATAATAATTACATTTAATTGACATCACTGAACATTAAATTTAAATTATATACTTTCGTTGTATTCTTCCCTGGATGGGGGGATGGGCTGGTGGTGCAACAATAGAAGGTGGTGGATATCTCCTCCGCACAACTTTCAGAGAAAAGGCGCCAATAATGACACCACTGTGTGGCACAGAGAATTATACATTTTCTCTTGGTCAACATGCAGAATATTCAATACCCTAGAATTTCCAGAAACTTAAAATATAAATATTATAAAATACAATATGGTGAATGAAAAACATTCATTATATGGGTTCGATGTATTTGCGAACGCCTTTTTTTATTTACGAACGCTACCCTTTAATTTCGTTATATTAATCAAACTTTTCGTCAACGTCCAAGTCAACGGCCTGGGATCGTTAATACGAGATTTTCTTGCAGTGTATTTATGCGTATAAAATGTAACAGGTGGCGCAAAAGTAACCTTTCGATGTTTTTTGGCTGTAATTTAAAAAAAAAATGAAAAACTTTGATTCTTCTTGTGGATTATTTTTATTTGGTCTTTTAATTTTTTTTACATCAAGTCGAGAATATGATGCCATGTAAATGGCCGCCGCCACAGTTGATTGTCATTTGAGCCCTTTTTATGGCATTTTCCATCACTTTGGCCAAAACTTCCGGCGATAGGTTCTCACATTCTTGACGGATATTGTCTTTAAGAGATGCAAGAGTCTGAGGCTTGTTGACATAAACCCGCGACTTCAAAAAGCCCCACAAAAAGAAGTCTGGAGCGGTCAAATCAGGCGATCTTGCTGGCCAGTGCAAATCGCCAAAACGGGAGATTAGGCGCCCGGGAAATGCATCCTTCAGCATATCGGTTGTGGCACGTGCAGTGTGTGCCGTTGCACCGTCCTGTTGGAACCACATGTTTTCCAATCCCAATTCATCAAGTTGCGGCAAAAAGAACTCGTTGATCATTGCTCTGTAGCGCTCACCATTCACAGTAACCGTTTGGCCCGCGACGTCTTCCAAGAAAAAAGGTCCGATGACTCCTCCAGCGAAAACAGCACACCATACTGTGACTTTGAGCGGGTGTAATGGCTCTTCGGGGATTACACTCGGATTTTCAGTGCCCCAGAAGCGTAAATTTTGCTTATTTACGTACCCGCTAAGATGGAAATGGGCCTCATCACTCATGATTATTTTTGATGAAAAATCATCTTCCTCTTGAGCGTATGTTAGACGCGATTGGCGGTCAGCAGCTAACAGCTGATGCACCGTCTGGACTTTGTACGGAAACATCTTCAAATCTTGTACCAAAATTCGATGTAGAGACCGTCGACTGATACCCATTTGCGTGGCGCGTCGTCTGGTCTATGTCGACGGCGCTTCCATGACATCCTCGGCTACAGCAGCAATATTCTCTGCAGAACGGCTACTCCGGGGTCTGCCACGCCTGGCAGCATCTCGTGTTGTGCCAGTCTCTTCGAGGCGAGCGGCTAAACGTCGCAGTGTTTCAGCAGTAGGCGTTGGACGGCCAGGAAATCTGCGACGAAATTCACGTTGTGCCAAAGTCACCGACCGATTATTGGTCAAATAAATAGTCAGCAATATTCCGCGTTCTGGAGCAGTGTAGCGTAACATTGTTTATTAACGTGTATTTCGCATGTGTTTACTACACAAATGTCAAAACAGAACTGACATTAGGGGCCAAACGCAAAATTTATAGCATTTTCTGATAGGAGGATTACTTTTGCGCCACCTTGTATAATCGTAAACATATAAAATGTTTGAGTGATTGATGGAATAGTTATTTTTTCTCCATCACTCCTCTTGGTCGTGTTTCTTGGTCGACCGCGGTTCCTTGATCCTTGGGGATTCCACTCAAGTGCCATCCATTTAATGGGGGTTTTTCCTTAAGGTATGGCCGATCCACCTCCATATGCCTTATCTGCTTCAGAATGGGTTCCTCATTTGTCAAGTTCCATAGTTCTATGTTACTTATGGTGTTGGTCCAGAATATTTTACATATGGTTCTGAGGCACTTGTTAATGTAACCTTTAACCTTTGCGTGATCGTGTTAGACACAAGCCAGGTTTCACTGCCGCACAACAGAACTGACTTAACACATGTGTTCAATATTCTGAGCTTGGTTTCCTTGATATATGTATGCATGTGAGCTTCTCCATACTGACTGTAGTCGTCCGAATGCTGCTCTCACTTTGTAGAGCCTGTTATTTACATCTGCTTCTGCGCCACCGGTTTTTATCATTGTACTTCCTTGGTAGCAGAAGCTATATACATACCCAATTGGTTGGCATTTTAGCATTATATTTTCTGTGCTATTGTTGTTAATTCGCACGGCTTTGGTTTTCTTGATATTTATCTCAAGCCCAGGTCTTCCAGTTTTGACTGCATGTTGGAGATCTTGTGCGAGAGTAAACAAATATCATCCGCATAGTCAAAATCCCCGAGTTGTCGTGAGAGGCTCCATGTTATGCCTCTTCTCTGTGAGCAGACTTCACTCATGATCTCATCTAGTACGATGGTGACTGGTAGACGGGAAAGTGGGCATCCTTGCGTTACTCCAGCGTAAGTGTGGAATGGTTGGCTGATGCTCCCGTTGTAAAGAACTGAGAGTTCTGTATTCTCGTACATCGCTCTTATTATTCGGATTATTCGTATTATTTTCTAGGGTACTCCTTTTCTGCTCAATGCTTTCCACATGGCAGTTCGTTAGATGGTGTCGAAGGCTTTCCTGAAGTCGACGAACAGTAGATACAGAGAAGTACGCCTTTCTATAGAGTGCTCTATTATGATGCGTAGAGTGTTAGCCTGGTCTACCCAACCTCTGTTTGGCCGGGCCTGCCTGCCGGTCTCGCAATATGTTCTCTATTTTGAAGCCTTTCCTGTATTATAAATAATAGTATCTTGTATGTGGTGTTACGCATAGTGATTCCTCTCCAGTTGTTGCAATCTTTCAAGTCTCCACTTTTTGGTAACTTCACAATGATGCTTCTCTTGCAAGTTGCAGGCAGCCTCTCTTCTTCCCATGCTGATGCGATGTGAGGCCGTAGTAGTTCAGCTGCGTATATGATGTCAGCCCTTAAGGTTTCCGTCGGTAATCCATCTTCGCCTGCTGCTCTGTTATTTGTCAATGTTTCTATTGCCTCTTTTATCTTTGGAATAATACAGTGGGGTAAAAGAGGATAAAGAAGAGATTTTTCAAAAGGAAAGGACACACCGTCAAATTCTAACAGCTAGAGTGAAAATTGCCAAATTTGATGAGAGAATAGGAAGTTTTTTTCCAAAAATCTTACTTTTAGGGCCACATTGGGTCAAAAAAGGATACCTATCGATACCTTCATTTCAAAGTATGCCAAGTCGACTTTCATTCCAAATTATATTCAGTTTATGTACAATATAGTAGATTGTTGTAGCATTATATGTTTTTTGTTGTCCATTAGGTGTTGTTTAATTCTGAAGGAAGATGGCTTCCTTCAGGGGCGCAAGAGTAATGTGTCGTGTGGTCCCTTGCCATCAATCCTTGCCCAATACGAATTGAGGCGGCTACACCAGCATATGATACGATTTCAACGCCGTCATGTGGTGGTGAAATTGCAGAAAGGTACAAGTTATACAGTGTCGGATATATTTCCTCACCTTTGGGGAACTCCCTGTTTCACTCTACGGGGTTTGGACTTCTTGTTTCTGAATTCAACATACGACTGTCGACCACACATGTAAATAATAGTCCAACGTTCCAAACTATTCTGCATGGATAAGATGGCGATGTCCTCAAAAAGCGTGGCGTGTCTGACAGTATCGAAGGCATTCGATAGGTCAAGCACCACGAGGATGGTCCTGTCACCCGGCTTGTTCTGGTTAAGACCGCGGCTTATACGCGTTGGTTATGGCGTGTAAAGCAGTAGTCGTACTATGATGCTTTCGGAATCCGTGTTGATGATCAGCAATTGAAAAATGTCCAATCAGGCTCGTGAGAATTAAGCCTCAAGTGTCTTTGATACTAGTGAGAGAAGAGCTATAGGCTTGTACGATTCTCTCTTACTTGCATCTTTGCCCGGTTTCAGTGCCTATTTCCCAGGCTTCAATTATTACCAGAGTGGTCCTGGGCAGGATAAGGACTTAAGACAGATACTCGTCTTCCAGTATGTCCAAATGCTTAAACATCAGCATACATTTTCCGTCGTGGCCTAGGGCTTTGGATGACTAAGCGCTGCGGATGACATCTGTAGCGACGAATTTCCCCAAGCTCTATGAGTTCCGCTGCATTTGCTGGGAAATTAGTTCGTATCTTTGGTATTCGACCAGCAGGTATAAGGCAAGCGGCTGCTGCGTTGATGATGCCTTGGAATTACTTCTCAGCTACCCGAACCTCTAAAGGGATGGGTAGTTAAATGAAGCGGGTTGTTAAATGAAGCTCTGTTGGTGATTTCTCTGAACCCATTGCAGTCCGCTTTCCTTTGATTCAGAAAAGTGCGGCGTTCAGAGATGATAACATCGGCTGGTCTTTTAATGGAGAGGATTACGGGAAGGTGGTCTGATCGCAGTGAAATGATATGCTGCCAGGTGACGCCATTTGATTTAAAGAAGTTCCATAAAAACGTTGATCGCCTCTCCTGAACACTGCAATATTGGATAAGTAAAATATAAACGATGTAACGTGATTTTGTCTTCGGCTGAGGTAAGTCCAGTTGTGTTCTGGACCCACAAACCTTACGTAATAATAATACAAGTAGTTTTCCCTTTTGGGGGCAAAAAGTATCTGCAGCAATTGCTTTAGCGTTGGTACTCCGTATGCTCGGCAACCAGATCAGTTCGGGAGTTGGTTAAGTCCTCGGCTTGGGTGTATGTGCTGCAAATGATTCAGCGCCGCTATTCGGTCTGCTCGGCAAGCCAGTCTGTCATGACAGGTCACAGTCTTATTGGACGGCACGCAGAGAGATTGACGGTCTTGCATAATGGCTTTTACAGAAGCTGTGTAGACGAAGAGGAGGAAGAATCAATAGAACACATTCTGTCTGTGCCCGCTCTCTCCAGAAGGCGGATATAACTTTGGGCCCTTATGTCTATGTGAAAATAGCTGGCTTGGCTGATGTTGGAATCCGTCAACTTTTGAGCTTTTTAGAGCAATCAAATTGGTTCATTGGAGCGGTTAGGGATAACTTATGTTTCCCTTACGAGGGTTGCCACACTAACCTAACCTATGAATTAACATCTTGCGTTCAATATGGACAACCCTGTATATTTTATATGCCTTCCAAACAAAAGTTCTTGATTTTCAAATAAATTTTATTTGTTCACAAATAACGAGTTTTCCAATAGGGATGATATGATATTGAAGTGACATTTCGGTCATTTGTAATATGTCATGATCTGTCATTTGTTTTTCATTGTATTCAGTAGTGTTTACAATTTCATCATGGAGAGATATACGCAAGAACAACGTTTACAAATTATTCAGTTTTATTATCAAAATAATCGTCCTCCAGTTGCAACTTTTCGTGCGCTAAGTCTATTTTTTTTTAATAAAAAACACTTTCTAGTCGACCTACGACCTTGACACCCATGAGCTCTCATTAAGAGCTATCTTTTTGCCATTGAGCGATTCCCGATCCGACGTACCCTTTAGGAGATAGAGCAAAAATAAACTTTCCGTTAACATTTGAAATTGATGTAAAGTCCATTTTTTTAACATCAAAAAAAAAACACTTTCCATTCGACCTACGACCTTGACACCCATGAGCAATATTTAAGCTCTCGTTAAGAGCTGTTTTTCCCCATTGACCGATTGTGGCTACGTGCCACACAGCAAATGAAACGATTGAATTGTTGCGAGAAAAGTTTGGAGTTTCGATAATTTCAAGAAATTGTGATATTGAATGGCCTCCAAGAAGTTGTGATTTAACACCATTAGACTATTTCTTGTGGGGTTATTTGAAGTCATTGGCCTTTCGAAATAAACCAGACTCTCTTTAAGCTTTACAAGTCAATATTGAACGTGCCATTCATGACATACGACTTGATTTAGTGGAAAAAGTGCACGAAATTTAGATCATCAAATTCGTTCCCGCGGAAGAAGTCGTGGAGACCATTTGAATGACGTTTTATTTTGAACTTAATTGTATCGATTGTACTTCACATTAAAAAAAAATCTTGAATTTCCTTACTAATAACGTTGTTTTTTTCAAAGAAATCATATCACTCTTATTGGAAAACCCTTTACAATATGGGACTTCATTGCCGCTGAAACTATCTTAAAATTGGAAAATTTACAATTTCTATTCTGCGACAAGTCAGATTTTAATTGAAAATTACTTGGACCACTCGGCTTTTAGTCCAAAATATTACAATGTTTCTGTTAGTCAGAGCTTTAGATTTTCACACTAGAATTAAAATGCTAGTTTTGCTACATATGTCAGAACACAAAAAATCCCAAAACTTATCACTAGATTTGCTATATATGTCAGAACACAAAAAAACCCAAAACTTATCACAAACAACAAAAAACAGTAAAATTCCAGATAAACCCCCCTTTACTGCTATTGTTATTGCTTCGACCACTCGGACGTATGAGTAACATTGCTGCACGAATATTGCGAATAGGTGTTTTTGATTGGAATTTGACTTAGGTGTGTTCTGATATAGTAAAATTTTATGGCCAACATTTCTGTAGAACTAGAGATGTCAAACGGGATTGGTCTTCATAAATCACGGGATTCGGGATTTTTAAATTGCAAATCCCGATATTTTTGGGGATTCCCAAATTTTTCGATGTCCCGGGATTTTAGGTGTTTTCGGGATAAATCGGGATTTTTTTCATTCTTAATATTGTGATATTTCGAAATGGAATACAAACATTTTGGTTCAGTTTAAATTTAATTGGAATAAGTATAAAAACAGCTAAAGCATAAATTAACTTTTGTTAAAAAATACTAACTTTTATTAAAATATTTCACAATATCTTAAGTACACACAGAAAAATAATTGGTTGAAATTCGATAGTAACAATAAAAAAATAGTACTAGCAACAAAATTTATATTGCATACACCGTGTGTCGGTTCTATTTATATAAATAGTTGAAACAGCAATAATACCATGGATACGATCAAATGAAAATGCTTGCAACTAAATCGATGGTTGTATCAATCGAATTAAGATTGTTTTTTTCATTGACACTCGGTTAGTTGTGGTAACTACTTTTAAACATTCATTATAGTACCATATGATCGATATTTGGTTGTGACAACGAATGTGTTATTCTTGACAACAGAAATTGTATCAATAGACCAAAGATTAATATTGCAATGAATAATTGGTTACTACAACAGAAAAAATATTAATAAATAATCGTTTTTTGGTTATTCCAATAATTTCCCCAATTTAGAATAATTAAATATATTTTGGAAAATACAACCGAAAGATTGGTTGCTGTACTATTGCAGATACATGACAACCAAAAAAATAAATTATTCGACATAAATAAATCTTCAAACATTTTGTTCAAGAACGGTATATGTAGTCAATTTTAATCTAGTGTGGATAATAATGTGTGGAATGCAGAATATGTTGTGCAAAATGTTTTGCATGAATAAAAAATAAAAGCAGCAATCATGAAATTGAAAGCACAGGTTTAAGCGAAATTTGTGTCAAATATTTCCACATCTCATAATAGTGATGAATTTGTAATATGGAATTTTTAATTTTGTTATGAATTGTTTGGTTTTTTGTTCAAAAAATAAAATAAGAATTAATGAAAACTGTTTTTAATTAATTGTCGGTAGTATATGACTGACAAATTGTCAGAACAACCAATTTTTAAAAACAATTGGTTGTGGCAACGTACAACAGATAATTTTAGCCACCATTTTCGTAGTTGGCGCAACCAAATATGATTGTTGTCAACATGGAAGCAGAAGTATACCACAATTAAAATGTTGCTTGTACTGATGGAATCGCATGATAGTAGACAGAACTACCACAATTCGGTTGGCAAATTATTCGGTTGAGGCAACCAAACTGTATTCTGTGTATGCCACAATTTTGGTCCAATTTCAGTTCATTGACTGAATTATTATTGACGTTATATGTTTCTATCATTAAGCCACGAAAAATATTTTTTTCAACCTGAGAAATCATTTTCTACTCGATGTGTCGATACAAATCAGATTTTATATTAGGATTTTTCATAAATTTAAAGGAAAAGAATACAATGTTCTTCGTTTTGTGGCACACAAACTTCATTTGTTATCTTGTTTCAAGTTTACTTGTTTATAATTAAATTTATGATATATTTTGTATTTCTTTTCCTGTTTTTGTATTTCCTGACTGTTTTTTGGTGTTAACAATTTGCTTCATTAGTTTACATTTTCCATAGACTGTATTTATCAATTTGACAGTTTTTTTGTTTTTTGTATTAAGTTTTGGGCTATGGTGTGTTCTGATACAGTAAAATGTTATGGCCAATTTTTGTAGAACATTTCATCTCGGCCCTCCCCATTTTAAGGGTTGTTTTTTAGGATTTGTTAATATGGGCCAAACATTACAGTTATGTGGGGGAGCTAGAGGGTTAATATGCTCCAAAAAAATGGTCTTAATATTTTCTATAAAGTTGCTGAACATACCCTACACCAAAAATATGTTTGTTACATTATTGTGAAATACTAACATTTTTGGGGTAGAATGTGGTTTTTGGAGCAATTTAGGGTGCCTAAGCACGTTCAGATTATATTGATTTGTTCACAAAAGTTGTTCAGATTAACGTTGGCTACAATTTTGCCAAACATTGTAAGTGAAGAATTATGAGTCCCTGAAAGTTATGCTGAACAAAGTGAAAAAAATATTATTTTTCCTTCACTTTTTCAAAAAAAATACCGGAAAAAAAATGTTTTCACATAAAATGTTAAGAAACTTTGTTCAGCATATTCTTAGCTACATTTTTGCCAAATATCGTTAAGCGGTATCACCAAGTCAAAAATAGTTGTTGGACAAAAGCTAATGGCACCTTTTTTACGGGGCCCACTGATTTTCAGAAATTTTGAAGGCCCATAAAAAAAAATTGGTCACCAATTTCGCCAAATCGAGTATAGGGTTATACTACCCTTTGCTAGTAGAATCGAACCTATACTGTCAAGTCCGTGTATTTTTTCAAAAAGTGTTCATTTGTTGCATAGTGTTATTATTAAAATATCCCGGGATAAATTTTAAAAAATCATGGATTCGGGATTTCCCGCTAGACTAGGATTTTTTAAAATACAGGCCGAACCACTGGCTTAAGTGTATATCCATAGACATGAGACGGTTAAACGTCTCCTCTATTCAACCGAACCTAACCTAAAATACAGCCAAAAATTAACGATATGTTAGAGTTAGAGTTAGAGGGTTAATATGTTCCACAAAAATATTGGCCTTAATGTTTTATGTAAAGTTGCTGAACATACTCTACATCTCAGATGTAAAGAACACATAGTGTTATATATGCTGCACGTACACACAAAAGGGGGGACACTTTAACAAAAATAAAATGGTTTGCTGGAAAAAAATTTATCAATCCATGATTTGCTCCTCTATCATTTCAAATATTTCTCAGGTTATATAATTGATTTTATTTTCTTTTTATATAAAGACCCTTTAAAATTGAAACCCCTTATATTTAGAAGCTTAATTCAATGCCAAAATCATCCCATCCCATCCCTCCAGTGGATTTGAAAACACCCCCATTCAATTATTTTGGTATTTAAATTGTTATCGGCCATTAGTGCTAAATACAATGAACATTTGCGTCTCGATGGCAGAGAAGGAAAAAAACACCCTCATTTTGGACATTTTGTCAAATCGTTGGTCGTTGTTCGTTCGGGTGTTTTTCCAAGCACTTCCTCTTCGACCATTTTGTGAAATGGCCATAACACCAGCGACAACGAAAACGACAATGTCATCCATTGTAAATTGCTGTGGGTGGTAACTCCAGATTCATCACCTCACTCCAAAACTCAGCCATCACCACATAAACTCCACCCCCCCCCCCAGGTTTCTAGTTGTACATTTAAGCGATTCATTCGCCACAAAGGAGCAAGAGAGAGGGAGTGGGGGGAGAAGACAGACATGCATTTACTTTTTAAATAATGTGGTAATTTATATAAATGATTTATGGGCCAAAACAAAAACATGGTCACCACTTTTTTCGCTGCGTTTGTTTTGGTTTGTCACCAAGGTTTTTGTTCTCCCTCAGTCTGGACAAAAACCGGGGGTTTGTTTGTTCCACCTTTGCCGATGTTGCCGTGGAGAGTTGTGTTAAGTCGGTTCTGTTCTATTCTATTCTATCCTGTTTTTGAATTTAAAACGTTTGTTTTTTTATTTATGAACAAAAACAATTGCCGATGTCTGTTGAGATAAACATTTTTGTTTAATTTGCAGTTGGTCAATTGCAAAAAACCAACCATACACCAACCTGCAAAATCGCACAAAAACTAAAACTGGTAACATTAAAACTGAAATTGCGCAGAGGGTGTGGAACGTATGGATAACAACAACAAAAAAACATTGTAAATTTATTTACAAAGTAGTTACAGGTCTTTGGTGTTTTATGGCCATCATCAGCGATCAGCGGTCGCCACCGCGAGTTGAGTTTAATAGCGTTTCATATATGAGCGCTGAAACTACTATGATTAAACATAATTAATTTTCATAAAATTGCAGTTTTTTTGTGTTTTTCAGTCACTTCTCTTACAATGTTTACCGGGTACAAACAAAAAACATTGTCTGGCTAAAGCCAGCCACTTTGGACAGGGGAAGTTAATGATGCGGGGAGACAGTGGAGGTCTAATATCATCCAAAGCCAAGATAATTTGAAGCCTTTTTAGCATAAGAGGAGCGAATTATAATAAAGTCCTTTTTATTAGTCATTTTATCCACAAAAAAATAATTAAAAAAAATCCTTTTTATTATATTTTTTTTATGATTTTATCAAGTTTGCAATCGTTTCACCCCCACAACTCACGAATTACAAAAATCCATTACTATAAAAACATCTTGTATAACCTCGACCATAGATTGCATTCAGTCCTACAAGCGGAAAAATCTTTAAAGTGAAAAAAGCAAATCATGGAGCGATATGTTTTTTAATAGCAAATTCTTTTAAAAACGAAACGGAAGCTACAAAGTCTACGGCTTAGCCAAAAATGTTTCAGAGCAACCTCAATATGTGGAATAAAAAGAACAGAACAATTGAATGCAATAAAACATATGGGTAAATCCGAAAAACTATATACCAAAAATTTAAAAAAATGTCAGGTGAGTAATGAAATTAATTTTTGCGGTCTATTCTATTGATCTTAGCATTGAAATGACAAGTTCAGCAGGTTCTGTAAATTATAACATTATATAAAAATTTCCGCAGAATATTGTCGTTTTAACGTATTGAAATTGTTGTGTAACGTCCGCAACAGACGAAATTCATGTTTTTGGATGAACCATAAAGTGTAAAACACTCCTGGTTCATTTTAATATCCTTTCATAATATCCTCTTTCTTTAACGTAAGTCGATTTGTCTGATTACTAGGTAAACTTAGCTAAAAAATATGCAAATTCACGTTAACCTGAAAACCTACGTCCGCAACGGAACTTTAACCGCGAATATCGCATTCATCAAAAATATTGAGGTACAAATTAAAATGTCATTTAAAAGAACTCTGAAATGATTGTTGTTGCTGAAGGCTATATGAAAATATAGCCTTCAGAACGTCAACACGATGAATATTAGTAAAACAAAATGCGTTCAAATGTAGCAGAATTTGCCCATATGTTTTAAGTTTCAAGGTGCCACGTTGTTCAGTATTTTTTTTTTGAGCCATTCAAAATCAGTAGGTTTGTAAGCTTGGGAAAAATTTATCAGCAAAAAAATTATGCAATTGAATATTTTCAGATGAAAGGTCTCAGGCCCTACCAATATTAAAGCCGAGCTAAATTCTACGAGTACATGAAGGAGTCTGCTCCTTCGTTTACGACTATATTACGTGGGCTAGCTGAAATGAAAGGTATCTCAAAAAGAGCTATACGGATACATCGCATATTGACCGAAAATTTGATGATGAGAAAACTGAGCGCAAGATAGGTGCCGCGTGTGCTCACAGGAACAACTACAGCGTCGTGAAGATGTTTCAATAGTGTGTTTGGGGATGTTTTGACCGCAATAAAGCCGAGTTATGCTTCGATTCGTAATCATGGATGAGACATGGGTCCACCATTACACTCCTGAGACAAAAGAACAGTCAAAGTAGTGGAGGGAAATGGGAGAATAGTGTCTGAAGAAGGAGCAAATTTCCATCTGCAGTCATGGTATTGGCGTTTGGTTTATTGGAATGCGCATTGGGTAATTTTTATTGATTATCTTCAAAACAAGTAAGAAAGTTCAGTCGGGTAAACCGACTTATGAATCCCCTCACCTTGAGTCCCAAAAAAAAAATAATCGCAAATTTATTTATTTTGTTGTTTAATTAAATTATTATCAATTTTAATTGCATTTAATGATTTGTATGATTGAGAGCCCCAGTAGGTGAGTTGGTAGCGTACTCGCCTATGAGTTTGGGGGTCGTGGGTTCGATTCCCACCAGATGCTCTGGTCTGTCGCTGCAAACATTTAGCCATATGGTCTTTGTAACCCGGCCTTTCCCTGGACCTTAAAATTAGAATATAAATTTACTTTGTATTGTAATTCAAATAAATAAATAAAATAAATAAATAAATAAAAATGATTTGTATGAGTATATTGTAAAAGTATGTACTAGTATTAAAGTTCAAAGCTGTTTACTTTTGGTACAAAAAGGTCCATTTGTGTGGGAGTTATCAAAAGGGGCCAATAACGCCCATTTTTCTCTGGACTCTAGGTACTATAAAAGCATTACACTGTACAACATTTCAAGTATTTGTATGTACTGGTATTAAAGTTATAGAAGGAGTGGGCCAATATGGCCCATCTTCGAACATAGCCGGAGATAGAAGAAAATATTACCACATATCAAATTTGAAGTCAATCGGTTACTCCTTTCGAGAGTTATCGTCAGCAGACAGACAGACAGACGGACGGTCGGACATTGCTCATTCGACTTAAAATGACCCAAAACGGATATCCGCCGAACATACTTACACGGCGCAAAATCGCCTTTTTTGATATGTTTGAATCGAATGAAAATATACTTGGAACACTAATTTTTAAATATTATCTATTTTCGAGCAAATAAATTCTATTTGAAAATCATATATATTTGAAAATCAATAAAATGAATTTAGAACCCATATGTTAATATATTAGAACAAAATATATTTGCGAACTAATTTTCTCAAATAAAATATGTGTTTAAATACAAATAAAATTATTGTTTATGGATATTTCCAAATATATTTTATTAAAAAAAAAAATTTCAAAGCTTTGCTGTAATTTTCGAATTTTAGTTTTAATTTTTTCCTTGTATACGAATTATGCATTACTATTAAAAATGGCATACTTAATGTTAAGTATTGAAACCACTTATTTTTATTTTCTAACTATTCCAAGTTACATTAAAAATTTCTAAAAATTACCTTTCAATTGCTGAAAACTTAAAACATTTAAAGAATCGGTATATATTCACGCAAATAGATCTTTGTTTGGGAAATAACTTATCCAAATAAAAAAGTATTAGGATGTAAACATAGTTTTGTTTAGAACAACATCCTCCCAAATATATAATATTTGTACACGCAAAGAAAAAATTCAAAATATTAGACAACTACAATTCTCGTTTACGACGACTGAAATTTCTTTTGGTCAGAATATGTTTCTGTCACAACAAACGAAATTTCAGTTCCGGCAAACGAGAATTGTAGTTGTCTAATATTTCGTTTCGCAGAAACGAATTTTTTCTTTGCGTGTATGTGTCAAATATTATATATTTGGAGTGCACCCTAAAAATATATATGTTTCAAGCAGAATGTGTTTGGGACAATATACTACAGAGGCGATTTTTTATCAGCGTGTAGGGTCTTTCTTAGGTCACTCCTTCGATGTGTTAGACTTTTGGCTCGTACCAAATGATATATACCCTCCTCTCTATGCTGAGGGGATAATGATTGATTTAAACAGAAGTTAATGCTGCATATACATAGTATTGTAACTGGGAGGTACAATTCGAAACTAAGAAAAAATGTAAACTGAAATTCTAAAAAGTCAGCAAAAGTTTTGAAAATCCTTTTTAAATAAAATATTTTTGGATACATTCCTAAACAATAATTTTATTTGTATTTAAACACATATTTTATTAGAGAAATTTAGTTTGCAAATATATTTTGTTGTAACATAAAAACAAATAAAATTTATTTGCTCAGAAATATATAATATTTAAAAATGTTTGTTACAAATATATTTCCTTTCGATTCTAACATATGAAAAAAGGCAATTTTGCTACCTTTAAAACAATTAGAATAAATTTTACTTTTTTTTTTTAAAAAAATCGTTTTTTCTTGTCACGAAAAAAAACCATAAAAAATTGAAAAAAATCGCAACAAAATTGTCTGTTCCATTTCTTGAAAGCTAGCATGCTAACGACGAAAACAAGGCTTATTTGTAAAAAAATTATAAAAATAGGGAAATTAAAAAAATATTTTTTCATATTTTTTTATTTTAGCAATTTTGTTTGAGAGGTACCAAAAGGGGTGTGGCAATAACGCCCATTTTTAATATACTATGGGTCTAATGTAATAATAATATGTTCTAATATATTAATATATGCGTTCCAAACAACATTTCTTGATTTTCAAATAAGATTTATTTGTTTACAAATATATAATATTTAAAAAACTCGTTTCCAAATATATTTTCCTTCAATTCAAACATATCAAAAATGGCGATTATTTCCCATGTAGCTTTAGAGAGATTGCATTTTTAATTTCTAAATGTACCAAATTATATACAATCAACATTTGGTGTTTTTTCTGTCAAACCAATCAAAAGTTATTCACAAAACAGTACTGGACATTCGATTTGCATTATAAAGCTAATTCCAAACAAATTTTAAAAATTCATCAAACTTTGATCGCCTTTCCTGAAAAACTACCTTTTTGCATTAAGCATTGTTTATGTAGAATGGAAGTATCGATATTTCATAAGGATTATTTTTCATTTATTTGTGTTTCATTGTAAATAACTAATTGTTTGTCTTGTTATTCGTTATTTGTTATTAAATAAATATATTTCAGCTTCGTTTAAAGAACAAATCAATACTGAATTTATTTCAATGATATAGAAAAAGTCTCGCTTTTTGTTACAAAATCTCTAATTTTTTGCAAAAGCATTCCCGCTTTTGGACCAAAGACTACTGGACACTTTAGATATGCCCCTTAACATTTGTTTCCCCAATTTGACTTCTTGATTCCAGCGTATCCTAAAATTTCATTTGATTTGGCTGAAACGTGGTACTTGTCCCCAATGGTCTATATGTTGATAGAAGTCCCTGTGTCAATTTAATAAATTTTTACCCACATTCTTGAGCGTTCAACAAAGTTTCTTCAATTTGACTCACTTTCCGGCTCCGCAGGAGGAAACTTCTTCAAGAATAGGGTCACTTTCGTTAATTACTGGTCTGGTCGTATTTGGCTCATCTTTCAGTTTCATAGTTTTTTTTTCACTTTCATTATTTTTGTTATTATTTTATTAGCAGTTTATATTTATTGTATTTCTCATAGGGACGACCAGAGAGCAGAGTGAGGCGTGTGAGTGGCCGATGATGTTCAAGCGGTCTGTACAGAGAGAGAGACGGGGGGGACAGACATGTCTTGAATTTGTTTGAAGTACTTAAACGCAAATTTGCGTGTTTTCAATTTCAGTTCTCTGTGTCGTTTTGTTTATTTTTTGTTTAGTTTCTTCTTGAAAACGTCATTGTTGCCGTTGTTACGAATTGTGAATTGTATTCACTGCAAACAAAACAATTATGTCGTGAATTGGTTCTTTTTTCCTGCTGCTCCTGCTTTTGTTGTTGCCGTTGTGGTAAGCATTTTAGTTTGTCTTTATTGTAGTTTTTTTTGTTTTTTTTTTTTCAAAGAACTTATGTTTTTCTTCTCTAGAGAATTGTACGAGTTTATACCCCCATCATAAGTAAATTAGCGTTTTCTGTTTTATTTTCAAATTATGGCCTTGGCCGGAAATTAATAGATCAATAGGTCAATGAGAGAAAGAACAAAACGAATGATACGTCGTGCGGTACCATCGGATAATTTCAAATAAACTACAAACTTATATGAAGGAAATGCAATTTTTAATGTCATAAACAGAACATATACATTGAAAGAAAACTCACTGCTAAAGTACGAGTAAATTGTCGGAAAAATATTCTGCTCATTTAGAAAAAAGAACGTCACAACTCAAAATAATTTTGTTTTGAGGTGGACATACTAAATTATCCTACATTTCAATATCTACAAGCTGATCCATGATTGGGTTAATTCCTGAGGGAGACAGTATTATTTGGCGCATTTCAGAAGTTATGTCATCCCATCCTGCTAAATAGTTATTTTTGTATAGATAATTTAAGTCACACTTAAGTGAAATTTCATAACTCAAAATGTGACGTTCTTTTTCTAAATGAGCGATATGTTTAGGAAACACTCGAAATGTATATTTGCCACAAACAAATATTTTATACACGGGGCAAAATCACCTTTTTTTGATATGTTTGAATCGAAAGGAAATATATTTATAAAACAAATTTTTAAATATTATATATTTCTGAGCAATTAAATTTTATTTGAAAATCAATAAAATATATTTGGAACGCATATATTAATATATTACAACAAAATATATTTGCAAACTAAGTTTCTCACATAAAATATGTGTGTAAATACAAATAAAATTATTGTTTAGGAATTTATCAAAATATATTTTATTTAAAGATTTTCAAGACTTTTGCTGACCTTTTAGAATTTCAGTTTAAATGTTTCCTTAGTCCAGGGTCCCCATAAAGTACACACGAAGAAAAACAAACTAACAACAAAATATGTTTGAGAGCAAAATGTAAATAACATGTATTGTTCTGCAAATATTTTATATTTATATACCGAAAAATATGTTTGAATATCTGGTTTATATAGTATTATATTTGCGGAGTTTCGGTGCAGGCTATCTTAAAAACGAAAATTCTTCAATAAGTAAACGTAATTTTTTCCGACTTATAGAAAAAAAGTAAATTTTCCTAAAAATAATATGTTTACAGCAAATATACTACAGAATCTATTTTTTTCTTAAGGTACACCCTAAAAAAAATCGCTTTTATATTATATTGTCCCAAACATATTCGGCTTGAAACATATATATGTTTAGGGTACACTCCAAACATATCATATTTGGTGCACACAAAAATTATATTTTTGGGAAGATGTTGTTCTAAACAAATCATTGTTTAAAACCCAATATATTTCTATTTGGGACTATAATTTCCAAAAAAAAAATATTTATTTGCATTTAAGTATTCAGAAAATACATCGATACCTTGTTGTGTTAAATTTTTCAGCATTTCAAAGTTCATTTTTTAGAATTTTTTAATGTTTTTACAAATAATAAATAATAATAATTGAAATTTTATAATCTTAGATCAAAATAAATTACTTGGAGTATTAACAAATACTGAGAAATCTAAAATTATTGATTTAAAACAGAAGTTATTACTGCATATGGTGTTATAACTGTGATGTACAATTCTAAACTAAGGAAAAATTAAAACTGAAGTTCGCAAAAGTCAGCAATAGTTTTGAATATTTTTTTTTAAATAATATATATTTGGAGAATAATAATAATTTTATTTATTTGAAAAAATTTGTGTGCAAATATATTTTGTTGTAATATATTAGTATATGCGTTCCAAATATATTTTATTGATTTTCAAATAAAATTTATTTCGTCAGAAATATATAATATTTAAAAATTTATGTTCCAAATATATTTTCTTTCGATGACTGAAATTTGGTACACATATTTCTTATACACAAGGGAAAATCGTCATTTTTGATATGTTTGAATTGAAAGAAAAAATATTTACAAACAAAATTTTTAAATTTTTTGTATTTGTGAACAAATACATTTTTTTGAAAATCGATAAATTCTGTTTGGAACGCATATATTCATATATTATAACAAAATATATTTCCGAAGTGACTTTCACAAATAAAATATATGTTTAAACACAAACAAAATTATTGTTTGAGAATTTACCCGAATATATGTTATTGAAATATCATTTGCTACGAGCCAAATGTGTAACACATCGAAGGAGTGACCTAAGACCCTAAGTATGTTCGGCGGATATCCGTTTTGGGCGATTTTAAGTCGAATGAGAAATGTCCGTCCGTCCGTCTGTATGTCCGTCTGTCTGCTGGCTGGTGCTCACGATAACTCTCGAAAGGAGTAACCGATTGACTTCAAATTTGGTATACGGTAATATTTTTTTCTATTTCCGGCTAAGTTCGAAGATGGGCCATATTGGTCCACTCCTTCTGGTACCTCCCACCCAAAGGGTTAAAATTTAGTGAAATATTGATTTTTTAATAACATCTATATTACTTATTAGAATCTTCTGAAATTCTACACATAGTATTTGTTTAATATTCAGAATTACCTCGAGAAAAATGGGCGTAGTTGCCACGTCCCTTTTGGTAACTCCCACACAAATGGAAAATTTTGAACCAATAGTTAATTGCTTATAACATTATTACCAGTGCATACAAAGACTTCAAATTTTTTACAGTGTAATGGTTTAATAGTACATACAATACAGTGAAAAATGGGCATTATTTCCACGCTCCTCTTGGTACCTCCCACACAAATGGACCATTTTGTACCAAAAGTTACCAGCTTATAACTTTAAAACCAGTGCATACAAATACTTAAAATTTCGTACAGTGCAATGCTTTTATAGTACCTAGAGTCTAGAGAAAAGTTGCCGTAATTGGCCCGCCCTTTTTGGTACCTCTCACACAAATGGGCCATTTTGAACCAAAAGTACACAGCTTTTAACTTTCATACCAGTACACGGGGCAAAATCGCCTTTTTTTTTGATATGTTTGAATTGAAAGAAAATATATTTGGAACACAAATTTTTAAATATTATATATTTCTGAGCAAATAAATTTTAATTGAAAATCAATGAAATATATTTGGAACTCGTATATTAATATGCTACAACATATAATATTAGCAAACTAAATTCTCAAATAAATCATGTATTTCAATATAAATAAAATTATTGTTTAGGAATTTCTCCAAATATATTTTATTTAAAAAAAAATTTCGAAACTTTTGTTGAATTTTTCGAATTTCAGTTTTAGTTTTTTTGGTTTCTTTGGTTTGAACCCCCCAGTTATGATGCCAAATGCAGCATTAATTTATGTTTTAAATCAATCATTTAAAATTTCTGAGTATTCCAAGCCATCATTAGGTGTCAATCCTCCAAGTATATTTCGAAGCAAGATTATATGATTTCAATTATTATTATTTATTATATTTAAGACTAGAAATTTTTTTAAAAATTTAATATTGAATTACTGAAAAATGTAACACAATTCAGGTATTTTCCGAATACTTAAATGCAAATACATATTTGACTCGGAAAAAATAGTCCAAAATAAACACATATTGGGATGTAAACTTAGATTTGTTTAGAACAACATCGTCCCAAATATATAATTTTTGTGTGTACCAAATATTATATGTTTAGAGTGTACCCTAAAGATATATATGTTTCAAGCCGAATATGTTTGGGACAATATACTACAGAAGCGATTTTTTTTTCAGCGTGTACATAATTTAAAGTTATTAAATGCAATTTAAATTGATAATAATTTAAATAAAAGAAACAAAATTAATAAATTTACTAATATTTTTTGAGACTCAAGGTGAGGGGATTCATTAGTCGGTTTACCCGATTGAACTTTCTTACTTGTTTTTTCTTAAATTTTGTATAAAAAATGGTCCATATGTATTCTACCGATGGTGTAAATTTTGGAGTGGGCACAACTTTGGTTCAAAAGATACATTATAATAACTGAAAATCTTCATCAATTAACAAAGAAAAATTATTTGGAAAAAAATTAACAAACAAAATATAGTTGAAAACACATACAAATATATTTATACCCTCACTTTAGTGTGACGAGGGTATATATCATTTGCAACGAGACAAAAGTGTAACACATCGAAGGAGTGACCTACGCGACCCCAAGATATTTGGCGGAAATCCGTTTTGGCCCATATTAAATCATTTGAGCAATGTCCGTCCATCCGCCCGTCTATCTGGCTGGTGCGCACTATAACTTTAGACAGGATTAACCGATTGACTTAAAATTTGGTATGTGTCAATATTTTTTTTTCTATCTCAGGCTATGGTCAAAGATGGACTATGTTGGTCCACTCCTTCGAATACGTCCCTCACGAAGTGTTAAAATTTAGTGAAATATTAATTATCTCATACACGCTGAAAAAATCGCTGCTGTAGTATATTGTCCCAAAAATATCCTACTTGAAATATACATATTTTTAGGGTACAATCCAAATATATAGGCCCTTATTCATAAAAATTTAATGAAGGTTTGAATAACGCTTTAACACTGCTAAAGCGTTCCTCAAACCTTCTTTAACTTTTTATGAATAAGGCCCATAATATTTGTCACACACAAATATTATATGTTTGGAAGGATATTGTTCCAAACAAAAAATGTTTCCTACCTAATATATTTTATTTGGAACTAATATTTCCGAAACAAAGATTAATTTGTATTTGAGTATTTTCGCAAAGCATCAATGCCTTTATTTAAAGACAAGATTTCTGTTTTTCAGAAGTTTAAAGTGCATTTTTTGAAAATTGTAATTTAATTCGTATAATCTTCGGTAACTATAAATTGTATTGATGGATTGTCAAAATTGTGATGAATATATTATAAATTAATGAAATAAAGTATAACACGAAATCTAGAAAAAACTAACTAAATTTCGAAAAAGTCAGCAAAGTTCTAAAAATCGTTTTTAAATAAAATATATTTAGAATACTTCTTAAACAATAACTTTGTTTGTGTGTAAACACATATTTCATTTGTGAAAGTCAGTTCGCAAATATATTTTGTTCTAATGTATTAATATATGCGTTCCAAACAGAATTTCTTGAGATTCAAATAAAATTTATTTGATCACAAATAAAGTATAATATTGAAAAATGTTGGTTTCAAATATATTTTCCTTCAATTCAAACATCAAAAATGGGGCGAAATCGCTTTTTTGATATGTTTGATTCGAAAGAAAATATATTTGGAACACAAATTTTTACATATTATATATTTCTGAGCAAATAAATGTTAATTGAAAACCAATAAAATATATTTGGAACTCGTATATTAATATGTTACAACATATAATATTTGCAAACTAAATTTCTCAAATAAAACATGTATTTCAATACAAATAAAATTATTGTTTAGGAATTTCACCAAATATATTTTATTTAAAAAAATTTTTCGAAAATATTTGTTGAATTTTTTGTTGAATTTTTCGAATTCCAGTTTAAGTTTTTTTTTTGGTTTGAACCCCCCAGTTATGATACAAAATGCATAATTAACTTATGTTTTAAATCTATCACTCTTCTTAGTATTCCAAGCCATCATTAGTTGTCAATCCTCCATTTATAAATTTCGATCCAAGATTATATGATTTCAATTGTTATTATTTATTATATTTACGACGAGAAAATTTTTTAAATAATTAATATTTAATTACTGCAAAATTTAACACAATTTAGGTATATGCCGAATACTTAAATGCAAATGAATATTTGTTTCGGAAAAAATAGTCCAAAATAAACACATATTAGGATGTAAACTTAGATTTGTTTAGAACAACATATTCCCAAATATATAATTTTTATGTGTACCAAATATTATATGTTTAGTTAGAGTGTACCTAAAGATATATATGTTTCAAGCCGAATATGTTTGGGACAATATACTACAGAAGCGATTTTTTTTCAGCGTGTAACATTTTTAACTATAATGTATCACACGAAATCTAGGAAAAAATAGAACTACAATTTTCAAGGTCATATCGATACCACCATCCTAAGCTATGCTAAGTGCAAAAATTCAGTTTTTCAGGAGAGGCGATCAAAGTTCGATGATTGTTTTAAAATTTGTGTGGAATTCCTTTATAATGCAGATCGAATGACTTGTACTATTTTGTGAATAACTTTTGATTGGGTTGACGGATAAACACCAAATTTGGAGTGAATATAATTTGGAATATTTAGATATTAAAAATGCAATCTCCCTAAAACTGTGCTAAGTCGACTTAACATGTATTGGAATGGAGGTATCGATATATTGTTGTAATATATTAATGTATGCCTTCCAAACAAAATTTATTAATTTTCAAATAAAACTTATTAATTAAAAAATATTTCAAAATGTTAGTTCCAAATAGGTGACATAGGTATTTTCTTTCAATTCAAACACATCAAAAATTAGGGCCTGTTTCTGTAACTTATTATCGTTCGTCTACAGCAAACGATCAAAAATCACTCAATTATTCTGAGAAATCTATAAGTCACAGCAGTTTATAATTCGTTGTGTCTATAGGAAATCACGTAAAAAGCTCGTACCTAAAATATTTCTAATCTGCGTTTTATAGAATTCAATTAATAGTTGAGTGATTTTTGATCGTTCGCCGTAGACGAACGAAAATAAGTTACAGAATCAGGCCCTTACTATCCGTGTATCAAAAAAAACTACTCAAACACTTAAATCTCCATTTGCCTTAGTTTTATTATAATTTTTTGCACGATTAGTTATTACATCTTAAAAAAAACAAATTTTTATCACCCAATTCCGTTACTTCAAAATTTCAAAAACATTGCAAAATTTACAACTCATTAAAAAAGCTACTTTGAGACCTTGAACCTTCACCATAGCCTGGAAAAACCGGTAGTAAATGTTTTTTCCCCGTATAAAAATTTTTTAAATAATTATTTTTCAAAACTATTTATTTCCTCCTTTAAGAATTCCATTTATCACTCACTACACAAAGTGCATTTCTCCTCAATTCCATTTGAGTGTTATCCTCCAAATGCCACTCATTCCTCGTTCGGACGCTCTCTCACTTCCAATGGGAACACTGTGACAAGAATTGGAACAGCGCCATATTTGTGAAGAATAACAACAAAGCCAAAAACACAACAAAAGCGGCTGAATCATTTACGAGAACTCACCAACCACCACTACCACCACAAGAGAGCAATGGATGAACAATGAAATAAACGGTATACATATATGGTGATGTGTTGGCTCTTTTGTTTTGTTGTTATTGTTTTTTGTATCTACGGTATTCAGTCACCATAGAGGTGTGGCTTAATTTCAATCGCAATCTGCGACAAACGGGAGAAGAGTAGTTTCATAGAAAATATAAAACGCTTCATTCGAATACGCAGCCTTCGGCAAAAACGATGCAATTTTTTCATTTTCGAATTAAATGAAGTTATTTGAAAATACTCGTATGTATGGAATGTGAGGCTGGAAAATGAATAAATTTGATCAGTGTTAAATCTTCTTTATATTATAACTTCTCTGAGTGTTTGTTGGTAACGCATGATCGTAAGATATTGAATAGGCTACATTTTGTACACAATGTTTTCTATTCGAGATCGATGGAATTTTTTCTGGTTATTGTTATAATGATAAGGACGGATAATCGGCGGTGTGGTCAAGTTATTTGCAAAATTCAAAATTTCAGTGGGATTTATTTGAATGCAAATGTACACGGGAAAAATTTGCAGTTTTTTGATTACTTTGAATCGAAAGAAATTTTAGTTGTAAATAAACATTTCTAAATATTAAATATTTTCATGCAAATAAATTATATTCAAAAAAGAGTATCTATTTGAAAGGGGGAAAAACGCCATTTTTGATATATTTGAATTGAAAGAAAGTATATTTGCAACCAAAATTTTAAAATATTATATATTTATGAAGAAATAAGTTATACACGGGGCAAAATCGCCTTTTTTGATATGTTTGAATCGAAAGAAAATATATTTGAAACACTAATTTTTAAATATTATATATTTCTTAGCAAATAAATTTTATTTGAAAATCAATAAAATATATTTGAAAAGCATATATTAATATATTACAACAAATTATATTTGCAAACTAATTTTCTCAAATAAAATATGTGTTTAAATACAAATAAAATTATTATTTCGGAATGTTTCCAAATTAATTTTATTTAAAAAAGATTTCCAAAAGTTTTGCTGACTTTTTCCAATTTCAGTTTTTATTTTTCCTTGGATTCGAATTGTACTTCCCAGTTATGATACCATATGCAGCATTAACATATGTTTTAAATCAATCATTTCAAATATCTGAGTATTCCAAGCCATCATTAGGTGTTAATCCTCTAAGTACTTTATATTGATCCAAGATTATACGATTTAAATTATTATTATTTTTACTAACATTAAAAATTTCTAAAAATTTAACAACTACGGAAAAATTTAACACAATTTATGTATTTTATGAATACTTAAATGCAAATAAATATTTGTTTCGGAAATAACAGTCGCGTTGGGATGTAAACAAATATTTGTTTAGAACAACATCTTCCCAAATACAAAATGTTTGTGTGTACCAAATATTATATGTTTAGAGTGTACCCTAAACATATATATGTTTCAAGCCGAATATGTTTAGGACAATATACTACAGAATCGATTTTTTTTCAGTGTGTACCTATTTGAAATTCAAGAAATATTGTTTGGAACCCATATATGACCTGTTTATTCTGAAAGTGGCGTAAACACCATTCTGTTTTTGAACAAAGAGTATTATCGTTAAAAGGTTATGTGAATAATAGAATTCAATTTTTCTATATTAAGTGACAGTTTTCGCATTTTAGTTTTATTAACCAACTAGAAACTTTGAACTGCTACACCTGACCTACTTCAGAACTAATTATGCTAATAATGATCCGTATCGTCGCCTATGTGTTACCTTTAACAAATACTACCACTTAATAGAACTGTGCGAGACTAAATCTACTTTAAAAAGAAAAATAACCATACTATTGAATTCTTAGTTCCTTGCAATTGTATATAAACTCGTTAATGAAATCATCATAACATATAAGCTAAAATGAATTTAAATAGAATAGTGTATATATTGTAAATAGTCTGTAAGGATATAAGTCTATAGACTAATAATAATAAAAAAAAAAAAAAAAAAAAAAAACCTCCTTTTTCTAATGGTGAATCGAGCAAAACAGAATGGCGTTTACGCCACTTTCAAAATAAACAGTTCATATTAATATACATATTACGAACTGACTTTCACAAATAAAATATGTGTTTACAACAAACTAAGTTATTTTTTAAGATTTTTTCCAAATAAATATATATTTTATTTAAAAATGTTTTTTAAACTTTGCTGTCCCTTTCGATTTTTAGTTTTAACTTTCCTAGATTTCGTGTTATATTTACTTTATGTGAAATTAGAAATGTCATAAAAAAACATTAACTTTTGTTTTGCAACACTAATTTTCAATTTGTAAATATTCCAATTCATCTTTATTTGCCAATCCCTCAATGCAATTTATCGTTATGCAAGATTATACGATTTCAATTTTAATGGAATTTTAGAAACATATCAAATTTCTAAAAAAAAAATGCTCTTTGAACTTTTGAAAAACTAAAAATTTGCCTTTAAATTAAGGCATTGATACCTTACACGGGGCAAAATCGCCTTTTTTGATATGTTTAAACCGAAAGAAAATATATTTGGAACACAAATTGTAAAATATTATATATTTCTTAGCAAATACATTTTATTTGAAAATCAATAAAATATATTTGGAACGCATATATTAATATATTACAACAAATTGTATTTGCAAACTAAATCTCTCAAATAAAATATGTGTTTAAATACAATTAAAATGAGTATTTAAGATATTTTCCAAATATATCTCATTAAAAAAAGTTTTCCAAAACTTTTGCTGACTTTTTCGAATTTCAGTTTTAATTTTTCCTTGGTTTCGAATTGTACCTCCCAGTTATGATACCATATGCAGCATTAACTTCTGTTTTAAATGAATCTTTTCAAATTTCTGAGTATTCCAAGCCATCATTAGTTGTTAATCCTCTAAGTACTTTAATATACGATTTCAATTGTCATTATTTATTATTTTTACGAACATTAAAAATTTCTAAAAATATAACTTTGAATTACTGAAAAGTTTAACACAATTTATGTATTTTATGAATACTTAAATGCAAATAAATATTTGTTTCGAAATAACAGTCACATTGGGATGTTAACAAATATTTGTTTAGAACAATATCTTCCCAAATACACAACTTTTGTGTGTACCAAATATTATATGTTTAGAGTGTACCCTAAACATATATATGTTTCAAGCCGAATATGTTTGGGACAACATACTACAGAAACGATTTTTTTTCAGCGTGTATGAAATAGTTAGATGCAAATTCATCTTTATTTCCGAAATATTAGTTCCAGATAAAAAAATTTGGATTAAAATATACGTTTGATTAAAATAGCATCCTCCCCATTGGAGTGTACCCTAAAGATATATACATTTCAAGCTGAATATGTTTGGGACTATATACTACAGAAGCGATTTTTTTCAGCGTGTGTGATCTATATTTCTTAAATAATATTTGCCACATGTGTTTACGCAAATACAAAATTAATTTTTCTATATATATATATTTTATTTGAAAGAGACTTTTAAAACATTTCTGACATTTTCTAACTTTATTGTTGCTTTTTTTAGAATTATTCCTGATAAATAAAATGTCATGATTTTTTGGTATATTTGTATTGAAATTAAATTTATATTGGAATAAACGTTTTTGAATATTTTATATACTTGAACAAATAACATTTATTTGAAAATTAATTATATTTTATTTGGAGCGCATATAAGTTAATATATTATCATGAAATATATCGATACCTCCATTCTAAGCTATGCTAAGTGCAAAAAGATAGATTTTCAGTAGAGGCGATCAAAGTTTGATGCATTTGTGTGGAATTCCTTTATAATGCAAATCGAATAACCTTTACTGTTTTGCGAATAACTTTTGATTGGGTTGACGGATAAACACCAAATTTAGGTGCAAAATGGACCATTTGTGTGGGAGGTACCAAAAGGGGAGTGGCAACTTCGCCCATTTTTCACGAGATTATAAACACTAAAAAATCGGTTCTGTAGTATATTGTCCCAAACATATTCTGCTTGAAATATACATATTTTAATATATTATATGTTTGGGATGATGTTGTTCTAAACAAAAGTATGTTTTCATCCAAATACTTTTTTACAGTTTTAAAGATCTTTTTTAAATAAAATATATTTGGATAACTTTGTTTGTTTGTAGACACATATTTTATTTGTGAAAGTCTGTTCCCAAATATATTTTGTTCTAATATATTAATATACGAGTATGCGTTCAAAACTAAATATCATGATTTTCAAATAAAATTTATTTGTTCACAAATATATAACATTAAACAAGTAAAAGCGTTAAGTTCGGCCATGCCGAATCTTATGTACCCTCCACCATGGATAACATGAAATTTCAAACCTACAAAATAACTCAAAACTAAAGAAAACCAGTAAGGAAAGGCAGAAAGTCGGGCGGGGCCGACTATATAATACCCTACATCTCCCTTACAATGCGATAAGGGTCATTGCCATAATAATTTGGAATAATTGGTCAATGGGTAGAAACATATTATCTAATTCTGAAACGATAATCGCTAAATTAAGCAATATTCGTTCCTAAATTGAGAAACATCTTTCTGGAAAATTCTAATGATCGGAAGTAAAATACAACTTCTGTAGCGGTTTGATACCAAATCAGGAGGAACATATATATGGAGTTTTAATATAAATCTGAACCGATCTTCCCTGAATACACATTCATGTAAAAAGACCTCCTTCTGTCGAATTTTGCACTGGTCGGATATATAATACAGTTTCTATAGCGCTTACATGTGAAATCGGGGGTAACATATATATGGGGGCTATATCTAAATCTGAACCGATTTCTCTCAAATTTGGCAATGTTAATTCATGTAATAAGAAACCTCTTTCTGTCGAATTTCGTACTGATCGGTTTAAAAATACACTTTTTACATCGCTTACATGTAAAATCGGGGGTAACATATATATGGGGGCTATATATAAATCTGAACCGATTTTCCCCAAATTTTGTATTGTCTCTAAGTGTATCATAAGGCTACTCTCTGTCAATTTTTGTACAAATCGGTTCAAAAATGTTGCTTATACAGTGCATTAGGGCTGGTCGATTTAAAAATCGGCCATTGCTCAGTGAAAATCGTATTCTAGGGATCAAAATAAGAAACTTTGCCGAAGGAACCATACCTCTAAAACGAATTCTGATGTCCCGGAAAAAATCCCACATTGACCCATTTAGAGTGCTCCAATCGAGTCCAAATGTATGGAACCCCCAGGGGGTTCCAGGGGGTGTGCCACTGGCATGGGTGGGTCGGACCTCCAAAGTTAGTGGGGGTCGGTCATACATTTGGACTCGATTGAAGCACTCTAAATGGGTCAAAGTGGGATTTTTCAAAATTTGCCCCTACCCAAAAGTTCGACCCAAATTCCGGGACATCAGAATTCGTTTTAGAGGTATTGTTCCTTCGGCAAAGTTTCTTATTTTGATCCCTAGAATACGATTTTCACTGAGCAATGGCGACTTTTTTTGCCTCCCCACAAATCGACCCGGCCTACAGTGCATATATGCCAAATCAGAGGTACACATATATGGGAGCTATATGTAAATCTGAATCGATTTTAACCAATAGGGATCGTCCTTGGGCCTAAAGAACGATATGTGCAAAGTTTCGTTGAGTTCGGGCCATAATTGCGACCTGTACTTTGATTACAAGAATACATCTACAGACAGACAGACGGACAGACAGACGGACATATCTAAATCGACTCAGAAAGTGATTCTGAGTCGATCGGTATAATAAACAATGGGTCTATCTCTTATCCTTTTGGGTGTTACAAACAAATGCACAAAGTCATAGTACCCTGTACCACAGTGTGGTGTAGGGTATAAAAATGTTACCTATCTCAAGGATTTTTCTCAAAATTAAGCCATATCTTCGTAACCGATTTACATATTTTGAAGATATTAATACCGATGAAAAGCTCTGCTTCACCTCTTCAATGTTGCGGAAATATAGGGTGGGCCATTTAAAATTTTTAAATTTGAACTACCGATTTCTTTGACATGTGATTTAAGCCCTTTGGAATATTTTCTGTGCACACTGGAAAAAAAATCGCTGCTGTAATATATTGTCCCAACATATTCAGCTGGAAACATACATATATTTGGAGTACACTCCAAATACATAATATTTGATACACACAAATACATTATATGATTGGAAGGATGTTGTTCTAAACAAGAGTATGTTTTCATCCAAATATATATTTATTTGGAACTAATATTTCCGAAAAAAAGAATAATTTGTATTTAACTATTTTGGCAACGTATCAATGCCTTCATTTTAGGGCAAGTGTTCTGGTTTTCAGAAGTTAAAAGTACAATTTTTTAGAAATTTTATATGTGTGTAAAATTAGAGAAAAAATTAAATTGGAAAAAATTTAATTCTAAAATTTATAAATTAAAATTAGCGCTGTAAAACCAAATGTAACGCTGCATATGACATATTTAACTGTAATGTATAACAGGAAATCTAGGAAAAATTTCAACTAAAAAAGTCAGCTAATTTTTAAAAATCTTTTTTTTTTAAAATGTAATTGGAAAACTTCTTAAACAATAACTTTGTGTGTAAACACATGTTTTATTTGTGAGAGTCAGTTCGCAAATATATATAATATATATATATATATTAGGGCGGGTCGATTTAAAAATCGCCCATTGCTCAGTGAAAATCGTATTCTAGGGTTCAAAATAAGAAACTTTGCCGAAGGAACCATACATCTAAAACGAATTCTGATGTCCCGGAAAAAATCCCACTTTGACCCATTTAGAGTGCTCCAATCGAGTCCAAATGTATGGAACCCCCAGGGGGTTCCAGGGGATTCCAGGGGGTGTGCTACTGGCATGGGTGGGTCGGGCCTCCAAAGTTAGTGGGGGTCGGTCATACATTTGGACTCGATTGGAGCACTCTAAATGGGTCAAAGTGGGATTTTTCAAAATTTGCCCCTACACGGGGGAAAATCGTCATTTTTGATATGTTAGAATTGAAAGAAAATATATTTGGAAACGATTTTTTTAAATATTATATATTTGTTAACAAATAAATTTTATTTGAAAATCAAGAAATTTTGTTTGGAACGCATATATTAATATATTAGAACATAATATATTTGCAAACTGACTTTCACAAATAAAATATGTGTTTACACACAAACAAAGTTATTGTTTAAGAAGTTTTCCAAATATATTTTATTTAAACCCGATTTTTAAAACTTTGCTGACTTTTTAGAATTTTAGTTAGTTTTTTTTAGTTAAACATTTCCTTTAATTTATAAATATTCCAGTTCATCACTTTTTGTCGATCCATCAATGCAATTTATATTTACGAAAGATTATACGATTTAAGTTTTAATTAAATTTTAAAAACATATACAATTTATACAAAAAATATCTGTATATAACATCTGAAAAACAGGAAACTTGTCTTTAAATTAAGGCATTGATACTTTGCCAAAATACCTAAATACAAATTAATCTTTGTTTCGGATATACTAGTTCCAAATAAAAAAATATTACGATGGGAACATATTTTTGTTTGGAACAATATCTTCCCAAACATATAACATTTGTGTGTGTCAAATAGTATATATTTGTTGTCTACCGTAAACATATGTATATTTCAAGCCGAATATGAAAAAATAGGAGGATAAGGAGAAAAAATACGGAACAAACCAACCAAAAAAATCGCAAAAACGGCTTGACCGATTGATATTATTTTTAAACATTATATTTATACTAGTGTAATTCCAAAGCACTTCGACCAACTTAAAAAATGACCCCCTCGGATTTAAAAGATATTCCGCACACTTGTTCTCCTAGTGTGTGGGATTTATATGGCGTTTTTATTCTGTCGAATTTCGTTGAGGTTGCTTTGATATAGAGGTCCAAAGTTGTCTACCTCAAGGATTTTTCTCAAAACCTCCCTTTTTTCATATACTCATATCTTCTTAACCACCTGACGTAAATTCACGATATTGATATCAATATAAAGCCCTTCACTCCTCTTAAAAACTGAGCAAAAAATAGTATGTCCTTTTGGAGGCAGGACATGAAAATACTAAAAAAAAAAATTTTAATCCTTGAATAACCTGTAAAACTATCAATTGATTTCCATAATTTTTTTGGAACAAAAAGGTGCAACTATAATGTACGGGCGGTAAAAATCTTAAGTTGGAACCGCAATGTACTCGAGAGTTATACCCATTTTATTCATGCTATTCTTGCTGTTACATTTTTAATTTACTTTAAACTTTTGGACGTGTCGATAAATTTAAGTGATATATTCGTCATACCTGTAAATGCATCATGCTGTTACTGCAATGCGCATTGGGCGGGGAAGCGATAGGTTCCGGAGCGGTCCTCTATATCACCGGGAACCTCAACGAAATTTGACAAAATAAAAACGCCATATAATTCCCACAATCTAGGAGAACAAGTGTGCAAAACATCTTTTAAATCCGAGGGGGTTATGGATTTGCGATTTGGTTATGGAAAATTTCATGAAAAGGATATGGTCCTGCAAGCGCGGTCTTGGTGGCCATTTGGCAGATGTTGTTTTTCATTATTAACGGCACCTTAACCTTCCTCTTTATTATGAAATAAACATCCGATCATTTATCTCAAAAAATTGCATTTTTCTTTGAATACCAAAATAACACCTCTTGTTGGAAAACCCTACTAAATTTGACGAAAATCGGTTCAGATTTTTTTCGACGTGTAGGCGTGGTAACAACAATATTTTATATCCGATCAGTACGAAATTTGGCAGAGAGAGGTTTCTTATAACATGGTTGAATACTGCCAAATTCGGTTCAGATTTAGATATAGTCCCCATATATATGTTACACCCGATTTGACATATACGCGGTGTAGAAATGATTTTTTTATCTGATCATTACGATATTCGGCAGAATGAGGTTTCTCATTACATGAATTAACACTGCCAAATTCGGGGAAAATCGGTTTAGATTTAGATATAGCCCCAAAATATATGCATAAAAGATTTGCTCCACGTTGCCAACTTTTGATCCTGTCTATAGGAGAAAGTCTTAAACAGAGGCCGCAGGCCGTAGGCCGACCGCGCAGGTAAAGATTTATAATTAGAAAATAGGTTCTTATACGAGTATTATTACGTACTCCGCAGATTTAGGAAGAGAACATTTCTTAGTTTCTTTGGGGCTTATTTTCATTTTATGCTCTTTTCTTGATTGGGGTGTAATTTCCTTAATTAGTTTTTGTAACGAAAATGATCCCAAAATTTGGGGCGCACTTTCATTTTCAATTTGGGCTGCATTTTCTTGGGGTCCAACTTCCGGCAACATATTAGTTACTTACATGGTTGTGATCACATATTTTTGTTGTTGTCACCCATATCTCATCGTCATAGGAGACATAACCTGTAATGAACAGAAAACAATTTGTTTAATTTCTCTTAATTAATTTATTATTATTATATTTTGAAGGTTATTGTAAAGGTAATTTTCTGTTGTTGTTGTTGCCACTGTTTGTTTTTCAGACAAACAATACAAGAATTACGACAAAACACAAAAGTACAAACAGAAACAGTATTTGCCATTGTAACAATTTGAAAATTATTGTTAATTTAATAAATGAAAAAACACACACATATATATACTCATAACAATAATAATAACAAATTATAACCTTCACATACAAATGCTCTCAGCGAGAAAATTACAAGTTTTGAAAAAAACAAAACACAAACAAAAAAATGGAAAACTTTAAATGAAAAAATATTACATACAAAAATACTAAAATTGATAGAATTACTCAGGTTGGCAGAAATTTTACTAACTACAATATTTTTGCAAAAAAAACCTAACGTTGAAGAAATCAGTGCATTTTCTGCTCCGATATTCACAAAATACTAGGACAACTTCGGGTAAAAAGATCAATTTTCAATTGCAGAAATCTCGGTAACTATACGAGATAACTCTTAGATGTAAAAAATCTTTTACAATGCAAATGATTTTATGAATCAGACGAATAAGACAAAAGTTACACGCGTTTAAATATTTTGTCCACCCGTGATGGTCAATTTTGAGGTCCTGCAGCTCCTCCACTGCATACCATAGGGGGTACAAATTCAAAACGTAACATCTCTAATACCTCTTCTACAAGTATGTCATGTTGTGTTGCCATCGGTTGACTGGTTAAGAAATGACCGAATTATTTCCCTTTTTGAATGTATCCCGCTGTGCGATGCGACGACCGACGTCCCTTTAGAATTTTCAAGGAATCCGTTAGGAAGTCGTAGCTTCCCACAGGGAATCCAAAAGTGTAGTAGGTACCAATTTAATGTTTCAGCTGTAATTGAACACCCACTTCATCTCTTGAGGGGGAGTCGAAGACTACCCAAATCTCCTATATTCTAAGGTTCATAGGGCCGTGGTTTATAATGTAAGTCCACAACGAGCTTGCGCTTTCACCGCAATTTGAGTTCAAACCACAGTCACCACGAAGCTCCCTAGGGGCCGTTCCCAATAATGGATCACATAACAGGGTCATAACAAATGTTACAACCAGGATTATGTTGGCTCTTGATCACCCGTGGGACCGGATCAAGTCTCTGGAAGGAGTTCGTAGATAAAATTACTATCAGTTTTTCTTCCATACCACACGGGACTTGGGTGACTCCATATAGATTTAGGCAACGATTATGAAATAAGTTTAAAGCGAGGAAAATGCTTGTGAATGTTGGGTGTAACAGTGTTGTCACTACATGAGGTCTATCTCTACCTCTTCCGTTCTGCACGCCCCCCCCCCCCACAAGATCCGAAGGTCTGTGATGGCAAAGTGTGGCGTTGAGAGTATCCCATATGAATTCCTGTCACCTGCCGTACCAGGAAAAAAACCTCTGGACAGGTTTTCGTAACCGAGTTACCTCCTGATGTTGGTCCCATGTGACCTGTGCACTGGTAAACCCAATGGAATGGAGGCGAACTTCAAAAGGACGCTCTACAACGACTACAGCGGTCTCGATACTGACAATATGACCTCCTACAAGCGAAGACTAATGACAAGCCTAGTAAAAACCTATCATGCAAAATGTCCTATAGTACACGCAAAGAAAAAAATTCGTTTCACAGAAACGAAATTTTAATACTATTTCATACCATATGGGCGAACCATGGGTCGCACATGCGAGAAATAGTCCGTCATACACAGTTCTTATCGCTCGTCTGCTAAGACCGCAATCGGTCTTCAGGACACTCCTAACCTGACTATCTACGCCAATCAACTTCTTTCGCAACCGAACTAAATGGGGAAGGAAATTCATCCGTTCACACATAATAACGCCCAAATACTTCACCTCAGTCTTAAAGCTAAGACTCGGCCAAGCTTTATACTGAGGTGTCCGTTCTGTGACCATCTCTCAGCAACCTTGTCACATTGCCGCCCACAAAAGCGATGATAGTCCAACTTAATATCTACTAAAGAGTAGATATAAAAATTCGCAAGACTAAAAATTCATAAAGGCTCGTCAACTAAAGATTTAGGTTTAGGTTTAGGTTTAGGTTAGGGTGGCAGCCGTATTTTTTTACAAGCTCACATAGACCAGTTTAGGTCCCTAGTGTTACCACGGGCTGAAATGCCCCTCATCGAAACCAACCTGTTTGATATATAAATTTATCGATAGTACGAATATCAGTACTGGAAAGATCTGTTAGGCTGCCTAAAAAGGCCGACCCCAGTATATCCAGTCGTCGTTTACTCAAAGCGGGACAGTCGCAAAGCAAGTGCTCAATGCTCTCCACTTCTTCCTCATCTCCACAGCTTCGGCAGAAGTCATTGAACTCAATACCCAATCTTTTGGCGTGTTCGCCGATCAAGCAGTGTCCCGTCAGAACCTGTACTAACGTAGACAATCGTTTCCTCTCTAGTGCGAGGAGATATTTTGACCTTCTCAGGTCATACCTTGGCCAGATTTGTCTAGCTACCCTGCAGGTGCGGATTTTTGTCCATCTATCGTTGGACTGCCTGATTGCCTCTTGCCTAAGCCAAAGCTTGCACGTGGATAGTGGCGCACCAATATATGCAAATTCTTCGAGAATTTGTAATTAGTTAACCCATCTTGTCGTCTTCTAAGGTGTAGATAACACAACTGCCCCCCTTCTAAAAAGTAGATAACTGAACATGACGTCTACTAAGCTGTAGTTTAACCAACTGGTATATTATGAAGTTGGAGATAACCCCACTGGTCATCTACAAATGAGTAGATAACCCAGCCTGCCGTCAACTAAGGGATAGATGGTGTAGATAACACAACTGGCCCCCTGCTAAGAAGTAGATAACTGAACAAGACGTCTACTAAGCTGTAGTTTAAACCAACTGGTATTTTATAAAGTTGGAGATAACCCCAATGGTCATCTACTAATGAGTAGATAACCAAGCTTGCCGTCAACCAAGGGATAGATAACTGTTCGTTATCTATGGAGTAGATAACCCAATTGTCTTCTACTACGGTATAGATAACACAATAGATTAACCAACAAATATTTGATTAAGTATAAGATAACCCAACTGTTCATCTACTGTGAAGTAGATAATCCCATTGGTCCTCTACTATGAAGTAGATAAACAAACTGTTATTTTGTTAAGTAGTATATAAACCAACTGTATCTCTACTAAATATTAGATAAACCAACTGATCCTCTATTGTGAAGTAGATAACGCAACTGGTGCTCTACAATGATGTAGATGACTTGTCGTCTGTTAAGGAGGAAGAGTAAATTAATCAACTGGTATTTTTTAAAGAATAAATAATACAACTGGTACTCTATACCATAGAGGAGACAAATCAACAGGTCTTCTACTAAGAAGCAGATAACCCAACTGGTCGCCTACTTGGAAGTAAGTAACTCAACTTTCTATCTACTAAAGAGAAGGAAAACCAACTGTTCCTCAACTAAGGAGTGATACAACTGGTCCTCTACTAAAGACGTATATAACTCGACTTGTTTCTCTAGAAAACTCAACTTGCCGTCTACTACGGTATAAAAACACACAACTGGCCGCCTACTGATAAGTAGATAAACCAACTTATATTTGATTAAGTAGTAGATAACCTAGCTGGTCCTCTACTGTGATGTAGATAATCCAATTGGTCCTCTACTATAAAGTAGATAAATCAACAGTTATTTTATTAAGTAAGTAACCCAACTGTATCTCTACAAAATAGTAGATATAACACAACTAATCCTCTTTTGTGAAGTAGATAACGCAGCTGGTCCTCTACTTTTATTAAATATTGGATAGTATATAGCCCGACTTGTAGAGTACTAAGAAGTAGGTAACTCAACTTTATATCTACTAAAGAGTAGAAAACCCAACTGTACGTCAACTAAGAAGTAGTAGTACAAACTGGTCCTCTACTAGGGAGTTTATAACCCAACTTGAAGTCTACTAAGAAGTAGATAACTTAACTGGCCGTTTACTTAGCAGTAGATAAAGTAAATGGCATTTTCTTAAGTCGTAGATAATTCAACTGCTCCTCTGCTATGGAGAATATAACCAAGTTTGCCGACAATTAAGACGTAGATAACCCAACTATTCGTTATTTAAGGAGTATATACAAACTGGTCCTCTACTAAGGAGTAGATAACCCAACTGGCGGACTACTACGGCGTGGATAACACAACTGGCCTCCTACTGAAAAGTAGATAAACCAACCGATATATTATTATTTTAACCTGTACCAAATCTGCTCTATCTTGAAAAGAGACTGGGTTCTCGATCATAATGAGGAGATCATCAGCAAGCGCGCACCATACATTCAACACTAAGCAGTCACAACAGAGGATCCATGATAAAGTTCCAAATATGTATATGAACCACAGATGGAGCCCTGCGACCTCTACGGACACACTATCAACAGAAACTATAACACAAGCTCTCCTATTGGAGTTATCGATCGCACCAGCCGGTCAGACAGACTGATATTGCTAAAATGACTTAAAATGTCCTACAATGGATTCCAGCCGAACATACTTAGTGTATTAGGTCACGCCTTCGATGAGGTTGTAAAAATAATTACAGGCCTTTGTCAAAGAAATTTACCCAATTTCCATTTATTTTTTGAGCAATGACTTACTAAAGCTTCGTTTATCAAAGAACATTTTTGTCTTTCCGATTTGTTTGCAGATCAGTGTAATATTGTTTTTATGATTATGTGTAAATGCAATAAACAATATAACAATTCAATTGCATATTTCTTAATGGAAGTTACAAGTGTAGACGGTCAAGATCACAGAAAACCACACATGAAAAAATGCCATAATCATAAAATCAATGCCAGAATTTTAAAGAAGTGGCGCTTCTCCTAACAGCCAGGACAAGAACAAAGAAAATTAATAAAAATGTTGCCACTTACAGCTGAATATGAAGGTGGGGTATGTCACTGCTACCTCCACCCAATGGCTTGACCTCTAGGCAGCTTCCATTCCGTATTTCAAACTCATAACGAACCTAAGACAAAACTAACTTCACCGCCATCACCTATCCACTATTATCGACATCCGGTAAATTTAGTTTGTAAGCTTTTCGAAGCAGCCCCTAACCCCAAGAGACACTAGACCGGACTGGACTCCTCAGGCAGGCGGTCAGACCAGACCTGGCAAATTGGTTCTTATACCGAAACACATCAGCAGCAACAGCAGCCGAATGACCAAATGACGCCTTCTGTTCATTCGTTTGTCGTCGTCGCCTTGGAAAGGTTTTCTCCGACGTCTCCTTTCGTCCGTCTCCGAACGAACAAAAAATGTCAATCAAAAATAGAGTTTTGGGGTTTATTGGTTTTCGGCTATCATTAACAATTCTGATGATGGATTAGGTTTTTTTCTGTTTTGTTTATTTTTTAATTTGTTTTCGTTTGTGGCATTTTGTCGATGGTCGACGTCGGTGGAACGGACGGACGACATGCGCCACAAACGAAAGAAACGTGTTTTTCCACTTGAAATTTATGAATGAATTTGTGCTTAGAAACTACAAAAAATGGAATGAAATGATGAAAAGTAGTCAGGCGGTCATTGATTTATTTTTAATTGGTTTATAAATAAAATTTGAAGTGTTAGTTAGAGATGGAGATGAATGTCAGAAGAAATCTATATACAGAAATCAGTTAATTACTCACTATATGGAGAGGGGGCAAGGTAATGAATGGTAAGATTTTCTGAATGAAAAAAAAAATTGTTTTGAGCAGTTGATATTTTTAAAACAGGAGGGTTTTCTATTTGAGCAAAAAAAAAATAATTTAAAAATATTTTTATCGAATTTTTTAATTATATTAAATTCCAAAAAAAATCATTTTCAAAGACCTGTTAGATTAGTCAGGTTAGGTTAATGTGGCTTGTCCGTCTCACATAGACTATGTAGTTACTTGTGTCACCACAGGGACGGAAGAAAAAAGGCTTCCTAGTCCTCCCGTCGAGCAAACCCGATTGTTTTAAAAAGCCCAGCAGTGCCCAGCTGAGTTTGGCAGCTCACCAAAGAAATGTTAGCCCAGGGAAGCCCGTTGCCTTCAAGAGAGAGAGCGGACACAGACACAAAAGATGTTCTATTGAATCCTACTTTTCTTCGTCGCTGCAGTTCCTACAAATGTCATTTCGCACGACCTTCAGTTTATCCGCTTGTCGTCATGAGAGATACGACATGTGAGACATCCGTCCTCGATAATGACAGCAGAGCATTGGGTCACATCAGCTGGTAATATATAAAACAAAATATAGTGTATAGGAATAGGAATAGGAATAGGAATAGGAATAGGAATAGGAATAGGAATAGGAATAGGAATAGGAATAGGAATAGGAATAGGAATAGGAATAGGAATAGGAATAGGAATAGGAATAGGAATAGGAATAGGAATAGGAATAGGAATAGGAATAGGAATAGGAATAGGAATAGGAATAGGAATAGGAATAGGAATAGGAATAGGAATAGGAATAGGAATAGGAATAGGAATAGGAATAGGAATAGGAATAGGAATAGGAATAGGAATAGGAATAGGAATAGGAATAGGAATAGGAATAGGAATAGGAATAGGAATAGGAATAGGAATAGGAATAGGAATAGGAATAGGAATAGGAATAGGAATAGGAATAGGAATAGGAATAGGAATAGGAATAGGAATAGGAATAGGAATAGGAATAGGAATAGGAATAGGAATAGGAATAGGAATAGGAATAGGAATAGGAATAGGAATAGGAATAGGAATAGGAATAGGAATAGGAATAGGAATAGGAATAGGAATAGGAATAGGAATAGGAATAGGAATAGGAATAGGAATAGGAATAGGAATAGGAATAGGAATAGGAATAGGAATAGGAATAGGAATAGGAATAGGAATAGGAATAGGAATAGGAATAGGAATAGGAATAGGAATAGAAATAGGAATAGGAATAGGAATAGGAATAGGAATAGGAATAGGAATAGGAATAGGAATAGGAATAGGAATAGGAATAGGAATAGGAATAGGAATAGGAATAGGAATAGGAATAGGAATAGGAATAGGAATAGGAATAGGAATAGGAATAGGAATAGGAATAGGAATAGGAATAGGAATAGGAATAGGAATAGGAATAGGAATAGGAATAGGAATAGGAATAGGAATAGGAATAGGAATAGGAATAGGAATAGGAATAGGAATAGGAATAGGAATAGGAATAGGAATAGGAATAGGAATAGGAATAGGAATAGGAATAGGAATAGGAATAGGAATAGGAATAGGAATAGGAATAGGAATAGGAATAGGAATAGGAATAGGAATAGGAATAGGAATAGGAATAGGAATAGGAATAGGAATAGGAATAGGAATAGGAATAGGAATAGGAATAGGAATAGGAATAGGAATAGGAATAGGAATAGGAATAGGAATAGGAATAGGAATAGGAATAGGAATAGGAATAGGAATAGGAATAGGAATAGGAATAGGAATAGGAATAGGAATAGGAATAGGAATAGGAATAGGAATAGGAATAGGAATAGGAATAGGAATAGGAATAGGAATAGGAATAGGAATAGGAATAGGAATAGGAATAGGAATAGGAATAGGAATAGGAATAGGAATAGGAATAGGAATAGGAATAGGAATAGGAATAGGAATAGGAATAGGAATAGGAATAGGAATAGGAATAGGAATAGGAATAGGAATAGGAATAGGAATAGGAATAGGAATAGGAATAGGAATAGGAATAGGAATAGGAATAGGAATAGGAATAGGAATAGGAATAGGAATAGGAATAGGAATAGGAATAGGAATAGGAATAGGAATAGGAATAGGAATAGGAATAGGAATAGGAATAGGAATAGGAATAGGAATAGGAATAGGAATAGGAATAGGAATAGGAATAGGAATAGGAATAGGAATAGGAATAGGAATAGGAATAGGAATAGGAATAGGAATAGGAATAGGAATAGGAATAGGAATAGGAATAGGAATAGGAATAGGAATAGGAATAGGAATAGGAATAGGAATAGGAATAGGAATAGGAATAGGAATAGGAATAGGAATAGGAATAGGAATAGGAATAGGAATAGGAATAGGAATAGGAATAGGAATAGGAATAGGAATAGGAATAGGAATAGGAATAGGAATAGGAATAGGAATAGGAATAGGAATAGGAATAGGAATAGGAATAGGAATAGGAATAGGAATAGGAATAGGAATAGGAATAGGAATAGGAATAGGAATAGGAATAGGAATAGGAATAGGAATAGGAATAGGAATAGGAATAGGAATAGGAATAGGAATAGGAATAGGAATAGGAATAGGAATAGGAATAGGAATAGGAATAGGAATAGGAATAGGAATAGGAATAGGAATAGGAATAGGAATAGGAATAGGAATAGGAATAGGAATAGGAATAGGAATAGGAATAGGAATAGGAATAGGAATAGGAATAGGAATAGGAATAGGAATAGGAATAGGAATAGGAATAGGAATAGGAATAGGAATAGGAATAGGAATAGGAATAGGAATAGGAATAGGAATAGGAATAGGAATAGGAATAGGAATAGGAATAGGAATAGGAATAGGAATAGGAATAGGAATAGGAATAGGAATAGGAATAGGAATAGGAATAGGAATAGGAATAGGAATAGGAATAGGAATAGGAATAGGAATAGGAATAGGAATAGGAATAGGAATAGGAATAGGAATAGGAATAGGAATAGGAATAGGAATAGGAATAGGAATAGGAATAGGAATAGGAATAGAAATAGAAATAGAAATAGAAATAGGAATAGGAATAGGAATAGGAATAGGAATAGGAATAGGAATAGGAATAGGAATAGGAATAGGAATAGGAATAGGAATAGGAATGGGAATGGGAATAGGAATAGGAATATGAATAGGAATAGGAATAGGAATAGGAATAGGAATAGGAATAGGAATAGGAATAGGAATAGGAATAGGAATAGGAATAGGAATAGGAATAGGAATAGGAATAGGAATAGGAATAGGAATAGGAATAGGAATAGGAATAGGAATAGGAATAGGAATAGGAATAGGAATAGGAATAGGAATAGGAATAGGAATAGGAATAGGAATAGGAATAGGAATAGGAATAGGAATAGGAATAGGAATAGGAATATGAATAGGAATAGGAATAGGAATAGGAATAGGAATAGAAATAGAAATAGGAATAGGAATAGGAATAGGAATAGGAATAGGAATAGGAATAGGAATAGGAATAGGAATAGGAATAGGAATAGGAATAGGAATAGGAATAGGAATAGGAATGGGAATGGGAATAGGAATAGGAATAGGAATAGGAATAGGAATAGGAATAGGAATAGGAATAGGAATAGGAATAGGAATAGGAATAGGAATAGGAATAGGAATAGGAATAGGAATAGGAATAGGAATAGGAATAGGAATAGGAATAGGAATAGGAATAGGAATAGGAATAGGAATAGGAATAGGAATAGGAATAGGAATAGGAATAGGAATAGGAATAGGAATAGGAATAGGAATAGGAACACAGCTTCAGCAGAATTCATTGAACTCAATACCTTACAGCTTGTTCGCCGATCAGGCAGGGTCCCACCAGAACTGACACTAACGTATACGGTATATTTTCATTAGTACTAGGAGGTATTTTGACCTCCTTAGGTCGTATCTTGGCCTGATTTGTCTAGCTACCCTACTGATATGGATATCTGCCCTTCTCTTATTGGACTGGCTGACTGCCTCTTGCATACGCCAAAGCATGCATGTGGACATTGGCGCTCAAATATATGCAAATTCTTCGAGAATTCGTAATACCGTCTCCTTCCCAGCAAGTTTGTCAGCTTTGCAGTCCCACGGGATTGCCCTATACCCAGGTACCCATATGAGGTGCAGGTTAAACTGCTCAGCTATCTCGTTTAGAGATCTGCGGCAGTCGATGGCTGTTTGTGAATTTAGGGATGTGGCCTCCAGAGAATTGATGGCGGCCTGACTGTCTGAATAAATGACAACCCGGCTTTATAGACGCTGCAGGTATCTGGTAGTCTGTGAGCTATACTAATACTGAGTTTCTTACAGTGTACTCCGAGGCCAACCTTATCATCAAGCATCGAACCATTCGTATTGAAGTGGAGATGGTTTCCTAATACCTGGTGTTCTGCCAACCCATTTCTCTCTAGCAGATATCTTAGTGGGGAAGTTCCTCTCGAAGGTGTATAACGTTGATATATAATGCACTCGGTCTGTTACCATTGCTCTTTAAGGTGATATCCTCATGCGGCCGTAGTTCTTGTAGCTCCACATTGATAGACAGTTTAATCTTAATGCAGCGCTGGTTGCAACTTATCTTGCCACAATATCAATGGGCTGTATATGGAGTAGAACTTGTAGAGACTCAAACGCTGTAATCTTTAAAGCTCCGCTTATGCTTAGGCAGGCAGTTTTCTGAACTTTTATATACTGCTTTATATATCCAATGAATTCTTTAAGGAGAGAATCCCCAACGTGGTCTTTCCAATACACTAATTCTGAAGGACAATTTCCTGTTTCCTGTTTGAATGCTGTTAAAATCCCCTTCAATATCAAGAAAGGTCATCGGAGTGAACTCCTTCAAATTTAGGGACGAAGATTCGATTGCTCACGCAGAGCCGATTCTGTAGAATTGCCCTTATTGTAAGCATTTTGGTTTCCCGACAAGAGTTTTGTGTCCAGGTTTCCTCTAATTAAATAATCTAATAGATTTTCTAGACCTTTCAGTATAAAAGAGGATAGACATATTGACCTGAACTCCTTTGGCCTAGTGTGTGATATCTTTCCCGCTATGGGTTTCCCTCCATCTATTGAGGATATACGAGAGATTATTGTAGCCATCATATACATACATATCGCCTCCAGCCAGGGATTGTGTACTTAATTTCTATGAAAGAAATGTCATCTGGACCAGGTGTTTTATAGAGTTCAAAGCTGTTAATCGCCCGCTTCGGTCAACGTTTGTAGTCCACTCGCTTTCTTTTTGATCCTACCGCTCCATGAGTTCTGTCAGAATCTGAGAGGTAAACAATTAAATTATTCTCCATGTTCTGCCCATTGCCTTATTTGCCCTATCCAGGAAGTTTGGCATGAAATTCGTCTGATCATCTTATACTTTATAGGGATTCAGGCCAATATTTTAAGGCGTTGCAAACGGAATGACAGACATAGTATACCCCATCCTATGCTGAAGGCTATATAAAATAAATCCAGACCATTAGTGGTTGATACTATTCAACAGTAGTTCCTATGACCAATAATAAAAGACATTTTTCGAAAATTTTCCAGTCAAAGTAAAACTAAAACAAAAATTATCAACAATTTCTCATTCCTGAGAAAATTTTGCACTGGAAAATGGTTCGTTTAAATGCCTAGAAATCCTAACCCATTATTTTCCTCAAAATACTATCAATTAAGGCTTAATCGATTTCCCTAATGAAGGGGGAGTTGCGTCGTTGGTTTGCTTTTACGTTGCGTTCGAACTGGCACTACCAATTCTACCGCCTTTTTCTGTGACATGTCTGACCACGCAAAAGGTGCTAATTGTCCGCCACAAAGCTCTCTTCCCCCACACAATTCTTGCTATTTAGCCATATTCGTAGCGGTAGACGCTGATGTATTTGCAATAGCCCTACCTCCAGAGCTACCTCTGTTCCTACTCGCCCAAGCAACATAATGACGGAGTTGTTCTTGTAACAGCAACAGTACCCCGGTGGCAGTGGCAGTGGTTTGTGGTAATAGATCCATAATGGCTAAAACGCTTTTAACTGATACCGTTTATATACACGTACGAGTATAGGCCACAAATGCACTATATTTATTTAGGAGTTGGCATTTGCAGTGAGGAAAATAGGCAATTCCTATTTTCCATTTTGCTTCTATAGTCTTCTGTGGTCTGCTGGACTCTTTCCTCTGTTCTGCACTCCGGTCTGGTCGGGTCTATATTAATTTGTAACTTTAGCCATTTGGCCATTAAATCGTAACTGTCACTTTAGACCAAGTTGATGACACGCACAACTCTGCAGTGTTTTTTTTTGGTTTTGGACTGTTTTTCGAGAAAAATCACAAAACCAAGACTTACCAACAACAACAAAAAGAAATAACAAAATTGAATTAAATTGCTGAAATATTTATGGAGCTGTTGCGAAACAGAATAAAGCAACAGATTTGGGTAGAAAAATTTGCCCACAAAAGGGGCTATGGATAAATTATATGAAATTGATTTTTTTAAATCTTTGATTCTCTGTCAGTTTCAAATGAATGAAACGAAACTGCTAACAAAGTTATTATTAAAGTTATTTTTCAAATTTCAAAAATGTTCATGGGTAAATCCATTGCAGGACAGCTTTAACTTCATTACTTTCCCATGAATTTGACGTTCAGATATGCTATTTAACCCTGCTCTAGAAAAGTTCCACAAAATATAATTTTGTAGAAGATTGCACGGAATTGCACTATTATAATAATGTACTTCAAAATTGAAGAAATAGAAATTTGCTACAAAACTTCTTTTTAAAAAAGTTCCACCAAAATTTAATATTTATAAAACAAAATTAATAGATATCGAATTATTATAGGAAATGTTGTCAAAATTGGTATTTTTAAAAAATTTCTTTGAAAATTTATTCATTCTTCAAAACTTCAGTCTTATTCGCAATCTTTAAATTTCATATTACTAGAAAATTTCGTCAAAACATTTTTTTTTAATTTTTGTCGAAGTACATTTTTATTAAAAATTTCGCCTTTTCTACAAAATTATGTCAAAAATCAAATTATCCTTGAAATTGCACATTTTTAGACAATTTCTTCGAAATTTAATTTCTTGGAAAATATCGTTGATATTGCGTTTTTCTTTAAAATGATAAAATAAATAAATTTTTTTTTAATTTTACTTTTCTAGAAAATGTTGTCAAAACATTTTTTTAAATAAATTCCCATTTCTAGAAAACCTATTTTTTTAATTTTTGTCGAAAGTACATTTTAATTAAAACTCGCCTTTTCGAGAAAATTATGTCAAAAATAAAATTATCCTTGAAATTGCACATTTTTAGACAATTTCTTCGAAATTTTATTTCTTGGAAAACTTCGTTGATATTGCGTTTTTCTTTAAAATGATAAAATAAATAATTTTTTTTTAAATTTTACGTTTCTAGAAAACATTTTTTTTAAATAAATTCCCATTTCTAGAAAACTTATTTTTTTAATTTTTGTCGAAAGTACATTTTAATTAAAACTCGCTATTTCTAGAAAAATATGTCAAGAATCAATTTTTCTAGAAATTTTCCCTGAAATTTCGAATTTCTAGACTATTTCTTCGAAATTTAATTTTTTGGAATATTTTGTTGGTATTGAATTTTTTTCGTTGAAAATAATTTTTCTATAAAATTTGCTAAAAATTTCATATTTTTAGAAAATTTTTCCCAAGACTTTTTTTTAAACTTTTTGTCAAAAAAACAGTTTTATTAAAAATTTCGTTTTTCTGGAAAATTATTTTCAAAATTCAATTTCTTCGAAATTTAATTTTTTGGAAATTCTCGTTGATTGAAAATAAATAAATTGAATGATAAAATAAATAAATTTCGTTGAAAAATTTTATTTTTCCATAAAGTATCTTCAAAAGAGCATATTTCTAAAAAAATCGTCATTTTTTTTTTAAATTTTTGATGATTAAAAATTTCGGTTTTTTCTAGAAAATTATATCAAAATGTAATTATCCTAGAAAATTTCCTTAAAATTGCAAATTTTTAGAAAACTGTTTGGTGTTGAATTTTTCTTCAAAATGGTAAACTAAATAAATTTTTAATAAATAAATATATAAAAATTTGTTGAAATTTTGATATTGCATTTTTCTTTAAAATCATAAAATAAATAAATTTCGATAAAAATTGAATTTTTCTATAAAATTTCATCAAAACTAAATTACCTAGAAAATTTCGTCAAAACTTTTTTATTGAAAAATATATTTATTTCATTTTTTACAAAATTATGTCAAAATACATTTTTTCTAGAAAATTTCCTTGAAATTGCAAATTTCTATAAAATTTCTTCTAAATTAAATTGTTTGGAACTTTTCGTTGATATTGTATTTTTCTATCAAATGATACAACAAATAAAAAAAATTTGTTGACAACTTAATTTTTTTATAAAATTTCTTCAAAGTTATATTAACCAAGAAAATTTCTTCAAAATATTATTTTTAATTTTTGGCTAAACTAAAGTTTTTATAGAAAACTATTTTTTTTTCTAGAAATTGTGTCAAAACTCATTTTTTGAAGACAATTTCCTTGAAATTGCAACTTTCTAGAAAATTTGATATTGAATTTTGTTGATATTGAATTTTTCATCAAAATGATAAAATAAATAAATTTCGTTAAAAATTTTATTTTTCTATAAAATGTCTTCAATGTTGAATTATTCTTGAAAATAAATTTTTTATTGAAAACTTATTTTTTTATATTTAGAAAATTTCGTTAAAATTATATATTTCTAGAAAATGTCTTCGGAATTTAATTTTTTTCTGGAAAATTTTGTTGATATTGCTTTTTTCTTTAAAATGATAAAATAAATCAGTAAAATAAATTTCGTTGAAAATTGTATTTTTCTAGAAAATTTCGTTAAAACATTTTTTTAAATATTTGTCGAAAATACATTTTTATTGAAAATTTCGTTTTTTCCAGAAAGTTATGTCAAAATTTTATGTTTGCTAGAAAATTCCTTTGAAATTGCAAATTTTTAGAAAATTTCTACGAAATTTTTTTTTTGCAAATTCCGTAATATTGCATTTTGCTTTAAAATAATAAAATAACTAAATATCGTTAAAAATTTTTTTTTTATAGAATTTTTTCAAAATTCCATATTTCTTGAAAATTTCGCTAAATATTTTTTTTTTAATTTTTGTCGAAAATACAATTTTATTGAAAATTTCATTTATTTTATTAAATTAAATTTTTTTCTGGAAAATTAAGTCAAAATTAAATTTTTCTAAAAAATTTCCTTGAAATTGCAAATTTCTAAAAAATTTCTTCAAAATATAATTTTTTTGGAAAATGTTGTTGATGTTGAATTTTTTTTCAAAATGATAAAATAAATAAATTTTTAATTTAAATAATCATTTAGAGAATTTCATCAAAAGAATTTTTGACGAAAATTTAATATCTGTAAATCATATAATAAATAAATATCAACGATAAATTGTATTTTTCTATAAAATTTCTTCTGAAATTTTTTTTTTTAAATTTTTATCGAAAATAAATTTTTATTGAAAATTTAGATTTATTTCTAGAAAATTATGTCGAAATTCAACCATTCTAGATAATATCCTTGAAATTGCAAATTTAAAAATTGTATTTTTCTATAAAATGTCTTCAAAATTCTAGAAAATTTCGGCAAATATTTTTTCCAATTTTTGTCGAATATAATTTTCATTAAAAATTTTTTTGTCTGATTTTAAATTTTTCTAGAAAATTTCCTTTAAATGGCAATTTTAAAAACTTATTTTGCTATAAAATTTTCTTTTTGAAAATATATTTTTATTGAAAATTTCGTTTCTTTTCTAGGAAATAATGTCGAAATTCATTTTTTCTAGAAAATTTCCTTCAAAATTTTATTTCTTTTGGAAAATTTCGTTGATTTTTCATTTTTCTTAACAATAATATTTCATTTTTCTTAACAATAATAAAATAAAATGAAAATTTGTTTTTCCTATAAAATTTCATTACAACTGCAATATTCCAGAAAATTTCGTCAATTATTTTTTTTAATTTTTGTCGAAATTTTCAATAAAAATGTATTTTTTTGTAGAAAGTTATGTCAAAATTAAATTTTTCTAGAAAATTTGCTTGAAATTGCAAATTTCTAGAAAATTCCATCGAAATTAATATTTTTGGGAAAATTTCGTTGATATGTATTTTTTTAAATGAGAAAATAAATAAATTTCGTCGAAAATTTTATTTTCTAGTAAGTTTTTATTGAAAAATTCGTTTTTTCTATAAAATTATGTCAAAACTTAATTTGTCTAGAAAATTGCTTCGAAGCTAAATTTTTTGCAATTTTTTCGTTAAAATGATAAAATAAATTTCACTGAAACTTTCATTTTCAGTAGACATTATTCAAAATTGTATTTTTTAGAAAATTTACCAAAATCTTTTTTAATTTTGATGTCATAATTAAATTTTTCTAGAAAATTATGTCAAAATTCAATATTTCTAGAAATATAATTTTTTTGTTCATATGGATCTTTCTTTTTTATTTTTCTATAAAATTTCTTCAAAATTGAATTTTTCTAAAAAATTTATTAAAATGTTTTTTTTTTTAATTTTTGTCGAAAATGCATTTTTAGTAAAAATTTCGCTTTGTACAAAAATATATCAAAATTCATTTTTTCAAGAATATTTAGCTTGAAATTGCAAACATTAAAAATTTTTTTCCCAAATTTAATTTTTTGGAAAATTTTGTTGATATTGAATTTGTCCGCAAAATGATAAAATAAATAAATATCGTTAAAAATTTCACTTTTCTATAAAATGTCTCCATATTGAATTATTCTAGAAAAATAAGTCAAAACATAATTTTATTTTTAATTTATTGCACATGTAGTTTTTTCTAGATATTATGTCTAGAAAATGTCGTTGAATTTAAATATTTCTAGAAAATGTCTTCGAAATTTAATTTTTTCTGGAAAAATTTTGGTGAATTTGCATTTTTTCTTTAAAGTGATAAAAAAAATAAATTTCGTTGAAAATTGTAGTTTTCTATGAAATTCCTTCAAAATTGCATTTTTCTAGAAATTTTGTCAAAACATTTATTTTTTATGAAAAATTTATTTTTAATAAAATTTTTCGTTTTTTCTAGAAAATTTGCGAAATTATTTTTTCCTAGAAAACTTCTGTGAAATTTAATATTTTTTAGATATTCTTCGTCATTTTTTTTTAGAAAAATTCGATGTTTCTAGAAAATTTCTTTGAAATTGGAAATTTCAAGACACTTTTTTTTAATTTTTGTCGAAAAATATTTTTATTAAAAATTTCGTTTTCGAACAAATTGATTGATTTTTTCGGGTTTTTTTCTTCATTTATCGGTAAATATGACAGTTCACAAAAAATATTATTGTTTTTTAACATATTTATCCCCTCACCTTAGAGAGAAGGGTATATATCATATGCTACGAGCCAAAAGTGTAACACATCGAAGGAGTGACATAAGACCCCAAGTATGTTCGGCGGAAATCCGTTTTGGGTCACTTTTAGTCATTTGCGCAATGTCCGTCCTTCCGTCCGTCTGTGTGTCTGTCTGCTGGCTGGTGCGCACGATAACTCTCGAAAGGATAAACCGATTGACTTAAAATTTTGTATGCGATAATATTTAGCTCCATCTCCGGCTATGTTCGAAGATGGGCTATATTGGTCCACTCCTTCTAGTACCTCCCCCACAAAGGGTTAACATTTAGTGAAATTTTGATTCATTAATAACTTCTATACTGCTTATTCGAATCTGCGGAAATTTCACACATAGTATTAGTTTATTAGTCGCTATCCCCTCGAGAAAAATGGTCGAATTTTCCACGCCACTTTTGGTACCTCCCACACAAAAGGACCATTTTGTACCAAAACTTAACAGTTTATAACTTTAATACCACCGCATAAAAATACTTGAAATTACAGTGTAATGTTTAAATGGTACCTACAGTCCTGTAAAAAATAGGCATTATTGTACCACCCCTTTTAGTACCTCCCATACAAATAGACCATTTTGCCCAAAAGTTAACAGCTTATTACCCTAATACTATTGCATACAAAAACTTAAAATGTTGTACAGTGTAGTGCTTTTATAGTATCTACAGTTCACTGAAAATGGGCGTCGTTGACACACCCCTTTTGGTACCACCCATACAAATGGAGTATTTTGCACCTAAAGTTAACAGATTATAACAGAAATACCAGCACTTATCTTAATTAAAACAAAAAAAATAAATAAATTTAGAAATATTTTTTGGGACTCTAGGTGAGGCGATTCGTAAGTAGGTTAACCCGACTGAACTTTATTACTTGTTTTTTTTCTAGAAATTATGTTTACAAAATTTCGTTGAAATTATATATTTCTAGAAAATGTCTTCGAAATTGTATTTTTTTTGGAAAATTTTGGTTATATTGCTTTTTTTCTTTAAAATGATAAAATAAATTTTGTTGAAAATTGTATTTTTCTATAAAGTTCCTTGAAAATTGAATTTTTCTAGAAAGTTTCAAATTTTTTGTCGAAAATACATTTTTATTAAAAATTTCGTTTTTTCCAGAAAATTATGTAAAAATTTATTTTTTTTAGAAAATTTCTTTGAAATTGCAAATTTTTCGAAAATTTCTACGTTATTATTATTTTTTGACAATTTCGTAAATATTGCATTTTTCTTCAAAATGATAAAATAAATAAATTTCGTAAAAAAAAATTATTTTTATAAAATTTCTACAATTTTCATTATTCAAGAAAATTTCGTGAAAACACTTTTTTTAATTTTTGTCACGAATACAATTTTATTAAAAATGTCATTAATTTTTCTTCAAAATGATGAAATAAATAAATTTTTATTCATATTTAGAAAATTTCGTCAAAAAAAATTGTTTTCATTAAAATCATAAAATAAATAAAATTCGTTTAAAATTGTATTTTTCTATAAAATTTCTTTTGCAAAAACTTTTTTTCTTAAATTTTTATGGAAAATAATTTTTATTGAAAATTTAGTTTTTTTCTAGAAAATTATGTCAAAGTACAATTTTTCTAGAAAATTTCCTTGAAATTGCAAATTTCTATAAAATTTCTTCGAAATTAAATTTTTTGGAACATTCCGTTGATATTGTATTTTTTAATGATAAAATAAATAAAAAAATTGTTGAAAATTTTATTTTTCTATAAAACTTCTTCAAAGTTAAATTAAACAAGAAAATTTCTTAAAAACAACTTTTTAAATTTTTTGGCAAAAAATACATATTTATAGAAAATTAATTTTTTTCTAGAAATTGTGTCAAAATTAATTTTTTGGAGAAATTTTCTTGAATTTGCAAATTTTCTGGAAATTCCTTTAAAATTTAGTTTTTTGGAAAATTTCGTTGTTATTGCATTTTTCTTTAAAATGATAAAATATTACATTTTTTTAGAAAGTATGCTAAAACATTTTTATAATGTTTGAAAAAAAAAATGTTTATCGAATATTTCGTTTTCTTTTTAGAAAATTATGCAAAATTCGATTTTTCTATAAAATTTCCTTAAAATTTCATATTTCTAGGACATTTCTTCGATATTTAATTTTTTGGAAAATTTCGTTGATATTGCTTTTTCCGTTAAAATGATGAAATACATGTCGTTGAAAATTTTATTTTCCTATAAAGTAACTTCAAAATTTCGTCAAAACATTATTTTAAATTATTGTCGAAAATTAATTATTATTGAAAATTCCGTTTTTTCTAGAAAATTATGTCAAAATACATTTTTTCTAGAAAATCTCATTGAAATTGCAAATTTCTCCTAAATTTAGTTTTTTTGGAAAATTGTATTGATATTGCATTTATCTTATCTTTAAAATGAAATAAATAAAATATATTTCGCTGAAAATTTTTGTTTCTATTTCGTCAAAATTTTACTATTGAAAATTTTTTTTGAGTAAAATTTCTTCAAAATGGCTTATTTCTAGAAAATTTCATCAGAATATTATTTTTTACATTTTTGTCGAAAATACATTTTTAATGAATATGTCAAAATTAATTTTTTCTAGAAAATTTCATTAAAATTAGAAATTTCTGGACATTTTTTTTAATTTTTGCCGAAAAAAATATTTTTGTTCAAAATTTCGCTATTTTAAAAGAGTATGTCACAAATAAATTATTCTAGAATATTTCCTTGGAATTAAAAATTTCTATACATTTTTTATTTTTGTCGAAAATACAGTATTTTTAAAAATTTCGCTTTTTCTAGAAAATTATGTCAAAATACAATTTTTCTAGAAAATTTCATTGATATTGCATATTTCTAGATAATTTCTTTGAAATTGAATTTTTTGGGATAATTTCTGTGATATTTCATTTTTCTTTATAACAATAAAATAAATTTCGTTGAAAATTTTATTTTTCTATTTCGTCAAAATTTTGCTATTGAAAATACATTTTGATTGAAAATTTGTATTTTTTTAGAAACTTTTTCAAAATTCATTTATTTCTAGAGAACTTTGTTGAAATTTCATATTTCTAGAGAATTTCTTCGACATTTAATTTTCTGGAAAATTTCGTTGATATAGCATTTTTCTTTAATATGACAGACAAAATAAATTGCGAGGAAAATTTTATTTTTCTATAAATTTCTTCAAAATTTAATCTTTAGAAAACTTTTTCGATATTGTACTTTTTTTCAAATGATAAAATAAATAAATTTTGTTTTTCTATAAAATTTCTGCAAAATTGCGTTTTTCTACAAAATTTCGTAAGAACATTTTTTTAAATTTCTAGAATTTTAAATAAAAAAATAAAATAAATTTCGTTCAAAATCGTATTTTACAATAAAATTTCTTCAAAAATGAAATTATCTACAAAATATTTTTTTTTAAATTTTTGTCGAAACTAAGCAAATTTTTTTTTTGAGTTTTTTCACTGAGTTGAGCTGAAGATTGTTTTTTTTTTCAAATTATTGAAAACATCCCTTTTTTGTAGAACATGCTAAATTCAATTTTTCTATAAACTTTCCGTGAAATTACAAATTTCTAGTTTTAATTTAATAATTTTTTGGAAAATTTCGTTTTAATTGAATTATTCTTTAAAATGATAAAATAAATAAATTTCGCTGAAAATTTTATTTTTGTATAAAATTTCTTTAAAATTGCATTTTTATAGAAAATTTTGTCAACATATTTTTTTAATTTTGTTGTTGTCGAAAATACGTTTTTTTGCAAATTTCGTTATTTTTTTTTAGAAAATTATGGCAAAAATTCAATTGTTCTTGAAAATTTCCTTGAAATTGCAAATTTCTAGAAAGTTTTCTTCGAAATTTAATTTCTTGGATTTTTTTCTTTAAAATCACAAAATAAATAAAAACAAAAAATTTCGTCCAAAGTTTTATTTTTCTATAAAATATCTTCAAAATTGCATTTTTCTAGGAAATTTTTGTCAATTAGTTTTTTGTTCAAATTTTTATCGAAAATGCATTTTATTAAAAATTTGGATTTTTCTACAAAATTTGTCAAAATTAATTTTTTTTAGAAAATTTCAATGAAATTGCATATTTCTAGAAAATTTCAATGAAATTGCATATTTCTAGAAAATTTCTTCGATATTTATTTTGTTTTGGAAAATTTTGTTTATATTGTAATCTTCTTTAAAATGAGAAAATAAATTTCGTTAAAAATTTTATTTTTCTATAAAATTTCTTCAAAATTGCATATACCTTTTTTTAATTTTGTCGAATATACATTTTTATTTAAAATTAAGTTTTTTTTTGTGGGAAATTAGTCGAAATTCAATGTTTCTATAAAACTTGCTTGGAATTGCAATTTTCTTAGAAATTAAATTTTTTGTTTTATTTTTAAAGTAACCTTATCGGTCGAAGGTTTGCCTTATTTCCTCTTCAACTATTTTTGGGTATAGAACTGAATGCAAACCATGCCATCCGGGTTCAGCCTGACAGAACTTACTATTGTTTTAAACACTTTATTTTAGCAATTTATATTTTGCAAATTTTATAAATTCTTTTAAATTTAAAAAATAAATTTCTTAAAATATTAAAAAACTTAAAATATTCACAAATCCAAAGTATTTATTGTTTTATGGAATTTTTATATTCGCCGTTATTCTCTATTTTTGCCGTTGCTTTCCACATATAATTTTTTTAAATAAGTACCTAAGTAGGCCAGTTTTTTTAATGAAGAAAATATTGAACAGTCGGATACAGTAAACGGGTCAACAATTTTACCCTTTTTTATTTGTTTTCCATGTTGATAAAATGTTGTGGAAACAATTTTACATAATCTATTTCTCTCCACTGTTATTCGCCCGTTTTTTGCTGCAAAGGGAAACAACGTTACTTTGTTCGAATTCTTTAACGGTTTTAAGTAATTTTGAAAAAACACAACACATTTCCACAAAAGAAAAAATTATCTTTAATTTTATTTTAGGCTCAACTTCAGGGTCAGTTTTGAGAGACAGAGAAAAAACGAGAACATACAACGATTACTTTTTTCACAAATTACATAGTCTGACAAAATCTTCTGCAGAAGACGATTTTTTCCATTGGTTTGTGGCAAAAAGTAGTTCAACATTATTACCGGCCTTCTTGAAAGTCTCTGTCGTTGTCCAACCGATAATAGTTTCATTTGGAATGAAGCCAGTGGAGGAAGAAGAAGAAGTAGAAGAGGAAACAACACAGATGCAGACTGACGGACGGACGGACAGACAGACTCAGAAGAAACCCATCTTTCACCCATCATTAAAATCTCATTTAAGCTGTCAATCATAGAACGAACATTTCATACGCCACATCAGAAGATACGTTATAATTTTTCTCTGGTATTGATGCCCCCCCCCCCTCAACCATTCGTCCGCTCATTCCTCTCTACAGCATCAATTTGGCTGTTGTTTTCAGTACAACTTCAAAACTTTTTTGATGTCGAGGAGAATCTTTGAAAATATCCTGTCGATTGGAAATGAGGAAAACACACCGAACTGTAACACTTTTTTACAAAAAAAAAGAATTATTGGCAGATAATATTATGCAAAAAACACTATAATATTTTGAAAAAAAAAAAAATAGGATTAAAAAATCTATATTTCTATGACATTGACTTGGAAAATCTTCTGTGACACAGGTTTTAATATACATAATTGAAGATAAATTATTTAGATTTTACTCATAATAAGTAACTAAAGTCTGGCGGGGACGACTATGTAATATCCAACACGATTACTTATAATGCTTGTGAAGTGTTAAAAAATCGTATGTGGATGCACCTCTGTACTGAGAATATGCCAACATGTGGGCCGATATGCCATTTTAAAATAAAACGAAGAATGTCTACATTTCAGACAGATTGGATAAAAGATGTGGGTACCAGAGCTTCACGTTTAGGAACGGAAAAAATTAATTTTTTTTTTTCACCAAAACAAATAATTTAAAAAAAATCCCAAAATTATAAGGGCTACGCTTCTACCAAAACTCTGTATAATAACTTTAGCCATTGGAATTTGGCGTCGATAGCCTTTTGCCCCCCATTTGTATGTCCTTAAAGTAATTTTTTCCCCAATTAAGCTACCAAGGGTTTAAACCATGATTCTTGTTTTAACCGTTGTATTTGATGGCGGTCACATAAATAGGGTCTTTCAAAAGAACTTCCGAACTTCGATAGCGGCCACATTGCTGAAGCTACATATGACGAATTGGCTATCATTTATGGCTGTTTTGTCAAATCGCTATGGATGACTATAATGTTCAACAACACATGCAAATATTAAAATTGCGCTTACGATGAGGACAATTTTTTGATACGCCGACAAACGAAATTGTCGAATTTGTGACGATCCATGAACGTCCTATGAATCCTGAAAAAGTCACTGTTTGGTGAGGTTTTGGCTGGCGACGTAGCTGTCCATATCTATTTGAAAAACTAATAGAAGAACTTCTTTTGGGTGAATAGGCAAATATGGACACAAACGACATGCGGCTACACCTCACCTGTGTGTGATGTGAACTGGCCACCGAGATCGTGCGATTTGCCCCGTTGGACTTTAAACTGAGGGATTTCCTTAAGTCTCAGGTCTATGCGAATAAGCCAGAAACCACAGCGGCCCTCAAAGTCAACACAACACATGCCATTGATAAAATTCAGCCTGATTTATACCCCAGAGTCATGGAAAATTTTGTCTACTAAAGAGTAGATAACCCATCAGATCATCTACTAATGAGTAGATAATCCAACGGATCGTCTACTGAGGAGTAGATAACCCAACTGGTCCTCTACTTAGGAATGTACAACCCAACTCGTTGTCTACTAAGGATTAGATCACCTTACTGATCATTTACTAAGGAATAGATAACGCAACTTGTCATCTACTAAGAAATAGGTAACCCAACAGATCATGTACTAACGAGTATATAACCCAACGGGTCGTCTACTAAGGAATAGATAACGCAACTTGTCATCTACTACGGAGTAGGTAACCCAACTCGACATACTGGTACACTAAGGAGGAGATAATAGAGTCTATTAAGAAATAGATAACCCAGCTGGTTCTCTACTAAGGAATAGATAACGGAACTTGTCATCTACTACGGAGTAGGTAACACAACGGATCATCTAATAATAAATAGAAAACACAAGTGGTCTTCTACTATGGAATAGATAACCCAATTCTTCCTCTAACCCAACTGCTCTTCTGTTACGTAGTTGATAATTCAACTGGTTCTCTACTAAGGAATAGATAACCCAACTACGGAATTTATAACACAACTGACCATCTACCAAGGAATAGATAACTCAACTTGTAGCCCAACAGATCATCTATAAATGAGTAGATAGCCCAATGGGTCGTCTACTAAGGAGTATATAACCCAACTGGTCCTCGACTAACGAATACATAACCCAACTGATTATCTACTAAGAAGTAGATTACACAACTGGACATACTCGTACATTAAGGAATGGATAACCCAACTGATTATCTACTAAGGATTAGATAATCCAACTGATTCTGTACTAAGGAATAGATAACCAAAAAGCTCGTGTACTAAGAAGTAGATAACTCAACTGCTCTTTTGCTAAGAAGTATATAATCCAACAGATCATCTACTAAGGAGTAGATAACCCAAATTGTTCTCTACTAAGGAATATATAACCTAACTGATCGTCTACTAAGCAGTAGATGGACGTCTTATAAGGAGTAGATAACCAAACTGGTCCTCTACGAAAATGTAACTAACCCATCTGGTCGTCTACTAAGGAGTAGATAACTCAACTGGTCCTCTACTAAGGAATATATAACCCTACTGGTTAACTTCTAAGGAGTACATAACCCAACTGGTCAACTTCTAAAGAGTAGATAACCCATCTGGACATACTCGTACACTAAGGAATTGGTTACCCCACTGCTCTTCTGCTAAGGAATAGATAACACAACAGATCATCTACTAATGAGCAGATAACCCGACTGGTCGTATACTAAGGAATAGATAAGTTGATTCTAAAGAAAAGATAACCCAACTGGTTAACTTCTAAGGAGTACATAACCCAACTGGTCAACATCTAAAGAGTAGATAACCCATCTGGACATACTCGTACACTAAGGAATGGGTTACCCAACTGCTCTTCTGCTGAGGAGTAGATAACCCAACAGATCATCTACTAATGAGTAGATAACCTGGCTGGTCGTCTACTAAGGAGTATATAAGTAGATTCTAAGGAATAGATAACCTAACAGGTCAATCTAAGGAGTAGATAACCCATCTGGACATACTCGTACACTAAGGAACGGAAACCAACTAATGAGTAGATAACCCGACTGGTCGTCTACTAAGGAGTAGATAACCCAACTTTTCTTACTTCGGACTGAGTTTCTAAAATGTATATGTATATATTTTTAATTTATCAGCAAAGATATCAAATAATTGCTAGTAGGTAAGTTATGTGGCTTTTGATTTTTATGAGTTTAGCATGTCTTAGAACAACATATCTGTAATCTAGTGTATTCATTCCGAAACAGACAGGACTGCCAAACATTGATTCGATTTTATTGCAGTAAAAAAATAAAACTGAACAAAATAATATGAAACGAAAACCGAAAATTTGCAATACTTGAATTGACTGACTTCGACAATCCCACGGCGATTTGCGAAAGCAAAATAACCGTAACAGACCCTTCTCTTTTGGGATAAGATATGCAACACTTATTTGGCATAGTAAGTGAATGTGTTTGTGTGGAATGAGGGTTTTGCTAATTTCCAGAAAACCATTTAGTTGTGAGCATTTACATAAGTTACCTACTCGCCTTTATGGGAAGCCACTTGTCCACCACTCGAGCGAAGGGTTCACTTGCCGGCACTTGTTGTGCACATTTCCATAGTAGGGTCAATGGTTATTAGCATAACCCTCGGATTGCCACACAAAACCATGAAGAGGAAGATGATGACCATCTCGATCATCGTCATCATCGCCAACATTATTATGGACGTCTTCGCCTTCTTAAAAATTGAGGTTAAAGTTATTTGTTCCAACGTGTCAGGGTTAACAACGTATCACAACACGGCTGCCGCCGCCGCCACCATTCAATCGAGGCAGACGACCCTACCGCCGACCAGATAGGCGGAAGGACAGACAGACCTCGAACCCTCTTTAATTTTTGCTTTTCCTCAACACAAAGTAAGATCAACTTGGCTTTAATTTCATTTAATTTAAAATTTATTTTAAATTCAAGATTTTTATCGCTTTAATGTCATTTTAAACGCGCGCGCCTCTCGTCAGCCTCGTTTGTGTGGTTATGTTTATGTCGTGGGTGTTCGTGCATTTGCTCGTTCATGTTCCATCACCGTTAAATAGCGGCGTTTTCCTCAAAACCCCCAAGGAATTCCAACGCTTGTTTTAACGCTACAGCCCAATCACAGCTGGGCATTTTTCTCTTTTTTTTATAAAATCAAAAGTGTTAACAAGCCTAACAAATAAACCTAATACGTAGAAAAAAAATGCGAAATAATTGATAAAATTACTCTACAAAAAACGACTGTATACAATTGTATAATTCTGCTTATTTTTGTATAGGAGACTTTAAAGTGAGATCTGAAATAAAAACTAAATAAGAACATTTCAATCTTGCAGACCGTTTGAAGTATAACCTCACTATGTACGAAAACAATAAATGTAAGAAATCATTTTATAAATTTTTGTTGGTGAGCCGGTCTAGTGCTCACCTAAGAGCGGAACTACATCACTATGGTACCCCCGCTAGAGATTAGTGCGTTGACAAAATACCAGGTAATGGAAACCATCTTCACTTCTATTCTACAGATAGTTCAAAACTTAATGAAAAGGTTGGCTATATAAAGGTTGGATATATCTTACATATATTTTTCTTCATGCACACTAACTACACTGGACTTATTCTAAAATCAAACAATAATTATGTATCTGGAATTTAATCTACACTTATGGATAATAATCGTATTATCAAATAAGTCTTTTTCCTTAAGACCTCAACTCAAGTTCTAAAAAAAAAAACATATAACAAAAGTTCTCAAAAATAAGTGATGTTAACTTTCAAATTATAAGCTTGCGGTGCCTTTTAAAATGAAATTTCAAAAGAAAAAATATTGTAAATTATATGAAACTTGATGGACAGCTCCATGTTTGCGAAATGAGTTTTTCATTTCACTTGTCCGATTTTGTGTTTTTTTTTTGTAATAATAAAGAAAAAGGTTATAGTTTTTTCACAATACGCTTCCCAACAATTTCCTTTCCTAGTTACTCGTATTTTGCGCCGAGTCTAATCTGGAACCGTAAATCAAACATTAAACACTGTTTATTGTTTATCTCCAACATATTGTTCATGTACGGAAAATGTGCATTTGCATTTTGGGGAAAAATTTAAATAATGCAACATAAAATTGCTTTTAGCACAATTTTTCTTCTCCATCTTTGCCTTGACTGGCGGACGGACGGACGGACAGACAGACGGCTTTGCGCGAGACGAGCTGCCATCCATCGTCCCGTCAGTCGTTTGCGACGGCTATGGCGGCTTACTGTTAATTTAGACTCGATATACAGTACATATAGCTACACTGAAAAAATTATGTTCATTAAAACAAAGGAAAACTTTTTTGATCCAATGAAATCTAAGGCAAAGACATTATTTGTTTACAATAAAGAAATGTTTCTTTAAGATAAAGGAAAATTGTCTTAAAGATAAAAAACGTTTCTTTCAAACAAAGAAAAAGTATCTTTACAACAAGGCAATATTTAAAAAAAAACACTTTTCTTTACAACAAAGAAAAAGTTTTTGTAAAACAATTTAAAACAAAGAAAATCTCCCTAAATACTAAGAAAAAGTTTCTTTAAAAACAGAACAATTTTTTTTTAACAAGGAAAGTGTTTTTTAAACCAAATAAAATGTTTCGTTTAAAAAAAACAAGTAAAAAAGTTTCAGTCGGGTAAACCGACTAAGGTATACCCTCACTTTGTGAGTAATGTAATATTGAATATTACACAAATTATTCTGTCAATTTTTGTGGGAGGTACCAGAAGGGGTTTAAGAAATACACCTATATTTCGCTGAACAGTAGATACTTTAAATACATTGCACTGTGCCGAATTGTAACCGTTTATATGGACTGGTATATTAACGTAGAGATATTAAATTGTGGTATAATTTGGCCATTTTGTGTGGGAGGTACAAAAAGGGGCGTGGTGATAACGCTCATTTTTCACTGGACTATAGGCATTATAAAAGCATTACACTGTACAAAATTTCAAGTAATTATATACACTGATATTAATGTTATAAACTGTTAACTTTTGGTGCAAAATGGTACCTTTGTGGGAGAGGTACCAAAAGGGGCGTGACAATAACGCTAATTTTTCAATGGACTGTAGGCACTATAAAAACATTACGCTGTACAAAATTTCAAGTATTTTTATACGCTGGTATTAATGTTATAAACTGTTAACTTTTGGTGCAAAATGGTGCATTTGTGTGGGAGGTACCAAAAGGGACGCGGCAATAACGCCCATTTTTCACTGGACTGTAGGCACTATAAAAGCATTACACTGTACAAAATTTCAAGCATTTCTAAACACTGTTATTAATGTTATAAGCTTTTAACTTTTAGTGCAAAATGGCGCATTTGTGTGGGAGGTACCAAAAGGGGCGTGGCAATTTCGCCCATTTTCCTCAAATTGATAGCGACTAACAAACTAATACTATGTGTGGAATTTCAGAAGATTCGAATACGTATAATAGCAGTTATTAAAGAATCAATATTTCACAACATTTTAACCCTTTGTGGGGGAGGTACCAGAAGGAGTGGACCAATATGGCCCATCTTCGAACTTAGCCGGAGATGGAAAAAAATATTACCACATACGAAATTTGAAGTCAATCGGTTACTCCTTTCGAGAGTTATCGTGCGCACCAGCCAGCAGACAGACAGGCAGACAGACAGACAGACAGACAGACGGACGGACATTGCTCATTCGACTTAAAATGACCCAAAACGGATTTCCGCCGAACATACTTGGGGTCTTAGGTCACTCCTTCGATGTGTTACATTTTTTCCGTAGCAAATGATATATACCCTCGTCACACTAAAGTGAGGGTATAATGATAGCGTTTATTTAAAACTAAGGAAAACGTTTTGTCAAATAAATAGATTATTTCTATTAAACAAAGAAAAACTTTTTTTAAAACAAATACAATATTTCTTTAAAACGAGGAAAGCATTCCTTTAAAAAAACAGAATTTTTTTAAATAAAGAAAAAGTTTCTTTGAGACAAAGAAAATGTTTTTTTAAAACAAAGAAACAGTTTCTTTAAGACATAAACAATTTTTTTAAAACAGAGAAAAATTTTTTTTTGGAACCAAGAAAATGTCTCATTAAAACAGCAAACTTTTCTTTAAAGCAAAGAATTTTTATTTTAAATAAAGAAAAAGTTTCTTTAAAACAAAGACACATTTTCATTAAAGCTAAGAAAGTTTCTTTAAAAAAAGAAAAAGTTGTTTTAAAACATAGAAAAAGGTTTTTTTTAAAAGAAAGAAAATGCTAATTTACCACAAAGAAAACGTTTCTCTTAAAACTTTTTAATTACTTCCCGGAGTTTGACCTCCATGATATTTGTCAAAGCGCCTGGAGCAAGCGCTGTTGAACCTTTATTACGATATAATATAGTCAATACTAATTCAGAAAGCTCGTTGCTTATAAACATATATCTTAAATTAAAATAATACATAATAGTTTTAAGTTTTCATTGTCAATATTCATTCCTACCTTTAAATTCTTATATAAGTCTCAATAAATCGAATCTTGAATCTTGGAAACGTTTCTCTAAAACAAAGAGGCAATTTTTTAAAACATAGAAACTATTTTTTTAATGCACTGAAAACGTTTTTTGAACGAAAAGATACAGTTTTTTTTAAAACAAAGAAAAAGTTTTTTAAATCAAAGAAAATTGTTCTTTAAGTCTGAAAAAAATGAAAAAAACAAAGAAAAGGTTAGTTATAAAGAAAGAAAAACTTTCTTTAAAACGAAGAAAAAATTTCTTCAAAAGAAAGAAAAAATTTCATTACAACAAGAAAAGCTGTTTTAATACAAAAAAAAATAAAAAGATAATTTTTCTTAAATAAAGAAAAACCTTCTTTTGGGGCAAAGATAAAGTTTCTTTGACACAAAGCAAAAGTTTGTTTGAGACAAAGAAAATGTTTCATTAAAACAAAGAAAAGAAGTTTTTTATACCAAGCAAACGATTCCGTAAAACATAGAAAGCTTTTCTTTAACCCAAGTACATATTTTTTTAAAATAAAGAAAAAATGTTTAAAACAAAGACAAAATCTTAAAGCAAATTTTCATTAAAACTAAGAAAAAGTTGTTTTTAAAACAAAGAACAATATTTTAAAACAAAGAGAACGTTTCTTAAAAACAAAGTAAAGGTTGTTTTAAAACAAAGTAAACGTTTCTCTAAACCAAAGAGCATTTTTTTTTAAATAAAGAAAATTGTCAGTTAAACTATGAAAAAGTTGTTTTAAAACAAAGAAAACGTTTTTTTATAAATAAGTTTCTTTAAAAAAAAGTTTTTTTAAAACAAAAAAATCGCTTCTTTTAAACAAAGAAAAAGTTTCTTTGAAACAAAGAACAAGTTTCTTTAAAAAAAGAAGAATATTTTAAAAACAAAGAGAACGTTTCTTTAAAGCAAAGAAAACAATTTTTTAAAACAAAGGAAGTTTTTTAGAGCTATGAAAAAAGCTTCGTTAAAATAAAGAAAACGTTTCTTTAAAACAAAGAGAATATTTTACGTTAATTGTATTTAAACGTTACTCTCAAACAAAGAAAATTTTTCATTAAAACTTAGAAAAAATTTCTTTAAAACAAAAAAATATTTTAAAAGAAAATTTGTATATATTAATCAAAGAAATTTTTTCATTAAGTCTGAGAAAAGGTTTATTTAAAACAAAGAAAAAATTTCTTATAAAGAAAGAAAAACTTTCTTTAAAACAAAAGTTTCTTTAAAACGAAGAAAAAGTTTCTTTAAAAGAAATAAAAAATTTCATTACAACAAAGAAAAGTTGTTATAAAACAAACAAAACGAGATTTTTTTTAAATAAAGAAAAAGTTTTTTGTTGGGACAAAGATAAGGTTACTTTAAGGCAAAGAAAAAAATTTTTTGAGACAAAGAAAATAAGTTTTTTCTAAACCAAGAAAACGTTTCTGTAAAACAAAGAAAGCTTTTCTTTAACCCAATTACATTTTTTTTTAATAAAGAAAAAATTCTTTAAAACAAAGACAAATTTTCATTAAAACTATGAAAAAGTTTTTTTAAAACAAATAACAATATTTTAAGACAAAGACAACGTTTCTTAAAAACAAAGTAAAAGTTGTTTTAAAACAAATTAAACGTTTCTCTAAAACAAAGAGCAATTTTTTAAAATAAAAAAAAAATTGCAGATAAACTATGATAAAGTTTGTTTAAAACAAAGAAAAAGTTTATTTAAAACAAAGAAATCGCTTCTTTAAAATAAAGAAAAAGATTCTTTGAAACAAACAAGAAGTTTCTACAAAACAAAGAAGAATATTTTAAAAACAAAGAGAACGTTTCTTTAAAACAAAGAAAAAAATTTTAAAACAAAGAAAGTTTTTTAGAACAATGAAAAAAGCTTCGTTAAAACGAAGACAACATTTCTTTAAAACAAAGAGAATATTTTACGTTACTTTTAAATAAACGTTACTTTCAAACAAAGAAAAATGTTCATTAAAAATTAGAGAAAGTTTCTTTAAAACAAAGAAAAATATATTAAAACCAAAGATAACGGATTTTAAAACAAACAAAGTTTTTTTGAAACAAAGAAAGAAAATGTTTTGTTAAAACAAAGAAAACGTTTCTTTTAAACAAAGAGAAACTTTTTTATAATCTTAAAGAAGTTTCTTTAAAACAAAGAAAATTTATCATTAAAACTAAAACAAAGTTTCTTTAAAATAAAGAAAAATAATTTAAAAACAAAGAGAACGTTTTTAAAATAAATAAAAAGTGTTTTGCAACAAAGAGAACGCTTCTGTAAAACTTAGAAAACGTTTTTTTAAAACAAAGATATTTTTTAAATAAAGGAACGTTTCTTTTAAACAAGGAAAAAGCTTCTTTAAAACAAAAAAAAGTTTATTTAAAGCAAAAAATCTTTAAAAAAAAAGAAAAAGTTTCTTTAGAACAAAAAAAATATTTTTAAATCAACGCTAAAGTTTTTTTAAATTTGGCTTCTTTAGAATAATGAATAATATTCTTAATTCTAATATTCTTTTCTTTATATTTAATAAACAGTTTCTCCGAAATTTGTTATCATTTTTTTTTTATAAAAATGTATTTATTTTTCAAAAAAAAACATAGAATTTTTCTTTATTTGAATAGCTAACGATTTTAATTGTTTTAACACTTGAAATCATACTCGTTTGTTTATTGAATTTGTTCAAATGTGTTTTTTTTTGGTGTAAACAAGCACCACGTGTCGGGCGTGAAGAGCAAGCGGCAAGAGCAACAAAAAAGCTGTTACAGTAGAAGCAGTGCGTCAACTTAACTCACGAACAAACTCGTCAACAGGAATTTATTTGTTTTCTTAGAATAAAATACGAACTATAAACCAAGTTATTAAATAGAGACTAGTCGAATTTAATTAACAAATAACTTTTTCGCAATTTTATAAAATATTCTTATTGTTTATATTCCGATTTAATGAAACCAAAGCATGTTTTTTAAATATAAAGAAAAATATTTAACTTTTTCTTAGATTTTGTGAACATATTTTTTTCTTCAGTGTCATTATTTTACTGGCCGCTGTCTTCGCCATTGTTGTTGTGCAGTATTGCTGTGTTGTTGTGCAGTGTTGTTGAAGCAAAATATAATTTATATTTTTCTATAATTCATTTTGGTAGTTTCTGTGTATTTTTCTTGCAATTTGATGGCGTTAAATTTATTCATAATTTGCGTGTAAATAAATTGTATGAAAAACTGCAACAGCAACAACAACAAAAAGCGAAAACAACATTGAGTTTTACGTAAATTAAAGAAAACCACAAGAAAATGTACAAAGTTAAACTTAACGTTGTCCAATCGGCGAAGAAAATTAAATTAAATGCATTGGCCCCATCCAAAGAAAAAATACTAAATTAAATCTATGACACTTTTATATGGGACAATATAGTCGTTCCCTTTCTTATTCACTCACAAACTTGTCTAAATAATTTCATAATATAAATTAAGTTCACATGGAAAATGTGGACAGAAAAAAAATTAAATTAAAATTTCTATTTAGGTATCCTCAATCAAAAATTTAATTGATTCAATTAAATTTTTTAATTTAGTTAAGAGAGAGCTCAGGAGATCGAGAAGGACTCTGTAGACAAGGGTTATAAATGACACGCAGCAAGCATCAAGTCATACACCGACCAACCTAGCCTTCCTTAGAGACAGCTAATCTTAGGAAGTGCTAAAGGAACCTCTTTAACAGGACAAAGTCTAAAAAAGCACCGCAGGACCAGTACAGCTATATAGCAGAACCTCAGAATATACAAAATGTAGTGAAGAAGGCTCAGAATAAATCCTGTGTAGACTTCTGGAGAAATTTAAAAGAAACATTTGCAGTTTCTGTATTACAAAAAATTCTAGCCTCGTCACCTAGTACGTTAAGGTACATCAACAGATTTGAAGATAAATGGACTACATCTTCTGAGAAATCACTGGAGGTGATCGAAAGTTATCTAAAAGAGGTAATCGAAAGTTATCTAATTTTTTATTTGACGTAGCTCCCATCTTCGTTATTATACTGTGGAATATACGTTCAATGGACTAATTTTCAGCTGAAGTATTTCTGTGTGTAGGTCCTCCTTCATTAAAGTTAGGCGAAATTTATGGAATTGTTTTTGCAATGTAAAAATTTCCTAAAAATACCATATTTTATTGAAAAACGGTTTTTTGTTACAAATATAGGATCTTGTTTTTAAATTCATTCTTCTTTTCAACGGCTCCGATTTATAATTTTATATTTAAGTCTGTCTATGGATTACAATTACAGTTATTAGGTATAAAGATAAAATGGGCCTAAAACATATTTACAATTAGGCGCCAACAAATTATTCTCAGTTTCCTTCGCTATCAAGGATTCAAGCGAGAGTTGATACCGCTCTTCAATAAATATTACTATACGTAGAAGCAAATACTTAAATATTAAACCAAAAAATAAAAAACCGAGTAAATTACGTTTATTTAACAACAATACGAATACTACCCTATATTTTGGTCTTCTTTAACAACGGCTAAATTATGGGAAAAGGACTTACCCAAACAACAGCAACAACGCTTTCCACATGTACCAGTCGGGAACAATAATCCTTTGTATGGAATTGTTTGAAAAGTTTGCGTGTTTATGATTGAAATCTTATCTGAAAAATAAAAAAAAACAAAAATTGTACATATATAGAAAATTGTAAGCAATGCCAGACACATATTTCTATATACAAAGAGACATTGAACAAAAACAACCAAACCTCCAAAAGGATATACTAACATATGCATAAAGATTTTTTTGTATATAAATGTGTATTAAGGTGAATCGATATAACATATATGTATATACCCACCCCTTCAGTGAAAAAGTACATTAATATAGGAAATGTATGACCTAGGATCCCGCATTTGTTTGGAGGAAATCCATTTCAGGACATTTTATTCATTTGGGTTATGTCCGTCCGTCTGTCTGGTTGACTGTTGCACACAATACGAGCAACTTTCGATAGCAGTTACTTCAAATAAATTCAAAGGGGGATCTTATAACGCACTCCTGATTCAAACTTTTTGGGGGAGCAAGAAAAAGAATAAAAAGATCAAATAAGATACTCAATTTTACAGATGGAATAATATACGCCCAAGGTCCAAAGAATGCCCACTCGGGCATCATTTGCTGTTTAGCATCCTCACAAACGTCCATGGTCCATTTCAGGTATCACTGCTTGTACTCTGACTGAGTATCCCTTTTGACAAGAAGTATCCTACATTTACTCGTATAAGAGATAGTTCGAAACTTAATACTAGGGTTGGTCTAGGGGTCTAATTAATGCTCGTATGCTGCCTGACCACTGTAGTGTTTACCAGATTGCAATACTGACTATTGGGTTGCCATAAAGGTTGGGATAGCTGTATTTTACGATAGACAGGCTGCCATCAAATATCAGGATTCTATCTTCCTGATTTCAAGAAGAACCCTCAACTGTCGTAGATCTCCTAACGAGATTGCGGAGCAGTTCTAAATGCACATTATGTGGGTACCGAGTCACATTGTCATTGCAAGGAACAAGGTTCAGAAGTATTTTTTTACTGTAATGCGTGGGAATGCCTCTACAGACATGAAGGCTCTCATTGAAAGACTGCCCTTATAAAATGATCACTAGATAGAACCAGCGACATGTCAAATTGATATGGCCCTGCCTACACTCGAAACGTAGCAGCACCCTGCGGAAGTTGTTCGATATCGTGTAGAAAGCGAAAGGCCACCAAAGGCGAAGCAGCAAGTTTGAAGATTTTAGCATTCGTCAACGAACCTAACCTAACCTAACCTAACCTAACCTAACCTAACCTAACCTAACCTAACCTAACCTAACCTAACCTAACCTAACCTAACCTAACCTAACCTAACCTAACCTAACCTAACCTAACCTAACCTAACCTAACCTAACCTAACCTAACCTAACCTAACCTAACCTAACCTAACCTAACCTAACCTAACCTAACCTAACCTAACCTAACCTAACCTAACCTAACCTAACCTAACCTAACCTAACCTAACCTAACCTAACCTAACCTAACCTAACCTAACCTAACCTAACCTAACCTAACCTAACCTAACCTAACCTAACCTAACCTAACCTAACCTAACCTAACCTAACCTAACCTAACCTAACCTAACCTAACCTAACCTAACCTAACCTAACCTAACCTAACCTAACCTAACCTAACCTAACCTAACCTAACCTAACCTAACCTAACCTAACCTAACCTAACCTAACCTAACCTAACCTAACCTAACCTAACCTAACCTAACCTAACCTAACCTAACCTAACCTAACCTAACCTAACCTAACCTAACCTAACCTAACCTAACCTAACCTAACCTAACCTAACCTAACCTAACCTAACCTAACCTAACCTAACCTAACCTAACCTAACCTAACCTAACCTAACCTAACCTAACAAAACATGTTCAGCATCCTCCACAATATATTCACAATTTGGGCAAAATGGGTCTGTTTCTCGGCCGATGCGATGTAGGTAGTATTTGAAGCTACCATGGCCGCTCAGCATCTGCGACAAGAAGTAGTCCAATTCTCCATATGATCTATCCAGCCATACTCTTATATTGGGGATTAGTCGACGCGTCCATCGCCCATCACTGGATGTCGTCCACCTGTTTTGCCAATCCAAATCCACCCATGGATTTGTCCCTTGCAATTTTTTGGGCCTCCGCATGGGTCATATTTTCTGTCGTTGATTTCAGATCGTTAGCATAGTTTGTTTCACTAGCAAGCAGGTCAATAGGTATCATGTTAGCCATCACCAAAGCCGCCACATCCGACACCGTCCGATAAGCCGAACATACTCGTAGAGCCGCCAACCTATATACTGGGGCGATTTCATCTCTGTATGATTGGTATTTCATCGCCTGGGACCACGCTGGAGCTGCATACAGGATGACATTTCTGACAACCCCTGCTAACAACCTCCGTTGGGAGTACTTTGGGCCTCTAGTATTTGGCATTAAACGAGATATAGCCATAAACGTAGTTCTAGCTTTTTCACTAATGTAGGTCAGGTGAGGTTTGAATGATAGTCTCATATCGATCAGCACTCCAAGATACTTTAGATATGGTTTGGAGCGTATAGAACTATTACCAACTATAATTTGTATCTCCTCCATCACTTTGCGGCTACTAATCAGAACGACTTCCGTCTTGTGTTCTGCCAACGTTAAACCTGCTTTGTTAAGCCAGGATTGTACCAATTTAACGCTTGAATTTGTTACCGTTTCTGCTTCTCCCAGGTATTTTGCCACTATCACTAGCGCAATATCATCCGCGAAACCAACAATCTTGGCATTGTCTGGTAGATGTAGTCTCAGTACACCATCGTACATCAGGTTCCATAATAGTGGTCCAAGCACGGAACCCTGTGGAACACCTCCTGTTACCTTATAGTCCTTCGGACCCTCGTCAGTGTCATAAGACAGATATCTATTTCTAAAGTAGTCCTTGACAATTTCCACGAGATAGGATGGAGTATCGATACGTTGCAACGCATTTACAATTTCATCCCATTTTGCAGTGTTGAAAGCATTTTTCACGTCCAGTGTCACAACAACGCAGTATTCTTTTCCGCCGTGTTTTCCACCTTTTCCTTGTATAGCAGTCGCAGCTGTATTCACTACTATTTTTATTGCATCCATTGTAGACTTGCGTTTCCTGAATCCAAATTGGAATTCTGATAGGCAATCAATGCATTCAATATGCTCTTCTAGTCGTCCACATATTAGACCTTCCAATAATTTACCACACGTATCAATCATGCACAATGGTCGGTAGGATGATGGGTTTTCCGCGGGTTTCTTGTCCTTAGGTATAAGTACTAGCTTCTGTCTTTTCCATATTTTAGGGAAGGAGCCTCCTTGCAAGCATGTGTTCATTAACAGCGTTACTTGGTTCGGGCAAGTGTTAACGAATTCCCTTAGTACTCGGTTGGGGATTCCATCAGGACCCGGTGATTTTTTATCCTTGAGCCTTGAAATTACTTTTAAGACTTCAGGAACAGTTACTGGTACATGTGAAACTGGTACATTGCTGGTATGATCCATCCAGTATGGAGGCGTCTGTTCTGGAAAAAGGTGTTTAACAATCCCATCGAGAACAGCGACTTCTTTGGGTGGCGATGCATTTAAGCTTCTTCTTAACAATTGTATATGCTAGTCCCCATGGGTTTGAGTCTAGGTCGTCGCATATCTCCAGGAAACACTGTCTTTTGCTTCTTTTTATAGCCAGGCTCAGAATTTTCTTTTTTGACTTATACACTTGGTGATGAGTTTGGATTGTTTGACGTCCTCTTGATCTGGTGTACAATCTTCGGGCTCTTATACACTCCCCACGCAACATTGCTATCTCTTCATTCCACCAATATACGGGTGGTTTATTTTCCCTACTTCCTCCCCTGGTCATTGAGATATCACATGCCCGGATAATTTGGCCAATGCATTGCTCTGCCATGTTTTCTGGTGATCCACTGAGGGTCAAATCTTCCACAGCTGCACAAAATACGTCCTTGTCAAATGTGCTAAGCTTCCAACCTCTCCCAGTAGAGATGACGGTGGGTGGCGTAGAATGCTCGGATATATTAATTATGATCGCGCGATGGTCACTTTGCGTATAGATATCAGACATACTCCAGTTTGTTCGCATCGTAATATTATTGCTTGCAAAAGCAATGTCTATTACGGAACCTCTTCCATTACGACTGAAAGTATGCTCGTTTCCAGAGTTTAGTAGGACCACTTCAAGCCCTGCAAAAGCCTCAAGTAGGAGGTTGCCCCTTGCATTCGTTCTTGGCAACCCCATTCAATTGCCCATGCATTAAACTCTCCCGCAATTATTACATTATTCTTAGTTCTTGCATCAGAAACTAGATTATCAATAGTATTTCCGTATTCCTGTATGGACAAGCTTGGTGGAATATAACAACTGTAAATGGTTATCCCCGAAACAGAACAACGTACAAATCCGCCAGGTGCAACCGTTCCTGCATTTTGCAGCATTAATCCGCTTACGCTCCATATCGCCGAGGTTTTTGAAACATCTGTAAGCCAGCATGATGTATTTTGATGATGATAGGGTTCGCTTAGGAGAGCAATGTCTATATTCTGCTCACGTACGCTTTGTTTTAGAAGTTCCTGAGCTGCACTACAATGGTTCAAGTTTAATTGAAGTAATTTCATGCAGTTATTTCATTTTTTGTACGGCCTCTCTGTATCGGGGGCAATTTTTGTCTCCCGTTGAGTGACTTTTTATTGTGTCCTTGCACAGTAAACATTTTGGCATATTTTTGCATGTTTTAGCTTTATGTCCTTCCATACCACATCTTAGACATTTGCCAGAGTAGTCATGCACGCTTTTACATTTAGAAGCTAAATGTCCAAAATCAAAACATTTCAGACATTTTTTAGGAATTTTCTTTCTCTTATTCTACTTATTGACCATTCTATACGGACTTTCGTAGCTTTTATCAATGACCTTGCCAAGCATTTAGCGCAAGTGTAGCCGTTTGAGTTCCGTCATAAGCTTTACGCACAGATTTTATTGCTGTTACATGCAACGATTTTAATTCCGGGAAGGCTTTTATTAGATCTCGATGAATCTCATCCTTGCCAGTGGTTTCCTCTATATCCTTAATTTCAATATAAGTTTCGTGTGCCAACACCCGTACCTGTGCTTGTGATCCCAAAACCTCCTCAATGTTTTGCTTGAATTCGCCAGTATTTTGGTGTGCCGATTTGTTTAGCTCAAACAGTAGCTCACCTTTAGCCGTTCTTCGTATTTTCCTAACATTTTGTCCCAATACGTCCAGTTTTGGCTCACTCTTAACTTTTCTAAGTATATCCGCATAAGATAGTCCACCAACTTCATTGATGACAAGGGCATCAGGGCGGATCGGCCGTTGTTTTTTTCTCTTACGGGCTTTAGCTCTAACTCTCGTCCATTCAGGTACCACACCGCTTGTACTAGCACCATTGGATGGAGGTACCGGAGTGATTGTTTCAACGTTTGCCACATTGTGTACAACGGTCAATTTATTTGGATTGTCCACTTTTTTCTTCTTAGACCTATTGCCTTTAGGACTCGCGCCAGTCGTGCTGTCCCTTGTTCTCTTTGGTGTTTGTGACAAGGACGAAACTGGATCAGGCACTATATCCTTCAAAATTCCAGGTCCTTTTGGTGTCTGGTTTTGCTTTTGGGTTTTATCTCCAGTGACTAATTCTTCTGACGCATTCAGAAACATCGCCTGTATTTCTCGTGTTATTGACACAATCTCCTTGTGAACATTGGTCCGTCCTTTAACGAATTCAACTAGCACATTTATTTTTTCTCCTAGTTTAGACATGCTACTCTTAGGTTGGTTAGCCTTTACATTCAGTCCATCGTGTGCTAGTCCTCCGTTAGATGAATTTGGAGGTGTTCTCGCCATCAAACTGCTTCTACCGAATGGGTTTGCCATCGGTGTTGCTTTCATTGCAGTACTGCCATTGACTGCTGCCATATCATTTTGATTATATTATTGATATTTTGGTTTCCATTCCAGTAGCATGATCTCGACGACCGGGAGCCTGCATGGTCGCCCCCTACTGCCGCAAGTACTGGGTTATTAACTCCCTGCACCGTAAGTTTTATACTTTCTACTGACTTTTCCATGTTGGATTTCTGTCAGGGTTCCTACCCTTATCGTTTTATACCTTCCGCCAGGTTATTTTCATACAGCCGCCCCTAACATGGGAACAGACGCCGATCAGGAAGCCGCCCAATTATGGGCAAGTCACTCCCGGATTTTGTAAACTAGGGTACCACGGGGACGTCACACCCCTGATTGCACCTCTCTAGAGAGCACCCTTGTGGTGGATACTTATTTAATGGCGGCATCCTTACGCCATGTCACAGAGCCTTCTTCGAGCATATGTACCTTTTTATAGTACGCTCTCGGACTCTGCCGCTCTTGGTCGGGGACTGCTTATCAATTGCAGCAAACCTACATATCTATAGGCCGTCCGGCTATCCACCACCTGCCGACCCCCCTAGTACCCTGAGCTTAGCACTAGGTAACCTAACCTAACCTAACCTAACCTAACCTAACCTAACCTAACCTAACCTAACCTAACCTAACCTAACCTAACCTAACCTAACCTAACCTAACCTAACCTAACCTAACCTAACCTAACCTAACCTAACCTAACCTAACCTAACCTAACCTAACCTAACCTAACCTAACCTAACCTAACCTAACCTAACCTAACCTAACCTAACCTAACCTAACCTAACCTAACCTAACCTAACCTAACCTAACCTAACCTAACCTAACCTAACCTAACCTAACCTAACCTAACCTAACCTAACCTAACCTAACCTAACCTAACCTAACCTAACCTAACCTAACCTAACCTAACCTAACCTAACCTAACCTAACCTAACCTAACCTAACCTAACCTAACCTAACCTAACCTAACCTAACCTAACCTAACCTAACCTAACCTAACCTAACCTAACCTAACCTAACCTAACCTAACCTAACCTAACCTAACCTAACCTAACCTAACCTAACCTAACCTAACCTAACCTAACCTAACCTAACCTAACCTAACCTAACCTAACCTAACCTAACCTAACCTAACCTAACCTAACCTAACCTAACCTAACCTAACCTAACCTAACCTAACCTAACCTAACCTAACCTAACCTAACCTAACCTAACCTAACCTAACCTAACCTAACCTAACCTAACCTAACCTAACCTAACCTAACCTAACCTAACCTAACCTAACCTAACCTAACCTAACCTAACCTAACCTAACCTAACCTAACCTAACCTAACCTAACCTAACCTAACCTAACCTAACCTAACCTAACCTAACCTAACCTAACCTAACCTAACCTAACCTAACCTAACCTAACCTAACCTAACCTAACCTAACCTAACCTAACCTAACCTAACCTAACCTAACCTAACCTAACCTAACCTAACCTAACCTAACCTAACCTAACCTAACCTAACCTAACCTAACCTAACCTAACCTAACCTAACCTAACCTAACCTAACCTAACCTAACCTAACCTAACCTAACCTAACCTAACCTAACCTAACCTAACCTAACCTAACCTAACCTAACCTAACCTAACCTAACCTAACCTAACCTAACCTAACCTAACCTAACCTAACCTAACCTAACCTAACCTAACCTAACCTAACCTAACCTAACCTAACCTAACCTAACCTAACCTAACCTAACCTAACCTAACCTAACCTAACCTAACCTAACCTAACCTAACCTAACCTAACCTAACCTAACCTAACCTAACCTAACCTAACCTAACCTAACCTAACCTAACCTAACCTAACCTAACCTAACCTAACCTAACCTAACCTAACCTAACCTAACCTAACCTAACCTAACCTAACCTAACCTAACCTAACCTAACCTAACCTAACCTAACCTAACCTAACCTAACCTAACCTAACCTAACCTAACCTAACCTAACCTAACCTAACCTAACCTAACCTAACCTAACCTAACCTAACCTAACCTAACCTAACCTAACCTAACCTAACCTAACCTAACCTAACCTAACCTAACCTAACCTAACCTAACCTAACCTAACCTAACCTAACCTAACCTAACCTAACCTAACCTAACCTAACCTAACCTAACCTAACCTAACCTAACCTAACCTAACCTAACCTAACCTAACCTAACCTAACCTAACCTAACCTAACCTAACCTAACCTAACCTAACCTAACCTAACCTAACCTAACCTAACCTAACCTAACCTAACCTAACCTAACCTAACCTAACCTAACCTAACCTAACCTAACCTAACCTAACCTAACCTAACCTAACCTAACCTAACCTAACCTAACCTAACCTAACCTAACCTAACCTAACCTAACCTAACCTAACCTAACCTAACCTAACCTAACCTAACCTAACCTAACCTAACCTAACCTAACCTAACCTAACCTAACCTAACCTAACCTAACCTAACCTAACCTAACCTAACCTAACCTAACCTATAACTGGAGGTTTTGCACTTTCAGAAAAGACCAGATCTGTTCCATTCGTTCGAGGAGGAACGAATGGAACCTACAGGTCCCACATGTGGGACCTTATTATTCCTACTAATGAGAACCAATCACATCTGTTCCATTTATTCGAGGAAGGTCCAGATGTGGGACCTTATTCTTCCTAGTAAAGAGAACCAATTGTATCTTGTTTGGGTTGCCGCTCAAACAGCTGATTCTGGCCAATGTGTTCAGATCCACCTGTATGTCTCTGAAGACGTGGAGGAATTTTCCAGATGCCAAGACTTTGCAGCCATACCGATCTAGATGTAATAGGATTTCATTCACCGCTAGGTTCCAATCAAAATTCTAGATCTAACATTCCATTCTAGATCTTACGTTCTAGATCTAATTGGTCGAAAGATGATATTATGGTTTGGAATGGAACAAAACACTGCCTCTAGTAGGTTTCCCACACATGCAGTAGGGTTCTGTTCAACCAAAAATTTCTCCCTGGTACAATTGATTTGCTGTTAAAAAAGATTTGCTGTTTGCGATCGATTCTATAGCTTTTTGTGGTGTCCATCAGTGTTGCCAGACGAATTTGACCGAAAATCGTCAAAATAGGGGCACAAAAATCGTCAAATCGTCAAAATACATCTTCGAAATCGTCAACACGAAAATCTACCTACAGAGACATATGTATGAATTTATAGGTATTAGCGAATTATTATTCAAATCCTCATAAAAATTGTGAGCTGATCTCACAATCTTGAACTGAATTAATAATCAAATTTGGCGGAAATATATTTTTCAAACGATTGGAACGCAATTTGACAAACCTAATAGCCATTCACACCAATAGGGTCCAACGTAGATCCATGGATTTATGTAACCTACAAAGTTCCTTTCACACGAGGCAATTTTTCGGAAGTTCTTAGGAGAGAGAAACAGGAACGAATTCCCCTTTCCTATTCCTAGAATGGAATTGAATTATCCTTACCAAAGGTACCACTAGATTCGACTTCTTGAAGCATTAAAAACCACAAGTGCCAAACGATTATGCTGAATTTTGACAATATGAAAATTTCTAGAATAATTCTGAGGATTAATGTAGAAGCCACATAACCGATTGGACTTAAATTTGGTAATTTACGTTTAATTTTACCCAAAATCATAGCCCCACCCGATTTTACTTTTTAGCTCCGTAGAAATCACGAATACCTATCGATTGAGCCTAAGTTCGGCAACGTGTATTTTAGTTTACTTAGAAACATTTCAAGGCTTCATACGATTTGATTTTTAAGCCCCCCCCCCCCAAAAAAAAAACAACCATTGGGCTGAAAGAATGCTAATAAGCGATTTATTTTAACTGAAATCATTCGTTGCAATTAATTCCTCCTAGGACCATGTTTTGACATAGCCTTGACATGATCAATTTTGCAACTTGAATGTGATCTAATCTACCACAAATTTGTTTGTTTTAATGCTCATACATAATATTTGAGAATTTTTCTAACATTTCTAATCTTAAAGAGTAAATGGATTCCCTTTATAATCTATAAGAAATTATAAAAAATCCTTAATATTAGGAAACGTTTAAGTTTTCTTTACTTTTTTCATATCACAAAAAATCGTCATTTCATGGCTAAAATCGTCAAATCGTCATGTCCTATTTTTTGGCTCTAAAAATCGTCAAAATGAAGATAAATCGTCATTTCTGGCAACACTGGTGTCCATTTATCTATCCAATTAAACCATAACTTGTAGGGGATATGTCATAATATATTCCGATTAATACTGATTGCAGGATCAAAAATGTTTCTAGCGCCGTAGTAGGTGTGGTCTTAATTACTCCGCATATGATGTGGTAACACTATGTTTTCTTCTGTACAAAAAAGAATATCTTCAGAAGGTTGCTGGAGTGAGTATATGTATATGTCAATTATCGGACAATATATGTACATTGCAGCGCCATCCGCCATCGCGGTTATACCTCCAATCGATCCGAATCCTAAATGTTCGAAATATACCAACGCTGCAGGTCCACTAATCAACTGCTCATAGAGACTCAATAAAGAGGAGGCAAGGCCAAGACTTATTCAGACTTGGCAAATTGATCCCTAATCTTCTACAGAGCCGCAGAGTAGAATAAGAAGACATCTGCAAAAGCATTAAATGAGTCTCGTCATAAAATAAAGCGGTTCCGGTAACGCATTTCCTGTGTAGGACCACTGGTTAATAGTGTGCTATCACTAAGTCCACTAAAAAATCCAGATGAGTTGATGAGACTCACCACATTCTGAAGGATTGCCTCAAATATTCCATCCCGTCCATCTGATGCATTAAAAGAGAGACCCTTTGATAATAGGTACTCGTAGGAACTTGATTCAACACATTTTTCTGTAGCCATTCCTCTGTGGTCTAGAAGTCGGAAAGCGAGTATTCATCGGAGTGTTCATCACTATTTCGCTTTGGACGTAGGTTCTTGGGGGATTTTTGTTAAGGTTATTAACATTATTTACCTAATAATATGAAACTGTCAGAACTTTCGATTCGACAGACACAACGAATATTGAGTCTTTTGTGTATATTTGTATTTCCTAATATTCGATCCATAGTTGCGTAAGGGGAAGAAGTTATAGTAATTGATCGATAAGCTTTACGGTCACATACGAGGTATGTTCAAAAAATACTCGTACTTGAGTATGAAGACCACCCTTGATTACTGATTGATCACTCACATTGCGAAGGAGTTTCGGAAAGATTCCATAAAAAGGGAAGGAACTTTGCTAATAGGTACCTCTGTGTTTCCTCTTTGGATCTAGCATTTCGGAAATCGGACCACGAGTGTTCAACAGGAGCCTTAGGCTTTCTCTATTATTTCCACGAGTGTTTCAGTTTGGATGCGAGGTTATTAGAAATTTTTATGTCTAGCACTTTGTATAGCACTCTGTGGGTCTATTGTTTCAGAAGTCTTATCCTTTTGTGCGCATCGTCCACTAGTCTTTCAGTTTGGATGCGAGGAAATTATAACTTTTTATGTACATCACTTTGGTGATAGGTACTTCTGTGGTTTTTCTTCGGGGGTCTAGCGTTTCGGAAAGTGGGTGTTCATCAGGAGCCCTAAGGATTCCTCTACTGTTTCCATCGTTCCGTGCGCATGGTCCAAATATTATACTGACATCCTTCGCAACAACCCACCCTAAGGTACAAGCAAATATGTACATGAATAGAACAAAAAAAAAACCGACACAACATGGTAAATTAAAATAACAGAAAAAATGGAAATTCATATTCACAACCGAAAATAACATCAAGACCCAAACAAACGACCTGGCCTACAATGGGTTGGCAGCGAACAACATTTCCCTAACCTAAGAGGAACACACTGTGCGTATGCTTGTTCGCTTGCTCCTGGCAAAAAGGGACGTTGAAATTCCAAAAACGTGGTGGTGCTAGCGATGGTACTGCTGGCGACCATCCACCATTAGGCTGAGGTGGTGGCGGTCTTGCGCCCATTTTCTCTTCGATTTTCAGACATCACCTCATTATTATTATTGCTGTTGTTACCGCGGTTGTTGTTGTTGCTTTGAGGTTTCCGTTGTTTTTGTAGTTTTTTTTTTGGCTTATCACAAAATACCAATCACAAAACAAACGACGAACTCTACAACAACACTAAAAAAACGACAAGAACAACGGTGGAAATTATGGATAAACAACCTCGGCTCTAGCAACAATGAATGCAGAAGTTGGCAACCATTCATTATGGCGGCGGACGAAAATCATAAATCGTCCCTTTTGCACATCACAACCATTGTCCCGAATACGCCGTTTCGCCGTTTCCGCTTCCCCCCATTCACCGTTTTTTGGGGGGGTCGAAATCACATTCGTTCACTTTTCCACGAATCCCATTAGTTGGCCTCGAACTCCATTCGGGGAAGTTTACGCTTTTTTTTGCGGTCGCCAACGAGGATGGCTGACAGCAGCAAGGAATCAATAATAATTGATTTGATTGATGGACGACTGTTTGACTGACTGACTGAGTCGTCGTTGGAAGCAATCCACCACAGCAGCCATAGCCGCTCTTTGAAGTTCTTCTTTTTTGGTATCCTCTACCTGATGTTCAACTGCAATCAATGCGATTGGCAGTAATTTTAGGGATTATTATACAATTTGGTGGTTGTCTGACAAAAAAAAAATTGGAATATCACAATGAAATAAGAAACAAAATGGCTGTTGTACATAAGGGGCAGGAAGGAAAGGCAAAAATCAAATAAAAAAACTCGAAGCATAATTTCTAAAGGAATTGAAGGTTCAAGCCTTCATAGTCTCAGATACTACAAATTACATTATACAAATGGAAATTATTTTGGGAAATACAAAAAGTCAGCTATTACGGCAGGTTCTGGTATCATTTTTCTGGCCCCTGCATGTTTGGTAGCAAACAATGATTTAACCATCAATAGAAGCCATCATCATCATATTGATCTATGTACCAAAGTCGGTGAAGTAAAAAATTACCCACAGAAATCTAGGGGTATGGAATTCGGGTTATTGTTCGACGAAAGTCGAACTATGATATGCATAAGTTCTCGGAGATTAAGGTTAATAACAAGTACCCGGCATCGAAAGCTATTTTAGGTTACTGACTTCTATCGGAAACTGAAAGATCTATCGAAGCCGTGACCATAAGAGATGTCGTGACCACTCGCCTAGAGCAGTGCTTAAAGTCGTTATACTCGTATAAGTACTTCTGGATTGCAATAATAACTTCTTTAGCACATTTTGGAAGTTCTCTTTTTTGATGGGTAGTGTTATGCCACGGGCTCAGATGTCCCTCATCGCAACGAACCTGTTTGATACGCAAAGTTATCAATAATACGAATATTGGCACTTCAATGCGGCATTTATCAGTTAACAATTTAGCGACGGTTGTAGTCCAGTCACTTTCTTGTTGGTGCTACTGTGCCTTGGGTTCTGCCAGACAGATTCCCTTACTTCCATCCTTAACAGGTTTCAGGACCCTTTTGGCATTTCTACAGTACCCGATAAAAATGGCCAGGGATAAATTAAAGACTTAATATTAAGTTCATCAGTATCGAAATCCTAAACAAAGAGGTGTCGATCGAATCGGTGAAGACGGAACCGAAGATAACTGGTTAAACCATTCACTGATGTTGTAGGATTAGTCATCTGAAATTGACAATTTAATCAATCACCTGATGAAATAAAGGACTAAAGTCGCCAATTAAACAATCAGCGAAAATGGTTGAAATAAATAATCTATCAATGCCCTTAGCGGTCATGATAAATTGTCCAGAAATACAAAATCACAAGGTTGTTTAACAAATTATTACTTTCGGTGCAGTAAACTATCTGTCAAAGTCAGCGGCAAAAACAATGAAGAAATATTTCCAGTCGTATAAAGTCCTGAAGATTAAGTCTACTGAAGTCGACTTCAAAAAAATTAAATTGTTTAGGACTATATTGATAATCATCAGCCAGAATAAAATCACAGTGTCCGGGGACCCATCACAGTCTGATTATGTCTGTCAATTGCTGTAGTTCTTAACGGCACTTCAGTGCCTTCAGAGCAGCCTGACTATCAACATAGACTGTTATGTGATCATCTTACCCGAGTTTTCGTGGATTTATCAAGCTGAGAGCTTGCAGTATAGCAAAGATCTCCGCCTAGAGAACGCTTCAGGTTTCGGCTAACCTGTAGGACGTATTTATGCCAAGAGATTCGCTGAAAATGCCTGCCCCTGTGCATACATCCATCTTTGAACCGTTAGTGTATGTTGCATGGAACTCCAAAGGAAGGTTGCCGCATGACCAGTCTGTTCTGGGGGGAATCATTATGTCGAGATTTGAGGAAAATTTCGGAACTGGTGACAAATAGTCGGTCGGTCCTGCCAGAGCCCTTATAAGACATTATTGATGACTCAATGAGAATGGCCGAGTGGCCCCAATCTGCGTTACGCCACACACGAGCTTCTCGGAGTCTGAAAACGCATTTGGTAGCACTGCACTTAACAAAAAGACCTACTGGTTGTAGGTTCAATACCATGTCAAGTGCTGCCTGCGGTGTGCTCTTTCTCGCACCGGATATACAAAATGATGCCGCTCTTTGTACTTTCTCTAACGTTTTAGGCTGATATTTAACTTATCTCTCCTTCCACCATACCACTGAACAATACATCCAGCGGATGGTACTAGGCTTGAGGCCCCAGCTCTTACCTATGCAGTTTCTGCACGAGTATAGTGCGGTCAATCCCTTTGTGACTTTTTCCTCTGTGTTTCTTTTAAATCTCAATTTTCCGGTCAAGTATGACACCAAGGTATTTAGCCTCAGAGGACAGGTTTAGCTCCGCCCCGTGCAGAATAGGTTTGGTGAAATGTGGTATATTATTCTGTATAGTGAATAGTATTAGCTCGGTCTTCATGGGGTTGGAGCCCAGCCCATTTGCCGTTGCCTACCTAGATAGCCTCCTAAGAGCACCCTGAATAAGATCGGTGATAGTCGAAAGAAATTTGCCTCCAACCATGATGACAACATCATCTGCGTAGACGATAACTTTCACTCTTTCTTCCTCAAATGATCTGAGTATTCCATTTAGTACCAAGAGCCACAAAAGAGGTGACAGTACCCCTCCTTGAGGAGTTCCTCTGGTTACCATCTTGCTAATGGATCCCTCTGCAAGTGATGCGTTGATGATTCTGCCTTTTTGCATTGAATCAATCCAATCAACCAGTAGTGGGGGGAATGTCCACATCCATCCGAGCCATAGTATCATGTTTTGAAACAACAAATAATCCGAGGGAGCTAAATCTGGTGAATAAGGTGCGCGCTGAAGCAATTCGAACTATAATGCATTTATTTTGCGCATTGTTTTGATTGTGAGCAAACGCGGCACCCATCTTGCACACTGCTTTCTCATCATCAAATTTTCCGTCAAAATGCCATGTATAGCACTTTTTGAAATGCCTATCATTTCAGGTAGATCGCGCACCTTCAGTCGACGGCCATCCAATAATATTTTTGGATTTTCCTATCCGCTTCTGGCATGGACATTTCAGTTGGTCGTCCACTACTGTGTTAGTCTTGACAGTTCGACAGCTCCTCGTTTAAACTCTACCACCTAATATTTTAGAATCTAGCTTGGTTTTCAGTCCAACCAATAGACTGAGGCCTTTCAAACGAAAATATTTTATCACATATCGGTAACCAATTTTATCCCTGTTTAGAAATTCACTGAGATCGTGCTCCAAAAAAACTAAACAACGTGGCGCCTTGAAACTTAAATCATACGTTTTAGAAAGTTGTCACTTTTAACTATTACCGCCATCTATATGTTAGTTCGGCTAATTTTGTGACAGCCCTCGTAGAAAGTTTAATTTTAACGCCGCTCTGGTTTAAACTTCTCTCGCCATCATATCATTAGGCAGTATATGAAGTAAAGGCTGGGTTAGGCAAACGTAACTGTAACGGCCCCGTAGCGTAACGAATCAGCTGATTTAATCTGACATATGAAAATCAGTGTAAACGATTAGCCAACGGAAACGAAACGTCAACGGGCGGCTGAATCTGCTGAAATTTGATTTGGACGGTACGTTTACCTGCATTTGCAAACAAAATTAGTAAAATAAGGAAAAAATAATAAATTTATGCGAAGCTTTTTAAAAGTAATGATAAATAAGTAATAAAATGATAACTTGGTAGCAAATAAATGTAAAATAAAATTAATTTATTGCTATTTTTGTTGTGAATGTCTGAGTGATACAGCACGTTTTTCAAGTTTTGGGTAATTGCTCCAGCAGGCAACGTAACGGCGGCGCTAAAGTTAAATTACGGTTAAGTTTGTCTAACCCGGCCTTAAGACTCTTTCGCTGTAGCCCTAAAAATGCCGCTGATGTTCCGGCAGGTACTTCTCGAACCTTCCTTAGTTGACTGGTGATGTATCGCTTATCAGTCGCCATCTATAATAGTATTGGTCACACAACTGCTATGTGTATCCAATGGATGATTTTAGGAGAGAGGCTTCAAAGTGCTCCTACCTAGAAATTTTTCACTTTCAGAAAAAGCTAGGTAAGTTCAATTTAGCCAAGGAGAATCCACATGTGGAACTTTATCAACGCCCAAATATCGGCTTAGGTGGGTCAAGTGGGAATTTTCCAGGTACTGGGATTTTAACGACATCCGCATATACGGTATCGCCACTTTACAGCCATAACGTTCTAGCTCTAACAAGATTCCATTCACCGCTAGATTCCAAAATAATGGGTATAAATCTTCAAGATAAACAGATTGTGATCTATAAAATTTGAGAAATAAACCATCATTGTCGATAAAAACAAGTCGCCAATGACGTTTTGTAATTCAATGAAGTCGCAGATTTGATAGAAACCGAAGACAAAGACCTAAAGATTCTGAATCTGAAGGAAACATCCTATCATCGGATGTGTTTGAAATGCATCTGGCAGAATCATGTGGCTCATCCACATCTGATGCACAGCTTAAGCTGGGGGTGTACAATAGCGACAAGGAATAAACCCCAAGTGGTGTATCATCGAGTAGCACGATTCCAAGGGGAACGTCCCTTTATCGCAATTATCTGGTAGGCATCTGACGGAGACAAGCGTCTCAGCCCTTTATAAAGCACTTGAATATTCAGGAAACTCCTTCCCCACAAGATCCAAAAGGGCTATTATGCTGAGTTTCTTTCTGATACAGATGAAGAGGCTGACCTTATATGGTAATGGAGAAATTCGTCTATGCTTCGGGGTCTTCAAATAAAACTGCATCACGCTAATGACATATGCTCCATATCGGAACGACGGCAATAAATATATACGCTAAGGTCCTCCTTGCGGAAGGAGTACCGGATATAGTTCTGATCCAACAACCATGGTTGAATAGGGGCGTCATTCGAAGATTTAGAGCTCATGAGTTTAAGTAACTTCAAAGTACTTGTGTCAAAGTATGGTAGTCTCAGAGCGTGTATACTTGCCAAAAGTCTCCTTAATATTTTCCTTCTTACAGAGTACTGTAATGAAGACATGGTATTACCCAGTCTGGATGACACTCGAAAAGTCGACATACCTACAATGACATACTGGCTAAGATCCAAAGAATGACCAGTTGGTACATCACTGGCGATTTAAGGACAACGTTGTCTGATGCATTAAATTTAATAATGGATGATTAAAATAAAGGGTTTTCCAACAAGAGGGGTTATTTTGGTATTCAAAGAAAAATTCAATTTTTTGAGATAAATGATCGGATGTTTATTTCATAATAAAGAGGAAGGCCGTTAATAATGAAAAACAACGTCAGCCAAATGACCACCACGAAAGTAAACGTTGCCCAGATCAATACCATCCAACTCCGAGCCACAAGAAGTACCACCCTATTATACCAGATAGATAGGAGAAAGCAAGTAGTTTTCTGAAATTAAAAAATATTGAGATTAATAAGATGATGAGTGTTCTACGAGTAATGCGACACTCAAGCTTACAAGCACATCTGCAGATAACGAAGAATGCAGGTCATGCTGGGAAAACAAATCGAAACGGTGGAACATTTTCTGTGCCAACGCTCGGCTTTCACATATACAAGATCCCGATATTTCTAATCCGACACACTACCAGACTTGACTCAGGTTATGACTGAATGATACTGAGAAAATTCGTGTCTAGTACCGAATTTCTGTAACCCATCAGGTAACACCTCAGACAACAGACCGAACCACTGGCTTAAGTATGTGTCCATAGACGTGAGACGGTGAAACGTCTCCTCTCTTCAACCTAACCTATGTGGTATTCTATACTGATGTCTCCAGACTTAACAGTAGGGTTGGCCTTTAGGTCTAGTTGGAAGTATGACTATGTATGACTATATACAGGGTTGCCCATATTCGACGGACCCATCTGGCAACGCCATAACTTTTGACAGAGATGTCAGATCGCTTAATGACATACCGCGTTTGAAGCGTCAGTCCAAGCAGATTTTTACCATGGAACAATACACGCCACGCGAGCGCTCTGAAATAGTTGAAATTTACATTCAACAGAAGAAGTCAATTGTGAAAACTCAAAAAACAAAATTATCATGTCCGATGAAGCCCATTTCACATTGAATGGGACCGTAAATAAGCAAAATTGCCGTATTTACGCCACTGAAAATCCTCAGGAGATTCAAGAATTGCCTCTTCATGACGAAAAAGTCACAGTTTGGTGCGGCGTTAGTGCGAAAACGGTCATTGGGCCGTTTTTCTTCCAAAACGAAAATGGTCATGCTGTTACCATCAACCAGGAGCGTTATCGCGACAATTTTGTGATGCCAATTATTGGTCGAAAGCGTATGAGGCAGTTCTGGTTTCAACAAGACGGCGCTCCACCGCACACAAGTCGCATAACAATCGATTTTCTGAAGAATTTGTTTCCGGGCCGTTTGATGTCGAAAAGTGGTGATTTGGACTGGCCATCGCGTTCGCCCGATTTGACGCCGCCTGACTTCTTCTTGTGGGGATATTTGAAGTCAAAGGTTTACGTTAACAAGCCAAGGACCGTAGAAGAGCTCAAGGACAACATTCGTGAAGAAATAGCCGCTATTCCGGCCGAAATGTTGGCGAAAACGATGGAAAATGCTGCAAAAAGGGCACAATACGCCATCAACGCCAGAGGCGGCCATTTGAGAGATATCATATTCAAAAATTGATGTAAACAAATCTACTTGGAACAAATTAAATGATTAAGATTGCCAACCGCCAAATTTTTATTTTTTTCTTTGATTTTTTTTAAAAAAACATGGGTCCGTCGAATATGGGCAACCCTGTATAAGCCGTAGGCTGCCTGATAGCTCCAGTATTTACCAGGTTGAAATGTTGGCTATTAGGAGGGTAGCAGAATGGCTGAGATATAATGCTCTGACAAAGGTTGGAATAGATATATTCTTCGATTGCCAGGTTGCAATTAAATCCCTGGTTCTGTATCCTGCAATTCAATAACAGCCCTCAACTACTGCAAATGTCTTAACGAGATGGCCGAACCCGTTCAAAATACACCTGATATTGTTTCCGGGTCCCAGAGACATTCGAGGGAACTGTAGTGCAGATGAAATTTCTTTAGGGGAATATATAGACATTCCTCTAGTGACATGCTTCTTTTCTTTTAGAAATAGTGCCCTTATGGCACCAAATGACAGTTGGTCACTAGTCATTAACATTATATATTCCAAGCTGATGTGGCCCTGCGTAAACTCTAAACATAACAGCGACCAGTTTATCCACGCAAAGAGACTAAATTAAGGTTTTGTGAAATGAATTTTGCAGATGTTGGGGTAACGAAGAGGAGGTGAAATTAAAAGCACAACTTCTGTATCTGTGCCTCGACATAGGCTTACCTTTATATGATTAGTTTGCAATTTTGGGGGATGTCTGCATCTGCCAACGCTTTGGGGAATAAGGTTGGTTCAACGAGAGAGACTAGCAAAATCTAATATTTTCCCTTACGTCCCTGTGATATCAAAGTGGACTATATAGTATAACTGATCCTGAGATACAACCTTACCTAAGCGAAGATGGGTAACGACAGATCGAAATCAGCGAACTAAACGATCAGTGGATGTAGTGACCGTAAAAGATCAACAAATTGCTGACAAATGGAGATGACTGAAGAAATTGAAATACATGACTCGAAGTAAACAAGCCATCGAAGTCATCGGCTAGAAGGTACTCGAAGTTCAAATCCACCAAGGGACGAGATCGACAAAGAACTCATTAAAACAAAATAGTGCAAATAATCTGCAAGATCGTCTATAGGTAATTGGAATTGTGAAAATAGTTAGTTGAACGTATTCCACCGAAATCTGGTTAATTCTTTAGTGGAATCGACTGTTTGGTGCCACCAAGCTGGTAAACTGCCGAAAATCTAAAATACAATTTCGAGCAGAAAATGGGAAAAATGTCGCAAACGTTTTTAGAGATGAACCATAAATAAAAGAAAGCTTCGCAATAGAATATTATATGTATTTCACGAAGTCTGGGAGTACCACTTCTGACCTTTTCACATATCTGAGAAAGACTTCTGATCTGTTCACATATACATATGAGAGAAAACATTTCTCATCATATGTCATGTGACTTTCACAAAACCGATATCCCTTATCGTATGACTGCTGCCTTGTGTTGAGTATAATATTTTAATTTACACCGTCTCCAAGATTTCAAATGTCCGTCTTGGGTTTTGTTTTGTTCAGACAACAAAAAACAATATGAAAACCAACAAAACAGATATTAACAAAAATATCACCAATAATCCAAAATAAATCATATTCCTGCCATCGACACATTGTGCACGTCGTCGATGGCGTCGTCCTCGTCCTCATCTGCAGTCTGAACAGCCAGCCTCAGCACTAGCAACAGGAGCAGCAACAGCATGGGTCGCAAACAAATTTTAAAATGTTCCCTGGCATTCGGCACAAATTCACCAAGGGAGCGAGAGAGAGTGAAGAACAAACCTGTCATAATCCACTCATATAAATATTCGATGTCAGCGCATTCCGATCCCGTGAACTTTTGTGAACATTCGACCAAATGCACCAGCAAAACTCAACATGTTTCGTTAGGTCCGTCCAATCAACTACTACCAATATTAAATTTCCAACTTCGACGCTTACTCACTACTACCCGTACCATGTTTAAGGCGCTACCCCACCAGGGGGATGAGATGGGATGGATGCAATGTGTTTGGAGGGAGCAAGGATATTGGCGTGGAGTTTTTGGTGATGCGGCTCCAGTTTGTTTTACCCTAAGATGGCGTATTGTATAACATCATTATGAGGATTACGTTCATGTTCATGTCATAATTTTCCTTAAGAGTACAAAAATCACAACTGGGCACCGATCCCTAAATCCAACCGAGACCACCGAAACCAGTCAGTCCTCGAGTTGAACGCCAAGACCTACAACCAAATCCGAGAAAAAAAGGTTTTGTAAGTATGTACATGGGACGGAGCATACATTCCAACATTGTTTTGTCTGTTTCTTGATCCGCTCCTTGGGATGGGGAAATCCTGTGATCATCACCAGTGGCCTTTGGATGGCGGTTTCGTTTTTTTTTCCTCCTCTCAAGTTGACATGGTTTGTTAGCATTGTACGCGCGGACGAACTGCACCGCAGATACGCGTCATCTAAAGTTGCAGTTAGTCTGCAGTTCAGAGGATGTCCGATGTATCCGAATGTTGTTGTATCAGTTGTTTTGTTTTATGTTCGATTCTGTAGTGTTTGTTGTTTTACAGAATGCAGAAAAGTAGAAGCTCTTGTGAGTAATTAAACAAATATTTCATTTAAATAAGGTACAGGATCTCGGTAAGGGCCTGAGGAAGCGCCTGGTTTGTCGTTCCATTATTATGCTAAATTTTAGGAAATGGAAAGGGATCGTCGATCGATTGTTCACTTATGAAGATATTGGGATATTGTTTGCATTTTTAGAGGTAAGAAATCAATAGAATGCTTCCAGATAGGTTGTTAGTCTTCGAAATAACCCGATGTGACACACAATCAACATAAGGCAACATAAATTGTTTCTAACATAATATCTTAAGATTAACGGGAGAAAATTCGAAAAGAGTTAAAAATCTACAGAAGTAGATACATATTTCTACAAAATTATTCAACGAAGTTTTTGAAAGTAGTGGATCGAAGTCGGAAATGGTAAAGATCAAACTAACATGTAGAGTCAATACTCGGCAGAAATCGCCACTAAACCAAGCGGTGGACCATAATTGTAGATTCAATGAACATAGGGTAAGGGGTCAACCTTAGTCGAAGTAGACTTAAATAAAAGGTAACTCGTTTCTAAGATAATAAGTTTAGATTACTGAGGGAAAAATCTGCAGAAGTTGTCAAAAAATAATGCATTGAATAGGGCGCAGAAACCGAATAGTCAAAAGTCTTCAGGAACCAGAGAAGGTTCAGTAAGTAGTACATTAAAGTCGGCGGAGGGAACGATCAAACAAAGTTGTAGATGTCATCGCTCGGCCGAAAGCACCACAAGTGCTGGGCCTTGGATAGTAATTAAAGAGTTAATCAATCAACCGAAGCTACTGAGATCAACAGTCGACAGACATAAAGCGTCACTAGGGTAAGAAATGAAGATGGGGTTTGCGGACTAAAGAAATTGTCAATAAGATCGAACTTGATGACATTACCTGCAGTTTCCGAGGGAATAGATGAACAGGATTTATCAAGTTAAACAAATACCTCAAATTGGTAAAGACGATTGTCGATGTCTAATAAAGTCTTCAGGAGTTCGCGGAGTAAGCCATCAGAATAAATCATGATCATGATTCATAGAGATACACAAGTAGTCGAACAAAAATAAATTAACGATTAAAGTCGACGTCGACGTCGACGCCTTCTATTTATTTATACCACATAAATAGAAGGTGATTCGCCCCAGTAGGTGAGTAGGTAGCATGCCCGCCTGTTTGATGGTCGTGGGTTCAATCCCCACCAGAGGCTCTGGTCTTGCTGCAAACATCTAGCCACATGTTCTTTGTCACCTGACTTTTTCCTGGACCGTAAAATTAGATTATAAATGTACTTGGTATTGTAATTCATATAAATAAATAAATAGAAGCAGGACAAGTAAACCGAACAAGAACTTCAAGAAGTCGCAGAGACAAAAACTCTCTCACAGACTTGACTGACAAACTGTCATGACCATGTAAGTCGAACCTGGACTAGTACAGAGTCTCGAGAGCAGTATGAATAGAGGCGGCTACACCAACCCTATCTCAGCTGCGCCAGAACAGCTCTTGTTTGTAGCGGCAGTCTCTCTTCGGCTGATGCCACTGGTGGATGATGCTCCCCGACAACGATATTCACCCGGCAATTGTTAACTGCCTGAATATAGTTCGTTGGCATGAATATAGTTCAAACCTGCTTGGTACGATCTCTTATCTTGAGGCTCTCTATTGTACCGTTGGACCACGCGCTCTTGATCGCGAAGATCCTCCTGACCTGCCTGGGTACTGGGAGCCTATCCGCAAAGTGGTAATTGGGATTGTTACTCCGATAGCAACAGGTACTAATTATGGTAATTTCGATTCTAAAAAAAATGTTGCCACGTCGACTCGAAATTCTGAAAAATATTTGCCCTTTTTGGGAGGAACATATTCAGTCCCTCGAAATAAACTTAGCTCCTATTTCAAAATTCCAAAATATGTGATAAAACTGCCGATTTCGGGAAAAGGGCAACGGAAATGTTGTGCTTTTTTTGCAGAAAAGAAGTCGACATTATACAATATGGTGGGAGCCTATCCGCAAGGGATAGGCAGGGATGGTTACACCGTTAGCAATCCAGCAGCTACTGTTGCGACAATGTAAAGTTGTGTATTTGCATGGGTATGATCTTCGAATTCTCATGAAGGTGGTCCTCGGAAGCCATGAGAAGGCATCCTGTCGCTGTTCTGAGGGCGGCATTCTGCAACGCTATATATGTATGTTCTTCCACTGCGTCTCGCTCATATTCAGCGATCACGCTGGCACTGCATAAGCGGCCACGTGATCCGGCCTATCGCTTTGTAAGTGATCAACAAGTTTTATTTTTTCGGTTCCCCAAGTGCTGCCGCAGAGCGACTTAACCATCTTGTTCCAACTTCTCATTCTATCGAAGATAGCAGTGCCCTGTGCAGAAAATCTAAAAAAATCAATGTTTCAAACTCCACGGGAGGGACATAAATAGTCCTTACTTATGTAATAAAAAAAAAATTGCCATAGTTGACCATATCGGAGTTCTTCGATGGGACAAGAGCTTCGATGAAAGTTCTGTCCAACGGTCTATTCGGCTTAAGACCTTGGCTAATATGTGTGGTTATGGCGTGCAAGGCAGTCGTACTACGCAGATCGGCAATCGATAACTGTCCATTCAAGCTCGGGACAAGAAGTCTCTCAAGAGTCCTCGCTATTGGCGAGAGAAAGGACATCGGTCTGTAAGATTCTGCTTTACTCTCATCTTTGTCTGGTTTCAGTAGCGTACCACTCTGCCTTGGCAACTTTTAGAGTTACAAGGGATAAGTTGAGGACTTTTATCAGGTACTCGGCTCCTGCTGAATCCAATTGATTCAGCATCAAAGAGGATATTCACATCTGGGCTTAGCACTTTAGATGACTTTGAGCTTCTGATGACAACAGCAACTGCTATCTCGTCAGCTCGGATAGCATGTATACTCGTACGACGCATGATTTTTCTCTTTCGCCTTCGCGAGGCTTTGTAATCGATTCGCGATTACAAAGCCTCTCATGTCCAACTGTCAACCTGCTCCTCCACGTGGAGCAACCTGCCGATAACCAATGAGGCTTCGACGACCGACAATAGACCCCATGTAGCGCTTCGCGTTCCTCGCGTATTTTTTCGGTCCAGTCACAGTTAATTCGTCAAATGAGACTGCCGCACTATCATCCTTTTATACAGGTTTCGAGCAAACATAACCGTTACCCAAAATGTACCAATACCGGAACATAAGTTATACAGGTTTCTAGAAAACATAACCGTTACCCAAAATGGAGCAATACCGTAACATAAGTTGAATTGCTTCAAATGGCCCAGCCATTTATTCCGCCGGTATTCATGGACTATTCTACTAATCTCTATATTCAGTTCTCTGATTCTAGGGCCAACAGGATTAGTACGACGAATGTCATCACGCTCATCTGCGAGTCCCGCAGCCTATGCTGGGAAATATGGTCGCAAAGCGAGCAGCTGCTCGTTAATGATGCCCCGGAATTTTTTTTCTTAGCTATTTGGACATCTGATTGGAAAGGTAGTTCATTGAAGCGGTGATTGGTAGAATCTCTGAAACGGACAGGATTTTGGGGATATGGTCTGAACCAAGTGAAATGACGGGCTGCCAGCATGCTGCAGCATAGTCAATGACACTATACTCCCTGATGTTGCCAGGGCCAGAGCAATTCATGAAGTGTTCCCACACCATGCAACGATTATACCTCGCAGATGTTGTGCAGTGTTCGGTTCTGGCAAATGGACCAGATCCAAGGTCCGGGATTATGTTCGGTACCGACACGAAACAGCAATATATGTAGAAAGCATTCCGAAATGTGCATGTCCCACGATGGAAAAAAATGGGCGAACATGAAACACATTTTATTGTTGAGGTAGTAGACCTTGGTAGAAGAGATGTTGGTTCAGGTGTGTAGAACCAGTTGCCGCGGGATCGATGAATTTCTGAGATATTTCTGGGTGCTACATAGACGCCGGAATGTTAAGGCTACAAACTACCGTATAAGTTCAGGATGAATTTTAAATCATTGGTATATCTCTCTCGTGTTGTTAACTATAGACTAAACTGGAGGCGATATTACAACCGAAGAAAATGGTCTAAATTGAACTCTTAGTGCCTATAGACGAATTTAACATAAAGGGTTCAATAGATCTGCTTTCACTCGCTATAAGGCCAATGATAACTGCAAAAGTTGCAAGGAAATAGTAGACAACGAGCATCTTCTGTACCTATCCTGCAATCGCTAGAAGGTGTCTGCACATACTGGGATCGGCTTTCATTGAAAGTCTCGGCGGTTTAGTCGCCGTTAATATGAAGTAGGCATTATCGAATCGCACCAATTGGTCCCCATAATGTGTTGCTGTACCCATTGTGGATATCGCGCCATTCTAAACTTTCGGTTGACATAAATCGTCACCATAACTGAGTATTTGACAAATGATCCAAGTAGGTGCTGTAGACGGTGATTAAAGGCCCTTAATTTTCATACACTTCCCTCTAAATTCCACATATTTTTTTTATTGTACTTAATTGTTATTGAATAAAAAGACATAGATTTTGTTGTTGTTGCGGCGAGTACGAGGGTAGTATGTTGTATGTGTACCTACCGATGTTTGTTTAAACAATTTATTAGTTAACATATTGATTTCAGCATTCAGTTCGGCTCCAGTAAATATGAACAACATGTACCAACAACATGCTATTGCTGTTGTTGCTGCTGATGTTTTATACTTATTTCTCTTAAATTTTTTGCTTGCCTCATCTCTGTTGATACCCCAATAATCCCGACTAAAGTTTATACGGTAGTTGCCGACATAAATAGCAAACAATTTAAACAGACACCACAAACGACGGTTTTTGCTGAACATGGGGATATGCGACAACGCAGCACAGCACCACCACCAGTGAGGAAACCACAGCGCCTCCGCCTGGTTGGTGGCTGACTGGGAGGACGGGAGGGCTGGCAACAGGATACTGAAAGAAATCTCACAGCGACAACATAGTCCCAATGCAAGCAGAGGTGCCAGATCGTTATATTTTATTTCCCGAAAAAGATTAAATAGGATTGATGTAAATCTGGAATTTACTTTGCCAAAGCCGAATTATACCTATATCCAAGAAAAACCAAACAAATATATTTGACCTGTTAAAAGGTATTAATTGCATAGTTCTAGGACAATTCACTAAGCACCAAGACACTAACACATGGATTATGGGTGATTGTCACAGTTGGTCCTCGGAGTTCATAACCATCGGTAGGTATGAACTTCATTAGTTAACCTTTACCTTTATGAAATTCCGTAACCTCGTTGAAATCAATACGTATGCAGATCTTTGTTTCTGGCTTCGGGTTCAAAAATCGACATCTAAGAGAGGTATAATTTACATAGCTAACTTAGACATATATTGTCTACTAATAATATGCAGATAAGATAGCATAATTCTCGTGGCTTTTATATCCGGTCGATTTTAATTCTGGCTAATCTTAACCTGTTAATAAATTGTCACAGTTTAGCTCAATAACAGCTGTTAATATCCCTCAAAATCCTCTCCATAGAGCAACCGACTTCATCGTCTCTAAGTGTCGTACTGTTCTCAATCAGAGGGATTCGCCAATCAGCACCTTGTGAACTGCCTAAAGTCTTAATTTTAGTACTGGTTAAGATCATGGCCAGTTCACTGAAGCTCTTGACTTATCGAAGATCTGATATTCCGACTATTTAACATCTACCTTTCTGCAATTCCACCAATACCTGATCTCGTTAAAATCGCTACGCTCCCCACAGGGTATCCGATGCTCTATGAGCGTTCCCTTCACATCTCGGCTTTCTAAGACCTCCAATCCTATCGGGGTCATAGCACCTGGATCTTAGGTAACCTCTTCGTATGCCGATGATTGTACGTTTTTGGCATCGGATCTCAACATAGATAAGACCTGTTAGAGGTTGAATTTATACCTAGCTGATTATTCAATGCGAGGAATTTTTACGAACATTTGCACATGTCACCGTTACAAGTATCTGCGGTAAAAAAACAAAAAAAACTGCAGGATTTTGCATGTGATGTCTTAAAGCATGGCACGCCATCGCTCAGATTATCCGCTAACATGGACGCTACCGACGATGCTTGGAATTGTCAAGATAATCCCTCAAAAATTGGTAGCTCCTCACCGGTATCCGATGCTGTATGGGCGTTCCATTTCCCATCTAGGCTTTCGAAAAGCTCTGATCCTCTCTGGATCATATCACCTGGTTGTTAGGCAATCCTACCTGAATCAAGGCCTGATATTCCGACCATTTAACACCTACCTTTCTGCAATTCCACCACCACATGATCTCGTTGAAACAGCCACCAACTCGTCCGTCTAACCTTCACCACATGGACTGTAGAAATGCGAAACCCTTGAAGTTTTAAGTCGAGAAGATACCGATTCCACCCACGGATTCGTTTAAGGTCTGCAAGTATAAGCTAATAGTATCTGCGATAAAATATTAATAAACAACAGGATTTTGCATATGATTTCTGAAACCATGGTACGCCATCGCCAAAGGATCCGCTACCATGCGACGATTCTTGGAATTGTCATGGAAATCCATCAAAAATTGGCAGCTCCCCGGAGGGTATACGAAGCTGCATGGGTGTTCCCTTCACAACTCGGCTTTCTAAAACTTCGGACACCATGAAATTTTCCAAGGGGCCGTTAACAATGATCAGACTCCTGATCAGCAGTAATATCAGATTGAAGTATCTGGTCAGACTTCATATGCTTCATGCTACTATCGCTTTTAGTTCCAAACAGCACGGGACAAAATTTATGGACGGACGTGTCTTTATCATCGCTAATAGCGGCAATCATATTTTAAGGCTAGGGCAGATCATGTCCCAATTTCTTTTGGTCAGAACATAAAATTGTTTACGAAAAATAAGTATCTGTCACAACAAACGAAATTTCAGTTCCTGCAAACGAGAATTGTACACGCTGGAAAAAAATCGCTTCTGTAGTATATTGTCCCAAACATATTCGGCTTGAAACATATATATGTTTAGGGTAGACTCTAATCATGTAATATTTGGTACATACAAAAATTGTGTATTAGGGAAGATGTTGTTCTAAACAAATATTTGTTTACATCCCAATGTGACTGCTATTTGTGAAACAAAAATTTATTTGCATTTAAATATTCATAAAATACATAAATTGTGTCAAATTTTTTAGTAATTCAAAGTTAAATTTTTAGAAATTTTCAATGTTCCTAAAAAAAATAATAATTGAAATCATATAATCTTGGGTCAATATAAAGTACTTAGAGAATTGACAACTAATGATGGCTTGGAATACTCAGAAATTTTAAATGATTGATTTAAGACAGAAGGTAATGCTGCATATGGTATCATAACTGGGAGGTACAATTCGAAATCAAGGAAAAATTGAAATTGAAATTTGAAAAAATCAGCAAAAGTTTTGGAAATCTTTTTTAAATAAAATATATTTGGAAAAATTCCTAAATAATAATTTTATTTGTATTTAAACACATATTTTATTTGAGAAATTTAGTTTGCAAATATAATTTGTTGTAATATATTAATATATGCGTTCCAAATATATTTTATTGATAAATAAATTGAAATAAAATTTATTTGCTAAGAAATATAAAATATTTAAAAATTTGTGTTCCAAATATATTTTCTTTCGATTCAAACATATCAAAAAAGGCGATTTTGCCCGTGTAGTTGTCTCAAATTTTGTTTCGCAGAAACGAATTCCTTTCCCTGCCTGTATGCAATATGCTGGCAGAACTTTAAGAACCTAAAGGGAAATATCTTGCAATGCGATAGACCGGTCCGTGTCAAAGAAGTTTGGTCACCCAATGTGATCAAGATATGCAGATTTTCAAAAATGCTTCCGCGATTACCCGTGCGAGGACCATATACCGAAGCAATGTAAAAGCGATCCCGAGATGGTAGCTCCTGCATAGGACCAGCGAACTATCAACTTCGCTACCACTATGTCCCCAAACAAACAAAAATGTATAGGCACCCCCTCGTAGAGTGAGGTTCAATGGAGAAAGCCTCTAAATCAGCCTTCGGCAGGTCAGACAGCAGCTGATCAGCAGAGCGAATGTTGCACTCGGAGACAACTATCCATCCATTATTTGTTTCGGGGGTTGAGAAATTGCCACAACAAACCTGAGTGATCTTGACCCAACATAAGATGAGGTTAATGTAACCGCCTTTATTCTTATTTGGCGCGATTTAATGGCACAACAACACATGCCCCGCAAGTGAGTAGGTACCGCAAGGACACGATATACCTCGTCATCGGTCTTCAGGTGGCCTGCTGGGATCCTATAGCTGTAGTCTTCGCAACCAACACCAAGTGTACTCGTATAGATTCCCCGAGCCAAACAAATCAGGAGAGATGCTCACGATCTAGACCGAAAAATCCAAAGGTACAACCGAGAGCGTCTCTCATAGAACGCACCGCAAAAAGTAAACTCAAATTTTCGTTGATTTTGCTCCCAAATTCCGGGACATCGGAATTCGTTTTAGAGGTATGGTTCCTTCGGCAAAGTTTCTTATTTTGATCCCTAGAATACGATTTTCACTGAGCCATGGGCGATTTTTAAATCGACCCGCCCTAATATACATCATAGCCATCTCTATTTATACTGGGATCGAATTGACGAATCAGGACCCGTGTGATACTCTACATGTATTCCTAGCTAATTTCCAGGTCGCCGTCCATAAGGGTAGCCAACTTCCTGAATCTAGAGACCAATAAAGCAGATCCCCCAGAACACGAACAGCAAATATTTTGTTGCTATAACAGCAACATATGTTTAACTATGCTGTGTGGATTTAGTGGATTATTCTCACTTTCAAGTCGCTTAAGCAACAACGACGAGAAGTTCGAATAACTAAATTTTAAAAAAATTATTTATTTATCCACAAAATTGTCCATTCTGGCAACACTATCGCTGCAATACAAATGCCAAAAGTGCCGAACTGCCGACTGGAGGAGCCAGAGCCCGGCAAAAAAACTGCTGATGCTGCTTAAACAAGAATCAAATTAATAACAGATCATATAACTGAAAACCACGGGGGTCCACACCGATTCAGCTCTTTAGATCCGAGCATTTATGTTGGCTGTTGGCAGCACACAAGTGAGACAATTATCAGCAGAGGCTTAAAAATCAACCGTTTCACTCCACAGCACTCTACTACTCTACATCATTAGCTTTGGAGCTATAGAGCTGACTAGGAAAAGGAATTGTCGACTGTCTACAGCCGATACATTTTATGCAGACAAATAATTGTAAGTCAAATGATACTGGGCATAGACAGAGCTTCTAACTGACACTCAGTGATAAGTGTGTGATAACGACGACGAGGAGTCCAATTCCGTCGGATGCAATAAAGAAAGAATGTAGGTACAGCTATTAAAACAGAACCAGGATATGGTTTTTTCCACTTAATCTATTTACATTCATAAAATTTTACAAAGAGTAATATGTACAAATCATATATTAAAAAAATAAATTAGATTGTGATTTAATATGAAATATTATACAGACTCAAGACCTAGCTTCTATTATAGACTGAGATATTTTTTTTCTAATTAAGGCGGGACGACTTTGATAGTCTGTGGTTGTCTTCTTTTGACGGAGTCTATTATATCTGTTGTCTTTATTTTACTCACCGTTGCCAAATCATCCTGTTTAAATGATAGAACTTGTTTTCGCTAGAAAAAAAAGTGGGACGCGATGCGCCCAGGTTACGACAGATGCGGTGGCCCTTGAAAGTTGACTCTCCTACATATGGTGGTCAAATTCGAGACGACCGGTTCGGCAAATAATTAGGCAAATTCCTTACTTCAATTGAATGTCACGTCGGCCAAAAACATTGTAGCTGTACAGAACCTGAGACAGCCGATATATCTCCGTGCACAAGGTGATCATAGACAACGCCACTCGTTGACTAACTGATCTTTAGCAAGAAACTGATCGAATCTTCGTAACGGTTGAATTTTGATCGGTAGTTTGTTAGGTGCGGACTTTGAAATATTTGTTCCATGCTTCTTCGAAAATGACGTTGTTGAGGCCATCACCGACAACGACGAACTCTACTCTGAGACAGGATAGCACTACGTGTCACATAGAGTGTGTTATATTGAACATTTTTATTATTTAAGGACTTGTTGCCGCTTAAAATTTGGAAAGGAATTTTTCCAAATTTTCGTCCAATTTTTTCTAGGGCTCTTATTTAATAAGTTATGCCCACCTCAAGTTTTGGAAAGGAACTTCATATTTTTTAGCCAAAAAATGGTTGCAAATTTCCGCTATTTTTTGTTCTACAAGACTTTTTTAAGGAGTTATGACCATTTAAAGTTTTGGAAAAGAATTTCCTTATTTAAGGAGTTGTGTCATTGTGTCCGAAGCCTCAAGGTTACTTTTGGGTACTTCAAGAAAGATGATATTTCTTGAACTACGTCCAGTGGGGAATCGTTGGAGGTGCACCTGAATACACATTTTCAGGCATATAAAACAATTGTAAAAGGTTCAAAGTGAACATAGGACATAGACAAGATCTCTCCATCTTACTCTATCGTTGGCCAGTCTTTTAGCATGGTTACAAGGTATTTGGGCTGATTATAATTCTCCTTTAGTGCAGCGTATCCACGTGTTTCTTGGACAGCCTCTTCTACGTTGTCCTTGGAGGTTCCAGTCCTAGAGATATCATTTTGAGGTCGGTGAAAGATATGTCCTAACAATGTCCAGTTGCTTTTTCGGATTTCGACTTCGACAGGGCTGGTAATTGTTCGTAGTAGCAGTTCTTCATTAGAAATGCAGTAAGGCCAGAAAATTCTTAAAATTTTATGTAGGAAGCGGTTTAAAAAAACTATAGCGAGTTGTCGCCTATGTCAAACTCCAAGTTGTGCAGCAACAGATGGATTTGACGCAACAGTTGAAAATTCATACTTTGGTTGCACGCCAAATATTTTTTGGTTCTTCAATTTTTACTAAGGGCAAGAAGAGCACTTCTAGTCTTATTAATACAATCGCGAAAGTCTGCCTCTTATCCCCCGTTTTCCTTTTTTTTACTACCAAAGTAGCAGAAGCTGTCGACGTCTTCGATGGCCTGACCGTCTATACAAAGCGGAGTTACATTTGTTGTTCCTAGTCTCAAGAGCTTGGTCTTTTTACCATTTGTTTTTAGACAGACTTTAGCATAATTTTCTATCAAGCGTTCCAGCTTGGCTTTTATATGCTCAAAACTATGCGCGAAAAAACATATATCGTCATCGTATTTGTTGCTTCCAAACCCGAATTAGGGAGAGAGTGGGCGATAGGATGCATCCTTGTGCGTGGTGATGCTTGTTTAATTTTTTTTAAAGTAGTTTCAAATTGTTCACCCAAAAAAGGGTTCCAAATGTTTGTCCTTTCTACTCTATGCACATTCAAAGTTTCGGAAAGGAATTTCATTTTTTTACCTGATAAAGTGATTGCAAATTTACGTTCATTTCACCTTATTAAATGAGTTATGACCCTTTCAAGTTTTGTAAAGGAATTTTAAATTTTTGAACAAAAAAGCTATCCAACCTGTTCGTCCTTAAAGAGATATGGCTGTTTAAATTGTTGAAAAGAAGTTTCAATTTTTTGACTCCAAAAAACCGATCACAAATCTCCGCCAGTTTTACTTTAGAACTCGTATTTCAGGGATTATGATACGTATTTAAGCAGTTTGGAAGGGAATTTCAAATTGTTCATGTCTTTTTTTTATTAAAAGAATTATGATCGTTTAACGTTTTGGAAAGGAATATTAATTTTTTAAACAAGGAAGGGAATTCAACTGTCCATGACAAAAAGTGATCAGAAATAGGCATTCTTTTAAATCTTATATGCCATTTAAAGTTTTGAAAAGGAATTTCGAATTTGTAACCCGATAAAGTGAACCCAAATGTTCTTTTTTCGCCCATGATGCTTATTTAAGAATTATGGTTGTTTAAAGTTCCGAAGTGGTCAACGTTAAATCATTGGAAAGGAATTTTATTTTTTTTTGACCCAAGATACCGATCAAAAATTTCCATTATTTTCCTCTATAAAAAATTAATTTCCTTATGCTCTTGGACGTTTAATTAGAGAATTATGAATGGTAAATGTTTAGGAAATGAAATGTATTTTTTGAAAAAAAAATACCCAATGTTCGCCCATTTTGCTCAAGTACACTTATTTAAGTAGTTATAGCTTTTAAACTTTTGGACAGAAGTTTCAAATTTTTTTACTGAAATAAGTGTTGCCAACATTCTCTCTAGGAGTTATGACCATTTTAAGTTAATGAAAGGAATTTCAAACTTTTTTCCTTTAGGTAATTTATTAAAACCTTTTTTGGTCCTGCACGTCATTATAGGAGTTATGATCATTTAAAGTTTTGAAAATGAGTTTTTATTTTTTTATCAAAATTATAATAAATTATCCAAATTCTTCGTTATTTATGACTTAGAACGCTCGTTAAAGATGTTACAGACATAACTTAAGTTTTGAAAAGGTACTTCAAATTTTTAACCACTAAAAGTGATACGTAATACTTGAACTATTGTAGTGATTATGTAGACTACTTTTTTTGCTATCAAGAGTTTCATTATTTAAATTAAAGCATATAATAATACAAATAATTCTGTTCAAAACACGAAATCTTCCTGGCCATTGGAATTTTTTAATTCGAACTAAACAATTTTGGCTAATTAATAAAAGGATAGTGTTTTTCTATATGACCCTCATACACAAATATGGATCAACTGATAAAATGCCATGGAACGGGTTTTTTGTCAATGATTTTTATCTTTCAAAAACAATATTCATAATGAAATTTTTTGTCTCATTACATTTAAGTGAATAATTATTGGAATAATTTCTACAATAACCAACAACAAAAAAATTGAAAGTAATTTCCAAATGATGTCCAGAACCTTTTCAACAATTGTGTAATATACAATTGCTTATACCACCATTGTCAAAAGAAGACAAATTTTATCGATGTCGTTTTGGAAACATATGTTCCTCCAGCGACGACAACAACAACAGATGAATGCTCTTTTGGAGCACATGTCACTGGTATCGAGACCAGAGCACCACTACCACCGACAGACATCAAAATATGATTGATCTGTTGTTGTTGAATATTCGTATAGCGCCTGTCGTGCCGACATTCGCATTTGTACATTCATACTCGTTTGTACATATGTAAGTCCATATGTGTGAGATTAATTAAGGCACCCTGTAATTATCGTCTTATTTTATGCTGTTGCCGCAGTTGCCGTCGCAGCCGTTTGATATGAATAAAAATTAACAATTTTTCAATTCCAATGAATTTAATAAAACTGCATATCAAAAAGAAAAGTAAATTTATTTTAATTTAAATTAAAAGACAACAATTACAAGATTTTGTAGCTGAAAAAGTGAGACTAATTACAATAATGCAAAGCACAGTAGTTTCATTGGCGCTTTTATCAGTCCGACATTAACTTAAGGCCTGTTTCTGTAACTTTTTTTCGTTCGTCTACTGCGAACGATCAAAAATCACTCAATTATTCCGAGAAATCTATAAATCACAGAAGTTTATAATTCGTTGTGTCTTTAGAAAATCATGTAAAAAGCTTGTTCCTAAAATATTTCTAACCTGCGTGTTATATAATTCAAGTAATAGCTGAGAGAATTTTGATCGTTCGCCGTAGACGAACGAAAATAAGTTACAGAAACAGGCCCTTAATTGATTTTCGTTGGAACAAAAAACCAAGAAAATATGAAAAAAATATTTGTAGGATTCAAATTTCAGACGTTATACAATTTTTCTTAATGCTTATTTAGTTAGTTGTAACCCATTAAGTTTAACTGATCACAATAATGAATTCTTTTCCTTATGGGACGCATATTTAATGGTTTATAACTATTTTGAGTTTGACCATGCAAATTTTAAGTTGTCACCAAATAATACATTTCATCTAGGATGCGTACTTAAGAAGCTGACTGGGGACTTTTAAAATTTCCCACACAAATAAGTGATTACTAAATTTAACCCCTTTTCCCTCTAGGAAGCTTATGTAAGGAGTTATTCCAGTTTTAAGTTTTTCTAGAAAAAATTGAAATGTTCACCAAAAGATAAGTAATCATCAAATTCCATCCTTTCCGATCTGGGACGCTTAAGTAAGCAGTTAAAGCTATTTTGTGTTGTGGAAGGGACATTCAGAAATGTTACCAAGTGATCACAACATTTCGCTCTATGATGCTTAATTAAGGAGTTATATCCATTTTAAGTTTTGAAAAGATAATTCAAAATATTGACCAACAATTTTGATTCTAAAACTCAGCTTTCGTTCCAGGACACTCATTTATAGAGTTATAGCGACTTTATGTGGTGTACTTGCCCCTCTCGCTCTAGAAGGCTCATGTAAGAAGTCATAGTCATTAAAAAATTTTAATCTAAAAATAAATAATCGCAAAATGTCCTTCTTTTCTATCTTGAAGCCTTATTTAAAGATTTATAGCTATTTTAAAAGTTCCTGGGAATATTTAAAATGTTCACCAAAAAATATGTAAAATATGTAACAACAGATCATCGTTTTTGCTCTACGATGCATATTTAAGGATATATAAACATCTTAGGGTTGGCTAGGGAAACTAAAGATTTGGGGAAATGGATAGAATCAAGGATGATTTTATGCCAAAAACGGGAAGTCGTCCAAAATAGCAGCTAAGGATTTCCGGACGATTCGGCTATCGTTATTTCTCCTTAAAACCCTTCATAGATTAGTGGATAGAGCGCCCAAGTAGGCGAGTTGGTAGCGTACTCGCCTATATGTTTGGGGATCGTCGGTTCGATTCCCACCAGAGGCTCAGGTCTGTCGCTGCAAACTCTAGCCTTGTAACCCGGCTTTTCCTTGGGCCGTACAATTAGAATATAAATTTACTTTGTACTGTAATTCATATAAATAATAAAATAAATTAGTGGATAGTTACATAAGAATTAAAATTGATCAATCAACTGCATACCTACAGGAATCAATCAAAGCTATCTACGGATTACAACTCTCACAAATATGGCTTTGGAATGCAATATTTTGAAGGTCTGAGACCTCTTCTATAAACTTATAAAACGTTCTGACCAATAGTTGTGATATCCTTGCATTTTTAATATTTATTGCTACTGTTGCCAGAACATAGTAGATAATGTGAATATTGCAGACACGCAAATTAATAATATCCTGGTAAACCAATTTATTGACTCCATTGGGCTAGAACGAAACATGCAACCGCTCATCGGACCTAGAACGAACTGACCTGGGAAATAATAATTCTAACCAAGTCCAGCCAATTCTGGAAAGAGAATCCAAATAGCAGCCATTTGAGCAATTACCTACAGAAACAAACCATATTACCTGCGAAAAAATAAATGTCACAGCAGACAATGCGGCGGATAGGTAGTTCTAGGTGACTAATAGGGTCATACCATTGTTTTACCACAGAACCTGAAGTCTGTCACCGTCAATGAATGCGGATCTATACAGCAATCATTAAGTAATTACATTAAGTACGTCTTGGAATTGAAACACAAAATTTTAATCAAAAAAATTAGTGATCAAAAATTTTCGTTGTCAAAGATTCTAATAAGGAAGTAATATTCATTTTAAATTTGGGTAAGGAAATTACACATTTAGGCATCCTAAATGTTAAATTTTTTATTTAAGGACTTATAGCCATTTTAAGTTTAACTAATCTCTAAATTTCGTCTTTTTCGCTCTACTTTCGGATACCTTTTTTTTATATTATTTTATTTCCTGTTGATCCTATAAGGATCCTAGGGCCATTACAAATCCTCTCAACTTAGATCAATCCGATGTTACTAATTTAAGTTCATTCCAGCTCTTGTTTTCAGTGGCGGCTTCCGCCTCAACTTGGTGTCGCCATGTGTGGGACGGTCTGCCTTGCCTGCGAGGAAATTAGTGATCAAAAATTTTCGTTGTCGAAGATTCTAATTAGGAAGTAATATTCATTTTAAATTTGGGTAAGGAAATTCAACATTACACATTTAGGTATTCTAAATGTCTATTTTTTTATTTAAGGACTTATAGCCATTTTAAGTTTAACTAATCACAAAATTTCGTCTTTTTCGCTCTACTTTCGGATACTATTTATATTATTTTATTTCCTGCTGATCCTAAGGATCATAGGGCCATTACAAATCCTCTTAACTTAGATCAATCTGATGTTAGTAATTTAAATTCATTCCAGCTCTTGTTTTGAGTGACGGCTTCCGTCTCAACTTGACGTCGCCATGTGTGGGACGGTCTGCCTTGCCTGCGAGGAAGGAAGCTTGGGGGTTCCAATCGATTGTAGTTTTGTTGATATCGCCGTCTGGTTTTCTCGTTGTGTGGCTAATCCACCCCCACTTTCTCCTTTGCATTTCAGTTTTGATGGCGCTTTTATTCGTTCGTCGCCATAGTCTTTCATTTAAGATGCGTATTTAAGGAGTTATAACAATTTTGATTTTGCCAGGGAAATTGACACCAAAAATAAATGATCACTCTATTACGTCTTTTTCGCTTTAGGATGCTTATTTAAGAATTCATAGCCATTGAAAGTGTTGCTAGGAAAAATTCAAAATTTCCCCAAAAAATAAGTGATAAGTAAATTTCCTCCTTTTCGCTTAAAGATGCTTATTTAAAGAGTTGACTAAGAATTTAAAAATGTTCGGCAAAAATAAGTGCTCACGAAATGTCATCCTTTTCGCTCTATTCACCTAGATAATTGTTCAATGATCTCTGTGTGGATCAGGCTATGAAGCCGAAGCGGCGCAAATCGGCGGCGTGCATCCGCCGACCATTTTTTTCCAGCCGGAGCCGCCGCCGATTTTAGCGGCTCACATCGGTTAAAATTCAGCCGCCGAAGTTATTTAGTGAGTCACGAAAATTAAGAAAGTTACTACTAAGAGGTACAATAGGGTCAGAATTTTTAATATCAACGTATGAAGGTATTTTTTTTTTTTTAATAATCCAAAAAATTGTTGTTGGTTTGAAATTTAACAAGTAAAAGCGTTAAGTTCGGCCATGCCGAATCTTATATAACCTCCACCATGGATAGCATGTGAATATATATACTTTATGGGGTCTCAGATCAATATTTAGAGGTGTTACAAACGAAGTGACAAAATGAATATACCCCCCATCCTATGGTGGAGGGTATAAAAAAAATGTGTTTTTTTTGGGTTTTATGGAAATTGCAATAGCTCGTTCACGGCAGAGCTGATGTACGTCGATTTAAAGAGAACATAACGGGCATTTTCCGTAGAAAATGTTTTTACAATTTTTTTTTTTTTGGGTTTTATGGAAATTGCAATAGCTCGTTCACGGCAGAGCTGATGTACGTCGATTTAAAGAGAACATAACGGGCATTTTCCGTAGAAAATGTTTTTACAAAATTTATAACTTTTTTTTTATTTTTAAACTAGAATTTAAACAATGGTGCCCCCTCGATTTTCTTCAAATTCAAAAAGAATATTCGACACATTCTCAAAAATCCAACAGTATTTGAATTTTTAGAGCCTCGATATTTGTATGGACGAATACTAAGGCAGTTATGAACATTTTTGACATTTTTCTTCGGTTTTTGATTGATGGTTTTCTTCTGTTCTGTGCTGGAAAATTACATTCGTGCGCCATTGATTGCTGGAACTTTATGGGCTCAGCCGATTGTTGAAATTTGATCCGCATAGCCGATCAGCCGTCGCCGCCGATCGATATTTTTTAAAGCGCCGCCGCCGATAATTTTCGTCGGCTTCATTGCCTGGTGTAGATCCCCTTTCTAGAACTGGCTGGACTTGGTGAGAATTATCATTTAGTATTAGTCTATTTTCTGTTTAGACGCATTGCGAAGGTCTTCCTTATATTCATATCCAGTCCAACGAGACTTGCTAGTTGGATAAGTTCATCTACTTTTTCTTGCATATCAGAAACCTTATGAGATAAGAGATAAATGATTATCTATTTTAAAGTTAAATAGAATGGCTATGACTAATTAAAATCCAACTTAAAAAAAGAAAGAACTCTTGTAATTATCAATTTTTTTATAAAAAAAATTGGACATTATTTCCAAAACTTAAAATGGCCATAACTCCTAAAGCGATAAGGACGAAATTTCAGGAAAATTTGTTTGGCCAAGATGTTTAATTGCCTTTCTTAAAATGACAAAAATAACTTAAAATGACTATAACTCCTTAAGCAAAAGCGTGAAATTTTGGCACACCAGTCGATTTGGGAAGAATCAGTCGATATTACATGCGAAACAATACATGACACATACGAGTAGATCAATGCATTAAATATATAGGTTTAGGAGAGATAAAAAATGAGTGGTGCCATAAGACTCTGACTAATCGGAACATTTCTATCCATTGTGTTGCCAGAGAACCAGAAGCTACTCGTTGCCAAGGAAGTCAGAAAATAAGATCCTTTTTTAGGAGTATACAAGAGACTTCCAAAATGTTCATCAAAAATTAGTGATTACTAAATATCATTCTTTTCGCTCTACAACGCTTCTGTGAGGAATTCTAGCCGTTTTTGCTTTTACTAGGGAAACTCAAAATGTTTACAAAAATGTATGTGATCACCATTTCGATCTGGGATGCTTATTGCTTCGCTCAAGAACGCTTATTTAAGGAGTTATAGCCATTTTAAGTTTAAGAACGGCAATTAAACATTTTCACCAACAAATTTGTAATCACAAAATGTAGTAATTTTTATTCTAGAGCATTTATTTATGCATAAGGAAAAATGCAAATTTGTCTCTTGTATTCTCATATTGAGCAACTTTTTCTACCCCGTAAACTTCTCTACACCTTTCGTCTATAAACCCGTTTCGCAAGCCTCATGTCGCAGGAAAAAGTCGCACCGTGTAAATTGAGTCAAGGGGTAATACCACTGCGATAAATGTCTATAACGTTCTGGGCGATACTTCAAGAGTTCTTAGACTACATACAAGTATAACCTTTTATTGCTGGTGTTGGCAGAACTCTCTAGCTCAGGACTTCTTAAATGAGTAGCCACCGCTCCAGGGGAGCATTTGAGCATTGTCTAATCCAAGCTTGTATAATTTAATTTAAGGTAATTAAATTTAGAGCATTTACTTATACGTACGTGAGAATGTTTGCTTAACCTGTCGGCTGGGCTTCAAGAGAACCACAGAGCCGAAACGAATAGTATTCCTGGCAAACCACTGTAGGCCGCAAACCACAGCATTTATCATACGTGTATACAAATGTCTGTTGAAACAATTTCAGATGTAACAACTGATATTGATGAACATCAGCCAAATATGACTGACCCACCGACCGCACAACCGACCGACAACCATCATCAACTCTTGGAAAACAGATGAGGAAGAATGCTGGTTCCGAGGCTTACGATTGTTGTTGTCCGCCGCTGATGATTTGGTTGGTGGTCAGTCAATTTCAGTGAAATTTCTTAGAACTTTTGCGCTGAAATGGTTTTAATTTTTTTTTTTGGTCACTTACTCAATTTACACTGTGACGTCGAGGGATTGCAACCACAACAACAGCGGCAATAATAACAATAATCGCCATGTAAATGATCATTCCTCCATTTATGGGCTTTATATGACGAGCAATCGTTCGGACAAATGAATGTTTTGCCGTAAAGCTGTCAATCAAAATGATTTATTCAACTTCCCACCGTATATCATCACAACAATTTATAATTCCTCGTCCGCGCGCTACGAAAGAGCAGATCGATCGGTGGTTGCTGAGGGTCACACAACTGACTTGCCAAGTGCGTTTTGCTTTCTGCGTTTCCCGCCGCCACTTCTTAAAGCTTAAGCTGTCATCATAATCATTGTTGTTGTTTTCATCGCTGGCGTCACGATGATCATCATCGTCACCGTCGTCTTCCATATCGACCAGGCTGGGGTCTTTAGAGCGACGACGCACGTTATTTGTCGGCCAGTCGGCCAGCCAGCCAACCATCATCAGAGCATCTTGGCGATCATCATCCTCCTACTCCTTCGTCGTCGTCAGAGTCCTTCTTGATCTACTCTGCTTAATGATATCCACGATCGTCATGAGCATAATGATCATGTGATCATGATCATCATCTGTGTGCATTCTCATCTATGAATGTACAAGAAATAATTGTTAATATGCGTATTTATGAATCCATTCCATTCCATTTCTCGCTACTTCCCTCATTCATATGTGTGAGAGACAGACACAGCGCAGATAGATTTGTAAATTCTTAATTATGAGAGTTCCAAACCATATTGCCGCTTGCCGCTGCAGAATATGGCGCTTAATTGTCGGCGGCACTTAGATGACACTTGCTTTGACGAGGATCGCTAAGAATTTTTCGCCGTCCGTTTGATCTTTGCCGGCTTAGATGGAGAAAACCTTGTTTTCAGCTCTCGGAAATTAACATAGAAACGGTAAATTGAACACGATTCTTTAATGTATAAATTTTTGTATAAATTACAGCTATAGAATGGCATTGCGGGAGGTGGAAGATGAGGCAAGGAAAGTGGCTAATTGAAGGTTGAATACTGTAGCAATTGAACATTCCAGCAATTGGGTTAGGTAGGAGAGACATTTTAAAATCCTAGTTAATAAAGTCCCTCAGGTTATCATGGGAACCTGAACCCTGTATCGGAACTAAACTAAGTGTCTAGCGAAGTGATAAATCTCATGAAATCCTGCAAACTCGGTTTTAGTGGATAGCCCAAAAACTTTCTGTTGCATACGAGTGTCTACAAGATCACAGTAGTTCCACCAGTTTCTTTTCCTTGGGTTCCTAAACGGTTTCGATTTTTCTCCGTCAAGGTTTACATCTCCAGGAGTCCTTGTTCCTCATACGGAATATACATATACCGAGCTAAACAGCATCGTTGTCGCCGCAGGTTCTAGTCTCAGCATGGTGATGTCGCCATTGCTATAATTAGCTGGAAGGATTAGGTTCAAATCCGTTCTACCCACTACACGGGTTCTTGCTTTCTCCTCGTTGGAGGATACGTATGTGGAGTAGTTGACACGGTCCTATCCAGAAACATTATTCTTATAGATATAAGTTTCCTGGATTAAAGCAACTTCAAACGGAGATTCTGTGAGGAAAAGGAGGAGTTCATCAGAGGCAGCTTTTCAGTGTTGCAGATTAATCTGCATTATGCTTAGCTTTCTCTGAGTCCTTCCCATCTTGGGTTTTTTGGAGTCTCAGCCAGATGGTTCCGAACCCAAGCTCTACCTTTTCCTGAAGAGCTCTCAAGAACTCCTCTGACCCTACGACAATGGACACTCTGAAGCTGACCCTCATTTCTGGCGCAGATTTTTGAGGAAAGAATTGCACATTGATCTGTGCAGAGTCCGATCGACATTCTGCTTCTTGATCAGTCTCAAAATTGTGACATTCTCCAATACTAGAGGGGCATCCAAACATGAGCCGATTATCGAAAATCGGTACAACTTGAACCCGAGTCCCTGGCCAGAGTTCACCAACGCAATCAACTGCGCATTTGAGAAAGCCTATTGACTCCTTATTTTTGCAGCCGATTACTTTGATTACTCTTTGCCAGCATAATCGGGAAAATTTTACGTTTCGGCTATTGCACTTTCTGAGAGCATGTTTTCCATAAGCTTCTCTTCAAGCAGTCGCCATCTATCAGGATTAATACGACATTCAGCATCTGCCCTGTCGATGATAGCCAATTGGTGGTCTTCATCACACCCAAAGCTGCTGCTGTTTCTACAACATTTCTACACAATTAGTTTCAGATAAGGGTTCGATCTTTTTCTTTCGGTTGAGTAGGATTTACGGCCCTTTCCTTCAGAACTGACTTCTTTCTTACCTCCGCCGACTGCGAAGTTTCCACTAAATCTTTCCGCCCCCGCTTGTCGGAATCAAATGAAAGAGATCGCTCTTACAAAGATCAGTGCTGTACAGCCTTACCAATGCAGGAATGCTGATCCTCGAGGCAGGTATTGATCAACCAGGTTAAGAATCAAGCAATGTGACCTGCAAAATGTTAAATATCACAAGGATCTGCACTACTCAGAGTATCTAAACTAGACTTCTCAAATGTGGAGTCACGGCTTCCTAAGGAACCTTCTCTCAAGGGGAGCCGTTGAGAGTTGAAAAGCATAATTTTTATAATACAGGACAACAATGTAAGAATATTTGCTTAATTAGTTCGCAGGGCTTTAAATGAACCGTAAAGATAAAAAATAAGAAGATTTGATCTAAACTATACAGGTAAACCAACCGGTATGGTGAGCTTTGAGTAATTAGGTTAGAACCCAAAAATACAGGGGAACTTAATACAGCTAAAGAAGTGAAGTACAGGGTTCTCCAACAAGAGGTGTTATTTTGAATCACCCGGTATTCCGGCAGCTGTCGCGTTTGAAGCTTTTATTCTGTGACATTTGACAAGTAGAAACAACGCCATTACCAAATGGAACGATACACAATTCAACAACGCATTGAAATTATTAAAATCCGAAAAATCGAAAATTCATGACTGATGAGGCCCATTTCCACCTCGGTGGCTACGTCAACAAGCAAAATTGTCGCTTCTGGGGTTCAGAAAACCCAAGATTTATTGTTGAGAAGCCTCTCCATCCTCAACGTGTGACTGTTTGGTGCGGTTTCTGGTCCGGCGGGGTCATTGGACCTTACTTTTTCGAAAATGAGGTTGGATCAACAGTTACGGTGAATGGATTGCGCTATCGAGAGATGATTAAAGATTTTTTATGGTCGGAGTTTGATGGTATTGATCTGGACAAAGTTTACTTTCAACAAGACGGCGCTACGTGCCACACAGGCAACGAAACCATTGCTCTGTTACGGGAAAAGTTTCCTGACCGTGTTATCTCTCGAAAAGGTGATCACAATTGGCCACCGAGATCTTGTGATTTAACACCTTGCGACTTCTTCCTTTGGGGCCACGTGAAAAATAAGGTCTACGTCAACAGCCCAGCGTCGATTCAAGACCTCAAAGATAGAATTCGTGAGGCTATCGAGGACATAGGGCAGCCACTTTGCGATTTGGTTATGGACAATTTCATGAAAAAGATATGGTCCTGTAGGCGTGGTCGTGGTGGCCATTTGCCTGATGTTGTTTTTCATTATTAACGGCATACCTTCCTCTTTGTTATGAAATAACAAAAATAACACCTCTTGTTGTAAAACCCTTTACTTAGGCAACACCATAGATTCCAAACTATTCTGGAGGATGAAAGGAGAACGAGGTTTGCAACAGAAAATTATACACTGGATGTAATCGTATATTGTGATTAACGCTTAGGTTAGGGTGGTAGCCAGCCCTAGTGATACCGCAAGCACAGATGCCTCTCATCGTTTGATAAACAAAGTTAGCAATAGTACGAATATAGGTACCGGAAAGATCTGTCAGACTTCCTAATAATGCCAATCCGACTATATCCAGACGTTGTTTACTTAATGCGGAGACAGTAGCAAGGCAGGTACTCAATGCTCTTCACTACTTTCTTATCACCACAGCTCCTACAAAAGTCATTGGACTCAATACCTAAACTTCTGGCGTGTTCGCCGATCAGGCAGTGTCCCGTCAGAACTGACACTAACGTAGAGAGTCTTTTCCTCCCCAGTGCGAAGAGACAATTTGACCTTCTCAGTTCGTATCTTGGCTAGATTTGTCTAGCCGCCCTACAGGTGTCGATTTCAGCCCATCTTTCATAAGAATGCTTGATTGCATCTTGCCTAAGCCAAAGCTTCCATGTGAACAGTGGCGCACCAATATATGCAAATTCTTCGAGAATTTATAACATCGTCCCTTTCATAACAAGTTCATCAGAATTGCAGTTCCCCGGTATATTCCTATGCCCATCCAGTCATCTCGTTAAGAATGTGGTATCCAGAGAATTGGTGGCAGCCTGACAGTCCGAGTAAATTACAACACCAGTTTTAGTCACTACGTTGCCACTCAGCCACATTGGCGACTTCCTTTTTTGCCACTATTTTGGCTTGATAGATACTACAGGTATCTGGTAGTCTATGAGCTATATAAAGACTGAGTTCTTTACAGTGATAATAACACCGAGAACTCACCTAAGAATCACATATCGCAAACCCAGCCAAAGAACAGAGACTAATATATGGGCCCCTAAAAATCTGGTCCTTCATTGGCACTGGTGGCGATGCTGAACCCGATGTCTACCCGTCGATATATTCATTAGGATCGGGACAATAGTCAGAGTCCTCATCTCAGAATCTCAACCAGACTCCAAAACGATTGAACGCATTTCCAGGCAAAGATTCACGTCATTAATATTGCAGCAAAGCAGATTTTGGAACAGGACATCTATCCAGTTACATTTAACATCTATGTCGGCAGTCGGGCCACTATCAAGGTCTTAGACTGAAGAATCATCAAATCACGCTGTACCATGGACATCTTCCACTCCTTAACCCAAATTCAGTCAGACGATATGACGATCTGCCGGTGGCCAGCACATAGCAACGTTGTAGGTAGCGAATTAGCAGACGAGAGTACCAGTTTATACTTCTGAGCTCAAGAAGAAACCGTGACCCTGGACGTGAGCACTCCTTTAGTGCAACTTAAAAAATAAGTTGACGACCTAGGAGAGGTGGGAATCAGTACAGAATTGCAGGATCATTGGTGTAACACGCAAGAGGGAGCTCATTTCCCCGTCAGGAGAACATTCAGTATTCTCACAGGTGTTATCACTGAACACTGCGTGATAGGCCACATGGCTGTGCGCATGAGTCTTCCATTTGACAAATTATATAGAAGCTGTTTAGATGAAGAGGAGGATGAATATTCCTATCTTCGAATAAGGTGCGTGCTGAAGCAATTCAAACTTTAATTCATTGAATTTGGTCATTGCAAAAGTGGATGCGTGAACTGGTGCCTTCTGTTGATTGTGAGCAAAGGCGGCACCCATCTTGCGCACAGCTTTCTCATCATCAAATTTTCCGACAATATGCGATGTATTGCACTTGAAATCCAAATAACTTCACGAACCTTCAATCGAGGGCCATCCAATACCATTTTGTGGATTTTTTTTAACCATTTCTGGCATGGACACCTCAATTGGTAGACCACTACGGTATTCGTGTAGGCAGCTCCTACAGCCCCTTATAAACTCTGCCACCCAATACTTTATAGTTGTAAACGAATTAGCAGACTCCCTCAAAGTAGAATCCAGGTCCGTTTTAATATTGGTTGGACTGAGACCTTTCAAATGAAGGTATTATATTACAAATCGATGGCCATTCTTTTCCATGTTTACAATTTTAATGAGATCGTTTACTTTTGAGTGCTAAAAACCCTAAACAACGTGGCGCCTTGAAACTTAAAACCTATGTTTTAAAAGGTTGCCACTTTTCACGACATTTTTCAATAATACTACCGCCACCTAATGTCAGGTCGGTTAATTTTGGGACCGCCCTCGTACTTTAGGTACATGCTATTCGAAGACCTTAACTACCTAGTAGACCGACCTTCCTGGTTCGGTAGGACCATTAAGAATAATTAATCCTTTCATAATTTCTCTTGTAGTCTTCTTCTCCTCACTGACTGAATCCTTTCTCCATCACTCGTCAGTTGAAATCTCAACCAGCAGGCATCCTACTCCTCATAGGTTAGGAATATGCCTATTTGACCTGAGAAGTACATATAGCACAAACATCAGAAGTGCCAATTTGTTGCCACTATTGATACCACCTCCTCTTCGCCACCGCAACTTCTGCAAAGTTCATTTCGAAACACCTTCAGTCTCTTTGCGTGTCGTCCAAGAAGATAGTGATCTGTCAGGACAGACATGATAACTGAGACGTCCGGTCTCTAACGACAACAGATCGTTGAGGCGATTGAGAGTTGAGGTAAGGTCACATCATCTTCAAGTTTATGCTCATCCAGACTATCGACAAGGTCATATGGGCACTGTCTTCCAAGAAGAGCTTACAGGTTGCAAGATGCATGTCCATATATTCATGTTCCCTTGGAGCATGCGAAATATTTCCTAGTCTAGCATCTAGTTAATCTGCTTTTCAGACGCATGGTATGTGACTGTGGTATCCGAATCAGTTGAACACTGAAATGTTCAGCTATCTCGTTGAGAAATCTGCGACATCCAAGAGCATTTCATGAGGGAATTTTGGAAGACAGCTTCCAGGGTCTTTATAGTAGCCTGATTATCAGATAAAATATTGATAACTACTTTAGTCTGAGCACTAATTCACAGGTATTCTGCCACATCTGCAGTAGGTAATGTTTCTGCCTGCAACATATTACAGTAATCAGGCAGACTTCGTGCAATGGACAATCCTAGTTCCTTGGAAAAAACACCAAAGCCCACTTGATTGTTAAGATTAGAAGTCAATATAGGAGTTTACGAATCTCCTATGCCTAGTTATGTGATAGTACAATTCTGATCTATACTTATTTCCAAGAATTGGTCAGTCATAGTCCCATCAACAATGCCTAAAAGTGCAGAATTACGTCCGTAAACCTTTCCTGGGGAGAGTACAGTTCCATATGTCTAATTTCAGTAGCTGCGGCATACTACCTTGATACAATGTCTAGCGATATTAAATATAGTATGACATTTAGTGCCTCCGGCGGTGTCGTTCTCATCACTTCAGCATGATGACTACCACCAGATGACAATGCCATATAGGATTATCGGTCTAACTAGTACCGTATAAAACCAAAGAAGTGAATTTCAATATTAGACAGAATAAATTGAAGGGTTATCCATGATTACAAGACCCGTTGCCATAAACCATGGTATCAATACGACGGCCAGCAGGCCCGGTAGAATTACCAAGGAAATCCATTAGGAAGTGATAGATTCCCGTAAAACCCCGAGGTCTATTCCACAGGTAGGAATTCGAAGGTTAGCTGCATGGTGCAGCCTTTACCTCTATGGGGTTAAGGACTATATAAAATCCTCTGCTATTCAAAGGCACAAAGCTCCATGTTAGGCAACTCCATTTGGCTCTACACTCGGAACAAGGAGAAACAAGAACAATAAGTCCAAACCACGTAGAGTGAAACAGGTAGTTCCCTAAGGGGTGATGTATCCGGCACTGTCCAACCTATACATTTCATCAATTCCACCACCACTAGACGGCGTTGAAATCGTAATCGCAGCGCAAGTGAAGGAGTAACTCAATGTGATAGTCGACGGCCAGTGGCCCCTTAGCGGGTTGAATACTATATAAAGACAACTCCATCTAGCTCTACACACGATTTTGACCCCCCACAGTTTATGCCTTATACCTCCTACTGAAAAGTAATTATTATCAGAAGGCCATCTAGCGGAGATATGAAGGACCTGTTGTAAGATGTCTCTAAAAGTACCTGTAAACTTCCCTTCCAATAATCATAAGCTCCATCATCTCCAGAGAAAGCAAACTACTGCTCAGGGACAGATTCCATAGCAGAGGAGAGAAAACGTCCCTTTTAGGCGTTCCTCCGCTAACAAATCATTGGAGGTTAGTTGACCATAAGCTAGCTAAAATGCATATCTGAATCAGAAGGTTCTGAATGAAGCTTCGTTTACTGGTATCAACCCCAGGTTTGCCGCAACTGGAACCGTAACGTAGCACCTGGAATTACTTTATTGAATGTGTCCTCTATGTCGAAGATATGTAACATTGTGTATTCCTTAACAGAGAGAGCCTTCAATAAAGCTAACTAGTTCTTGCAGAACGGTTTCGATTGATTTTTCCCTTGCTGTAGGTTGATGTTGGTGGATAGTGGCCTGTGATCAATTTCAGTCCTTAGATACCTATTAAATTAGAAGGTTCTGAATGAACCTACATATCGACAGTTTATATTCAATATCCTCTATCTTAAAAAACACAATTGTTCAGTAGAGCCAAAAAACCGTTTATATCCCTAATTTTAAAGAAAAATAAAATTTTTTGTTCTACAAAGTTTATTACATCTAACTACGTGATCTACTAAATAATATTTTTTTTAATATTTGCACCACGAGCCATTTTATGGAACATAGAGGGTATTGCTCTTCAAAAATTCTTCATGTATAAAAAAGGATAGAGGGTTTTGCATAGTAAAAAAAATTATTTATGAATTCCACAAATTTTTTTTATATATAATTATACATATTATAATAAAAATAATAAATAATAATAACAATGAATTAATGATTAATTTTTATTTAAGTATTATCTATTTCTTGGGGTTCATTTTTGAATCCATTTTCAAATTGTCATAGAAAAAATAGTATTCTTGTGGAATCACAGGTTAGATATAAAAATAGTCATAATTTGAAAACTAAAGCTTCGACTAAAAAAATTTAACCAAATTCGGGTTTAGCATACTTTTTTCACCAAAGAACCATCTTTTAGAAGAAAAAAAAACAAACAAAAAATATAGTCCCAAATTATATGAAGAGATAGAGGGTATTGCATTCAGAAAAAATAAGTGTGTAAGATAGAGAAATTACAAAAATGACCATAAAATCTCAATTTTTGTTTTTTTTTTATTTCCAAATTAGTACCATAGATGCGCCTTATTTTACCGAATATTTTAACATAAAAATCTCATTTTTGCAAAAATTTAAGATAGAGGGTTTTGAATATAAGCTCTCGATATATTTATTGTTATCACCGCTCAGGTTTGTCAGAAACGTAACTATTGCGGCTGGATATAATAAATTGCAGGGCACCTCTATATCTAAGAAAGACTACCATTGTATATTTCTTAACAGGGAGAGAATCTTCAATGCATCGCTAACTAGATCATGCAGGGAAGATTCGAAGGTTTTCCCCTTGCGGTAGGAATGCTGTTGGCTGGATAGTAGCCTGTGATCAATGGTAGTCTTAAGTAACTCATTCTCGAAGGTGATAAATGGCGATGGACTAATCGCCCTGATTATAGTTTTAACGGTTTCTATAGTCCAAAGAATACTAGATTCAGTTATAATCTCGCTGGGGACCTCTGGTGACAGCACTTCAACGTAATCTCAAACTGATGTATCTGAAACCTCTTCAGAGTTGCCAGGGAAATATGAATTCGGGAGCACCTCTAGAGATTCGTCATCTCTCTTGAGATACCTAATAGTGCATGGTGTCGAAGCTAAATTTTTTCGTAGCCTTGACAGCTAAGGATACTGAGAATGATAAAGATGGTCTGCAGTCAGCAAAATATTCTGCTTCTTATTTTCCGCTTAACTCCTTGTGGAGCATAGCGCCTCTACAAAACATCTTCCAGAATATTTTATCACTTGCAATTGCTTTAATTTTGTTCCAACTTGTTCCTATGGTTTCGATTTCATTTATCCGGCTTTGGTCATCTCCTCAGGTTTTTTGGTCGTCGTGTTTTTTTCTTCTGCTAGACTAGAAATGCATTTCTGTCTTCTATATTCCGCTCTTTTATTTAGAGAATTTTCCTTTCTTGTAACAAATAATGTTTTTACCAAAGAAAGTCTCAGCAATCACTAAGTTAATCGACACTTAACAAACTAATTGACTCTTATATACTCAATGCTGGAATTGTGGGAATTTTTCTTCATTGACACATATGAAGTTTTGAAGAACAATTGCCACATAGATGCGGTAAGCCTGTGTAACGCAATAATGGATTCTAAAGACAATTGTCTTAAAGATCTTGGAGACACTTCGTATTGTTTCATCATTTCAAATTCCCACAGATATGTTTTTTGTTTTCTAAAATAAATAAGAAATATTTTCCCAAAACGGTCATGTGACTAGAACGCCCCCCGGTAACCACCCACTTTCTATTGTTTTCTTTATGTGAGATAATTCATCTCACATCTCATACGATATTAACTTTGGATTCGATTTTTATCCCACAAATAGCGACCAACCATCTTCTCTGGGCGTATGTGTGTGTGTGCTAGAGATTTTTCCAACAATTACGAATTAAAATAGTTATTAAATTACAGTTTCACCTTGATGACATTGCTAACAAATTTAATAACAAATAAAAAAAATAGCAAGAAACAACAATAGCATTAGCTGCAGTGACAGAAAATAATAACATCAATTTTGTATATTCCATTGTGATATAACAATACGACTGAACGAATGTAGGCCTACCGGGGACAGTGGTTCGAAACCACAAAAAGGGGTTTGTATACAAATAAATAAAGATTTTGGAAAATCGATCTGTAACAACCCTGCCTAATCAAGAGTACAGAACAGGATTTCTAGATATGGTCTGTCATCATACGACAGCATCAAAGAAATCTAAACCATAGTAAATGACCAGTGGTGCCATCTACTCCTTAGTATACAACATGTTGAGTTATCTACTCCCTAGTACAGGAACATGTGATTTATTTACTACTTAGTAAAATGACACTTAGATTATCTACTGCTTAGATGTCTAGTTGAGTTATATTACTTTTAAGACAACATGTTGAGTTTTCTACTCCATCGTTGAGGATAATTTGGGTTATCTACGGATCAATTGACAACAAATTGGTTTATTTATTCCTTAATAGATGGCCAGTTTGGTTATCTACTCCTTAGATGACGACCAGTTGGATAATCAAATCCTTAGTGGTGGGCAAGTTGCGTTATCCACTGCTCAGTTTAAGTCAAATTGGCTTATCTATTCTTTAGTAGTGCGACAGTTGGGTTACCTATTGCTTAGTTAACGACAAATTGGGTTATCTACTTCTTAGTAGACGAAAAGTTGGGTTATTTACTACTTAATAGTGGGATATTTTGGTTATATAGTGCTCAATTAACGACAAAGTGAATTGTCTACTCCTTTGTAGTGGGTCAGTTGGGTTATCTACAGCTCAGTCTAAGTCAAATTGGATTGGATCCTGTTGGATTATCTCCTCCTTAGTGGGGGACCAGTTGGGCTATCTACTCTTTAGTAGACGACCAGTTTGGTTATCTATTCCTTAGTAGTGGGCCAGTGAGGTTCTCTACGCCTTGATAGATGACTAGCCGGGTTATCTACTACTCAGTAGACGACATGTTGTGTTATCTACTCCTTACTAGTGGGACAGTTTGGTTATCTACTCCTTGTTAGATGACTAGCCGGGTTATCTACTCCTCAGCAGACGACAAATTGGGTAATCTACTCCTTGGTAGACCACAATTTGGATTATCTACTCCTTAGTAGTGGGACGTTTGGGTTATATATTGCTCAATTAACGACAAATTGGGTTACCTACTCCTTAGTAGTGTTCAGTTTAAGTCAAATTGCATTATCTACTCTTTAGCAGTGGGACAGTTGGGTTATAACGGGTTGGGTTCCAGTCGACCTACGACCTTGAAACCCATGATCAATATGTTAACTCTCGTTAAGAGCTATCTTTTTGCCATTGGACGATTCCCGATCCTACGTACCGTTAAGGAGCTAGAGCTCCTTTCCGTTCACATTTGAAAATGATGCTAAGTCTATTTTTATACCCTACACCACACTGTGGTACAGGGTATTATAACTTTGTGCATTTGTTTGTAACACCCAAAAGGAGAAGAAATAGACCCATCGTTTAATATACCGATCGACTTAGAATCACTTTCTGAGTTGATTTAGGTATGTCCGTCTGTCTGTCTGTCCGTCTGTCCGTCTGTCTGTGCATGTATTCTTGTAATCAAAGTACAGGTCGCAATTATGGTCCGATCTCGACCAAACTTTGCACATATCTTTTTTTTGGCCCAAGGACGATCCCTATTGAATTTGGCTAAAATCGGTTCAGATTAAGATATAGCCCCCATATATATGTTAGCCCCGATTTTATATGTAAGCGCTGTAAAAACTTTATTTTGTATCCGATCAGTATGAAATTCGGCAGAAAGAGGTTTCTTATTATATGAATGAACACTGTTAAATTTGGAAGAAATCGGTTCAGATTTATATATAGCCCCCATATATACGTTACCCCCGATTTGACATGTAAGCGCTGTAAAAATGTTATTATATATCCGATTAGTGCGAAATTTGGCAAAGAGAGGTTTCTTATTACATGAAGGAATACTGCTAAATTCGGAGAAAATCGGTTCAGATTTAGATATAGCCCCCATATATACGTTACCCCCGATTTGACATGTGAGCGCTGTAAAAATGTTATTTTATATCCGATCAGTGCGAAAGTCGGCAAAAAGAGGTTTCTTTCTACATGAAGGAATACTGCCAAATTCGGAGAAACTCGGTTTTGATTTAGATATAACACCCATATGTATATATGTTACCCCCGATATTACTCGAAAGAATACTGCCAAATTCGGAGAAAATCGGTTCAGATTTAGATATAACTCCCATATATATGTTTCCCCCGATTTGAAATGTAAGCGCTGTAAAAACTGTATTTTATATCCGACCAGTGCGAAATTCGGCAGAAAGAGGTTTCTTATTACATGAAGGAATACTGCAAATTCGGAGAAAATCGGTTCAGATTTAGATATAGCTCCCATATATGTATATGTTACCCCCGATTTGACATGTAAGCGCTGTAGAGACTGTATTTTATATCCGATATGTACGAAATTCGACAGAAGGAGGTCTTTTTACATGAATGAGTATTCAGGGAAGATCGGTTCAGATTTATATTAAAGCTCCATATATATGTTCCTCCTGATTTGGTATAAAACTGCTATAGAAGTTGTATTTTACTTCCGATAATTAAAATTTTCCAGAAAGATGTTTCTCAATTTAGGAACGAATATTGCTTAATTTTGCGATTTTCGTTTCAGAATTAGATAATATGTTTGTATCCATTTACCAATTATTCCAAATTATTATGGAAATGACCCCTATCGCATTGTTAGGGAGGTGTAGGGTATTATATAGTCGGCCCCGCCCGACTTTCTGCCTTTCCTTACTGGTTTTTATATAAAAAAAACACACATTCCAGTCGACGTACGACCATGACACCCATTAGCAATATTTTAACTCTCGTTAAGAGCTATATTTTTGCCATTTACCGATTGTTGCTACGTGCCACACAGCAAATGAAACAATTGAATTGTTGGAAGAAAAGTTTGAAGATTCGATTATTCGATTCGATATAACACCATTAGACTATTTCTTGTGGGGTTATTTGAAGTCATTGGTCTTTCGAAATAAACCAGACCCTCTTCAAGCTTTACAAGTCAATATTGAACGTGCCATTCATGACATACGACTTGATTTAGTGGAAAAAGTGCTCGAAAATTGGGTTCAACGAATTCGTTCCTGCAGAAAAAGTCGCGGAGGCCATTTGAATGATTTAGAACTTAGTTGTATCGATTGTACTTCACATTAAATAAAAAAAATTTTGAATTTCCCTAACAATAGTGTGTTTTTTAGATGTAGACGACAAGTTGCGTTATCTACTCCTTAGTAGTGGGTAATTTGGGTTATAAATATAAGTATATTGCTCAATTAACGACAAATTGGGTTACCTACTCCTTAGTAGTGGGCCAGTTGGGTTATCTACTCCTTAGTTGATGACCACTTTGGTTATCTAATTCTTAGTAGAGGGCCAGTTGTTTATCTACTATTCACTTTATTTCAAATTGGGATATCTACTCCTTGCAAACTGTTGGGTTACCTATTCCCTAAAAGGGAACCAGTTAGGATATCTTCTTCTTCTCAGTAGACGACCATTTGAGTTGGGTTATCTACTCCTTAGTAGACGACTAGGCGGGTTATTTACTCTTTAGTAGACGACATGTTGGGTCTCTACTCTTTAGTGGTGGGTCGGTTGGGTTATCTACTGCTCCGTTAATGACAAATTGAGTTATCTACTCCATAGTAGACGACCAGTTGGTTATCTAATCCTTAGTAATGGGCCAGCTGGGTTATCAACTGCTCAGTGGAAAACAAATTGGGTTATCGACTCCTTAATAGACGACATGTTGAGTTATCTACTACATACTAAAACGTCTTGAATGGATGGCCAGTTGGATTATCTACTAATTAGTAGACGATCATTTGGGTTATCTAATCCTTAGTATTGGGCCAATTGGGTTATCTACCGCTTAGTTGACGTGAAATTGGGTTATCGACTCGTTAGTAGATGACTTGTTGTGCTACCTACGAGTACTCCCTAGTATAGAACGATTTGGATTATTTATTACATAGTAAAATGTCTGTTGGTTTATCTACTTCTTAGTGGAAGTTAGGTTATCTACTCCTTAGTAGACAACATTTTCGGTCATCTACTCTGCACTAGTGGGCCAGTTTGGTTACCCACTGCTCAGTTGACGATAAATTGGGTTAAATACACCTTAGTAGCCGACCAGTTGGGTTATCTAATCCCTTGTAGACGACTAGTTGGATTATCTACTCATTAGTAGAGTAATTTTTCAAAGTTCAACGATTAAATAGTAAAAATTCAATTGTTTTTAAATTCTGACATACTATGTTTGACATTGAAGGGGCAGATACATAAGGTATTCTTACGTGACATACATGGATATGTCTTTTTATATAAAAGAGATCATCTCAGGCCACAGCCTGTCTTTAATAGACCTATCACACGTTTGGTACTGGTCCAATTTCCCGTGGGGTATGGATACCACAGCCCACAAAAATCGTCCATTGCCTTCTCAGAATACTGTGCGATATAGTATGTGAAAAAGCAACATATCGAACCCGATATAAAGCGAAGTTTTTCAAATGACAAACGTTTAGGTGATTTTCTGTTATGCATGACGACCGACAGCAAACAGTTAATAATTTTCCCGATGAAAGATTTTCTGTGTGAAGGTTATGGCATTGTTTGATTTTTTTTATTTCTTTATAGAAAAACTCCACGTTATTCCCCCGTTTAAGAAGGTCGGGCAGACAACATACGAGTACATATGCATTGCGTTTTCAGTAGGTTGTGTAGTGGTCTACTCAAATTCAAAAGGGTTTGCAAGACGCCAGTGGGAAGGTGAAATGGTCTGCCGAAGAAATGTCATTACAATCGTTAACAAATTAGAGGTCATGCACGATTTTGCAGTATACGAGTATGACATTGTTTTTTGGTGTTTGTCATGGTTGTAAAGCACCGGCTCAGAGTTGTATTTTGTGAATAAGTCCGCAGGTAAGTTGTCTTCATGTCTGTCTTGTTAGAGATAATTGCTTTATTTAATAATAATGTATACATGTGTATAAAATAAAATTGTATGTAGTCTATTTAATAATACCGGTCTTGGGAATTTCTTACCTTAGATTTGAAAAAAAAACAGAATTCTTTAAACTCAAAAGCAGTGAGACAGACAATGTGCGTGTCATTGGTGTTGGCAAATAAAGTAAATCGTGGTAAGAAAAGTTTGTGAGCACGATATAAATAAATACTATATGTACTTATATATGTATAAGTACATACAAATGTATGTTCAGAGATGTTTTGTAGGCATTTTGTTTTTAATCAAAACAAGAACTTTCAATTTCAATGTCATTCACACGGAAATGCGAGGGGTAGTCTAGGAGTATCTGCAAAGGCGGTAGGTATGGGTATTCAAGGTATAAGAGTGTATATCGTATGTGTGTGCGTGTTTTAATTAATTTAGTGCATTGGGCATTTGACGACACGGAACAACTTTTAATTATATATTCTACTTACATTAATTAACCTACTGTGCTAATTTTCTATCATTCATAATTAGCTTGGATTTTGAACTTGCAAAGAAAATGCAATTATTTATTAATAAAATATTTAACCAGAGTTTCAGTTATAAATATGAATATTTTGGGAGTGAAGAGTAAAATATAGTAATAGAATTAAGTAAAGCATATCGATACAAATAAATAATAATAATAATTTTGACTGAAAAAAATCTTTGAGATGAGAACCCGCCAGCAATGACCTGTATAGTACTCTACATAAATCGATAGAACTTACTAGCGATACCGAAGGGAAAGCGTTGAGCTTTGACGTTATTAACCCATAGATCGGGAAACTAGCGGGTGGCTGAAAGGACCGGGCAAAAGTGCAGAACTTTGAACCTGCGGTTAAACTATGTTCGACAGATGAGAACCTGCCAGTAATGACCTGTATAGTACTCTATATAAATCGAGAGAACTTACTAGCGATACCGAAGGGAAAGCGTTGGGCTTTGACATTATTAACCCAGAGATCGGGAAACTAACGGGTGGCTCTTTCACACCTACATACTCTCACGCACAATAAAAAATAATTAATGTCCGTATTATTTACCTGTATTGAGAGAGGAACAGCTTCTTCCCTCTTAGATAAGGTTGAATGCGTGTGCCGATAACTGGATTAACCTACGTTCGCCTAATGGGAATCCATCTGCAACAACCGTATATCCTTGAGGAAGCTCGATATCAATCGAGAGAAGTCACTACCGACACAATAAGCTTTTAAATTTAATACTTTACAAAAGGTCTTACAGAGATCCAGAGCCGCGACCTTACTCTCACCAAACTGTTACATAGACCGACTGCACAACTAGGAATTTCATCAAGTCTCCCGTGAATCGATTCCTACGAAAGCCATAATATAGTTAAGATGACTGTTGATCACCAGATTTGATACCTTATCAAATGTCTTAGATATATCTAATGCCACGACCTTACACTCATCAACTGGTGTGTAGGCTGACTCTATTGTTCTCATAGGAATTATATCAAGACTCCCTCGAATCGAGTCCTACGAAAATCATATAATTATGAAAAATGCTGCACCCATCCAATTATCTTACAAGATGCCCATACTCTCCATAACACATAAAATCGCAGAGCTAATCGTAATCGGTCGTTAATTCACGGTGTTATTGGGCTCATCTTCTTTTAAGGATTTTAAGAAAAGAGAAAAACGGCAGAACCTTTCTTGGATCTGCGGTTGAACTCAATGTTCACCGAATTAAAACCCATCTACAACTATTCATCTGGGTTGGCCTCTGCGGAAGCTCGATATAAATCTAGAGAAGTCACTACTGATACAAATCAAACTTCTGTATAGACTGACTTCATTGTTCTCATAGGAACTCTATCAAGTCTTCCGTGAATCCAAGACAGCGTTAAGCGCTGGTCTCCCGATTTGACACCTTAGATATATCTAGAACAGCGATCTTATTCTCACCAAACTAGAAAAAGACGGACTCTATTGTTCTCATAGCAATTCCATCAAGTTTCCCTCGGATTGATTGCCTAAGTAAAAATGGAAGTTACTGTACTATAAGCGTGATAGGTACGTTAATTACAGCGTTCGGTTTGCAGATTGTACCCTTAAAACAATCGCTTAACACTCACTGTCAGACAGGAATATTCACATTTGAAATCAGTTAAATGTTTACTACATATTTAATCGTTGAACTTCGAAAAATTATCCCAACCGATCCTCAACTATCGGTAATTTCATGTGACGTGACCTAAATAGTACCTGCAATACCTGAACACTCACTGTCAGACAGCATAATTCACATTTAAAATCAATTAAATGTTTACTACAAATTTAATCGTTAAACTTCAAAAAATTATCTCAACTGGTCCTCCACTAATGACCCCAACTTGTCGTGTACTAAGGATTAGATAACCCAACTGGTCATATACTAGGAAGTAGATGACCCAATTTGTCTTCCACTGAGCAGAAGATGACCCAAATGACCCACTACTAGGCAGTAGATGACCGAACTTGTCATTTACTAAGGAGTAGATAAACCAACTGGCCATCTGCTAAGGAGTAGTTAAACCATCTGGCATTTTAAAAAGTAGTAGATAACTCAAGTGGTGCTCTACAAGGGAGTAGATAACTCAACACGTCGTCTACTAAGGAGTAGATAACTCAACATGTCGTCTACTAAGGAGTAGATAACTCAACATGTCATCTACTAAGGAGTAGAAATCCAAGTGATGAGGAGAAGGGAGAAGATAACAAAATGTGTCGTCAAATAAAGCATACATAAACAAATAGTCCCTCTAATAAGGAGTAGATAACCAAATCTGTCGTCAAATAAAGCACACATAACCCAACGGCCCCGCTACTAATAAGTAGATAACCCAACCTGTCGTTACTAAGGAGTAGATAACCCAACTTGTCGTTTACTAAAGAGTAGATAAACCAACTCGTTATTTACTAAGGGATAGATAACCCAACTGGAAGCCTACTAAGGAGTAGATAACCCAACTTGAAGCATACTAAGGAGTAGGTAACCCAAATGCTTTTCTCTACTACAATAATTGTCGTCAACTATGACAGAAGTAGATAACCCAACCTGTATTTACTAAAGAGTAGATAACCCAACTTGTCGTTTACTAAAGAGTAGATAAACCAACTCGTCATTTACTAAGGAGTAGATAACCCAATTGGTAGCCTACTAAGGAGTAGATAACACAACTTGAAGAATACCAAGGAGTAGGTAAACCAAATGCTACTCTACTACAATATTTGTCGTCAACTATGGCATAGATAACCCGACTCGCCATTTACTAAGGAGTAGATCACCCAACTTGTTATTTACGTAGGATTAGATAACCCAGCTCGTCGCTTACTAAGGAACGAACTGGTCCAATACTAAGGAGTAGATAACCCAACTTGTTGTATGAATATATATCCTGTTCGCCTACTATGGAGTAGGTTTCTCTGATGCAATCGTATAATGACATACCACCTACATCAAATTTGTTTGGAGCATTAAACCCTAACAGATATCTATCATTCCCTACTTGATTAGTGATAGGTCATAGTCAGTAAGAGAATCATTGGACTCAGGTAAAATGACACTTCATTTTCCGTAGAATTCCTATCCAAATATCTAATACGGTAGCGGTTACCATTCTTTAAAAAAACTTTGAGAAATCAGACCAATTCGCAGCAGATTGGTAATTCACGGGCTTATTGGGGTCATCCTCCATTAAGGACTGGTAGAATATTCGCAAACTTTCAATGCTCCGGTACGGAGGATATAGCGTCAAAGAGCAACCTAAGTAGCTTGAATGGCTTGCGTGGTTGGTCCATGCCTAAGGACGTATTTTAGTATGTGATAATTTGACGATTTCTCTTTATGTAAACATATTGGCATAGTTACTCCTACTGTATATAGTGTTCTAGTAGATTTTATTCTTACAAATTCGTCACTCTGTTCGTTCCGACAAAATTCCTATGTCCTGGAACCCAAATAAAAGCTAACGGACGCGACATTTAGTTTGGTGATGTTATGTAGGGCAGATGCTGAAACTACGTATATGCGGGGATTTATTTATGTCGAGATTCGTAAGAACCCTTCAAACGGTTCGTAATCGCCATGTCAGGCACGATAAATGAGACGTCCGGTCTTGATAACAACTGCAGGAATTTGGTGCCTTTGGAGTTTAGGGCCACATCAATGTATGCTGTTTCTGACTAGTGACCACCTGCAGTTATTTGTCATAAGAGAAAGTTTCATCTCAAGAAGAGCTTGCAGGTCGCTATATTATCTAGTCCCCCTGAAGCATGTCAGGAAATTTTTTGCCTAGCAGGCTCATCTGCGGTAGTGGAGGACAGTTATGAAATTCCGAAAGATTGTAACCAGGGGCTTTTAGCGGACTTACTTCCACAGACATTTCCATTCATTCCTGTCTGGTATAAGTGTGTGATACGAGTACTTCTCGTCAAAGAGTGGCTCTGACAGAGCGTAGTCAGTGATGCCTGAAGATCACTATATTATGTGTGCAGTCATTTACATGTCATTGCGATATTTCCCGCAAAAGTACTGACTAGACCGTCCCAAGGTTGTTTATCTAGAATTTTCAGGGGATGAAAATGTGGTATTATATGTAGTGCATCAGGCGGCGTTACTTTTAAAAGGAAAGTGATTGACAGACTTTGAGCCGTGATCTTCAAATCGGGCTTGGATCCATTAGTTAAATAACGACCTGAATGTGGCCTGTGCTATAACAAAGGTGATAGGGACCAGACCCCCTGAAGACTTGAGAGGACACTGAGGGCATTGAGCCCACGATGTATCTCCACTTGAGAATATTATCATCCTTTTCTCTTTATTATCATCCTTTTCGCCTTCACCAGACTGTGTAGATATGATCCAGTTGTAGCCCTAAATGCCTTGGCCAGTATCATAGCGGACGTGACATTTTTTTATTCAGCGATGCCACGACAAACTTCAGAAATCCTGTAGTGGCCTTCGGTAGATTAGTGGTTAGTGCATTAGACTTGGATCCCGAAGGTGCTGGGTTCAACTCCCAGCCGGGGCACCGGAAAAATTTAAAATCAACATTTCATGTTTTCATCATAATTCGAGTTTCTGTAGCTAAAATAACTCACCGGGCGCACTACCACTACAACAACATCTGATCACCCAAGTCAACAGGGAAGCTAAAAATAGACATAACACCAGTCGTCATGGAATTAACAGAAATGCAGCGCTTCTAGTGGTGAATAGAAACGGCAACACTCCCTGAAATTAACAGACGAATGTTAATTTACAACCGGACAACATTGAGTGGATGAAAACAACATAAGGTTCCCGCGATAATCGGATATATGCCGGAACGAAGTCTGTAATAGAAATAGACTTAAGGATTATTAACTCAGGGTCTCCAAGCTGCTACAACAACAACAAGAGATCCTGTATTGCTAGCGTTAAAAAAAAAGCATCACCTCCTCAAAATTTAGAGATATTTGTGCCTAGCACTTATCTCCTTCCGGTATCGTTCCCTTGCGTGTCCTTCCGGACTTAGTTCACAGTTTATTCACTACTATCGGAATGTGTAAATCCCTTGTTCTGTGGGCATTCAGTCTGCTTTGATATCACAGCGGACCTGAGATTCTATTATTCAGCTATGCCACGATCCCATTTCAGAGATCCTGTATTTCTAGCGTTCAAAAAACAAGCATCGTCTCCTCAAAACTTAAGCATTTGTGTCCTTCCGGACTGAGGTCCCAGTTTATCCACTCCTTTTAGTTGGCCTAGATCTCAAATTAATGTTATTAATTAGTTTGTTGTGTCCAGTGTTCGTCACGAAAATCTGCATATTATTTTGTCCGTCAGTCTGACCAGCTTCTTTAATTATTTTAGCATATTAATTAAAGCCCCTAAGATGTGAGTAGGACTCAAATGTTGCTCAGGCGTTCAGTTATCAGCAAATACCTTTTTTAAAAGTCTAGGGTAACCCTTAACTTCCAATTGAAAAGAGTGATGAGCATGAGTATTAACACTCCGTACATGGGAGGGAAGTTTTAAATATGACCACTACTGGTAAAAAAATTCGGTTACCAGGGGATCACTGCGTGAAAGCGATCTATCACTAGCCCCAAAGAGGTAGACCTGATGGTTTAGGCAATCCTCTAATCTCTTGCAAACACTTTACGAACCGGGACTGTGAATATATACTTTTGTGTTTTAAAAGAAGCTCTACATTACCCACTGTGTAAGGTTTCAAATGGCCAACATATATTGAGGAAATTGTTCACAGCTTTAGTACAAAATGGCCCTTGAATAGTCTTATCAGCCCATAAGGTAATTTTCCCATTTCCATGCCTGGCAAACCATAAGTATGACTTAAAAAAATTAAAAATCGGATATGCCGGTTTAAAACCCAAAATCCCTTTAGATTTACAACATGTTTCAACAATGTATGACGAGTACATGCATTTGGTATGTAATGGTGCGAATTATTAATTTTTCCATTCTATTTCCCCCGTTTTTTGGCCTGGTCATAATTAAAGTCTTAGCCATTACAAACATGCCACATGATGCAATTCGAAAACAACAATAGCTTATTAATTTTAATCCACTGACTCTTTAAGGTGGTTTTAATACCCTTTCCTAATCCGCTTAACACTTGTTGCCCTTCCTTCGTCTTTTCGGCCGACATTGGCGCTGCAGTTCCTATTCTATTTTTGCTTCGGTCCTTAATCTGTAACACATGCTGTGTTGTTTTCTGAGCTGCAAGTGTTTCCTTTTGGTTTGGATTTTTTTTTTGTTTTGCAGTCAGTTTTTTGTTTTGTGAATTATGGTTTGGTTTTATATTTGGCATTCATCTGTTCTCCTTGGTTTTTATTTTCTTTAGTTTTTTTTTTTGGTTTGTTTTGGCCCTTTTGTTGGTTGTTTTTTGTGCTGCTTGCTTACTAGATGTCGGCCATATTTGTTTGTGGTTGTTTTCGCTCGTTCGTTCCTTCTTTTCTATTCTGCCATTTACAAAAAAAATATACAAAATCTGTGTGGTAGCTTAATAACCATTTTCTGTATGTGTTCATACCAACCAACAGTCATTCATTTCATTCCATCCAAGCCCCGGCGTCCATGTAATTTAGTCGAAAAACGACGCGCGCACACAATTCTTCTGTGACTCTTCATGCCAATGTATGGTTCACATTTGCTGGTACCTTTGTTTCCCAGACTCTCCCTTGTGGTTGTTCGTCGCCGTCGTCATTGAACGTTGCCCGTCGCTGTGGTGTTGGGTAACGCCCGTTTCCATTTCCTTGCGCCCGTCCGTCCGTTATTCTTGGTTGTTGTTTTACTCTACCGGCTTCAATTATACTGCCTCTGCTGCTTATGATTTCACTACCTCTCACTGTTGGGACCCGGGACTACTGTGTGTGTGTTTACAGCACAGATTTGTTGAATAAATTTACAGGAAAAAAGAACAACAAAATCTTGGTATAAATGTCTGCATATGGGTTGGGGTACCAGACATTGCATGTGCCCGATAACCACACCTCCATTTGTGTCGCCGCCGTAATAATCGCTTCATATCTCTCTGCCACAATCTCCGAAATCTGATGTTAATATTACAGTATTTTGGGATTTGTACAGAGGATTTAATATATTATATAATGCTGGTAGAAATGCGTAACATTTTAAGAAAAAAGGAGGCAAATTTCTGTTTCTTTTCGGGAAATTTTTAATTTATAATATAACTTTAAATGCAAATATATCCATTGGTGTTGCGGCAGTTATCGGAGGTTAATGCGGGAACAATTATCGATAGGTAGCGGTGTGCAAAAAGAGGTTAATTAGGGCCACTTAAAACCATCTGAAAAACAATAGCTGTGTCATTTTGACAAAACAACCGATCTCAGAACAAAATTGTTTTTGACAAAAATTACATCAGAGTTTTTGGTAATTTTCTCGCCAACCGCTATAGCTGGAAGAATGATATAAATGATAATGATAAAAATAAGGGCCCACGAATCCCCTACAAAATAGGTATTCTACGGGGTGGCGCAGAATGAGCTATATGGTTTAATTGGCATATAACTTTTTTATTTATGGGATTAAAATATTTTTGTTTTTAAATACAGTATATTATTGGGGATTTTTTTGCAATCAGCTTTGATTGCAAAATGATGTCCATTTTGTGCTTCGCATGCTCTTTTTAGCATATTTTCCATAACTTTTCGCAAAATTTAGGAAAAAATAAATTATTTGTGTAAGTTGTTCGATTCATAATTAATTCCCCTAAAATTATAATTAAAAAAGTTATAAAGAATTCAAACCATACAGCTCATTCTGCGCCACCCTGTATTATAACTTTTTAAAGAAGTGGGGGATATGAAACGAACTAAAAATTTCGCAAAAATTCAATTATTTTTGTACGTTGTTCGATTCATAATTAATTCCCCTAAAATTATAATTAAAAAAGTTATAAAGAATTCAAACCATACAGCTCATTCTGCGCCACCCTGTATTATAACTTTTTAAAGAAGTGGGGGATATGAAACGAACTAAAAATTTCGCAAAAATTCAATTATTTTTGTACGTTGTTCGATTCATAATTAATTTCCCAAGTCTCCTTCACAAAATGTTGAGAACAAACAAAGAAAGACTAATAATTAAAAAAATTATAAAGAATTCAAACCATATAGCTCTTGGTAGGTTTTTGTGGCCCATAAAGATCCCGTTATTTCCCTCAAAAATTTTGGTTTTTGAGATAGGTTCTTTTGTCAAAATGCCACAGTTATGATTTACAACATTATGATACTCAACAAATATGGAATAATTTAGGAATATAATAATTAGTTAGCCCACAGAGGGGGTATTTTGAAATACGAGACATGTGTGCTGCAGCCCTAATATTCGCTTTATATCTCTCTACCACAATCTTCGAAATCGACCGGTAATATTCCAGTGTCTTGGGATTTATATAGAGAATTTTAATATATGTATTATATAATGCTGGTAGTAATACGTAATATTTTAAGAAGAAGACACTTTTCCGCTTCTTTCGGAAAATGTATAACTTTAAATGCAAATATATCCAAATATACGTCTCTAGTTTCGAAAATATCCATAGTTATCGGAGGTTAATGCAGGAACAATTATCGATAAGTAGCGGTGTGCAAAAATTTATTATTTATGGCTACTTCACAATATCTGAAAATCAATGTGATTTAAAATATTATATTATACTGAACAAATACGTAATATTTATACCCTACCCCACACTGTGGTACAGGGTATTATAAGTTTGTTTCACGGCAGATGTTTGTAACACCTGAAAATAACACAGCTAGACCCACCTTAAAGTATACCGATCGACTCAGAATCACTAGCTGAGTCGATTTAACGATGTCTGTCCGTCCGTCCGTCCGTCTGTCCATGTAAAGTTGTTCGTCGACTACAGGTCGCAATTTCACTCCGACCGTTCTGAAATTTTGCAGTTTAGAGTATTTCGCGGCTGTTAAGATCGCTATTGAATTTGGTTGAAATCGGTTCAGATTTAGATATAGCTCCCATATATATCTTTCGTCCGATTTGGCCCTTTAGTCCTATAGAAGCTGTATTTTACATCCAATCGTTTTGAAATTTAGAATGGTAGAGTTTCTTGATCCATGAACCAACATTGCCGAATTTGAAGAAAATCGGTTAAGATTTAGCTATAGCTCCCATATATATGTTTCGTCCGATTTTGCTCTTTAGTCCTGTAGAAGCTGTATTTTACATCCAATCATTTTGAAATTTAGAATGGTAGAGTTTCTTGATCCATGAACCAACACTACCGAATTTGAAAAAAATCGGTTACGATTTAGCTATAGCTCCCATATATATGTTTCGTCCGATTTGGCCATTTAGTCCTATAAAAGCTGTATTTTACATCCAATCGTTTTGAAATTTAGAATGGTAGAGTTTCTTGATCCATGAACCAACATTGCCGAAAATCGGGTAAGATTTAGCTATAGCTCCCATATATATGTTTCGTCCGATTTTGCTCTTTACTCCTGAAGAAGCTGTATTTTACATCCAATCATTTTGAAATTTAGAATGGTAGAGTTTCTTGATCCATGAACCAACACTACCGAATTTGAAGAAAATCGGTTAAGATTTAGCTATAGCTCCCATATATATGTTTCGTCCGATTTGGCCCTTTAGTTCTATAGAAGCTGTATTTTACATCCGATCTTTTTGAAATTTAGAATGGTAGAGTTTATTGATCCATGAACCAACACTACCGAATTTGAAGAAAATCGGTTAAGATTTAGCTATAGCTCCCATATACATGTTTCGTCCGATTTGGCCCTTTAGCCCTGTAGAAGCTGTATTTTACATCCAATCATTTTGAAATTTAGAATGGTAGAGTTTCTTGATCCATGAACCAACACTGCCGAATTTGAAGAAAATCGGTTAAGATTTAGCTATAGCTCCCATATATATGTTTCGTCCGATTTGGCCCTTTAGTCCTATAAAAGCTGTATTTTACATCCAATTGTTTTGAAATTTAGAATGGTAGAGTTTCTTATCCATGAACCAACACTACCGAATTTTAAGAAAATCGGTTAAGATTTAGCTATAGCTCCCATATATATGTTTCGTCCGATTTGGCCCTTTAGTTCTATAGAAGCTATATTTTACATCCAATCGTTTTGAAATTTAGAATGGTAGAGTTTCTTGATTTATGAACCAACATTGCCGAATTTGAAGAAAATCGGTAAAGATTTAGCTATAGCTCCCATATATATGTTTCATCCGATTTGGCTCTTTAGATCCAATTGTTTTTATACCCTACACCACACTGTGGTAAAGGGTATTATTTAAGTATAAAATGTCCCAAAAGTAAATTTATGTAAACAATATATACATGAATTACAAAATTTATATATCAGAGTTATTCAATATTACGAGAGTGGTGTAGGGTATTATATAGTCGGCACCGCCCGACTTTAGCCTTTCCTTACTGGTTTTATAATAATATAAGCAAACAAGACATTTGTATTACCGCCGTAATAATCGCTTCATATCTCTCTACCACAATCTCAATACTCTAATGTTAATGTTACAGTGTCTTGGGATTTGTATAGAGGATTTAAAATACTAATAATACTGGTAGAAATACGTAACATTTTAAGAAAGAAGGTGACAAGTTTCTGCTTCTTTTAGGAAATATGTAACTTATAATATAACTTTAAATGCAAATATATCCAATAGTGTATGTACGTCTTTAGTTGCGGCAGTTATCTGAAAAATAATATATGTGGCATTTTGACAAAACAATCGATCTTAAAGCAAAATTGTTTTTGACAAAAATTACATCACAGTTTTTGGCAATTTTCTCGCCAACCGCTAAAGCTGGAAGGATGATATAGCATGGAAAATAAGGGCCCACGAATCCCCTACAAAGTAGATATTCTATATTTGCTGAAATGTGTCTTGGCAGGTTTTTGTGGCCCCATAAAGTTCCCGTTATTTCCCTCAAAAATGATAGTTTTTGAGATCGGTTCTTTTGTCAAAATGCCACAGATATGATTTAAATTATTATATGATACTGAACAAATACGGAATAATTTAGGTATATAATTATTAGGTATCCACAGAGGGGGAATTTTGAAAATCGAGATATTTGTGCTACCGCCCTAATAATTGCTTTATATCTCTGTAACACAATCTTCGAAATCTGACATTAATATTACAGTTTCTTGGGATTTGTTTAGAGAATTTTAATATATTATATTATGCTGGTAGAAATGCGTAACATTTTAAGAAAGAAGGAGGGAAGTTTTTGCTTCTTTCAGGAAATATGTAACTTATAATATAACTTTAAATGCAAATATATCCATTGGTGTATGTACGTCTCCAGTTGCGGCAGTTATCGGAGGTTAATGCAGAAACAATTATCGGTAAGTAGCGGTATGCAAAAAGAAATAAATTAAGGCCAATTCACACCATCTGAAAAACAATATCAGTGGCATTTTAACAAAACAATCGATCTTAAAACAAAATTGTTTTTGACAAAAATTACATCACAGTTTTTGGTAATTTTCTCGCCAACCGCTGTAGCTGGAAGAATGATATAACATGGACAATAAGGGCCCACGAATCCCCTACAAAATAGGTATTCTATATTTTCTGAAATGTGTCCTGGCAGGTTTTTGTGGCCCCATAAAGTTCCCGTTATTTCCCTCAACAATTATGGTTTTTGAGATCGGTCCTTTTGTCAAAATGCCACAGATATGATTTAAATTATTATATGATACTGAACAAATACGGAATAATTTAGGTATATAATTATTAGGTATCCCACAGAGGGGGAATTTTGAAAATTGAGATATTTGTGCTACCGCCCTAATAATCGCTTTATATCTCTCTAACACAATCTTCGAAATCTGACGTTAATATTACAGTGTCTTGGGATTTGTATACAGAATTTTAATCTTTATTTATAAAATCCTTTGTATGTTTGTTAGTAACGCTAGATCTCTGAAACGATTAGAGCGAATGGGCTAAAAATTGCACATTAGGTTCAGTTCGGGGTCATCTGTGTTTAAGAAATATTTTAACGAGGGTCAGCTAGTATAGTATATAATGCTGGTAGAAATACGTAACATTTTAAGAATGAAGAAGACACTTTTTACCTTCCTTCGGTATTTTTTAAAACTTTAAATGCAAATATGTATATTCATTGGTGTATGTACGTCTCTACACGCTGAAAAAAATCGCTTCTGTAGTATATTGTCCCAAACATATTCGGCTTGAAACATATATATCTTTAGGATACACTCTAAACATATAATATTTGGAACACACAAAAATTATATATTTGGGAAGATGTTGTTCTAAACAAATCTTTGTTTACATCCCAATGTGTTTATTTTGGACTATTTTTTCCGAAACAAATATTTATTTTCATTTAAGTATTCAGAAAATATCTAAATTGTGTTAAATTTTTCAGTAATTCAAAGTTAATTTTTTCAAAAATTTTAACGTCTTAAATATAAAAAATAATAATAATAATTGAAATCATATAATCTTGGATCGAAATATATACTTGGAGGATTGACAACCAATGATGGCATGGAATACTCAGAAATTTTAAATGATTGGTTTAAAACATAAGTTATTGCTGCATTTGGTATCATAACTGGGAGGGTCAAACCAAAAAAAAATAAAATTTAAATTCGAAAAATTCAACAAAAGTTTCGAAAATCTTTTTTAAATAAAATACATTTGAAGAAATTCCTAAACAATCATTTTATTTGTATTCAAATACATATTTTATTTGAGAAATTTAGTTTGCAAATATTATATGTTGTAACATATTAATATACGAGTTCCAAATATATTTTATTGATTTTCAAATAAAATTTATTTGCTCAGAAATATATAATATTTAAAAATTAGTGTTCCAAATATATTTTCTTTCTATTCAAACATACCAAAAAAGGCGATTTTGCCCCGTGTAGTTGCGACAATATCCATAGTTATCGGATGTAAATGCAGGTACAATTATCGATAAGTAGCGGTGTACAAAAAGAGATTAGTTAAGCGACTTTACACTATCTGTCAATGTAAATTAAAATATTATATGATACTGAACAAATTCGAACATTTTAGGAATAATATAATTAGGTAGCCCGGGACCTCACAGTGGAAGAATTTTGAAAAACGAGACATTTGTGCTGCCGCCATAATAATCGTCTCATATCTCTCTACCACAACCTCCAAAATCTGATGTTAATATTACAGTGTCTTGGGATTTGTACAGAGGATTTAAAATATTATATAACGCTGGTAGAAATACGTAACATTTTAAGAAAGGAGGTAATTTTCAGCTTCTTCCGGGAAATTTGTAATTTATAATATAACTTTAAATGCAAATACATCCCATGATGTTGGTACGTTTATAGTTGCCAAAATAAACATAGTTATCGGAGGAAAATCAGGAACAATTATCCATATGTAGCGGTGTGCAAAAAGAGATTAATTAAGCCCATTCACACCATATGTTTGTAACCGGTAAATGTATGCATTTTGAACGAAATATCAATCAATAGCAAACCAACACATCCCAAACTGTGCGGGCAGGACAACGTCTGCTGGGGCCAGCTAGTTTATAATATAACTTTAAATGCAAATATATCCATTGATGTATGTACGTCTCTAGTTGAGGCAATAAACATAGTTATCGGAGGTTAATGCAGGAACAATTATCGATACACAACTGTGTGCAAAACTTCACACTATCTGAAAAAACTATGCAACAATTTTTAGTTTGTTTCCGAGACTTAAAAAATATTTTTGTGTAGATTAAGGCACACTATTTTATAAATTCAAAGCAAAGAGTGTTTTTAAGGTTTAAATTTTTTTTAAATTCCAATTCTCCAGGAATGTGCTTCCTTTAGTATTTGGAAGATATTTAAATATATTTTGAAGTATAGGGTTTTCTAATAGAGATATAATAATTTCGTATCTTTATGTCAACGCACCCTCAAACATTTTTAATGTTCTTTTAGTGTCGAAACGTTATTGTTGACTTCTTTCTTTTAGTGTTGACTTCGACATTTTCATCATGGTAAAGTTGACTTACGTGCAACGTTTGGAAATCATTAAAAATTTAATTAAGAGCGCTTACTCCTATTTCGGCCGTAATAATCGTCCCACACGACTGGCTATGCGTGCTATAAGGGATAAATTTGAATCCAAATTTTCACTTTTGGATCTTCCGGTGCCAAAGAGACGCCGTACCGCTCGAAGCGAAGAAAATACCACAGCCGTAAGTGTCCGTTCAAAATGAGCCAAAGAAGTCGATTCCACGTCGTTCTCAGGAATTGGGCATCACTCAAACAACACTGTGGCGTATTTTGCGAAAAGATCTTGACCTTCATCCCTATAAGATCAAACTGACTCAAGAACTAAAGCCACTTGATCATTTGAAACGCCGAAACTTCTTCAATTGGGCTCCGGCAAAGTTGATGTGATGCCCTTAATTGAAAATCCTATCTATACCAACGGTGTACACATCCGAGAGGAACTTTTCCTTAAAAAAAAAACTGCCATAGAGGAATGGGTTGGCAGAATACCAGGCAATATAAACTATTTCCACTTCTATACAGATGGTTCGAAGCTGGATAAAAATGTGGTCTACGAATTACACTGTAAAGAATTTGGTGTTGATATAGCTCACAGACTACCAGATTCTTGCAGTTTCTATCAAACCGAAATAATGCCAATAAGGGAAGTCGACAAGTGGTTGAGTCGCAACATGGAGAGCAAAATTGTCGTCGGCATGGCTGCCATTAAATCTCTGCAAACTACACAGCCGATGATCTTGCTAGGAAAGGGACGACATTAAAAATTCTCGAAAAATTTTCATATATTGGAGCGCCACTGTCTACTTGCAAGTTTTGGCAAGAAGCAGTCCAGTTGAGAGGTGGACAGGGTAGCTAGACTAATCTGGCCACGATATGTCCTGAGTAGGTCACAATATCACATTACACGGTTTTCTGAGCAACACATCGGCAACCAATTTTGCATTTTGAAATTTATACTTTTTTCTATCTTAAGCTATGTTCGGATATGGACCAATATTGGTCCTCTCTCTCAAATACCTCCCCGCATAGGGTTAACATTTAGTGAAATAGTAATACTTTAAAACTTTTTATTACGAGTAGTTTTAAATTTTAAAATTTGTACATTGACTCTTTTTCTGAAAAATTATTTAATTAAAAACAAAGCTGTCAAATCAATTCTTGCGCCTAAAAGTCGGCAGTATTGCGTAAACTTTAATTGTAAACAATAGCGAAGACGTCAAAAAATATACATTTGCTTCTGAAAAAGGTTTCGGGTTCTAATTCTAAATCAGGGAAAAACTTTTTTTTGTTGCATTTCTTTTTAATTTTCTAATATTTTATTTGTTTCTTAATCTATATTAAGAACTAATTTTAATTTAGAATTTGAAATATTACTAAAATAAACACAAACAATTTTCGTCGCCTTACAGATGGTTCCAGCTTCGAATCCCAACTCCGGAAAAAGTTTATCTTCGATTTATTATTTTTATATCACATTTTATTATATCTATTTTGTTATCCTTCGTAAATAGTTTATCTGTTTTATTTTTTTATTATTATGTTAACTATTTATTTATCATTTTTTATTATATTTTGTCATATTTTAGTATATGTATGTATTTTAATTCTTTTATTAATTAATAATTTATTTATTACTTTTATTTTTATAATTTTTGTATTATTTTTTATAATTTTTTAAATATATCATATTTTTTATTTTATATGTAATTAATTTTTTCCTTATCTTCTTTTATATTTTTAAATACCTATTCTACCTTTTTTATAAAACATAATTAGAATTTTTTTATATTAATGACATTTCATTATTCTTTTTATTTTATTAATTAATCAGTTATTCATTATGTATTTTGTTTTATTGCTATATTATACTAAATTTTTTATCATATTTAAAAGGGTTTCGGGTTCGAATTCTACCTCCGGGAAAAAAGTTTTTTTTTTGTTGAATTTCTTTTTAATTTTCATATATTTTATTTGTTTCTTAATCTATATTAAGCACCAATTTTAATTTAGAAATTGAAATTTTATTAACATCTACTCGAACTATTTTCGTCGCCTCACAGAAGGTTCCGGGTTTAAATCCCAACTCCGGAAAAAGTTTATCTTCGATTTATTATTTTTATATCACACTTTATTATTATAGTTATTTTGTTATCCTTCGTAAATAGTGTATCTGTTTTATTTATTTTATTATTTTGTTTATTATTTATCATTTTTATTATATTTCGTCATATTTTAGTATATGTATGTATGTATTTTAGTTCTTTTATTAATTAGTAATTTATTTATTACTTTTATTTTTATTTATTTATTTAAAATAATACATAAATTATTTTTTATACTTTATTATATTTTATTTTTTATTTTGTATGTAATTAATTGTTTCCTCATCTTCTTTTAATTTTTAAATACCTATTGTACCTTTTTTATAAAACAGAATTAGAATTTTTTATATTAATGACATTTCATTAATTTTTTATTTTATTAATCAATCAGTTATTCATTATTCTGTTTTATAGCTTTTTCATAATATATTTTATCATATTTTATTATTTTTTTATATTACATATATTTTATATTTTTTTTTCAAATATTTTAATTTTATATTTAATTTTTTCATTGTACATATTCTTCTTATATTTAATTTTTTTTTTTCATATTGGCGATTTATTATTAACGGAATTTTAATTTTTTACATTCAAATTCGTTATTTTTTTTATTTTATTAATCAATTATTTATTTATTATTTTGTTTTATTGCTTTTTTACGCTATATTTTATTATTTTTTATCATATTTTATTATATTTAGATTTTTTTTGTATTATTAATTTTTTAATCAATAATTTATTTATTTTATTTTCATACTTTTATTTTTTTTATAATATTTTATATTATCTGTTTTATGCCACATTTTAGTTTTTGTATTAATTTGTTTTCTATTTTATTTGTCAATAATGTATTTATTTGATTTTATTACTTTTCTTTTATCAGTTTTTAAATTTATTTTTAAGTTATATTTAATTGTTAATCTTTCATTATATTTTTTTATATTTAATTTTGTTATTATTTTTCATATTTCACCTTTATTATAGAAGCATTTTATTTTTTATATTACATTTCGTTATATCTCTATTTCCTTAATCAATAATTTATTTAACATTTTGGTTTTATCACTTCTGTTATATTTTTATATTATACGAGTATTTCATCTTTTTTACATTATATTTTAATTTTTTATAGTAAGTTTTTTTTTATTTTATTGATCAATAATTTATTTATAACTTTCTTTATATTACATTTTCTTATTTTTTTTATATCACATTTCATTATATTTTATTTTTAATTTTAATAATCATTAATTTATTCATTATCCAGCAAACTTTTTAACTTGCCAAATTTATAATTAAGAAAACTCTTTCAAATATTTTTATTTTTAAAAATATTCCCACAACACCCAAAATCCCCCAGGTTCCAGGTTCGAATCCCAACTCCGAAAAATATTGTATGTTTCATTTTTTATTACATTTCGTTTTTTTTTGTTGATTTCTTTTGAGTACAAATTTTAATTTAGAAATTCAAATTTGGATAAAATACAAACTATTTTCATCACCTCACCGACGGTTCCAGGTTCGAATCGCAGCTCCGGAAAAAGTCTGTCTTTGTTTTTTATATTATATTTCGTTACTTTGTTAGTTATGTATTCATTAACAATTTATTTATAATTTTATTTTATAACTCTCATATTTATTATTTTTTATTTATATTTATTATATTATTTTTCCATCATTTGAATGTTTTTGTTGTTTTATATTCGACCTTTGTATTTATTAAATGTTTATTGTTTTTTAACTGAGCTCGAGGTCAGTATATAATTGTTTATTGAATTTTATTATTTATTTCTCAATATTTCGATCCTCATCGAGGATCATTTCCGGGAGTTTGAAAAAATATATAAGTAAACAGAAGAATTTAAAAATCTACTGCAGCATGTCTACCTTCTTTCTCCTCATCTGGATTGACATTGAGGATCGAAATATTGAGAAAATAAATAATAAAATTCAATAAACAACTATATACTAACCTCGAGCTCAATTAAAAAACAATCAAAATTTAATTTTTTTTATTATATTTAATTTTTTATATTACATTTCGTTATATTTTTTTATTAATCAATAAAATATTTATTAATTTATTTTACTACTTTTACTTTATTTATATTATATTTTGTTGTGATTTATTGTTGGTCTGTGCTTTTGTTTATCAGTCAGAATTCATTCGGTTCAACACCATATGTTTTAGTTACTTTCTGTCTATTGCAAAAATGTAACAGAAACAAATACAATAATTGGGAGAGAGTTTTAATTGCTTGGTAGAATTGACTGCAGTTTCGATAGACACCACTCTATTATCTTCAGAATTCAATAGCAATAATGAATTTATAGCAGTAAATTGAATTTAACAAGAACTACTAACCAAAGCCGCATTTTGCCGAACTATGTCATTATTTTTATTTATCATATTTTATGCTGCCATATATATTTTTTTTCTTGCGATTCTTTATTATATTATTTTATTAATCAATAATTTATTCATTACATATTTTATGATTTTTTATATAATATTTTGTTATTTTTTATAATATACCTTTATTTTATATGTAATAATTATTTTTTTTTCGTAATTTTTTATTTTATTTTATTCCATTTCGTTATTTGATTTTATTTTATTATTTATTACCTTATTTCATTACTTTTATTATTTTTTATATTATATTTTTTATATTATATTTTTTATATTTAATTAATTATTAATTTTTCTTTATATATTTTATACCCACTTTTATTTTTTTTTTTAATTTTTCCTCGTTTTTAATTAGAGGAATTTGAATTTTTATATTACATTTCGTAATTTTTTATAATATTAATCATTAACGAATAATCTATTTATTATTTTATTTTAATATAATAAAATAATTAATATTTTGTATACCATATTTTATTATTTTTTATAATTCATATATCTTACCATGTTTGATTATAATTTTATTTAATATTTAATTATTTCGTTACATAATTTTTATATTTATTTTTTATTTACTAAATTTAATGTTTTATACTACATTTCGTTACTTTTATTTTAGAAGTCAATAATAATAATTTATTTATCATTTAATTTTATTCCCATTTTAAATAAAATGCTATTATTTTTAAATAATATTTTATTGTATTTTCATTTTTTTATTACATTTCGTTCTTTTTTATTTTATTAATCAATAATTGTTTATTACTGTTAATTTTTATTATTTTTTATTTGTGTTTTATCATTTTTTATATTATATTTAATTATTTCGTTATATTTTTTATACTTAATCATATTACTTTTTAAATAAAGTCCCTCTATTTTTTAACTGATTTTTTATATATTACATTTTGTTCTTTTTTATTTTATTAATTAATAAATTATTTATTTTATTATTTTTTATATTTTATTTCATAATTTTTAAAACCAAAAAAAAAAACAAATTTCACAAATCACTCACTTCAGTTACATCAATTTGTGCAAAGGCCCCGGCGAGATTCGAACTCACGATCTCCTGTTTACTAGACAGGCGCTTTAACCAACTAAGCCACGGCGCCACATGAGTACCGTTAAATTTCCCGTCTGGCAACAACAGTGGACTATTTAACAAGTGTAGAACACATACGAGGGCTGAACTTAAAATATTAGTTCAAAGAATGTTCTATTAACTGCTAAAATTTTTGAGAATTTTTTGAATTTGTTAAAACTTTGTGAGAACTCACACTTGGTATATGTAAAAAATACTCCCTCGTTAGTGGACAAAACCACCTAATTGAGCTGACCTCAGCTTCCTTGGACTGAAGACTTTCTTGGACATCTGGTCTGCATGTATTTCTAGATCAATTTAATCTAGCTTGAGAGGATGCAGACACTAGAATTCTTTTAAAAACTCCCGTAGACGGACAAAGCATCAAAAAAAACTGGGCAAAGAGATACATATTTATTTTTCAAGTTTATGTCTTAATTGATCTATACTAAAATAGGACCTATTTTAGAGATTCTGGGAATTCTAACTTGGCATTTTTAACAAATATTCCCGTAGGTATGCCAAGGGGATATCTCTCAGAGTCCACCTATGGGAAATGTCATGCATTTCATTGTTTGAATTTAAAATGTTACAAAATAAGAGCAAAGCAAAAAGTAATTATAAAAATTTAAAGTTACAAAAATACGTGTTTATATTGCGCGTGAACTTTGAACTTCACATGCGATTCTCCATCTTATTATGAGGCCCCGGCGAGATTCGAACTCACGATCTCCTGTTTACTAGACAGGCGCTTTAACCAACTAAGCCACGGCGCCCTTACGACCTCCTTAACACCAAGGAAACGGAAATTGACAACTAAATTAGAAACTATCTAAGAAAGTGGTTACCAAAAAAGCAACAACGAAATTTGGTTAACATTTTTCCATCACAAAACATGTGCACTACACTAAATGCTCGTGCGGAAGGCCCCGGCGAGATTCGAACTCACGATCTCCTGTTTACTAGACAGGCGCTTTAACCAACTAAGCCACGGCGCCAACAGTGTACCGTTATTTCTTCATTCGTACAATGTTGGTTGGTAACAGCAAAGAGGTTCTAGAATAAGAGTATGCACGGCGAAAATTCATGTGCAGAGTTGAGTTTTTCTATTGAAGTGGTGGACATAAAGGAATTTTAAATTGATTAAAAAAAGATATGTTCTCCGTTTTCTTTGTTTCAACTAACGTATAATAATTTTATTTTGTGTGTTTATTGACGTGCATGTGAAAAAGTGAAAGAAAAGCACACAAAATACACGATTTTTCAATAAATGTTTTCATGAACTCATCTTTGCTCACGAGTCGGAATTCACCTTTCGTTGAGGTGAATGAAATGGTATCTCTTCTTATATTGAATCTCTTTGGGTAACAGGACATTACATGTTACCAATTAGCACGGCACAAATTGTTAGGACTGTTACGACAGCGACGTGGGTGGTCGGCGCCGTGGCTTAGTTGGTTAAAGCGCCTGTCTAGTAAACAGGAGATCGTGAGTTCGAATCTCGCCGGGGCCTTGACATAAAACTCTATGCAAATATTGCTTTTGTTGATTGTTTTAACAAAAAAGGAATTGGTGTTTGTTCTGAAGGTTGGGAAAAAAATGATTGCATCATTCTGTTGAAAAATATCGCGTATTTTGATGTAAAAAAATCATATCATATTCATATCGAGGTATGACATTTTTTGGTCTTGACATAAAACTCTACGCAAAGATTGCTTTTGGCGATTATTTTAACAAGGATATGGATGAACTAGTGCTCCACTAACGTTTGTATTGTTCTGCGAAAAAAATATCGTGAAGGTATTTTAATGTAATGAAATAAAAACTTCCATATGGATGTGAGTCGTGGAATGCTGCTTCCAAAGACATACAGGGTGGCTGATATGAAATGCAACAAAGTAAAGCGCTATATTTTTTAATTTTTTTTTTTAAATTTTATTGTTCAAAAGAAATAAATGTCGGAAATAACATAATATTTTAGAAACAGTTTAAATTTGTTCGAATTGGCCACATTTGGCACGAATTATGGCCTTCAAACGGCCGACAAAGCCATCACACGCTGCACGAAAGTGGCTCTGCGGTATTTTGGCCCATTCCCGGCGAAGCGCCGTCTTGAGATGATCGATACTTTGGTATTTTTTAGTGCGAACCTTACTCTCTAAAACGCCCCAGGCGCAAAAGTCCAACGGATTGAGATCCGGAGATCTTGGTGGCCATTGTGCGGTAGAAATGAAGCGAGGAACCTCCTTTTTAAGCCATTCTTGGTTGACGCGTGCTATGGTGCTGAGTCCTGCATGGTCTGCGGCCGAAATGTTTGTCTGCCCAGGGCTTCAATACTGTCTTTAGGACATTTTCTCGATAATATTCGGCATTTATTTTGACCCCATGGTCGATGAATACGAGCGGGGAGCGAACATCGGACGTTACGGCGGCCCACACCATTACCATCGGCGGCGCTTGAGTTCTGGTGGCCAATCAAAGGTGTAAATTTTCAGCTGACCTCTTTGGCAAGTAAACCCGATAATTTTGTTTGTTCACAAACTGCTCAATTTGGAATGGCTTCTCATCGGAGAAAACCAAAGTCGGTAACTGGCCACTTTCGTGCAAGCGAAGCAACTCCTTGGCTCTTTCCAGTCTAACTTTTTTTTGTGCCTCGGTGAGCTCTTGCACTTTTTGGAACTTCAATGGCTTTAGTCCAAGCTCATTTTTTAATATGTGTTGTATCCGTTCTCGCGATATGTTCAGCTCAAGAGCAATTTTTCTACCACTGCGGCGTGGATTTCGATCAAATCGGGCCTTCACTTTTCGGATAATTTCTGGTGTTGTTACCGTTTTTTTTTCGTCCACTTTTTGGACGCGATGCAACACTGCCAGTATCACGGTAACGAGCAATGGTACGAGAAACAAAAGATTTATTCACATTTAAATGCTGGAGGGCTCTAACGATAGCCACTTGTGTTTTTCCACCCAAATATAAAGCAATCACACTATCACGCTTGAATTCCATCACGAATAACTTTTTTTCTGAATCTGAAGATCAAAATGCTTTTGTAAGCTTGTAAATAATAAAATGAACTGTCACTGAAATAAATCTGTCAGCTATCAGACTAGCGGTTTAGAAATGATAGCAACCTGAAGTTGGTTGCAATACATATCAGCCACCCTGTACAGTCTCTTCAAGTCTTCACGAACCGCTGTCTGAGAAGAGTCTTACATACATATATTCTGGCCGAACACCATCTCTAACCAGCAGCTATGGGTCAGAACGCATCAAAACCCCATAAAAAAATGAAATTGTATGAAGAAAATGGATCGTGAACTCTCAGAGAGAAAACTCAGAAAACTCGATGACGATAATACCAAAAACGAAATTGAAAGGAACCCCCAAGGTAGTCGCAGACAACGTCATACATTATAAAAATAGCGTCGTTAAATTGACGAAGCTGCCAAACTAAACATAAGCTGGAAACAAATCAAATTATTATCCTTGGATAGATCTAAATGGAAATAATTTGTAAAGGCCCTATGATTCCTATAGGCCCTATGATTCCTATAGGATCGGCTCCTGCAAGGATCATAGGGCCGGAATCGGATCGGAAAGGAAATAATAAATATAATTTTGATGTAAGAAGTCAGCTTTTTTATATCGACACCTTCTGGGCTTTGACATAAAACTCTGGGTAAATATTGCTTTCGTTAATTATTTTCTACCAATTTATTGGTTGCTTATCCTCTGACGGCTGTAGAAAACTTATTGTATCATTCTGAAGAAATAACATTTTGGGCCTTTGACATAAAACTCTGAGCAAAGATTGTTTTTGGTAATTATTTTTTAGCAATTTATTGATTGTTGTCCCATTTAGGTTAGGGTGCAGGCAGCTTTGCCAGCTCACATACCAAGGGCACAGACGGCCCTCATCGTAACCAACCTGTTTGATAAACAAAGTTATCAATACTACGAATTTCGATACCGGAAAGATCTGTCAGACTACCTAGAAAGATCGACCAGATCCAGATGTCGTTTACTTAATGAGAGACAGTAGGAAAGCACGTGCTCAATTCTCTCCAATGATTCTTCCTCATCACCACAGCTCGTACAGACGTCATTTGACTCAATAACTAACCTATAGGCGTGTGCGCCGATTAGGCAGTGTCCCGTCAGAACTGACACTAACGTAGCCAAGCCGGTGGTCAATGTTCTCTACTTTTTCCTCATCACCACAGCTTCCACAGAAGTCAATGGACTCAATACCTAAACTTCTGGCATGTTCGCCGATCGCCTGATTGTCCCGTCAGAACTGGCATTAACGTAGACAGTCTTTTTCTCACTAGAGCAAGGAGATATTTTGACCTTCTCAGGTCGTATCATGGCCAGATTTTTCTAGCTAGCCTACAGTTGCCGATTTCTGTTCATCCTTTATTGGACTGCCTGATTGCCTCTTGTTTACGTCAAAGCTTGCATGTGGACAGTGGAGACAGTTCCAGAATTTTTAATGTCGTTCCCCTCCCAGCAGGTTGTCTCGATAAGAGATCTGCTGCAGTCGAAGGCTGTTTTGGATTTTAGGGACGTGGCCTCCAGATAATTGATGTCATCCTTACTGTCACAGTAAATGACAACGTCAGTGTTGGTCACTACGTCCACTTGGCGACGACGACTAATGGCGTCCCCTTCGCAGCAATTTCGTCAACTTTGAAGTTCCCCGGTAACCATATGAGGTGTATTTTAAACTGCTCAGCCATCTCGTAAAGAGATCTGCGACAGTCACGGGCTGTTTGTGAATTTAGGGATGTGGCCTCCAGAGAATTGACGGCAGCCTGACTGTCAAGAGTAAATGACAACGCCAGTGTTGGCCACTACATTGCGATTCAGCCACTTGGCGACTTCCCTTATTCCCATTTTTTTGGCTTAGTAGAAACTGCAGATATCTGATGGACTATGAGCTATGTACTTGTATATCAAGCCTGAGTTCTTTAAAGTGAAGTCCGAAGCTGTCATCAAGCTTCGACCATATGTGTAGAAGTGGAGATATTTTCTATTTCCTGCCCTTCTGCCAATCCATTCCTCTCTGACAGGCAAGTTAGTGGAGAGGTTCCTTCCTAAGGTCCACTCGGTCGGTTAATATAGCACTGCATTGTAATAACCCCATGTGGCTGTAGTTCTTGTAACTCAACATTGAAAGACGGTTCAATCATCGCAACTCCGCACTGGTGGCAACTTCTGTCGCCACAATATCAATGGGCAGTATATGTGGAGTAGGGCTTGTAAGTCGCTGTAGTCGCCTACGCTCTACTTATGCATAGCCAGGCGGTTCTCTGAACCTTTGATAATTTGTTTGTAGAGGATAGTTTATTAGTGTATATCCAATGGACGATTTTTGGAACGAGGCCCCAACGCGACCCTACAGATTTCCTGTAGGAATATAATGCAATATTGGCTTTACTTACGCGTTCCAATACGTTGAGTCTGAATTTCCCGTCTAGAATTGTACCTAGAAATTTTGCACTTTCATAAAAGACTAGCTCAGGTCAATTTAGCCGAGGAGGGTCCACATGTGGAACCTTATTCTGCCTAGAAAGATAACCAATTCTGTCTTGTTAGGGTTAACGCTAAAAACACTGCTTCCAGCCAATCGGACCAATTTGTTTAAATTATTGTATCATTTTGTAAAAAAAAGTAGTGCGAAGGTATGTTTATGTAAAAATCAAAATTTGTCGTATCGACCTCAGATATCCTTTCTCTATATTGACTCTAGTATAGAGGAAGACCTCAGAGTTCGACTTTAGTATAGAGGAAGTCCTCAGAGGTCGACTCTAGTATAGAGCAAGACCTCAGAGGTCGACTTTAGTATAGAGGAAGACCTCATAGGCCGACTCTAGTATAGAGGAATACCTCAGAGGTCGGCTCTAGTACATAGGAAGACCTCAGAGGTTGACTCTAGTATAGAGGAAGACCTCAGAGGTCGACTCTAGTATAGAGGTCGACTCTAATATAGAGGAAGAACTCAAAGGTTGACTCTAGTACAGTTGAAGGCGTCAGAGGTCGATTCTGGTATAGAGGAAGACCTCAGAGTTCGACCCTAGTATACAGGTAGGCGTGAGGGGTCGACTCTAGTGTGGATGAAGACCTCAGATGTCGACTCTAGTATAGAGGAAGAACTCAGAGGTCGACTGTAGTATAGAAGAAGACATCAGAGGTCGGCTCTAGTGTACAGGAAGACCTCAGAGGTCGACTCTAGTATAGAGGTAGAATGTAGTATAGAAGAAGACCTCAGAGGTCGACTCTAGTATAGAGGAAGACCTCTATACTTGTATCCATTCTTGAACTTTTCTTCACCAACCTGTACAGACTGGAGTAGCCTTGATGAACAAGAGCTTGTGCAGTCCTGGTTTTGGGAGTTTTACCTCTTTTATTGCTTCTGCTGGATGTTTTGTGCAATTCCATGTGTTTTCTAAAATCCATGGCCGCTTGGCCGTGATTCTGTAATCTACAGATGTGGTTTGCTGCAGTCTACATTTTTTTATTCGACAACTCTTTAAGGACTTTTTCTGTGTGTTAATATTCCTTAGTAACTATTGCGATAACTCATCACTTTTCCGTTATCAGCTCAACCGGTCTTGCAAGCTAAGTATTTGCAAACAATCGATCCCTACACATCCCGATAATAGCGTGTTATACATTGTGTGGATAACATGTGTTTTGCCATTTTGCATATTGATCGATCTGTAACTGACAATTTGATAGACACTAACTGCCGCTGCCGTTTGGCAAATTGTTTTAACTAAACAAATTGTTTGTCTCTATCCTCTAATGCAATTTTTCTGAGATCGTTTTGGGGTGCGTATAATAGACAATAAGGGTATTCATGTGTGGATATCCGAGTACAATCTCTGGCTATCGTTTTGTTAAAAAATATTTTAGGCATAGGTTAGTTTAGATTCACACGAGGCAACATTAGTTGCGGCTAATCGGAAGTTCATTTATCCCCGTAACGTGCACGAGAACTCGTCCCCGATTCGTTCATTAGTTATCAACGAAACGGTGGTGATTTTTTGATCGCCGTTGCATTGGGTATTGTCGCCGTGAGGTTGATAATTTGTTATTCGGCGTTGTATTGTTCTGTACTTAGAAGAAGAAACCACGAGGCAATTTCTGTTTTATAAAGACGTTAAATAAAAGAATGAGGAAGAAATAGTATTTAAAGACCAGTTCGAATTAATGGATGATTCTGTGGGCAGTCTGGTTGTGTATGAACATGAATGTGATTGAAAGAACCAGTGACGTCCTCCTATTGCAGAAATTTCTGGAATCAATAGAAATTAAGTGGGCCTACGACTATTTAAAAAGGTAAGCATATATAAGAGTCAATTTTAAATATTAATACTGAGTGTTTATGTTTTTTCAGCCGCACAAGTAACGTATAAAAGTGTGCAGTATATAAAGGAGAATCATGAAGGAGACTTTGCCACCATTAGAGTTACATGCTGAATCCCGAGAAAAATTAATTAATTGAAAAACAAATGTAATATTTTGTAGCAAATCGTATATGTGGTTTTTATTTACTTTTAAAATTATAGTGTACATTTATTAAAATTAAAGCTGATGCTGTTCAACTATTTTTAAATATTATTGGGATATAGAATGGAAAGTCATCCCCGTAACTTGCTTTAGTCGTCCCCAGCATGTGATTAAGTCGCCCCGTACGTTCTTTAGTCATCACCAGCACTTGCTTTAAATTATCCCCAGTTGGTGTTGATTTTGCAACGAAGCGTTATTGATATTTGATGCTTTATTCATGCACCACCTTGCTTGAATTCATCACATACGGGGTTGGTTCATTATCATCAACGAATGTGCTTTGATTAAGCACGTATGTGGTTTGTTTTTCGCTGTGTGTTCCTCTTCTGGAATTTTCATTGGACCAAGGACTGAACATTGGGGAACTCGGGATGTGACCCCATAAGTTTCCATGCCTCTGTTTGTTTCTAAACTAAATATTGTATTATTGAAATATTCTTTGATGATGTTGATCAGGAAATTCAGTATCATAGATTTCCTCAAGGATAGGACAATTTGTTTAGAACAAACTTTATAACGGCACACAGTATTTTCTATATTTTCCCTTCCCATAAATTGCCGTTCTGTCTACAAGGCTAATAGCCTTGATATTTGTTTTTGCTTTCCGAAAGCCGAAATGTCTGTCGAGAGTAATTGAAAGTAATCAATTACTTCTACCAGCCTATTATATATGATACGCTCTAGACATTGTGTCCAGGAGGCAGATTGGTCTGTACGATCGAGGATCTCCCAGTACTTTACCAGATACCTAAATCAGGATCCGTTTTTTGAATTTTCACTTATCAGGAAAAAAAGCTGTTCTCCAGAATCTTCTTAAAGAGCCGGGAAAAGATTGCTGGTCTCGCTTTTATTGCATATTTATGCGCTACGCTAGAGATGTAGTCGGCCCCAGGGACATCCTCCAAATGTAGTCCTGAAAAAGCATTCTTGGGGCTAATTTATACCTTCCACAATATCCTTCCCGAAACAGGCAAATACTGCTGATTTAATAGTATTCTCGCGCTCCCAGATGATTTTATGCATTTTTGGAATTTAGCTACTTATCAGAGCCTTGTTTAGTTGAGTGGTGATCTACGGAAGCCGTCCACCACACTACAATGCCGTACAATAGTATTGTCCGAACTTCTACTATGTACATACAATGGACTGAATTTTATCGTAGATGTCGACACGAGTACCTACAGCTTTTCTACAGGAATAAAGGGCGGCGTTGGTCTTCCCTACCCGTTCTAATGCATTAAGTCTGAAGGACAATTTCCTATCTAGAAATATATCTAGAAATTTTGTACTTTCCGTAGAGACTAGCTCAGTTTCATTTAGCCGAGGAGGATCCACATGTGGAACCTTACACTTCCTCGTAAAGAGAACCAATTCTGTCTGTATGAGTTACAACCCAAACCACTGCTTCTGGTCCACCTAGAGAATTTTTCCGCTGTACAGCTGTTTTTGGGGAATTTTCCATTCTTGGTTATATTTAAAAAAAAATCTCTAAAACAGCAATTTAAAATAAATTCCGGGGATTTTAATTTAAACCCAATATTCGCAATTTCTCAACATAAAGCCACAATACGTTTCCTAGTTTGCAACCCCTACAAATAAAACACTGCGTGAATACCCCTCCACCTGTGTGCATCAGTCACAACAACCAGTTTTAGTTTTACCTCGAATCTAAGAAGAAAACCAGTAAGGAAAGGCTAAAGTCGGGCGGTGCCGACTATATAATACCCTACACCACTCTCGTAATATTGAATAACTCTGATATATAAATTTTGTAATTCATGTATAAATTGTTTACATAAATTTACTTTTGGGACATTTTATACTTAAATAATACCCTGTACCACAGTGTGGTGTAGGGTATAAAAACGATTGGATCTAAAGCGCCAAATCGGATGAAACATATATATGGGAGCTATAGCTAAATCTTTACCGATTTTCTTCAAATTCAACAATGTTGGTTCATGGATCAAGAAACTCTACCATTCTAAATTTCAAAACGATTGGATGTAAAATATAGATTCTATAGAACTAAAGGGCCACATCGGACGAAACATATATATGGGAGCTATAGCTAAATCTTAACCGATTTTCTTCAAATTCGGTAGTGTTGGTTCATGGATAAAGAAACTCTAATATTCTAAATTTCAAAACGATTGGATGTAAAATACAGCTTCTACAGGACTAAAGGTCCAAATCGGACGAAACATATATATGGGAGCTATAGCTAAATCTTAACCGATTTTCTTCAAATTCGGCAATGTTGGTTCATGGATCAAGAAACTCTAACATTCTAAATTTCAAAACGATTGGATGTAAAATACAGCTTTTATAGGACTAAATGACCAAATCGGACGAAACATATATATGGGAGCTATAGCTAAATCTTAACCGATTTTCTTCAAATTCGGTAGTGTTGGTTCATGGATCAAGAAACTCTACCATTCTAAATTTCAAAATGATTGGATGTAAAATACAGCTTCTACAGGACTAAAGAGCAAAATCGGACGAAACATATATATTGGAGCTATAGCTAAATCTTAACCGATTTCAACCAAATTCAATAGCGATCTTAACAGCCGCGAAATACTCTAAACTGCAAAATTTCAGAACGATCGGAGTGAAATTGCGACCTGTAGTCGACGAACAACTTTACATGGACAGACGGACGGACGGACGGACATCGTTAAATCGAATCAGCTAGTGATTCTGAGTCGATCGGTATACTTTAAGGTGGGTCTAGCTGTGTTATTTTCAGGTGTTACAAACATCTGCCGTGAAACAAACTTATAATACCCTGTACCACAGTGTGGTGTAGGGTATAAATACTAGTTCGAGCAGCAGCAGCATAACAACACAGCACCACTATGATTGATCAGCGGCAGCCGATCAACGTCAGTCGAAACGCTTCAAGTGTCAGCCACAACATCCAAACGATTGAAATTGACACTTTGATTGCATTTAATGACAACGAATGGAGATCGTTTAAATTGTAATTTACGTGTGTTTCAGATAGGTAGCATTTAACCACTTAACCCCGAAAATACGTACCATTAACTACATTGGTAAGTAGTTAATATCGTAGAATGTAATGTGGGGAACCATATAATTTTCATTCACAATACTATTGTGAATAGTATTCTGAGACAAATGATAAAAATTTGAATAACTTTTATCTAATTAAGACAACCATTCAAAGGCCCCGGCGAGATTCGAACTCACGATCTCCTGTTTACTAGACAGGCGCTTTAACCAACTAAGCCACGGCGCCTATGTCGTGTTGCTTTCCCCACTGTATGTTCGAAAGATTGTGGTAGGTGCCAAATGGACCCGCAACTTATAGAATGATTTGTTTGTTGTTTTACATATTGTCTAGGTAGTTTTCAAACTATACGTCTGGCTGTGTGTAACTATTTATATATATATTTACAAGTAACCTACAAACATATCTGGGTTTTATTTCTTTTGCCTATGACTGTCTGTGTATCTGATAGATAATGTCAAGTACATCATGAGTGTGCTAGATAACGCCAAATGTAGATTGTGAATACGAATATATGCACAAACCTTTGCTGTACATATTTATGCCAACACTGTGTATGTGACAAGAATTTCATTCAATTTTCTTCATTGATAATGACCTACATTTTAAATTAAGTATACTTTCACCTTTATTTGCTACGAAAAAAAGTGTAACACATCGAAGGAGAGACCTAGGTTAGGTTTAAGAGAGGAGACGTTTTAACGTCTCATGTCCATGGACATACAATTATGACAGTGGATCGGTCTGTTGTGCCGATCCATTGTAATAGAAAATCGGTGTAATAGATAATCGGTGCTTGACATGAATTTCCTCAGTATCTTCCAGTCATATCCTCTGAGATGACTCAGATCTGGTAATCTGTTGGACCCAAAGTATCAGGATCTTGCATTGGAACTGAGCTAGTCTTTTTTGAAAGTTCAGAATTTCTATGTATAATCCTAGATAGGAAACTGTTATTCAGACTGAACGTACTGCAACGTGTAAGAAAGACCAACGTCGCCTTTTATCCCTGCAGGAAGGCTGTAGGGTCGCAATTCGTCCAATACAGTTGTATGACATTGTGGTGTGGTGGACGGTAACTGATAAGCTATTCATCGCCAAACTACTATCAAAGGTTCAGAGAACTGCCTGCCTATCCAAACGCGGAGCTTTAAGGACTACAGCGACTCAGTCTCTACAAGTCCTTCTCAATCTACTGGCGATTAATAATGTGGCGAGAGAAGTTGCAACTGGAGCGGTATTAAGATTAACCAGCAACATGTTGATATCAAAGTATAGAGCTATGGTAACCGACCGAGTGGACTACATCACTATGATACCAGCCAAAGATTAATGGTTTGGCAGAATACCAGGTATTAGAAACCATCCCCACTTCTATACGGACGGTTCAAAGCTTGTTTGTCTTCGGAGTACACAGTAAAGAACTCAGTCTTGATATATCTGCTACCAGATATCTGTAGTGCCTATCAAGCTGAAATAATAGCAATATGGGAAATCGGCAAATGGCTGAGCCGCAACATTGTGACCAACACTGGCGTTGTCATATACTCGGACTGCCCGGCTGCAGTATTCCGCGGACATAGCTTGAACTTTTACCCTACACCACACTGTGGTACAGGGTATTATGCATAGTGCTCTTTTTTGGCCCAAGGACGATCCCTATTGAAATTGGTTAAAATCGGTTCAGATTTGGATATAGTCCCCATATATATGTTTCACCCGATTTGACATGTAAGCGCTGTAGAAACCACATTTTACATCCGATCTTTATGAAATTCGGCAGAGAGAATTTTATTATTACGTGAATGACCTAACCTAACCTAACCTAACCTAACCTAACCTAACCTAACCTAACCTAACCTAACCTAACCTAACCTAACCTAACCTAACCTAACCTAACCTAACCTAACCTAACCTAACCTAACCTAACCTAACCTAACCTAACCTAACCTAACCTAACCTAACCTAACCTAACCTAACCTAACCTAACCTAACCTAACCTAACCTAACCTAACCTAACCTAACCTAACCTAACCTAACCTAACCTAACCTAACCTAACCTAACCTAACCTAACCTAACCTAACCTAACCTAACCTAACCTAACCTAACCTAACCTAACCTAACCTAACCTAACCTAACCTAACCTAACCTAACCTAACCTAACCTAACCTAACCTAACCTAACCTAACCTAACCTAACCTAACCTAACCTAACCTAACCTAACCTAACCTAACCTAACCTAACCTAACCTAACCTAACCTAACCTAACCTAACCTAACCTAACCTAACCTAACCTAACCTAACCTAACCTAACCTAACCTAACCTAACCTAACCTAACCTAACCTAACCTAACCTAACCTAACCTAACCTAACCTAACCTAACCTAACCTAACCTAACCTAACCTAACCTAACCTAACCTAACCTAACCTAACCTAACCTAACCTAACCTAACCTAACCTAACCTAACCTAACCTAACCTAACCTAACCTAACCTAACCTAACCTAACCTAACCTAACCTAACCTAACCTAACCTAACCTAACCTAACCTAACCTAACCTAACCTAACCTAACCTAACCTAACCTAACCTAACCTAACCTAACCTAACCTAACCTAACCTAACCTAACCTAACCTAACCTAACCTAACCTAACCTAACCTAACCTAACCTAACCTAACCTAACCTAACCTAACCTAACCTAACCTAACCTAACCTAACCTAACCTAACCTAACCTAACCTAACCTAACCTAACCTAACCTAACCTAACCTAACCTAACCTAACCTAACCTAACCTAACCTAACCTAACCTAACCTAACCTAACCTAACCTAACCTAACCTAACCTAACCTAACCTAACCTAACCTAACCTAACCTAACCTAACCTAACCTAACCTAACCTAACCTAACCTAACCTAACCTAACCTAACCTAACCTAACCTAACCTAACCTAACCTAACCTAACCTAACCTAACCTAACCTAACCTAACCTAACCTAACCTAACCTAACCTAACCTAAACTAACCTAAACAATATTTTGAAAATCTTAATAATTGAGAATTTTTAGTTTTTTCCTCATATCTGCCGTACTAAACGGCGGCATAGGTTAGGTTAGGGTGGCAGCCGTATTTTTTTTACAAACTCACATAGACCAGTTTAGGTCCCTAGTGTTACCACGGGCTGAAATGTCCCTCGTCGAAACCACCCTGTTTCATAAACAAATTTATCGATAGTACGATTATCGGTACTGGAAAGATCTTTTAGGCTGCCTAGAAAGGCCGACCCCAGTATGTCCAGTCGTCGTTTACTCAGAGCGGGGCAGTCGCGTAGCAAGTGCTCAATGCTCTCCACTTCTTCCTCATTTCCACAGCTTCTGCAGAAGTCATTCGAGTCAATATCCAATCTTTTGGTGTGTTCGCCGATCAAGCAGTGTCCCGTCAGAACTGATACTAACGTAGACAATCTTTGCCTCTATAGTGCGAGGAGATATTTTGATCTTCTAGAGGTCATACCTTGGCCAGATTTGTCTAGCTACCCTGCAGGTGCCGATTTCTGTCCATCTTTCGTTAGACTGCATGATTGCCTCTTGCCTAAGCCAAAGCTTGCAAGTGGATAGTGGCGCATCAATATATGCAAATTCTTCGAGAATTTGTAATGTCGGCCCTTTCTTAGCAAGTTCATCGGCTTTGCAGTTCCCCGGGATATCCCTATGCCCAGGCACCCATATGAGGTGTATATTAAACTGCTCGACCATCTCGTTAAGAGATCTGCGGCAGTCGAGGGCCGTTTGTGGATTTAGGGATGTTGCCTCCAGAGAATTGATGGCAGCCTGGCTGTCCGAGTAAACGACAACGTCAGTGTTGGTTACTGTGTTGCGACTCAGCCACTTGGCTACTTCCCATATTGCCATTATTTCGGCATGATAGACACTGTAGGTATCTGGCAGTCTGTGAGCTATATCCAAACTAAACTCTGCACAGTGTACTCCGAAGCCAACCTTTTCATCAAGCTTCGAACCATCCGTGTAAAAGTGGAGATGGTTTCTATTACCTGGTATTCTTCCAACCCATTCATCTCTGGCGGGAATCATAGTAATGTAATTTCTCTCGAAGGTGTACACAGTTGGTATATAGTCCACTCGGTCGGTTACCATAGCACTACACTTTGATATCCTCATGTGACCGTAGTTCTTGTACCTCCACATTGATAGGTAGTTTAATCATATTGCCACTTTGGTTGCAACTTCTCTCGCCACAATCTTATTTGGCAGTATATGGTGTAGGGTTTGTAGAGACTCGGTCGCTGTAGTCCTTAAGGCTCCGCTTATACTCAGGCAGGCAGTTCTCTTAACCTTTGCTAGTAGGTTGGTGATGGTTAGCTTGTCAGTTGCCGTCTACCATACCACAATGCCGTATAACAGTATTGGACGAATTACTTCTATATATGTCCTTTTTGCAGGAATATAAGGCGACGTTGGCCTTCCTTACACGTTCCAATACATTAAGTCTAAATAACAGTTTCCTATCTAGAATTATTCCTAAAAATGTTGCACTTTCAGAAAAGACTAGATCTGTTCCATTTATCCGAGGTGAAGGGTCCACATGTGGGACATTATTCATCCTAGTAAGGAGAACCAATTATGTCTTGTTTGGGTTAACGCCTAAACCGCTGCTTCTGGCCCATCTAGCCAACTTGTTCAGAGCCACCTGTAGGATGTCTCTGAGGACGTTTACGAATTTGCCACTCACTGCGATTGCCACGTCGTCTGCATATGCCACGACCTTGCAGCCACAACGTTTTAGATCTAGCAGGATTTCATTCACCGCTAGGTTCCAAAGTAGTGGAGACATTGCGCCTCCTTGTGGGGTCCCTCTCTTTACAAACCTTGTTAGTGTTGTGGACCCAAGACATGCTGTTGTGCGTCTTCTGTTGAGCAGACTTTGAATTAGACTAATCAAACTAGAGTTAACTTTCAGATTTGACAGTGCCGCAATTACTGCATCTGATTGAATGTTGTTAAAAGCCCCTTCTATGTCAAGAAATGCCACCATGGTGAATTCCTTGAAATGCAGGGACGATTCGATAGTGCTCACAAGTTCGTGCAGGGCTGATTCTGTAGACTTCCCCCTATTGTAAGCATGTCTCCTCTTTTTGAAGAAACTAACATAACCTCAACTTCTTTGTATATACTGTCAACCCTGACAATGTGTCACTCTTCTCCCGGGAACAGCATAGGACCCCAAAGTGTATGACATCCTGTCCACCTACCATTCTCCAAAGTTCTTCTTCTCCAAAATTTAAATAAATAATAACGACAGTTTGCCAAGAACCTTTTTAAATTTCAATTTTAATTAAAATTATATATATTAAAACAATATTGTCATAAAGAGAAGGTCCTGTAGCATAAATTGTTGCATTGCAAGTTGTTCTTCGGTATTTAAAGCAATTTTCGATAAGTTGTAATTATAAAAACATCATTTTTCCTGTTCATTTGAACTTAACAAAAAATATATATTTTTTTCCTCTGCATCGTAGTAGGGCCACATAACAGAATTTGGCACGTGTGTGCAGGGATGTTATGGATGGAGTGCCAAAGGATGGCGCGTTTTCTTAAACCTCTCGGCAAGAAAAACAAAGATGATATGCCTTGCCAGGCAACTACGAGTAAGTTACCCCTTTTTCAAATGAATGAACTCAATTGATAACGTTTTAATACGTGTAGCAATATTCATGTGAGTCCTTTCCGCAGCCCTTTCTTCGTCCTTCTGATACGTACGTGTGTGTGTGTGTGTGCGGATCTTCGTACTCGTCGTGTGATGTATAGCAAAAGGAACACACCTTGCATTCAACTCTGTCTGTCTGTCTCTCGGGCTCTGTCTCTGGCTCGTAGTTAATATGTCAAATACCATTTCATATCATTAACACACAAGAAGCCGACAATTTTTTAAGTGAGTTCCTGATGACGAGTTGACCCCCTCTTAAGGCAATAAATGAAAATAACCTGAACCCCATTATCAGCAGCAACACATTACGATTTTCCGCATTATAAAACAGCTAATATCCACTTTTTCCTCGCCAGGACTCAACGCAACTCAACTCTTACATAAATTTGCTAATACAATTATTTTCAATGGAACATGGAAATTATTTAAATTTTGAAATTATTTCTTAAGTTTAATTTTTGTGTCGGGGAAGAAACCAGTTTTTTCTCCAAGACGTGACAGTCAAAGAACCAACGAAGCTTTGGAATGTCGCAAGTGAGTGGCCGAACGATTGGCAGCAGCAGCAGCTGTATACCCAAACCGTTGTCTTACCATTGACTTTGTTGTAGTTTGACTTGTCCTGCGTATTTCTTTTTGCAGTAAGCAAATCGCCAAACAAGCCGCATAATATGTGAAATTATCCCTATTTTCTTTGGTGTTGTATTTTTTTCATATATTTTTACTTATCCAAAGAAATATCCAGGGAATGCCCTGAAAAAAACCTCTTTTGGAGTATAGTTGGTGGCAGGATAACGTCTGCTTGAGTCTACCTTGGCACACTTATTGCCGCTCTTTCTCTCTTTCCCTTTTTTCGGGGAATGATATAAGGACATTAATTAGTAGCAGGTTTTGGCTTAATTCTAATTTCATATAATTTCTTAATACTGTTTATTCTTTGTATGGGAATGGGGGGAGATTAGAATTATAACTACCGTAATTTATGATCAAATTATAGGGCTTTATTACCAAATTCAAATGTGATAAAAAGTCATCATCATAAAGGGGATTAACAGGTTTGCGATTAAGTGTAGATATTTTTATTTGTGATATGGTTACATCAAGGAACGAAAACTAAGGAGAACCAATTTTATTGCTTTACACCGCTCAAGAGTTTGCCTAGTTTGTTAGGTTCTGGTTTACGCGAGAGTGTCACGCGGAGTTACCAGCTCACATAGACAAATTGGGACCCCCAGTACTACCACGGGCTCTGTTGCGCCTCATCGGAACCAGCCTGCTTGGCGCACAAATTTTTCAATAATACGAATATCGGTACCGGCCAAAAGTCGTTTACTCAATGCGGAACAATAACAAAGCAGGTGCTCAATGCTGTCCACTTCAGAATTCATTGGACTAAGTTCCCAACCTTTTTGGCTTGTTCGCCAATCTCTTCAGAACTGACACTAACGTAGACTGTTCTCTTTTTATATCGCGAGGAGATATTTAAACTTAACCTGCTCAGCCATCTCGTTTGAATCTGCATCTGTCGAGGGCAGTTTGTTAATTTGGGGATGTCGTCGTCTCCAGAGATTTAATGGCTGCCTGGGTGTATAACGAATAACAAATAACGACTCCGGTGTTGGTCACGCTATTACCACTGTATTTCGGCTTGATAGACACTGCAAATATGTGGTCATCAAGCTTCGAACCATCTCTATAGAAGTGGAGGTGGTTTCTATATTTTATAAGTAAAGGGTGGTTAAATTGTAAGGGTCGATGTTGAATGTGAACCACACCTAAACGTCAAGATTTTTTTTTGCATTTCATTTCACATTTCTCAATTTCAGACTAATTCAATTTGAACCATGGAAAGATACACATTCGAGCAACGCGTTTAAATTTTTTAAACCTTTTACGAAAATGGGCGTTCAAATCAAAATGCATTTCGTGCACTTCGTGATGTTTTTTGATCAGCATAATCGACCAAATTTCAACAAATTTCGAGAACACCTGTGCATGCTCGCCCAGTTTGTTTGGTGCGGCTTATGGGCTGGCGACGTCATCGGGCCATACTTCTTGGAAATGAGTCCCGTCAGGCAGTTACTGTGAATGGTGTTCGCTATCGTGAGATGTTAACGAACTTTTTATGGCCCGAATTGAAAGATATGGATATGGACAATATGTGGTTTCAACAGGACGGTGCCACTCGCCACGCAGCTAACGAAACAATGGCTCTTTTCGTGGCGATGTAAATTGTCCACCAAGATCATGTGATTTGACACCGTTGGACTTCTTTCATTGGGGTTATTTGAAGGAAAGGTGTACGTCGATAAGCCAGCAACAATTCAAGAGCTAAAGGATGATATAATGCGGCACTTTAAGGGCATAGAACCTCAATTATGCCTCAGCGTCATCGAAAATTTGGACCATCGGATGGAGGTGTGCCGAGGCGGCCATTTGGCCGATATTTTGTCCCATACATAATTGAACCATACCGATATTATCATAATGAAAATTCAATTCATTTATTCATCCAATATGCTTATAATTATAACAAAATATATGTCTTATATTATTGAGTTTCTATCAGTAGGATATTACATCAATTAATGCTTTAAGAGAGTTCAGTAAATACTTTATATTTATGTGTATGTTTTTAAAGGTAAAAATGGGATAAAAACCTTTATTTGAATTAGGAAGTAGGAAAAATCAAATATTTTTGAAAAATGCATATGCCTATAGGGCGAATATATATAAAATATTCTGCTATAATGCATTGATTTTTCAATTTGATAAATTGCAGAGTGTTACATAAAATTCACTAAATTTTTAAATAATATGTTATAATAATTCTATACATTCTCTTATCAGTGGATAATTAGAATATTCAATTTTAGTAAAATAGTTGTTGTTTATTTTGTGTACGAAGTCAATGAACAGGTCGTATCCGGTTTCTTCATGTAGTGAGCGAGTAGAATACCTCAAATGTTTATTGTGGATCATTTTAAGACATTTGTTCTGGATAACTTGCATCCGCTTTAAATGACTGTTAGCAGCTTTATACCAAATTGGTGATCCGTATGATAGGATAGGTCTGATTACAGTTTTGTAGATTAAATTTTTATTTTTAATATTGAGCGTAGAACGACGGTGTAACATAGGCCATAGGGCTCTAAATGATTGTATGGCTTTTCCACACGCAGATTCGATATGGTTACGGAAGGTGAAATGCTTGTCCAATAAAACTCCTAAATACGTTACTTGCGATTTTATGTTGATATTATTGTTACCAAATCGTAAAGTTCTACTAGGTAGTCTTTTGGGTGATTTGTTATATGGGAAGATAATTGCCTGAGTCTTGCTGTGATTTATTTTTATTTTCCATTTTTCGTAGAATTTGTTGCAGTGGATTAAACTTTTTTCCATTTTTTTTAGCAGTGCCGATGTCAGCTTACTGGATGTGATTACCGCTGTATCATCTGCATAATACGCAATATCTGTTTCATTTCTTGGTTTAAAATCGGATATATATAGGGAATATAATAAGGGTGAAAGTACAGACCCTTGTGGTAGACCTGCCGGTATGGTTTTAGATGTTGAAAGTGCATTATTGACAGATACTATAAATGTTCTGTTTTCAATGAAATTATCAATAATTTTACAGAGATACTTTGGGATATTTGCCTTAATCAATTTGTAGATCAAACCACTATGCCATATAGTATCAAAAGCCTTTTCTATATCCATCAATAATACACCTGTAGATCTTTTGTTACGTTTGTTGTAAATAATTTTGTTTTTGATGCGGCTTATTTGGTGAATTGTGCTATGTTCTTTCCTGAATCCAAATTGTTCATTAGGAATGATATTACGGGAGCTGACAAAATCTTCGAGTCGGGAATGGATGACTTTTTCAAGTAATTTACCAAGGTTACTCAGTAGGCTTATGGGTCGGTAACTGTTGGGGTTGTCTTTTGGTTTCTTGGGCTTATTTATTGCAATAACTTTAGCCCTTTTAAAAACATTCGGAAAGTGGTTTAGTTTTAAACAACTGTTGAATAGTATCGTGAGCAGTTTAACTCCTTTGTCCGGTAGTTTTTTTAGCAATATATTTGGGACCTCGTCGAATCCTGGAGATTTAGATGACTTTAATCTGGACAGCATATTGCGTATTTCGGTATCATTCGTGTATTTAACCACCCTTTAGAATACCGGCAACTCATCCCACCCTGTATGGTAACTTAGTGGTAAAATTCCTCTCGAAGGTGTACACCCCATTGGTGCGAGGCCGGTCTCAAAATTAGACGACCTAACAAAGAAATCCGAGTGAGCTAAATCTGGCGAAACCAAAGAGATGCCTATGGCTTCCACAATCTCTTGAACTTTCAATCTCCGTTCGACCAACACCACAATGTGATTTTTTTCAATTGTTTCCGGGGTAATGACCTCAACTGGGCAACCAGAACGATCGGCATCTTCCGTACGGCCACCACGAAATTCGACAAACAACTTTTTTACCACTGAAATTGATGGTGCAGAGTTTCCATAGTCTTTAACAGTTCTCTAAACCTTTGATAGCAGGTTGGTGATGGTTAGTTTGTCAGTTGCCGTCCACCATACAATGCCGTATAACAGTATTGGACGAACTACTTCTATATATATCCAATGGACGAGAGAGGCCCCACCGCGACCCTACAGCCTTTTTGCAGGAATATAAGGCGACGTTTCCTATCTAGAATTATTCCTAAAAATTTCGCACTTTCAGAAAAGACAAGATCTGTTCCATTTATCCGAGGAGGAGGGTCCACATGTGGGACCTTATTCACCCTAGTAAAGAGAATCAATTCTGGCCCATCTAACCAACTTGTTTACAAACCTTGTTAGAGTTGTGGACCGAAGACATGCTGTTATGCATCTTCTGTTGAGCAGACTTTGAATTAGTCTAATCAAACTTGAGTTAACTTTTAGATGTGACAGTGCCGCAATTACTGCATCTGAGTGAATGTTGTTAAAAGCCCCTTCTATGTCAAGAAATGCCACGATGGTGAATTCCTTGAAATGGAATTCATTTCTATGTCAAGAAATGCCACGATGGTGAATTCCTTGAAATGGAATTCATTTCTATGTCAAGAAATGCCACGATGGTGAATTCCTTGAAATGCAGGGTCGATTCGATAGTGCTCACAAGTTCGTGCAGGGCTGATTCTGTAGACTTCCCCTTATTGTAAGCATGTTGGTTCACCGACAGGAGTTTTGTATCCAGGTTTTCCCCAAATGAAATAATCTAAAAGTATTTCCAGACCTTTCAATAGGAAGGAGGATAGGCTAATTGGTCTGAAGTCTTTTGGCCTAGTGTGCGATAACTTTCCCGCTTTGGGTATGAATACCACTTTGGTATCCCTCCATCGATTCGGGATGTATGAAAGCCTGATACAGTCTACATAAATTTTCGCCAGGGGATAATGTACTTTAACATTTTCTGCATTTCTGGTGACTTGAAGGGCTCAAAGCTGTTAATAGCCCAGCTTATTCTGGATCTCTCAGTCAACAAGCTTTCTTGTTGGTCTTGCTGATCTTGGGGTTCTGTTGGTGAGTTCCCCGGGAAATGTGTGTCGAGCATAATATATACAGCGACTGCTCGCTGTTTTTTGTCCAGTTATTTGCCTCATCCTGCAAGTAACCCACTGTACAGGGTGAAGCTGATAGTATTTTCCTCAGCCTTACGGCGTCGGAGAATTTTCCACTTTGCCACAGAAGTTATACCTAGAGCGTCTTTGCGCCTTTCTAAGCTTTTTCTTATAGATCTTGAGTTGCTCTTTATAGGCATCCCAATCATTAGCGACCCCAGTAGATTTCGCCTTGTTGAATAGCTTATTGCAGGTCTTTTTCCTAGCCGTTAGCTAAGAAGCCCTCCATTGAGGTTTAGTTTTACCCTTGTACCTTGTTTTTGGACAGGCTTCTTCAAGGGAACTATTGAATGATGTGGTGATATACTCAACCTGATTATCCAGACCGGCTTTGTCATTCTGTTCGTACAGAAGTTTAGAGTTAAGGACTTTCTTGAAATTCTTCTCATACTGGTGCTACTTTGTCTTCCTCACATTTCTGTGGGCGGCAAACTCGCGCCTTTTCAGCGAGTTTGAACTCAATATAATGGTGATCTGAGAATGAGTGGTCATCTAGTACACTCCACCTAATAATTTTGTCAGACAGCCGGTCAGTAGCAAACGTTACGTCTAGTACTTCTTGTCAATGAAAGGTTTGGTGAGTCTGGTTGATAGTTATGTTATGACCTCTAGACGTTTCGACGGTAGCGTTTCATTAGGCAATCGATCCTTTAGGCATTATTACCAGCTGTTAACAGAGCCGATTTTGTGGCCCTATCATCCGACTCAGTGGCTTTAAAAGCGACCATGACGTTCTTAGCCCAGTTAATTGACTTATTTTTTCTTTTAGGTAAAAATGCAAACCTCAGCCCGTTCCAAACTTAGACAAAACCCTGAGCGCTATGCGATGCCAGTTGTGCCTGCGATTTGACGGTTGGCCGTGACGATGCCTTTTCACTGTACAACCTGTAGTCAATACTGTGGGGACTGTTATAAAAGTTGGATTGTAAGGTTGGATTGAGCCAAGACCAGCGCTTGGACCGTCCGACAATTGAAGACACCCCCTCCATTAGAGCAGGCAGCTGAGACTGGATTCAGAACCCAAACGTCGCTTTTGTTTTCGTTTTTGTTGTTTAGTTTGTTGGTATACATAAGGTTCCACATTCCTCTTTATGAACAACACACCATGTTGGGGTGTAATAGGTACTGCGGTGAATAGGTACTGGGTAACAGATTTAATATTTTCCGCGCTCTAATGAAAATGTCCGTTCGCTAAGACTGATGAAGACTGACTAGTTCAGTTGGACTTATTTGCCTACCCTCGAATAACTTTCCTCTTCAATCTAATCTAACATACAACAGCTCCGTTCTGAAAGTCCACATCACCCTACCTACAATTATCACTGGTAAATGGTAAATATCACTGGAAATGTAACATTAGACTCATTTATAAGAACTAACTTGTAACTTAACAGATATTTACACATAATAGAAAAATAATTTTCAGAATCTTCGAAAATTTTTGTGATATCACTTCTCGTTATATGACACACCAAAACTGATATTTCCTGTGCCGTTAAACGCCCACCTTCATTCTTAAGTTGCAACTATGCAATTTTCGTGTTTTTTCGTACGCTTTAATGTCACAATTTTTTAATAACATCATCATTATTAAATGCTCATATAATTTGTATTTAATTGCTGCTCTCATACACCACCACCAACAAAAATAAAAACAAAGCAAGAAAAAAAAATGCCACATTGTTTTGAACAAATGTCACCTGCCAGTTTTGTCTTTTCGCCGGACGTCGCGTATTCAGGCAAGCATACGACGGTGACGACGACGTTGCCATATGTCTGTAGTTGTAATGCTTGTCTGCCACACTAAATATTTATTCCTAGGCATTCCTATCACATTATTATTATTTATAGAGGAGGTCTGGAAGCGGGAACGCGAACGAACGAAACAACAGGAACATGATTAATTACCATGGCCAAACGAACACTTTAGCTGCATTTTACTGCAAATTTAATTGCAAATTGCAATAATAAAACTTATCATAAAAATACCCCAAACAGTGAAAAGTCTAAAAGGGGGTCAACGTTTACAAAGAATTTTTTTTTCTTTCCATATAGTAGTTTTAGGTGGACAAATGAAAAGAAAAAAATTTCAGACTTGCGAAAAAACATAAATATTAAATTTTAATAAGGTGCTAGACACATAAAAATAACAACTCCCCATAATAAACAAGACAAATGCATTAAAATGTGTGACCGGCCATTGTAGTAAATGTTGTTCAAATGGCAACAAGCGACAACAATGGACTACATTTAACGGAACTTTGGATGAAGGAAATAGTTTTCAGACTGAAGGCAGTCATTAGCTGAAAAAATTCACCACTATTCGGGGGGCGCTCATCAGTCAGAAAAGGTTATTCTTTCCCACTCACTCACTCACTCTCCACATGTCATTTAGGTTTAATGTCAACGTTGCTTTGCTTAGCTTTTGACAACATCCTTCTGTCACCGCTCGCTCCAAGACACAAAAGGGGACGTGATGTCAAAAGTCTTTAGGATTTTTATTTTAGCATTAACTTGTACATATCGCTGCTCTCGTCGTCCCGTCCTGTCCTGTCCTGTCCACCCTAAATATGTTATGTTCTTTGTTTTTTTGCGATATTTAAATATTGATAACATTTGCGCGTACAACTTTTTCGCTTTTGCAAAAATTTCCTTAAACTTTTATATCATGAATATTCATGATTTTATAAAACATACTAATTCACGGTATTAATCGCAGGGTGTGTTAGAGGTTCCCTACCAATTTATATTAACAACACTTTAAAGGTAAATAGAGCAAATATATGGGGTAGGTTGGAACATAACAGTTGTGTCCAAACGTTTGCAAAAATTTCAAATGTACAGCAGCTACTAATTCAGGGGAGTTTTTCTAGGCTAGTACATACTCATTCGCATACAAGTACTTGGATGATTAAGCGCAACCTAATCCACAACTCGCACAGCTGTTTGGGTAAACTTAGAAACTATTGAGGGAATGAAACTATCAAAATGAGTTGTTCTTGGATCCCGTAGATAGCATTACATAAATGTTGTTAACTACAAGTGGATATCCTTCGTCTAAGATTTAGACAGAGCCTTCGTTTTTTATGATTTTTTAGAAGAATAAAAATACCTGAAAGAACTGTGTTTAACAGTCAGCGATATTGACCACATTTCGATCCCACGGCAGCCGGTTCTTTGTAACGGATTGACCCGAAGCAGCAATTGTTCGTCCATTTTTTGGCCTTGGGAGAGGCACATCCCGGAGTGTCTGTTCCGAATTCTTCTGGTCCGTTGCGGGACCTATCAAATTCCCGGACCACCACAATATTTCTGCTCTGTCTGCGGGAACCTTATACATCAGTAAGGTGTACCCGATGTATGTAGTTGTTGCATCTCAGGGGTTACTCTGGAGTATCGCCGCATAAGGAGTTATGCTGGAGCCTGCTGTGCCTGCATACCTCTCAGTGTGCCTCAAGGGTCGCAGTCGGGCTCGTCGTCCCCGACGTTTCCGTCATCGGCGCCTTCGGCTTATGGGACACCGCCGCAATCACCCCTGCAGCAACATGCAGTGCAACCCACACAACAATTAACACCACACATTGCTTCACCAACCCCCGAACATGCATCTTTCATGCAATTTAATTGTAGATTTTATGAATCGGAAGTAAATCAAGGTCGCTGCGATCCAGGAAACAAAGCTGAACGACACATGCAACTTGCACAGTTTTCAGGGTTACAATGTGCTACGTAAGGATCGCACTAGAAGTGGAGGTGGGGGACTGGCTTTCCCATTACACCATTCTGTGCAATACAGACCTATCTAGCCTAAGCTTGACTCTAGAGACCCATACATTGAATGTATGGGGGTAGTAGTTAAGTCCGGGACTACCGAGATAGAACTGTATAACGTATATAGGGCAATAACCGCGTGGTTCTAGGAGACTTTAATGTCAATCGCGAGCTTTGGCATTCTCTCCCAGCTAATGACCATAGAGGCATACCTTTGGCTGAGCAGATAGATGGCTCTACGTTCTGCACAGTGAATGAGGACGCCCCCACACGGATAATGGGTGATTGCAGCAACTCGCCAGATATCACCATCGTGTCGCCTGGTCTGATAAATGGCGTCATCATTGGGATCAGACCACCTCCCCATAATCCTCTCCATAGACAGACAAGCCGATTTCATTATCTCTGAACTCCGTACTTTCCTGAATCAAAGGAAAGTGGATTGGAACGGGTTCAGAGAATTCATCAACCGCAGCTTCAGTGAACTACCCATCCCCTTAGATGTTCAAGTAGCTGAGAAGTAATTCCGAGGCATCATCAACGCAGCAGACGCTTGCTTTATCCCTGCTGGTCGAATACCTGACATACGACCTAATTCCAGCCTGACATACGACCTAATTCCAGCATATGCAGTGGGACTAGCAGACGAGCGTGATGAAATTCGCCGTTCTAACCCTGATGATCCTAGAATCAGGAAACTGAATCTAAAAATCAATAGGAAAGTCGAGGAATATAAGCGGAATAAATGGCTAGACAAACTGAAGCAGTGCAACTTAAGTTCCGATATTGGTAAATTGTGGACAACGGTTAAGTCACTCTCGAATCGAGGCAGGAAAGACGACCGGACGGCAGTCACATTTGGTGCCACCACTGTGACTGACCCGAAGAGGAGCGCGCGTTATTTTAACCGACATTTTATAGAGCACCCCGTGAGTGACAGAGCGAAAAGGAGAGTAATGCGTCGTATCCATGCTCTCCGAGCTGAAGAAGTACCACCACAGTTTATAGTTGGAGAAGTTGCAGATGTCATCCGTACCGCTAAGTCATCCAAAGCGCTTGGCCCCGACGGAATTTCGATGCTGATGTTGAAGTAGTTAGACATACATCCCAGTTGAGTATCTGACTAGGGTCCTCAATCTGTCCTTTACCACTCTGATAATACCCGAAGCCTGGAAAATGGGCAGAGTGGTCCCGCTACTGAAACCGGACAAAGATGCAAAGGAGAATCGTACAGGCAAGGGAGAATCGTACAGGCCTATCTCCCTTCTAGCACCACTAGCAACGACGCTTGAGGCGTTAATCCTCCCGAGCCTGATTGGACATTTTCCAATTGCTGATCATCAGCACGGATTCCGAAAGCAGCATATTACGACTACTGCTTTACACGCCATATCCACGCATGTGAGCCGCGGTCTTAACCAGAAAAAGCCCGGCGCTAGGACCGTCCTCGTGGCGCTAGACCTATCGAAGGCCTTCGATACTGTCAGCCACGCCACGCTTTTTGAGGACATCGCCAACACGTCCCTCCCGAACAGTTTGAAAGGTTGGACCGTCAATTACATGTGTGGGCGTCAGTTGTATGTGGAATTCAGAAACAAGAAGTCCAAACCCCGTAGAGTAAAACAGGGAGTTCCCCAAGGTGGGGTGATATGTTTAATCTCTACCTCTCTGCAATTCCACCTTCACCTGACGGCGTTGAAATCGTATCATATGCTGATGACTGTACGATTCTGGCGTCGAGCCATTTGATCGATGACATATGTGGAAGGCTGAATGTCTACCTGGCTGAGTTTGCCAATTTCTTTGCTGCGAGAATATCCGCCACCAAACCAAAATTGTTGCCGGCAGCTGAGACAAGGAAGCTGTATGGAACTTGGACTTGTATTTAGATTCAGAAGCTGCTCCTAATTACACTGCTTAATCTGAAGATTCCCGATAAGCCGCGATTTAGAGCTTGATTTTTTAAAGTACTTTATAGACCACAAATCGGCAAAGAAATAAGTGGAGCAAAATTATTGGCGGCGGGGGTGTACAGTATCTTGGACCTTAACCCACAAACCAGACAGAGATTAGTGTGTTGAAAGAAAAATGTCGATGCGGCGGTGATCAGCTCAATGATCCTCAATATAGAGCGTTATTAGACCTTAAGTCACCAACCAAACAGAGATTCTTGTGAGTAAAAATAGCTGTCGTAGCGGCGTAGTCGTTGATTAAACTCTATAACACCTTAAGTACTAACCAGACGAGATTGGTGTGAAGAGAACAAAGCGTAGCTGCCAGATCAGTGGTCATCAGTGTAGATTGATGAAAACTGACTTTCTTTCGTCGGTGAGATGATTAACATCGATATAACCGAGCTGTGGGTCTAACAAGGCCTAACATGCCATGCAAGCGAAGCAACGTTGAAAGATGTGAGGGAAAACTTCGGCGACTCAGTTATCACAGGATAGACGTTCATCAATCTGCCGCTCATATATAAAAATACCTGGAAGATATTTGGTCAGCGAAATTAAGAACAATTTAATGTTGTATTTAGGTTCAGAAACTGATCTCCAAGATCCCTAAGTCTCCAACCAGACTGAAGTTGTGAAGAAAAAATATGGAAAGGGAATTCATGTTAACGGAATTTTTTATAAAATATTTTTATTATTTTCAGTTCTTACTTCAATGGATTGAAAATGTCATCATTTGATTTGAAAGTTCTCGCGGTACAACGAAGACTATCTGCTTCTCATTTAAGAGCACAATTCTTTGCAAGCGGAATTTCGTTTATCCCATATTGAGAATTTTGAACTAGAATTCAACCTTTTTGCACGATAAGGGGTATTTTGGAATTTTTCGCTGGATCCTAAATACTAAAGTATACAAAAAATTCCCACGTTTTTGTTTAATTTACAAGTGCTCAAAAATAAACTGAGAAAAGACACTGTCGCCTTCGTCGTCCTCATCATCATCATAAGCATCATTGTTGTCGCATGAAATAAGAAAAGACCAGTAGCTACTGAAAATTTTAATAAAAAAACGTTTCTTTAACCACATGAACCATGAAATCCCGGAGACATGTTTCTTACACCCGGTAAGTGGAGTTCTGTTGTTGTCCACAACGAAGAAGTAGAAGAAGATCGTTTATCGTTTTAACATTTTGTGGGATGAGTTTTGGGGCTGCTACAAGCGTATGTATTTTAATTTGAAATGACACCATACATATTCAAAAGTCCATATGGCTCGATATGTAATGTAGTGGCTTGGCTGGGCTCGAATGGGTTGAGGTTGTGGTAGCAGCAGCCAACACTGTTCTGTGATCCATCCCCATTGATCGAAGACAAGCCAAACAGATCCAAAACAAAAACATCTACAGCGAGAGCCAGAAGTCAAATAAGTAAAGTACAAGTGTAAAGTGCTTATTGTATATCAAATTAAAGCTTAAGATCGTCTTAGTTTAGGTTTAGGCAAGAGTCGTTGAAACAATTTGAAAGCTTACTAACTCCCCTAAGAAATTAGAGGCTGCGATAGCATGCCGCCTTCTAGAGAGAGCGGAGCACATACACAGAAGGTTGGGATTGAAGTACAACTTCCTGTTTAGTAAAATACCTAAGTATTTTGTGCTTTGTGCTCAATAGCCCCAAGGAAACAAGTGTAACTGTTGGTAACTTATTTTTTCTGGTGAAAAGAACTAGTTCCGTTTTGGTCAGCTTTCCAGAATATTGGGTTTAAAGTACAACTTTCTGTCTAGTAAAATACCCAAATATTTCGTGATTTTAGAGAAGGGAACTAAAATATCCCCCAAGGAGTCAGGTGTAACTGTTGGTACCTAATTCCTACTGGTGAAAAGAATGAGTTCCTTCTTGGTCAGGTTAACACCAAGAACATTATCGAAAGCCCATCTTGCGGTTGTATGAAGTGCCTGCTGTAAGAATAATCGGAAACTTCCTTCTAACAGCTTTTGCAACGTCATCTGCGTAGGCAAAACTCTAGACACCCATCATCCCCAGAAAAAACTGAATATTGTTCATGGAGAGATAGATTCCATAGCAGAGAAAACAGAACACCCACTTGGGGCGTTTCACTGCTGACAAATCTATGGAGGTCAGTTGACCCTAAGCTAGCTGAACTGCATCGCTTAATCAGAAGATTATGAATGAACCTACGTATACTGCTGTCAACCTCCAGGGATTCTAAATCCGTAATTATAGCGGCTGGATTTATATTATTGAAGGCTTCCTCTATATCTAAGAAATCTACCATAGTATATTCCCAAACAGAGGGGATAAGGATTTAATGTGAAATTGTGAGCAAAGGATTTATAGCCATTTTAAGTTGCAGAAATACGAAATGTCAACATTTTGACCAAAAAATAGCGGCTGGATTTGTGTTATTGATGGCTTCCTCCATATCTAAGAAAAACAACCATAGAATATTCCTTAACTGAGAGAGATCCTTCATTAAATCTTACTATATCATGCAGGGCGGTTTCGGTGTACTTGCCCTTGCAGTAGGAATGTTGCTGATTGGCATGTGATAGATTTTAGTCCTAACCTCTCTATTAATCTCTTCGGGGTTTTAAGGAGACATGAGGATAGACTAAATGGCAGGAAATCCTTAGCTCCAGTATGAGACGGCTTTCCAGCTTTTGGGATGAAGACAACCTTCTTTTCTATTCACTTTGTTGGGGGATAAAGATTTGATGTGAAATTGTAATCAAAGGATTAATAGCCATTTTAAGTTACAGAAATACGAAATGGTCAACATTTTGACCAAAAAAATAGCGGCTGGATTTATGTTATTGAAGTCTCCCTCTATATCTAAGAAAGCTACCATAGAATATTCCTTAACAGAGAGAGGTCCTTCATTAAAGCTGACTAGATCATGCAGGGCGGTTTCGGTGGACTTGTCCTTGCTGTAGGCATGCTGCTGATTGGCATGTGATAGATTTTAGTCCTAATCTCTCCGGAGTTTTAAGGAGACATGAGGATAGAGTAATTAGCAGGAAATCCTTAGCTCCAGTCTGTGACGGCTTTCCCGCTTTTGGTATGAAAACAACCTTCTTTTCTATGCACTTTGTTGGTATGTAGGTCTGATTGATACAATATGTACAGATCTCTCTAAGCCAGGGAGCAATTGTATCAGCCACAGCCTGTAGCTCCGCCGGCCACTCTTTTTTTGGCCCTGTCGACTTGAAATAAATAGTAAAAGGTGTGAATCTAAAATTGTCCATAACCTTGAGGCTTCGGATGAGCTTTCTCGTTCTTCTGCGTAGTGAACAACATCCAAGAGCTCGTTGGACGTTTGTACAGGGTGCGCAAAAGTCGCGAAGGGGTTTGAAAAATTAATAACTTTTCTAATTTAATTTTTTCCCCTTTTTCTTTTTAGGACTTGTGGAATAAATCTGGGAGATTAATCGTGGAAAGTTACAACGTTATCCAACGAACCAAATCATAGCATTTTATTTTGAGCATCATCGATCAATAATTCAAATTCAACGACCCTATCGTCATTTTAATGTGCGGAATTCACCTTCCGAATCAATGATTCGACGCTTAGTGACGCGATTTCGGGAACCACGTTCTGTAATTAATGTAGGAAATATTCAACGCGTTCAGGAGTATTGAGGAGAATCCTGAAACATCAACTCGTAACCCTCGAGGTATGCTTCAACATTTTTAAGGCCAGCTATTTCTGACAGTCCAGAGATATTGTTCCAACAAGATGGGGCCACTGCACACACTGCTCGAACCGCTATGCACATCCTAAGGGAGATTTTTGGCGAACGTTTAACTTCCTAAAATTCAGCATTCAATTGGCCGGCCCGTTCGCCGGATTTAACAGCACCTGATTATTTCCTTTGGGGATATTAAAAAGAGAGGGCGTATATCAATAAACCCAGAACCCTTGAACAGCTGAAGGAGAATATTTGAGCCGAAATAAGAGCGTTGCAGCCAGATACTCTGTTTCGTGTCATGAAAAATGCTCTTGAAATAGCTCAACTTTGCGCGGCTGAAAATGGTGGTCACTTACGTGACGTAATCGTTCACACCTTATATATATTATTTATTATATTATTTTATTTTGTAAGAAAAATAAATTTAAATTAAATATGTTATGATTGTTTTAAACCCCTTCGTGATTTTTGTTGCACCTTGTATTTACCTTTTCGGAAAATACAAACGTCCTTACCTTTTCGGATATTACGATTGTTCCTCAAGTAAACTACTTATTTGCCTTTCGACAACTGGCACTCGTATTTTAGCACTCAAGTTACTTCCCCTAAAATAAATATCAAACTATGAATCTAATATCAAATTGCTGTCAAAAAGGCCGTAATTGAAACAATATATAGATTTGATGTGAAATTGTGAGAAAGGATTTATATTTTAAGTTTCAGAAATACAAAATGATGAAAATGTTAACAAAAAAATAAGTGATAACCAAATGTCTTCCACTTCGCTCTAGCACGCATATTTAAGGAGTTAAAACCATTTTAAGTTTTGTTAATGTCAACCAAAATTTCCAACAAAAAATAAGCGGTCACAAAATGTCATCCAATAAGTGATCAACAAATGTCGTCCTATTCGCGCTAGGACGAATATTCAAGGAGTATATCAAATATTTAAACATTTCAGTAGAATCTCAAGCTTTAATTTGATGTATACTCGTAATAATCACATATCTATTTTGTACTTTGCACACTATCTCAGACTGTATTCAACTTCTTCGAGTGTACAACTTTTTTCTTAGCTCACTGTACATAATACCCTCACAGATCAGAAATAGTGAGGTGTTAATGGCAAAGGAAGCAGTAGGTACCTACTATTGTCAGCCAGTCCAGTTGTGTAGCCTCTGAAAAGAATTAACAATAAGTTAAACAAGGTACAAGGTGTTGGTATGATGTCGACAATGACTTCTTCGGCATTTAGGTCTGAATGTAAACGGCAGACAGTTTGTCTGTGAAAACTTTGAAGATAAACCAGCTAAGTGTGAATGTTGGAGCAGTCTCTGTCCCAAAGTCAGGCATTCGCACATGAAAAAAATATATTACGTATTCGTTTTTAGCCAAAGCACAGTGTCTGCTAGGAATCCCTGGTTTCCTTTTGGAAATCTCTGAAACAAAAAAAAAACGTTTCCTCCAAACCCAAAGTTTGCCAACCCAACCAAACAGTCAGCCAATTAAATTAAGAAATCTGATGAGCTGGCCAAGATTCTCTTGTGGCAACAAAGTCAGTATAGGAAAAAAAAACAAGTGCTAACTACGTTCACCTCTGGTGATTGTTTGTTTTTTTCTCTTTGGGATCGTGAGTCACAAGCCACAGATATTTTTGCAGTTGCTTTTTTTCGGTTTTCTAAAGGTTTTCTTAATTTATTTCGTATGTTTGTTTAACATTTGTCACAGTGTTACTTCACTGTTCCTTCTGTGCTTCTGTGTATTTATCGTAAATCATTTTGTTTATGGAAATTAACTGAAAGTCTATGCCATGGACTTGGGATGCTGCTGCGCGGCATAAAAGATGTCGCTTCGTAACATTTTTAAATGAATATTACTCAAATACACAGCCTCACATCATTAGCTGCGAGTTACAAAAATAGTGAAGTTTCGTTTGCCGATTTAATGAGTTATTTTATTTTCTTTTGCAGAAGTATTATTTTCTATTGTAAGGCAAATGTTTTTTGCATGTTTTCAAATTGTGAAATTTATTTATTTATTTTTTGTTTATTTTATAATCAGCTGCTCACATGACAGGTACATATATATTGTCACTTGTCCAAAAAAAAACTACCCAAATTGAGTTGTGATAAGCTCAACTGATTATTATTATAAAAAATACTCTACAATCTAACTTTACGTCGTTATCTAATTGTTATTTATTGATTAGAGCTTCAAAAAAGTATTTTAATAATAAGACTTAAATGTCAACTATGAATTTGATAATCAAATTGTTGTCAAAAAGGCCGTAATAAAAACAAAACTATGATATCCTATGAGAATTTTATGTGAAATTGTGAGAATAGGATTTATAGCCATTTTAAGTTTTGAAATGTAATCGAAAATTGCAACTAAAAAATACTAGATGATTATAAAATTTCGAACTTTACACTCTAGGAAGCTTACCTAAGGAGTTATAACAATTTTATGTTTTGGGAAGACTATGCAAAAAAATATTTTTTGTGCCTGAGAGCTAAAAACTTTTTTGTGTAGATTGAGGCATACTATGAAACCAAACCAACATTGTTTTATGGTAATTTTTTTTTTAAAACTTTTTTCTTACAACTTTAAGGGGAAATACCTTTAGTGTTTGAACCATATATTTATTAGTATATAAGTTAGGAGATAATCAATATTTAACAAATTTTTACCCTTCGAGGGGGAGGTACTCGAAGGATTGGACCAACATAGTCCATCTTTGATCTTAGCCTGAGATAGAAAAAAGTATTAACACATATCAAATTTGAAGTCAATCGGTTACACGTGTCGAAAGTTATCGTGCGCACCAACCAGACAGACATACGGACATTGTTCAAATGACTTAAAATGGCCCAAAACTGATTTCCGCCAAATATTCTTGGGGTGTCATAGGTGTGTTACACTTTTGGCCCGCATCATCCGATATATACCCTTTTTCACAATATAGGCAGTATAAAAACCGGATTATGTTGAACTTCTCTTATTTCTACCAAATGTGCTATAACTTCTGCATTTATCCATAGATTTTCTTCAAATAGGCATTGTTTTCTTCATTATGATAATAACTTTCAAATATTGGTACAAACAAATTGGTTGCGATTTTGTTTTTTCTATTCTATTTTTCTATTTTTTTTAGTTTTTGAATTGTCAACTATGAATCTGATAATCAAATTGCTGTCAAAATGAGGTTTGGATGTGAACTTGCGAAAAAAGGATTTATAGCCATTTAAAGTTTCGGAAATTCAAAATGGCCAAAATTTTGACCAAAAAATAAGTAATAATGGTTTTAAAACCTTAAATATATAAGGGTTTAAAACCATTTTAAATTTTGTTCATTTAAACCGAAGCTTCACCGAAAAATAAGTGATCACAAAATGTCTTCCTATTCGATCTAGGACAATTATTAAGGACTTATGGACATTTTAAGTTTTGGGAAAGCAATTACAAATTTTTATCAAAAAATTAAGTTATTGTTAAGTTTGAACCATTCCATTCTGATTTATCGGGTAGTAAAGTGAGCTACTTCTTATTAAAAAGTGGTTCAATCATAGTGTCATAATCAATCAATGTCAATGTATACATAGGTTTCTCCTTACCGCCTCCCGTTGAATCAAGTTGATTGCTTTTAAAACTGAAAAATTGGCGGTTTATTATCAGTCAAGTCTGCTAACTCCTTAAATAAATGAGAGCCTACGGTAGCCTGTTGCCTTGTAGAGAGAGAGAGGGAACAGGGCACAGACACAAAAGGAGTTATATTGATTCCTCCTCCTCTTCATCTCCACAGCTTCCGCAAGTCATTTCGCAAGACCTTCAATCTCTTTAGGTGCTGTCCAATAAGGCAATGATCCGTCATAACAGACGCAATTAATGAGACGTCCGGTCTCGATAACGACAGCAGGACGTTAGTGCGTTTGGCGTTTAGGCAGGGCCATCTCAGCCTGAAATGTATGCACTTACTGACAGGTTACCACCTGTCATTTATTGTCGTAAGGGCACTATCTGTCAAAAAAAACGTGCAGGTTACTAGAGGCATGCCCTCATGTTCCTGTTCCCATAAAGCGCGTAAGGTATTTTCAAGTTTTGCAAGTTCATCTGCTTAGAATTCCCTCGTATGCCCCTGTTTCCTGTGAATTCAGCAAATGTTTCCTGAGAGTTTACCATCACGACTATCCGAGAAAGTATTGATACCAACTTTAGTCAGAACATACATTTTCGGCCATTCTGCTACCTCTCTAATAGCTAAGAGTTCTGCTGGCTGACACTACAGTGATCAGGTTGTTTTTTATAGTGAATAGCCCTACTTCCTTAAGTTTACCAGCTCACATAGACAATTTTAGGTTCCTAGTGTTCCTACGTTCTGAAATGCCCCTCTTCGAAACCAACATTTTTAATATACAAAGTATACGATAGTACGAACATCGGTACCGGAAAGACCACCTAGAAAGGGCGACCGCAGTATGTCCAGATGTCGTTTACTTAAATCGGGACAGTCGCATAGCAAGTGCGCAATGCTCTCCATTTCTTCCTCATCTCTACAGCTTCCGCAGAAGTCATTGAAGACTTACCCATCCTGCTACCGTGATCGCCGATCAGGCAATGTCCCGTCAGAACTGATGCTAACGTAGACAATATTTTCTTCTCTAGTGCGAGGAGATATTTTTACCTTCTCTGGTCGTATTTTGGCCAAATTTGTCTAGCTAGTAGCTACCCTACAGGTGCCGATTTCTGTCCATCTTTCGTTGGACTTCCTGATTGCCTCTTGCCTAAGCCAAAGCTTGCAGGTGGACAGTGGCGCACCAATATATTCAAATTCTTCGAGAATTTGTAATTTCGTCCCTTTCTTAGCAATTTATCGGCATTGTAGTTCACCGGGATATCCCTATGCCCGGGTACATATATTAGGTGTATGTTAAACTGCTCAGCCATCTCGTTAAGAGATTTGCGGCAGTCTAGGGATGTTTCAGAATTTATGGATGTATCCTTCACTTGGCGACTTCCCTTATTTCGGCTTGATGGAAACTGCAAGTATCTGGTATCCTGTGAGCTATATCAAGACTAAGTTCTTTACTGTGTAATCCGAGGAAAACCTTGTCACCAAGCTTCGACCAATTTGTATGGAAGTGGAAATAGTTTCTATTTAATGACATTCTGCAAACCCGTTCATCTCTGGCAGGTATCTTAGTGGCAAAGTTCCTCCTTTTCAAGGTGTATACCGATCGCTTACCATTTCGCTACTGTGTGATATCATTATATGGTCGTAGTTATTGTATCTCCACATTGATAGACAGTTTAATCTTAATTCCGCTCTGGAGTTTTGTATCCAGGTTTTCCCTAATGAAAGAATCTAAGAGCTATTCATTCTAGACCTTGTTATAGGAACGAGGATAGACTTATTGACCTGAAATACTACGGCCTAATGTATGATATCTTTTGCGCTTTGGGTATGAATACCACTTTGGCATCCCACTACAGATTTGGGATATACAAGAGCTTAATGCAGCCCTCATATATCTTCTCTAGACGGGCATGATGTATTTCAGCATGTTCTGCATTTCTATTTGAGAAATGTCATCTGTTAGTCTGGATTTATCGGTAAACAATTTAGCGATGTTTGTTATCCACTCACTTTCCTGTTGGACCTGCAGTTTCTCAAGTTCTGTCAGTGATTTCATCGGGAATTGTATGTGTGTCGAGAAGTACCTGTAGTGGCTCCTCTCTATTTTTGTCTAGTTGTTATTCTCCTCCTGTAGTGGGTATTGTGGGTTTCAGAAAGTGGGCTAAGCTCATTTTTATAGATTTTGACTCCAGTAGAGTTGGCCCTGTTGAAAACAGTTTTTTCCTATCTTTTAGCTCACAAAAATTTTGAATTTTTTACTTATAAAACTTATAATGGTTTTATCTCGTTAATTAAGCCTTCTAGGACGAAAATAGCGATAGTTTGGTATCACTAACTTTTGTTCAAAATTTTTGATTTTGACTTGCCAAAACTGAAAATGGTTATATCTCGTTAAAAAAGCCTCCTAGGGCGAAAATAACGATATTTTGTTATCACTAACTTTAGGTAAAAATTTAAAATTTACTTACCAAAACTTAAAATGGTTATATCTCGTTAAATAAGCCTCCAAGGGCGAAAATAACGATATTTTGGTATCTCTAATTTCGTGGTTTAGTATTAATTACCCTTGTACCTTGGTTTTGTACAGGCTCTTCAAGGGAGCTAAAGATGTAGTGATGTGGTCGAACAGATTATCCAGATCGACTCTGTAATGCGGTTAGTAAAGAATAGGGTGATCAAAAAACTGGTTATTTTGAAAATACGGTTTTCAGTTTCTTCGAAAATTAAGTTAACTCTAAAACCGGTTTTCGGTTTAACCGAAAATTAAGATTAAGATTTATTTGAAAATTTTATTTTAAACACTTCATATTTTTATTTATAATAGGTAATTGTTCCAATTTCATTTATGATATAATATTATAATCTCTGCAATATTTATGTTCAATTTTTAAAGAGATTTCTTTAAAAAAAAATGATTATGATTTTTATAAAACTTGAATAATAGTGAAGATCGGCAAAGTCTTAGCTTTTAGCATCATATAAATGGCAAACCGATTATATACATATATTATCAGAAGTAGGTGATTCTGCCTTGAGCATACTATAGAGATGAAAACTTGTCGAAATGTGAAACTGAACATATGTACATATTTTATTTATACCTACATTTCAATTATAAAGGATTGTTAATTAATTTCTATACCGCAATAAGACCCTTGATAAAATATGCAGACGAAGTCAATAGAGAAGTTAGCAATGTAAACAGTATAAATACATATAAAACTGAATTTTGAAATCGATGGATATGCACAAATGATGTCAACGGTTTTTATATTGATGTTTTCAAGATTTTAGGTAGGTTCCTGTTTCAAAAATAATATTTTCTTTATCATTTTATAATAGTTTCAAAAAACCGAAAAGTCGAATAAACCGAGTTGAAAAAACCGACGGTTCAAGTTATTCGAAAAAGCAGAAAAACCGGAAACCGATAGGCGGTTTTTAAAGAGAAACCGATTAACCGGTGCGGTTTTTGATTACCCTAGTAAAGAAGTTTTTAATTTAGGACTTTTAAAAGAATCTCTTGCAGGCGCCATTTTGTCTTCCTCACATTTCTGTGGACGGCGGGTTTAGGTATTTTTTCAGCGAGTTTATACACTATATAATGGTAATCTGAGAACGATTGGTCGTCCAGTTCATTCCACCCAATAATTTTGTCTGAGAGCAAGTCAGTAGCGAACGTGACATCGACTTCTTCCTGTTTATCTTTATATGTACGAGTAAATGTCGGTTTATTGCTTTTGTTACATATAGTCAGAATGGTGGTTAGAATATAGTCAAGAATCACCTCCTGTGTTTACAAAGCCTTACATATTACGGCTGAATCTACATATGTTATTGAAGGCCTACTCCCAAAAGAAATATTCTAGAATGAGTTTTATCAACTAATTCCTCGAATTATAACAGAGAATCTGAAAGAAGAAACCAACAAAAAAAGCAAATAGCTGACATCGTATTTATTTAAATACCAATTAAAATGTTTTCATTCTTAAATCCCTCTTAGTGTACAGAGGATATACATGAATTTGTACGTATGTATGAACTATGTGCCTAGAATGACAATATTGTCCTCTGAATTTCATTCACTAAAAATCCCTTTATATTCTGATAGAGGTTCTTCGCTGTCTTTTTTCTCTTGAATTCCCCCAAACAAAAAAACCGAAGAAAATTAAAAAAAAAATCATGCAGCAGCTTAAATAATGAAATCTTTTCGCACCATCTCAAATTGCTCATTAACATTTTGTGTTTGTCCTATCACTTGTGAAAATCACTCGACAACGAAGCCAAAGCAGTAGCAGTGACAGTTTCAATGAGAACGAATCGGGTGTGAAACCAATGACTGGTGATGTCTGGTAATGAATGAAAGCCAAAAAAAGGCTCCATGTAAAGAGGAGGATGTACCTCTGGTAGATGTTGTAGGTATAAGCTTCAGCTACTGTTTCTTTGCTTTTGCTATGTCTCTCCTTGTGTCATCTTATGTAAGGTTATGGTTCCAAGGGAACAAGTGGATTCGTTTCTATCCATGTTGCTACATTACAAGCATTAGTTTACAACGTAAGTAAGAATTTCCTGTGCGTTCCAGGAAAAGTCTAATATCAAGACCATGTAATGTTCAAGGAAATCAATTTCTGTTCTCAATAAAAAATCGCTGTTAGTATAAAACAAAGAGGAATTCCTGCACCCCGATGACAAGTTGACATCTATCAAAATTCTTATATTTAATTGTGTGTAAATTTAATTATGCAAGTCCTTTAGATTAAAAGAAGAAGTCATCGTTTAATGTTTGAAAATTTGAAATTCAAAGGAAAACTTATTTCGTTAAAACCTTCTAACTTCTGGCTTACTGGTTAGACGCAAAATATTCAAAAAATTTTCAAAATTTATATTTTATTGAGCATTTTTTTTTTAAATATTTTTTTTTGAAAATTCGATAAAGCTAAAATCATTCCATAAAGCATTTTCATAAGGAAGTAACTTCAACCTTAAATGTGTAATTTATTGAGAACAAAAATTGATTGTGTTCTTGTAAGTATAACTTAATTATACCAAATAGCTAACCATTGATGTTAATTTGGAAGAGAGGAGACCTTTTCACGTATCATGTCCATTGACAAAGTCAGTCAGTTTTGCGCTCCTTATTTTTGATCTTTAAAAATATTTAGAATTATATAAAATCGAAAATTCTAAGGAATTTCTTCTATTTTTCTTGACAAATCATCTCAGATCTGTTAATGCATCAAATCTGAAGTATCGAGGTATTGCATGTGCGAAAAGGGGACATTGACAAAGAAAATGTTCAATCGGTTCGATGTCTAGCAGCGGGTTCCCACGGGCATATGCGTTAGGGGTCCGTTCAGTCAGGACTGTCTGTCTGTCTGGCACAAATGCTACACAGTTCACAGCTATATAAATGTTACATATAGGCAATAAACTTTTAAACCCCATCATCTTACCACAGATTTTAATGTACATCGTGTACCAATATCCACAGGGGTGTCCCCGCCTTTCTCGAATGAGCTATTGGGTGATGAACCCTGGATTGAATGGAAGGCTTTAGTATGTCAAATTCCTCTAGATCGTAGCAAAATGAACCAAGTTTTTAAAAAAATAAAATCGAAATGGTCTCCCGGTTACGTATTCCTTAGGCTTAGGTTTAAGGAGATTCCATGGCACCTCTTGAGGCTAGCTGAAATGCGTCTCTTAATAAGAAGATTAAGGACGAACCGTTGTAAAGGGTTTTCCAACAAGAGGTGTTATTTTGGTATTCAAAGAAAAATGCCATTTTTTGAGATAAATGCTCGGATGTTTATTTCATAATAAAGAGGAAGGTATGCCGTCAATAATGAAAAACAACGTCAGCCTAATTGCCACCACAACCACGCTTACAGGACCATATCCTTTTCATGAAATTTTCCATAACCAACTCGCAAAGTGGCTGCCCTATGTCCTCGATAGCCTCACAAATTCCATCTTTGAGGAATGAATCGACGCTGGGCTGTTGGCGTAGACCTTATCTTTCACGTGGCCCCAAGGGAAGAAGTCGCAAGGTGTTAAATCACGGTGATCGGTGACCAATTGTGATCACCTCTTCGAGAGATAAAACGGTGCGGAAACTTTCCCCGTAACAGAGCAATGGTTTCGTTGCTTGTGTGGCACGTAGCGCCGTCTTGTTGAAAGTAAACGTTGTCCAGATCAATACCATCCAACTCTGACCATAAAAATTCATTAATCATCTCTCGATAACGCAATCCATTCACCGTAACTGTTGATCCAACCTCATTTTCGAAAAAGTAAGGTGCAATGACCCCGCCGGACCATAAACCGCAGCAAACAGTCACACGTTGAGGATGGAGAGGCTTCTCAACAATAACTCTTGGTTTTTCCGAGCCCCAGATGCGACAATTTTGCTTGTTGACGTAGCCACCGAGGTGGAAATGGGCCTCATCAGTTAATATGATTTTTCGAATTTTAATAATTTCAATGCGTTGTTGAATCGTGAATCGTTACATTTTTAGTAATGGCGTAGTTTCAACTTGTCAAATGTCAAAGAATAAAAGCTTCACAAGTGACAGCTACCGAAATACCAGGTGATTCAAAATAACACCTCTTGTTGGAGGACCCTCCAATGTTTCCCGATCCGAAGGTTGAATGGAACATCCGCCAGTTGGGAGTACAACGGAGAAGTTCACTCGGGGCCTACTAAGTTCGGTCCATTGTGGTTCCCTCAAATAAAGTTGATGGATGAAGGATTAGTCAGATAGAAGAGGAAGATTATATGAGAAATGATGAGTGAAAGAAATAAGAGTTCTTAGATAGACTGCAGCCCTTAACAAGAAAAGACCACTGTACGAGTATGTTTTATTTATAAAATTTATTGAGAACAAAAATTGATTGGGTTATAGAAAAAATAAAAAAGTATTTTTAATACATAGTTGTGCTCTAAATCAGGACATCTTCAATGATGAGCTTCTTCACTACTCCAGGGGAGCCGTTGAGAGTAGAAAAAATTTAAACTTGTATATATAATAAACGATAATTACATTTCGGACATTTCCATGTTTGTATAACCTGTTCGCAAGGGTTCCTTTGACATGTTTAATTTATAAAATTTATTGAGAATTAAAAATTGATTGGGTTCTAGAAAAAATAAAAATGAATAATTACTTTATACACTAAATCATTGCTTCTCCAATCCTTTTCGCCTCTCCAGAAAAGTCGTTAAGAGTTGAAAAATTTAAACTTGTATAAAAAGCAGAATTAAATTCAGGGTATTTTCATGTGAGAATATTTGTATAACCCGTTCGCAGGGCTTCCTTGCGATATATTTAATTTATAAAATTTATTGAGAACAAAAATTTATTGAGTTCTAGCCAAAATAAAACCGTACTTTTAATATTTATACTCTGAATCAGGGCTTCTTAAATGAGGAGCCTTTTCGCTACTCCAAGAGAGAAAAATGTTTAATAAAACAGAATTAAATTTAGGGCATTTCCGTGTTAGAATGTTTGCTTAACCTATTCACAGAGCTTCAAGTGAGTCGTAGTGTCATAGCCTTGCTGTAAACACTTCAAATGGTTATGAACAAATATGAATTTTATTTCAACAATTGATTGATCCAATTGATAGTTGACTACAACAGATCTTTACATTTTCCGAAAATACGAGAACTTTTGGAAAATAAATAACTCTTTCATAATTTTGGTGTAAAAGAAATTAATACAAGCTTCGTATAAAACGGTTTAAGCGGAAAATTGTGAAACTAAAATATTAGCTTTCATAATTAATAAGTATCATGTTCCTGGGGCGCACACCAAATGCCAAAAACAAAAATAAAATAACCATGTTATAAACAAAAGCTTAAGCAAAAGCAAAGATATTTATCACTGATATTATATGCATAATAATTAAATTTGGCACAAGGGGTTATTTAACATTGCACTCTGCGAGCAGCTATGTACGAGTATGTAAGAAGAAAGGGTTCATCATCTTCGCTGAAGAGACAACAAACGACAGCCAAAACCAATGAAACCTTCAAGACAATCACCCTACACTTTTATTTTCAAGACAACGATCTATCTGATGAGATGTAAGTAGAAGTTGGCTTTAATAACATGCAATAATTTAACTCTTTTTTTAGTTTTTTTTTAACTCGTATAGTAGGGTAAGAAGTTTCGCGTTCATGGGGAATGCAATAACAACGATTATGCTAATTGTTGGTCATTGTTTATAACTCATCATCATTGTGATGTTGTCGTAAAAGGAGCAGCCACAGAAGGTAAGAAGTCCGCGTACATCCCTATCACTCTCTCAAAAACCATCGGCCACGCGCATTGACCTAAAAAATGCCCTTAGAAGAAATTGGTAAGTTTTTTCGTTAATTAAATATGTTAATAATTTTGTTCTTCTGTTACTCCATTCACACACAACCATTAGTAAATGTCAATTTGAATAGAAAACTCATAAAATTAGTGTTTTTTCATAGCAGAAGGAGTGCATGATGCCGCAGTATAATGTACTTGTACTTCTAGTACGCGCCGTCAGCACTGCCGCTGCCGCGTGTACTTGGCGGCAAGGCGAAAGGTGCAAATTTTAAAAATATGTTTAATAAATACACGTTTTTCGCTGTACCTGCACTTGTGGTTTTTCTATGCCAAAGGATGCCAATTTATACAAACATGCAATATAGAGAACTCTTTCTTTTTTTTAGTTGATCGACAACGTAACTTGTAGTTTTAGTCTCTTAGAATGCATGGAAGAAATAAGAAATAAAATTCTGCAAGGCACTTTTAAACAATGCCATACATTTTAGGTTAATAGTAAATAAATTTACATAGAAAATTGCTAGAACTTTCCTGCAAGCAGAACAATTGTATGTTAATGCTAAACTCAAAAAAATATATGTAAATATCTGAAAGGGTAAGTATACTTCAGCAGTCATTGGTTGATTGGAATAATCGTATACTTATATAGTAAATCGAGTGATTTTATAAGGATATTACATCCTTAAGGCAGTTTGTACTGCGATCAAATTGAGTTAATAAGTTAAACGAACATATAACTCCATGCAGAATTAAGTGCGAGAAAAATCCTACATCTGCGTGCTGTCCCGAATTGCTAAATGATTCTAATTTTCGTGACACGAATGCAACCTTTATATTAGATATCTATGGAGAAACAAGACATCTTGAAAACAAAGTGGGAACGGGCTCATGATTTTATTTTTTAACGGATATTGTTTATATATTAACGAACTTCCGATATCAATGGATTAGTAAGCGCCTACCCATTAGGACCTTTATCTGTTTGCAAACCAAACTGCTAGTTACAAGCTGCAGGAAAAATTTGTCTAAATACCGCGTTAGGCAAACTTGACCGTAATTTAACTTTAGCGCCGCCGTAACGTTGTCCGCTGGAGCAATTATTGAAAAACGTGCTGTATCACTCAGACATTCACAACTAAAATAGCAACAATTTAATTTTTTTGCTATTAATTTATCATTACTTTTCAAAAGTTTCGCATAAATTTATTCTTTTTTCATTATTTTACTAATTTTGTGTGCAAATGCCCGTACACGCACCGTCCAAGTGAAATTTCAGCATATTCAGCCGTCCGTTTACGTTTCGTTTCCGTTGGCTAATCGTTTAAACTGATTTCCATATCAGATTAAATCAGCTGATTCGTTACGCTACGGGGGCCTTACGAAGCCCTTAGATGACCTCCAGTAAGCAATCGCTGGCGGTGTTCCTGCATACACATCTCCGGGCAGCTGTGAAGAGAAATTTGCTACTTTTTTGACCGTAATAATCGTGGATACATTTGAATCCAATTTTCACTTCTGGATGTTCCGGCGCCAAAGAGACGTCGTACCGCTCGAAGCGATGAAAATATCGAAGCCATAAGTGTATCCGTTCAAAATAAGCCAAGTCGATTCCACATCGTTCTCAGGAATTGGGCATCTTTCACACCACACTTTGGCGTATTTTGCGAAAAGATCTTGGGCACTCACCCTTATAATATCAAACAGACTCAAGAACTAAAGCCACTTGATCATTTGAAATGCCGAAACTTCTCCGATTTGGCTCGGGCTAAGTTAATGTTATGTCCTTAATGGAAAACCCTTTATAATCGGTCGCCAGCGGGATTGGGACTATAAAAAGCTTAAAACACTTTAATTCGCCAGGACCAGAAAATGACTCGACATTCCCTAACATAAAATGCTCAATACTGGCATCAAGCATGGGGCCTAATACCCGCATCCGTTTCGTATCGTAATTCGATTACGTGAGATCTAATAACTCTAACATTTATGTGCAGATATTGATTAAATTTCAGCATATTGTTCCAAAGGTGATTCATGACTTATGCTCTTCAAAATTCAGATTACGATACGAAACGGATGCGGTAATTAGGCCCCATCAAAATGGAAAGAAACTAACATTGCCTTCATTATGAAGCAGGAGCTAAGGATTTCCGACTATTGTTACTTCTCCTTAAACCTGGGGGAGACTAAAAAAGGAGGTCTATCATTAGAGCCATTAAATGATAGAATCGAGAGAAATAAATTACGATGGTATGGACATGTCGCAAAAATGGAAGATGTACGGCTACCAAAGCGCGTACATCAAGCTGCAAAAAACCCCAAGGAAGAAAAAGAAGGACTTTGGAAGAAACAGTAAACAACTGCTTACTAAAACTAAACATCGATCCCAGATTGGCCAGAACAAAGGCCCAAAATTGAGCAGACTGGAGACAACTTGCCGAAAACCTCTACACTGAAAGGTGAAAGAGGTCCGGAATAAGTAAGTAAGAAAATTCGATAAAGCAAGATGTTACTCAGAAATACATTATGCGGAATATATGCAGGTTGGACAAGAAAACATGCCAAAGTAAATTGTGACTTACAAATTACATACGGTCTTGCCACAAAGGAATAACTTCAATCTTATATCTCTATTTTATTACATTTATTTAGAACAAAAATTGATTGTGTTCTTGCAAGTACAATGCAGAATTCTCACATCGCATTTACATGAACTGAAACTTAAACCAATGGATCGGCCTGTATGGGTTTCTTATTTATGATCTTTCCTTAAGAATTATAGAAAATCGGTAAATCACACGAAATTGCTCAGAGTTTTCCAGTCAGACCTCTGATATGACTCAGATCTGGTAATGTGCCAGACCCGAAGCATCCGGATCATGCACGAGCGACAGCTGGACGTTGACCTAGACAATATTCCATCGTTTCGTCCTATAAGATGTAGATGTGCTTGCAAGCTTAAGAGTCCTCTTAGAACACTCATAATCTCACTTATCCCTGCGTTCTTAGTTTCTGCTCATTTGGGTCACAATTTCCACCATGTTATGTGAGCCATCGCTGTTCAGTGATTTATCTTATTGTTCGCGACTTGATGTTTTCCGCGTTTTGAAGTAAAATCATTCGCCCGTTTATTCCCATTCAGTTCGTTGGGTCCTGACACCCAAAAGATACACAGTTCACCATGTATTAAGTAATCGTTAATTACTTCAGCAAAGTTCTGAATTTGATCCTTTCGGAAGTTATTTATTTGATCGACATTTGCCTACCTGTGAAGATGTTAGGATCTTTTGGCTTTGTGGTGTTACTGACCAAGAGGTGAAAGTAAAGTTGTGCTTCGAAAATAAAATTGACAATAAAGAGGATCCTGTAATAATTCAAGGCAAACTAAATGAATGCAATTTTCATAATTTAAAAGTACCATGTTCTTAAGATCCACCAAACAAAAAATTAATTATCTAACAACAAAGAAATCAATTCTTGTTCTCAATAAAAATCAGTGTTGGTCTATAAGAAAGACGATTTGTAATATCTACTTAAATAGATTTTCTCCTATTTTGTAGAAATATCCACATAATTTCGTGATATCTTATAACGTGTGATCCAAGTAGAGATATTTTTTCAATAGCCTTTTTTTGACAGATCACGTGTGAGTCGTGTCATGTTTTTTTTGTTAAGTATTGTTTCACATTTCATCATGGAAAGACTTACGCCTGAACAACGTTTACAAATCGTTCAACTTTATTACGAAAATTCACTTTCTGTGTTTCGTGCACTTCGCTCAAATTATGGTCAACATAATCGGCCTACAGAGCTTACTATTCGCAACGCTCTATGGGCTCTTGAAAAGTTCCAAGAAGATCCGACGTTTTCGAGCCAAATTTAGTTTGAGGCCCATTTCTGGCTCAATGGGTATGTAAACAAGCAAAATTGCCGCATTTGGGACGAAGAGCAACCTGAAGAGATTCAAGAGCTGCCTCTTAATCCTGAAAAAACAACGGTTTGGTGTGGTTTGTGGGCCGGTGAGATCGTAACCGTCAATGGCGACCGTTATAGTGCCATGCTAACCGACTATTTAATGCCTGAAATTGAAGCTCGTGATCTCGGCGATATTTGGTTTCAACAAGACGGCCCACTTCCCACACATCGCATTAATCAATGGATTTATTGAGAGAACACTTCGGTGAGCAGATAATTTCACGTTTTGGGCCTGTCGATTGGCCACCAAGATCGTGCGATATCACACCGTTAGACTTTTTCCTGTGGGGATATGTAAAGTCTAAAGATTATTCGGACAAACCCGCTTCGATTCAGGCCTTGGAGCAAAACATCACTCGTGTCATTCGCCAGTTACCAGTCGAAATGCTCGAACGAGTCATCGAAAATTGGACTCAACGGATGGACCATCTGAGACGTAGCCGCGGCCAACATTTGATAGACATAATCTTCAAAAAATAAATGCCAAAGAATGTTCTTTCAAATGATAATAAACATTCCCCACTCAATTTGAATTGTCTGTTTTTTTTTTTTTTTTTGTAAAAAAGTATGGAACCTCGAAATGGATCACGTTATATTTGTTATTTGTAAGTACCGCGTTCTTCAGATTCACCAAACAAAAAATTAATTATTTAACAACACTGAAATCAGTTCTTTTTCTCAATTAAAATAAGTGTTGGTCTATAAGAAAGATGATTTAGTATTTTCTAAAAAAATTCAGATAATATCGAGATATTTATATTATTTAAAAATGTCAACTGCATAAAAAATGGAGTCGGGAAACGCGTATAGTTTATAGACCGATAATTCTGCCTTTTGGAGGGCTTTAGGGCCTAGACAAAGAATAACTTGTATACAGACGCTTTCAAACTCAACAATCAATTGGTCTTTTGCGTCTTTTCTAAGAATCTATTCCAAAAAAACTGCGTGATCGCTGTAATGTTTACCAGTCACTTAGCTATTAGAGAGGTAGCAGAATTACTGAGTGTTAATATTCTGCTAAAGTTGGTAAAAATATTTTCTCTGATAGTAAAGCTGCAATAAAGTCTCTGGAAACTGTCTTCAAAAACTGCCCTCGATAGCGACAGATTTTTCAACGATATGGCTGAACAGTTCAATAATCAGCTGTTTTGGATACCGGACCAGTGGGACATACCAGGGATCTGCAAATCAATTTCAATTTTCAATTTCAGGGATCTGCAAATCAATTTCCTAGGTAAATTTAAAAATTTTGCCACAAATATTTATTTAATAACAAAATTTCGTCCTATTCGCGCATGACATAAAAAATTAAATTTTAAAAAATTTAATTTTTGTAATTTTAATGTAGAACAAACTGAATTTTTCAAATCTAATCTTCTTTTTATTGTGTGACTTTTAGTTCGGAAGTTATTCAGCATTTAATCCGTATAAATTTCGTAAATTTTGCATAATAAAAAAATTTCTATGCCTTTAAATGGATACCATTTGTAAATAGTTCAATGAATATGCGTTATTATTTTTATTTTTGATAGACGAATCGGTGTACTATAGATGGTAGGTAAACTTTTTTTAAATTTGGCGTATTTTTGCTTTGCAAAATCGCATTTAAAAATGCGTTTTCTTGTTTAAATTTAGACAAAAATTAAACTATTAACTATTTACCTTAAAATGGAAAAAAATTCCGCTAACATGGATTTGTAGCCCTAACTGTCCTTTGTAAATATTTATATGGACAGTTTTGCTTCAAGAAACTGCAAGTAAAGCGGTAGCGCGGCTTTGTTTTCAGAAAATCGTATTATTTTGAAAAAATCTCATTATTTTGAGTTTATATTTACTTTGCACGTAAAAGTTAAAAATGAAAGGTGACCGTGTAAATATATTTGACACTTCAAACAAAAATAAATGCATAATAAAAACGGTGTTTTGTATAATATTGACTTAAAATATCAATTGTGAAAATAACGTATTTACAATGAATAATTTTGAAATATCAATACGCGACCTTTGTAGTGCAAGTTTTGAAATACATGCGAAGGCACAAAATATTACGGAAAAGTCATTCCTTAATGCACTGTTTAGAAAGATTTGCGGGCAATTTAAATTAAAAGAAAATTGTAAAAAAATAAATAAAAATGAACTATATAAATTCGTTAAATACTTTTGCAAAAAATGGATGGAAAGTTCAAGATCGACTACTGTTTTTCTCCAATTAAATAAGAATCGCCGATGGTATTTAGCATCGATTAATTTATGTAACAAGATATAATTAAATACATACATGCTCAACAAATGGCGAATCAAGTGAAAATAAACATGGGCGCCCACGAAAGCCGTATGAAGACTATGCGCAATCTAGTAAGCGTAGAAAGGTAAATTCTATATCAGAAGATATATGTTTAGATGAAGCGTATAATGTTTTAAAGCATCATTTACGCAAGCAAAATGATTTAAATAAACTTTTTACTGTTGATTACTTGCAAAATACATCAGAAACTGTTGGAAAGTTTAAAGAAGCTGTCAAAAATCCCGGATTTACGGTGGAATCTATCATGCAGACAGTACAAAATAATGCGCAATTAACTGGCAAAGAAAGGTTTTCGAGGATAGCCACCTTATGAAAAAATATCAGAGGAAAAATCTGCTTGTGTTCCAGAGGGTACAACAGTTGACGAAGTTTCTGCCAAAGTACCTCTACAGTCAATGTTGGTTCATACAACTACAAGAATTATTGAATCAAAAACTATTAAAAATGGGAATATGAGTAATTTTCAGAAGTTGGTACTTGATACCAAATGGGGATGTGACGGATCATCTGGACAGAGTAAATACAAGCAGCGGATTGGTAAGACATGTTGGTCCGCGTAGCCGGTTCTAGACATAACCCAGAGGCCAAAGACCGGGATGCTCTATCAAATTGTGTGTTCATACTGAGGGTCCTCTGATACCATACTCTTACAGGGGGTTTTTTTCGCTAAGTTTAAAAAATCGAATAAAAAAACTACGTAGACTTTGTAAAAATCGATTCAGCAGTTCAAGAGAAATTCAAAAATTCGTAAAACCCTAAAATGATCTTTTTAATATTTCAAATCACCATAAATTTTTTTATTTTTTTTAATAAATAATAGCAATATTTTATTAATCCATTTAGCATTTTTTAATAATCTTTTTAATCAAAAATAAAATTCATAGGGTAATATTAAAAATGCTGAACCTCAACTGGAATTTTCTTACTTGTTTCAATAACATTTACAATTTCCCGCACTCTGTGTAACCACCCTAATATACACGTATGCGCAAAACAATAATTTGTTTCCTCTAACATTAGCATGTCTGAATTTCCAAAAAGAATTTATATGCAAATTTTTTGGGATGCCATTTTAAGGCGACAAACACAAGGAACATGTGATTTTTTTCGTGAACTTTTCCTTGTTCCATTTGTAATTTAATATGCAAATTTTTTTCGCTTGAAAAATTAAAACAAGGCATATAATATTACCAAAACCATGACCGCAATTTATTTGTATATGAAGTCCTCATGGGCGGTCATAAATCATTAACAAAAATATCCATTAGCATCTCAACTGAAAATGTCATAATTACAGAGTGAAAAAATATTTGTACATCTGACTTTTAATACCATGCAATGCCCCACCGTGTGACATTCAATGTACTTATATGTAAGTGTCTCAAAAACAAATAATGTTTTAGTTCTTGCCTACAATTGGTGTTTTAACGAACTCCAAAAAATATCGAACAGAACAAAGTTGCAGAATTTTGGCCATTGGAATCAATTATGAATCACCGTTAAAATATTTTAGGTTTAAAAACTTTTGTGCAAAATCTGTTGCAAACATTCTAAGCCCCTGAAAAATATTAAATATAATACAACTTAATTTGTTTATAAGATACAATTTACATAGTCTATTTATTGCAAATTAAAAATATTTCAACGCTGAATCAAGTTAGTGCCTTCAGATGATTCAATTGCGGTTAGGATCATATCGTCTCTATTTTCTGACACATCCGGACAAGGTTTCTTCGCTAACAATTTAACAATTAAAAATATAACCAACAATATTATTGCATACACAGAGATTGTGGCAAATACCTGTAATAAGATAACAATATCAATATTTGTGACCATTTTATAGGTATACGAGTATGTAGCATGAAAACTATTTTTAAGTTTTTGAATAGACACACTTACTAATAGCAAACCATTTCGAAGGCCATTTAACCAAATGAAGGTATTGTTATCTTCCTCTTTTGCAGGTGAGATTTGTAAGTCATTTGCACTATTATTTTCTTCTTCATTTTTCGATACATTGTTATTCATATAGTTTCCTTCTGCAACATCCATTTGATAATTTATGTTTAAATTACAATCTTACAAAATAACTGAAAAGAAAAATATAATTATTTACAAAACTACACAACAAAATACGAATTGCACGAACTTTCAAAGCTCACATACAATTCTCATTATATCAGGCCCCGGCGAGATTCGAACTCACGATCTCCTGTTTACTAGACAGGCGCTTTAACCAACTAAGCCACGGCGCCATGTTGGTGGCGTGTTTTTTACAGTGCTACAAAAACGCTGCATGCATGTGTTCTTGTTAAATGAATGCGGATGTGTGAACAGTGTTGTATTTTTATTCTATAGAATAAATGTCACACAGAGTTGTATTTTATTAACCCTGTGTAGTACTGTGAGAGAGTATACGAAGAGTAATCGAATACCGACTAAAGGTAATGTATTGATACAAAAAATAATGATTAATTAGAATATTGCAATTAATTGCCGCCACAATTGTTGCTGGCACAAGATGATCAATTTTAAAATGTAAATGGTCCATTACGTTATTTATTAAATGCAATGGAAAAAATAAATTAGTCGACAAATGGTTGATTAATTTATTTTGTATATATAATGATTTGAGTTTTTGAAGGAAAAAGATTATAAAAAAAAACATAAAAATTAATATGAAGGCCTGCATCACACGAGGCAAATTTTTTCAAGCAAGTTTGTTGGAGACATTGGCAGAGAGCTTTTTCCGCCTGCCTCTCTCTCCTAACAAATTTTGACACTTGCTTGGAAAAAAATTGCCTCGTGTGATTCAATACAAGGGCGTTGAGAGATTTGACTATTTTTTAGATAACTACACCACACTGTAGTGCAGGGTATTATGACTTTGTGAATTTGTTTGTAACGCCCAAAAAGAGAAGAAATAGAAGCATAGTTTATTATACCGATCGACATAGAATCACTTTTTGAGTCGATTTGGCCATGTCCGTCTGTCTGTCCATGAATTCTTGTGATCAGAGTGCAGGTAGTATTTATGGTTCGATTGTGATGAAATTTAGCACAGTGCTCTTTTTTGGCCCAAGGACGATCCCTAAATTTGTCAAAATCGGTTCAGATTTAGATATAGCCCCCATATAACGTGTGATCCAAGTAGAGATACTTTTTTCAATAGCCTTTTTTTTGACAGATCACATGTGAGTCGTGTCATGCTGTCATGTTATATTTGTTAAGTATTGTTTGGCATTTCATCATGGAAAGACTTACGCCTGAACAACGTTTACAAACCGTTCAACTTTATTACGAAAATGCACGTTCTGTGAGGAATGTGTTTCGTGCACTTCGCTCAACTTATGGTCAACATAATCGGCCTACTGAGCGTACTATTCGCAACACCATCACCCATCTTGAGACCCAGCATTCATTATTGGATAATATTCGACCGAATAGACCTCGTCCAGCACGCAGTGAAGAAAATGTAGCGGCCGTAGCTGAAAGTGTACACGAAGACTGCGGAAAGTCGATTCGGCGCCGTTTGCAGAAACTCGGACTGACGTATGGAACGACTTGGCATTTTACGTCGAGATCTTAAATTGAAAGCATACAAAATAAAGCTTGTGCAAGAACTGAAGCCGCCCGACCTTCCCAAGCGACATCGCTTCGCTCTATAGGCTCTTGAAAAGTTCCAAGAAGACGTTTTCGGGCCACATTTTGTTCAGCGATGAGGCCCATTTCTGGTTCAATGGGTATGTAAAGAAGCGAAATTGCTGCATTTGGGACGAATAGCAACCTGAAGAGATTCAAGAGCTGCCACTTCGTCCAGAAAAAACAACGGTTTGGTGTGGTTTGTGGGCCGGTGGAATCATCGGTCCATATTTCTTCAAAAATGATGCCGGTGAGAACGTAACCGTCATTGGCGACCGTATCGTGCCATGATAACCGACTATTTGATACCTGAAATTGAAGCTCGTGATCTCGGCGACATTTGGTTTCAACAAGACGGCGCCACTTCCCACACATCGCATCAATCAATGGATTTATTGAGAGAACACTTCGGTGAGCAGATAATTTCACGTTTTGGGCCGGTCGATTGGCCACCAAGATCGTGTGATATCACACCGTTAGACTTTTTCCTGTGGGGATATGTAAAGTCTAAAGTTTATGCGGACAAACCCGCTTCGATTCAGTCCTTGGAGCAAAAAATCACGCGTGTCATTCGCCAGTTACCAGTCGAAATGCTCGAACGAGTCATCGAAAATTGGACTCAACGGATGAACCATCTGAGACGTAGCCGCGGCCAACATTTGATAGAAATAATCTTCAAAAAATAAATGCCAAAGAATGTTCTTTCAAATGATAATACACATTCCCCATTCAATTTGAATTTTCTGTGTTTTTTTCTTTAAAGAAGTAGGGAACCTTGAAATGGATCACGCTATATAAAGATTTGAGTTTTTTGAAGAAAAAAATTTAAAAAAAAACATAAAAATAAATAAAGATTCCTGCATCACACGAGGCAAATTTTTTCAAGCAAGTTTGTTGGAGAGTTGCAGTGAGCTTTTTCCGTCTGCCTCTCTCTCTCGTGTGATTCAAGACATATCAAAAGGCGTTGAGACATTTGATTATTTTGTTTAGATCACTGAAGGCGAATGTTTTTGTATTGGTATCCCAATTTTTTTGAGTTTTCTTTAAAGTATAAAGTTTTTTGTTGTTGTTTATTATATTAGGCGCCGCTGTTAAAATTATAATTTTTGTGTAAAAAGCGAAATATTATTGAAAAAATCGCGCGATTTGAAGGGGACAAAATAGATATTCATGAATAAATACTTTTTGAAAAAATTAAAAATTTGCAAATAAAAAACGCTACGGGCGCAAATTATTGAGAAAACTCGCGCGTTTTTTCATGAATTTTTCATTTTTCTTTTTTTATGGGTTTTTTTTTTTTGCAATAAATAGTAAAAATCATATTTTCAAGAGTTACTAGCGTCTTTTTATATTAATTTTTTATCTACTAAAAATTTTGTCGCTTGATATATGGACCCAAGGACCATTTTCAAGATCATCTTGAAAGGACTCCCCTTGACATATTTGCTTGCATATTTGTAATCTACTATTTCCTTTAATTTGAGTATAATATTGACACTGTCAGGGGCCGCATCAATTTTTGGGACTTGAGGGCTCCATGGGTCCGACCGACAAATTTTTATATTATTTTTGGGTCATTTTGAAGGGATGGTGAAACAAATTTTAATTTCTGAGACACCCCCCGTAAACTGCACTTTAGCCAGGTACTGTTTTCCTCGTTAGGATGCTAGCTTTCAAAAATGAAACAAACAAATTTTTTGCATTTTTTTGATTTTTTTGTACCAGCAAAACACGATTTTTTTAAAATAAAATATTTTCTAATTATTTTAACGAACAAATTACCAAAACAAATGTCTCTACGTGAAATTGATATTTCCAACATTTGAAGCATAATCGCGAATAACATTGTAAGTCCCATTAACGCCGTGTGAACAAAAATAATTTGTAATTAATTAAATACATAACATTTATAAGAAACATTTTTTATTAAATAGATTTTTAATGCAGCTATGTATAATGAGTAAAAAAGGAAATTTTGAAAGTGTCTGCTACTTTTTAAACGTTTATTACGAATTTTTTACCATTTTAATTTTGTCGTTTACAAAATTATTCGCGGATATGTTTCTTTTGTTGGCCTCATCATTTTCTTTAATTTAAAGGGTATTACGGCTCTTCAAAAATATACTATAAAAAGAAATATAAAATACTAGAAACAATTTTTTGTTAGGTTTCCTAAAATAGTATTCCTTAATACCTATACACAAACAAAAAGATTTTAGGTGTCGCATAGTGTAACACGCCTATTCTTATTCGTTCATATTTTGAGGTGCTCTATCCAAATTTATGGGGCCTCGGATATCGTACTCTCCCCGTTTGGCCGATTTTTGTGTTTCTGGGGTAATTTTGGATCACAAAATCCTGCAATATCTGAGTTTGGTCTCCACACACATTCTAACTCTACACAATTACTCATCGGTTACCGGATAATCTCTTTACTCTTTCATAGCTTTCATTTTCGTAAACAAAAAGTCGAAGTCATCTGTTCAGTTGTCAATTTCGCCAAAGCATTTCTACAAACAATAAAATTGCAAATTTTAATCATTAAAAAAACTGTTTTTGCTTTTTGTTTTCGTTAAATTCTTGTCAACGTTATAAACAATGGAAGAGCTATTGGAATTTCGTGATTTCTCACATTTGGAACAGTATAAATTCGACGATGAAAAAGTATCAACTGTTACATCTAGAGAACAGGTGAACTAATCTTATCTTGCAAATCAAACATCCTATCTTGTTATGGGGTTCAAAATTCATCTAAGGAACATATTGTTAGAAAGTGAGGAAATGCGCAGCAATGGACTCTAGGATGGTGGGAGCTCCTGAAGGAGAGCGAAAGCACAAACATTCTCGACAACTGAATGAATGGCATGTAATTTAGCAGGTGGCCCCATATGAAAGCGGCAAGTTATGAGGATCCGCAAAATTATCAAAGGAACATCCAAAAGAGTGTGTTCACATATCCCGTATTTTATATCATATCTGATATAAAACGCGGTTTCTACAGCGCTTAAATGTCAAATCGGGGGTAACATGTATATGGGGGCTATATCTAAATCTGAACGGATTTTCTCCGAATTTGGCAGTGTTCATTCACGTAATAAGAAAAAATACGTTTTCTACAGCGCTTACATTCCCCGAATTTGGCAGTGTTCGTTCATGTAATAAGACAACTCTCTCTACAAATTTTCGTACTGATCTGATATAAAATACAGTTTGTACAGCGCTTACATGTAAAATCGGGTGTAACATATATATGGGGGCTATATCTGAATCTGAACCGACATTAACCAATTTCAATAGGGACCGTCCTTGGGCCAAAAAAAAGAGCTCTGTGCTAAATTTCATCACAATAGGGCCATAAATACGAACTGCACTTTAATTACAGCGAAACATCTACAGACGGAAGGACGGACATGGTTAAATCGACTCAGGAAGTGATTTCAAGTCGATCGGTATAATAAACGATGGGCCTATATCTTCTCCTTCTGGGTGTTACAAACAAATGCAGAAACACATAATTCCCTGGACCACAGTGTGATGTAGGGTATAAACAGTAAAGATAAGCTTCATTCTATTATTACTTTTTTAAACGATTTCACATATGTATGTATGTATATGAATCGTCTTTAAGGCAAACAAGAGATTAATGCTGAATTTTGTTCAGAGCAGACTTATGTATATTGCAACCTGTGTTTTGTTTACATTTACTTTAAATTTAAATTTTTTATTTGAGGTTCAGAAAAGTTCCACTTGAAATGAGGATATTTCCATATAAAATTCATATTTCCGTCAAAATACCCAAAATACCGAAAACCTGGAAGAATCATCTATGATTTCGAAGAAAATATTGTTATTCTTCATAATTACAAATGAAATTTTAACAATTTAATTTAGATAATTCGAAATAGAATTTATAAAACAAGTTAGAACGTTCAGTCGGATAAAACGACATACGAATCCCTTTAATTTGTTAATTTCATGTGTAAAATTAATATATGTAATAACAAATATCCTTGTATCCTCTTAGGACCTGTTTCTGTAACTTATTTTCGTTCGTCTGCGGCGAACGATCAAAACTCTCTCAGCTATTACATGAATTCTATGAAACGCAGGTTAGAAATATTTTAGGAACAAGCTTTTTACATGATTTTCTACAGACAACGAATTATAAACTTCTGTGATTTATAGATTTATCGGAGTAATTGAGTGATTTTTGATCGTTCGCAGTAGACGAACGAAAAAAAAGTTACAGAAACAGGCCCTTAGATAAATCAGAACGGGTAATTTTAACGAAATTTGCGAAATGTAGTAAAAATTAATTGTCATTACCTGATCTGATTTATCAAAGAGGGAATGACCTAGAAAAGCAATAGGTATCCGTGTCAAGTGTCTATTTTCGATAATTCAATGGGGGTCTCCTACCTTTCAAGCTAAACTAAACTTCAAAACTAGTCAAATTAAAAAGTAAAATCTCAATTTCAAGGGAAATTTTCTTACTGTTGAAAATTATTTTGCCTTATTTCATGAATAAGACCCTTAGATACATATTTTTAGCTTGTTAAGTCGAAGGACATTTTACAGAGACAGATATATATTAATTAGTAAACCAACTTATTTGCAATAGATTTATGTGTACGTTTATCAGAAATCTGCAGAAAGAACATAATTAAAATAAAATATTTGGGATCGTACTAATTAAAACAGATCCAGATTATATACTCGTATTTTAAATTATTTAAAAAGTCTTTTGTTTATTTTTAATGCTTATTTGACATTTCATCTGTATCTGCAAAATCAGACCATATTTTCTTTGCAAAAAATAGTTTCGGAAATAGTATTTGATAAAGATTATAAAAATATTTCTCGAAACACCTTCCATTCGTTTCTCAGAACTCTGAATAAGGAACAATATTAAAATAACATATTTTAGAACGTACTAATTATAAATTACACAGATAATACATTTAATATTGATTATTTAAAATGTCTATGTTTTTTTAATGCCTATGTCACATTTCAACTGTCTCTGTGAAATCAGACCATATTTTTTTAGTTTCGGAAATAGTATTATCTTGATAAAGACTTATCAAATATGTTTCGAAATAACTCCACCATAGGATATTGTATTTCCGTTTGCAACATGTTAAGATTTGAGAGTCGTTTCTTAATCTTCGGAAAATTCAAAGACGATGTAGCCATGTCTGTTGCAATCACTTTTATGTAAACCGTTGCAATCATTCTTATAGGTGTGAGTAGTCTGTGATTGAAATGTGCCATATTGATGTAGTCTTCATAGAAGAGTCCTAAACGATGTTTTTTATTTTCATCATCAACCAGGAATTGATCTATACCCGCAAAAGGATGGCGACATCTTTCTGTTAAAACTCAAATCGCATAAAACTTCCATAATATTTAGCGGAATATCCCGCAACTGCGCATTACAATAAATTTATAGCCTCCAACAACATCGGGAACATGGATTCATTCGCCTACACTTATACGTAGTAATAGCTATGGCCTAATAGACCAAGTATACCACCCCCAACCACCTAATTCAGGCACATTCAAAACAAATTCCACATTATATGTATTTCTCTCAAGTTTCTGCCATAATTCAGTCGTAGTTTTTAATCTTTCTTTTTTCTCTATTTTAGCAAAAAACCGAAAATTCTGTAGAAAAATGCTTCGATCGTTTTTTGCAATTGAGATACTTAGACGGACGGCGAGTTTCTAAATTTTATCGCGAAGAACATCAAAGATTCCTTGAATGTATGCTACACCGTTTGCCGCCCAATTACGAGTGTTTGGACAGCAGTAGGCCTTGGTGTATATATTGGATACTACAGGCAGCTCATGTTTTGAATTTTACATTTTCACCGGAAACTTTAGAACAAGTGGTTAAGTTTTTGGACAAGTAAGTTGTAAAGAGAAGATGTCTTAAAGAATAATAATCTATTAGGTTTATTAAACAGATGTCGTCATCCACAAGGAGGTTTCGCTGGTGGTCCCGGTCAATATCCCCACTTAGCACCCACCTACGCAGCCGTTAATAGTTTGGCTATAATTGGAACACCTAGCGCTTTTCGAGCTATTGATCGAGATTCTTTGGAGAAATTTCTGTTTGCTGTACGCGAACCTGATGGTTCTTTTCGCCTGCATGTCGATGGAGAGACTGATGTTAGGGGCGCATACTGTGCCGTTTCCGTGGCCAAGCTAACTAATATGCCGGAGGCGACCTTGAAAAAACTTTTCGATAAAACTGGTGATTGGATAGCAAGTTGTCAGACATATGAAGGAGGTTTTGGTGGAGCCCCTGACTTAGAGGCTCATGGTGGTTATACGTTCTGCGGCATAGCTGCTTTGGCTTTGCTCAATGAAGGGCACAAATGTGACCAAGAACAATTACTGGTAATAACGAATACACGCTGAAAAAGAAACCATCTTAACTTCTCTCTCTCTCTCTTAGAAATGGACTTTACAAAGGCAAATGGCATACGAAGGTGGTTTTCAAGGCCGTACCAATAAACTGGTTGATGGCTGTTATTCATTTTGGGTTGGTGCTACCATACCAATTACTCAGGCTATAATGAATAATGATGGTAAACAATTGTCGAAGACCCTCTTTGATGTAGGTGCCCTTCAAGAGTATATCTTACTTTGCTGCCAGAAGACTAATGGCGGTCTTCTAGACAAACCGGGAAAGTATGTTTTAAAAGCAATACGGTTTTGAAATAAATCGCTCATGGATTTCACAATTCTCTTGTAGGCCTCAAGATCTATACCACACCTGTTACACCTTGAGTGGAATAGCCATTGCTCAGCATTCCGAATCAGCTGAAGTCCCGGCAGTTTTAGGTGATCCCATCAATGAACTACAACCCACTCATCCCTTGTTCAATGTACCACCCGAGGCAGTTGCCCACACAACGCATTTTTATGAACAGTTAAATAAATTACGTTCCTTAGCGCAATTTGATAATAATAATGAGGAAAACGATGATGTTATGGAAGACCCCGTTGAGGAAGTGGAGTAATAAAGATTGCGACAAGAGGCAGTGGGAAATGTTGACATTCTCACCATTTTTAAAGTAAATGTTAAATATTTTTTTACCTGCATTTTATATACATATGTACATCGTTCTTATAAGAAACAGCGAGAGAATATGCGTACTCACCTCTTGCAGGAGAACCACTTTGCGAAATCAAACACAGCAACAAAATGTCCTTTTAAATATGATCCTTACTTATAGCGTTAAAACGTGATATACATAAATGTTATTTTTTAACAAACACACATTTAAAGTGACTAAAAACAAATAAATGTACACAATAATGTTTTTTCTGTCATTGGTTTGATGTACATACTTTAAAATGGCACAAAACATTTAAAAAACATATTCACTAAACGCGATGAAAAACTGCAAAAATGTATTGCATTTAATTAACTTTTTCTAAAAATTCGACGAAATTTTTGTATAGTGGAGGAAAATGTAACGTTAAAACAGCGCGTAAATAATCAACTGACTGAGTTTGACTTAGCGCACGCCTTAAACAATTGCGTTGCATTACGACGTATGTCAAAAATGCCCTTCAAATAATTCAGAACGTGCGTACCACCGAAATACGCTTTGGTGTATTGCGGTAAAAAATGCAAGGTTTTCCAATCAGAGTGATATGATTTCTTTGAGAAAAAAAAAAACACTTATTGTTAAGGAAATTCGAAATGGAAATCGGAAAACATCGAAACGATGGAACATTTTCTGTGTCACTGCCCGGCTTTCACACATGCAAGATCCCAACATTTCGGGTCCGACATATTACCAGACTTGACTCATCTCAGAGAATATGACTGGAAGATACTGAGAAAATTCGTGTCTAGTACCGATTTTCTGTAACTCGTGAGGTATAAAAAGATCATAAATAAGGAGCGCACAGCAGGCCGAATCACTGGCTTAAGTGTATGTCCATGGACATGAGACGTTTAAACGTCTCCTCTCTTCAACCTAACCTAACCTAACCTAAGGAAATTCAAAAGTTTTTTATTTGATGTGAAGTACAATCGATAAAATTAAGTTCTAAATAAAACGTCATTCAAATGGCCTCCACGACTTCTTCTGCAGGAAGAATTCAATGAAACCAATTTTCGAGCACTTTTTCCACTAAATCAAGTCGTATGTCATGAATTACACGTTCAATATTGACTTGTAAAGCTTGAAGAGAGTCTGCTTTATTACGAAAGACCAATGACTTCAAATAACCCCACAAGAAATAGTCTAATGGTGTTAAACTTCTTGGAGGCCATTCAATATCACAATTTCTTGAAATAATCGAATCTCCAAACTTTTCTCGCAACAATTCAATTGTTTCATTTGCTGTTTGGCACGTAGCCACAATCGAACATAGCTCTTAACGAGAGCTAAGATATTGCTCATGGGTGTCAAGGTCGTAGGTCGGTTGGAATGTTTTTTTTTGGATTTAAAAAAAAATAATCTTAGCATCATTTTCAAATGTGAACGGAAAGTTTATGTTTGCTCTAGATCCGTAACGGTACGTCGGATCTTTTTGAACGATTGTCGATCTTTTTGACCGATCGGGAATCGGCCAAAAAGGTAGCTCTTAACAAGAGCTAAAATATTGCGCATGGTCGTAGGTCGACTGGAGTGTTTTTTTTTTATTTTAAAAAAATTGACTTAGCGCACGAAAAGTTGCAATTGGAGAACGATTATTCTGATAATAATCTCTCCATGATGAAATTGTAAACACTACTGAATACAATGAAAAACAAATGAAAGATCATGATATATAATTAATGATCGAAACTTCACTTCAAAATCATATCATCCCTATTGGAAAACCCGTTATGTTATCAACCCTGAGAGTCTTCTGTTGTTAAAATACGTTTGTAGACATTTGTTAAAGTTACTTGTCTTTGTTGTATGAAGTTGTCAGAGTTAAATAGTTGTTGTTGAAGAAAACAACACATAGAATTGTATGAATTTTAAACACAAAACCCCCGTAAGAAAGAATTGAAATCTGCTGTGTAATTGCATCATAGTCCTTTCTATTTTGTCAAACAAACCGTGGGGAGTATTTTCGGCATACGCTGTACGCCCTTACTCGTATTTTGCACAACGTCTGTTATTCAAATGGAGATTAGCAAAATACAACCCTGTCAATAGAACATCTGTCGCTTGGCGCGTCACTACTATTTGTTTACATCTTCTTTCTACGAAAATTTGCAAAATTGCAGATAGATATCATTAAAATCTCAAAAACTGTGCATCAAAATTTTAAGTCATAGATTTTTGTTGAAAATTATAGTAGTAAACGAAAATACTGTATCTGAAGACAATTTTTGGAGATCATTTTATATAGCGCAAAGTTTGGCTAAATGTAAGTAATATCTAATGTCTTTGTATAAATAACTAATGAAGCATCATTCTTTTTTCCAGAAATAATTTTGCGGAAATTGTATCTTTATAATCATGTCGACTTTAGAGTTGTGTGAAAAGTTTTTCGACACAAAAGATGTGTATAAGTTATTTCAGGTGGAAAAGACGGCCACCGAAAAAGAACTGAAAAAGGCCTACTACAAATTGTCATTGTTAGTTCATCCCGACCGCGTTCCAGAAGCACAGAAAAAGGACGCCACCGAAAAGTTTAAACTTCTATCGAAACTTTATCAAACACTCTCCGATAAAGATAAAAGAACTCTTTACGATGAGCAAGGCATCATAGACGATGATGACGACAATTTGGAGGGGAAATTAAACAACTGGTTAGAGTTGTGGAGAAAACTTTTCAAACCCATAACCACCGAAGACATCAATAATTATGAAAAATCTTATGTGGGTTCTGATTTGGAGCGGGCTGACATAAAGAAAGCCTACATCAACGGCAAGGGTTGTATTAATTACATGATGAACTCGGTGCCGTTTATGAAAGTTGAAGATGAACCACGCATAAGAGAGATAGTCCTCAAGATGATCGATGATGAAGAAGTGCCCGATCACAAAGTGTTCACAGAAGAACCCGAATTAAAACGTAAGAAACGCCACAAGAAATATGCTCGAGAGTCAAAAGAGGCTAAAGAAATATTGGCTAAAATTGAGGCGAAAAATAAAAAGCAGGCCGCTAGTGCTGCTGGCGGAGGTAGTCTTGAGCAAGCGATAATGTGCCGTCAGCGATCACGTGAAGACGGCTTCAATTCTCTGATGGACAAATTGATGGCCAAGTACGGCAATGAAGACGACGATGAAGCTATTGATTTGGATTCTCTGGGAAAATCCCGTGGAAAAAAGAAGGCACAAAAGAAATCCGCATTAACAAAAGATAAGGAAGAAAAAACATTGCATACAGTAAAAAGTGGGAAAGTAAAGAAACGCAAGGAATAAATTTATATAAAGGGAGAAATTTTAAAAATCAAAGTAATAATTATTGAACGTGAAATGTCTCTCTTTTGATTTTATGAAAAGAGCGGCGAGTAGGGTTTCGATAGCCTGCAAAGATTTTCGCTTTGTTTTTTTGACTGTAACGTAATATTTTTAACAATTTTAATTAATGTAAATGCAAGATCGTATTGATTTTTAAAAGATCTACAAAAAAATTATGTAAAAAAGTCTGCTATATGCTCAAAATAGGCTGTCTGCAAAGCGCCCTATTGTCTGTCTTCGATGGCTTTTCTGCTTAAGAGAGTCAAAAGAGGGAAATTTCACGTTTTGTCTTTAAAAGTCTTTGATATAAATACAGAAGCTAAACATACATAGAAAAATGTTCCAAGCTTTTTTTGTAACGGACAAGATATGTTTGTGCCACAATGTTTTGGTTGATTAATACGAACTTTATACGGATAAGAGATAATCTGTCTTTTTGGAGTGTGGTTACAAATAATGTATGGAGTAGACAGAACTATCCGGAAATTAATTTGGCATGAGTTTCTGAAGTCATTTTGTAGTGAACATTTTTCTGTATAAGATTTAAACATTTTTAAAGCTTTGTATGATCGGTATCAAATTGTATTACTTTTTCTCCGTTTTTTCGCTATACATTGTTAGATTTAGTAGTTTTATACATGTAGAGAGTATATTTCCAAAATTGTGTTTCTTTTGGATTGTTATAAGATTTATATTTCACAATTTCTAAAATATGAACACAAAATACATGCAGAAATGCAGGAAAAAATATTTTTTTTTTATTTTTTTAATACAATATTTATGCCGTGTGGCAGAGAATGAAATATGCTCGATATAACTATCTCGGCGAATCCGAAAGATGTTGATGTGAATTTGGGATCTATTAGGGCTCGAATTAGTTTTTCAAGTCTGTTTTGAAATGATTCGCAAATGTAAACTGGGCGAATAAAATACTCGCCCTTATTCCAGTTGGCGTCGTCGAGGTCGATTCTTAGTCGACACTGTTTAGATTGACGACTTCATAAATTTTGAATTTTTTTTAAATATTTTTAAGTTATAAAAAGGATATTTGTTAGTTCATGGATACCAAAAACATTAGTTTTGGCGTAAAGATGACAAAGCTAGAACTTCATAGACGAAAATGATGTGACGACGTCGACGACGCCAACTAGAATAAGGGCGACTATTCACAAAGTTTTAAGAATATGACAAGGAAATTATAACCATAATTTCCGAAGACTAATAGGGGTCGTCCTTGGGTCAAAATAAATGTATGTGCAAAATTTCGTTGATATCCGATTTATATGGCGATCAGGGCTCTGATTGTCTTTCATCGGCACAAAGACGGACATAGCTTAATTGAATGGGAAAGTGACAATGGGTCTATCTCTTTTACCTTTGTGTGAAACAAACAAATGAACAAAGTCATAATACCATGTAAAACGTGCTTATACCCTACACTATATATAGGATTTAAATTTTTTTTTCGAATCGTCCTAATTCTGCATAAATAATTTTAATTTATTATATATTTTTTTAATATTTATTTTAATAGACTTTCATTAGGTCCGATTAATTGACCTGGTCGACTGAAATGAACTGTGGTTGATGGAAAAATCGGATAATAATCATTTACATATTTATTTAAATCGACTTTTTCATTAGGTCCGATTAATTGACCTGGTCGACTGAAATGAAATATGGTTGATGGAAAAATCGAAATATATGGGTCACAGAATAAGACTTTTTTAATTTAAGTATTATTAGTGTTTCAGGAAATAATAAATCTGAACGTTTTCGTACAAATTTATTTTGTAATTCGTTTATATTTATATAGTATGTACATTTCTTAATGAAAAATTATTTTTTAAAGTTAGCGCTAATGTTACGTTCAATATATGCCCGAATTCCTTCAATTCTTTGTAGCTTTTGTCATTTCGGCAACTTCGAAAATAACCTTGTATCCTTGAGCTTCAAAGGCTGCCTCTTTTTGTCGGTGTGTAAGTGTGAGCATATGGGCTTTAAGTTGATGTGCCAAGGTGAATGATTTATTACATACTGCGCAGCTGTTTTTTTTACATAAAAAATAAAAATTTTACATTTTTATTTATTTTGTCGCCCAACGAAGTCTATATACTTACATGTAATCTTTTTCTCCTGTATGCAATTTCATATGATTCTTAAGGATAGCCGAATAAGTAAAACTCTTATTGCATACATTACAAGTGTAAGGGCGGGAATTTGTGTGTACTCTATGTTTACAAAAATAATAAAATAGAATTTTATTAAAATTTGTTATTATTTTTCTAAAGTTTATTCAATGTAGAAAAAGGCATTTTAATATATACCTTTCATGACGATGTCGAGAACTCCTATCCATAAAATGACGGTCGCAGAATTTACATTTAAATGGTCGTTCACCAGTATGACGATACATATGATTTCTTAAATCACTCATAATACGATACGATTTATTACATATTCTGAAAATTAAATGATAAGAAAAATATATTTTAATAAATACTTATATCTATATCATTCTAGTTATTATCCAAAATTGGTTATTGAAAATAAAATGCTATACAGCTTAAAAACAATTTCTTAAGCTAATTATACCTATATTTTTTGTTGTGTTAAGGTAAAATATAAAATCCCCTTTTTTTTCATTTCGATAAAGGTTAAGTTTTTCTAAACGTAAAGTCGAATTTAAAAAAAATAAATTAAAAATTCTGACAAAAAAGACTAAAAAACAAGTAAGAAAGTTTCAGTCGGGTAAACCGACTAAGGTATACCCTCATTTGTGAGTAATGTAATATATAACATTACACCAATAAATCTGTCAATTTGTGTGGGAGGTACCAGAAGGGGTTTTCCAAATACACATATTTTTCGGTAAACAGTACATTCTTAAATACATTGCATTGTGCTGAACTATAAGCGTTTATGTGCACTGGTATATTAAAGTTACGAGCTATGTAATTTTGGTATGATTTGGTCATTTTGTGTGGGAGGTACAAAAAGGGGCGGGGTGATAACGCCCACTTTTTACAGGACTATAGGCACTATAACAGCATTACACTGTACAAAATTTCAAGTATTTGTATGCAGTGGTATTAAAGTTACAAGCCGTTTACTTTTGGTACGAAACGGTCCATTTGTGTGGGAGGTACCAAAAGGGGCCGTACAATAATGCCCATTTTTTACCGGACTATAGGCGCTACAAAAACATTATACTGTAGAAAATTTCAAGCATTTTTATGCACTTGTATTAACGTTATAAGCAGTTAAATTTTGATGCAAAATGGTCCATTTGTGTGGGAGGTACCAAAAGGGGCATGCCAACTTCACTCATTTTTCTCGAGTTAAAAGCGACTAATATACTAATGTTATGTGCAGAATAGAATTTCAAAAGATTCGAATAAGTAGTATAGAAATTATTAAAGAATCAATATTTCACTAAATTTTAGCCCTTTGTGTGGGAGGTACCAGAAGGAGTAGACCAATATGGCCCATCTTCGAACTCATCCGGAGATAGATCAAAATATTACCACATACCAAATTTGAAGTCAATCGGTTAATCCTTTCGAGAGTTATCGTGCGCACCAGCCAGCAGACACACAGACAGACAGACAGACAGACGGACGGACATTGCTCATTCGACTTAAAATGACCCAAAACGGATTTCCTCCGAACATACTTAGGGTCTTAGATCACTCCTTCGATGTGTTACACTTTTTTCCGTAGCAAATGATATATACCCTCCTCACACTAAAGTGAGGGTATAATTATAGCTAGTTCAGTAACTCTTACCGAATAAAATCAATATTATCGCGAATTAAATTTAAGATTCTCGCGATAATCGGATATATGCCGAAACTAGGTTTGTAATAGAAATGGACTTAAGGATTATCAACTCAGCGTCTCCAAGCTGCTACAAAAACATTAATTTCCCCTGGAATTCTCTTTTACCAAAATTTCAATCTCCAGTTATTTCCCCATCATCAGTTTTCGAAAAATGTTAATTTTCCTATTACTGAAAAATCTATCTTGAATATTTGGAATCCCAACAATTTTGTTTGGTTGGGAAAAAAATTGTTTCCGGGAAACAAATGTTCACATTTTATTCGCGATAAGGGTGAATGTTTACGCGTTCTCCAGTCTTTGAATTCTGGAAAAGCTAGCAAAACGTCAAAATGTTATAGCTACTGGACTATGATTGCGAGCAGTGTTTATTAAACCGCATAGCAGCCAATTATTTGGTTCGCGAGAAGGTAGTTGCTAATTTTTTTATAACTGTCATTAGTTTTTCATCGGATTTTGGATTTTTGAAATATTAAGATGTAATAAAAAAATAAGTTTAAGAAATTTTTCTTGCGTAGTTTAGCAGTTGAAGGAGTTTACAAAATATCTATTACCGAAGAAAACATGAAGAGGCATCACAATGAAATAATTATGGTCTGGCACCTAACTTAATCCTGAAAATTTTTTATTTGGCACATGTCAAAAATTTGCCAAATAACCAAATACATAGCCATTAACATTCACTTACTCGCACTGATAAGGTTTAACATCGGAATGCATACGCATATGATACTGAAATAACGGCTTTTTACTGTAAACATTGCCACAGATGTTGCACATAAACATCGATGGTTTCATCAATTTATTTGGTGAATCATCTTGCTTTGCTGTCGACTTCCTTTTGGAAGTCTGAGGCTTTTTGGCGGCTGCTTTTTCTCTCATATTCGAGGCTACTGCTTTACGTCGTAACGTCTGTAAAGCAATATTCTTTGTGGCACAGTGTTCTATGATTCTCTCCAATTCATCATCATTTTCAGCGTTTAAATAATCAAAGGCCTCAGCAAAATCATCGGCGGACAATATCGTTGAAAGATCAGTTTGATTTAGCTTTGTAAGGTCAAAACGTTTTTCTTCATCTGGAGGTTCATAGGTTTTGTCATTGGTATCATCGTCATCATCATCGCATGATCCTTCATTGCCATCCGCAAGCTCATAGTCATCCACACCCTCGTCTACTTCTTCCACTAGATAATCTATTTCTATTTGCGAGTCTGTCGAATTAATAGCAACTATTGGTTCGAGTTGTTTGACCTGTTGCTGCCTCTCCCCAGTTTTCCTGAGAATTTCAGTTCGCATTCTTTGTAAATTTTTTATATTATTTGCAACGGTTTCTTCCTCCAATGATAAATGGAGTTGAGAAGCTAGAAACGCTTGTGAATTGCAAACCATTTGTCGGAAATTAGACCACATATTAATTATATTATTGCACTTGGAACATATTTTCGTCGGCAACTGTTCCGTCGGAAGCAGCTTAAAGTGGAGGGAGGGTCGATTATTTTGGATTTTCAACATCAGAATAACATTTACTTACCTTTAAACCGCAGCAATATTCAACTTTCTCAAATAGAGGTAGTTTGGAGAACTCATCGTTGACTTGTATAGTGTCATCATCGAAAGAAACTACGTTTTCTTCCTTCGAGAATAGGTCCTGCATTTTGTACGTATCCGAATCCACCAGACAAAGACGACACTTGCGATCGCTTTTAGACTTTAAACTGGAACTGGACATGCTCTATATGAACTGAAGACATAAATATACACGAAAGTAATGTTTGTATTTCTTTTTATGATATTTGGGGCCAAACACTGTTTTGTTATCTTCTTCTTCTTCTTATGGGATACATTGAGGATAATTAGTTGGAAAATTGTATGGATTAGTGGCAGTAACGTATGGTATCGTGATGACATATACAACTTTTGGTGACAATACAACGTTAAGGTGGGTACTATGTTTTTTCAGCTTGAAAAAATTCCACAAAATGTTATTTCAAGTTGAAAAATTGAACGCTTTTTTACTAAGGTCGCATTGCATTTTTGAAGAGTGTGTGTCGAAATGTCACTTTTATATGTATGTGTGTGTGTATAAGCATGTGCATTTTTTTCTTTTTGCTTTTCTTGAAAACAAACACGAGTTTAGATTAGAATCAATAAGCAAGTAAAAGGAATAATGCCGACTTAGAATATAGTTAATTTAAATTGCAAGAATGGAAATATGGCTGAAGATAATTGTGCTAATGTTATAACTAAATAAATTATTTATTTTGTGTTGATACGATGGCTATGCTTGTGAGGAAGCCATGGTAATACAATGTTACAAATAAAATAATTTCCTACTGTTGTACGAATATAAATAAATAAGATGATGTTTTGATGAACCGAAAAATATGTTTTATTATTATTTGTAAGGATTTACATTATATTTGTGGACATATAGAAATTATACTTCCATCCATAAACGGATTTTCTTCTTCCAACACCTATAGCTGGCAAGAACTCACTATGTTATTTATAACCATTTAAAAACGAGATCACAGGCACTGCCCAATTCCATTGTCCTACTTCTGTAGCGTTTGCCGTCCACTAAGTGTTTCCAGGCTTTTCGTCACGATTGTTCTAACCATACAAACGTAAATGTACATACGTAATTATAAGACAAATTCCACATTATTACATATAGTTACATGTCCTTCCAGTGTTTTGCACTTTTTTGCTTTGCTATCCAATCGAATTTCGCTCTTCTCGTTTATTCAATATACATAATTATTTTCTGTTCCGAAGCTTTGCATTAGTTTTCTTTCAGATAATTTAATATTGTATTCTTTAATAGGAAATTTTATCGCTAAGATTGACAACAATTGAATTTCTCGCGGACAAACATGAATATAAATAAATAGGAGTACAATGCTGGCGGCATTCAATTTGTTGCGGTGTTCAATTAAATTGTAGCGGCGCAAAATGTCAATTTCTCACGTTGAATAAACATAGTACCACAAATGAAAAAATTTCACTCATTTTTTCACAACTTTGATTTTTGTATGGGATTTCAGCGTGAAACCGGAACATAGTACCGTGCTTAAGGCATGTTTTCGTTACAAGCTAGCACTTTTAGTTTAGCACTTTGCAACGAAAACAACTTACACATAAGCAACAAGTGGCGGATTTTCACTATCTGGTAGCAATGGTGTCATGAGTTGCGAAGAAAGAACAGTGCGAAACAGACAAAAAATTGGTGAAAAGTATTTATAAAACATATATTTAATATTCTATGTTCAATAGTTTACACTCTTTTGCAAATATTAAAATAATTTCCCATTTTTATTCTTCTTCTTCCCGTTAATTCACAATAATTGTTAAAATCTCTCCAAAAATGGGATGCCATATTGCTAAATATAGGGTGCCCAATCTGGCAACATCATACTCGATTAAGACATGAACACAAGCACCAAACTTTATCGGGAACTAATAGTGCTTAAAAGTGCTTAGCTCCCCATACAAATTAAGCACTTATGGTGTAACGAAAACACGCCTGTTGTTATGGCGTTATAAGCAGCGTTACCGTTGGAAAATTTCAAAAAGGGGCACAAAAAGGGGATTTTTTCGAAAAAAGGGGCAAGTGATCATTAAAAAAGGGAGATCAATTTTAATGTTTTTATTTAAAGAAAACAACAATAAAAAAACAAAGCTTAACATAAAAAATAAGTAGGTAACATTAAAAAATTCATTCATTTACACGAAAACTAAACAAAAAATACAATGTTATAGAAAACTTCTTATGATGTATACTAAATATATTTTATCACATACATTTCTTTATTTATAGTTACTTTTTTGTAACTTCTTTTTTATACTTTCTAATTAGATCTGTGCTTGACACAGATGTGTTTTGTATTGAGTTTTTTGATCTCACAATAGATCTGTTTAGAAAAAAACTTATATGTTTATGTACATCAACCTAATGAAAAAAATCCATGTATTTGTAACATTTAAGAAACCACAAGCAAAACAAATTGGATTTTTTTATAAACGCCGACTGATTCGAAAAAATCAATTTTCACCATATATTGTTACATTTAAGAAATCACTCAAATTATTTGTATTGTTGCATAGACGCCGACCTATTCGCAGAATTTTCACCAATAAGATGAAACGGTGGAAATAAATTCTCATATGCATACACATACAAAAGATAAATGTAAATCGTAATTCAGAACGTAGCGCGTGAGGCATTTCCGTACGTTAGTACGAAAGTGTTGTTATAAGAGTATAAAAAGCAGATTTTTTACAAAAGCCAAAAAGTGGCACAAAAAATCGAAAAGGGGCACATTTAGTATCAAAAAATAAAAGGGGCGCGATAGTAGCACGGCTGAAAAAAAGGGGCAAATATGCCACTTTAGTCGCACAACGGTAACGCTGGATATAAGGATGTTAGCTACACGTAACGTAACAAAAAAATATTTAAGCATCTCTTAGTCTGCATTTACATGATCCTTTTTTTTTAAGTATTAAGTATACTTATCGGCGTTTTGTTGGCGAGAGAGGCAGTCGGAAACGGGGGGGAAAAAAGTATGCCGTACTCGTACTTATCGTTTTGTGTTTTTCGTTCGCACTTGGAAACAACAACAATTCACACAGGAAAGCCGAAACAAAACAAATGAAAATAAGTATAAGTATTGAAAAAAAAGCACGTGTGTGAACGTACTTTTTCAAAAGAGAATAAGTCGATAAGTTACTTAAAAAAAGTACCATGTAAATGGGGACTTATATAACAGGCATGTTTTCGTTACAAGTTAGTCTGCATTTACATGATACTTTTTTTTTTAAGTATTAAGTATACTTATCGGCGTTTTGTAGGCGAGAGAGGCAGTCGGAAAAGGGGGGAAAAAGTATGCCGTACTCGTACACAAAGACAAATAGAATATAAGAAGACATTCCTTCCTGTAGCGAGTAATTGTCAGTTACGAACGAATAGGAATTTGATTCCAACGAGTGAGGTTTTTCGCGGATTTTCAGACCGTTTATCCCGATTTTTTTGTATTTGTCACAATTAAAAAATTAATATTAATCGATAAGTGCAAAAAAAGTTCAATCAATGTTCGCGGAATACTGTTTTTTCGCGTGTGACAGTTCATTCCTATTCGTTCGTAACTGATAGACTTTGACGTTTCGGCCTGAAGGAATGTCTTCTTATATTCTATTTGTCTTTGTACTTATCGTACTCACAGACCTTAAATTATACAGATGTGCCGTCAGCCAGAAACGTCAAAATCTATTAGTTTCGAACGAATAGGAACGAAATGTCACACGCGAAAAAACAGGTTTCCGCGAACATAGTTTTAACAAAACAAATGAAAATAAGTATGTATAAGTATTGAAAAAAAAGTACGTAAATACTTTTTCAAAAGAGAATAAGTCGATAAGTTACTTAAAAAAAAGTACGATGTAAATGGGGACCTAGTAATTTTAGTTTAGCACTTTGCAATGAAAACTACTGACTTCCACTAACGGACACATAAGCAATAAGTGGCGGATTTTCACTATCTGGTAGCAATGGTGTCATGAGTTGCGAAGAAAGAACAGTGCGAAACAGACAAAAAATAGGCATGTTTTCGTTACCAGCTAGCAATTTTAGTTTAGCACTTTGCAACGAAAACAACTGACTGCCACTTACTGGCACATAAGCAATAAGTGGCGGATTTTCACAATCTGGTAGCAATGGTGTAATTGTACTTTGGGTGTATTTATATCCAGAACCTTCAGACGAACAACGGTCATCATTGGTCCATGTTTTGATATAGCCCCTACACAATGGGGGTTATATCAAAACGCAACAAACACTACAAGTTTCAACGAATCAAAAAAACAGTTGACATGTGATCCGCTTCACTTAGACCTACTTTAAAGAACACCGATTGTCTGTCTGTTCATTTATAATTGTTCGTTAAGTACAGGTCGAACTTTCTCTCCGATCTTGCTGAAATTTGGCAATAAGGACTCGTTCATACCGGTTCGGTTCAGATTTAAATGTAGCTCCTAAGTACAAACCTAGCCAAATTTTATGAAGGGTACACGAAAAATCAAGTACCCTATTTTCACCACACCCTACACATGTACCTTCAAGAAGATCGGCCCAGCCGTTTAGACGTCTATACGGTAAATACAAACACACATTCTCTTTTATATATGTAGATTAATTTAAGAAATTGTTTTATGTTGCATAGCGTTTTATTTTCAATAACCAATTTTGGACAATAACTAGAATGATCTAGGTACAAGTATTTATTAAAATAAATGTTTCTTATTCATTTAATTTTCAGAATACGCAATAAATCGTTTCGTATTATGAGTGAGTTAAGACATCATATGTATCGTCATACTGGTGAACGGCCATTTAAATGTAAATTCTGCGATAGTCATTTTATGGATAGGAGCTGTCGACATCGTAATAATTATGGAAGATGTTTAAAGTTTTGTTTTTATACATTAACATAACTTACATAAACTACGAGTATTATGTGTCGAAGAAGGTTTTTTGAAAGATAATAATAATTATTTATATCATTATAGGTATTTTATTATTTTGTAAACATAGAGTACATACAAATTCCCGCCCTTATAGTTGTAATGTATGTAATAAGAGTTTTAATAATTCGGCAGTCCTTAAGAATCATAAGAAAGTGCATACAAGAGAAAAAGATTACATGTTGGTATTAAACTCGTTGGGCGATAAAATAGACATAAGTTTGTTTATTTTTCTTTTTATGTAAATAAAAATAGCTGTGAAGTCTGAAATATATCATTTACCTTGGCACATACACTTAAAGTCCATATGCTCACACTTACACACCGACAAAAAGAGGCAGCCTTCGAAGATCAATGATACAAGTTTATTTCGAAGTTGCCGAAATGACTGTAAGATTAGCGGTAACATTAAAAAATAGTTTTTCATGAAGTAAGGTAAAAAATATATAAATATAAATGAATTACAAAATAAATTTGTACGAAAACTTTCCTACTTATTGTTGCCTGAAAGACTGCTACATAATACTTAAATTGAAAAATGTCTAATTCAATAATAGTGGTACTGGAAGCTTAGTCGTCTTTCCACTTTTGCATCTACCGTATTTCATTTCAGTCGACCAGGTCTATTAATGAAAACTAATGAGAAATTCGAATTCATAGTCGAATAAAATAAATTTGTAGTTGTATATTAATTATTAAAATAAAATCACCCACATAAAATACTAGTGGCCATCTCTTAACTTTTTATAAAAACCAACGTTTTTGGACAAAAATCATGTGTACATATATTTTTTGGCTACACTTTACTTCGATTAATTGTTGCTAAAAGACGTTTTCAGGATAAATTTGAAAGCAAAAAGTCAATCACGAAAAAGTCGCTCTTTAAAGCCTCAAAATCGAACGACAACTAAAGTCGCTTTCAAATTACTTACCATTCTCTAGTCGAAAGCCCAATTGTTCAACAGTCTTATGCAGACCGGAACTTTTATGAGCTTTTAATTGATGGGCTAATTTAAAGGATTTTGCACAGGGTTCACATCTGCAAATTATAAGGAAAAATAATGTGTGTTATATTACAAAAAAATGAAACGTCCAATATGGACTAACTCACCTATAAGGCCTCTCGCCTGTATGAACTTTTAAGTGAGCCTGCAAAGTTGTGGCCAATGCGAACGATTTTCCGCAACTGTCGCAGGTAAAAGGCTTCTCGTTTGTGTGAATTCTAAGAAAGGGAGAGATTATGAATTGAATTGTACCAGATTACGTGACATTATGAAATTCCCTCGGTATGTATAAAAATCTGAATTTATTGTCAAAATTTGAACAGGAAATTAAAATTTATTTATATTTGAAATCATGTACATACGACAGCGTGTTCAAACTTCGAAAGTAGTAAAACTTTTTTCGCTGATAGTTTTTTTTATTAACTATGAGGGAATTTCAAAATTTCACAGATCCGTCGTGTAAAATGTCACAGTACCTTTCGTGTCTTATGTGTGTACTGCGATCCGCAAATCTGCGAGAACAATATCGACATTCATATGGCTTTTCTCCTGTATGGATACGCATGTGGGCTTGAAGGTTACATGCGGTTATAAACCGTTTAAAACACAACCTGCAAGATTTTTTTTATTAAATACTAAAAAATTATATAATGACCGTTATTAAAGCAAACACTTCTTAGATAACAAGGGAAGATACGGTTCTTTTACCACTATGAATGAAGAGCATGGAACATATTGGAACAATTAGCCAAAATTTATAGGCATATTCTTTGCATAATCGACATTTCTGAATGTTATTATTATTATTATTCAATATTAAACCGAGCCGTGGGCCATATATGGTTACATTTATGGTTATACAATTGGTTACATTTAACATCTCAATGCAACATATTTATAATTGTTTTCAATTATAATCTCGTTGTATAGTGAATTCTATTTCAAAATTTAAAAAATAAATAAATGTTTATTACAAAATATATTTTTCATTTACAAAAATCGTCGCTTCAATGATTAACTGACATTTTACAAATTGTTCAGGAGAACAGATTTTCTGTTTTTTAGATAATGTTCCTTCTTCCCCACGGCGTAATATATAATATATGTATGTATGTATTTTCCTCAATGTATTTGTAGAGAAGTAACATAGTCCATTCGAACGATACATACGTTGTGTATTTAAAATTTTAGGAATATGAGTGTGTATTTGGCCAGGAAAAACATTTTACATTTTTTTCGCCATTTTCTAACTTACCCAATGTTTTTACAATAATTTTGTAAGATAACTGCACAATTAGTAGATTTACCCAATACATTTTATATGAAATAAAAAGCAACCTTGATTGTAAAAATATATTTGTAATTGACTGAGTTCTTAAAGTTTTCATTAAAACAAAATGTTTACGAAAACACAAGTTTTCAGCATTCATCTCAAAAATGTTTGCTTCTACCTTTTTTTACTTGTTTTACCTGAAAAGGCCTACAAAAAATATTATAGCGTCACAGAATTTTTGGACTGTCGCACCGTGTTATCGTTTCGAATAAAATTTGAGTCGAAATATGTATAAGAATGTATTAAACAATAATGTTCTTGGATATTTTTTTTCAAAAATAATTTACTACGAAGATATTCCTTCAGGTCGAAATGTCAAAATCCTTCAGTTACGAACGAATAGGAATGAATTGTCGCACGCGAAAAACAGTTTTCCGCGAACATAGCCTAAACTTTATTTGCTCTTATGGATTAATATTAATTTTTTAGTTGTGATAATTATAAGAAATTCGGGACAATCGGTCTGAAAATCCGAAATCTCACTCGTTCAAATCAAATTCCTATTCGTTCGTAACTGACACTTACTCGCTACAGGAAGGAATATCTTCTTTATTTTATATTGTTTTTGTTTTTTCCTAACCCTACTCGTCATATTTATAGCCTATCTGTAACAAAAACTCCGTTTTTTTAAACTATGAGCAATGTGATAACAATCAGATTTTCCGTTCTTTCCACTTTATCTAGAAGTACATACGCACCCATAGATATGGTAAGATATGAGTTACATATTACATCAAATATTGAATTAGTGGTTTTTCTTTCAATATTTTTGCATTTGATTTGGATTGCATTTTTGCTTAAAATTCGGCATTTCTGAATTAACCTAAAAACGTTTAGGATAGCAGTAAACTTCCTACGCTGCTCTAATTATTTCTCTGAAAGTTTAGCACCGATAAACTGACAGCTTTGTTTCAAACATGACCGCTATCATAAATAATGAATATACTCACTCGCATTCGTGTGCCTTTTCCTGGCGATGAATTTTCATGTGAACATTAAGAAGTTGACGGCTAGTAAAGTTATTTCCACACAACTCACAAACAATTGAAATCGTACTCGTACCCGAGGGCTTATTTCCACCTTGTTTCCTACTAACTGAAGAAATTTCTAGTAATTGTTCTTCTGTTAGATTTTTACATAGCTTTTGTGAACTTCGTTGGCTTTTCGGCGTCACACGTATTAATGGGTTGTTATTGGGCGATCTAGTGTTACCGTAATTATCAATGACAAATTCATTAACAATATATTCGTCATCTGCATCCTGGGATGATATATTTGAACTGTCTGCTCCATCCAAATCAATTTCCTCCTCTTTAACAGTTGATGTGACATCCCCTTGATGGTCATCTATATCGTTGTTAGTCTCATCCAATTCTTGTTGTTGCATATCATCATCTTCGTCTTCGAGTGGTATAAAATCAACGTTATCATCCGATACATGCTCTGCATCTTCTTGAGATTGGTCATGCTCATGTTCATCGGAATCATTATGATTGTCCCCTTTTATGTCATTTATGATGTAATAAAGTGAAGTTTTGTTTTCCTCCTCTGGTATTTGATCAATATCGTCTTCATCTACATTACCGCTGAGAGCGTCAATGTCAATATCATGCTCGTCTAACATTTTCTCTGCTAAACTCTCCGTGGTGATGGTTTCCACGTTGCTTTGGGCATTATAAACTTCCAGCGTAGAGGGGGTTATGTTATCTTCGACATCTTCCTGCGCTGCGGTCTCTTCACTGACCACATGCGAGGTATTAGAGTTATCTCCGTCTTCACTCTTAGGTATTTGTTTCAAGTCTTCTGCAGTATTGTCCATAATACCTTCAATTTCTAATTCCTCTTCTTCATCGTCGTGTGTTATTACATTTTCAGGAACGCTTTCTGCGCTTTCATACTTTGGTGTTGATTCGCCAGTAGCTATCTGCGATAATGCTTGTGCTCCCTTTAATTTTTTAACTCTCTTTTCCCTTGGCAGTTGTTCATGACTTCCTTTGCGTTTAAGATTGTGACCTTGGTTTGCTGCCTTTTCGGGGTATTCCTCTTCTTCACAGTCATTAAAAGCAATAGAAGTTAGCCCTTCATCGTCATCTTCTCCATAACATAAAGAATCAAAATCCTCTGCGCCGGCTACTTCCTTACCATGCTCCTGCCTCAGCATATTACTGGCTAATTTTGTGCGCTGTACCACTGATTGCAAATTTGAGTCGGACTGTCGACAAGTTTTACGAAAATACAGGGCATATTTCAATATCTTGATACACTTCAAACAGATTTTGTCGGGTAAACCATCGAAAGGTTTCATCTGGAAAGAAACAGAACGACGGAATAACAAGAAATAACACGGCAGCTGTGTTCATAACTAATAAAACTTACCATGACCCCGGAAAAATCAAAAATACTTTCCGCGATTTTATTATCATCGCCAAATATTGGTTTGAGTTTTTGTCCACTATCCTTGTTACCTTCGCGGAGACACACCCGGCATATGTTCCATGTTATGCTAATTTCCATTATAACTTTACTCGACACTGATTCTTAAAATAATCCTTAATAGCAATTATCTTTAAAAATTATCCTAAATGACAATGATCTCTACAAATTCTTTTGATAGAACTACCTTCGGAATCAAAACAATAAATATCATAATTATTGGCTTAAATTTTAAATTGCGAGTGACGCAGATAGCAGACGGGGATTAGTGATACTAACGTATCGTAACGTAGACTTCAGTACAAAACAAATGGTAGAGTATGTGCTGTTGCACACTCCGCAATTTTCTTCAAGCAAGTGTCAAATTTCAAAAATCGGCTGAGCCGATAAATTTACTTCAATCTATTGCGCGCAAATGTCCAGACCTGCCTTAATAGTTCGTCCATAACTTTAAAAATAGTGAGTCCCCAAAAATCCAATATTGGATCTATAGTTGCCGATGTAGTAATAAGACGTTCGTAATTCTATTTATTATTACTAAAACTAGTTCACAAAATCTTACGAAGTATTACTAAAAATGCTACCGTTGACGGCGAAGACTTCTCGTGGAATCAGCTGTTGTTTTCTCCTCCTATGCAGGCTTGCCAGTTTTTTTTAGTGCCGAATCCACAAATTTTTATTTTTTTATCCCCTAAATCCCCGAAAAAATGTTCTTATCCCCAAAAAAATCCCCAGAAAATATTTTAACTTATGTGAATGATGTATTTTAAAATTCAATGTACTTTGTAATAAAAATCATTTTGTTTGTACAAAATGTACGTTGTCAAATTATCAAATATCAAATATATCTGATTCAAAATCCACCACATCTACATCATCTAATTTTTTTGTACAGGTTTTGTATTAAAAGTTTGATCATTTCTGCCAATGGACTAAATAATTGATAAAACACTGAATTTTATACATCAAGTACATCAAAGGGTTAATACTAGCGATTCCAGTTCTTTAAAATCGAGTTGGACCAGCAGAATCCCGTTACTAGTAAACTTTACTCCAAAATTAGCTTAAATTGTTCGAAATGTCGTCTCGGAAGAATTGTATAAATCGCATTTGGTTTCAATTAAGATTTATAAATATCCATAGAAATACGTAGTGGCAATTACTACAGGTTGTCTACTTAAGTCGTAGTCGAATACACTGCGAGTAAAGCTACCTTTTGTAGGAAATTTTGACACAATTTTTTCGGACGCATTTTCTAAAAAAAATAGATTTAACAGAAAATACAAATTTTAACATAAATAAAGACATGTAATTATAAAAAAATGCAATCCCCGCCAAATCCCCGAATCCCCAAACCAAAAAATATATCCCCATTCGCGAAGAAAAATCCCCAAATTGGGGGTAAATCCCCTAAACTGGCAGCGCTGCTCCTATGGTTCGTTACAACGTTGCCAGATTGTTTGTCATTCGAACACGGCGGTCTTGGTGCTGCCACAGATCTGATTTATGAGATTTTGGTGCATTTCTGTGTAAAAAATCGAAGGTGTTATTTAAATTAAAAAGTCAGCAAAAGTTTTTTAAAAAAATGCCAACAGGAAACACATAAAAATTGGCAGTTGTGTAAAAATGCCAACAGTTACGTAAACTTCGTAAAAATCGGTTCAGCCATTCAAAAGCGATTACAAATTTCGTAAAACCCAAGAATGCATTTTTATAAATTTCATATCCCCATAAAATTTTGGATTTTTTTCTAAAAATTAATTACAGCGATATCTCATTTTAAAATTTAGTAACTTTTTATAAACTTTTTAGACAAAAGTAAATGCATATGTAGGTTAATATAAAAAATCTGAACCAATGATATCACTTTTGAAAAAATAATTGTATTTGCAGAGCGTTTTTGGTAAGATATTTATTTATTTTTGTAAGATTATTTATATTTTTTAGTTTTATTAATTTGGTCAAAGCTGTGATAGAAAGCAGAATTAAGAAATGGAAGAAGCAATAGGCTATTCAGTATTGAAAAATATATGTTTTTCTTTCAAGGTTTTTTTATCCAGGTAGCTACAATCAAATATGTTCTTAACAATTAGGGGTTGAAATGCGACTATGTGTTTACCCTTTAAACTTGTTCTCGCTTTGAAAGCAAAGATTTCCGAAATGATTTTTTCCAGTACCTTTCGTTCATCTTTTTAGAGGTGGCCAAAATATTTCCGAATTTCGGGCAGAACTTTTTAAATTTGGAAATTATCATCATAATTTTTAGTATCATTTTCTAGTTTTATCAATATGCAAAGAGAAAGTTTTGCAGCTTCTAAGCAGAATTACTTATTATTATTTATTGTGAAAGACACTATTATATTACTTAGTAGACACTTTTCTAATTTCCATGGTTATATAAAGTTCAGATTCACACGAGACAATTTTTTCTAAGCAAGTGTCAATGTTTGTTGGAGAGAAAGGCAGACGGAAAGAGCTCTCTGGATCAGGACAAAGCGAATGAAAACATAATCTTTCTCCCTCGACAGACTGCCCACAGAATCATCCCTGAATTTGAACTGGTCTTCAAATTATATTTCTTCCTCATTCTTTTTAATTTTTCACGACTTTATATCTTTATAAAACACAAATTTCCTCGTGGTTTCTTCTTCTCCAATAAACAATACAAAGCCGAACAAAAAATCACCCCTGTTTCGGGGATAATTAATGAATGAATCGGGGACGATTTGTCAGACACGTTACGGGTATAAATTACTTACAAATGCAACGTATTTTTTCCCTCAGTGTATTTCTAGGCTCAGCTGTTTTTCTAGGTTAGCCTTTGTTTTTGAGATTGACCATTTGGGGAAGTCGTAGAGGTTAGTTATCTCGATGGTGATTTGAGTTGGTCTTTTTTTCCCCCTCAGTGTATGGATAGACCTATTTCGAATATGCCGAATCCAGTGGTTTAGCCGTTTTTCTAGGCTGGCCCTTGTTTTCGAGATATTCCGTAGTTTGCTGGGAAGTCAGAGAGGTGGTGATATGAAGTGGAAGACTTCTGAATACACACTTCAGTCTAAAGAACGAAATAAGGGGAATTCTCGGATAATTATCGGGTCTGTTCTGTAATCACGGCGATTTGATATCACGTCGACATTTTTATTTTCTCTTTTTGAGATGTCGATTTTTCATAAACATATTTTTCTCAAGGACACCGTTTGACATTTGTTAAGATTTCATTGTATTTTAGGGGTACGGGGATAAAAAGCGTGGACGATAAATACGGGTCTGTTCTGTAGCAAGGTGATTCGAAATCACGGTGATTTTAAAATCACCAGCGACTTAACATCACTTTTGGAGTTCGAAATCACCCGAGCATATTTCGAAAAAATCTTTTTTGGGAGACTATGAATAATAAACCGGGCGATTTCGAACTCCAACAGTGATTGCAAGTCGCCGGTGATTTTAAAATCACCGTGATTTCGAATCACCTTGCTACAGAACAGACCCGTATTTATCGTCCACGCTTTTTATCCCCGTACCCCTAAAATACAATGAAATCTTAACAAATGTCAAACGGTGTCCTTGAGAAAAATATGTTTATGAAAAATCGACATCTCAAAAAGAGAAAATAAAAATGTCGACGGGTAAGGGAGTGAGAAGATGCCAATTTCTCATAAACATTTTGAGAAGGGACCCATATATGTATATCGAGCCCTAACAGCCAAAAAAACCTTAAGCAACAAATGTGCACTCAGTGCAGGTATTAACATGAAATTTTCAAGTTAAGCTTTTTTTGGAGCAAATTAATTTGTATAATCGTTGCATTAGTCTTTATTAAGAAAAAAGTACGATTTTTGTTACTTAAGTTTTTTCGCTGTCATTGTAGCAAGCTGAAGCGATGTATTTGTGTCGGTTACGTTAAACGCATTTGCATAGAAATATGCACTAGCATATTTTTTATACCCTCCACCGTAGGATGGGCGGTATATTCATTTTGTCCCTCTGTTTATAACACCACTAAATATTGATCTGAGACCCCATAAAGTATATATATATATATATTATTATACGTAGTAAAATTCGAAGACGATTTAGCCATGTCCGTCCGTCTGTTGTAATCACGCTACAAACCATAATACTTGAGCTAGTTGGCTGAAATTTGGTAGATATACTTCATATATCTACAGGTAGGTTCGGATTGAAAATGGGCAATATCGGTCCAATTTCGGATATAGCTCCCATATATGGCATCTCCCCGATTTGACTTGTTAACGTCATAGAGACCACAAATGTCAACTGATCGAGCTGAAAGTTGGTAACTGGGGTTTATTTATACCCGGTATCCTTCACACGAGCAACGGTAGTCATAGGTCCATGTTTTTGATATAGCCCCCATACAAAGGTCCCTCTAGATTTGCCTTTTTAACGCCACAAAAGCCGACGAATTGGGCTGAAATTTGGTATAATGACTTTATTAGTACCCGTAACCATTCATTCCATGGTGGAGGGTATATAAGATTCGGCATGGAACTTAACGCTTTTACTTGTTTAAATTTATTTTGGAAATGTGAACGACTCAAAACAAGGGAAATACATTAAAATTAAATATAATAAAAACAAGTAAGGAAAGTCTAATGTTGGGCGTGGTCGACTATATGATACTCGACTATATGATACAGAATAAGTGCAAAAAGGATCAAATTCACAGCATTGAGAGATATATTTTACATATGTGGTCGATATTTAAACTACACTCTGTCAAATTTCATAAATATTAAATAAACTTTCTACAGCACTTTGATACCAACTTTAAACGAAAACATATATGGGGGCTATATAAATCTCAAAAGATTTTTATCAAACTTAGATATCGTTATTTCTGTGTCAAGAAACTCCTATCTGTCAAATTTTAAAATGAGCGGATGTAAAATGAAGCTTCTATGGCACGTTGATACCAAATCGGAAGGAAAATATATATGGGGGCTATATCTAAATCTGAACCGATTTCTTTTAAATTTGAAAATGTTCATTCCTGAACCAAGTAACTCCTTAAAGCCATATTTGGTAATGATCCGATGTAAAATTTGATTTATATAGCGCAAATCGGAGGTAAAAATATATAGGGCATATATCTAAATCTGAACCGATTTTCACCTGTTTCAATAGGAATCATCCTTGGGCCAAAATTAGCATTCTGCTAAATTTCATCACGATCGGACCACAAATTCGACCCGAACATTCATTACAACGATACATGTACAGGCGCATAGACGAAAAAGGTTAATTCGGAAGGTTAATATGGATCTCTTCTCCTTTTGGGTGTTACAAACAAATGCACAAACTTATAATACCCTGGACCACAGTGCGGTGTAGGATATAAAAATCACATTTAGGAAAAAGCAGCCAAAAATGATTTGCAGTTGTTTCTTATTGGACACATCACATGTGTATTGCAAATCTGGTTAAAGTCGACGAAATTTCCATAATCAAAAAAAACATAGTTAAATTTCTTTAACCAGATGCCATTTTAATAAATATTAGCAAACAAACAACGCAAAAATGCTAACTTTTTTTAACGCCGTTCAAATAAACTTCAGAATGAAAATTTAACTTAAACGACACTACGCGGTCAGGAAATTTGTAAACAAAAAGTAAATGTCGTTTGAATTATTATACCCTCCACCATACTCCGTTTGTAACACCTCTAAATATTGATCTGAGACCCCATAAAGTATATATATTCTTAATCGTCGTAAAATTCTAAGACGATTTAGCCATGTCCGTCCGTCCGTCTGTGGTAATCACGCTACAGTCCGCAATAATAGAGCTAGGTTGATCAAATTTGGTACAAATACTTCTTATAGTTGCAGGTTGTTTGGGATTGCAAATATAACTCCCATATATACCATCTAACTTGTTGTTATTCCTACTGTTCTCCTCTACTATATTTTTTGTGTTTTCGGTGTTATTTTCTTTAGGTTTGAGTTATTTTGTGAGGTCACATGCTATCCATGGTGGAGGGTATATAAGATTCGGCATCGCCGAACTTAACGCTTTTACTTGTTTTTGTTTTGACTTTTTCTTCGTAACGATACATTTGTCAGCTGCGAAATTTGTACAGGTGATGGGAATTGTGCTTCTTAATCGATTTTCATAAAAAAACGAAAATCGATAATTTTGTCGGTTAAGTTTTTTGGGCGGTTAGGGCTCGATACATTATTTTTCCCGTCGTTCTTATAAAGAGCATAGGGCCATAACAAATTGTTTGTATTGTGATCTATTATATACTAATAGTTAAATTTCTCCCATGCTTGCAACTTCGTTTTCTACTTGTCTTCTCCAAGTAAGTGCGGGACGTCCTCTTCTACGGCTAACTTACGGATTCCAGTCAAAGGCATTTTTGGTGATGTCGTATTTTCTGCGGAGTGTATGGCCATCCAGTTCCATTTACGTCGGCTTATTTCGAGATGAATAGGTTGTTGTCCAGTTATAGCCCAAAGTCCGCATTTGATACAGTTTCGGGCCAGAAAATCTGCAATATCTTTTTTTAAGGGACTGGATTACAAAGCCTAGTATATATTTTTTCGCGAGGAATATTTTTCTCAAAGACAATAAAAAATAAAATTGTCGACGATTTGCATGACTTTTATATGTAACGGGATGTAACGAAAGTGGCTAGCGGAAGCGAAAAATATTTTTTTTATGTGAAAATACGAAGCGAATATAAACAAGTAAAAAAAGTTCGGCCATGCCAAATCTTATATACCCTCCACCATGAATAGCATGTGACCTCACAAAATAACTCAAACCTAAGGAAAATAACACAGAAAAACACCAAAAATAGTAGAAGAGAACAGTAGGAATCACAACAAGTTAGATGCTATATATGGGAGCTATATCTAAATATGGACCGATGTCGCCCTTTTGCAATCCCAAACAACCTGCAACTATAAGAAATATTTATACCAAATTTGATCACCCTAGCTCTATTATTACGGACTGTAGCGTGATTACAACAGACGGACGGACGGACATGGCTAAATCGTCTTAGAATTTTACGACGATTAAGACGATATATACTTTATGGGGTCTCAGATCAATATTTAGAGGTGTTACAAACGGAGTGACAAAATGAATATACCCCCAATAGGATTATGGTGGAGGGTACAAAAATGATTAACGGAAGCGACAAATTTATGTAGAATCATTCCTACGTGTCTTTTAAATTCAATATATGCTTTGCAGTTGATTTATTAAATATAAAATATTTAATTAACACAAACAAACATATTTTAAATACCAGTAAAGAATTGCTAAAGTCTGGCGGAGATTATTATATTATGGACGGACGAACATACTTAAATGGTTCCAGCACTTCTCCTTTTGGATGTTCATAGAAATTCTATTCTAACGTAAATAAACAGTATTAATTAACTTTCGAAAAAATGATTATTCAAAGTTTAGTAGAGCCAACAAAAAGTGTCTTCTTTGTTTTTCACTATTCAATCTTTTACTTTCGTAGAAATTCATAAAAAAAGTCCGGCTCCGTAAATAACTGTTACCTGGGATATATCCCGGCGAAATATAGCGTGATCCATTTCGAGGTTCCCTACTTTTTAAAGAAAAAACACAGAAAATTCAAATTGAATGGGGAATGTTTATTATCATTTGAAAGAACATTCTTTGGCATTTACTTTTTTAAGATTATGTCTATCAAATGTTGGCCGCGGCTACGTCTCAGATGGCTACGTCTCAGATGGTCCATCCGTTGAGTCCAATTTTCGATGACTCGTTCGAGCATTTCGACTGGTAACTGGCGAATGACACGCGTAAACGTTGTTCAGGCGTAAGTCTTTCCATGATGAAATGCCAAACAATACTTAACAAAAATAACATGACAGCATGACACGACTCACACGTGATCTGTAAAAAAAAAGGCTATTGAAAAAAGTATCTCTACATGGATCACCCGTTATAACATTACACTAATTAATCTGTCAATTTGTTGTCAAAACGTTGTAAACGTTGTTCAGGCGTAAGTCTTTCCATGATGAAATGCCAAACAATACTTAACAAAAATAAAATGACAGCACAACACGACTCACACGTGATCTATCAAAAAAAAAGGCTATTGAAAATTGGATCAATTTAAAACTGTTGCCAGTTTTAATTCTATTTTTTTGTTTAAAAATGTATACCGTCGATTTTTTTTTGATTGAAGAAGCGAAAACTAAAGTATATTTTTGCGAAAGCGAATATTCTGAATTTGGTTTTTGCGAATGGTAGAGCGAAAGCAAATGTTCGAAATGAAGCGAATCATTCGCATATGCGAATGCGAATATTCGTTACATCCTTTAAATGGGCGAACATCTCAAGAACAGTAGCCAATCTAGAAAAACGTGGTCGAAATATGTGTATTCATAGGGTCTCCTTTCTGTTACTTTTTTTAAAATGTCAATTTCGAGCACAGTGTTATTAATAGTAAAATTAAAATTTTCAGTAATGTTATAACAAAGGCTATTAATATTGCGTTTAATGACAATTAAACAATTTAAGTTTCTTAAAATGCTATTTATGCTTTTAACGTTGTAAAATGTTTTCGCTTCAAAAAGTAAATAGGCCAAAACACCATTATCTGCAAATATTCCCAGATTATAAGACACATGCCATCAGTACAATTTAGTACATATATTTAAATTCTCCATACAAGTAGTATATATGTTTTATTAACATATATTAAATTTTATTCATATATCATAAATTTATATTACATATAAATAATGGATTTTCTTTTTTTCATAGTTAAGACTATCTACAATTGTGATTTCAATTGCACGAAATGTAAAAAATATATAAAATATGTAAAAACTTGTTATACATTATAAGGAATTAGTAACATTTTTGTTGTAATTGTAATATATATATATATATATATGGTATCAGTCTCCGAGTAAACCAAGTATGCATTTAAATACGAATAGAAGTAAATATTCCAATTTTATTAAGTAACAGCTTATTTTATGAGTATTAGGGAAAATGACTCGAACGGCGGCAATCGCATCATAAAATATGAAATTATGGTTACCTGAAAAATACACAATTTGAAGAAAATTATTATTATTTCAGTAGGTTTTCGTTACATTAGAGATAGGTATACATTTTTATGTTTATCTGGATTTGCATGAGCAAATAAACTTACCGTTTTCGGGTCATATTAAACAGCTTTTCGAAAATATTGTAAACGAAGAAAATAGCTGGCCTTATCACGGATGATGAGTGTAGTGATGCTATTATTCTGCTAATTAACTAAAAAAGTTTCTATAATTTTTGATTTAGGTGTTGACTATGCTCCAGTAAGTTTTTGATAAGAAAATGGGTACGCGGTTGATTAATCAATGTTTTAATGTGAATTTAATGAAAACCGTTGTTTTTGGCAGCTTTCATCATCATAAGACATTGCTTGTTGGTTGTTGGGTTGATTTGTAAGTAGTGTGTGTTATGTGTGTTTGATTTGGAGTTATTACTTGTGGCTGGTCTGTCTGTCTGTTTGCCTGCTGTCCGACTGCCTTTCTGCACGGAGGCGGCGGTGGCTATTTCATACAATGCCACATTTTTTTAATATTATTTTACGCTTTCGTGCTGTTGAACTCTTCTGTAGTTTTATGGTGCCCGCTGTTGACTTGGCGGCTTTTGTATATGTGGGACTAAACGCACTAATGGTCTTGTGGCTTTCATGATTATACAATGATGAACCGCCACCATTCGCCTGGGATTGCTGATTTTGTTCCATGTAGGAAGCTTGACTTAGCTGATGACACTTTGTGGCCAAATAACGAAACACCGATGCCACATTCACATCTTCCTTCACCGACGTCCTTATCAGGCGGCAATTCAATTGTTGGGCCAGCGTCTCGACTTCATCGGCCGTCACGACGGCTTGATCGATAAGATCTATTTTGTTCTGGACAATTACTGTGGGTATTTCCTGGCATTCGTTCTCTACTTTGCGCTTCCATTCGCGAATGGCCTCAAAGGAGGCCCGATCTGTTGTTGCAAAGGTTAAAACACACGCTTGAGCACCACGATAATACGCTTTAGTGATGGCATCGAATTCCTCCTGACCCGCCGTATCCCACAGCATAATGCGAACATCTTCTCCGTCGATTTCAATTTGTCTTTCGAGAAAATCGACACCAATAGTCTTTTTATAGTCCTTGGTGAAAATGCCTTTGCAATAACGTTGGATCATAGAGGATTTCCCGACACCACCGTTGCCAACTATCACAACTTTGATGGCGAACTCTATGTCGTCCTCCCGCATTGTGTTGAACATTTGAACTATGTCTGATTTCTAGGTTAACAGGTTGTTGTTTGAGGTTAAAGTTAAGCTCCTTTGGGCTTAGCGTGCCAGAGGAGATTTCTTCTTCTCTGTGTGTTAACAACTAAATACAAGATTTGTGAGTCCCTCAGATTGTTTTTATTCGTTGAGGGTTTCCAAAAGAAACCCCTTTTTCGGATTATGGTGATGCGTTTATTATTGATTATAATTTGTATTCATTGGTTTTAGCGTTTTTCTTTTCTTCTTTGGAATTGAAGTTTTTGTTTTGCAAGTGGTTTTACGTTGGGTTCGCCGAAATCGTTTTAATTATTACTATTATTAAACATTTTCAATTCCATTACACACCGAATGATTTTCTATGTTGATATGCATATAATATATGTACGTACGACTTGCCAGTTAAAATGTGGTCTTTCATTTGTTTAACTACTAAATTTACTGAGATTGGAGGGCGTTTAACCATCAGTTGCTAATCACTGTTATTTATTGTCTTTTGGAATGCTTTAAAATAAGAACAACATATTGTAATTTCAATGTCATTGTCAGATTATTAAATTTCTTTAAAATTACATCACCTTCAGCCTTGCAATAGTCAATGCAATTTCAAATTTTTATATGCATCGAATTTCACTTTCTGTTTAAAGTGAATGTGGATGGTGTGCGCATGCGTAAATAACTAGTTTAGAGTTTAATGATATTTTTGTTACGTTTATCACTATGTACGTTACGTCTGTTATATGACAGTTACAGGTTATCATTTTATTATACTTTCATTTCATTTATTTCATCATAACTTGTATCTTGAAGCCTCAATAAATTACAAAATACATAACAAATACTTGTTCTTAGACTTTTTTATTCATCTTGGGTTGTTTGCATACAAAAAACATGTTGATGACTACTAGTTTCAGATATAGATGGTAGGTAAAACCCTTTATTATGTCCCCACTTCATAAGAATATTTGATCCTGTGATAACGACGATTTGATCAACATTGAAATTTCTCGTGAAATTTTCGCGCTTGAATCGCGAATGTCGACTATTTTTGTAATATGAACGTAATTTTTTGTTTATGATTTTGGATCGAATTTTCCCTACCCTAAGTATTCCAGTCACTAACAGGTTCGAAAATAAAGGTCGTTTCACTTTGTTCTAGAACAGGCCACCTTGTCCGCAGTGGCTTCCTAGGTGGTCGTAGCGAACTTCCAGGAGCCCTGGGCACATTTAAAGGGTGTGAAGATAAATTCCCGAGTTAAAAACATCCCAGACCCAAGACACAATACATGTGGAACGTACACTGAAAAAATGTTTGTCATAAAATTAAGGAATGGCTCCAAAGTCATCATTAGTCTTTAAAATAAGTACATTTTGTACTTAAAATATGGGTAATTTCATTAATTTTAAGTAATTTACTCAATTTTAAGTAAATTTACTTAATTTTAAGTACAAAATGTAGTTGTTTTGATGACTAAGGACGTCTTTGGAGCCATTCATTAATTTTATAACAAATTTTGTTTCTTAAGTTGAAAAGGGGTAAAAAATTATAAAAAAAACTAGACATAGCCCTTAACGAGTGTAATACCGATACCTCGAAAACTAGAATACATGCATCGGCCACAATTACCTGTCAGTAAGCAAATTAACTGGAAAAGCCGTATATGACCAGCTCATGTAGGATTTGTTACATATCGATTCTTAGATATCGGCTATATACGAGTATATACCATATATTGTAATACCAATATCTCGAAAACTAGAATATATGAATCGTTCGAGCGAAAAACCATAAGTATTTGCTGTCGAAGCAGTATCTGCTTAGTTGTTACCGTCCCAGCCATCCCAACCACCTTCTTGTGGATAGGCTTTCACCTCCCAGGCAAATCAGGAAAGACCAAAAACTCCACGTTCTGTTTGCCACCCCCAAGTCGCCTGACCTTACTGCACCTGACTTTTTCTTGTGGGGTTATTGCAAACAGGAAGTTTACAAAGCAAAACCAACAAATTTGAATGAACAAAGTCCAGATTTACACTAGGATATTTTTTCAGCATATTATCCGCTAATTCTCTTTTAAACTTGCCTCTGCGTTTAGACACGTAATTTTGTTTCGGATATTCCTGTGTGAATTGTTGTTGTTTCAAAGTGCGAGTGAAAAAATACAAAACGTTCAGCCCGAGTACGGGAGAGTTTTTCCCCCCTCTTGCCGACTGCCTCTCTCTCCAACAAAACGCCGATAATCTGCTTAACATTCAGCCAGTGTAAAACGGGACAAAGCAATCCATTCGAGTGTTGCCGCTGGAAAATTTTTTTTCGGCCCAAAATGTTCCCAGAAACTGCCCAAAATCGACTTCATCTGCCCAAATAAAAAACAGGTAAAGACGGATTCCGTTCGGCCGTGCCAAATCTTATATACCCTCCACCATGGATCAATTATACCAAATTTTAGCCCTATTCGTTGAAATTTCAGGTTTTTTGTGGCGCTAGGAAGTCAAATCTAGTGAGACCTTTGTATGGGGCTGTATCAAAACATGGACCGTTGTTCGTGTGGGAAGAATTTAAACGCCGATTACTACACCATTTTCAACTGTAATTCGAAAAAAATCAATTCAATTTCGAATCAATCGAAAAAGGTCAATTGAAATTCGAAGATTCCATTTGAATTTCGAAACACATCAATTGAAATTCGAAATACATCAATTGATATTCGAAACACATCAATTGAAATTCGAAAAACATCAATTGAAATTCGAATTTTTCCATTTGAAATTCGTAATACACCAATTGAAATTCGAAAAAAATCAATTGCTATTCTAAATACATCAATTGAAATTCGAAAATGTAAACAAATCTGCACATTAGATATGGTAGAATTTATTTAAACACATTTGCTGACTAAATCTTAACATATCGAGCCATAACCGCCAAAAAGACGTAAGCGCCACTCACAAAAATATAGAGGAGACTGTTTCTTTTGCGATTATTTTTTGTTTAAATGCATATGTAATGCATACATCTGTTTATATAACTGTGAAACTTATTATAAGGGTACATTTTACAGCTATAAATTTCGGATACATGATTTCATTTGTCATAAGTAAACGATTTCCCTCAAAAAATTAAAAGTAAATCATGGTGGCGCTTAAGTCTTTTTGGCTGTTAGGGCTCGATATAATGTGATGATCTTATCTTTTATGAATGTTTATTCAAAATTAGTTGAAACAAAACATACATAAATATTTTAATATTAAATGTTTAACACAGACAAATTGTATCACTTAAATGCTACCCCATCTAATATACAGCATTGATTTTGTTTACATTTTTCGAATTTCAAATGATGAATTTCGAATTTCAATTGATGTTTTCCGAATTTCAATTGGTGTATTACGAATTTCAAATGGAAAAATTCGAATTTCAATTGACGTATTCCGAATTTCAATTACAATTTTACGAATTTCAAATGATGTGTTTCGAATTTCAATTGATGTGTTTCGAATTTCAATTGATGTTTTTCGAATTTCAATTGATGTTCTTCGAATATCTAGTGATGTTTTTCGAATTTCAATTGACCTTTTTCGAATTTCAAATGGAATATTCAAATTTCAATTGACCTTTTTCGAATTTCAAATGAATATTCGAATTTTAATTGATATTTTTCGAATTTCAAATGGAATCTTCGAATTTCAATTGACTTTTATCGAATTACAATTGAAAATGGTGTAGTTATCAGCCCGGTCAGTTGACCCTCGAGCGAAAGCCACCGGGTATTGCTTATATCGAACATTTCATGTAAAATAATTCTAGTTTTTTCAAAAGAGTCCTCCAACTACACCAGACACCGTATGTTGCTAAGCCAACCATATTTTGCAAAGGAATTTAGGACGACCCAAAATATTCCTTGATTTTTCCTGACTGAAACAATTTGTCCAAAATCTGCCCAAACTACAAATTTGGTCGGAAATGCCCAAAAACGGCAACACTGTTCGAGAAACAATTGCGGCTATTATTGTCTCAACTCTCCAACCTTTTGGTAAGATGCCGCACATGCGTCAACGAGCAGGAGAGCATTTAAATTCCATTATTTTTAGAACTAATTATGCTATATTTAATAAAATTGAATGAGCTTTAACATGGAATAAAAGAAAAATGAATTCCATACACTGAAAAAAAGTTTCTTAATGTGCGATATTCATCAGCCAACCTGTATTTAATTTGATTCATTGATTTCTATATACATATAGCATTTTCATTGTAAATTATTACCCTAAAACTATCGGTTTTTTACAGCGTCTCGAAAGCGTTGTTAAATACCGCTGTCACACCGTATATCGGTGTTATCATTTTGACGTTTTTACAGCGCTTTATCCCACCGCGTGATGGTAGTTTTCAGACTGGGTAATTATATTATATTGGTCTTTGCTGGATAAAACATTCTTGTAATTTTTTTTATTTTTAGTGATGTATATTATCACAAATTTATCTTGGAAAATTCAAAAGAATCAAGGGAGGAAAAAGTATAAATTTGATTTATTAGAAATCAACGGCAACACTGTCGGTGATACACAAATATGGGTAGCCGCCTTTGACAATACCCCATAGGAGAAGATTCAGTCCTCGTAGCCGTTTTTCAACATACTCCAAAGGAGAAACACTTTAACGCCGGCTGATGGACGGCCACGCTGAAACACTTTTGTCGGTGTAGGCTTCTTTGGACATACCACGTAACATGGTTTTGAATGACATATTTGTAATCGGGACCGAGTCCACCATTTCAGTCAAGTGGCCCTTATGGGTCCGAGCCTTAAATTTCGACTTCATACTTAGGTTTCTGGAATCATACATACATTTTCGAATCGCAATACAAAAATCTACCACTTAGTCCAGATTCACACTTGCAATTTTTTTCTGCTGAATTGCAGTGTTTGTGGGTGAGGGACGCAGTCGGTAAGGGCTCGGTTCAACATATGTAAATTTGTGCGACATACATTTTAATAAAATTTAATGAGTTTTAATAAACGGTGAAAATAAAAAATTTTCGAAACAGAATACATTGTCTGAACGCAAATGCAATTTCAAAAGAGAATTGCAGAAAAAAATTGCAAGTGTAAATATGGACTTACATACAGCTAGTGTCCGACTGAAGTCGGATTTTAGGGCCGAAGTCGCCGAACTTCGGCTAAATTTACAACCTTTGACTGAAGCCGTAGCCGAATGTTTTGATATTTGTTAAAAAATTGTTTTTTTCAATCAGTTTATGTCTACTGCTTATGTATTTATTTACTTAGTACATAAAATTAAAAATCTTAATTTTATAATGAGAAAAAGTATTTTTTTGCATTAATATCTTGTATACCATTTCTTTTATTTGAATACAGCTGTCCATCAGCATTAAGCAACTGCTCCCTAGCACACTTGTTGGTGGTGCTGACATGTACTTTTCCGCCACCACTTCTAAATTTTTGAAACGTCTCGAGTTACAGTATTGAAACATATTAATGATTCTTGGAGTTAATTGCTCATTACTATGTATTTTTACTACTTGTATAAGAATGCTTTCACTAGTTCGAGAGCTTTTAGATGAGGAACGGAGTCATGTTTTTCTTTGTTAAAGATCCTTTTATGTTCTTTCTCCAATTATTTTTGTAGAATTGTTCATTTCTTTAAACTTTGCTGCTCTTATCAAGATTTCCATAATATAATTTTGTTTAATAAGTCTTATAGTTAAATTTTTTTATTTAAAAAAAATCGGTCTTCGGACAATTACGGCTGATTTGGGTCCGAATGCCGAATAACGCGCTCCGGCATTTTTCTGAGACAGATATATATTTTTAGGTATGATTATGCGAATCCTCAAAGTGAGCTTAATTGTGAGCCGATCTCATATTCTTGGACTGCAATAATAATAAAATTTTGCGGAAACATATTTAATGTATAAATATCATTTTCTTAGGATTGAAACGTTCCATATATTCCTATAGAAAGATCCTAGTCGATTTTATTTAGATCCATGGTTTTTTGTAGCCCCCATACAAAGGATCCACTGGATGCGACATCTTGACGCATTAGAAACCACAAGTACCAACTGATTAGTATGTACTTAATACAATATGTATTTGATTTTGCCTAGAAAAATTCTCAGGATTAATGGTTAACATTTTTATACAGAAACAACATAACCGATTGGACTGAAATTTGGTCCTTTTCTTTTTTTTACACAAAATCATGAATACAATCTCATGGTCCACATTTTATTATACCTAGCCCCCACCCGATTTTATTTTTTAGCGCCATAGAATCCACAAATACCTATCGATTGAGTGTACCCAGAACTATTTTAAGGAGTAATTGGACTAAAAATAATATGCTCCCATCTGGGTTAAAAGAATTATATTATGCCAATTTGTTTTCGTTGGAACAAATACCTCCTAAGTCCATGTTTTGATATAGCCTTTACTTAAAGTGTTCACTGAAATTTCCTCAATCGATTTTGCAACTTAATATAATTCCAAAAACTTTTCCTGTGTCATTGAATGCGATCGAACCTACCACCAATTTTATTTGTTTCAATGATCAGCCATAATATTTGAGACTTTTTCTAACATTTCTAAATTATGTCTGGAAGGAATTATAAAAAATCTTTAGTAGTTTTCCTTACTTTTTCTGATCACAAAAAAATTACATTTTAGGCCAACAATCTGCAATTTGTCATGTCCTATTTCTTGGATCTAAAAATTGTCAAAATGGCGATAAATCGCAATTTCTGGCAACGCTGAGTATGTATCATTTGCAACGGGCCAAAAGTGTAACACATCGAAGGGTTGTCATTTGAGCAATGTGCGTATGTTTGGCTGGTGCGCAAGATAACTCTCGATAGGCGTAATCGATGACTTCAACATTTTGTATGTAGTAATATTGTTTCTATCTCAGGCTCAGTTCGAAGGTGGGTCACATTGGTAAACTCCATCTGGCAGGGTAAATTGGTAAATTAATATTGGTTCTCTAATAACTTCTGTACCTTTTATCCAAATCTTCTGTAATTGCACACATAGTATCTGTCGATATCGGCTTGAGAAAAATGGACGAAGTTGCCACACTCCTCTTGGTACCTCCCACACACAGGGACCATTTTATACCAAACGTTAACAGCATATAACTTTAATACCAGTGGAAAAATGTTGTGCAGTGTGATATTTTAACAATCGCAACCCTTTTTGGTACCTCTCATATAAAATATCCAAATCATACTAAAATGTAATAGATAATAACTCTAAAAACAGTGCACATAAACACTTAAGCTAAATACACACGATTGCCAGATCGGACAACGATATCAACCCTGTAATGCTGCATATGTACGGGCAATGACAGATTGTGTGTACTTAGCCATACAATTCGATAGAGTAGAATGTCTTTGAAGTATTCACGGTTCAGAGCAAAATGGGTGTATTTGTCAACCCCCTTTTGGGGGTTCCAGAAATTGACAAATTCCGTATAACACAACATTCCCATAATCTGTAACAATCATCAAATGTTTTCATATTCTGAATTTTAGCCATCTTGAAATTAAGAATTACAATTTTTTCTACCGACAAAAAGTACAAGTCTAGAAATTATTAATACTTTTTACCGTTAATTAGTTAAAATTTGGTGTTATTCGTGAAAATGTAGATTGTATGCAAATGGGAGCATTTCCACCGAAAGGTCCACCGATGCAAAAAATTAAAATTTCTTTTAAACATTTTGTTTCATATAATTTCTAGATGTAGTAGTTGATAGTATACTTGACTTTAATGCTCATATTGACGTGCTACTCGCGCGTGTTAAATTTCAGCTACGAAAATATATTTCCTTGATTCGTTTTTACCATGTTATGTTAGATTAAGAGAAGCGTCGTCTTTGCTGATGTCACATGTCAACTATTATCTTGAGGTTATATCTGATACTTCTGCGGTTCAATTGACGAGAATTTAGAAAACTGTTAATTCCATTGTTCCTTATTTTTATAACTTGCGTAGATATTATCATATGTCGTTAAATTTTTAGGTTTGCCGTTCAATAAGTATGTTAACTTTCGCATCCTAAAGGGTTTTCCAACCAGAGGTGTTTTTTTGGTATTCAAAGAAAAATTAAATTTTTTGAGATAAATGATCGGATGTTTATTTCATAATAAAGAGGAAGGTATGCCGTTAATAATGAAAAACAACATCAGCCAAATGGCCACCACGACCACGCTTACAGGACCATATCCTTTTCATGAAATTTTCCATAACAAAATCGCAAAGTGGCTGCCCTATGTCTTCGATAGCCTCACGAATTCTATCTTTGAGGTATTGAATCGACGCTGGGCTGTTGGCGTAGACCTTATCTTTCACGTGGCCCCAAAGGAAGAAGTCGCAAGGTGTTAAATCACAAGATCGCGGTGGCCAATTGTGATCACCTCTTGAGAGATAACACGGTCCGGAAACTTTCCCGTAACAGAGCAATGGTTTCGTTGCTTGTGTGGCACGTAGCGCCGTCTTGTTGAAAGTAAACGTTGTCCAGATCAATACCATCCAGCTCCGACCATACAAAATCATTAATCATCTCTCGATAGCGCAATCCATTCACCGTAACTGTTGATCCAACCTCATTTTCGAAAAAGTAAGGTCCAATGACCCCGCCGGACCATAAACCGCACCAAAAAGTCACACGTTGAGGATGGAGAGGCTTCTCAACAATAACTCTTGGGTTTTCCGAGCCCCAGATGCGACAATTTTGCTTGTAGACGTAGCAACCGATGTGGAATTGGGCCTCATTTTGTATCGTTCGTATTGTTTTTTTGTTCGATCGTTTTTTGATCGTTTTGTATCGTTTGATGATCGTGTATCGTTCCATTTTTAGTAATGGCGTACTTTCTACTTGTCAAATGTCAAAGAATAAAAGCTTCAAAAGTGACAGCTACCAAAATACCGGGTGATTCAAAATAACACCTCTTGTTGGAAAACATTTTAAGTCATTTGAGCAATGTCCATCTGTCTGTCTTGCTGGTGCTCTCGATAACTTTCGACAGGAGTAACCGATTGTCTCCAAATTTGGTAAGTGTTAATATTTTTTTCTATATCGGGCTAAGACCAAAGACGGACTACGTTGGTCCATTCCTTCGAGTATCTCCCCCACGAAGGGTCAAAATTTAGTGAAATATTGATTATGTCATAACTTCTATACTACTACTCAGAATCTTTCACAATTCCACACATAGTATTAGTTTATTGGTCGTTATCATCTTGAGAAATATGGGCGAAGTTTCCCGGCCCCTTTTGGTACCCCCCATACAAATGGACCATTTTGCACAAAAAGTAAACTGCTTATGACTTTGATTCCAGTCCATACAAATACTTAATAATGTGTGGAGTGTAATGTCTTTACAGTACCTATAGTTTCTTGCATAGTATATTAAAAAATGGGCGTTATTGCCACGCCCATTTTGGCACCTTCCAAACAAAATTGCCAAAATAAAAAATATGATTTTTTAATTTCCCTTACTACGCTTTCTTCGCTACGATGCTAGCTTTCAAAAACTGGAAGAAGATACATTTTTGTTTTTTTTTTATTTTTTTCATGGTTTTTTGGGCCATTTCGCTTAATATTGCACCATACTTTATCCATACCACACATTTTTGTAAAATTGTTGTTATTATGTGAAAATAAATAATTGCCAAAACAAAAATCGGTTTCATGTTGACTTTTTTCTCACTTTAAATGTGTACGACAGCCCAGTGCGACATGATAGTAATGCCCAAATGTATTTATTTAGGTTAAACGTTTAAAACCGACACAGCATATTCCATTTCGACTAAACCCGTTATATTTTATCACACCCTCATATACATATGTATGTATGTAAATAGAAATGTATGATTCTCTATAAAGTTTGTGTTTTTTATTAAATACATATGTAAATAAAAACCAGTGCCAATGACCTGCATGATCTGTCGGCTTTCAAGAAGCCTTTACGGAAACATTTTGTGACATTAGCTTGTGTCATTTAGAAGTAGATATAAATTCATATTTTTATATCGACAATTCAATGTTTTTAAGCTGATATCAACAAAGTTTAAACTAAATAAAAATTGTTTTCATTTATTTTTAAAATTGTTGATAAACAAGGTTCATAGGGAAATTGTTAATAAACAAGGATTATAAAAAATTCAACTTATTTTTTGCATAAACAAAAATTAAAATGTTTATAGTGAAATGTGTTTCAGGATTTCACGACCATAGAAAAAATGCACATGTATCTGATATATATGTAGGTTAGGTCAGGGTGGCAGCCGTATTTCTTTTTTTAATACAAGCTCACATAGACCAGTTTAGGTCCCTAGTGTTACCACGGGCTGAAATGCCCCTCATCGAAACCAACCTGTTTGATATACAAATTTATCGATAGTACGAATATCGGTACTGGAAAGATCTGTTAGGCTGCCTAGAAAGGCCGACCCCTCTATGTCCTCTCCACTTCTTCCTCATCTTCTGCAGAAGTCATTGGAGTCAATACCCAATCTTTTGACGTGTTCCCGTCAAAACTGATACTAACGTAGACAATGTTTGCCTCTCTAGTGCGAGGAGATATTTTGATCTTCTCAGGTCATACCTTGGCCAGATTTGTCTAGCTACCCTGCAGTTGACGATTTCTGTACATCTTTCGTTGGACTGCCTGATTGCCCCTTGCCTAAGCAAAAGCTTGCATCTGGATAGTGGCGCACCAATATATGCAAATTCTTCGAGAATTTGTAATGTCGCCCCTTTCCTAGCAAGTTCATCGGCTTTGCAGTTCCCCGGGATATCCCTATGCCCAGGCACACATATGAGGTGTATATTAAACTGCTCAGCCATCTTGTTAAGAGATCTGCGGCAGTCGTGGGCTGTTTGTGAATTAAGGGATGTTGCCTCCAGAGAATTGATGGCAGCCTGGCTGTCCGAGTAACTGACAACGCCAGTGTTGGGTACTATGTTGCGACTCAGCCACTTGGCTACTTCCCATATTGCCATTATTTTGGCTTGATAGACACTGCAGGTATCTGGCAGTCTGTGAGCTATATCCAAACTAAGCTCTGCACAGTGTACTCCGAAGCCAACCTTTTCATCAAGCTTCGAACCATCCGTGTAAAAGTGAAGATGGTTTCTATTACCAGGTATTCTTCCAACCCATTCATCTCTGGCGGGAACCATAGTGATGTAATTTCTCTTGAAGGGGTACACAGTTGGTATATAGTCCACTCGGTCGGTTACCATAGCACTACACATTGATATCCTCATGTACTACAGCTCGGTACTACAGCTTCATAAGGCAAGTAACTGGAGACCACCCAATATATGCGATTACCGATCTCCAGACTAGCAGATGTTTGCTCTTTACCACTTAAATTAGCCAGGAGAAAGATACTTATGTCGATCTTTCCTGGCCAAAATGCAGGTTCTTGGAGTGCCTTCACAGTTGGCCACAAGCAGTTTAAAGTTGGGTGTCCTGATACCGCACACCCTTCCTCCCACTGCGTAGGGCTCCTGTATCAGGACGATGTCTACTGCACCTGTGGACAAGCGCAGCAATAGAGCCGCTGAGGCCGCTTTAGCGTGATGGAGGTTAATATATGTATATGTATCTGATTTCTCAAGTTGGAAAAAATATTTTTTGTGGTTTAATGATAGAAAATTATAACGTCAATTATAATTCAGATGAGGAACTGAAATGGGACCAAAATTATTCCACAGCTAAGATGTGAAATATTTTAATGAAAGTTAGAAAATTTTTTTTTTAGCAAAAGCTAAGTTATGCTTTTGCTGTTTTTATTCTTACCGAAATTAAAATAAAACTGAACTTAAATGTTTGTATTCCATTTCGATATATATAATTATTAATAATGAAAAATCCCGATTTATCCCAGGATATCGAACAAATTTCGGGATCCCTAAAAATCCCGGTTTCCGGGATTTGCAATTTAAAAATCTCGAATCCCGGGATTTGTGAAAACCAATCCCGTTTGATATCTCTATGCACGATTCTAGGTCCAAATATTTGCCATACTTTTTGGATGCACCAGATACCATCAATACATTTATGGGAGATCAGTGATAAAAGAGAAAGCTGGCAAACACAACAGTGCGCTCCCTATTTATGTTTTTTAGGAGTATTTCATTAGTATTTCACCTGATGCTAGCAACTGCCAAGTTTGTCAGTTCCCCAAAGAAATGTGAGCCTGGGATAACCAGCCGACTTCTTCATAACCTCAGACGTTGACCCGTCAAGACAGACACGATACGTTCTCTCTGGATGACGGCAGTAGAGCGTTGTTGTGAAACAAGTTTAGGCAGGGATCCATCAACTTATAAAGTATACAGTTCCTAACTAGTGATCAATTGTCAAAAAGAGCAGAAGGTCGCAAGAAACTCCTGTGGGAATGTAATTTAATTCCTCGCCTTACAAGCTAAACAGTATTGAAGTTCACTGTAATGTCCCTGCGGAACGGAATCTCATCTCATTAATAGATTTGCCGTAGTTATATCATACATCAGCTATTCTGCTACCGGTAGGACCTCAAAATCTGTAATAACCGTCAGCATCATAGCGATGTTACTCTAGAGATGTGGTTGCAAATGGCGTCTGTTTCGGAGATTGTTATCGGCCAGATTACGTATCTTGTGCCTGCTCACCTACAGGTAGTAGCCCTATATAACAGTATATGGACCTTAAAACAACGATCTACTGATCCAAGGTCTAAATTGTCGCCGAAATAACGAAAAGTGATTGTATTTGCTGCACTCAAAACCTTCGTCTTGCTTTTCACCCTTAAATCTAAAAAAATGCAATAATATCTTATCATACCCAGCAAAATCTTGGTTAGCACATGTCATTACTACTGGCATTTGACATATATGTCAAAAGTTATATAAATCGTCGACGTATTTAGTTGGTGTCATTGAGAGAAATATTTCTCGCGAAGAATTACTGCACAAATTGAAAACAGCATAAGATATTCGTTCATTCTTAAATTCACATCTGTTAGAAGTGTAATGAGCCTTGTCCAAAGAAGACCTACACATGGATAAATTAAAACGTAGCCTAATTAACAACACTTCTCGAACCGAAATTGTTACAATTTATTCAGTCTCTATAATGTTATGACATCCTAGTTTCAAAATTACGACTACGGTTACAGTATCTACAAAATATAAGGGGAATTCTAGAACAGAGGGGAAAGTGCAGGGACTCACTAGTACTCAAAGAATATCATCTTGAACCAGTTCCTCAAGGCTGTAGAGAATAGTATCCATTAAAAATTACCAAGATTGCCTAATGAGACCCAGTATCGCTGACTCTACAGCCTTTGCCGAAGACAGCCAGTTCGTACACAATTAAGTACCAATATACATAAGTATTCTAATCACACTTTACTGATCACGTAGTGGTTTGTATCAATTAATTTGGATTAAATTCTGGGCTTATATGTCATCATACGACTGCATTAGAGCTGTCTAATACTTATTATACGACCAGTTGGACTATCTACTCCTTAGTATACGAAAGTATGGGTTATATACTGCTTAGTTGACGTCACTTGGTTTATCGACTCCTCGGTTGACGACCAATTGGGTTAACTACTCCTTAGTTAAGGTTCAGTAGAGGACCCGTCCTTAAACTTAAGGCGATCAGTTATGTTAGTTGTTGAGGTTATCTACTCATCAGTAGAGAACCAGTTGGCACCAGTTTTCGAAGTTCAACAATCAGATGGTAAACATTCCATTGATATCAAATGTGACTTATGTTATGTCTGACCTTGCCCAGTATGACAAAGCCATGTAAAAGTTGCCAGTTGTTTTTACAATGAAATGGACAATCTGCGAACTGATCCCCGTCCTTAGTTGAGCTATCACGAATACCAGTAGGGTAAGTTCATATGAGTTATACGAATAGTTTATAAAACCGACTTTCCAGTATTTCCACATTGATCTAACCTGCTGGGGAGGGCATCATACAATCGGCTCCGTTCCACTTTAGCCTTTATTTACCATTTTTTGCATTATTACGACGTCCTAGGCTCAACATATTTACTGCTATTGAACGTTACTACGGTGGTATCTGTTTGACAATGAATGCACAGATGTTTTGGCGCATGCGTGGTTAGACATGCCCGTTTGCAAATCAAGATTTGGTGAATTTTCATTTCGCTTATCGCTTAGCGCTGCCGGCCGACGCACAGATACATTCACTTTCTTTTTCATTGATTTCTCTGGCAAAGATCATGCATCAAAGACACATTAAAACATACCTCGACCACGATGAAAAACGAAGTGTTAGAAAAGTTTTCCATGCGTTTTTCCCGCAAGCACGCTAACCGGTTTTCCACAAGATTCGTTGCGTTACTCACTCATCCAGTGGTACTTGTTACACCGAGTACACACACACTCACAACGACTAAATGCAAAAGTGACCACACCACAATAAATGTTGGGCCTAGACTCATGTATTCCAAAGCCTATGCTTAACTACTCTAGTAATAGGAGTGTTTTATCTGACAAACTAACAAATATGCTATATTCATGGCAAATAAAGCACTAAAGTCGTTAAGTCGATATTTTTCCAAATATGAAAATCCTTTTAGGGAGGGAGTAACCAGAAGAGATTATTGTATTAAAAAATCATCGACTAATTTTTCAAGAATTACAGTTTCATAGCGATTTTTTTAATTTTTTTTCCAAAGTGGGTGTCTCTCATGTAATTATTATCTTAAATTTATAAAACTACAGGGTACGTTGCAAGCACGAATGTTAATCCTTGCTATCGCAGATAGCCGATAAGTGTCAATAGAAAAAAGCATACAAAAAATTATGCGAAGATGCTAGCTCATGAAATAAAACACCCCTAATGTGGGGTTTTACAAATTTTCTATTGATTATCTGATCTAAATAGCTATGTTCCACCCTATGCTATCAACGGAATATTTGCTTGTTTTCTTGATAATCTTTTCCTAGCGACCTTTGTTATGTAAATTTAAGGCCAGAGATCCATTTCAATGGCTTGCCAGTATGAACATCAATAGACATGAATTTCAAGTGTCAACCAAATGAATGAGAATATAATCATTTTTATTGTTGGACCTGTGTAAAGTAACTTTTAAATTTTTCGTGAAGCATAAATTCGATTCTATTAGTTTTTTCGATACCAACTTCAATAAATACTTTCGAATGGATGAATGAAGAAACGCACCTTGATCGATTTTAAAAAAGCAAAATTTTGGTTATAAATGGATACAATTCTACTTTGCGCTTTATCAAAAACAAAGCATTGAAATCACGCTCTTTATTAATATCCATTTGAATGCTAGTTTCTTTATTACTTTAGTATTGTCACCGTTCGAATTGATATGTACAACAATACAATTTTATTCGTATATTTTGCTGACATCGTTTTGTATAAAATGTACCGTTTTCATCTTTGTTTAGTTTAACCAAGAAGAATTTCAGGAATTTGCTATACTTTCAAAATATATAATATCCGATAGATGTAGATAAATATATTACAAAATTGTATTGTGTACGTTGGATATAAATTATTTTGCTATTTATATATATATATAAAATTAATGTTAATTTGTTTAAAATTTCAAAAAATAGCTTAAAAGTCCTACGAAAAGGTAATGAAATTTTTTAGGACTCCTTCAAGATATTGTTTCATAAACTTTATTATATTTTCAAAATTTTGTAAATAAATTTTTAAAACATTTCAAATCCAAAAAATATATGTATGTTTCTCTCATCGATCCAAAATTGTAATTTCGTCAAAAAGTCCGTCATTTTGCGGCTATTACTTTTACTCGGAAAAATTTGTCGAGTAAAAAACATTTTGAGAGTTCTCTCTTAAATTTGTCTACTATTTTTACTAGTTTTTAGTAAAGGACCGCCTTTTAAAGTAAAACTGGTAAAAATTGTAAAACTGGTAACTTGTAGTAGATAAAGGACCAGAGCTTATTACTTATAAATTCTGACGAAGTGCTAACTAAGTATTAAAAATGCTATAGGTGTAGAGCGAAAACTTCTCGCGGAATCAGTTATTTTCTTCTCCTTTGGTTCGTTATCAAGTTGCCAGACTGTCTGCCATTCAACACGGCAGTCTTGGTGCTAAGTCGTGAATCACACGAGGATATTTTTAAAGAAGATTCTCCACTAATTCCCTTTTAAAAATGCGTTTGCGTTCTCACGACGTACTTTTGTTTCGACTTGTCGTACCTACTTTTGCTTCGGCTTTTCCTGTGTGAATCAGTGATGGGATTGGAAAATTTTCTAACTGTACCACAATGATCAAGAAATTGTACCAAGTGTACCACGATTGTACCAAATTAACAGATGTGAAAAACTTAGATTGTTTTTAAAATTTATTTTGATTTGTATACCCTCCACCATAGGAAGGGGGTATATTCATTTTGTCACTCCGTTTGTAACACCTCGAAATATTGATGAGAGACATCATTAAGTATATACATACACATATAGGGTTTTCCAATAAGAGTGGTATGATTTCTTGCAATTATTAGAACGATTATTTTGATAATAAAACTGAATAATTTAAACGTTGTTCTTGCGAAAATCTCCCTATGACGAAATTGTAAACACTGCTGAATACAATGAAAAACAAATGACAGATCATGACATATTACAAATGGCCGAAACGTCAGTTCAAAATCATTTCGTCCCTATTGAAAAACCCGTTATTATTAATCGTCGTAAAATTCTAAGACGATATAGATTATAGTGTCTGTTGTAATCACGCTACAATCTACAACTATTTAGCTGGGTGACTGAAATTTGGTACTGATACTTCTTATAGCTACAGGTAACTTAGGATTGAAAATGAGCAATACCGATCAATTTTTTAATATAGGCCCCACATATCGCCGCTTTGATGACCAAGTGACAACATGTGTGTACATTTATAGTATGTAGCTTTTCAGTTGTATCCAAAAAACGGTAAACATTATCGACGTATCTGACAATATGTTACGAGTACTTAACTTTTTTTATGAATATTGAGAAAGAAGAAGTTTTGTACATAATAAGAAAAACAAACTTTAATTTGTAAAGGGTGATCTAAGTAGAGATATTTTTTCAATAGCCTTTTTCTGACAGATCACGTGTGAGTCGTGTCATGCTGTCTTGTTATTTTTGTTAAGTATTGTTTGGTATGTCATCATGGAAAGACTTACTTACGCCTGAACAACGTTTACAAATTATTCAGTTTTAATATCAAAACAATCGTTCGCCAATTGCGCTAAGTCCATTTATTTTTAAATAACAAAAAAACACTTTCCAGTCGACCCACGATCTTGACACCCATGAGCAATATTTTAGCTCTTGTTAAGAGCTATCTTTTTGTCATTGACCGATTCCCGATCCAACGTACCGGAATCATTGGTCCATATTTCTTCAAAAATGATGCCGGTGAGAACGTAGCCGTCAATGGCGACCGTTATCGTGCCATGATAACCGACTATTTGATGCCTGAAATTGAAGCTCGTGATCTCGGCGACATTTGGTTTAAACATGACGGCGCCACTTCCCACACATCGCATCAATCAATGGATTTATTGAGAGAACACTTCGGTGAGCAGATAATTTCACGTTTTGGGCCGGTCGATTGGCCACTAAGATCGTGTGATATCACACCGTTAGACCTTTTCCTGTGGGGATATGTAAAGTCTAAAGTTTATGCGGACAAACCCGCTTCGATTCAGGCCTAGGAGCAAAACATCACGCGTGTCATTAGCCAGTTACCCATTCAATTTGAATTTTCTGTGTTTTTTTCTTTAAAAAAGTAGGGAACCTCGCGCTATATAATAAGCATTACTCCATTGGGAAGAAGCAACATTGTCTCAGAAAATCTGCTCTCCTGAACAATTTGGAAAATGTTAGTTCCATCAGTTGGTCTTCAAAGCGACGATTTGATTTCTAAACGCCATAGAGACCACAAATTTCAAATGATCGGTCAGAAAATTGGTATTTTGGGTGTATTTATACTCAGAAACCTTCACACGAACAACGGTCCATGTTTTAATATAGCCCTCACACAAAGGTCCCTCTCGATTTTTCTTCTCAACGCAATAAAAACCACGAATTTCAACGAATGGGGGCTGAAATTTGGGTTTATTTGTACCCGAAGCCATTCAAGCGCGATCCTTGGTGGAGGTTACATAAGATTCGGCATCGCCGAACTCAATGCTGTCTTCTTGCTTAATTGTTTTAATCAGCGTTGAAAATAAGAGTTTTGATGCATACTGGTACGAAAGGCATACGTACAAAATGATATCGTAAGTAGGTACCCTTTTCTGCCTTTAAAAATGTGTGAATAGGTTTTTTTTTATTAATTTTACTGGCCAGAGAAATGTACCAAAAATTGTTTGATTGTACCAGCGTACCAAAAATTCCTCAATTGTACCAAAAGTGGTACAATTGTACCACGTTTTCCATCACTGGTGTGAATTATTGTTTCAAAGTGCGAATGAAAAACACAAAAGGTTGAGCCCGAGTACGGTAGAGTTTTTCTCCCCCTTTCCAACTGTCTTTCTCTCTCTAACTAATAATAAGTTCATATTCACACTTGCAATTTTCCCCCGCAGAATTGCAGTGTTTGTGGGAAAGGGACGCAGGCGGTAAGGGGTAAGTAAAAAGTCTTCCATACTTGCAATTTTTTTGCAATGCGTTTTGCGTTTTCTTTGGCTGTAAAGTGGTGATTTTTTTGAAACATCCACATTCCTTTTTGTGCTCGGTTCAACATATGTAAATTTGTGCCACATACAATGTAGTGAAATGTAATGAAGTACAATTACTGTGAACAATTTCTTCAATAACACCAAAACTAAACTCAAAAAAGAGGACAAATCAAACGTAATTTATAAGATTAAATGTGAGGGTGGCAAGACCAACATATGCCAGAAGGTATATCCTGGCAAGACTAAATCAAAAATCAGGATTTCCGGACGCAAGTCTGATCATAACACAACTGATAAACCTATTGAACAAAAGACGGCACTTGCAGCACATTGCACTTTGACGGGACACAAACCGAATCTTAAGGAATTTGACATTTTGACACAGGAAAATCATTACAAAAGGAGATATACATTAGAAATGCTACATATTATAACGTATACATGACTTATATGCGAATAACAGCTGATTTGCGATATACAGCATGTTATCTGAACGACAAACCGAATGAAAACATACTGCTCGATGCCTGTTAGTCCTGATGTGATGGACTAAGTTAATGATGAATGAGGACTAAGTTAATGTTCGACTTTGTGGGTCATGCTGTAAATTCCACGGAATATACTGGGATTAACTTTCTGCGCAAGTATTGGCGATTGGGCCGGTACGATGTCAATGTATCAAATGATGTCAAATTAATTGGTTTTCTTGGGAGGTTTTTGACTTGTGTTATCACAATGGATCATGTGTGTTATACGAGAGCTTGGACACCGACTGCAAAAACTAGTTGGATATCAGATCACTGCTCATAGGTGATAATCGGGTCGTCATGGGTGACTTTAATGCACACTTTGAGCTTTGGCACTCGAGTCTTGGCAATGCATCATAAATGAAGATCCCCAACAAAATCACAGGGAATTGTGCCAGCTATCTAGACATTGCAATTGTTATTGCAGGACAAATAAATGGAAAGCAGTGGTCTCCATAGCATCCAACCACATTCCCTTAATTTCGCTCAGCCGACCGAACGACTGTATGTTCTTTGAACGCCGCGCGAACGTGAGAGTTTACGGACCGCAAGTTTAGGAACTAGCCAACACCTTCTAACCCACGCAACGCAGAGGTGTTCCGTAAAATCGTCCCTGCAGTAGCTGCTCGCTTCATCCCAGTCGTATATCGGCAGAAGCAGTAGGACTAGCAAATGAGCGTGACGAGATTCGCTTGGCCAACCCCAGCAATCAGTGAACTGAATAAAGAGATCCGCAAGTTGGTAAGTGAATTCAAAGAGAACAAATAGTTAGAACACCTGGGTTACTGTTCTGGTATAAACAAACTATGGTCGACGGCCAAAACTCTTTCTAAAGTTAATTATATGTTAAGGTTATTTTAACAATGTAATATATATGTTTGGCGTTATTGGCTTTATATTATGTAAATGGATTCAATAAATAAATAACTAGAGCCCGACCGAATGTTCGGCTTCGGCTACGGCTACGGCCAAAACTCGACATTCGGCCATTATTCGGCATTCGGCCACAAAATCAGCCGAAGTCCGATTGTTTGTTTAAAAAGTACAAAAAAATAAAATTATATGACTTTTTAAAGAAAATTCTATTATGCAAATCTTTGTAGAAGTGTACAGAAGCGAACAATACTACAAAAATAATTGGAGAAAGGACACCAAAGGAAGAACGACAATGAAAAACATGACTCAGTTCCTCACCTAAAAGCTCTCCAACTAGTGAAAGAATTCTTGTAAAAGTAGTACGAATATAGAATAATGTGCCACTGAGTTCAAGAATCATTAAAATTTGTTAATACTGTAACTCGAGATGTTTCAAAAATTTGGAAATGGTGTCAGAAAAGTACTTGTGTGCTAGAGAGCAGTTGTTGCAATTTTTGGTGCAAAGTAAACAATTCTTTAACAAATATAAAACATTCGGCCACGGCTTCGGCCGAAGTTTGTAAATCTAGCCGAAGTTCGGCTACGGCTTCGGCCTTAAGATCAGCAAGTTGGTAAGTGAAGTCAAAGAGAACAAATAGTTAGAACACCTGGGTGACTGTTCTGGTGTAAACAAACTATGGTCGACGGCCAAAACTCTTTCTAAAGTTAATTATATGTTGAGGTTATTTTAACAATGTAATATATATGATTGACGTTATTGGCCTTATATTATGCAAATGGATTCAATAAATAAACAACTAGAGCCCGACCGAATGTTCGGCTTCGGCTACGGCTACGGCCAAAACTCGACATTCAGCCACAAAATCAGCCGAAGTTGGCCGGAGGCCGATTGGTTGTTTAAAAAGTACAAAAAATAAAATTATATGACTTTTTAAATAAAATTCTATTATGCAAATCTTTGTAGAAGTGTACAGAAGCGAACAATACTACAAAAATAATTTGAGAAAGGACACCAAAGGAAGAACGACAATGAAAAACATGACTCAGTTCCTCACCTAAAAGCTCTCCAACTAGTGAAAGAATTCTTGTAAAAGTAGTACGAATATATAATAATGTGCCATTGAGTTCAAGAATCATTAAAATTTGTTAATACTGTAACTCGAGATGTTTCAAAAATTTGGAAATGGTGTCAGAAAAGTACTTGTGTGCTAGAGAGCAGTTGTTTATGCTACTGGGCAGCTGTATTTAAATTAAGAAAATATTTTGGTGCAAAGTAAACAATTCTTTAACAAATATAAAACATTCGGCCACGGCTTCGGCCGAAGGTTGTAAATCTAGCCGAAGTTCGGCTACGGCTTCGGCCTTAAAATCCGACTTTGGTCGGGCTCTATAAATAACCCAATGAGGAAAGAAAATTGGATAGCGATATCATTTGGAGAACATGTAATATCGGATCCCAGGAGGTGCGCGAGCCAATTTGATCGACAATTTATTAAACACCCCGAGAGATTAACGGCGAAAATAATTAGAATAAAGTCGCAGGATTATCGCAGTTCAAAACAATTTGCAGACCGAATAGCTATTGTGACGCTGCGTTTATCTGTCGTTTGTGAAATTGAAAAATCCAGATTTACACTAGGCAAGTTTTTTCAGCAGCTTATCATCAAATTCTCTTTTAAACATGCACTAAGAACTCAAAACGTTCAGGGAGAGTTTAAAAATAGGGAGGCTTAGAATTTAAAAATACAATCTGCTTAAACACATCTCTTTAGGCCGGTATTATATTCCCATTGCACCGTGAACAATTCACGGCAATTTTTGATCCTATAGCATAGCTTTTATTCGAATATGTGAAAAAAGCGTCATTGACACAAGCGAAATATTGTTGGGCAATTTTCACAGTGAAATGGGAATACGAGTATAATACCGGCCACAACTTTTGATTGTCTTGACGGGATTTAGCACCAAGTATTAACAAGAATTAAATAGAAACAATGATGGTTTTATTCTTAAAAAGTTATGAAAGGTTTCAAATACATTCGCGTTGAAAATCAGTTCAATAAACTTTCCTCACTTTTTATGAATACGGCCTTTACAATTAGATACATTACACTGTAGGCTTCCAAGTGGACATGATGCTAGTTAACGTGAGTGTGTTTGTCCATACATTTAACGACAATTTAATTGTAATTGTTCAAATAATTAACAATTGATCATTGAGATTTATTTAAATACATAATGACATCTTTGCCGTTGTTCCCAACGGAGGATGGCGATTTTTCGTTCTAAATACATACACATATACATATATGTAGGTATGTATAAAAATCTTTGTGCATGTGCAATTCCATTAATTTCTATCTTTTCTGATTCACTCTTTACTCGTTCGTATCTTTCAAGCTCTCGCAAGTTATTAAATTATGTGGTTGGTTCTGTATAGAGATTACACTTACACGGCAATGTAGAACTGAGGCAGCAACAACAACAAGAGCCACACATGAGCAACAAGATAACAACAGCAATGGAAGCAGCAGCAGCAGCTCTAACATAACAATTGCTTAAATGATTGTTGGTTGGTTCATTCGTTTCGTGGTTATTGTGGCTGGTGTAGTGTTTTGTTACATTTTGCTGATTAAAACAGCTGCACAACGATCTCCTTTTTTTGGTGTTGTTGTTTGTCGTTATTTGTTGGTATTTTTGCTCGCATTAGTGGTCTTCATTATCTCTTATTTCTCGTCAGAGATTTGTTACAAGCTGCACACACAGCATATCTCCTACTTAAGGCAATTATGAATAAATTTCTCATATTTCAAATCGCATACACAACATACATAAATGGGCACTTCTAACGGTACCGTACCGTGCCGAGGCTATACTACTCCTCTAATGCACAGACACACAGGTGAGAGACGTGTGCTGGAGCAGCGCTGCCGACTGATCTTGGTGCCGTCTACTATCATCAGTGTTGCCGTTTTTGGAATTTTCTACCAAAATTAGTTGATTAGAAGAATTTTTTTCAGCCAAGATTGAAGTAAATTTAGTTATAGTATTTTTACGCCGGCTCATTTTTAATTTTGAAAAACATCAGTTTCCAGATTCATAAACGGACATCAGCAAATTTTAAGAAAATAGGTTCACATTTTTATACATATGTATATATTTTTATATTTATAATATATTTATTATAGGTTTTTTAACCATTTTGTTGTTTTCCGTTAAATACAATTATGAAAATTAATCCAATGTTACTTCATAAATCAAATTTTTTACTTGTTCAGGACTTGATTTAAATCCAGGATATTTTTGGTGAGTGTCCTGTAATTTCACGTTCACTACGTGCAAGCCTAGGCATAAGTAATAAGTAATATCGCTGACTGTTAACGACATAATCCTGTCTATTCTCCTGTAGAAGGTAAAACAAATTTAATATTGACACTTGAAAAAATATGAAACAGAATGGACAAGTAAGATTAAAATACAAATGTGAAATTACTATATCAATTAAAAAAGCTTGCTTCTCAGATTTCTCACCAAAAGACCAGTCAGAAAATAAAAACCTTCTTCGAGTCTTGAGTACAAAAAGAAACTGAACGGAAAAATTTAATTAAAACAGTTATATAAAAAAGTAAGTAATACATTGCAATATTAATTTATGGGTGTTTTTCTTAAAACAAAAAATGGAATATTCAAACGATTTTGGTAGAAAAAAATTATTGTAGTGGCAACACTGACTGATTGTATTGTGCTCTGTTGCTGCTGTAGCCGATCTGTTGCCATGGCTTTGCTTTGTTGTATGTGGTTGGTTGGTGGAGTCATAGTGATCCATTAGGGTGACGGCAAATTTTATTAGTTTCATTGTACGTACACCCAAAAAAAATTGTTTGCTGATAATAACAAACAACGTCTGCTAATTTTTAGCAAACATTTTTTCTGCTAATACAGCACATTTTCTGCTGTAATAGCAAAAAGTTTGCAGTTTTGCTTTAGCAAACGCACTGCTGAAAAATTTGCAGTTTGCTGAAAATTTTTGTTGTTAATCAAAATATGTGAAAATAAGACAAAAGTTGCAATAATTTACATGATAAAGTTCAACTACCATTGAAAATCAAAAAGGTTAATGTCATTCGTGCGATGAGAAAAGTATATTTAAAAAAAATTAAATAATTATTCGGCGATATCTATTTTCCGAGTTACGGTTCTCAATATTTTTATTTTTTCATTGAATTTTAAAAATATTGGAAATAGGAGTCGATTAAAACTGCAAAAAGTAAAACACAAATCGATAACGAATATGATTTGACGATTTCAAAATCTTAGTTCCGGACATACAATAAAATTAATCTATTATGTTTAGATTTTAGTTTCTAATTTTTTATATTTTAATGAAACCAAAGCTAAACATTAATGTTTTATGTGCGATTTGTAAAAATGTTTATAAAGTTTGATTCACGCAGGGCAATTTTATTTGAAGCAAGTGTCAAAGTTTGTAGGAGAGATACAGAGAGCACTTTCCGCTTGGAAGAAATTGCCTCGTGTGATCTAGGACTAAGTATTGTGTATGCAAAAAAAGTTAAAAAACGAGAGGATTCCTAAAGGCTTAGTGTGAGTATTAAGAGAAAATTTCGCAAGATTGTATCATCCTGTGCAAAGACTATTTTTATACGGTTTCCACGGCTATTCCTGTGTGTATTGTTGTTGTTTCAAAGTGCGAATGAAAAACCAAAAGTTCAATCGAGTACGAGAGTTTTTTCCCCACCCTTTCCAACTGCCGCCCCTACAAACATCATTAAACCGCTGATAAAATTGCCTCGTGTAAATTGGGACGAACATAGACTCCTCAACACACGCGGTAATTCGGCGCCTCTCTTTCCGTCAAACTTTGACACTTGCTTGGAAAGTTGCCGAGTGTGAATCTGGACAATGGGGAAAGTAGTTTCTTGTACTGGCAATCCGTTTTGTGTTTTTCATTCGCACTTTGCTGCCTTTATTTCCAACAAACACCGAATTGCCCGGTGTGAATCGGGACATAGACATGCTTTATGACGGAAAAAAGAAAATTAAAAAAAGAAGCGGTGTTTAATTTATATTCCTTACCACTGTAACCAATTTTTTCCATTAAAATGTGCTTACGATAAGTTACACATATATTCATATTTGTGCAGATGACAAAATCTCATATAAAATGTTTATTTCGCATATCAAAAAATATTGACAGACGTAATATACTTTCACTAGCATTCAAGCGTTGCCCTCTTTGACAGATATCGTGCGCCGACGCCTTTTTAAGTAACACCCTTTGAAGACTAAAATATTTTACGCCGAACAAATTGAATTGACAGCTGGTATATGAATACAAGTATTCTACCAACAACTCCAACTGAAGGGAGAACACATATTCCAAAAAAAAAAAAAAAAAAAAAATTAACTGTTTGTTGTGTTTGTTAATTCGCATTACAAAAGCATTCCGCGGTTGGAGTAAAGTAAACTTTTTGGCAATGAAGAAACGAATATAATGCAAATGATTTTAATGAGTAAAACGGTTCCGGGACAGCTCCGACTACACAAATGGCTAAAGAAAAAAAGGCGAAATTGTGTATGCCTTGGAGGATCAATTAATCAAGTTACAACAGGTAAGCGTACACAAATTGCAAATTTCACTATGATTGTAAAAGTCTTATTTCAGGTTGTTTTCATGATTCTCAGCAAGCAGTGTCCTATTAAAACCCTCTACTTTAATATGGCTACAAAAGTAAACTAAATATATGCTGTCCATACAAAGAACTTGTGAAAGCGATGGACTAGCAATTTCTTTCCATGTCTACTTTTCCAAATCTCATAGACTCATAGACCTCTTAGAAGTGTGGTCCTAACGAAAATATCTGCAACAGCGTAAGTATTTGTTTTACGATTTGTTTACTTATTTCATTAATTACACCTGTATCACCAGAAATGGCAACATTAATTTTTTTACACCATATGCGTCAACGATGGTTGCTAATATCAGCATAGCGAAGTAACATTTTGGCTCCAAAAAAAACTCGGGATAATTTAGTCTAATTTGGATGTAATCCATGGATAAGATTATTTTGCCCAATGATATGGCTCTGGACATGTACAATTAGATACCGTGTCAATAGGGTAAACCCAACACATTATCCTTCGGACAAAAAGAAGATAATTGTTAATACCAGTGACCGGTAAGTATTGTTTGTAGATACTCATATTGCTATTCAATTTTATTAAATGATTTATTTTTCATTTATATTTTTAGATCAAGCATACATACATACATATTTACATAGATTTCACAGTTGGAAACGCTTATCAATACATGGGCTGAATAACTTCAGGTTGGAGTCCTGGTTGATATACTCTTCTCAAATATCAGGAAAATATAAAATTTGTATTTCTTTTATTGAAATAAAAATGAAAGAGACGTATGCTAGAATAACAAAAATAGTTTGTTCTCCCAGCCGCTTTTTTCTGTTAAATAATAGCAAAATTGTTTGCTAAAACGACTGTTCTAGTTTGCTACAGTAGCAGGCAAATTTATGTGCTAAAATAACAACCATAGGGTTGCTAAAATAACAGACGAAGTCTGCTTTCCCTTTTTCAGCAGACACAGACTGTTGAAACAACAAACATTTTTGCTAATGATACGCACAAAATTCTTTGAGTGTACAAATATATGTAGATATGTAAATATGGGTATTTATTTCTCTCTGTGTAATATTATACAATATTAGCACTGTATTTTTCAGATTATTAAAGGGTTTTAATTATTTTTTCCTTGTGTGTCCAACTTAAAATGTATTAAAGCCAAAACACAAGCGTCCGTCCGTTGTTGTCATTAGTTCATGCTTGTTTTTTTGTATGCAAAATTCCCAAAGGTTTATTTTTCGTTATATTTTTGTTGTTGTTTTTCTTCTATTGGCCCGCTATAGTATTGTGTGAGAATTTGTGAATTTTATTCACCTCCACTACTTCATCCACATTCACTTCACTTTTGTGTAACCTCCTCTTGAGGTAGCAACAAAAACTGAGTTTTTTAATTTAATTATTAAATTAGAGTTTGTTGCGCTTTGAACCGCAGTGAAAGTCTCTCCGTATATACGACGACGAGTATACATAGTTAGATTTCATAAATCTAGATATTTTTATACCACTGCTATTTCTTTTTTATATTTTTCTTTATTTTATTAAGAAAATACACAAATTAAAACTGCGCTTTAGTCGATTTTTCCTTTTTTGCTTCATTCAAGAAACATCTTTTTGTTTTGTTTGTTATACATGTCTTCTTGGCGTTTTATATTTCATATCCGTATTGTTTTTCTTTCTTAAACGCGCACCCGGCTAGGTTGTTTGCTGTATAACGTTTCTCCCAAGACTGACTTGAGACACAGGTGGCTCTTTTCTTTTTTCCAATTCGAGTTGTTGATGTGTAGTTTGATGGTAAGACGTTCTTAACCTGGCTTAAAGCCATCATGATGGGTAAGTAGCATATTGCATTGTTTAAAAAACGGTCGTATGAATTGGTAGGGAGAGCGAGAGAGACGAGATAGAGAATGTGGTCGACAAAGAGCACTTACAAGCTGCCGCCATATGAGTGTGAGTAACCACTAAACTCAAAACCAACCTTTAAGTTTGGATTTGTTTTGTACTTCACTTTATCTTGAGATCTAGCGATATATGTATGTATCTCGCGATACACACGAGGCAATTTTAGTTGCGGTTAATCCAAAGTTTATGAGAGAGATGCAGGCGGAATAAAAAGGGGTATTCTTCCATTCCCTCTCACTATGAATTTCCGAATAGCCGCAATATATCGTCCATGTTCATCAATTATAACCTCTTGCGTTATACCCTCTTCTTTATAACTTCCTCCTGCAAAGGTAAACAAACTTACCTTATCAGCTTCTTTCCAATTTTCTGACGCTGACGTTGTTTCAATTCCTTTTTATTTTTAAATACATAGTAATACAAATGTAAAATAATGCAATGAATTTTAGAACAAAATAAATTCAACTTTCACAAAAATTCACCAGTGATGTGACACAAATATCTTATAAAAAATTGTATCTGAATTTGTCTTAAATTTAATTTTGAGTTGTTTTTTTTTTTAATTGTTAGACTTGTAGTAAAAATCACAGACCTTAAATTATACAGATGTTCCGTCCGGACGAAACGTCAAAATCTATCAGTTACGAACGAATAGGGATGAACTGTCACACCCGAAAAACAGTGTTCCGCGAACATAGTTTGAACTTTTTTGTACTAATCGATTAATATTAATTTTTTAATTGTGGCAATTACAAAAATTTCGGAAAATCGGTCCGAAATCCGCGAAAAAACTCACTCTTTGAAGTCCTACTCGTTGAAATTTCTATTCGTTCGTACCCGACAACTTACTCGCTCCGGGATGACATATCTTATTATTTTTGGTAAAAATTATTTATTGTTTATTAAAACTCTTTTAAAAATAAACTTTATTGTTAGGCGTGTTTTCGTTACACCATAAGTGCTTAATTTGTATGGGGAGCTAAGCACTTTTAAGCACTATTAGTTCCCGATGAAGTTTGGTGCTTGTGTTCATGTCTTAATCGAGTATGATGTTGCCAGATTGGGCACCCTATATTTAGCAATATGGCATCCCATTTTTGGAGAGATTTTATCAATTATTGTGAATTAACGGGAAGAAGAAGAACAAAAATGGGAAATTATTTTAATATTTGCAAAAGAGTGTAAACTATTGAACATAGAATAGTAAATATATGTTTTATAAATACTTTTCACGAGTTTTTTGTCTGTTTCGCACTGTTCTTTCTTCGCAACTCATGACACCATTGCTACCAGATAGTGAAAATCCGCCACTTATTGCTTATGTGCCAGTTAGTGAAAGTCAGTTGTTTTCGTTGCAAAGTGCTAAACTAAAAGTGCTAGCTTGTAACGAAAACATGCCTAATATATTGTCAATTATTGTAAATTTTAGGGAAAAGAAAGAACAAAAGTGAAAAATTATTTTAATATTTGCAGTAAGAGTGTAAACAATTGAACATAGAATAGTAAATTTATGTTTTATAAATACATTTCACGAATTTTTTTGTCTGTTTCGCACTGTTCTTTCTTCGCAACTCATGACACCATTTCTACCAGATAGTGGAAATTCGCTACTTACTGCTTAGCGCCAGCAGTGTTACCGTTGGAAAATTTCAGAAAGGGGCACAAAAAGGAAATTTTTCCGAAAAACGGGGCACACGTTCATAAAATAAAGTGGCATGCTTTTTGAGGTTCTTATATAAGGCAAAATACAATAAAATCAAAACTTGTACACATTTTCTACAAATTTTTAAAGAAATTTATAAAAAAAAACTATATGTGTACATGACATTACATTTTATGGGCCTTATTATAAGGCATGTTTTCGTTACAAGCTAGCACTTTTAGTTTAGCACTTTGCAACGAAAACAACTGACTTCCACTAACTGGCACATAAGCAATAAGTGTTAAAGCGCTAAATTATTTTTTTTGCTGAATTGCTGCAATTTTCATGTGGACCTGATATATATAATTTTCTGCTTTTAACTACGAATTTCCGAACGGCATCTGTGATATGTCCATATATCGGAATGGACGTGATCGGGTTATGCAATATATTTCGATAATAGTACCTGTACTCTAAAACAAATTTAAAAAAGCTACACAAAACTTTTTTGTGATGTATACTAGGCGTGTTTTCGTTACACCATAAGTGCTTAATTTGTATGGGGAGCTAAGCACTTTTAAGCACTATTAGTTCCCGATGAAGTTTGGTGCTTGTGTTCATGTCTTAATCGAGTATGATGTTGCCAGATTGGGCACCCTATATTTAGCAATATGGCATCCCATTTTTGGAGAGATTTTATCAATTATTGTGAATTAACGGGAAGAAGAAGAACAAAAATGGGAAATTATTTTAATATTTGCAAAAGAGTGTAAACAATTGAACATAGAATAGTAAATATATGTTTTATAAATACTTTTCACGATTTTTTTGTCTGTTTCGCACTGTTCTTTCTTCGCAACTCATGACACCATTGCTACCAGATAGTGAAAATCCGCCACTTATTGCTTATGTGCCAGTTAGTGGAAGTCAGTTGTTTTCGTTGCAAAGTGCTAAACTAAAAGTGCTAGCTTGTAACGAAAACATGCCTACTAGCTAAGTAGATATATGAAATATCATATATTTTACATTTATTTTGTTATTTATCATTACTTTTTGGCAATTTATTGTCTTCATACGTTATTTACGTACATTAGTACGTAAAATGCTGTTTAAATAGTGCAAAAATATAATTTTTTACAAAAGTGGCAGAAGTGTATAAAAGTGGTACCAAAAATGTGAAAAGTGGCACATTTAGTATCCCAAAAGAAAAGGGGCGCAAAAGTATCACGGCTGAAAAAAGGGGCAAAACTGCCCTTTAGTCGCACAACGGTAACACTGAGCGCCAGTTAGAGGTAGTCAGTTGTTTTCGTTGCAAAGTGCTAAACTAAAATCGGGGGCTTGTAAGTCGAGTTTCACACAAGGCAATTTTTTCCAAGAAATTGTCAAAGTTTGTAGGACAGAGAGGCAGGCGGAAAGAACTCTCTGCCTCTCTCTCCTACAAACATTGACACATTTTTGGAAAAAAATTGCCTCGTGTGTAGGACGACTAACGAAAACATGCCGGTCATCTCTTTATTCCGATTACGTATGAATAATACGGTTGCATACATTACGATACGATTTACAACTAACATTGCCCGAAGTGATAAAATCGGCATAGTGTTGTATTTGTTTCATCTCTGCATTTATTCACCTCGTTCCATTCCACATAAGTAACATTGTTATTTGTTTCTAATAGAGTACGGACAAGCGACGAAGTTAAGACAATTTATTATTAGCTAAAAAATAGTATAAAAAACTAGAAAAGAAAAGTATTATCACTGTACCATGCCTGTTACCGATGTCAGTAATTTGAAGGTAAGAATCAGTGGTAAATTGTGCCGAGATAAAGCCGGAGTGGGCCATCGCACATTTTTATGAAAATCGAGTGGAAATTTGGGCTGGCTTGCTCTCGCTATATCTATGGTAGTTCAACGGTTAATACATGTCAGCACAGCGTTATATTGCGCCTCTTGATTTCCATTTGTTTATTCTGAATGTGTGACAGTCCAGTTAGGCATGATCGCCTCAAATATTGCTTCACGTTTAGACTAATTCATTTTGTTTGTATAGGTAGCGGATTTGAAGCGTGAGCTTAAGGAACGCGGTTTGTCTGTTGCTGGCAATAAAAACGAGTTACAAGATCGCTTACAAGCTGCTATGGATGGTGAACCACTTTTAGACACTTCTATTGTAGGAGAAGATATCTTAGACGAAGAAGAAGGTGTTCTGTCCGATGAAGAGAAAATTCTAGGTGCCGATGAAAATGAGCTGTTGAAAAGTCCTACAACTACACCCACAACCATTTTGGTGAAAGGGGCTTCGGAATGTAGTGATGTTGTTCTGGCAGACGATGAAATATTGGAGTCACCAACATCTACTGCCAAGAAAATAGTTTTGAAACGAAAAATTTCCATTAACAGTGGGCAGACAAATGAATCTACGAACACAACCAAAGAGAACACAGAGCCCACTGAGGCCAAAACTGTGAAAGTGGGTGAACGAACTCCCATAACTGTAGGCGACTCCGGATCCTCCACCAATAAAAAGTTCTCCGAGATGTCAATGCAAGAACGCCTTGAATTGAGAGCTAAAAAATTTGGTATTAATTCAGCAGCAGCAGCTGCAGCAACAACAACAGCATCAAGTTCATCTGACAAGGCCATTTCTCAAGCCCCTGTCGTGAGTAGTGAAAAACAAGTGGAACTACTCAAAAAGCGAGCGGAAAGGTTTGGTTGTGTGACTTCAACGAATCTCGCTAAACTGGATGCCGAAGAAAGACGACTTAAACGTATGCAACGCTTTGGAGGAGAGAAACAACAAACCAACTCAACCTCAGAAATACCTTCAGATGAGTGGGCCGAAAAGGCACGAAAGCGTTTAGAGCGATTTGGTGGCGGTAGTTCAACCACATCATCGTCAACGCCGGCTGTGGTGGTGACAAGTACAACCACAACTGTCGCAACGGCAGCAGCAAGCAATTAATTTTCTTATATTCTTTACTTTCTAATATCCTTCTTATCATTCTACTCCACTAAGAAATATTTCACTCGTTTAGTTATTTTTCCAAATTTGCGCTTATCGAAAACATGTGGTTTAGTGTATCCTCAGTTTATAAGAATAGATTTGTATGTAACAACATTTTGTAACAGAAATAATAAATTTGGAATACAAAATATGGTCCTTTTTGCGTCCATTACACATCACCACCACTATATACATATAACAATAATAATGAATGACAAAAGTTTCGTAAAAATAAAAGAGTAATATTTTTTTTGGAATCTTGGATTTCTAAACACGAGAACAAGCCAGAAGGTATCAGGTGAGAAAACCGATGTGTAACCTAATTCACTTTCATAGAAATGTAATATGTATATCGATTCCTGAAATGCCTAAAGACGTAACCCTCAGTACAGTAGAAGCAAAAAATGATAATCTGTAGGTATGATGGAAAAAAATGTGCTTGAAAAATTTGTTATTTTCATTTTATAACGTTTTTTTGCTTGTTCCGTACTGAGGGTTACAACTTTGGGCATTTCAGATGATTATATGTAGAAGTTTGATGTTGATGCCAGGCGGGACGGGTTGCCCAATCTCAAAAAACAATCTAAATTGCTGTTGTTGGTGTAATTTGGTCCCTTTGTGGGTTGTACCACAAACTACTTAATTCCTTTCTTGATAAGCATATATAATAATTATAAATATGTTTCAAATAATGGAGTGCTAAAAACGTTATCAATTTCGAAAACATTTCTTAGCCACAAATCAGCAAAATTTATGTATGATCTAAAAACGCTGCAGAGTTCCAACAAAAAAGTGAAACTTCCAGAAATCGATTAGTAATCGGTATTCCGAATGTAGCTTAAATCGGAATTTTCCACTCGTACCCAATAAGTATTGCTTGTATGAAATTTGATTCGATTGGGTCGATAATCCCAAAATCTAATTTGTTTAAAGATGTGTGAACACAATAAATACATTTACTTAGAACACACACCTTAACATACAAGTATGTATGTGATGGATAGAATTTTGTATGAAATCGATTTCATATTATTTCCGAAATCTATGTACATAGTTTTTAATTAGTTTTCTTCTAAAAAGAACAAGGAAGTCCAATTTAATTTACCAAACAAGTTTTTATAGATTTCTGACTACATAATATGGCAGGTCAGACTGGAAAAATGTGTCACCACCATTTGAAAGACCGGCTATATACACTGACGGGTGCCTGGGCATAGGGATATCCCGGAATAGGAACTGCAAAGCAGATGAACTTGCTAGGAAAGGGACGATTACAAATTCTTGAAGAATTTGCAAATATTGGTGCGCCACTATCCACGTGCAAGCTTTGGCATATGCAAGGGGCAATCCGACGAAAGATGGACAGAAATCGGCACCTGCAGGGTAGCTAGACAAATCTGGCCAAGGTATGAACTAAGAAGATCAAAATATCTCCTCGCACTAGAGAGGCAATGATTGTCTACGTTAGCATCAGTTCTGACGGGACACTGCTTAATCGGCGAACACGCCAATAGATTGGGTATTGACTGTAATGACTTCTGCAGAAGCTGTGGAGATGAGGAAGAATTGGAGAGCATTGAGCACTTGCTATGCGACTGCCCCGCTCTGAGTAAACGACGACCGGACATACTGTGGTCGGCCTTCTATGCTGGATCCCTGGTCACAGTAGCATAGTGGAAAATGAAATTGGAGATGAGTTAGGACGAGGAGTATCTGCAATGAACATATCTATGGCGGACGCATCAATAATGCGAAATCTTTGCCAAAATCACAACTGGTTCAGAAATCAGGACACCCAGAACTGGATAGGTTTACTCAGGTGCGGGATGTCTCGAACTCCATGGCCAGCTAACCCACGTGCCTGGACAGAAAAAAAGACCTGCTACTGATGATAGGCGTTCTGATGGACAACCTGGGACATCAGGTCAATGACAACAAAGTGGCCAATGTCCTGCACTCGAATCAAGAAGGCTGCCATATTTTGTAGTTTTCACAATTGACTCTATTGCAAATTTCGACGTTATCCTTAATTCTTCCAAGGGTTAAATGGCTGAGAGGGATAAACAATTAATTTGCACAGATCCACAAGATAACTCCGAATTTGTTAGCGAAAAATCAATAAAGTACATTCTTAAAGTTATGTTTTTTTAATTTATTATGAATGAAGAATACATTGGTTTGTATGTTTAATCGCTACTGTACTTTATCATAAATCGATTTTATTGGGAAATTTTTGTAAATATAAACACATCGGAAGGACAATAGGGAAGGGATGTTTTTTTCACGATTCCTTGTTTTGTTTTTTCTTTATTTTGTTTCTAAACTTTATCACGTATGTGATAAGAGTTTCTTTTTGTATTAAAATTAAAATGTATGTCTGGATAAAAATACAAGTGTTCCAACTTAAAAATAAATGTCTAAATGTTAGAAATCATATATGGTAATACGTTTAGATTATATAAGATACTATAAGTATTAAAACTTAAGGAAGTGACATACACACACATTAGTCAGGGTTAAGCACTTCATTTTGTCTTCTAAACGAAGTAGATGGTGGTGGGCTGGTGTGGTGGTGAGCTATTTTAGAAATATGTCACTTTAATGGTACGTCCATCCATGCGAGAACCATCCATAAGAGCTGTTAGAAAAAGAAAACAAAAAATTATAACTGCACATTTATCCCACATCAGCTAGAAATGAATATTCCTCGTACCTATAGCTAATTCCGCATCTCTCTCTTTGAAGAAACGTACTACACCCAAGTCATTGCCTCTAATTTCGGCGAATTTGACTTCGCCAACATCGCGGAATTTATCTCGAAGTGTTTGCCATGTGCAGCTGAGGGGAATCTGCAACAAAGAGGAGAATTTTTGAAATCACACTGTTTAGTCTTGTCATGAGCAACATAGGTAGCTTACATTTTTAATTATAATTGTGTCCGATTTGCGAATATTTCCGCCATTGTTTCCTGAATTGCCCGCAGAACCAGATCCATACATATCCAGGGCATTACCAGAACCATAGTCGCCGTCTAAGGCTTGACCAGAATTACCGCCTCCACCAGAGCTGTTGTAAGCATTGAAGCCTCCACCGCCTCCAGAATTTCCAGGCTGGGCATTAAAACCTGACGAGTTACCAAATCCCGAACTATAATTGTTGCCTCCAGTGCTGTAGTTGTTGGACAAACCAGAATTTCCAGCAGACAAGGAATCGTCGTTGCCTCCTCCTTGAGCTTGACTCAGATTAATGCCCAAATTGTTGAGTGAAGTTGTAAGTAGTGGGTTGGAAAGAGCTGCGCCCAAACCACCAACGACATTAGAGAGAGCGGCCAAGTTTATGCCGGAATTGGCATTCAAGGGCAAATTGCCTTGAGCTTTGTTATTGTTACCCACAGGAGCGACTGGCGTGGGCTGCTGCACGCCGCTATTATTGCCAAACATACCGCCAACATTGGGAACAGCATTACCCATGCCCATACCGCCACCACCATTTCCTCCCATTACTCCGCCCATGCCGCTGCCACCTCCCATGCCTCCACTGACGCCCATATTGCCATTATTGACACTCATATTTTGGGATTGATTTTGGTTTTGTTGTCCAGTTGCATTTGGCAAATTGCGTGCGACGTCCTTAAGCGGCTCTCCGTTTGGACCCAAGCCAATACCAACACCGCCCAAACCTTCCGGCAATTTAACACCTTCACCTTTGTCTGGAATTCGATCCAGACGTACAGTCATACGACGATCATATAGCATTTGACGATCCAACATTGAGATGGCCTGAACAGCTTCGACTGGATGATCATATTCTATTACGGCAAAACCACGGCTATTGCCATCTTTGTCCAGAGATAAGTCCACACTTTGTACTTTACCAGCCAATTTAAACACTTGTTTGAGTTTTTTAGTATCCACTTTATAGTCAAGCTAAATTGGAAAGGACAACAAAATGTTAAGAAACTGTTAGTAAAGAAAATAAAGAGTAGTCCAATTTCTTTAAATGCAGGCTTCCTTTTGCCCAAAGGCCCCTGATGACCAAAGCAAACTAAGTTAAAACAATTAAACGTTAGTAAAATTTCAAAAATGGCTAGTTCATCGAACCACCAGTAAATGAAAAAAATTTACGTACAAAAAATTCAAATTCTACAAAAAATTTTCTTAAGCCCATTATTATTTGTGGATGTGAAATAAAACCATGTCGATACAGCAGAAAGTGCCCATTATCGTCAACATCAATCTTCAAGACGTATATAGATCGCCAACAATTATTATTGAAAATTAAAACAAAATGCGACTGAGTATAAAGACGTTGTACCGTGTATCCACGGCATATGCCCCGTTCAGGAAAGAATCAGAAATAGCAAAATAATCATTTATTGAATGTAACGACAACCCGCTATAAAAACAGTAGTATTCCAATCAATATTTCGGAAAAGCCCATCAGGTTCGGTTGGTGGTTCTCTTTCATCAATACAGAACGACGGAAGGAAAGCAAGCCGCACACCGAATCAAACAACCACTCAAATAAACACAAACATCAACTTACGTTTTCTTTCAAAAGTTCTTAAAAATCATTTTTGGTACAATACTCACATTAGCAACGAAAACTTTATTATGCAAAGGTCCAGTTATGCCAAGATTCTCCAAAAACGACGCTGAAAGCCCATAATAATTATAATTCGCAGCTTGGTTTACAAAATCATTTGACATCATGTTATAATTATTACGACCAGATCTAAAAGGAAGATACCAACACAAATAAGATCACTTTTCAAAACAACAAACAGGCAGAGAAATCAGGAGAGAGGAGGATCATTTCAAACAGAGAAAGAAAAAGTGGCACACAAACCACCTCAACTACAAAAATATGATGCTTGTTTTTTTCTGTCCTCTATTGCAACTGGGTGGTTGAAAGCAAATACTTTCAATAAAAAAAGTTTAACGCCAAAATATGGGTTACAAACCCTGTGCATCAATATGACGCGATTGGAAATATGACAAGATGTGACCATACTGGAATCAAAGTACTAACCAAATAGAATAAACTCCTAGCAGAGTTTCCAAAGTCAGCGATCCAGTAAATTTATAAAGACCTTAAAGTTCAGTAAAAAAGATTATTCATATTTTGCTTCAGCAATGTATATGAAACAGAAGTTGTTGTAATATGACTTTCATGTCCGAAAACAAAATAGAGAGGGACCCTGAGCAAAAGTCAAAGGAAACAATTCTCGTCAAATCTTTTTATAGGACCCTTCAGATATTTTCATCGATTGAATTACACACACACATTTTGCAATAACATAAGCTTTCACAAAAAGTTCGATTTTCGTGTTTAGAAGTTATAAATACATACATATGTACATACGAGTATATAAAAGAAAATTGGCCACAGCTTTGGGACAAACACGTTATCCATCTGGTATATTTATTGCATTATATTTAAAAGGGGATGTTTTTATATATATTAAGTTAACATACCTGATCAATTACATATATATAAGTGTAATTGGTCAGCTTTTCTCATAATAATGAAACTCAAAGTAAAAGTGAAAAAGAAAATCGCAGAACCTGAAGATTATTCGTGTCGTTCTATCGGTTAATAATATAAGTTGGAACACCTAAATGTTCTTCCATGTATTTATCAACTTTTAGTCATAAATAATTAACTCAAATATTGTCAAAGAAGAAGTCGGCAACATGCGTAATCCATTTTATATTAAAAAAGTTTTAGAGAGCTGATGGAACTTCATTTTTGGACATCACTCCACTTTATGTATTTACGTAAATATTTGTTGAGGGAGAAATGCAAATTTTTTATCGATTAAAAATTAAAAAGAGTTTTATATTCCCTGAAAGTCGTCAAATATAGTCGACATATTCTAGCAACTTACAAAAACCAGTTATCTATTATGTTAATATATTCATCATTGTATTTGGGTACTATCCTGAAACCCTTTTTCTATCCACCTAATTTTTGTTTCTAATAGTTTTTTGTTTCTAATATAAATATTATGATATTTGGACCTTTTGCATCTGAAGACGAATATGAAAGTATTTAAAAAATCGGAAATGACATCTTTATTGAGAGTATACAGAGCACCATAGGAGGTTTGCCATCTAACCTAAGTAAAGAAAAATCATTTAAAAACAAACAAGGTACTTCTTCATTTGTGGACAAAAATAATTCGATGATCATGCTTAACTAGAGGGAGAATATAAAATGGTAACATTACGAATTAAAAGAGGAAATATGGTAGGGTATATATATGCCCACTGGAAGAAATGGAAAAGAAAAACCTTCCCTTAAAAATGTTGACATTTTAGAAATGTAGTGGATTTTGTATCGCCTAAAGTTCTGAGTTACATTCCAGCTGCTGTTAGGTAGCGAAATATTGAAGTAATAACTATCCATGATGTTTTTTCTAGACAAATAACATGGTCAGAGAAACCATATTAATAATAATAACAGTAATGCATGCCTCTTCTCACATATAAAAAATATGATTTTTTCACAGAAGCTAAAATTGTTCTAGCGAAATAATAACTGTCCATGAAATTACTTTCTAGGGAAATAATTTGTAAATACAAAGAGTGTGCAAACTTCATTTTACTTCATCCTCGATGAAAAGAACTTACTCCGCAAAATGTCGATTAGCTAAATCGGATGGTATTAGCTCTTTTTTGCGACAACGCATTTCGCGATATTTACCCAAAAGTTTGCTGGGTAACCAAAGAGGCTAGAAAATTCAGACATAATTTTAAAGGCATTTTTCTGTTACGGAAAATATGTTCTATGTTAAAGAAAAAAAGGAGATAATTCAAGAAGCATTTCTCCTAAAACACCCGCTCATCTCCTTACCCCTGAAAATCCTAGAGCAAAAATAATGATATAGATACGAAAAATTTTAGAAATCGATGGAATTTTTTAGGTTATGAATTCGTCAAAAATATTCCTTGTAAAATCTTCACTATAGGTCCCCACAGTACAATTTAATTTCCACAGAGTATTTATCCACAAAGTTTGCCGAGTAAACAAGGAGGTTAGTAAATTGAGACACAATTTTAGTATAGAAGACTACGGTATGGATGTTTCTTGTCAATGAAAACATTAAAGGGGACACTCCAATAAGTATTTCTCCCAAAGCAATCGTCACCCCCGATCATCCCCTTGTTTTGGGAGAAATACATAGTGAAGTGTCCTTTTTAATTCCCTTCCTTGAAATGGTGCATCTATTCCGAAGCCTTATGTACTAAAATAGTGTTGAATTTATTAAACGCTTATTTTATCGAGCAAAATTTGTGTCTAAATATCTCGAAGACGCGATGTTACAGGAAAAAATGGTTAATGCCATTCGAATAAGTGGGTCAAAATTATGCGAGATAAGAAATTTTCATTATTTGGTGCACACACAGAAGTCTTAAGCCTTCAACAAAAGCCTACTTTTTTCTTTCTCTAAGGTTTTGATTTTGTAGCTTCGAGTGGTTGTAAAATACAATGCAATCCTAAAATTGTAAACTAAAAGCAAATGCTATCTGAAGTTCCAAGAAATCCTTAGTATTTGGCAGTTTTAGAAAATATGAATGCATCTAATATGCACGTCAGCAATAGCACACCATCTTTTTTAATATGCTAAAAACAAAAATTAGGTATATAATTACACACAACCAAATATACTTACGATCGGTCGTCATCACGTCTCCCACCATATCCGCCACCATCTCCACGACCACCAACAACACCACCACCACCACCGCCTCCTCCACCACCACCACCACCCTCGCGTATGATACGTCCACATTGGTCACGTTGCTCACCATGATCTTCCTTCACAACCAATTCGCGTCCATTCACCTCATAACGATTCATCTTTTCCAGTGCCTTTTGTACATTATCCGGATCTTTGAATTCCACAATGCCACAACCACGAGCTTTACCATTTTCATCGTGGAACAATTCAACGTACTCTACAGAGCCCACAACACGACGGAATAAGTCCTTAAGGTCTTGCCAACGATAATCGTATGGTATATTGGAGATGTAAATGCGACAATTGCGTCGCTGCTCACGACTTCTGTCACGATTGCCGGCGCCAGATGATGCATCTGCATCAGAGAACCGGGATCCACGTGCTCCACGACCACGACGATCGCGTTCTTTCTCTCGATTCTCCGAACCGGCGTTTTCCATATCGTCCGAAATTTTGAAGCTCTTAAAATGAAAAGTAAATTATCTTTAATCCAGAGTACTGAAAATATATGTATGTATGTAAGCATCAGCCGCAACGATGAAAAGAAAAATGGCGTACACAAGATTGCATGGCAAAATGCAAAACTGTCAACGAATTTAACTTACCTTGGAGTAAACTAGTCACGGAAATTAAACAATGGTCACGTCCCACAAAACTTCTGTTTTGTTGCGAACAATTTATGTGTATTTAAATCAAGTTAATTTAATTTTTAACACTTTTTAAAAACAGCACTAATGGAGCGGAGCTGAACGCGTGAAGAACAACGAATCACAAATCACGTATACATACAAACAGCTCTCCTCCAAGCATTTTTGCGAATTGATCCAGAGTTGCCATAGAAACTTGCTTCAATATTGTATTAATCAAATGTCGTAACGTTGTGAACGTTACTTATGCTGCAATTAGTGACGCAAACGTGTCGTACAACAACCATAGGCCGGCCGATCACCTTGTTTTAGTCCAGATTCACACTTGCAATTTTTTTCTGCAATTCTCTTTTGAAATCAGGGATGCCAACTTAGTGCTTTTCGCACCAGATTTAGTGCTTTTCAGACCACTCAATACGCGAAAAGTTGCCAGTTAGTGCCAAATGAAAAAAACAATAACTGTACGCTTTTCACATTTTTCGTCAGTGCTTTTGACGCTTTTCGTACATTTGTCAGAACAAATCTGGTAACATAAAGAAATTAAACTATTTTGCTTCACCATATGTTTGTACTTCAAGATTTGGCATCTTATACGGCACAATTTGCATCAAATCTTTACGAAATTTGGCATAGAAAGTTGATGTAGACAATAATAAACTCTGGCAAATTCTATGAAATTTGTTGCAGGTTTAGATATATTCGTCATATTTACTGATAAACTAATTTTGCGCCATAGAATACCCGTTTCTCATAAGATCTACATACAATTTAGTATATAAATTCAACCAGAAATGGACACATCAAATTTAAAGAAAATTGGTTCAGATTTAGATATATATGTACACGCCTTAAAATCCGCATTTCCCAACACATCTTTATAATTTTTGACAGATAACAGTTTCTTGAAATAAAAACGAACGTTGAAAAATTTTATGAAAATAGGTTCAGATTTAGGTATGCCCCCTGTATATTTCTATACCCTGATTTTGAATCGAAGCGCCATAAAATAAACATTTTTGGACATGTTATTCTCATTAAGAAAACAACTTTGATACAATTTGACAAAACATACATATATCTTTTTATTCTGCTCTGATGGGGGCGGATATAATGTTGTCTCTCCCGACTAAAGAAATACTATAGTTTAGTGTTTTTTTACGCTTTTTAAATTTTTCATTACGCGTTTGCTTCGGAAAAAGTTGGCATCACTGTTTGAAATTGCATTTGCGTTCAGACAATGTATTCTGTTTCGACAATTTTTTATTTTCACCGTTCATTAAAACTCATTAAATTTTTTTTTTTTTTTTTTTTTGGAATATGTGTTCTCCCGTCAGTTGGAGTTGTTGGTAGAATACATGTATTCATATACCAGGGCTAGATAATACGTTTTCCGTTTTATTTGTACGTTTACGTACGTTGCGTTTTAAGTAATTTAGATATATTGTGTGATTGACAGAAGTCAATGTATTGTTTTTTTCCTTTCCTTTTACAGTACTATTCTGCTTTTTTTTATGAATGACAACAGCTCATTCATATCATCGTGGTTAAATTTTTTCAGTAGCGTTGGTAAGTTAGTGTATTTTTTAAAGAGTTTGTATTGAGAACGATATTGTGTGAATTTGTCGCAATTAAAAATAATGTGGTTTTCGTTTTCTATAGTGTTACAGGAGGTACACTTGTTGTCGCTGGAAAGCCCCATTAGGAAGAGGAAGTTTTTACAATATGTGTGACCAGCTAGCAATCTGTTAATGATTTTTATGCTTTCAGGGGTGAAAGTGGTCCCCTTGTACCATTGGAGCTTTGTGGGTTCTTCAAAGAATTGCGAGAAGTAGGTTCCTTTAGTTTTAGAGATATTTATGTAATCGTCTTTCCATTCTTTCCATAGGTGTTCTTGTATGATATTATGTGCATCCCTGACTGAGTAGGCCGTGGGAATGGGGCACCCAACTGTAACAGCTTGTTTTGCATAATAGTCGGCGGTTTCATTGGGAGTGATTCCAACGTGGGATGGCGTCCATATAAACGTAAGTCTTGAGATCAGTGAATTATTTATTTTTGTGAGAATGTTGTTTATTAGGTAGTTATTGGCGGTATTGTTAGCTAGTAGTAGACAGGCGTTTTTACTGTCTGTAAAAATAGCTGCTTGACAAATTCCATCTTCTATAATTATATCAATTGCTTTGTCTAACGCATGTAATTCGCCAGTAAGAGAAGATACTTTAGCAGGTATTGAAAATAAGAAATTTTGATTTGACGATATGTTACAGGCTGCACAGCCTGTAGAATTTCCAGTCACCGATGCATCCGTGGCCCAAATACAGAAACCTTCTGATTTTAAAAAATTTATTTGTTTGCGATATATTGCTATGAAGCACTCTCTATTGATATTATTCTTTTGAGCATTGAAGAGGTTGAGTTTAATTTCGATTTTATGAGACGGGAACTCTTTTTCGTTGATTATAAGATTGTCCATTATAGATTTGAACTTACTATAGACCATTCCCAGACTGGTTTTTATTGATGTGTGTTCTGTAAAGGTTTTGTAGTGAATTTGGTTATAGGTTTTGAGTTTTATTAGCTCCTTTGCAGCCAAGTATTGTGATCTTTGTTTGGGAGGTAGTACACCTGCTAGAGTGTACACGACATGTGTTGGCGTAGATCTTGTTAGGCCCAGATTTCTCCGTAGGATTTGGTTCTGATAGCTTGTTACTTTTTTATTTAAATAAGTGGGCATATGAGCCATAGAAGATATTAGATATTCAGTTTTGGAGAAAATAATTGATTTTGCGATATTGTTGGCATAGTAAGGGTTAAGTCCATATTTTAAGGTTGTGATCATCTTGAGGCCATTTAGAGAAGAGCGACATTGCCCTATAATATCATCGTAATGTTCCTTTAATGAGAGACTGTTTTTAATATTCCTCCCAAGAAACTTTATTGAGTTGACAGGTTTGATCAGCTGACCCGACAGCGATATCAATGGAACTTTCCGAGGTCCTTTAGCTACATACATGACAGCGGTTTTTTCGGTGTTGATTTGAAGGTTTAGATCAGACAGCATATGAGCGAATTGTACTACTTTGTTTTGCAATAATTTGGTAGCCATGTCAAAATCCCTGTGATGCGATAAGATAATGAAATCATCTGCAAATTGGAATATGTGAGTATTTTCATCCGCAAATCCATGTAGGCCCATAGTATACAAGTTAAATATTGTAGGACTTAAGCAGCTTCCTTGGGGTACACCATTTAGAATTTCCGTACTATCATTTCCCATTATGAGTGTTCTGTGACTGAGGAAATTAATTGTCCATGCTATTATATCAAGTGGACAATTTAATTTAAGGAGAATATTTTGAAGAGTGGAAATATCGACGCATTCGTAGGCTCTACTGACATCTAGGGTGACAAGAATCACTTTTTCACCGTTTTCCTTATTGGAAGTAATTGTGTGGAGAATATCATTTATACATAAGGACGGAGACATGTTCTTTCTGTAAGCATAAGTTCTTTCAGGAAGAATCTGTTCTGTATTTAAATATGTGGATAGTCTTTCCTTGGCCATTAGGTTTATTATTTTTAGCAGCACTGAGATTAGGGCAATCGGTCTGAAATCTTTGAAATCTTCTAGATCCTTACCTCTTTTTGGGATTGGAATGATTTTTATCTTTCTCCATTCATCTTCTATTCGGCATTCAAGCCAGGCGTTATTAAGGGCAATGAGTAGGTTTTCCTTTGCACTGAGAGATAATTTGTTTACCATTTCATAGGTAATACCATCAACCCCTGCAGCTGAGGGCGAATTTTTCTTCTTTAGGACGGCGAGAAGTTCAGTAATTGTGAAAGGATTAGGTTGATCCTTGTTTGAAATTGGTTTAAAAGACGATGAGTTTTTTGGAACTTGACTTTTTAGATAGTTTAAAAAAGGTTTGTCGTTTTCTATACACCATTTTGAAGAATTTTTAGATTCACCAGAATTTTTGCAACCGCGAACAAATTTAAAAAGAGATTTGGAACTTGGATTTTGGTTTAGTTCAGAAATTTTTGCAGCAAACGAATTTTTTTTGGCAAGTATTATCGCATTACGAAGGTTAGAGATTGTTTCTCGAAGCTTTGTGGCATTTATATTATTTTTGTCAGCATCAAAAATTTTTTGGGCTGCTTGTCTTAGACGATATAGCTTGTTTATGGACTCATTCCACCAGATTTTTGGCTTTCTATTAGATGTTATCACATAAGATGAATTATTAATTTCACTTTGTATAGAGTTTTGTATTTTTTCCACATCGGTAGAAAGTTCGAGAGTACTGAGGTTTTTGAACAGTTTGTTTTTGGAAAGAAAACGATTTTATATTTTGGTGCTGTTTTCAACATTGATTTTTATAGGAAAATGGTGGCTGCCGCCAATTGTGGATTTAAGTACATTCCACGATACATTCAAATTTGTGTTAGTAAAGGAAAGGTCTAAGACTGAGCCGCGTGAATTGTCCATTAAAGATTTTTTAAAGGTCGTTTCTCCATTATTTATGCACCGAAAGACAGAATTTTCAAAAATTTGTTTAATAGCCGAGCCACGAACAGAGTCACACGAGTCACCATAGTATTTTGATCTTGCGTTGAAATCGCCACAAATAAATACATTTGATTTTCCTTCTAGGAATATAAGAAGTTTTTCTAATTCTTTTTTTAATGTATTAGACTTTACTGAGTGGGGAAAATACACAGATACTAGTGTTAAGTTTGATGATAAATTTTTGGTCTCACATATTAATATGTCTAAGTTTGTGTCAAACTGTAGTTTTTTTACTGCGATATTGCTTTTAAAAATAACGGCAACACCTCCATAGTTGTCGTGTCTTTTTTTGGTAATGACATTGTAATTATTTATTTTTGAGTTTAAGTTTATGTCTTCATAGTTGAAAATTTCACTTAGGAGGCATATATCAATATTTAACTTGTTTAAATAGAAATCTAATATATTTTTGTTTTTAGATAAGCTTTGGATATTATGTTGTAGTAAATTCATCTTGATTAACATAATTTAAGTCTCTGTTATTTGATGGCACTGAATTTATAGCTTTTTGGAACTGATTTAGAATTTGTAAACCTTCAGAACAATTAATTGATTTTAAGATATTTGACATTTGCGTAGCAAACATATTCATCATTTTTTCGAATTCCGAAACTGTGTGACGACTTTGATATTCGAAAATTGGTTTCGATGGAATTAAATTTACCGGACTGGCTACAGGTAAGTTTCTTTTAATTGGCATTTTAGCAACTTTGCTGTATTTGACCTTCGTAATTGTTCTGTTTATTTCTTCATTAAAGGTTTTGGATTTGTTTTTGGGCTGTCTCCCCACGACTGGAAATTGATTTTGGTATTCATCTTCACCAAGAATTTCAAAGTAATTTGTACTATGAAAAGTTTGCACACATTCTTTTCTGGACTTGTTTGATAAGGCCATGATTTTCCTTATAGACTTTTCAGAGCTTTTGAAATCAGGGATGCCAACTTAGTGCTTTTCGCACCAGATTTAGTGCTTTTCAGACCACTCAATACGCGAAAAGTTGCCAGTTAGTGCCAAATGAAAAAAACAATAACTGTACGCTTTTCACATTTTTCGTCAGTGCTTTTGACGCTTTTCGTACATTTGTCAGAACAAATCTGGTAACATAAAGAAATTAAACTATTTTGCTTCACCATATGTTTGTACTTCAAGATTTGGCATCTTATACGGCACAATTTGCATCAAATCTTTACGAAATTTGGCATAGAAAGTTGATGTAGACAATAATAAACTCTGGCAAATTCTATGAAATTTGTTGCAGGTTTAGATATATTCGTCATATTTACTGATAAACTAATTTTGCGCCATAGAATACCCGTTTCTCATAAGATCTACATACAATTTAGTATATAAATTCAACCAGAAATGGACACATCAAATTTAAAGAAAATTGGTTCAGATTTAGATATATATGTACACGCCTTAAAATCCGCATTTCCCAACACATCTTTATAATTTTTGACAGATAACAGTTTCTTGAAATAAAAACGAACGTTGAAAAATTTTATGAAAATAGGTTCAGATTTAGGTATGCCCCCTGTATATTTCTATACCCTGATTTTGAATCGAAGCGCCATAAAATAAACATTTTTGGACATGTTATTCTCATTAAGAAAACAACTTTGATACAATTTGACAAAACATACATATATCTTTTTATTCTGCTCTGATGGGGGCGGATATAATGTTGTCTCTCCCGACTAAAGAAATACTATAGTTTAGTGTTTTTTTACGCTTTTTAAATTTTTCATTACGCGTTTGCTTCGGAAAAAGTTGGCATCACTGTTTGAAATTGCATTTGCGTTCAGACAATGTATTCTGTTTCGACAATTTTTTATTTTCACCGTTCATTAAAACTCATTAAATTTTTTTTTTTTTTTTTTTTTGGAATATGTGTTCTCCCGTCAGTTGGAGTTGTTGGTAGAATACATGTATTCATATACCAGGGCTAGATAATACGTTTTCCGTTTTATTTGTACGTTTACGTACGTTGCGTTTTAAGTAATTTAGATATATTGTGTGATTGACAGAAGTCAATGTATTGTTTTTTTCCTTTCCTTTTACAGTACTATTCTGCTTTTTTTTATGAATGACAACAGCTCATTCATATCATCGTGGTTAAATTTTTTCAGTAGCGTTGGTAAGTTAGTGTATTTTTTAAAGAGTTTGTATTGAGAACGATATTGTGTGAATTTGTCGCAATTAAAAATAATGTGGTTTTCGTTTTCTATAGTGTTACAGGAGGTACACTTGTTGTCGCTGGAAAGCCCCATTAGGAAGAGGAAGTTTTTACAATATGTGTGACCAGCTAGCAATCTGTTAATGATTTTTATGCTTTCAGGGGTGAAAGTGGTCCCCTTGTACCATTGGAGCTTTGTGGGTTCTTCAAAGAATTGCGAGAAGTAGGTTCCTTTAGTTTTAGAGATATTTATGTAATCGTCTTTCCATTCTTTCCATAGGTGTTCTTGTATGATATTATGTGCATCCCTGACTGAGTAGGCCGTGGGAATGGGGCACCCAACTGTAACAGCTTGTTTTGCATAATAGTCGGCGGTTTCATTGGGAGTGATTCCAACGTGGGATGGCGTCCATATAAACGTAAGTCTTGAGATCAGTGAATTATTTATTTTTGTGAGAATGTTGTTTATTAGGTAGTTATTGGCGGTATTGTTAGCTAGTAGTAGACAGGCGTTTTTACTGTCTGTAAAAATAGCTGCTTGACAAATTCCATCTTCTATAATTATATCAATTGCTTTGTCTAACGCATGTAATTCGCCAGTAAGAGAAGATACTTTAGCAGGTATTGAAAATAAGAAATTTTGATTTGACGATATGTTACAGGCTGCACAGCCTGTAGAATTTCCAGTCACCGATGCATCCGTGGCCCAAATACAGAAACCTTCTGATTTTAAAAAATTTATTTGTTTGCGATATATTGCTATGAAGCACTCTCTATTGATATTATTCTTTTGAGCATTGAAGAGGTTGAGTTTAATTTCGATTTTATGAGACGGGAACTCTTTTTCGTTGATTATAAGATTGTCCATTATAGATTTGAACTTACTATAGACCATTCCCAGACTGGTTTTTATTGATGTGTGTTCTGTAAAGGTTTTGTAGTGAATTTGGTTATAGGTTTTGAGTTTTATTAGCTCCTTTGCAGCCAAGTATTGTGATCTTTGTTTGGGAGGTAGTACACCTGCTAGAGTGTACACGACATGTGTTGGCGTAGATCTTGTTAGGCCCAGATTTCTCCGTAGGATTTGGTTCTGATAGCTTGTTACTTTTTTATTTAAATAAGTGGGCATATGAGCCATAGAAGATATTAGATATTCAGTTTTGGAGAAAATAATTGATTTTGCGATATTGTTGGCATAGTAAGGGTTAAGTCCATATTTTAAGGTTGTGATCATCTTGAGGCCATTTAGAGAAGAGCGACATTGCCCTATAATATCATCGTAATGTTCCTTTAATGAGAGACTGTTTTTAATATTCCTCCCAAGAAACTTTATTGAGTTGACAGGTTTGATCAGCTGACCCGACAGCGATATCAATGGAACTTTCCGAGGTCCTTTAGCTACATACATGACAGCGGTTTTTTCGGTGTTGATTTGAAGGTTTAGATCAGACAGCATATGAGCGAATTGTACTACTTTGTTTTGCAATAATTTGGTAGCCATGTCAAAATCCCTGTGATGCGATAAGATAATGAAATCATCTGCAAATTGGAATATGTGAGTATTTTCATCCGCAAATCCATGTAGGCCCATAGTATACAAGTTAAATATTGTAGGACTTAAGCAGCTTCCTTGGGGTACACCATTTAGAATTTCCGTACTATCATTTCCCATTATGAGTGTTCTGTGACTGAGGAAATTAATTGTCCATGCTATTATATCAAGTGGACAATTTAATTTAAGGAGAATATTTTGAAGAGTGGAAATATCGACGCATTCGTAGGCTCTACTGACATCTAGGGTGACAAGAATCACTTTTTCACCGTTTTCCTTATTGGAAGTAATTGTGTGGAGAATATCATTTATACATAAGGACGGAGACATGTTCTTTCTGTAAGCATAAGTTCTTTCAGGAAGAATCTGTTCTGTATTTAAATATGTGGATAGTCTTTCCTTGGCCATTAGGTTTATTATTTTTAGCAGCACTGAGATTAGGGCAATCGGTCTGAAATCTTTGAAATCTTCTAGATCCTTACCTCTTTTTGGGATTGGAATGATTTTTATCTTTCTCCATTCATCTTCTATTCGGCATTCAAGCCAGGCGTTATTAAGGGCAATGAGTAGGTTTTCCTTTGCACTGAGAGATAATTTGTTTACCATTTCATAGGTAATACCATCAACCCCTGCAGCTGAGGGCGAATTTTTCTTCTTTAGGACGGCGAGAAGTTCAGTAATTGTGAAAGGATTAGGTTGATCCTTGTTTGAAATTGGTTTAAAAGACGATGAGTTTTTTGGAACTTGACTTTTTAGATAGTTTAAAAAAGGTTTGTTGTTTTCTATACACCATTTTGAAGAATTTTTAGATTCACCAGAATTTTTGCAACCGCGAACAAATTTAAAAAGAGATTTGGAACTTGGATTTTGGTTTAGTTCAGAAATTTTTGCAGCAAACGAATTTTTTTTGGCAAGTATTATCGCATTACGAAGGTTAGAGATTGTTTCTCGAAGCTTTGTGGCATTTATATTATTTTTGTCAGCATCAAAAATTTTTTGGGCTGCTTGTCTTAGACGATATAGCTTGTTTATGGACTCATTCCACCAGATTTTTGGCTTTCTATTAGATGTTATCACATAAGATGAATTATTAATTTCACTTTGTATAGAGTTTTGTATTTTTTCCACATCGGTAGAAAGTTCGAGAGTACTGAGGTTTTTGAACAGTTTGTTTTTGGAAAGAAAACGATTTTTTATTTTGGTGCTGTTTTCAACATTGATTTTTATAGGAAAATGGTGGCTGCCGCCAATTGTGGATTTAAGTACATTCCACGATACATTCAAATTTGTGTTAGTAAAGGAAAGGTCTAAGACTGAGCCGCGTGAATTGTCCATTAAAGATTTTTTAAAGGTCGTTTCTCCATTATTTATGCACCGAAAGACAGAATTTTCAAAAATTTGTTTAATAGCCGAGCCACGAACAGAGTCACACGAGTCACCATAGTATTTTGATCTTGCGTTGAAATCGCCACAAATAAATACATTTGATTTTCCTTCTAGGAATATAAGAAGTTTTTCTAATTCTTTTTTTAATGTATTAGACTTTACTGAGTGGGGAAAATACACAGATACTAGTGTTAAGTTTGATGATAAATTTTTGGTCTCACATATTAATATGTCTAAGTTTGTGTCAAACTGTAGTTTTTTTACTGCGATATTGCTTTTAAAAATAACGGCAACACCTCCATAGTTGTCGTGTCTTTTTTTGGTAATGACATTGTAATTATTTATTTTTGAGTTTAAGTTTATGTCTTCATAGTTGAAAATTTCACTTAGGAGGCATATATCAATATTTAACTTGTTTAAATAGAAATCTAATATATTTTTGTTTTTAGATAAGCTTTGGATATTATGTTGTAGTAAATTCATCTTGATTAACATAATTTAAGTCTCTGTTATTTGATGGCACTGAATTTATAGCTTTTTGGAACTGATTTAGAATTTGTAAACCTTCAGAACAATTAATTGATTTTAAGATATTTGACATTTGCGTAGCAAACATATTCATCATTTTTTCGAATTCCGAAACTGTGTGACGACTTTGATATTCGAAAATTGGTTTCGATGGAATTAAATTTACCGGACTGGCTACAGGTAAGTTTCTTTTAATTGGCATTTTAGCAACTTTGCTGTATTTGACCTTCGTAATTGTTCTGTTTATTTCTTCATTAAAGGTTTTGGATTTGTTTTTGGGCTGTCTCCCCACGACTGGAAATTGATTTTGGTATTCATCTTCACCAAGAATTTCAAAGTAATTTGTACTATGAAAAGTTTGCACACATTCTTTTCTGGACTTGTTTGATAAGGCCATGATTTTCCTTATAGACTTTTCAGAGCTCCATTTTTCACAAACCTCCGAGTCGTTTGCCGAGTGATCAACTTTGTTGCAGAGAATGCACCTAGGTGAGTTGCAAGGAGTTAGACATTTTGTTGTGGATAGACACATCTGGCATCTTTCTTCTTTGCAGTCATTTTGGCAGATTATGTTAGATCCGCATAGAAGGCATCTTTTTTTGGATTTGCAGCGTATTGCAATGTGGCCCAGTCTGCCACAGTTTTTACATAGACGAAGTGGAGGCACGTACAGTTCAACATAGGCCTTCATACAGAACATGTTGGCTTCATCAACGGGTTTGTCGTGAATTACACCGACCTTTATAGTTTCTGACGGTTTTTCAACACCATTTTCATCTTTGAAATTATATCTATAAACCGAGACTGCGGAATAGTCATTTTCTCTGTTTATTTCATTTAAGATTCTTTCACCAGAGTAAGATAAAGGCACATTTTTTATGATGTAAAATTTTTGTAAGAAACGGTCTGGAATAAATGCTTGCATTCCGATTTCACGTAATTTAGGGTTTATAACAATGTCGTTTGCTGCATTTGGGTTATTAAAAGAGAGTCTAAATGTATTATAACCGACATGTTTGGCATGAAAATTAGGGGCAATATTTATTTTTTCCAGTTTTTCAAAAAGATGAAGTTCACAATTTCTTATTTTTGTGCTAACTTGGGTTTCTGACGACACCAGCACGTAAAAAGGGCCTGGGTGACTTGGAGGATATAAAATTTGTTTATTTTTGAAAAGATCAAAGTTGTACTCAATCGTGTTTGTTTGCATTTCTGCACTTGAAATTGGTGCATCATTGTAAGTTGATGATTTTGAGGCAGTTGAGGTACTTGGTTTGTTTTGTAGCATTGTGATGTTTTTTTGATTTGCTTTATTGGTGGATAAAGGTTTAAATTTTTTGTTATCCGGATTTACTATGTTTTCATCCGGTTTCCGTGGATTTGGAGGAGGTGGGGGTTCATTACCCACCATGATTTTTAATTTTTTTAAAATTACACAATTGTTGTTGTTTTAGAACACCGTGACTTTGAATTTGGTTTTTCCTTTATTTGTAGAAATAACAAAAATGAGACTGTCTCTATTTTGAAACCGTTAGTTGTTGTTTTTGTTGTGTGAAAAACAAAACAATAACAGAAGAAAGCAGCGACACGCGCATAAAGTGGACTGTCATCAACAAGAGTTGGGGCAGTACTGTCATTAAATTTTATTTAAATGTATGTCGCACAAATTTACATATGTTGAACCGAGCACAAAACAACGAATATTAAATGAAAAGCAGTGTGGAAATGTCGAAAATCTTTACAGCGAAAGAAAACGCAAAACGCATTGCAAAAAAAATTTCGAGTACGGAAGATTTTTTTCTCCACCCTTACCGACTGCGTCCCTCTCCCACAAACACTGCAATTCAGCAGAAAAAAAAATTGCAAGTGTGAATCTGGACTTAGGGTATCTCTTAAATACCAGAATGCGTCCGACGTATGTCAAAGTGTTGTTGTATGCCCAGAAAACTATAGAAGGCATGTTTTCGTTACAAGCTAGCAATTTTAGTTTAGCACTTTGCAACGAAAACAACTGACTTCCACTAACTGGCACATAAGCAATAAGTGGCGGATTTTCACTATCTGGTAGCAATGGTGTCATGAGTTGGTCCGGATTTACACTAGCTGAATGTTCAGCAGATTATCGGCGTTTTGTAGGAGAGAGAGACAGTCGGCAAAATGGGGAAAAAGCTCTCCCTGAACGTTTTGAGTTCTTCGTGCAAGTTCAAAAGAGAATTTGATGATTAGCTGCTGAAAAAACTTGGCTAGTGTAAATCTGGACTTGCGAAGAAAGAACAGTGCGAAACAGACCACAAATTCGTTAAAAGTATTTATAAAACATATATTTACTATTCTATGTTCAATTGTTTACACTCTTTTTGCAAATATTAAAGTAATTTCTCATTTTTGTTCTTCTTCTTCCCGTTAATTCACAATATTTGATAACAATCTCCAAAAATGGGATGCCATATTGCCAAATATAGGGTGCCCAATCTGGCAACATCATACTCGATTAAGACAGGAACACAACCACCAAACTCCATCGGGAACTAATAGTGCATAAAAGTGCTTAGCTCCCCATACAAATTAAGCACTTATGGTGTAACGAAAACACGCCTAGAATGAAATTTGAGTTTGACAGAAGACGGAGGCATTCAATGGTATTTAAGAGATACCCTTAAGGGTACCTCTTAAATACCAGGTAACGCGTCGGGCATCTGTCAAACTCGTATTTAAAAGGTATTTATCAGGCATGTCACAGGTTTTGTACGAAATTGGTTCGTTTTCGTTTTTCAAAATCGTATAGTTGTACTCTTGCTTCTATAGCTCTTGTACGTTTTCATGAAACCGAAAGAAGATAAAGACAACACTAAACAGCAATATTCAGTTGCAATACAATAACGTGATCGGTTCCTGTGATGTTAGTATTAAGTTTTGCTGCAATATTTACCATTTTATTTATTAATTATTATTATAAATTTTGTGTCGTGATTTCCATTTTTTTAATAATGAAAAAATGTAAAACTAATTGTAAGTAATTCTACAATACTTTTTGTCGCTAGATTTTTCAATAATTACTCCTGATGAAGTTGGAATAAAACCAACGAAACGTTGAGTGAAAGATGAAATAAATTAGTTTCATTTACTTCATAAAAATATCTGACCATACAGCCCAGTTTAAACAACAAAGATAATGAAAACCAAAAACACTCAAAACCAGTAAGGAAAGACAGAAAGTCGGGCGGGGCCGACTATATAATACACTACACCTACCTACCAATGCGAAAATGGGCATTGCAATAAGAATTTGGCAGTGTTCATACATGTAATAAGCAAACTCTCTCTGCCGATTTTCGTACTGATTGGATATAAAACACGGTTTCTACAGTGCTTAAATGTTAAATCGGGTGGAACATATATATGGGGGGCTATATCTAAATCTGAACCGATTTTCCCCGAATTGCGCAGTGTTTTTTCATGTAATAAGTGAACTTTCTCTGCCGAATTTCGTACAGGTCGGATGTAAAATACGGTTCTTAAAGCGTTTTCATGTCAAATCGGTTGAAACATATATATGGGGACTATATCTAAATCTGAACCGATTTTCCCCGATTTTGGCAGTGTTTATTCATGTAATAAGAGAACTCTCTCTGCCAAATTTCGTACTGATCTGATTTAAAATACAGTTCCTACAGCGCTTACATGTCAAATCGGGTGAAACATATATATGGGGACTATATCCAAATCTGAACTGATTTTAACCAATTTCAATAGGGATCGTCCTTGGGCCAGAAAAGAGCACTATGCTAAATTTCATCACAATCGGACCATAAATACGACCTGCACTTTGATTACAAGAATACATGGACAGACAGACGGACATGGCTAAATCGGCTCAGAAAGTGATTCTGAGTCGATCGGTATAATAAACAATGTGTCTATCTCTACAAACAAATGCACAAAGTCATAATACCCTGTACCACAGTGCTGTTTTAGCCATCGCAGTCAATAATATCAGTTCGACTGCAGATTCTGATTGGAAGTAGTGCAAATAAAAAATAAATAACTTATTAAAGCAAAAAAAAAAAATAAACAAAAGAAAATAATACATGGAATTTCAAGAAGAGAAAAATGTGCATTCCGAAACAACATTTCACAGCAGAAGTTTGCGCGATGCAGCAGATCCTAAGTGTCCCAAACAAATAGAGTGTAAGTAAATAAGTATATCCATTTAATTGTATACTCGCTTAATATTTTTATACCCTACACCACACTGTGGTACAGCGTATTATAACTTTGTGCATTTGTTTGTAACACCCAAAAGGGTGTTATACCGATCGACTTAGAATCACTTTCTGAGTTGATTTAGCTATGTCCGTCTGTCTGTCTGTCCGTCTGTCTGTGCTACATGTAATCAAAGTTCTTGTAATCAAAGTACAGGTCGCAATTATGGTCCGATCTCGACGAAACTTTACACATATCTTTGTTTTGGCCCAGAACGATCCCTATTGAATTTGGGTAAAATCGGTTCAGATTTAGATATAGCCCCCATATATATGTTACCCCGATTTGACATGTAAGCGCTGTAAAAACTTTATTTTATATCCGATCAGTATGAAATTCGGCAGAAAGAGTTTTCTTATTATATGAATGAACACTGTTAAATTTGGAAGAAATCGGTTCAGATTTAGATATAGCCCCCATATATACGTTACCCCCGATTTGACATGTAAGCTCTGTAAAAACTGTATTTTATGTCCGATCAGTGCGAAAATCGGCAGAAAGAGGTTTCTTATTACATGAAGGAATACTGCCAAATTCGGAGAAAATCGGTTCGGATTTAGATATAGCCCTCATATATATGTTACCCCCGATTTGACATGTAAGCGCTGTAAAAACTGTATTTAATACCCGATCAGTGCGAAAATCGGCAGAAAGAGGTTTCTTATTACTCGAAGGAATACTGCCAAATTCGGAGAAAATCGGTTCAGATTTAGATATAACTCCCATATATATGTTACCCCCGATTTGAAATTCAAGCGCTGTAGAAACTTTATTTTACATCCGATCACAGCGAAATTCAGCAGAAAGAGGTTTCTTATTACATGAAGGAATACTGCCAAATTCGGAGAAAATCGGTTCAGATTTAGATATAGCCCCCATATATATGTTACACCCGATTTGACATCTAAGCGCTGTAGAGACTGTATTTTATATTCGATCAGTACGAAATTCGACAGAAAGAGGTTTCTATTTTACATGAATGAGTATTCAGGGAAAATCGATTCAGATTTATATATAACCTACATATATATGTTCCTCCTGATTTGGTTACAAAGCGCTATAGAAGATGTACTTTACTTCCGATCATTACAAAAGTCCCCAGAAAGATGTTTCTCAATTTAGGAACGAATATTGCTTAATTTAGCGATTATCGGTTCAGAATTAGGTATGTCCACATATATATGTTCTTACCCATTTACCAATTATTCCAAATTATTATCGCAATCACCCTTATCGCATTGTTAGGGAGGTGTAGGGTATTATATAGTCGGCCCCGCCCGACTTTCTGCCTTTCCTTACTGGTTTCTTTAGCGTTATTGTTTTTTAAGCTTTTATCGTTTGAATAAAGAGGTATTATTAATGGTACTGGATAAAATTTAACCGTTCCTGAAGAGCTCCACAAGACCGGGAATTATTCAATTGGCAACAACTCTTCGTTTTCTTCCACAGTGCCAAGGAGTTATAGCCAAGCACATAAAGCTAAGTATGGGAAGAAGCACCGTTTCAATTATTTTAGGGAGAGTTATGAATGCTCTCGAGAGTAAGTGTCCACATTTCATAAAACTAAGAATGACGCCTGAAGAGAAGACGAACTCAAAATTTCACTTCTTTTCAAAATACCAGATACCCGACATAATTGGATACACAGACACATAAAAATGTCGAAACCCACAGAAGATGAGTCTCTCTATTACAATAGGAAAGGAACATATAGCTTAAGCGCAATGATTGTAAGTTATAGCTATTTTCAAAGAAATGTATTGGATATGTTATTACAACATCTTTTTACAGGTTTTCCAACAAGAGGTGTTATTTTGTCACTTTTGAAGCTTTTATTCTTTGACATTTGACAAGTAGAACCACGCCATTACTAAAAATGGAACGATAGACGATTCAACAACGCACTGATATTATTAAAATCCGAAAAATCGAAAATCATCGAAAAATCATCTTGACTGATGAGGCCCATTTCCACTTCGGTGGCTACGTCAACAAGCAAAATTGTCGCATCTGGGGCTCGGAAACCCCAAGAGTTATTGTTGAGAAGCGTCTCCATCCTCGTGTGACTGTTTGGTGCGATTTATGGTCCGGCATTGGACCTTACTTTTTCGAAAATGAGTTTTGATCAACAGTTACGGTGAATGGATTGCGCTATCGAGAGATGATTAATGATGTTTTATGGTCGAAGTTGGATGGTATTGATCGTGCCATAAAAGCAACGAAACCATTGCTCTCTTACGGAAAAAGTTTCCGGACCGTGTTATCTCTCGAAGTGGTGATCACAATTGGCCACTTCTTCTTTTGGGGCCACGTGAAAGATAAGGTCTATCGAAGACATAGGGCAGCCACTTTGCGATTTGGTTATGGAAAATTTCATGAAAAGGATATGGTCCTGTAAGCGTGGTCGTGGTGGCCATTTGACTGATGTTGTTTTTCATTATTAACGGCATACCTTCCTCTTTATTATGAAATAAACATCCGATCATTTATCTCAAAAAATTGAATTTTTCTTTGAGTACCAAAATAACACCTCTTGTTGGAAAACACTTTAGTATATTACTACAACATGAACGTGAGAGCTTTGGATGCTTGCAGGCCTGGGTCTTGTCACGAACCATTTTTTTTTGGCATAAGGAGAAAGAAAGTATTTTTTAAATGAATACAAAAATGGCGGTACGAATTCTCACCTATTTGGTGACTCTGGCTATAGATTAGAACCGTTCTTAATTACGCCATACAAAGATGTAATCGTCGGAACTATGCAGCACACATTCAACAAAAAACATACTTCAGCTCCTATCATTGTAGAGCGTGTAATTGGCGTAATAAAAAGCCCGTTCAGATGTTTACTGGTAACATTGGTCTATAACCCGAAAAAGGTTATTAAAATTATAAACGTGTGCTTTGCAGTTTTTGGGACAATGTTTGTGTGTAGTTTTTGGGACAATGTTTGTAGATGGAGTAAAGGGTCTGCTTCTGCGTGTTTTAAGTATTTTTTGAGGCTCTGTAGAGCGTAGAGTGCTACATTGGGTGTTTTAGGATCAAATGTGAGTGGGGAAATTGTTCTTTGTCTTTTTGAATGAGTTGAGTTCCAGAGCTTGCTTTTTTGGATGTTGACGCAGAAAAATCAATTTCATCATTCTCTTTATCACTATCTGATTAATCATTTGAATTACAAAGCATATTCATACTTTGTTCAAGATCCAGCTCGCCAAAGCATCTTCCAATTCTGGCAATAGTTTCTTCCTGATCAGACAAAATTTACTGATTGTATTCTCCACCACCAGTTTTTTTATTTTCTTTCTTGTTGTGATACATCTTTTTCTTTACGCTAGCCTTCCAATCCGACCAGCTTTTTTTTCATTCGCAAAGACTTTTTGTTGGTGGTCCGGCACAATTTAATTGGTCTGACAATTCTTTCAACATAGACTCCACAACCACCTTGTCTCCTTTAACATACGCCCTGACCATGTCTTGGTGGCATTCCATAAAATTGACCAAAATCTTGGCTTGATTACTGTTTCTGTGTTTGCCCCTTTAAATATATAACAATTAGTATTATTAATTAAATTTAACATTAAAATAAAAACTTACATTTATTTCATTGATCGAAACTTCTTTTCTGTTGTTTGTTGTTTCTTTTTTTAGTTTCAGGGTTGCAAATGCTCTTATTTTTTATTTGAAATATTTTTTTTTGCTTGAAATTAATGCAAATATTATTCATTCTTAATCTATAGTAGATTTTTTTTGACTTTTTCGGAGTTTAAATTACTAAAAATATAAATTTCACTTCAGGTTTTGTGAACGTTTTAAACCGAAAATTGCAAGTGTGAATGTTAACAAACACTGCAATTCTGCGGGGGAAAATTGCAAGTGTGAATATGGTCTTACATCAGAAATACTGGTCTGCCAGTTATGTTCGGTCGCATAACGTAAACGCCCGTGTACAAGTTTACTGTTTCACGTATTATTGTAATATGTATAAATAAGCTAACATGGCCAACAATCTTACATTAACTTTATAAAAATTTCGATTATATAGTTAAGTTCTGCACTCAGTAAACCACATCAAAGTGATCCAATTTAAGGGTAAATTTAGCAAGATATAGCTACTCACAAATCGATATATATACTAGGCGTGTTTTCGTTACACCATAAGCGCTTAATTTGTATGGGGAGCTAAGCACTTTTAAGCACTATTAGTTCCCGATGAAGTTTGGTGCTTGTGTTCATGTCTTAATCGAGTATGATGTTGCCAGATTGGGCACCCTATATTTAGCAATATGGCATCCCATTTTTGGAGAGATTTTATCAATTATTGTGAATTAACGGGAAGAAGAACAAAAATGGGAAATTATTTTAATATTTGCAAAAGAGTGTAAACAATTGAACATAGAATAGTAAATGTATGTTTTATAAATACTTTTCACGAATTTTTTGTCTGTTTCGCACTGTTCTTTCTTCGCAACTCATGACACCATTGCTACCAGATAGTGAAAATCCGCCACTTATTGCTTATGTGCCAGTTAGTGGAAGTCAGTTGTTTTCGTTGCAAAGTGCTAAACTAAAAGTGCTAGCTTGTAAGGGCATCTCTTAAATACCAGTGAATGCGTCAGCGTCTGTCAAAAAAACGCATGATGGATAATTTTTAACGCGCGCTGTACCGAAATACCAGCGTAAACAAAAAACAGCTGATTTATCATCCCCATTTCAGAAAAATTTTGTTTTCCTACATTTGGAGTGGATATTCAGAGCAATATCGATATTATGGATGATTTATATGTTTTGAAAATATTCTGGACAAACCACAAAGAAGAAGGAACGGAAACATATTCCAAAACCAGGAGCATTCGAATTTTAAACATTTTCAGACAGCAATTCATTTTGCTTCGCCTTCTCAACTTTCTAACTAAGTTTTCATAAGGAAAGATTGTAGAAGCTACACTGAAGCAATTTGATAGTTCGCATTCGAGCAGTATTATTGTGTATACACCCCAGTGACACACCGTTTTTTAACTACAAAATTGCCATAGCATTGTAGTTATGTTTTAATTTGTTTGTTATGCAAGATGCTGTTTTTCATTAGAGAAGAACGGAGACATTGCTAATATATCGTGGAGTATCTAAAGATGTTGGTTTTGTCCACCGAAGTCAAATTATGTTTCTTAAACTCTTTATTGGTTGTGCAAAATGTAAAGACCTGTCATTCTCCTCCTGACTTTGTAAACGCCAACCAAATCTATCGTCGCTATTAAATCAAATTCTATCTTATAATCATCAAGTAGAGAATTGTTTATTGGCCAGTTTCAATTGATATTTCCAAATGTCATCATTGAACATGGAATTCAAATGCAGCATCGTAATGCTATGGAAATAAAAACTATTCGGAACAAGCTCGTGTCACATGCTTCATTGTAGGAAGAACAAACACCTGGACTAACGATTTTCTTAGATTAGATCCGACCGGAATCAGAATGTGTTCTTGAAAATGGATTCCTTGCGTCCAAGCAGCATGAATAGGTTCCCCACGTTTCTGTTGAATTAATAAACATTAATACAAAAATGCTGGTACATATTTTAAAGTTTTGGAATTTACTTGATGTTGACAACTTCAGAGAAATTGCTTGCCATGTGCCCTTCTTGATTTTTACACATTTGTGGAGAGGCTCCTTTGTATTCCATAACTGGGCAGTGTCCCAGCTATTTCAATCATTTCTTCGCTGTTAATCTGAAAAATACATTTTGATATAAATTATAACAGTAAAATATTAAATTCTTACCAGTTTGTATTTGGTATTTCCAGCAAATTCAATATTTAATATTTTTCTACTTCGTGCACCGTTCCAAGATAAAAAATAAAATGCCGCTTGTCATCTGTTTGTGTTGATGTTATCTTTCGTTGTTGTTTTGTTTTCTTTCCTTGTATGTGTAAGCGCACTGTCAAATTCGGATTTTTTGAAATTATCCGGCGTATCCGTGTGCGTATTTCGGTAGCTGTATTACATTTTCATATATTTGAAATCGAGTTTGACAGACGCAGGACGCATTCACCGGTATTTAGGAGATGCACTAACGAAAACATGCCTACTGTTGGCATGACAACACAAAAATCGTACAACAAATCGATCATTTCGAACAGCTTACGACTATTTATGACTTTACTATGACGTAACGTGATGGACTAATTAGCCTTATAATAGTTGCCCATACAGATCACAATAGTATGGCATCACATATAAAAAAACACGAAATACTTCAGCTGTTTTCCATATTTTCTTGCGGGCGGCTTTGGGTTATATGGAATCTTGGTTGTTTTATAAAAATGTCTGGGTTTACTAAATTAATAAACTCTCAGAGTATAAAACTATGCTGCACTGCGATGGGTAATTTATCGTTGCAAAGTACCAGAAACGTTGGTCAATTATTGAGGTATGAAACACAATCCCACTTGTGATCCATAGGTCCTGTGTACTTTATGTAACAAACAAATTCCTCTATTAAAGAGTCCATCAACATCTAACGCCACAAGTTAGTTTTAGTGCTCTAACGTTGGCCGGCCGCAATTTTTCTACCAGCCATACTAAAAGCGATCTAATGCAATTTTTTGACGATCCTAAAAATTGGCCAGAAAATGAGGTTAAGGTGGGCAGAGCCTGGAAATTGGACGAATTACGAATCAAATCCAACAAAGAGTTGCACCAACTCTGGTACGTTTTACTGAAAGAACGCAACATGCTATTGACCATGGAGCATGAAAGTAATGAACAAATGGAATTGTTTCCCAGTCCAGAGCGTCTGGACAAAGTGAAAATATCGATGAAAAATTTGGAAACGGTTGTTAGAGAACGCAACAAGGCTTATCATTTGTTAGAGACTGGAGAAACTGGTGAAAGGCCACAACGTTTAGTGCACAACAATTTGGGAATACGTTACATGTATAGGTAAGTTACAGGAAAATATTGAAAAATTCTCAAATGGCATGTGACCCACTATTGCCTCATCCAGATCCGTCGAACATGCCCTACCACCATTTATGAATGTCAAATGGATCAAAACCCGATCCATTGGCTATGGAGGTCGTGCGGTACGCAAATTTTTGCTGCAATACCGTGAGAAGTTGTACAATGAAAAACGCAAATCTAAAAAGTAAGTAGTTTTCGTGCAATAATAAAATCAGGCAGAAAATATAACTATTCTTTTTTTCAGTCGTTCCCGCAATGAGGCCATGATGCTCCTCCGTCGTTATCCAAACATGGATGTTGATGTACTGAGGCGTAGATATCCAGGTGTAGATATAGATAAATTGATAAATTCTGATAAGGTTCGAGGTCATTATTTGCCCAAATTGTAAACATAGTACGTTAAAATTAAAAGTTTTTGTTTTTTAAGAAAACTTGAAAAGTTTACGTTCTTTTATTAGTCATCATTGTCAAAGCTGATTTTCTTACCTTGAAAAGCGGTTATGGTTGGTTTTTGTTTTTGTTTTGCTGCCCAAGAAGGATGTAGCGAATCGGTATTTGGCTTTTGTAATTGTTGGTCGTTTCGGTTGTTATTTGTATTCTTTTGCGAGACACTGGTGTTATTGTCCCCATCGCCAAATGTTATTTTTTTACCTTGAAAGTTAGTTATAACGGGTTTTTGCTTCTGTTTGGCAACCCATGATGGATGCAATTTTTCTTCAGCTTCTGTCTTTGAAGAGTAACTTGGTTTTGTTGTAGCGTTATCAGATTGTCTTTCCCAATTTCGTTTTACAGATCCATTCTGATTTTTCCAATTGTTTTGATCATTCCGACTATTTGGTTTTTGCGTATGTTTGTTTTCATTCCACTTGTTCGATATCTGTTGTTGTTTCTCATCATTCCATTTACTTTGTTTTTGCGGATATTTGTCGTTTTTCCATTGGTTTTGTCTCTGCGGATATTTATCAGTTTGCTGTTGTTTCCTTTCGCGGAAGTCTTGATACTTCTTTGTGCCATTTAATTTGATCATATGCAGATCTTTTTGATCTTCTCTACCACTTAGATCATCTTGAGCTTTCGAAACTGCTGTAGAAAGATAATTTTCTCCTGTTTCCGTCACAAAGAACGGATCAACAACATGAGTTTCTGTCTCAACCTCCTCTTCATCTGACATAAGCCTTTCCTGTAGATTTGGCTGGTCGATTTGCTTTTCAAGAGGAGAGTTATCTTCGAACTTGGTAATTTGTTTCTCCTTTGAGTCGATTTTTTGTTTCTTTTTCGGATTTTCATTTCGAACCTTTTGGGGTTTTTTATCCTCCCGTGCCCTTTTAAGTTGTTTCATATTGACTGCTGATTCTTTCTTATAAACTTCTCCATCTTTCGCCTCCTCTTCTGATGGTACCTCAATTTCTTCTATTTTCCAGCCATTCACTGTTGATATCGTGTTTTCAGAATTTGTAGCTGTTTCCCCTATAGCATCCGCCTTGCAATTTTGCTCCAACCATTCCTGTCGTTTGCGCGCAACTGATTTTTGTTCCTTCAAAGCTGTTCTTTTGCGTTTCTTTTCCTCAGTTCTTTCAATCTTTTGCTTTCGTTTACTGCTCTCTTTCAACTCATCTCGCCAAGAGCTGTTTGATGCATCGTCTAATTTTAACTCTAATTTGAAGCGTTTTGACAATCCTTGCATAACTTTATTCATGGCCAGCAAGGCGGTGGCCATTTCATCTGGGGTTGACATGCCATTCGTTATCACCGCGGCAGGGGGTTTCTCCAGCAGTAATATATACTTCATTATGTCTACTCGTTTGAATTTCTATAAAAGGAAACAATATAACAATAATAATTCAATATTTTGTAACGTAACTATACCTTTAGCTGTTCCATGGTTTCAGTAGATTTTCTAATTCTTTCTTTGCACTTGCTGTCCTCCGGCCGTTTTTCCAATAGGATCTTTAGTTTACGTATTTTATGCACGAGTTTGTTGATGGTTTGTATACGTGCCTGTTGTATACCCTTTTTATTGGATATTACCTTGAAATATAATAATGATTTGAATGAGATACACACGCATTTAAGGATTTCTCTCTTACCATATTATTAAATTGCAATTTGTTTAACATCTTTTGTTTCTTTTAGAAATAAATGTGCTTGGTAGCAGTTATCTCGAACACAGACCTTAGATTGTATAGATGTGCCGTCAGCCAGAAACGTCAAAATCTATCAGTTACGAACGAATAGGAATGAATTGTCACACGCGAAAAAACAGGTTTCCGCGAACATAGTTTGAACTTTTTTTGCACTAATCGATTGATATTAATTTTTTAATTGTGACAATTACAAAAAATTCGGGAAAATCGGTCCGAAATCCTCGTAAAACATCACTCTTTGAAGTCCTACTCGTTGAAATTTTTATTCGTTCGTAACTGATAACTTACTCGCTCGGGGACGGCACATCTATACAATCTAAGGTCTGTGATCTCGAAGAATATTGTCCGTGAATCTTTTGAATGCCAGCTGAATTGAAATGCATGTTGCCACATGTATGGGAGTCTCCTAAATACCGGTTAATGCGTCCTGCGTCTGTCAAACTCGATTTCAAATGTATGGAAATGTACTACAGCTACCGAAATACGCACACGGATACGCCGGATAATTTCAAAAAATCCGAATTTGACAGTGCGCTTACAACTACAACGAAAGAAAACAAAACAACAACAAAAGAAAACATAAACACAAACAGATGACAAGCAGCATTTTATTTTTTATTTTGGAACAGTGCACGAAGAATAATATTAAATATTGAATTTGCTGGAAATACCAAATACAAACTGGTAAGAATTTAATATTTTACTGTTATAATTTATATCAAAATGTGTTTTCAGATTAACAGCGAAGAAATGATTGAAATAGCTGGGACACTGCCCACTTATGGAATACAAAGGAGCCTCTCCACAAATGTGTAAAAATCAAGAAGGGCACATGGCAAGCAATTTCTCTGAAGTTGTCAACACCAAGTAAATTCTAAAACTTTAAAATATGTACCAGCATTTTTGTATTAATGTTTGTTAATTCAACAGAAACGTGGGGAACCTATTCATGCTGCTTGGACGCAAGGAATCCATTTTCAAGAAAACATTTTGATTACGGTCGGATCTAATCTAAGAAAATCGTTAGTCCAGGTGTTTGTTCTTCCTACAATGAAGCATGTGACACGAGCTTGTTCCGAATAGTTTTTATTTCCATAGCTTTACGATGCTGCATTTAAATTCCATGTTCAACGAGGACATTTGGAAATATCAATTGAAACTGGCCAATAAATAATTCTCTACTTTGAAGCATGATTATAAGATAGTATTTGATTTAAGAACGACACTGCCATGTGATATAAAACACAATTTAGTCCCAACATGGCAAGTGCCGACAGCTTCGATAGATTTGGTTGGCGTTTACAAAGTCAGGAGGAGAATTACAGGTCTTTACATTTTGCACAACCAATAAAGAGTTTAAGAACCATAATTTGACTTCGGTTGACAAAACCAACATCTTTAGATACTCCACGATATATTAGCAATGTTTCCGTTCTTCTCTAATGAAAAACAGCATCTTGCATAACAAACAAATTAAAACATAACTACAATGCTATGAAAATTTTGTAGTTAAAAAACGTTGTGTCATTGGGGTGTATACACAATAATACTACTCGAATGCAAACTATCAAATTGCTTCAGTGCAGCTTCTACAATCTTTCCTTAGTTAGAAAGTTGAGAAGGCGAAGAAAAATGAATTGCTGTCTGAAAATGTTTAAAATTCGAATGTCTCCTGGTTTTGGAATATATTTCTATTCCTTCTTCTTTGTGGTTTGTCCAGAATATTTTCAAAACATATAAATCATCCATAATATTAATATTGCTCTGAATATCCACTCCAAATGAAGAAAACAAAATTTTTCTGAAATGGGGATGATAAATCAGCTGTTTTCTGTTTACTGCGTATTTCGGTACAGCGCGCGTTAAAAATTATCCATTATGCGTTTTTTTGACAGACGCTGACGCATTCACTGGTATTTAAGAGACACCCTATCTAAAAAACAGTTGGAAAAAGTCGCGATTAGTTACATCACGCAACGTCAACGTTTAGCAGTACGTTGAATTTGTCGGTTGTTAATATTTGCAAAAACAGTGTAAGTGCCTGTTTCTGTAACTTATTTTCGTTCGTTTACGGAGAACGATCAAAAATCTCTCAACTATTATTTGAATTCTATAAAACGCAGGTTAAAAATATTTTAGGTACGAGCTTTTTACGTGCTTTTCTATAGACACACCGAATTATAAACTGCTGTGACTTATAGATTTCGCGGAATAATTGAGTGATTTTTGATCGTTCTCCGTAAACGAACGAAAATAAGTTACAGAAACAGGCCCTAAACAATTGAACATAGAATAGTAAATTTATGTTTTATAAATACATTTCATGAATTTTTTGTCTGTTTCGCACTGTTCTTTCTTCGCAACTCATGACACCATTTCTACCAGATAGTGGAAATTCGCTACTTACTGCTTATGCGTCAGTTAGTGGAAGTCAGTTGTTTTCGTTGCAAAGTGCTAAACTAAAATCGCTGGCTTGTAACGAAAACATGCCTATTAAAAAATAGATTATGACAGAAGATTATACGACGGCGTATAAGTTAAACACGGACATCAATCGGGAAAAAATATCTATGTGACATGAAGAAAATAATCTGCAATCAATGTGAACAACACATTTTTTGGATGGTCGTGTCTTAAATTTATCGTTGACAACATGGGCGACATGTATCTGTTTACCAATCAATAGGTACAAAAGTGACTTTCTTATGAATTTTCTATAGTCTGGGTTTTGCAAATGCTATCATAACGCCGTCGTTACGTAAGAAGTACAGATATCTGCAAAACCTTTGTGATGTTATTTTTAAAATTATTTTTCAGAGTTTTTACAATAGGCATGTTTTCGTTACAAGCTAGCAATTTCAGTTTAGCACTTTGCAACGAAAACAACTGACTTCCACTAACTGGCACATAAGCAATAAGTGGCGGATTTTCACTATCTGGTAGCAATGGTGTCAAGAGTTGCGAAGAAAGAACAGTGCGAAACAGACAAAAAATTCGTGAAAAGTATTTATAAAACATACATTTTCTATTATATGTTCAATTGTTTACACTCTTTTTGCAAATATAAAAATAATTTCCCATTTTTGTTCTTCTTCTTCCCGTTAATTCACAGTAATTGATAACAATCCCTCCAAAAATGGGATGCCATATTGCTAAATATAGGGTGCCCAATCTGGCAACATCATACTCGATTAAGACAGGAACACAAGCACCAAACTTCGTCGGGAACTAATAGTGCTTAAAAGTGCTTAGCTCCCCATACAAATTAAGCACTTATGGTTTAATGAAAACACGCCTAATAATTACTTATTTGTTATAACTAGATGTATAGACAATAACATGTAACTAACTGTCATTATGCTTGGAAAAGTTTAAGGGCATCTCTTAAATACCGGTGAATTGCGTCCGGCGTCTGTCAAAGGAAACACGTAGTATATACCAGAAGACTGGGTTAGACAAACGTAACCGTAACGTCCCCGTATCGTAACGAATCAGCTGATTCAATCTGATATGGAATTAGTGTAAATGATTAGCCAACGAAAACGAAGCGATAAAATGTTAAAATAATAGCAAGAAAATATAAAATAACGATGTTACAATTTTTGTTTTGAATGTCTGAGTCATATGGCACGTTTTTCAAGTTTTGGGTAATTGCTCCAACGGGTAACGTTACTGCTGCGCTAAAGTTAAGTTACGGTGTCGATTGCCTTACCCGGCCTTTAACGTTACCATACATTTTGATCACTAATCCCACCATATTTATGCATGCGGAGCGACTTAGGCTGCTATTTTAAATACGAAAGCACACAAACAATACACTTCGGCGAATTACTATAACAAATGTATGCATGTTTTCGTTACAAGCTAGCGATTTTTGTTTAGCTCTTTCCAATGAAAACAACTGACTTCGACTAACTGGCGCATAAGCAGTAAGCAGGCGGATTTCCACTATTTGTCATGAGTTGCGAAGAAAGAACAGTGCGAAACACAAAAAATTCGTGAAATTCCATGTTCAATTGTTTATACTCTTTTGCAAATATTAAAATAATTTTCCCTTTTCGTTCTTCTTCTTCCCGTTAATTCACAATAATTGACAACAATCTCTCCAAAAATGAGATGCCATACTGGGAAATATAGGATGCCCAATCTGGCAAAAACATACTCGATTAAGACAGGAACATAAGCACCAAACTTCATCGGCAACTAATAATGCTTAAAAGTGCTTAGCACCCCATACAAATTAAGCACCTATGGTGTAACGAAAACACGCCTTATGTTCAATTGGTTACGCTCTTTTTGTAAATATTAAAATAATTTCCCATTGTTGTTCTTCTTCTTCCCGTTAATTCACAATAATTGACAACAATCTCTCCAAAAATGGGGTGCCATACTGGGAAATATAGGATGCCCAATCTGACAACACCATACTCGTTTAAGCACCAAACTTCATCGTATTGAAAGTAGCTGCCTAAGATCTACGAATGTGTTTCCTTTTACTGCTTTTTGGCGTTGTATAGATAGGGAGAACAGGTATTTTCTTTATTTCTGTCGCTAGAACAATTTCATACATTTGAAATCGAGTTTGACAGACGCCGTACGCTTTCACTGGTATTTAAATGACAGCCTTACAGTTACGGCTTCGTTTGCCTAACACAGTCTTAAGATCTGGCATCATCCATTCAATATCAATCCCCTGGCAACGCTAACGCTTTTCTATGAATGAAGAGAATAGTTTTTCAAGATAACTCAATAATAATAGTAAACAATTTAATTTGTCGGGATAAATAGAGGGCGAAAGGACAAAAATGCCAATTCATAAAATGTGCCGCATATGTTTGGCCGAGGATAAAGGCCGAAATGGAATGCAGCCATTGTTCGACGAGAAAAATGGTCGCTGTGCTGAAATCGTAACTCGAATAGAGGAGTGCGGCGGAATCACTGTGAGGAGCGCATTATCTATGACAATATAACGATAACCAATAATAATGTTTTTATTCTTCCAGTTAAAACTACACGAAGAATTTCCCAAAATGATATGTTTCCCATGCTTGGACTCCCTTAATACTTCTTATAAATTTCGATTAATGTGCCAGTCGAGTGAACAAGCTTTGCTCGAATCAATAGTAAAGGTTGGTGTTTTTTTTGCTTAAATATAATTATTTGTATTTATTGATTAATTATCTGTCGTACAGTCTGAATTGAATTCCGAACCTCAGGAATCTGCTGTATCCAGTGGCATGATGACGAAACATAAGTCTGGTGTCGTTGGTTGTGCTGAGGAGGACGACGAAATGTTCTTTGATTTACATTCCAATTTCATCGAGGGCCAGGAAGTGGACTTTGACGATATAGCAGACACTAAGCAGGATTTCAGTGATAATGGTGAAGCAGATGATGAATTTTTTGGAGTTGAAGAAGTTGATTTGGATGAAATTGACGGTGAAGAACACTTGGACGACAGTGATTCGGAAAATGAAGCTGAACGAATTGTGGATGATGACGAATTTGTCCCCATACCTAAAAAGAAAAAGCCCAGAGCAGACATAAAAGTGGGAAAGAAACCTAAGGCGAAAGCAGTTGAGAAAACTGGGCCTGGCGAAAAACCGGCAAAAGGACGTGGACGTAAAAAGAATGAGGCCGAACCAGAAACTAATATTTGTGAAATATGTGGCAATATTTATGCTAAACGTAGTCTGTTGAATATGCATATGAGACGTCATCGAGCAGAGAAACCATTTGAATGCGAGTAAGTGTTTTCTTCATAATTTCCTCCTTAAATGTCGACAGTCTGTTGATGATTGGTCTTACTTCTAATTTCGGATAAGACAAATTAAAAAGTTTATCGAGCTTGAATGTATTTTTGAAAAAAGAACAAAGCAACGAGTAAGAGGGTAGGGAAATATATTGCACGGTTTCTTCCACTGAAGAATATCCTCACCTTAAGTGACATATTATGTGTAATTAGGAAGTTGATCGAAAATTCAAGTACCATTTTTTCACCACCCTCTCCAGATGTACATTCTGTGAAAATTTCAAGAAGATCGGTCCAGCCGTTTAAACGTCTATACGGTAAAAACTCCTCACCTTAAGTGACATATTATGTGTAATTAGGAAGATGATCGAAAATTCAAGTACACTTTTTTCACCACCCTTTCCAGATGTACATTCTGTGAAAATTTCAAGAAGATCGGTCCAGCCGTTTAAACGTCTATACGGTACAAACAAACACACATTCTCTTATATATACATATATATAGATATAGATAGAAGATAGTATACGAATTACAAAACCCGGACCAATATGACGGAAATATTTAAGTTAATTTTAATAGGTTATGATGAATGCACGTCAATGAGAATTACAACAAATGGAATCTCTTCATATATTTACACACTCACTTTTGTGGAGGAGGGTATATATCATTTTTTACTGCACGACAACTCTCGAAAGTAGTAATGTATTGACTTCAAATATGGTATGTGATAATATGTTTTTCTATCTCATACTAAGTTCGAAGATAAGCCGCATTGGTCCACTCATTGGTAACATATGTGTATATTACGTATGGACTCCAAAGCGGCTTGACCGATTTTGATGAAATTTTCAGGGAATCTTCAGATAAGCCTAGCGGGTGACATAGGCTATATAAGTTCTTGATTGAGAGGGCGTGGCCCCGCCCATATAAACAAATTTTGACTTATAATTTTTTGAGTGATTCCTACTGTTCGATCCTACGAATATATTATCAAGATTCCTACTGACCCTATCTATATGATTGGAACAGGACCGTGATCCCAGATGGGCCACAAATCCTTCCTGGGGTCCAACTGGAAGTAGATGGGAGTCTGTGATTGTTACAAAAATGGGCGGGATTGGACCAATGGGCGTGGCCCCATTCATATAAACAAAACTTTGAAATTGATATATCTTGCACAATTTGTGAGCGTGAGTGTTGTAATTTTGTGTATATGTATCTGGTGGCAGTCTACGTATCGCCACCCATATAAACCAAATTCGGATATTGTGATATTTTGCACAATTTGTCAGCGAGAGCGCAATAATTTTGTGTATTGGGAACAATGGCCCCGCATATCGATACCTCCATTCTTAAACATGCTACGTCAACCCAATCAAAAGTTATTCACAAAACAGTACAGATCATTCGATTTCCATCATAAAGGAATTTCACACAAATTTAAAAAATTCATTAAACTTTGATCATCTTTCCTGAAAAACTACCTTTTTGCACTTGGTATACTTTAGAATGGAGGTATCGATATAAGCGAAATTTTGAAATTCAGAGTTTGTGTATATGTATGTTTGGTAGTCTACCATTTCTGGTACCCCCCACATAAAGTGACAGATTCATTCGAACACCACATTACCATAACTTCTGCCGCAATCATCTAAATGTTTTCGTATTTTATATTTTACACAATATTTCTAATGACTGTAGACTAACAAAGAATTAATTTTTTTTTTAACATTTTGGCATCTACACGCCACATTACATTACTCACAAAGTGAAGGTATTTATCCAATTTTCATACTTGTTTGTAGTGCTTATTGGTACTATTTTATATAGGCCTGGCCCTAATTCTTTTACAATTTAGAAACATAAAGATGTGGATATTGTTTTTATATTGGCTGTAAAAGGGTAGCATTAAAAAACATTTACAAATTAAAATAAGGCTGATTTCCTAAAATGACAATTATATTTATGCTTGGATTTTTTTATTATGACACATTTTATTTCCACCAGTTTCATTCTGTAAACTATATCAAAGTTGGTGCATCTAATCAATGCTGTGTTTCTTTTTTTCAGAATTTGCGGTAAACAATTCACTTGTCCGTCAGAAATAGGCCGACATATTCGAATTCATACAGGCGAAAAACGTAGGTTTTTTATGAATACCCTATTTTTTTTAAATTAATTTTAATGTATTAAAAAATCGTTTTTGTTTTTAAAGCGTACGTTTGCCGTTTTTGTGGCAGGACATTTGCTGATAGAAGTACGAACATAAAACACGAAAGGTATGTACATGCAAATAATAATGTATACGATTATGTGGAAAAAATTTGCCCAGTGTGGCCGTACTTGATGTCACTATTCAAAAGGATATTTTTTCTTTGCCCCCAGTTTGTAAAATACTAATTTTTTTTTTAATTTATTTCAAATATCAATACAAAGGAAGCCTATTAAGGCCAATTATACATGTATTGTAGGTTTAATATTTATGTGTTATGTGTAGCTACATATTAACATTATATTTTTTCAAATCTTAAATACAAAATACTTCATAAGAACAAATTAAATTAAATTAAATGAAATATTTCTGGGATTATGAATTGCCATTCCTATTCCTATTAACAAAAACTCTATTTCATTAAAAGATTCATAATTTTACAACCTCAAAAAAAGCACAACAAATTGAGTATGTATTTTTATAGGATTCGAGTAAATTTTGCAGGATTTTAGATAAATATTTAGTCCCTGGAGAATTAGTTCCTTTATGTGTTTTGTCCCATAGTTTATGTTGCAATAATTTTAATTTATCTTCTATTCTCTAATAGAATTCATACAAATGAACGTCCCTTCACCTGCCAGACATGTGGTAAATCGTTCACCTACTCAAATGTGTTAAAAAATCATATGCTAACGCACACAGGAGAAAAACCATTCCTGTAAGTACATAAACATTTATGTAGATGAAATAGACAAATATTTTTTTACCTGTTTACATGTTCCTATTATTTATTTGCAGTTGCAAACCGTGCAACAAGACATTTTCGCGAAAACATCAGTTGGATCAACACTTAAGTACCATTACACACCAGCAGACAGTTAAAAACCTTTTAACCCTTCACATTCAAGATGATGAGGAGTATACGGTACACATAAATGAAGCACAAGCCCACATTATAGATAGACCTCAGCAATAAATGTGCAATTAAGTTAAGTACATACATTTTCTAGTTTTACCTTCATCTATTTCAAAGAATAATAAATACTATTATTCTCATTTAGTCGTAAGGATCGTTTCAAAATGTAGAGATATAATAATTTTACCACGACGCTTTAAAGAATATATGTATGTATATGTATTTTTAGTAAGATTAAACAATATTTTTTTAATAAAAAAATATACATATGTATGTATAAGCACTTGGTACATGTGTATGTGTGTATGTAAGTTAAATGAGTTTTTTTTATTAAATACAGGGTTTTCCAGCAAGAGGTGTTATTTTGAATCACCCGGTATTTCGGTAGCTGTCACTTTTGAAGCTTTTATTCTTTGACATTTGACAAGTAGAAACTACCGCAATACAGAAATTGGTGGAAAAATTCGAGCTGTTGGGACATGTTAGTGATCTGAAGAATAAAACCCGTGCACGTCGCTCAAGAACAACTGAGAATATTGCTGCTGTAGCCCAAAGTGTTGAAGAAACCCCAGGTTTGTCCATTCGTTCTTTGGAATTGGGCATTCCACAAACGTCATTACACCGTATCTTGCATAAAGACTTTGGTCTTACGGCTTATAAAGTTCAGTTAACACAAGAACTCAAGCCGGCCGATCGTCAACAACGTCGTGTCATTGCTGATTGGGTCCTTGAAATGCATGAAAATGATCCGGAATTCCATCGAAAAATCATCTTGACTGATGAGTCCCTTTTCAACCTCATTGGCTACGTCAACAAGCAAAATTGTCGCATCTGGGGCTCGAAAAACCCAAGAGTTATTGTTGAGAAGCCTCTCCATCCTCAACGTGTGACTGTTTGGTGCAGTTTATGGTCCGGCGGGGTCATTGGACCTTACTTTTTCGAAATTGAGGTTGGATCAACAGTTACGGTGAATAGATTGCGCTATCGAGGGATGATTAATGATTTTTTATGGTCGGAGTTGGATGGTATTGATCTGGACAACGTTTACTTTCAACAAAACGGCGCTACGTGCCACGCAAGCAACGAAACCATTGCTCTGTTACGGGAAAAGTTTCTGGACCGCGTTATCTCTCGAAGAGGTGATCACAATTGGCCACCGATATCTTGTGATTTAACACCTTGGGACTTCTTCCTTTGGGGCCACGTGAAAGATAAGGTCTACGCCAACAGCCCAGCGTCGATTCAAGACCTCAATGATAGAATTCGTGAGGCTATCGAGGACATAGGGCAGCCACTTTGCGATTTGGTTATGGAAAATTTCATGAAAGGATATGGTCATGTAATCGTGGTGGCCATTTGACTGATGTTGTTTTTCATTATTAACGGCATACCTTTCTCTTTATTATGAAATAAACATCCGATCATTTATCTGAAAAAATTGCATTTTTCTTTGAATATCAAAATAACACCTCTTGTTGGAAAACCCTGTATATTACCTGTGAAGCAATCAAAGTATTAAATCTATGGTTTCGAATTATTGCAAGCAGTATTTCTTAACCAGTATCAACAAAACGCTTTATCATTATCGGATACACATTAAAGTTCTCAGATTGGGACACGATTTTTTATATAAGTAGAAGTTGGTTAAAAAGTACTACATAAAATACGAGTATATCAGAGGCGCGTCTTCAACATTTTGAGATATAATATTTTAAGATTTCATAGGTTAAAACAATTGGAGTTTTTTTTTGTTCGCAAATAGTTTCTAATGTTTGGAATGTGGTAATATTTTTGGCTAATTTGCATTTTATGATGTGCATTACGAAAATTAAAAAAGCCATCTCTCAGTTTGAATCTAAAGTTACAAAAATATTGTTCATAATTGGGACTCGGGCCCATGGGGGGCCCGTACCATTACACAACAAAAGTCCTTATGTCTGACATAGTCAAACAAAAGAAAATGACGAATTGGCCCTAGGGCCTTATAAAATTGGGGCACCGAGTCTAGAAAATCAATATTCAGGCATGTCACAGGTTTTTTTTCGTTTTCGTTTTATTCTGGGAAAAGCATATTAACGAAATAAGTAATAATTTCAACTGTAAGTTAGAAATGAATATGCCAGAGTTTAAATGGTGGGATAACGGAATGTATTTGTTAAAAAATCTAAAAGATATACGTTTCAAGGAAATAGAAAAATTGGCAGCAGCGAGTTCAACAGGCTTTTACGCTTGGCCTTCGGTAGCTCAGTGGTTAGTGCATTACTCTTTGATCCCGACGGTGCTGGGTTCAATTCCCAGCCAAGGCACTGGAAAAATTTAACATCGACCTTTCATGTTTTCAACATAATTCGAGTTTCTGCAGCTAAAAATAACTCACCGGTCGCACTACAACAACATTTGATCACCCAAGTCAACAGGGAAGCTAAAAATAGACATAACACCATACTATTAACAGTAGATGGAAACAAATTGTGGTGTACCACTCAGAATTGACCGTTCTACGTTGCTCAAGCGGAACAGTCGCCACATGATCAGTTTTGCCGAAGAAACTGGCGACCATTTGCTTCGAAGTGCTTCTTCCACGAAAAACTTTCGTTGGATTTGGCTCGTCATCGAAGACCCACACGGTCGATTGCTGTTTTGTTTCGGGCTCTTATGCGCGATCTTATAAACGTTTATTGAAGCAACGCGATCGTATTTTTTCCCCTGACAGTTACTTTTAGACATAATTGCTTCGTGGACATCTAAGAAATGTGAAAATAACCTAGCCAATATTCAACATTATACATATATGTACATTTAAAAGATATTTTGTTCTTAAATAAAGAGCCTTTATAAAAAATGAAAATTTTCCTAAAATTACGCCTTCAAATCGTGAATAACTTCGGTTCTATCAGAGCGCGAATCACGATATGGTGCTGCTTTAAAGCAGAATAGTGTGTTCTGGATGTACATATGAAAAATGTCGCGTTTTAATTGTAGATGTCCGATATTTGCAAGAAAATCATGACTTTTAGAGGTTATGTAATATCGCTCTAGCTTAATGGCTGCTCAAGATGTAGTCGACATATTTTGGGGATATTCACTAAATAATACAAGCTTTCAATTGAGATGCGGACAACCGCGAAATTTTTTTTTTGAAAAAGACCTAATGTGCAGTTGGAGGAATCCCAAAAAAAGGAAATAATTCGGACGTTTCTTAACCAGACAACCGATTGCGACCAAACTTGGCATGGTAGTAGAAGAGGTAAAGGGTTTTTCAACAGGACGCTACAGGGACGCTACCGACAGGGACAGCAAACGACGCCATATTTTTTGCCGCTCTTTTGACATATCTCTTCAGTAAGGTTTGCCATTTCATGATGGAAAGATATACGAGCCAACAAGTCGAAATTATTAAAATTTACTACCGAAATTCGGAGTCAGTGGCCTCAACGTTAAGAGCGCGAAAAATCGAAAAATCATCTTCAGCGATGAGGCTCATTTCTGGCTGAACGGCTTCGTCAATAAACAAAATATGCGTTATTGGTCAGACGGCAATCCACACGTACTCCATGAGTCATTATTGCATCCCGAAAAAATTACGGTTTGATACGGTTTATGGGCCGGCGGCGTCATTGGGCCGACTTCTTCCGTGATGATCAAGACCGGCACGTTACTGTGAATGGGAATCGCTACCGTTCAATGATAACCGAATATTTTTGGCCCCAATTGGATGATATGGACTTGGAGGACATGTGGTTCCAACAGGACGGCGTCACAAGCCACACATCGAATGCCACAATCAATTTATTGGAAACCAAGTTTGGAGAACGTGTTATCTCACGAAATGGTCCAGTCGATTGGCCGCCTCGGTCGTGCGATTTGACGCCGTTACACTATTTCCTATGGTGCTACGTCAAGTCTATGGTCTATGCCAACAAGCCAGCGACGATTGATGAACTTCGTACGAATATCGAACGTGAAATTGCAGCAGTATCGGCCGATTTATGCTTGAAAGCCGTCGAAAATTGGGTTCAGCGTCTGGACTTCTGCAAGCGTGCCCGTGGTGGCCATGCAAAAGAAATCGAGTTCCATACATAATGGCATCGAACGTACTTTCACAGGAATAAAGAATTTCATTGATATCCAAAACCGTTTTTGTTTTATTTAAAAAAACTTTTGTAGCTCTCTTATTGACGGACACGATATTAGAGAAGTTAAGTTTAAAATCGTCCGAGTCATACAATTTGTTTTTGTGTGCCTTCTTCTAAACGAGGTCTACAAAAGCCGTTTTACACCTATGAATTGTAAACCGAATTCAATTGAAAACCGAAATTTTCATTTTTTTCCAGACCCTGTGCTAGTCTTATTTAAATATCGGAGTAGAATATGCACCGATTCTATCCACTTCAACACGTCTATGTTGGCAGTAATATTTGCTATAAGATTAAATATAAATTTGGTTCGATATACCTAATATGATAAAAGTTAGGGCCACTTGAAGTTATATATTAAAAAAAAAATCTGATTTTTTGTAATTTTTTAGGAAGAAAGTACAGGGCTTTCCAATAAGAGTGATATGATTTCTTTGAAAAAAAAAACACTTATTGTTAAGGAAATTCAAAAGTTTTTTTTAAAGGTGAAGTACAATCGATACAATTAAGTTCTAAATAAAACGCCATTCAAATGGCCTCCACGACTTCTTCTGCATTCAATGAACCTAATTTTCGAGCACTTTTCCACTAAATCAAGTCGTATGTCATGAATGGCACTTTCAATATTGGCTTGTAAAGCTTGAAGAGAGTCTGGTTTATATCGAAAGACCAATGACTTTAAATAACCCCACAAGAAATAGTCTAATGGTGTTAAATCACATCTTCTTGGAGGCGATTCAATATCACAATTTCTCGAAATAATCGAATCTCCAAACTTTTCTCGCAACAATTTAATTGTTTCATTTGCTGTGTGCTGGGTGTCAAGGTCATAGGTCGACTAGAAAGTGTTTTTTTGGATTTAAAAAAAATGGACATAGCATCATTTTCAAATGTGAACGGAAAGTTTATTTTTGCTCTAGCTCCTTAACGGTACGTCGGATCGGGAATCGGCCAATGGCAAAAAGATAGCTCCTGAGAGCTAAAATAGTGCTCATGGGTGTCAAGGTCGTAAGTCTCCTGGAATGTTTTTGGATTTAAAAAATGGACTTAGCGCACGAAAAGTTGCAATTGGAGAACGATTATTTTGATAATGACATATTACAAATGGCCGAAACGTCACTTCAAAAACATTTCATCCCTATTGGAAAACCCGTTATACGTCGTATTTTCGAGTTTTGGAAGAAGTGAGTTAAAAAAGTATAACAATTTGCTATCATCTAAAATGTTAAAACGTTTTCGCATATTTATATGTGGTAAGGTGTTGTACGTTGAAATGCAATGGAAATCTGAAAACCGGGGGATTTTGGTAATTGTGGGATTAACTTTTGGAAATATAATGATTTGTGAATTTCATTCGATTTGTGATGTCAAGACCTACAAACTACAAAATATTTCATTTTTAAATATTGTATGGGGTTTTTACATATCTGTCTGCATTTAAAAATTGTCTTTTTTTTAAATTTTTTTATTGAAGCATTTTCTTAATATTAGTGCAGACTATAGACAGATTTCTCCCAAATTAGTTTTTCTAAATTGACAACAAAATTTGTTATACGATGTAAAAAATGTCGGCCAGATGTGCCCACTGAGACAAAAGTTATGGCCATATAAATTTATATTTTCAAAATATAGGCAGTTTTGATATTTTATTGCGAATAGGTACATACGAGTATATGTAGTATTTCGCAGATACACAGGAAATTATAAAAAAAAGTATAACATATTTATTTTCGTCTTAAAGAAAACTTCCTGGAGAATTTATCGAGAAAAGAACGAATCTAATTTTTGTATTATTAATAGTGTTGCCACGCTTCTCCAAATTACATAATTTTTTACGAAAATTTCTAAACATGGTAACATTTTCGACCATCGCAAAACTAGGACGTGAAAACCGTTACTATTTATATGCAGAAATGTGTTACACGATAAAGTGCCAAAAGAATTTTGAGCCCGGTACTTGGTATAATAGTATTTGGGAAAAACTACAAAAATCAATTTTTGGGGATTTTCGTATTTGTTTTGGGAATTGTAGGATTTTCCTTTACAGTTTGGAATTAGACTCAATTTTTGGTGTTAAGAGGTACACATTGACAAAAAAAATTGAGGTATATAAATTTTTAAAGATTTTATAGGCCTATAAAATTTCCGTCTACCTTTGAAAAAATTTGTTATTAATTTTTTTCTCCCCCCCGTATATATAATATTGTAATTTGATATAACCGCTGAGACAAAAGTTATGGCCATTTGAAGTTATACTTTACAAAAAAATGTTTGCCTTATATTGTAATGTTAACAAAGAATTTTTTTTTGTAAATTATAACTATATGACCAGATATAAATCTTAACTTCTCTAATACCTCTTCTACTACCATGCCAAGTTTGGTCGCAATCGGTTGCCTGGTTAGGAAACTGCTGAATTATTTCAATTTTAAATTCTCCCACTGTGCACTGGTGGAAGATTTAAGCTTGCCCAAACTAGACGATACAAATGATAAATCGAAATAAGGTATGCTCAACTGATTCAGCGATGGAATATTGTAAGGATATGAGATATCTAGTTGACAATGTTGACAATAGGCGATTGACTGATCACCGGAGACTACATCACCAGTGTTCCCTAATATGGTAAAATTTATAATAGCCATCAACTTTTATTTAATATTTAATTTTTATTTAATTTTTTTGTATCTCTTTTACATTTTTCTTTTATTCAAAGCAAATATATTTTTAAGTGTAATTTGTTGTATGGTTTTTACTATATACATATCATCAGTTAGTCATTAACTTGTAATTTTTTGTTGGTTGTTTCATTAAATATATTTATATATTTATACTTCCTTGCAATCGAAAAATAGACAAAACTATTTACAAAGGATCTTTGTGGTTTGAGAAATTTTCAAGAATTTAAAATTTTGTTTTTCATATCCAAAAATAATGATAATAATAAGAAAAACAAATAATAAACCGAAACATTTGTAAGACAAAATAGAGCATGACTTTATTTAAAAACAATTTTGAAATCGATTGATTTGTAAAATTGTTTAAATTGTATTTTGTTGTTGCTGTTGAGTTAAATTTAATTTAAACGTTATTCCTTTAAGAAACATTTTGTTGGTTTGTTTTTAGTTTTTAGTTTTTTTCCTGTTGGGTGGGGTGGCTTGTGAGGAAGAGGGGTCGAGTGTTTAAAATGTCGATCGTTTAGTTTTCTAAAGTTTTGAAGCAAAATTTAAATTGTAAAGTTTACTAAATTGTTAATTAAATATATACTTTTTCTCGTACATTTTTCTTTTCCAATACGACTAATTTAAAGTAGAAAAAAATTAATATATATGTATGTTTTATTTTATTTTATAAACTAAATTTTTGTTAATGGATAGGTATAGGTAGGGTAGGTGGTGGTGGTAAGTGTTTCTTTGTAGATATCAATAAAAGTGTGAACATGTGTGTGTGTTTGGTTTCTTGAGTTCTTGATTTTGTTAAAATTGAGAAATTTCCTTTTAGAAAGGGAATCGTTGACGAATTTAGAACTACATATAAAGTATCAGGATATAGTGTGTGTGTGTGTATGAGTCTTTTTAATATTGTTTGGTTGTTTTTCGTTAGAGATTTGTTTCAAGAGAGAATAAAAGGTTTAACCGTTTGTTGAGTGTCTCCGTTTTTTGCTGTGTTTGTTTTTTTGTGTTTTAATCATTTAAAACTGGACAAGAGAGAATTGCAAAATATATCTGTTTTTTTTTGATTATAATTTAACAGCTACATAGAATTTGTTGTTGTATTAAGGATAATCGAAAATTTCTTTCTTAAATAGTTTTTTGGGGTTTCATTTGTATTTTCTTAATTGTTTGGTTGTGGTTGTTGTTATTGTTAGAGCATTATCAATATAATTGTGTATTGTGATTTTGTTTGATGGTTTCGTTTGTTTGTAAACATTGAGAGAATAGCAGCACAACATTAAAGGAGTAGTAGTAGTAATAGTAGTAAAATGTTATTCGTTCGTTTTATTATAATTACTATAGTAATCTTATTGTTGTTGGTCAGCTTCTTCATCGTCGTCATCGTCATTATCATTACCATCGAGCTTGCTGGTGGTGGTAGTGGTTGTTGCAATATCCAGAGCGTATAGCATTGAAATTATAAATTTCAACACTATTCGGATATCGGAAAATCCGTATCATCTTTATGTTCCAATGATCTGTACTCATCTGAATCTTCACTTGTTGTGGTACCAATCGATGTTGGTATGGAAGGTGAGCTCTTATCGATCATTTCTGTCGAAGAGGGTGATATAAAAATAGCTGCTGTTGCATTTGATTGTGTTTGAGGCGCCACAAGAATTTGTGGCGTTACACTATCTCCATCGCCGACGACTACTCCTCCTCCAGGCATAACTATTGCCGCCGAAGATGATGTGGACATGGATGTGGTAATGGTGTTTGTCATTAGGGTTTCATTATCATCTTCTGTTGTTGTTGTTATGGTGGTATATGGTGTTTCTGTTATTGTTGGGTTTATGTCAGCAGAGGCCAACATTAAATCTAATTCCAATTTGCTGGCTGTTGCTGTTGGTTGCTCTGTTATCACAGTTGTTTGTAAATTTGTTGCAGTCACTCCCGTTGTCGACGCCGAAGGTACTGCTCCCACAGCAGAAGATGTCAACGACATGGATAATGTTGACGTTGCCTGGGAAGCAGCCGCCGTCGTCGTCGTACTCGATGTGACCATCGTTTCGGCCACTACCTCGGCTATTGCATTTTCATCTTCCTCACTGACGCTTATGTAACGGCAACGCTCACTGAGCAACGATACGGGTTCATCGTCTTCTTCCGTGACACTAGTTATGCTCATTGTACGTTCTTTGAATTGCAGCATGTGAGTACCAGCACTGCTTGCAGAAGCCGCCTGGTTGGCTGTAGTTGTTATAACAGTTATGGGCGAAGTTGCTAGGGGTGGTAATGCTATTGGACCACCGCTTGCAGCATCGATCACATCCTTGCCTGAGGTGGATATAGTGGCACTAAGCGACGATGGTGATGTGCCAGAAGGGCCCGTCGTGACTGCAGTTGATGACGAAGAAGAAGATGAAGGAGCTAAGGCTACATCGCCATGAGACTCACATTGTGATATAGATCGACTGATTGATGTGGTGAATGCTGAAAGACATTGTTTATTTTTTATTAATTGTTTGTTTCAATAGGAATGTTTGGGATTAACTCTATTGCAGCTTTTCATGACTGCGTTATTGTCAATTACAGAATTTTGGTTTACTATTGGGTAATTCCAAAGCAAACCGATCCACTCTGAATATTTTGAACATTTATGAAGTTAGATTTCAACGAAATTTTATACGTGTACACTGCAAGAAAATGAGGAATTATGACCATTTACCATGTGTCCAAATTCATAGCGGTTTAGATTCATAATGTGCCAAAGATCCAAGATTTGTAGCTCTAATTTTCTTTAATTTCAAGGCTAGACAATCCGATAAATCCAGACTAATCTGGCGATTAACAGTTTTGAGCCATTCAAAACACCTGGACCAGATTGCATTTCTCCAATAGAAATGCAGAAAATGGTGTAGTACATCATGCTCTGGCTGTAGAATATACAAGGTCTCCCATATTCGACGGACCCATCTGGCAACGCCATAACTTTTGACAGAGATGTCAGATCGCTTAATGACATACCGCGTTTGAAGCGTCAGTCCAAGCAGATTTTTACCATGGAACAATACACGCCACGCGAAATAGTTGAAATTTACATTCAACAGAAGAAGTCAATTGTGAAAACTCAACGTGCTTTTAAAATATTAAAAAAATGTGAGAAGTGCGCCTTCTAAGAACACCATTAAGCGTTTATACGAAAAATTTTCGACTGGTGAGGCTCTTTCTAATCCGAAGAGGCCAAATAAAAGTCGACCAAGGCGATCGGCCGAGAATATCGCTGCCGTACGAGCCAGTGTTGAGAGGTCCCCAAGAACATCCCAAAAACGCCGTTCTCAGCAGTTGGGCATGGCTCGGTCCACTTTACAACGGATTATTCGCGTTGATTTGCATTTGTTCCCGTACAAAATTCAATTGACGCAAAGATTGTTGCCTGCGGACAAGCCTCGTCGATTGGAATGGGCCCAAAAAAAACATGGGTCCGTCGAATATGGGCAACCCTGTATATGAGAGTTGCATTACGCTATAGTATATGCCCAATAGAGGGACAACAAAGTGGTGTGCATACCTAAAGCGGGAAAGATAGATATCACACACAAGGCCAAATAAATTGAGGCCAATTAGTGTATCCTCGTTCCTATTAAAGGGTCTACAAAGGTTGATTAGAGTAAATCTGGATACGATACTCTGACAGATGTTGCCGGTAGTCATGTGCGTGTTATTGATAACTTTGTTTGTCAAACAGATCGGTTAAGACAGGGGCAATTGGGCTCGTGGTAGCAGTCCCAACTCCCGAACACATTTTTTTTTACCAATGGGCCTAAATTTGCGATTTTAGTTATTTTCACGAATTCCTCCAAAATAAAAAAAAGCTGAACGGAATGGCTAAATTTGACGTTTGAAAGCCATTCCAGAGAGGAGGCATTTTTGTTGGACCATATTTTGACTAGTTCTCATACATATATCCTCTTAATACGTCATTTTAATATAATTTCTTAAGGTTCGCCTTGGCCGTTTTTACTGGTTTATTTATCTAAATTTTTAACGTAGTCTGTAGTAGCTCAAGTAATAAAATGAGTTTTAAAAATTTATTTCTATAATAATATAAGGGTTTCCAACAAGAGGTGTTATTTTGGTATTCAAAGAAAAATTCCAGTTTTTTAAGATAAATGATCGGATGTTTATTTCATAATAAAGAGGAAGGTATGCCAAATGGCCACCACGACCACGCTTAACCAAATCGCAAAGTGGCTGCCCTATGTCCTCGATAGCCTCGCGAATTCTATCTTTGATGTCTTGAATCGACGCTGGGCTGTTGGCGTAGACCTTATCTTTCACGTGGCCCCGTGATCGTTTTGTATCGTTCGATGATCGGGTATCGTTTCATTTTTAGTAATGGCGCAGTTTCTACTTGTCAAATGTCAAAAAATAAAAGCTTCAAAAGTGACAGCTACCGAAATACCGGGTGATAACACCTCTTTTTGGAAAACCCGTTATAATTTTTTAAATTAACATTTATGCATATTGTGAACTCACTTCGGGAGAATCACAATTTGTCTTCAAATCAATTCGTTGGTTCATGCTTTTTTGTTCCACAGACTTCATCAAACAAAAAAAAAACTTTACAGAATAAAATTTTCACTACTCACATTCTAAACGTTCACGTCTAAGTGATTGCTTGGAAACCAATGGGGCTAATTTTATGCGATAGAATTTAGAGCCTCTATTAACACGGTAACGATTTTCATCCTAAAAGAAAGCACAATAAAACGTATTTAAATAATCAAAAATAATGAATAATAAGATATGTCATCCCGGAGCGAGTAAGTTATCAGATACGAACGAATAAAAATTTCAACGAGTAGGTGTTCAAAGAGTGAGTTTTTCCGCGGATTTCGGACCGATTTTCACGAATTTTTTGTAATTGTCACAATTAAAAAATTAATATCAATCGATTAGTGCAAAAAAAGTTCAAACTATGTTCGCGGAAACCTGTTTTTTCGCGTGTGACATTTCATTCCTATTCGTCCGTAACTGATAGATTTTGACAGTTCTCGGGATGACTTATCTTCATAATTTATAATTTTTGTAAATAATGGCCAAATAAAAATAATATTTTTCTTTTGTCAACAATAACAACACACCTTTCGAGCTTGACAATATTCCTTTTCTACCACCCGCCCAATGGCATAATAAGGCATCGGTATGGTAGGTTCTTCACCGAGTTGGGGCAAACGTAAATTCAAAAAGCCTAAACTGTCGCCATGAACGAAATATAAACTAGGCGAATCTTGGACAACCATAAATTGACCGTGTCGCATACTCCAGACGACAAATACCAAATCACCTTTGCCGCATGATTCCAAAACAATAAACTTATGACTAGAGCCACTTGATTTGGAGCGTGGTAAAGGAGATTGTTCATAAGTGGAGCTGGAAAAAGAAAAGAAAATAGCATCTCTTAATACAGATGTTTTTCGTCCAAATCAAATTTAAATAACTTACCCTTTGAGGGCAGCCACAGATGTCTCCATTTCTAAACGTTTCGATTTCTCTTGATTTAGCTCTTCTTCTAAACGGCATTTATCTCGATTCAAATAATCGATTTTCTCCTTTAGCCAACTGTTGCCTTCTTCATTGGTTAGCGCATCCAGGCGCGTTTTCAGTTGGAAGTTTTCTTTAGTTAACATGAGATCTTTTTCACGCAATTGCTCCAATTGTCGTTCCTTCTCCTCGAGCATTTCCTTAAGAACAGTCACATTTGCCATCACAGATTCTGAGTTCAAGGGGAATATCTTCGATTGCCATATGGAGCGTTCCATGTCAATGGCGGCCGTTATAGCCTTCTCTTTTTCGGCTTCCAACTCTAAGCGTAACTGTTTCATTAGGTTTTCATGTTGTGTCTTCTCCATGACGTGATCCAGCGAACGTTCCGTGGGTACCTCTAAACTTAAATCTGAAGGTGACCGTTCCATAGAGGTCATAAGTTTGAAACGCTGACGCAGTGACTCGATTTCGGTTTTATGTTCATGTATAAGCTTCTCACGAGCTTCTGCAACAGCCTGTTCCTTTTCGGCATCAATGGACTTTAGTTTTTCCCTTAATTCTTCTAGTTGGGCCTCGAGTGTTTCACATTTGATTTGCATAGCGCCCATTTCACGATTCTGTTCCTTCTCTTCTTGCAGTTCTAAATCACGTTTTTTAAGTTCTTCTCTCAGCATAAGCATATCTTGTTCCCGCATATCTCGTTGCGAGGAGACCTCTGCCTCTCTTGCTTCGCACTGCATGCGTATGACATTCCATTTGTCGTTGAGATTTTCTAATTCCGACTGCAAGTCTTCCTTTTGTGTCACGGCTTCGTCGCGGAAAGTCTGCAAATTACTTCGAGCCAAGTGTATACAATCCAAAGCCAATTTGGACATGGCCCCCAACATGGCTCGCATATGAGTAATTTCTGCTTTCAACGAATCCGCAGTTTCCTCGGTCAGTGTCTCTGCACTTTGCATAAGTATTATGTCGGTAGTGGTGCTCTTTGTGATCGCCTGAAGGAGAATTTCATTATCCGTTGTAGAAGTAGCCACCGATTGTTGGGCTGCCGTTACTTGTTCAAACTCAGTTTCGGTGTCGGTTTCCGATTCTTCACCACCCACCATCGCATCTTTACGCAGTTCATTTACTCGAGGATTTACCAGAACCTTCCCACTGATTTGCATGGCCTTACATGAGCTGCTGGACTGCGCCTCGTCTCCTATTAGTTGATTTAGGCAATCGTGTATTTCGGTCTTCTGTCTTTGTTTGAGCAATTCCTCGAATCGTTCCCGCTGATGTGTACCCGAACGAGAAACAAAAAAATATATCACAGGTTCCATGTCGGGCAACTGTATCTGCGAGGCCATTTCTGGTAGGTGTGTTGACAGCACATCTATATCGGATTTAGTGATATTTGGTAGACGTGCATCAAACACCAAGGGATATTCATTGGCAAATGCCGGCGGCATATCCGTCATGCCGGGAAATAATATATTTAGGAAATGTCCTTCGAAATTTACATTAAATTCTTGCCGCCTTTTCATCTCTTCGCTGTGGATGCCGTCAAAATCTTCGGCCAGCTTTGAAGCCCATAGACGAAACTCCGAGGAGAATATTTTGCGACGCATAACCTCGGTCACAGCGGCCACATACATGTTTGGGGCCTGGTGTATCTGATCGATGATGTGTATGTGCCGCTCGGCTCTTCGCAGACATCGCAGATAGAATAGCAAACGATTGTCGAACTCGCTCATGGCATTCTCGATGAAGACAATGCGTTTCAGGCGGGCATAGAGATTCGAACCCAATTCGTCCTTAGCCTTGGCTATACACCTACGATGTTCTCGTATCTTTTGATGATTTTGCAACATAACCGATAGCTGAGATTGATGCGAGGCACATAGATCGGGTAGTATAGAAGCATCTCTGAGGTTAATGGCTCTGTTTTGATTTTGTTGGAAGGCTGTGGACAGTTCACGCTGATCCTTAACCATATTTTTTATTTTGTATTTGAATTCTTCCAGTTTGCAAAGGCGTTCTCCCAGACCCCTGATTTCCTTGACGTCACCTTGCTCGGCCAGTTTTATGATGTTTTGGACTTCGATTTTTAGCTTCTCATAGATCTCCTCATTAAACGTACCCAAACCCTGGGCACATTCGTCTGACATTGTCTTCAAGGCATTGCGATTCTCCTTGGAAGTGATCCATTGCAATAGATTTAGTCTGCGCGCAGTGGATGTCTGTGACGATGTCTGAGAAGTTTGTGAAATTCTTTCTTCGTTGGAGTCTGTACCCATTTTTAGTTTCTTATTGGGTGATGTTGAAGTAGACGAAGTTGACTTATCATCTGGATTATCGGAGCAACCTCCTACAGCTGCTTCATTATCGGCGGAATCTGACTTTTTATGTGTGTTATCTGAGTCGCCCTCCGCCGTTGTTTCTGTAGCAGTAGCACCCACCATTAATACCGATTCCTGGGGATTTGTGGAACGCGAGAATACATCATCGTTTTCCAAGAACTCATCAAAACCATGGAAGTCTGCTTCGGCCAAAGGCATTAGTCCCGGCAAAATGGGAATGCGCGACAGTTTTGTTAGATCGTCGGCGAAATTCCTCAACAACTCCAGATATGAGGATCTCTTTTCCAAATGCCTATCAAAAGCCTCGCAGAAATTACGAAAACGTTGCCGAAATTCCTCAGTCAAATCTTCCATGTTGGCCACCACTGCCGACCAGCCCTGCTGTTGCAAATGTTGCTCGTGTACTAGACGTTCACACATGCGTTCCTCATCTCTGGCCAAATCGTGCATACGTAATGCTATTTGGGCTCGCCTAACAACTGTTTCATAGACGGCCGGCAATTCACGACTACGCTCGACTTGGTCGCGTAAATCTAAATCTGCTTCCACAGGAGGCATTATGGGGGGCAACTTGACATCGCCCGTTAAGAACATATAAATGGGATTTGTATCCGTACCGGCTGAATAGTAAGAGACCTGTGTGGAATGTGTTAACATTTCACCACCACTCACCAGCAGGACAATATTCATCGCGGGGATGCCATGCAGGCGCTCAATGGTGTCTTTCAGATTATCAACAGATGACAGGGCGACTGTCATATCAAAATTCAACATGCGACCCACGTCGACATGAAAAACGTACAACATTTTGACGATGTTGTTGTTGTAGTGGGGTTTATCTTTAGAATTAAAATTGTGCTTATTTTAAAATCCAGCTTTTCTAAGGCTTATTTGTTGTTTCTATTGTAGAACAAGTGGAGAAAAAGGGGTTTGACTTTAATAGCCAGAGCTTTTAGTTTTGTTCTGTTTGTTTCTTGTGGTAGGGATTGTTTGGCAGTGTTGCTTGCTCTTCCTTTTCTCTCTCTCTCTCTCAAAAATCCTTAGTAATGGACCTGATGAAGTGCCTCTGTAGATTCTCGTCCCATTTATATGATAGTTTTAAAAGCCTGCAAAAACAAAGATAAATCGAAATGTGATTAGTTCAATTATGATACGAGTTATTCTAGTTTAGTAAAACTAGTTAAAAACGACATGCTGGTGCACAGAATTCAATTGAGAAAGTAATAATTGGTTTTAATAGCACTTTAAATGTACCCATATGTACAAGTAATGAAAAAATAATTCAAATTATTTCATGGATAATTTTTTATCGCAGTGGACCAAAATCTTTCTGTTTCTTTTAGAATAAAATACAATAAAATTTAAAATGATCAGTTATATGTATGTATGTATACAGTGTTTGAAGTCCTGACACTCAAGATGATACGTTTTTCAAACGATTTTGTGGAATTTAATAATAATTGAACGTATTGGTTTGTTATTCATTGATATTTCATTCAAACAGGGTTGCCAGAAAAAAATTGGTGATGTCCCCAAATTTTCACAAGAAAATCCCCAACTTAACCCCAAATAAAACTATTTTTTATTGAAAATAAGTCAAAACTACAAATATCAACAAATGAATCGAAAAACACACATTTTGAATATTATCCCTTTTGATTTAATAAACTTTGACACAATAATTCTAGAACGTACGATTTTTTGCGTTTTTAATTTTTCAAAATTCGTTGTAGTTTTGTTGGTACAGATCTCCAAAGCTACCTATTTCAGGAATTTTTCTAAAAATACAATTTGTTAAAATCGTCATATCTTCTTAACAGTTTCACATATTTTTTTGTGTTGACAGGAGGTCAGAATATAGAAAACATTCTTTATCCTTGAAGAGTATCAATTCAGGTCATTAATTTTGGACTAAAGGGTCAAACTATTACGAACTGATCATGAAAAACTCCAAATAGAGCCTTGATTGATCTTACAAATATAGAAATTTAATGAATTTTAGATTCGTCTGTCAAACTAGTGTAAATTCTAATAATCTAAAATGATAATGCATGACATCTATGTATACATATTGCAATTTAGTAATAATTATAGTAATTTAAAAGCTTATATACTTCAGCATCACCGTCAATACCTCAAGTCTCAAAATATGTTGTAAATGGTTTTGAAATATATATTTTTTTCAGCTATTCATTTGATGACCATTTATACTTAATGGTGCAAATGCTCGTCCAATTTAAACTTAGTAAGAAAGGCTCGAACTATTTTTTAAAAGAAAATACTCGTTAAAAAAGGTTAGATTATATTTTCAAGAAAGTTTTTCGGGTATTAGGGACTTTAAATAGCCAAAAGATCTTAACATAATCAAATCTATCTATTGCAAAATCGTTTTCTCGTATAAATTCTTAGTAACTTATTCTTATTCAGTCTTTTTTTATTACAAACTTAACGTTAACGAATATCTTTCTATTGCATAAAAAACCCCAAGAAACCCCAATAAAATTTACAAAATCCCCTATGAAAAACCCCATCTCCAAATTATTATTTTTTATCCCCATTAGCATTGACTAAACCCCAGTATTGGGGTCAAAACCCCAGTTCTGGCAACCCTGCATTCAAATATAGAATATTTGTATAGTAGTTTCAATTCCAATTTATATTCCCATTCTTTTTCTTTTGATGTTTCTTTATAATTCCCTTTCTTGCATAATTGAATAGGTTAGGTTTGTCTATTTTTAAGATTTTTATATTTTTGTAATTTTTGAGGGTAAAAAAAATAATCCTCGCATAATTAGTTATATAAGATAATTTATTAAAAAAATTTAAATGTATTACACCTTAAGAAGTAATTTGTAACCATATACGGCCTATGGGCTCGGTTGTTATTGAATATAATAAAATTAAATTAAATTAAATTAAATATGCATACATCCTGAGTTTCGGGGAAAAAATCATCAAATCATCGGCGCCATCCACAGGTTAAAATCATACAGACAAACTATTATCAAGACAAACCACATATACATTTTAAATTTCAGTCAAATCGCTATGGAAATGCGAATTTTGCAAATAACTTGACCACTCCGCAATTTATCGCGGTGAAAATAATTCTAAAACACAAATGACACCAATTTGAATATATTGTCCAATTTTCAGCCCATTCGCTTTTACGGTTTCGGAGATCATGGGTTACTAACAAACGTACAAAGGATTTTATATACAGGGTTTTCCAACAAGAGGTGTTATTTTGAATCACCCGGTATTTCGGTAGCTGTCACTTTTGAAGCTTTTATCCTTTGACATTTGACAAGTAGAAACTACGCCATTACTAAAAATGGAACGATACACGATCATCGAACAAAACGATCAAACAAAAGAACGATACGAACGATACAAAATCATCTTGACTGATGAGGCCCATTTCCACCTCGGTGGCTACGTCAACAAGCAAAATTTCCCATCGGGGACTCGGAAAACCCAAGAGTTATTTTTGAGAAGCCTCTCCGTCCTCAACGTGTGACTGTTTGGTGCGGTTTATGGCCCGGCGGGGTCATTAGACCTTACTTTTTCGAAAATGAGGTTGGATTAACAGTTACGGTGAATGGATTGCGCTATCAAGAGATGATTAATGATTTTTTATGGTCGGAGTTGGATGGTATTGATCTGGACAACGATTACTTTCAACAAGACGGTGCTACGTGCCACAAAAGCAACGAAACCATTGCTCTGTTACTGGAAAAGTTTCCGTACCGTGTTATCTCTCGAAGAGGTATCACAATTGGCCACCGAGGTCTTGTGATTTAACACCTTACGACTTCTTCCTTTGGGACCACGTGAAAGATAAGGTCTACGCCAACAGCCCAGCGTCGGTTTAAGACCTCAAAGACAGAATTCGTGAGGCTATCGAGAACATACGGCAGCCACTTTTCGATTTGGTTATGGAAAAATTCATGAAAAGAATATGGTGCCGTAAGCGTGGTCGTGGTGGCCATTTGGCTGATGTTGTTTTTCATTATTAACGGCATACCTTCCTCTTTATTATGAAATAAAAGAAGATAGGGCATATCGGAACATGTTTTGATATAATTAGCACTCATACAAATGTCTTTTCCGATTTAACCTCTTAAGGCTCTAGAGAACGACCTGGCAGACATTTAAGTACATAAAAAGTTGTCTTTGGGTAGTCGGACTTCGGCAGGGTTTAGGAATTTTTCCTCTGAGGTATGTCCAAAGATGGCTACGCGATGCAGAAACCCTTTGGTCCGAAGAAATGCATCGATTTTCTTTGGAATAGTCTCATTTTATTCCTGACCGATAAGACTACGATAATATAATAATTGTGAATTTTTCGATGTTTTTAAGAGATTTTATTTAAAAATGTATTAAAATCTTTGAAACCGCAGATGGATAGAAAAATAATGTTAGAAGAATATGAAGGCCACTTAATTTAAAAATCTTTAAAGCTTTCCTGCAACAATCACAATATCAATAACACGCAACAATCGTAATTATTACAATGGTATTAAACTATGTATGTATATCAACATTTAATAGCAATCAACTTTCCAACAACAGTTACAAAGATATCATTAATCGGATTGTGAGTTTTGTCAAATTGCCGAGATTTAGTAGATTGATATCTGTTGTTGTTAGACAGAAACACAAAATGTATGATGAAATTTAAAATGCATCTTATGAGATTTGTTTTTGATTTTTATTATAATATTTCATTTCGTTTTTAGCTTTAGTACGTTTTTTTTTATTTGAAAAATTTCACTTTTATCTCATTTTACTTTAGTTTTGTATTGGAAATTAAACTTTATTAACATATTCACATACCTAGTTTCTTCATTTGTATATACAATATGTATGTACGAGTGTGTACAAGTCTGGGAATAACAAAAGTAAACTATTAGTGAGTATCAACAACAATACTGATAACAGCGTATTGAAAAACACTGGGGAAAACAAAACAAACCACCTTTATACCGTCATTTCTTAAAAAAACTATTGTAACCGCAACATATACACCACTTTTTCTTACTACATATTTTCTTTTAACTCCTTGTGTTGTTTTTATTTGACTAGAACGTGTTTTTGCGCATTGAGTCTTGATTTGAATCTACTTACTTATACAAAAATAAAATATAAAAGTAAAACAATCTAAAAACTAATCATAACATAACAAAAAAAATATATTGGAGCACATTTTGCCTGACCGCTAAGCAAAGAGCAGCCTATCTCACACAGCCAGTGCCTCAGTTTCCTGCCTCTCTCCCACACCACACACCATACAACACGTCGCATTAGATCGCGCACTAACTCAATAGAGATGAAATAAATCCGCATTTTATTAAAGAATAGCACAAAACGTAAAAAGACAACAACAACAATAACAAGACCAGACTGCATATTATGAACTATTATTTTCTACTCTTCCCACTATTCTACTACCAAATATCAGTCACACACAATAGAACGGCTACTACAAGGTGGCGCAAAAGTAATCCTCCTATCAGAAAATGCTATACATTTTTGCGATTGGGCCCTAATGTCAGTTCTGTTTTGACATTTGTGTAGTAAACACATGCGAAATACACGTTAATAAACAATGTTACGCTACACTGCTCGAGAACGCGGAATATTGCTGACTATTTATGTGACCAATAATCGGTCGGTGACTTTGGCACAACGTGAATTTCGTCGCAGATTTCCTGGCCGTCCAACGCCTACTGGTGAAACACTGCGACGTTTAGCCGCTCGCCTCTAAGAGACTGGCACAACACGAGATGCTGCCAGGCGTGGCAGACCCCGGAGTAGCCGTTCTGCAGAGAATATTGCTGCTATAGCCGAGGATGTCATGGAAGCGCCGTCGACATCGACAGACGACGTGCCACGCAAATGGGTATCAGTCGACGGTCTCTACAGCGAATTTTGGTACAAGATTTGAAGATGTTTCCGTACAAAGTCCAGACGGTGCATCAGCTGTTAGCTGCTGACCGCCAATCGCGTCTAACATACGCTCAAGCCATCCTTAATCACCACCAAGAGGAAGATGATTTTTCATCAAAAATAATCATGAGTGATGAGGCCCATTTCCATCTTAGCGGGTACGTAAATAAGCAAAATTTACGCTTCTGGGGCACTGAAAATCCGCGTGTAACCCACGAAGAGCCATTGCACCCGCTCAAAGTCACTGTATGGTGTGCTGTTTTCGCTGGAGGAGTCATCGGACCTTTTTTCTTGGAAGACGTCGCGGGCAAAACGGTTACTGTGAATGGTGAGCGCTACAGAGCAATGATCAACGAGTTCTTTTTGCCGCAACTTGATGAATTGGGATTGGAAAACATGTGGTTCCAACAGGACGGTGAACGGCACACACTGCACGTGCCACAACCGATATGCTGAAGGATGCATTTCCCGGGCGCCTAATCTCCCGTTTTGGCGATTTGCACTGGCCAGCAAGATCGCCTGATTTGACCGCTCCAGACTTCTTTTTGTGGGTCTTTTTGAAGTCGTGGGTTTATGTCAACAAGCCTCAGACTCTTGCAGCTCTTAAAGACAATATCCGTCAAGAATGTGAGGACCTATCGCCGGAAGTTTTGGCCAAAGTGATGGAAAATGCCATAAAAAGGGCTCAAATGACAATCAACTGTGGCGGCGGCCATTTACATGACATCATATTCTCGACTTGATGTAAAAAAAATTGAAAGACCAAATAAAAATAATCCACAAGAAGAATCAAAGTTTTTCATTTTTTTTAAACTACAGCCAAAAAACATCGAAAGGTTACTTTTGCGCCACCTTGTATTTGTTTATTTATTTTTTTCAGTGGGGTATCTATCTCTTTATATGCATGTCACGAGTATGCAATTGGAAGAGTGAGTGTGCCAGTGTTTTTGTACATATGTATTAGGTTCTCCTATTGCACTGCGTACTTCCTTCCATGTCCGTGAAGATAAATATCGATTTGAAAAATAAATATTAGCCAAGACACAAACCACCTTATATTAACAGAGCGCTGTTAAATGGCTAACAGAGCACTGTTAAATGTTAACAGTGATAATATATTTACACAAATGCGAATTTTAGCAAATACTAATAATTATTTTACTGCAATATAATGAAAATTCACGCATAGATTAAGTAGAAGTCGAATATTATAACAAATAACATAGGCCATAAATAAATAAGCCAAAATCTAACAATTAGAGGTTACTCAACTCGCAATGTTTTGTACGCACCAAATCTAAACAAAAAAAGATGGAGTATTCCGGTTTTCAGGAAAAACTCCAAATTCGGTGCTGAATCTAAATATGTAAATGAATTTAACGAAATATCCCCAGAATTCGGGATATTCAGAAAATTAAGTTAAATACTTATTTTTTAAAATCGCCCACTGTGGCTAAACAAAAAAAGATGGAGTATTCCGGTTTTCAGGAAAAACTCAAAATTCGGTGCTGAATCTAAATATGTAAATGAATTCAACGAAAAAACCCCAGAATTTAACGAAAAAACCCCAGAATAACGAAAATCGGCGATTTTCAAAAATAAGTATTTAACTTAATATTCTGAATAACTCGAATTCTGGGGTTTTTTCGTTAAATTCGTTTACATATATGGATTCAGCACCGAATTTGTAGTTTTTCCTGAAAACCGTAATACTCCATCTTTTTTTGTTTAGCCACAGTGGGCGATTTTCAAAAATAAATATTTAACTTAATATTCTGAATAACTCGAATTCTGGGGTTTTTTCGTTAAATTCATTTACATATTTAGATTCAGCACCGAATTTTGAGTTTTTCCTGAAAACCGGAATACTCCATCTTTTTTTGTTTAGCCACAGTGGGCGATTTTCCAAAATAAGTATTTAAATTAATATTCTGAATAACTCGAATTCTGTGGGTTTTTTCTTTAAATTCATTTACATATTTAGATTCAGCACCGAATTTGGAGATTTTCCTGAAAACCGGAATACTCCATCTTTTTTTGTTTAGCCACAGTGGGCGATTTTCAAAAATAAGTATTTAACTTAATATTCTGAATAACTCGAATTCTGGGGCCTTTTCGTTTAATTCGTTTACATATTTGGATTCAGCACGGAATTTGGAGTTTTTCCTGAAATCCGGAATACTCCATCTTTTTTTGTTTAGCCACAGTGGGCGATTTTCAAAAATAAGTATTTAACTTAATATTCTGAATAACTCGAATTCTGGGGTTTTTTCGTTAAATTCGTTTACATATTTAGATTCAGCACCGAATTTGGAGTTTTTCCTGAAAACCGGAATACTCCATCTTTTTTTATTTAGCCACAGTGGGCGATTTTCAAAAATAAGTATTTAACTTAATATTCTGAATAACTCGAATTCTGGGGTTCTTTTGTTAAATTCGTTTACATATTTAGATTCAGCACCGTATTTGGAGTTTTTCCTAAAAACCGGAATACTCCATCTTTTTTTGTTTAGCCACTGTGGGCGATTTTCAAAAATAATTATTTAACTTAATGTTCTGAATAACTCGAATTCTGGGGTTTTTTCGTGAAATTCATTTACATATTTAGATTCAGCACCGAATTTGGAGTTTTTGCTGAAAACCGGAATACTCCATCCTTTTTTGTTTACCACAGTGGGCGATTTTCAAAAATAAGTATTTAACTTAATATTCTGAATAACTCGAATTCTGGGTTTTTTTCTTTAAATTCATTTACATATTTAGATTCAGCACCGAATTTGGAGTTTTTCCTGAAAACCGGAATACTCCATCTTTTTTTGTTTAGATTTGGTGTGTACAAAACATTGCGAGTTGAGTAACCTCTAGTTGTTAGATTTTGGCTTATTTATTTATGGCCTATGTTATTTGTCATAATATTCGACTTCTACTTAATCTATGAGTGTATTTTCATTATATTGCAGTAAAATAATTGTTCGTATTTGCTAAAATTCGCATTTGTGTAAATATATTATCACTGTTAACATTTAACAGTGCTCTGTTAGCCGTTTAACAGCACTCTATTAGCCACATATCAGCGCTCTGTTAATATAAGGTGGTTTGTGTCTTGGCTAATATTTATTTTCAAATCGATATTTATCTTCACGGACATAATATTATATTCTTTAAATACGAGTATAAATCGAGATCTAAAAGAGAGATCATTAATCGAAACATAACATGCAATACAAATGTTTAAAACATAACATTTCATTTTTTTTTTATTTCATCATAACTTGTAATTTAAAGCCTCAAAGGTCAAATTAAAATAAATTACAAAATGCATACAAAATAATAGCAGCTTAGAAGACTACTCCGAATGATGACTACTCCATTAAATAGAAAATTCAATGTGTTTAACAATATAAAATTAATAAAAAATATATATAAGTTGTATTAAAAAAACATAATCTAATTTAACTCTCAATTTAATAATAATGAGTTTACAAGGAAGAGAACATCTACTCCTCAGAAGATTTAAAGTGACAAAGAAGTTTATTTCGATAAGAATAAGTCGTTAAGTTAAAAACAATTTGCAATTGTTACCCTTTGCACTGGAATATTTCAAACTGTGATATGAATAAATACAATTTTTAAGAAAATACATAAGCTAAATTCCATAGATTCCTTATAATAAAGGGGAAAAACAACATACTTTTATAGACTTTCAATTCTGTGGCTGCGGCTGACTTCTCTTTGGAAATGCCCATATGTAATTTTTTAAATAAGCCCCGTTTTTCTCAAAATTCGATTTTTTTAAATCTTCATAGTACACCTGTTTTTACATATCTTTTTCAAAATTATTTGAGCGTGTTGTTGACAACACTTGAAGTTTCAAAAAAATCCGTAACCATCACTTAACATGGAAATGCTCTAGAGACTTTTTTATTAACAAAATCAATTTTTTATTTAAATAGGTATAAAACATTTAAATATTGTAATATTTTCGTAGTTTATTTTTATTTTACTTCGATGAACATTCACTCTTTATATATTTTTATGAATATGAAAGTTCACATACTTATGACCCAATACACTGCTGTTTATTAGAAGAAAATATAACAATTGCAAAACAAAATAAAAAACGTCACTCACTTCGCGATCCATCCATCGCGTTACAGAACTCACTGACAATGGACACGTTTTAAGAACTCTGGTGACTTGATGTTTACTAGAAGAGAGGGAGTCCCTCTTTGTTTTCTTTTGATATTATGACATCTACACATCTACATCCATACCTAACAAAGTAGGTACCATACATGTACATACTTATGTATGTACTTTACCTACATATGAGTATTGGTTGGAATGGATATAGTTGTTGGTGGTGTTGTTGTTGTTGATGCAAGTATCGTGGAAATGTTTGTTATAAGATCCTTTGTTGTATCTGAAGTCAGAATTTCAACATGTGTGGAAATGTTTCTCTCTTTACAAAAACCTAAAGACAGACACATGATATGATCCGAGAGAAATACCCCCGCTGACGCATACCTGGTAGAGGAGAGACTTACTCGTACATACGACTCTGTATTCAATCCCTTGTCTTCTTAAGAATTTTTTTCATAAGATTTTAAAGTTAGATATTTCGCTAAGTAATTATGGCTAGAGTTGGTATTTTTTTTAGCGTAATTCTTTGCATGACTAATGTTTTTGCAGGTATAGAAAGATAGAATGATGGGTGTGTATTGGTGAGAAAAGTGTTGACAGTCATAGATATTCAGTTGATATACCTACATACTTATGTACATATTTTATTGACGTTTGGCATTAGTTATTGCTACTTAGTTTAATGATTATACTAAATCCTATTTAAAATATGGATTTTTCCCAAGAATTGTTTCTAGGTAGAATTTTATTGTAAGCCCAAACTCTAATGTGAGTTTTATGGCCTGGGTTCGACTACAATAAAAAGGACTTATCGTCCATACCGAAGGGAATACCAGTTCTATGTAATGGCAACACTGTTTTTGGCAGCTCAGCTGTTTTCGTGTAACGTGTTACTGTCAAATATGTTAAGTTTGGTCTATAATTTAACCATGAATCCACTTACAAATGCAGACTTGCAGATTATTTAATTTTATTTATTTTTATTGAATTTTGAGTTCGGTAAACAATTTATTTCACGTCATTTAGATTTTTTGGTGGGGCTATGTTAAGGATCATGTTTATAGGGCCAGTCCCGCAAAGGTTGACAAACTGGAAGCCAATATTAAAGAATTTATTCATGAGATACCGACCTGAGAGAGTATGCAAAAATTGGACCCAGCGTATGAACCATTTGAGTCGCAGCCGAGGCCAACAAGGTCAACATTTCGTTGAAATCATCTTTAAACATTGATTTAGATAGACCGTTCTATCGACTCAAATAAAGATTTCATACATTTCTCTAAATTGTATGCGTTTTTTTAAATCTAATCAGAAAATAAAATGACTACTGTTAAAAACTTAAAGGGCAGGTTATTAAAGACATTTTAATGATATGGATCTGATTATTATGCGAGGTACGATGTAGCCAAATCACAGTATATATAGCGTGATCCATTTCGAGGTTCCTTACTTTTTTAAAGAAAAAAAAAAACACAGAAAATTCAAAGAAAGAACATTCATTGGCATTTATTTTTTGAAGATTATGTCTATCAAATGCTGGCTGCGGCTACGTCTCAGATGGTCCATCCGTTGAGTCCAATTTTCGATGACTCGTTCGAGCATTTCGACTGGTAACTGGCGAATGACACGCGTAAACGTTGTTCAGGCGTAAGTCTTTCCATGATGAAATGCCAAATAATACTTAACATAATAACATGACAGCATGACACGACTCACTCGTGATCTGTCAAAATAGTAAAGCATTTTAAGGTTAGAATGAACGGTAAGGAGTTCTGTGGTGATCTGTCAATCACAGATTGTTTTGCAAAATTCTTTTCATTAACCTATTCTCGTCGACATTGTTAAACAGGAAGCCCCCTATCCTTACAATGTTATATTACTGAATCAGTTGTGCTTTATTTCGATTTATTATTCGTATCATCGAGTTTGGGTAAGCTTAAATCTTCTTTGTCCAGATGGTACCTATACCGAGTATAATCTTTATAAAGGGTGTCCCAAGAAGAGCGCAATTTTTAAATCTCGCAACATTCGAAGTGTCATTGTTTGACATTTGAATAATTGTTATTGTTTGTTAGTAGAAGGTACGAGGTTAGTAAAAATGGAGCGCTACACGAATGAACAACGCATTCTCATTGTGAAATTGTTTTACCAAAATGGTGAAAGTTTTGCGGCTACAGTTCGCAAATTGCGATCAATTTGGGGTCACAATAATGCTCCAAAAGAGTCAACTGTAAAGAGATTAATGGATAAATTTGCCGAAACTGGGTCTGTTAGTGATGTAAAGACAACAACGCGCCATCGACCAGGTCGATCGACCGGTTTTTGGGTGGTTTTTGGGCTGGAGGAATCATTGGACCTTTTTTTTATGAAAATGAGGCAGGTCAAGCGCAAACAGTCAATGGTGTTCGGTATCGTGGAATGATAACCAGTTTTTTCTTGCCTAGAATTGAAGAAATGAATGTGGAGGGCATATGGTTCCAACAAGACGGCGCCACATGTCATACAGCCAGAGAAACAATTCAATTGCTGCATCAGTCATTTCCCGGTCGTGTTTTTTCGCGTTTTGGAGATCAGAATTGGCCGCCTAGATCGTGCGATTTAACACCATTAGATTTTTTTCTTTGGGGTTTTTTGAAGTCGATGGTTTACGCGAATAAGCCGACGACGACTCAAGCCTTAAAAGACGAAATTGGACGCTGCATTAATGAAATACCGCAGCATTCATGCAAAACGGTCATTGAAAATTTCATTAAAAGATCGCGTGCATGCCAGCAAAGCCGCGGCGGCCATCTGCACGATATATTGTTCCATACATAACCTCATTCTGTCTACTTTACGATATAATAAAGTTTCACGATTTTTTCTTAAATATCTGTGTTTTATTTAAAATTAAAAAATTGCGCTCTTCTTGGGACACCCTTTATTTGCGCTCAAAGCCGTAGCCGAACTTCGGCTAAATTTACAACCTTCGGCCGAAGCCGAATGTTTTATATTTGTTAAAGAATTGTTTACTTTGCACCAAAAAATGGTGTTTTTAATCAGTTTATTATTATTTATTTACTTAGCACATAAAATTAAAAACTTTAATGTTATAATGACAAAGAAAGTATTTTTCTGCATAAGACCTTGTATACTATTTCCTTAATTTGAATACAGCTGCCCAGCAGCATAAACAACTGCTCTCTAGCACACTTGAGTGCAAGTATGTACTTTTCTGCCACCATTTCCAAATTTTTGAAACATCTCGAGTTACAGAACAGTATTAAAAAATATTAATGATTGTTGGACTCAATGGCACATTATTATCTATTCGTACTACTTTTACAAGTATGCTTTCACTAGTTCGAGAGCTTTTAGGTGAGGAATTGAGTCATGTTTTTCTTTGTCCTTCCTTCCTTTGGTGTCCTTTCTCCAATTATTTTTGTAGTATTGATCACTTCTGTACACATCTATGAAGATTACTATAATAGAATTTTCTTTAAAAACTCATATAATTCTATTTTTTTGTATTTTTTGAACAAAAAATGGGCCTTCGGCCAACTTCGGCTTATTTTGTGGCCGAATGCCGAATATTGGCCGAATGTCGAGTTTTGGCCGTAGCCGTAGCCGAAGCCGAACATTCGGTCGGGCTCTAGATATCAGTAAAGCTTTTGATAGAGTTATCTCTTACTATAGGGTTTTCCAACAAGAGGTGTTATTTTGGTATTCAAAGAAAAATGAAATTTTTTCAGATAAATGATCGGATGTTTATATCATAATAAAGAGGAAGGTATGCCGTTAATAATGAAAACCAACATAAGCCAAATGGCCACCACGACCACGCTTACAGGACCATATCCTTTTCATGAAATTTGCCATAACCAAATCGCAAAGTGGCTGCCCTATGTCCTCGATAGCCTCACGAATTCTATGTTTGAGGTCTTGAAGCGACGCAGGGCTGTTGGCGTAGACCTTATATTTCACGTGGCCTCAAAGGAAGAAGTCGCAAGGTGTTAAATAGCAAGATCTCGGTGGCCAATTGTGATCACCTCTTCGAGAGATAACACGGTCCGGAAACTTTTCCCGTAACAGAGCAATGGTTTCGTTGCTTGTGTGGCACATAGCGCCATCTTGTTGAACGTAAACGTTGTCCAGATCAATACCATCCAACTCCGACCATAAAAAATCAGTAATCATCTCTCGATAGCGCAATCCATTCACCGTAACTGTTGATCCAACCTCATTTTCGAAAAAGTAAGGTCCAATGACCCCGCCGGGCCATAAACCGCACCAAACAGTGACACGTTGATGATGGAGAGGCTTCTCAACAATAACTCTTTGGTTTTCCGAGCCCCAGATGCGACAATTTTGCTTGTTGACATAGCCACCGAGGTGGAAATGGGCCTCATCAGTCAAGATGATTTTGTATCGTCCGTATCGTTTTTTTGTTCGATCGTTTTGTATCGTTCGATGATCGTATATCCTTCCATTTTTAGTAATGGCGTAGTTTCTACTTGTCAAATGTCAAAGAATAAAAGCTTCAAAAGTGACAGCTACCGAAATACCGGGTGATTCAAAATAACACCTCTATATAAGCTGAATCCTATTGGTTTTAGTAATAACTTGTTCCGTTGGATATCCTCTTATCTTAATAATCGTATTCTGATTGTGAAATTTTGTGGTTTCTGCTATGGCCCGATTTTGATTTAATCTAGGGTGCCACAAGGAAGTCATTTTCTACTGTTTATCAATGATTTGTAGACTTCAGACGGGTGCATATTTTTAATTTTTCGTCCGATTGGAACAACACTTTTTATTCTGGAATGGTATGCTTATGGGCTGGCGACGTCATCGAGCCATACTTCTTCCAAATGAGGGCGGTCAGGCAGTTACTGTGAATGGTGTTCCGTATCGTGAGATGATAACGAACTTTTTATGGCCCGAATTGGAAGGAATGGATGTGGACAATATGTGGTTTCAACAGGACGGTGCCACCTGCCACACAGCTAACGAAACAATGGCTCTTATGCGCAACAAATTCAATGGCCGTGTTATCTCACGTCGTGGCGATGTGATTTGACACCGTTGGACATCTTTCTTTGTGGTTATTTGCAAGAAATGGTGTACATCGATAAGCCAGCAACAATTCAAGAGCTAAAGGATGAGATAATTCGGCACTTTAACGGCATAGAACCTCAATTATGCCTCAGCGTCATCGAAAATTTGGACCATCGGATGTTCCATTCAGATCATGCAGATATTAACAATTACTAAATATTGATTTTCAACCGTTCGTTAAAACAAAGTTGAACAAAAAATTTATCATTCTTTGTCAGTCTATAGGCATTGGAAATGTTGTCTAAAATACAAAATATGAACAAATTTAGGTGATTGGTGCAGAAGTTAAAATCGAATGAATCAGTCAAATTGTGCGGGGGTACCAGAAGTGGCTTGATGAATAGGCATATTGTGCGCAGAACAGGGGATATTTCAAAGACATTGCACCGTACCGAATGTTAAGAGTTTATGTGCACTGGCATTAAATTAACGACCCATTCAATTTTCGTAAGATTTAGTCATTGTGTGGGAGGTGCCAAGATGGACATGGCAACAATGCTAATTTTTTACCGATCAGTGGGTACTATAAAAGCATTACACTTCGCACAATTTGAAATATTTATATGCATTGGTTTTAAAGTTATAACAATGGTCCCCTTGTGTTGAAGTTGCCGATAGGGGCAGGGCCACTTTGACCATTTTTCTCAAAGTGATAGCGACAGATAAACTATTACCATGTGTACAATTTCAGTGGTTACTTTTTGTTTTTTCGAAACTGAAGGTGCAAATATTTTCTAGTATTTCACGACGACGGGCAGCATTTTTTCCAGAAACGAAATCGACATTAGTCCATTAGGTTACTCCTTCGATGTGTTACAAATATGTCCCGTAGCAATTGACATATACCCTCCTCCACTAAAGTGAGGTTATAAAAACAAACTAGACTTTCTTGGTCATATGTACGACAACTTTCTGATCTTTGGAAAGTACATATGAGAAACATATTTTCCTCTAACTATAAGATCAGACTATTTATTACAGTGATATTGTAATGCATACACAAACTTTCACCAAAATAATATAAAGTGAAAGTGAATTGCAGAACATCCCATCTGCGATGCCCTCCCCACCCCCCTCTCCGGCATTAAAAACATTGGTATTATTGTTGTGGAGATGAAAACTAGTTTTTTTTCATGGAAGAAAAGGTCATGTATCCAAACAACAACAAAAAAACAACTTGTTTGCAGATGTGTGATTTGAACTTTTGATTGAAAAACAGTTAAGCCTTTTTCATTTCGATTCAAACATGTTTAAAAACAACAACAAGAGACAAGTTAGGTATAGTGTTTTTGATATAATTTAAATGGTTTCTTCAAATGATAAAGATTTTTGTGCAAAACAAATATTTATTAAAATATAAATTCATGTGTTTTGAGGAAGTCTAAAATGCATAAAATGGAGATGATAATTTATAAATTTTTCTTATCTTCTTTGTCCTAACTTGGGTAAAGAAGATAGCAAAATCAATAAATATGATGGAAATAATAGGATGGGATATAGGTATTCACTTTATCACTCTGTACACAAAACATAGAAATATTAATCAGGGATCCCCTAAAGTATATAAATGTTTTAATCGTCGTAAAATTTTTATACAATTTAGCCATGTCCCTGAGGGACAACGATTTGTTGTCATGTCCCTCCGTCTGCTATATAATAATTCAGCTAGACTACATTTGGTACAGATACTTGTTATAGCTGCAGGGAACTTGGGATTGAAAATGGGAATATCGGCCCATTTTTTGATATAGCTCCAACGTCTTGGAGGCCACACATTTCTTTTTATTAGGCTGTAAATTGATATCTAGGGTTTGTTTATACCCGGAACCTCTCACACGAACAACGGTAGTCATAGATCCATGTTTTGATAAACCCCGCATACAAAGGTACCTCTAGATTTATAGCAAACTTAATGCAACAATAACCACAAATTTCAACGAATGGAACTGAAACGCTTTTGCAATTATAGACAACTAATTAGTCATAAATCCGAAATGCGTGATTTCCATTATAGCTGATAGAAATTGCGACACATTTTTATATCTACATATCGGCATCAGAAACGAAAAAGGGCCTATCATCATATTTGAAAATTTTACAGGAGAAGCAAAAAATAAATAAAATGAAAAGTGATGTCGTTAAGAAAACGGGGTTTTCAGGATAAATAAATAATATCACACAAGCATGATATATACCTTTTTTGTGAAAAGTTGAGTGAAATAGGATTTTTTTAACTATGAAAAAGGATTTTTTTGTTGTTAGGCCCTTTTGAATTTCGTTAATAAATTCGCCATTTTTAATATTACGCCACTAAAAATTTGTCAGGATGTGTATTTTGACGCATATTTCCCTTTTTCTTGTTGTTACGCCCTTTTTCGTTTCTAATGACGATATATATTATACATGAAAGTTGAGTGAAATAGGATTTTTTTTAACTATGAAAAAGGATTTTTTTGTTGTTAGGCCCTTTTGAATTTCGTTAATAAATTCGCCATTTTTAATATTACGCCACTAAAAATTTGTCAGGATGTGTATTTTGATGCAGTGTACCGAAAACCATCAAAAACTGTATTTCTATTTTTCTTGTTGTTACGCCCTTTTTCGTTTCTGATGACGATATATATATATATATATTTTGATGCAGTGTACCGAAATCCATCAAAAACTGTATTTCCATTTTTCTTGTTGTTACGCCCTTTTTCGTTTCTGATGCTTACACCAAATAAAGGAAGAAAACTGAATACACATTATTACTTTTAAATCTGTGGGGGAATTCCCCCTACCATTCAGCGTAAAATAAGTGTATATGTCAAGCCACCACCACACAAAGTGACAGATCCATTCCGCACCTTTATACCCTCACTTTAGTGTGACGAGGGTATATATCATTTGTTACGGAAAAAAGTGTAACACATCGAAGGAGTGACCTAAGACCCCAAGTATGTTCGGCGGAAATCCGTTTTGGGTCATTTTAAGTCGAATGAGCAATGTCCGTCCGTCTGTCTGCTGGCTGGTGCGCACGATAACTCTCGAAAGGAGTAACCGATTGACTTCAAATTTCGTATGTGGTCATATTTTTTCTATCTCCGGCTAAGTTCTAAGATGGGTCATATTGGTTCACTCCTTCTGGTACCTCCCCCACAAAGGATTAAAATGTTGTGAAATATTGATTCTTTAATAACTGCTATTATACGTATTCGAAATTGCCACGCCCCTTTTGGTACCTCCCACACAAATGCACCATTTTGCACTAAAAGTTAAAAGCTTATAACATTAATACCAGTGTTTAGAAATACTTGAAACTATGTACAGTGTAATGCTTTTATAGTGCCTACAGTCCAGTGAAAAATGGGCGTCATTGCCGAGCGCCTTTTGGTACCTCCCACACAAATACACCATTTTGCACCAAAAGTTAACAGCTTATAACATTAATACCAGTGTAAAAAATGCTTGAAATTTTGTGCAGCGTAATGTTTTTATAGTGCCTACAGTCCATTGAAAAATGGGCGTTATTGTCACGCCCCTTTTGGTACCTCTCCCACAAAGGTACCATTTTGCACCAAAAGTTAACAGTTTATAACATTAATATCAGTGTATATAATTACTTGAAATTTTGTACAGTGTAATGCTTTTATAATGCATATAGTCCAGTGAAAAATGAGCGTTATCACCACGCCCCTTTTTGTACCTCCCACACAAAATGGCCAAATTATACCACAATTTAATATCTCAACGTTAATATACCAGTCCATATAAACGGTTACAATTTGGCACAGTGCAATGTAGTTAAAGTATCTACTGTTCAGCGAAATATAGGTGTATTTCCTAAACCCCTTCGGGTACCTCCCACAAAAATTGACAGAATAATTTGTGTAATATTCAACATTACATTACTCACAAAGTGAGGGTATACCTTAGTCGGTTTACCAGACTGAAACTTTCTTACTTGTTTTTTTTTTCTTCTTCGAACGGTCCCAACACATCCACTCTTAACCGACCCTTCCGACCTTCCGGACTATGGCGGGTTAATAGTAGAGGGCAGAAATACCAGATGCAAAAAAATTTCAAAGCCGGCACATGCAAAAATTCAAATTTGTTTCTAGTATATATAGACATGTAGTGAACCTCTAAACAATTAAAATTGGTCTACTTACACATTGAAAAATATATTATTCTAGATCTAACTGCATCAATTTATACATCAATGTCAATAACTTCATATAAAGTGTTATAATCCATGCACATTCTACGAATGGGCTCTGTCGAAGCATAATTTGTACGCTGAAAATCAATATTTAATAATTGGTAATATCTGGAAGGTCTATATGGTACATTTAATCCAATCCTAGATAGAATAAAATTAGACAGCAATATGCTTTCAGCACCATGGTGGTGATCAGCATAATACTCGTATGTCTACTCTTAAGAGTAGGCAGTCTTATCAAAGTCAACCTGCTAGAATAGGGTGGAAGAATAAAATCACTATTCGAATGAAGATGTATTAAAGCAAATAATAAAAATTGTTTTTGAACCGATTCCATCTTAAAACGTAAGTCCCGTATTGGGGTTCCCACACTTCAGACCCATATTCTAGAATAGATCTAACTAGGGACGTATTCAACTGCCTGGTTACATATGGATCTACGAATTCTTTCGCCCATCGCTTAATGAAACCGAGCACACCATAAGCTTTATTCACCATTGTAATTATGTGATTATTGATTCAATCTTATCAACGTAAGTCCCGTATTGGGGGTCCACACTTCAGACCCATATTTTAGAATAGGTCTAACTAGGGACGTATACAACTGCCTAGTTACACATGGATCTTACGAATTCTTTTGCCCATCACTTAATGAAACCGAGCACGCCATAAGCTTTACTCACCATTGTAATTATGTGATTATTGAAATGAGTTTAGGATCCATTAATTTACCATTTATATATATAGATTTTTAAGTCCTTTGAATCCTATGTGTGAGAGTTACCACCAAAAGGACTCGTTCTATCCCGTCAAAATTTGATATCTATGAAATATAATGACGTGTTAAACTTCCTAAATATACAGTGCTTCAATTGAGTGTTATAGTCTGGTGAATTTTTGAGTACCCGGAATAATTTCAAATTATTCTGAGGTATATGGTATATTCAACGCTATTTAAAATACTAATTTTTAAATTGCTCTATTTTAAGTACGTTCCATTTATGCTTTCTGTCTTAAATGTTGTCCTGAAATAACAAAGTTCTATGATTAACCAGCAAACATTGTTTTGATAATTAAGAGGATCTCAATTTACTTTAGAGATATTGTTGTTTCGACATTTTTCTTAGAAATATTAGTGAAAAAATGGATTCGCCCCAATGTACAGCTGTAACAAATAGTTACCTATTCAGGACATTGAATCTGATTTCCTCTGAATGTGTACACTTCAGTCAGTTTATCCCAATGTTGGTTTCAATCATGAACTGAAGAAAGAGTTATGTTTGACTAACAAATTTAATTTCATTTCATTTATTAATTAACGTAATATGAAAAGCCTATGAGGTCAATTGTGTTATATAGGGTGATCTAAGTAGAGATACTTTTTTCAATAGCCTTTTTTTGACAGAACGCGTGTGAGTCGTGTCATGCTGTTATGTTATTTTTGTTAAGTATTGTTTGGCATTTCATCATGGAAAGACGTACGCCTGAACAACGTTTACAAATTATTCAGTTTTATTATCACAATAATCGTTCGCCAATTGCGCTAAGTCCATTTTTTTTAAATCCAAAAAAACACTCTCCAGTCGACCCACGACTTTGACACCCATGAGCAATATTTTAGCTTTTTAGTTAGGAGCTATCTTTTTGCCATTGACCGATTCCCGATCCGACGTAGCGGAATCATCGGTCAATATTTCTTCAAAAATGATGCCGGTGAGAACGTAACCGTCAATGGCGACCGTTATCGTGCCATGATAACCGACTATTTGATGCCTGAAATTGAAGCTCGTGATCTCGGCGACATTTGGTTTCAACAAGACGGCGAGACTTCCCACACATCGCATCAACCAATGGATTTATTGAGAGAACACTTCGGTGAGCAGATAATTTCACGTTTTGGGCCGGTCGATTGGTCACCAAGATCGTGTGATATCACACCGTTAGACTTTTTTCTGTGTGGATATGTAAAGTCTTAAGTTTATGCGGACAAACCCGCTTCGATTCAGGCCTTGGAGCAAAACAACACGCGTGTCATTCGCCAGTTAACAGTCGAAATGCTCGAACGAGTCATCGAAAATTGGACTCAACGGATGGACAATCTGAGAAGTAGCCGCGGCCAACATTTGATAGACATAATCTAATAAATGCCAAAGAACGTCCTTTCAAATGATAATAAACATTAATAAAAGTAAAACTTATAAAAATTCATATTTTAAAAATAAATTAATAATATTTTAATTAGTAATAAATATTAATATATTTTTTTATTAATAAGTTTAGAAAACACCAATATTTTTTCATTTCTTATCTTCAGAAATGTAAAAAAATTATATTTAATTCTTTTAGGCAAAATGCACTTATAGTTGGTAAGTGAAGATTTGTTCTTTGTTGGAATGGAACTTACTCTTTTTTTTAGCACGCTCACACGCAATTTTGGGCGCGCATTTCTTTGTTGGTTTCAATTTTTGTCTGTTCGATTACTGTTTCTACTCCTGGTTTGGTTTTGTCTGACCCATACCGGGCGTCCGTCCGTCTGCTCATCTTTCGGGGCAGACGCCGCCTGTTTGTTGTTTTGAGTGTTGGTCGCGTCGGGTGGGTTGTGTTGTTGTATTGTACTAAATTGAAATGAATACAATTTTTTTGTTTTTGTTCTGTTTAAGTGGTTTACAAGCCATCGAGGGTTCACAAACAGATAAACCAATCAACAAATACGTATAAACGCTCTCACATATTGATATTTGTATATGTATACATGAGAGGGGGTCATCAGAAAATATGTACATACATACATAATATATTAAATTTCCATGCAAGACTTGTGTGGGAATACAACTCTCATTTTTATTTACTTTTTTAATATACATACATATGTAATGGCCAATAATAATAATTGAATATATGCTGCTGCGCCCAATACCCATACAACTTATTATCGCTTTAAAAAAATTGTTAAATTTGTTCCATGGAATAGTTTTTGCTTGGGTATACTGAATTTCAACAATCGATCTTTTAACTCTCTTATTCAAACATCAGCTGTTTTTTGTTTACTTTTAATCAGATGGAGTTTCCAACAGGCTTATTCTAAAATCAGATGTTGCTTGTTTACATTTTAATCGGCTGTGGAAATTACATTTGTTTGGGATGTTATCAGACAGTCCACGGTCGAATTTGGCAAATAACTTTTGTAAAAATAAAAGTAACCGCCTGTCCCACGATGTAGAACGTTAACGTTCGCATGACTTCGAACTAACTTTCGACATTGTGGGTCATGCGGTAAATTTTTTAATGATAGGTTTCGAATTGTAAAACCCTTCTGTGCTCTAGGGTGTCTAAAACGTTCTCCTGTGAATTGGACCAAGATTAATTTATAAAATGATAAATTGGGTCCGTTTGTTTCTTTCAAACAATGTCCGTGACCATAGATATCCCTAATGTCCTCCACATACAAAATCCCCATTATCGCTCCGGGTGCTATTGGCCGTGGGGGTTATTCTCGTAAACATTTCACAAATGCTTGGAGCCACATTAATGTACACATCATCAGCAGCATCATCCTTCTCATCTTCATTATTTAATGCAAAATAAGTACACTCAAGTATAACACCACAAATGCACATATGAATGCAGGCAGCCAGCAGTTGTATCAGGCAAAGGCAACATGCATGGTATACCTGATTGCCCACCCATTCATGGGGCCGCAAAAGACAAAGAAATCCACCACCCGTGTGAGTTTTTATTTTTTGTTTTTCAAACCAAGACAAAGGGAGAAAGGAGGGCCAAACCGGTGAGCCATACAGATTGAGATGGTGTTGTGTTGTGGGTCGGTTGGTCGGTCATCGCGTCGTTGTATCGTATGACAAATATGAATTATCAATCGAGAGACACAAGTATAAATAAACGTTTTCATTAGGTTTTATTAAATGTGCCTTAGAGGTAAATTATCTCAATTGTTTTTAATCACTACAGCCAAACATAGACAGGGTTTGCAAGACATTCCTTCTAGAAATCAACGTGAAATGCGGACTCTTCGCCGGCATCATCTTGTTGACATTTCTTTTTCAATATTGTCTTTAAATAAATTTAATGTTATTTAAAATATTTCATTTGGAGAATACGAGTACTTCAAATCAAGAGAGGATATTTGCAATATTTGGAAAAGTCCGTTAAAAAATCAGAACAACGTCTTGGTTTTGCTGTAAAACAAATAAATATTGCTTCTATAGCAGAGTTTCTAGGCTCTGCGGATCTGTGAATAGGATATGTAAACATTCTCATTTATAAATGGCCTGTATTTACATTTCAATTCAAATCTTAATTGCGTATAATATTATGTGGTTGTACAATTGACACAAGGAAAACAAGAGGTCAGGAATTACTGTTCCTTTTCAAATTCATAATTACAGAAATATTTAATAATATCATTTAAAATTAATTAATTATTTAAAACGAAGGAGAAAATGCAAAATCCTTTATAGTGGCTTGAATTTAAGTATGTATTATATAAAAATGATTGCATTTTCAACTCACAATGGCTCAATGTAGTAACATAAATACTACTCATATGATTTGGATTCTTTTGCACCCTGAATTCGGAATAATGCTTTTAAATTCTGTTCAAGTGCGCGGTAACAGGGCATAGACCAGACTTTGACAATGTAGAAACACTAACAGAAGATACTAATTACTACAGACGTTATACATAAGAAGAGATGAAACTACAAATCGGACACTGACAGGTGCTCTCAGATGTACCGACACATAGTGAGAAAGCACGGACGAATAAAACAGTAGTGGTGAGATTAGTTTTACGAAGGATAGTCGGAAAATTTATTTTACGCTCAGCAATTTTTCAACGTAATTATACATAAAATGTTTGCGTATTTGTAATGCGTTTTTACTTAAATTATTATGTTTTTTCTGTATTAGATCTCCTGATGACGACAAACGATGTTAGTCGAAATATCGAGAAAATACAAATTTTGATATTAAAAGAATAAGATCACTCTTTTAATCAAGGATATTGAGCCAAACAATAAGGAGAAAGAGTTTTTGAGATATAATAAAAAAACGTTCTGGTATTTTTTGATGTTATTGATTAAAAAAAAGCATTGTGCCACACATTTTTGGAGGGAGGATATTTCTTTTACCAGATTATATCACTCGATAAGTAAAACCAAATCCTCACAAAGACAAAAGCGCATTTGAAAAGAAAAAAATTCCTTAAATTTAAAATGTTTGTGAAGATAAATTGTTAATTTAACAAGCAAAGACACAAACCACCAATTTTAACAGAGCGCTGTTAATGGGTTAACAGAGGTATGTTAAGACGAAATGAAGCAGCTGCTAGCATATATTGAATCGATTTATGGACGATCAGGCAAATATATATATTAAAACTAAGGTTTATAAAATAGATATAATATCTATGTAGTTGTGTAAACATCAAACATAGAAGAAATCTCATGGGTTATAACAGGTGGCGCAAAAGTAACCTTTCGAGCGTATGTTAGACGCGATTGGCGGTCAGCAGCTAACAGCTGATGCACCCTCTGGACTTTGTACGGAAACATCTTCAAATCTTGTACCAAAATTCGCTGTAGAGACCGTCGACTGATACCCATCGTCTGGCCGATGTCGACGGCGCTTCCATGACATCCTCGGCTACAGCAGCAATATTCTCTGCAGAACGGCTACTCCGGGGTCTGCCACGCCTGGCAACATCTCGTGTTGTGCCAGTCTCTTCGAGGCGAGCGGCTAAACGTCGCAGTGTTTCACCAGTAGGCGTTGGACGGCCAGGAAATCTGCGACGAAATTCACGTTGTGCCAAAGTCACCGACCGATTATTGGTCAAGTCAGCAATATTCCGCGTTCTGGAGCAGTGTAGCGTAACATGGTTTATTAACGTGTATTTCGCATGTGTTTACTACACAAATGTCAAAACAGAACTGACATTAGGGGCCAATCGCAAAATGTATAGCATTTTCTGATAGGAGGATTACTTTTGCGCCATCTGTTATATATATAGCAACCAAAAGTACATATAATTTTGCAAAATCTTTGTCAGCACAGTAAGTAAACTGGGATACATAGGGTAATAGAAGATGAAAGGTCTTGGAACGAACTTTCAGAATATATATAGACTATATCCCAAAACAATTTGTGAATCCGGATATTTTCGATATAAACCAAACTGTGTTTTTAACAAAGGAGCCCACTGTGCGAAAACGGAAATACATAGGATAATGAAACTTGTACCGAGTGAAAGGTCTTGAAATAACCTTTCCGAATATATAAAGTCCATATCCGAAAACAATTTGTGAATCCGGATATTTTCGATATAAACCAAACAATGTTTTTAACAGAGGAGCCCACTGTGCGAAAACGGAAATGCATAGGGTAATGAAACTTGTACCGAGTGAAAGGTCTTGAAATAACCTTTCCGAATATATGTAGACCATATCCGAAAACAATTTGTGAATCCGGATATTTTCGATATAAACCAAACTGTGTTTTTAACAAAGGAGCCCACTGTGCGAAAACGGAAATACATAGGGTAATGAAACTTGTACCGAGTGAAAGGTCTTGAAATAACCTTTCCGAATATATATAGTCAATATCCGAAAACAATTTGTGAATCCGGATATTTTCGATATAAACCAAACAATGTTTTTAACAGAGGAGCCCACTGTGCGAAAACGGAAATATATAGGGTAATGAAACTTGTACCGAGTGAAAGGTCTTGAAATAACCTTTCCGAATATATGTAGACCATATCCGAAAACAATTTGTGAATCCGGATATTTTCGATATAAACCAAACAATGTTTTTAACAGAGGAGCCCACTGTGAGAAAACGAAAATACACAGGGTAATGAAACTTGTACAGGGAGAAAGGTCTTGAAATAACCTTTGACGTGTCTGACGTTTGAAGAATTTCATTTAATCACGCACACCGGCCGTTCTAGATTGGTTTATATGCCGTGCGAAAACTGAAATACATAGGGATATGAAACTTGTACCGAGTGAAAGGTCTTGAAATAACCTTTCCGAATATATATACACCATATACGAAAACAATTTGTGAATCCGGATATTTTCGATATAAACCAAACAATGTTTTTAACAAAGGAGCCCCCTGTGCGAAAACGGAAATACATAGGGTAATGGAACTTGTACTGAGTGAAAGGTCTTGAAATGACCTTTCCGAATATATATAGTCCATATCCGAAAACAATTTGTGAATCCGGATATTTTCGATATAAACCAAACAATGTTTTTAACAGAGGAGCCCACTGTGAGAAAACGAAAATACATAGGGTAATGAAACTTGTACAGGGAGAAAGGTCTTGAAATAACCTTTGACGTGTCTGACGTTTGAAGAATTTCATTTAATCACGCACACCGGCCGTTCTAGACGTTACCATGAAAATAACGAACAAAACAACAAAAATTATTGATGCGAGTTCGAAATGATCTACAAAAAATGCTAAATATAATGCGAATGTCGAAGCCAAGTTTGAAGTTGATAATGACTCACTTCTATTGAAGTTTGTGGTATAGCCAACGTTTGGTGACTCTTTATATTTTTTAAAGGAACCAAATTGATCTCTAAAAATTTATTGTCAATATGTAACATTGGGGCAAGTGGGTAACATTGTTGTAGAATACATGTATCTTCGGATCTAAAGTTTTCTAGTACAGTTTCCTAAAAAATATTCTACAAAGTGTGATTTCTCTAAAGTACTCTGTAGGCATTATTTTTCTGAAACTATCATAAATAATTTTTGAATTTTTAATGATCCACACTTGGAGCAAATATTGCCTTCGATTTCGACCAAGAGCCTAAAAGGATTTGACCACCCCGAAATGTTGATCGATTTTTTGCACAGTATTGCCTAGATCAGTGCCCAGCAAACCATTTTCGGAGCACTCCTAAAAATGAGTCAGAAAAGAGTCCTACGAAAGTACATTTTCGGAGCAGTCCTAAAAAAGAGTCTGAAAAGTGTCCTATTAAAGGACATTTTCGGAGCGCTCCTAAAAAGGAGTCCGAAAAGTGTCATAATATAGAGCTATTTCGGAGCGAAAGAAGAATTTGCTTGTTGCTACGCTGAGATGGCACGCGCTACGACTCAGGAATTCCACTTATTTATGTGTTTACCAACACGTTGTTGTGTTGTTGTTTATGCTTTGAACAAAAAAAAATATAACTGTTCTACACAAAGTATGTTGTTTTTGTAATATGAAGAAATTTGTTGCATGAAGAAGCAACGAAAAAAACACCAAAACCAAAGCGTGCTTTAGTAGAAAGTGTGATTTCGGTGAGCAAGGTCAGGGATGAAATTTATAAATGAATTTAATTTTTGTTAAGTAAAAGCATTTTAAAATGAAAAAAATAAATTTGAATTTTTGTAATAAAATTTAAAATATCTCTTTTCCGGCATTATTTAACATAATCCTCGTAAGACACTTTCGTGGCATAAATTAAGAGCTTTTTCGGAGCCCAAAACACCACCCACATAAAAGACTCTTTTGTGATATAAATTAAGAGCTCTTTCTGAGCACCTTAGAAACCTCATAAAAGGCTCTTTTATGACAAAAGAGCTCTTTCAGGGCCCAAAAAAAGCCTCATAAAGGACTCTTTTCTGACACAAATTTAGAGCTCTTTCTGACGGACCATTTTCATAGGAAAAGATGCTCTTTTCTGAAGGTTTTCGGAGCAAAAATGATCGTTTTGAGGGCTCATAAAGAGTGCAAAAGCTCCGAAAAAGGAGTCATAAAAGACTCTTTTCGGACTCCTATGGTTTGCTGGGTGGTGCCCACAAAGAGAAATGAGAATGTGTTAGTTAGGTTACACAAAAATGAGATTGTAGTGGTACAATTGCACTGAACAAAATCACTTGGTTTTGTTTGTTTACGTTGTTATATTGTTTTACTATTTATGTTTTTGTGTGTTAAATTTTAGCAATGAAGCCAATAAAAAATTAAATAAACATAAAAACAATGCATATGTAACAAAAAAATTTTCTTCAAGAAAATAGGTACATGTGTTCTTTGCCAATAATTTATTGGGCAAAAAATATATATAAATAATTTTATATATTGATAAAATAAAAAATAACAGAAAGTAAAAAAATCAAAATTATTTTATACTAAATTGAAAATAAATACAATAAAAAAATATCATTCGTTGTTGTAAAATATTTTCAGTGTACTTATTTTATTAAACAATGCGACATAGACCTTCTTCGCTGACTACTAACAAGCAACTGAAGAATTTTGTTTTGTTTTTTACGCTCTCTGTTTTTATTTTCGTTGACGCTCGGGCTGTGTATATGAAAAAGCCGATTAATCTTCGTTGTTCTAACAAGTGTTTGGGCATCACTGGCCTAGATATAAGCCACCTAAGTTGTTATACAAAACTTTTGGACATATCTTCGCATGATTTCCAGAAATTTGATACTGTAGGAAAGCATATTGTCATCTGAAACGAAAAAGGGCATAACAACAAGAAAAATGGAAATTCACTTTTTGATGTATGTATTTCGGTACACTGCATCAAAATACTCATCCTGAAAAATTTTTAGCGACCTACTATTAAAAATTTCGAATTTATTAATGAAATTCAAAAGGCCTAACAACAAATTATTTCTTTTTTCATAGTTAAAAATTTCTATTTTACGCAATTTTCACAAACCATTTATCAATCATGCTTGCGTGAATATATATCGTCACCTGAAATCCAAAATAACGAAACCCACATGTTCATGATTTTTCAGGAGAGGGAAAAAACAAAGTAAAGTAATTTTAAGATTTTGACCAAATTTAGGGATTTCAGACTATTAAGGTGAAATCAAATAACAAATCTAGCGCAATTAGTTGTGGCGTACATTCTGAATTAAATAAAATAAAATTTTATGAATCTTTCCGCTTTTTTAATTACCTTGTTTGCTGTAACGTCATTTTGAGTATCACTCATAAAATGGTAAATTTTTGATATTGAACTCCAAAATGTTGTAGGAATGTGTAGTTTAGCCTATTAGACTATAATCAATCATAAAATTGATTTTGATTTTTTTGATTATACGTTATTTTGGATTTCAGATGACGATATATGCATTATGTTTAGGAATAATCCTGAAAATACGATTTAATTTTAACGACAACATTTTTCATTTTATATAGTTTTTTGCTTATCCTGTAAAATTTGTAAATATGGTGATAGGCCCTTTCCAGTTTCTGATGACGATATGGCAATGTAGAAGTAGAGTTGGGTTGTTCCGGTGGGACATATTTCAAAGAATCTGCTAACTGCATGGAACTAGTTCCATGTCTTAGATTTTTTTAGTTCCTTAGATGCAATATTCTTGTTTTCTCTTTAGTTCCACCAACAGTTATCCAGCTCTTTTACTCTTATTGGGGAACGGTTCCCTTTATGTATCCAGTTCTTTTTTGTAAAATTATCTATTTTACTCATTGCAATTAAAATAGTTAAGCATTATTACGTTATATGTATGTAATAGTGTAATAAAGTCCGTCCTTCGCTGTATGATTCCCTTTCCGTTACTTTTAAATTTTGTCAACGATCTGGCATCTTCACATAAAGTGAGAGAGAGAGTGCGAGCCAGCGAAAGAGAGCAGCAGAGCAATTTGACATGACTGACAGCAAAACTGCATATGAAAATATAAAATGCATAGGGAAAAAAATAATAAAATGCATTTTCTGACAATTTTTCTATTTGACTTGTTTGGCGATATCACCAGCTTTTGGTGATGACAAACTGTTAAATTATTCAACAATGTTTATGTGAAGTAGATTGGATAATAGGACATTCCAAACTCGCAGAAAACCTACATATGTACATACACACAAATTTATATTTCTCTTTATATACTTATATTTATTATTAATATGTACTTTTTTTGTTTAATGACAAATACACCGTCATCAGGTCTACCTCTTCTATATTAATTTCGGACGAGGGAAGGAAAACATACGACAATACTAAACAATAACAAGTAGGGGGTGGCAGCGACCAACCAAAGGCGAAAGAAGTAAGAAGTCAAAACAAAGAAGGGGGTCTTTTTCCGTATAGAAAAATACGACATGAGAGAAAACATTTTGTCAAAAAAATAATATGGTTCGTTTGCTATTCCAACTTACCTTTTCTTTGTTGGTAATGATGTTGTTACTCCTGTTCTTGTTTTTTTAACACCAATGCCTCTCCTCCCTCTCTGGCGAGGGGTTTAAATCATTAAATATAAAATCGGGACCAATTGCACTTTTTTCATAGAGAAGTAGAGTGAAAAAACAAAAACTTTTAACTGAAATTGCTGCAATTTTCTATAATGCAATGCAGCAGCAGAAGAGAGAAATTTTAAACTAAAAAAATTACAAAAAACACGCACACAAAAAACGGTAAGAAAAACAACAACAGCAGCGACGACGACGACGTCAGCAGCAAGTTAAGCGCGAGTTGAGTTGATGATTTGACAACGAACCGAGATAGATAGAGAGAGCGAACACAGGGACAAGAGTGCGAGAGAATAAGAAACAGAATTTCTCGTCGTTCAAAAAAAGTAGTTCTTGTTGTTGTACAACACAGCAAAAATATTTTGATTTTTTAATATTCTTCCTTGTTGTTGTTTTGTTCACACACACACACACACTCCTTTTTTGTAGGGATTGAATTTCTTGGAAGGAATCACGAATCACTTCTTTTTTCCGGGGGTCACTATTATTTTTTAAATCTATTTTATTCTGGGGGTAACCAAAAAACTTGGGTTTTGCGTATGATTTCTTCGTTTCTTCTTTTAATATAATATAACGAACGAACGAACAGAAGCAAACGGTAGAAAAATATGCACTTCTTTGTCTAATTGCGTTGTTTTGTTTTACATAAAAAAATTAACATTTTCATTACTTTTTGTTTGATTTTTTTGGTACTCCGTGATCCCGCCGCCCGTGGTGTGCAATATATATAAAAAAATTAGCAACTTTTTCGGAATGGGGCGAGCATATTTGCATCTGAAATGTACTTGTAATTTCTAAAAAATCTATTATTTTTTCTTCTGCGATTTCGGATCGCTACTTTGTCAAATACCAACAGCTGTTTGAATTAATTCCACAGGGTGATTTAAGGCAATTAATCTGGGCATACCATATCCGAAAGCGCTCCGTTGTTTGAAGCATTATGTGGATAGCCATTTAAAGATTTGTCGTCAAATGATTATGTCAATCTGGCGATTAAATCCAATAAACAACGTAATAAGCGTGGTACTATGTTCATTTTGAAATAATTTCAAAGCGAAAATGTAACATTTTGCACCACGAATTTAACGCCGTTACAAATTGAACGCCGCAACAAATTTAATGCCGCCACCGTCACACTCCCATTTGTTTATATTTATTTTTGTCCGCAAGAAACTCCACAGACCTTAAATTATACAGATGTGCCGTCAGCCAGAAACGTCAAAATCTATCAGTTACGAACGAATAGGAATGAAATGTCACACGAAAAAACAGGTTTCCGCGAACATAGTTTGAACTTTTTTTGCACTAATCGATTGATATTAATTTTTTAATTGTGACAATTACAAAAAATTCGGGAAAATCGGTCCGAAATCCGCGGAAAAACTCATTCTTTGAACACCTACTCGTTGAAATGTCTATTCGTTCGTAACTGACAACTTACTCGCTCCGGGATGACATATCTTATTATTCATTATTTTTGAGAAACTCAACTGTTGTAAATATTAGAAATAAAATATACTAATAAAGAATAATAAATTAAATTATCTTCCGTTTATGGATGGAAGTATATATATGTCAACAAATATAATGTAAATCCTTAAATATAATAATAAAACATATTTTTCGATTAGTCACAACATCATTTTATTTATTTATATTCGTACAACAGTAAAAAGTTATTTATAACATTGTACTACCCTGGCTTTTCATGTCTCACAAACATCGCCACCGCAACAACAGAAAATAAATAATTTATGTATAACATTAGCACAATGATCTCCAATAATATTTCCTTTCTGACATTTAAATTATCTATTTTCTATGTCGGCATTATTCCAATTAATTGTTTATTGATTCGAATTTTAACTTTGGTTTGTTTTCAAGAATGTTAGCAAAAAGAAAAAATTCACATGCATATACATACATATAAAAGTGACACTTTGACACACCCTCTTCCAAATTGCAATGCGACTTTGTAAAAAAGCATTCCATTTTTTAACTCCAAATAACATTTTGCGAAATTTTTTCGTGCCGAAAAAACATAGTACCCACATATACGCTTAAATATTTCACACTAAGTCCAGGTTTACACTAGGATATTTTTTTCAGCAGATTATCCGCTTATTCTCTTTTAAACTTGCCTCTGTGTTTAGACACGTACATAATTTTGTTTCGGATATTCCTGTGTGAATTGTTGTTGTTTCAAAGTGCGAGTGAAAAGCACAAAACGTTCAGCCCGATAAGCCTGAGTACGGTAGAGTTTTTCCCCCTTCTTGCCGAATGCCTCTCTCTATCCAACAAAACGTCGATAATCTGCTGAACATTCAGCCAGTGTAAATGGGGACAAACGAATCGTAAGTGCAGATTCACACTCGGCAATTTTTTCCCAACAACTTTGACACTTGCTGGGAAAAAATTACCGAGTTGTAGTAGAGAGGCAGGCGGAAAGAGCTCTCTGCCTCTCCCTTCTACAAACTTTGACACTTGCTTGGAAAAACAAAGGCGCCGTTGTCACATGCATCATAGAACGAAGCCGAGGCAAAATTGTCGGCGGCGGCGGCTTGTCAAAAATGGGTCGGCGGCGGCGGCTTTTCGGCTTACGATTTATTGTGCAACATAACAGATACACATTTATTGTACAACTTAGTTGGAAGTATGAGCACAGTGTAAAAATAATTTTCCCTTAAAAATTAAATCGAGCAAAAGAGAAGTAATTAAAAAATGGTCTGAAATTAAACATGTTTGCTGTACAAACGTAGCAGCAGCATCTCGTGTTGTGCCAGTCTCTTCGAGGCGAGCGGCTAAACGTCGCAGTGTTTCACCAGTAGGCGTTGGACGGCCAGGAAATCTGTGCCAAAGTCACCGACCGATTATTGGTCAAATAAATAGTCAGCAATATTCCGCGTTCTGGAGCAGTGTAGCGTAACATTGTTTATTAATGTGTATTTCGCATGTGTTTACTACACAAATGTCAAACCAGAACTGACATTAGGGGCCAATCGCAAAATTTATAGCATTTTCTGATAGGAGGATTACTTTTGCGCCACCTGTTACTTTCACTCGTCGAGTAAAAAATGGCAAAGGAAAACCCATTTTGTCAATTCTCTCTTAAATTTGCCTAATACTTTTACTAGTTCATTGATCGAAAAAAGTAAACACAAAGTTAAATTAGTTTTCTATTTTTTTTCTTCTTTTTAAAAATATTTATTTTTTGTTATAGAAAAACTTGAACACATTTTGAACACAAAGCTTAATGCTGATATACACATATTGTAATGCAATACAATATTAAATTTATATTTGTAAATTTTTGATATTAAATACCTATTATTTTCAATTCCACCGGTCGACACGATTTTGGGATTTTGCTAAGTGTAAAATTTTGGTTTATTTTTTGTTACTAATAAAGGGAAAAATGTTTTGTTTGCTAAAATCTATTTTGTAGAAATTAGAGCAAATTTTCGAATTTCAAGAAAATGGAGTTGTTTTCCTCGCTACAACATTTTATATTATACATCGATTTTCTTCGGAAAGGTCTCATTTTATTCATTACCGATCAGACTTTACTATAAAATCATAAAAATATAACAGTAGTGTGTTTTTATGAAATTATTAAAATTTTCAAAAAAATAGGATTTTTTCGCAATATTTTGTAAGATATTGTGGAAACCGCTGAACGGATGGAAAATTGTATTGTAGGAAGTTGAATACTTAATTTGATTTTTTTCCGGAACCAATTAGGAGAAATGTTTCTCTAGTTATGCCATAATATGCGGTTCAACCTCTTTTCTTTCTTAGCATTAATTTTTAGCATTTCTTCTTAGATTTCTCGCGATAAATCGTGATATTGCAAAAATGATCCGAATTGGTTCAGGAAAGTGTTAAAGAATTCAAAACTATGTAGCCTTCAACTTCTTCCATTCCATTTTCCATCCGTTCGGCCTTTTCGACGATATCCTACAAAATATTGTGAAAAATCGTATTTTTGAAGAAAATTTTAATAATATTACCTTTTTAGGATTTTATGGTAAATTCTGATCGGTCATAAATAAAATGAGATCATTTCGAAGAAAATCGATGCATTATTTAAAAAGTTGTAGCTAATTTAGTAAGCTTTAAACCCAAGAAAAAATTAGTTTTTGTCGACCGGTGTTATTTTAGTTTTCACTGTTTTAAGGTGGGTACTATGTTTTTTCAGCTTGAAAAAATTCCGCAAAACATTATTTCAAGTTGAAAAATGGAACGCTTTTTACTGAAGTCTCACAATATTATTTCGAAATGTCACTTTAATGTGTATTTATTTATGTTTGTGTTTTACGTTGTTTTTCATTGTGCAAAAATTCTTGAAAACAAAAATAGAAATTTAAAGTGAAATCAATACATTAAATTAAAATAAATTTGGATACCTCTCAAGTATCTCCCCTACCCGATGAAACGAAGTGTACTTCGTTTGCAAAATCGGCTTTGGTGAATAATAGCAGAGAGAAGATGACTTGGAGAGAACACCAAATGCCCAGGAATTGAGTTTTGGCTCCAGCATCGAGGATTCAACGTCCATTCCTACAAATACTACGCCACAGTGATTGCAGAGAACACAGAGAAAGGGGAAGAGAAGTCGATTCATAGGCATCATCAAAATACAAGAAACATTCAAAAGGATGTCGAAAATCTCACGATAGGGAAAAGGATAAGATCGACATCGCAGCAGTAAGGATGGCAGAGACAGTAAACACCAAAACTCCTCGTCATCACATAACAAATCAGCGAGTGAAAATGATCTAGAAAAATCATCTTCCTCACATTCCTATTCAAAACATAATAAACATTCCTCGTCACTCATTGTCGTCGTCAAATAAGTCATCAACAAAACGTAATGAATATAAGGACGACCATCAAGAGGCTAAACCTAAACCACATCGACGTAAATCTACAGGTCCGAATGACGACGATGGAGACAAGGGAGAAGGTGGAGGCGATAAATCAAATTCTCAAACCCCTAAATCCAGTACATCAAATACAAATCCGAAATTTGGAAATGATGCAAACCAGTCATCATCCACGAAAAATAGTGTTAAGTTTTCAACAATAGACAGAGTATAAGGGAGCGGCATGTGCCACAATAACTTTGTAACACTAATCGCCCCCTAAAATAAAGGCTGAGTTCCATAACCACTCCCTAGCGACAATGCTTTTCAGCATCTGTTATAAAAAAATGTTGATGCATCTTTGTAACATGTCCTATTGCGATCTTTGTACGAAAATGTATTCACTATTTTCCAAATATTGTTACGTGTAGTAAGTCATCATACTAAAAATATTTCTATTGAGCGTTGAACGACGATGATGCCGCTGTCACCAAAAAGCATTTTCCGTAGGAAAAAACATGTCATATTTTCCATACGAACGTCTAGCACCACCCTTATTTTACTCAAATGTCAACTATCTCCCCCGTTATAGACCTCAAAAGGATTACAGGTGACATCATATGCAGGAAACCTTTGCGGAAAGATTGAATTTCCTGAATGACACCATGGATTTGTGCGGCCGGGCATAACTATTAGAGTTTATGTTCATCTCGTATATCTCTCGAAATTAGAAAAGTAATATTAAAAGGAATGTGATTTATTCTTAAATTTTATTTTATCATAAATAATGCTTAACAAATATGTAATATTAAAGTAGATTAAATTAAAAAAATTCAAATATAACATACACAGTCATAGCATAGGGTGGATAAATGAAGAGATGACTAGATGACTCGTTACGAATATAGTAAATAATGTGGATATATTTTGTTATTATATGAACAAATAAAGAACAAAATAAATATAAATATGAACTAATTTTTTATAATAAATATTTTCTTATTTACAGAAACTTTGAATATGTTGTTTGCCTTTTTTATTAACGTCATCATTAAAAAGTGAGGCAATACTTGTTATTTAATTTAGCTAAACGGTAATGTATATTTAAAATTACTACAAAAAACACAATAAAAATTAGAATTCGCATGATTCTACTAGAAAACGCTTCTGAAGTAGAGATTGCAGACTACCACCATTACAATATTCATTTTGTATTAGCATATGATTATCTTCAGCCTAGGCGGAATAATAACGTAAAGGGTTTTTCAACAGGGACACTACAAAAGTAGACCGATAGGGACAGCAAACGACGCCATATTTTTTGCCGCTCTTTTGACATTTCTCTTCAGTAACGTTTGCCATTTCATGATGGAAAGAGTCGAAATTATTAAAATTTACTACCGAAATTCGGAGTCAGTGGCCTCAACGTTAAGAGCGCGAAAATCGAAAAATCATCTTCAGCGGTGAGGCTCATTTCTGGCTGAATGGCTTCGTCAATAAACAAAATATGCATTATTGGTCAGACAGCAATCCACACGTACTCCATGAGTCATCATTGCATCCCGAAAAAATTACGGTTTGGTGCGGTTTATGGGCCGGCGGCGTCATTGGGCCGTACTTCTTCCGTGATGATCAAGACCGGCACGTTACTGTGAATGGGAATCGCTACCGTTCAATGATAACCGAATATTTTTGGCCCCAATTGGATGATATGGACTTGGAGGACATGTGGTTCCAACAGGACGGCGCCACACAGCGAATGCCATTTATTGGAAACCAAATTTGGAGAACGTGTTATCTCACGAAATGGTCCAGTCGATTGGCCGCCTCGGTCGTGCGATTAGACTATTTCCTGTGGGACTTCGTCAAGCCTATGGTCTATGCCAACAAGCCAGCGACAATTGATGAACTTCGTACGAATATCGAACGTTAAATTGCAGCAGTATCGGCCGATTTATGCTTGCAAACCGTCGAAAATTTAAAAAAAAACTTTTGTAGCGCTCTTATTGACGGATCCGATACAACATTATCATGTTTTCCCAAAACTGCATGAGCCCATACTTCGTTGAGGGCTTGTTTTCTGAAAGTTAAAGAAAAATGATATAATAAGTTATTGAATGACATTGAAACTTTGTTGGCTAAAAGAGCCATGAGTGAAGTAACAAATAAGTATGCTCAGACGAAATACATTTCTCGACAAAGTGGTCAGGTCAGTTAGACAAACCGACAACGTTCATCTACAATAATTGCGGTATGATTTATTTTAAGAGATTTTTTTTAAACCAATGTTATTTAAAAATGCTTTATCTTATTAATTGCGCTCAAGTTCAAATGTCATATAGCTCCAAATTCTGAATATATCGCTCATTTAGTGCATGAAAGTCACAACTCAAAATTGGAAATTCCGCCTATGGCGATTTGTGTAGCCTATAGAAAATTAACCTGACAATCGAATGGGATAAAATCAATTTCTAAGTTTGAGAATTCTAGTTGCCTACCCCATAGATCCAAAATATCCACCAATAAGAATTACGTTTTGAAGTGCAGGACATTTTTGTGTGGGCACCTAGAAATTTTAAATTGCGACGTTCTTGCACTAAATGCGCGATATTTTTTCTCTAACATATGGCTAGGTTCTTTCTTTTAAGGCTATTTTTCCACCACCTTCAGGTTTTACTGTCTAATATACAGGAATATTTCGATAAAATCGAAAAATTAACGTTATTCGCCGTCTTTATAGTGAGAAATGCGAAAAAATTCATGAATTGGTAAAATTAGGAGGAAGTAATTTGAGAGCAATTTTGTCGAAATCGCTTTCATCACATAGCAGATAATGACGAATTGCCTTTGTTGTTTAGAATGAATATGTCGCTCACTTACTTCAAGACTGTTATAACTCAAATTTAAAAATTTTTGAGGTTGTCTTACAGAAATGCGAATTTTGTAAATATCCATTAATTAATCTCAACGAAATTTAGTTTATAAGTAAACAATCATATTTTGGATTATTTTACCTTTTTTAAACTTCCTATTTTATCTTATTTATCTTATTATACGGACTTAAGTTACACATCTCGACAATTTTCAATTTTGAGTTACGAGTCTTGAAGTAGGTGAGCGATGTGTGTATGTCGTAAGTACAATCTTATTGCTTCGATAGCTTTTGTAGAGTTATTCTAACAGTCTCTTGTATGAGACGTTGATTAGGTCGTTGTCGAGCTTTATGCTTTAATAACGCTTATGATTGCTTACTCCGAGTAATAAATAACTTGATAGAAGCATAATACGCAGTATTAAATAATTATACATATGTAAATGTCGGCTATTATAATTTACACATCTACGAAACGTGAATACTGTGTGAGTAATATTTTCTTTACATGAAATTGTTATGATCCACCAAAAAAAACTTTCACTTACACTTTTTTCTATAACTATTATGTGTTATCGTTTGTTCTGTATGCCTGACAATGAATGCTGCCCTAAGATCCCCAAGATATAATATTAATGTAGATAAATAAATATTCTATATTACAGTAGCAATAGTGAAAGATTTAACACATTTTCTATGCCTCTAAATTTTGTTCCAAATTTCACTTGAAGTCGAAGAGGAATCTCTCGTTTTATCTCTTTACTTTAATTCCGTCCCGGTGTTCGACTTACTCTTACAACTTACTCAAAAGAACTTCCAGCCACTGGTTTAATGTTCTTGTTAATTTCATAAGTGCAGCCATCCAAACGATTCAGGCACTGTCCTGTAATGCCAGTCTCTTGGAAGCCTGGTGCATTTCCGCTGTGTGTTCTTTATCGTTTTTTTATACCATCGTCGCCGTTATGAAACAATTGCAGTGAACGATTACTGAGATTCTCACGACCGAATTGGGAGCGGCAACGTTTCTTATAGTAAGCCATAAGACCTGCAAATTAACTGAATCACTTCTCACCCTTTGTCACTCGTCAGCTTACTTGTTATATCCTGATTCTTGTTATATCCGCTGCTGCAGCGGCAGACAGGCGGTTTATACACTTTCCCGATGACTTTTCCAAAATGGTTTTTGGTGTTGCTGGCGTATAGAACAATCTGAGAGCACGCACCTTACGATATGGTGGCGAAATTGACATCGTTGTTGGTGTCTTATCACCGACATTTTTTCACTGGGTTCTATGCTTCGTTTTGATAGTAGACTATTACTGTCTTTTGTTTCATCGTCGTCGTCACGACTGGGCGCAGCAAATCACAACTTTCTGGGCAAAATCGTTGTACAGGCGGGAGGCGATGAAGATGGTGGACACATTTCGATCTCCAGTTGCTCAATTGAAGTTCCACCACTACTGCTATGTTGTCGCGAACCAAATACCATTTTTGCTGGAAAAATGGCTTGCTGTGGTTGTGGCTGCTGTTGTGTCGTGCCACTTGTCGTTTATTCTAAGGGTTTTTTTGTAAATACTTAGAAAATCACATGAAAAAAGTATAAGTAATATTTACCTACATCAAACTGTTGAATCTCTCGCGGCCAAAAAAATAATAGTAACAAAGTTACAATACGACGAAAAACTGGTGTGCGAGTCGGGCGACGACGATTTTTTTCTTCCATACGAAACGTATACATTGTCGTGGCGGCGGTGACTGTGTGTAATCGCTCAATTTATAGCGGCGCAAAATGTCAATTTCTCACGTTGAAATAAACACAGTACCATAATTGAAAAAATTTCACTCATTTTTTCACAGCTTTGATTTTTGTATGGGATTTCAGCGTGAAACCGGAACATAGTACCATGCTTTACTCGAAATTTACATGTCGTAACTAATCAACATCTTACATAAAAAACGTTATAGAACGCACCACTTACGTTAAATTGAGTGTATTTAACATTCTTTTGTTATTAAATGTATGCATATTATTTGTATACATAAATATCACAATGTATAAAAAATATCACAATGATGCATACAAAACATGCAACTTTTTTTAATCTCTTTTAAACATAAATGAAAGGCGTAATTAAAAAATTACAACGGCGGCGATTTTAAGCCGGTATGAGCCGATGAGAACGGCGGCGATTTCAAGCCAATTTTAGCCGAACTATCGGCGGCGGCGTGGCTCAATAAAAAAAATCGCCTTCGGCGGCTTATCGGCTAAAACCTGGCTGGCTTCGTTCTCTGACATGCATAAACTTCGCACATATAACAATCTGCAAATTATATCGCAATGACTTCTGCTAAAGGTGAGTACTATGTTTTTTCGGCACGAAAAAATTTCGCAAAATGTTATTTCGAGTTGAAAAATGGAACGCTTTTTTACAAAGTCGTATTGTAGGAAGTTGAATACTTAATTTGATTTTTTTCCGGAACCAACTATGAGAAATGGTTCTCTAGTTATGCCATAATATGTGGTTCAACCTCTTTTCTTTCTTAGCCTAAAGGATTACTTCTTAGATTTCTCGCGATAGTTCGTGATATTGAAAAAATTATCCGAATTGGTTCAGGAAAGTGTTAAAGAATTCAAAACTAAGTAGCCTTCAACTTCTTCCATTCCATTTTCCATCCGTTCGGCCTTTTCGACGATATCCTACAAAATATTGTGAAAAATCCTATTTTTGAAGAAAATTTTAATAATATTACCTTTTTATGATTTTATCGTAAATTCTGATCGGTCATAAATAAAATGAGACCATTTCGAAGAAAATCGATGCATTATTTAAAAAGTCGTAGCTAATTTAGTAAGGTTTTAACTTTAAACCCAAGAAAAAATTAGTTTTTGTCGACCGGTGTTATTTCAGTTTTCCATAAATACATAAAAAACGTTATAGGACGCAACACTTACGTTAAATTGAGTGTATTTAACATTCTTTTGTTATTAAATGTATGTATGTATATTATTTGTATACATAAATATGACAATGTATAAAAAATTTCACAATGATGCATACAAAACATGCAACTTTTTTTAGTCTCTTTTGAACGTTTAAAATTTTAATTCGAGTTGTAATTGGGAAAAACGTGATAGTATTTTAAGCGATATATCTATGTACATATATATGTATTATACGTGTCGAATGTGTAAAGAAGTTTAAAGCAAGTGAAACTTTTTACATACAAATACACCATATACATGCACACATATAATTTTAATACATATATTTATATTTTATATATATAAATGAAAGGCGTAATTAAAAAATTACAACGGCGGCGATTTTAAGCCGGTATGAGCCGATGAGAACGGCGGCGATTTAAAGCCAATTTTAGCCGACCTATCGGCGGCGGCGTGGCTCAACAAAAAAAAAATCCCCTCCGGCGGCTTATCGGCTAAAACCTGGCTGGCTTCGTTCTCTGATATCAACTTGGTATCTTGGAATGTTTGGAAAAGTTAATTGACATAAAAATATGTTCGATATAATAAAATATATGTGAACAAGATATAAAAATACTAAAAAGTATTTTAAAACAAGTTAAAATGTGGCCCGCCCGAAATGAATATACCCAACACCATGGATCGCATTCACTGTTATAATAGGAAAAATATCTGGAATTTCTCGTTTAAATGATAGGAATATGGCTAAATTTTAATATATCCTCATTCAGTAAAATCGTTGTTTTTTGATATTTTTGTATCTTAGGCCTAATTATTATCACCGCCAAAACCCTAGGTTTCAATATAGACTTTTTCGTTACCTTTTCATCCCAATGTGGCAAATATCAATTTATAAATTGGAAAAAAATGTGTATACAGGGTTGCCCATATTCGACGGACCCATGTTTTTGTTGGGCCCATTCCAATCGACGAGGCTTGTCCGCAGGCAACAATCTTTGCGTCAATTGAATTTTGTACGGGAACAAATGCAAATCAACGCGAATAATCCGTTGTAAAGTGGACCGAGCCATGCCCAACTGCTGAGAACGGCGTTTTTGGGATGTTCTTGGGGACCTCTCAACACTGGCTCGTACGGCAGCGATATTCTCGGCCGATCGCCTTGGTCGACTTTTATTTGGCCTCTTCGGATTAGAAAGAGCCTCACCAGTCGAAAATTTTTCGTATAAACGCTTAATGGTGTTCTTAGAAGGCGCACTTCTCACATTTTTTAATATTTTAAAAGCACGTTGACTTGACTTCTTCTGTTGAATGTAAATTTCAACTATTTCAGAGCGCTCGCGTGGCGTGTATTGTTCCATGGTAAAAATCTGCTTGGACTGACGCTTCAAACGCGGTATGTCATTAAGCGATCTGACATCTCTGTCAAAAGTTATGGCGTTGCCAGATGGGTCCGTCGAATATGGGAGACCCTGTACATAAATAAAAAGGAATTCTGCATTTAAATTTTCAATCAATTTTCAACTTAAAATTATTCTGTATTATAATACAAATTAAATATTCTAGGATAAAACCGATCAAATTGGAATTGGTCCGACCAAATATAAAAATTTCAAATCCATGAATGACCAAACGGCAACGCTGGTGTCACTTTTATATGCATGTATGTGTATTTTTTCTTTTTGCTAACATTCTTGAAAACAAACAAAAGATAAAATTCGAATCAATAAACAATTAATTGGAATAATGCCGACTTAGAAAATAGTTAGTTAGATCATTGTGGTAATGTTATAAATAAATTATTTATTTTGTGTTGTTGCCGTGGCGATGTTTGTGAGACATGAAAAGCCAGGGTAGTACAATGTTATAAATAACGAAATAATTTCCTAATGTTGCACGAATATAAATAAATAAAATGATGTTTTGATTAATCGAAAAATACGTTTTATTATTATATTTAAGGATTTACATTATATTTGTTGACATATATATTATACTTCCATCCATAAACGGAATATCTTCTTCCAACTTCTATAGCTGGCAAGAACTAACTATGTATGTTCTTTACAACCATTTCCAAACCGAGATCACAGGCACTGTCCAATTCCATCGTCCTACTGCTTTAGTAGCGATAGCCGTCCATAATGTTTCTCCTGGCTTTTGCACACAATTGTTCTAAACATACAAACATAAATGTACATATCTAATTACAAGACAAATTCCACATTATTACATTTATGGTGTTTTCTTTTGTGCCAAAAAATGCTACATTTTTTTGGAAAAGAAAACACTATTAGTTACATGTCCTCCCAGTGTTTCGCTCTTCTGGTTTATTCCATAAACATAATTATTTTCCTTTTCACACCTTTGCATCCTTTTTCTTTATTTCGGAAAATAATTTAATTTATTATTCTTTGTTAGAAATTTTATTTCTAATATTTACAACAGTTGAGTTTCTTGCGGACAAAAATAAGTATAAACAAATGGGAGTGTGACGGTGGCGGCATTAAATTTGTAACGGCGTTAAATTTGTGGTGGCGCAAAATTTTACTTTTTCGCGTTGAAATAAACATAGTACCACAAACGAAAAAATTTCTCAGTTTTTTTCGCCACGCTTTACGTTGCAAAACAAAAATTTTATGTTCACACGGTTGTAAATTCACAGGGTTGCATTTTTCGCGATTTTTCTGGCAATATTGTTGGATCTGCAAGTCGTGTGTACTTACCTTAAGATACAACAATAAATTGTTCACAATTTCCAAGAAATGTGTAGCACGTTGTTAAAAATGGAAATTAGATGTCGATAGGCACGTTTTTTGGGTCTCCCTGTTAACCAGAGTTGCCGCTGAACAGTTTTATATTTCACACCGAAAATGATCTCGGAAACTGCTCAAATTAATTGGAACATTTTATGTAAAATAAAATGTCCACTACATTTAAATGATTTTCTGAATCTAATAATTTCTTAATTATATTTCAGTGAAGTATTTTTAATTTTTGTGATAAAATTATCGGTTTCAGAAATTTCAACGTAACTAAAAATCTAATATGTCCAAGGATACGGCCAAAAAACTCGTCAGCTAACGATTAGACAACCCAACTTGTCAATTAAGAAGTAGATAACCAAATTGTCCACATACAAAGGAATCAAATATGAAATTGGGTGCCTCCTAATGTGTATTTAACCCGTCGTCTAAGGAGTAGCTTTGTATTATGCCAGCGCGCCAGAGATTCTTAGAATATTTACTTTTTTTGAAGAGTAGATTAATTTTTGAGATTTGCGTTTTTGTGATTGTTTGGAATTATCTAAAGGTATACTAAACATTATGATGCCTATTGGCCAAAAAAAAATTAAATCAAAACACTGAAATAATAGGCGTGTTTTCGTTACACCATAAGTGCTTAATTTGTATGGGGAGCTAAGCACTTTTAAGCACTATTAGTTCCCGATGAAGTTTGGTGCTTGTGTTCATGTCTTAATCGAGTATGATGTTGCCAGATTGGGCACCCTATATTTAGCAATATGGCATCCCATTTTTGGAGAGATTTTAACAATTATTGTGAATTAACGGGAAGAAGAAGAACAAAAATGGGAAATTATTTTAATATTTGCAAACAGAGTGTAAACAATTGAACATAGAATAGTAAATATATGTTTTATAAATACTTTTCACGATTTTTTTGTCTGTTTCGCACTGTTCTTTCTTCGCAACTCATGACACCATTGCTACCAGATAGTGAAAATCCGCCACTTATTGCTTATGTGCCAGTTAGTGGAAGTCAGTTGTTTTCGTTGCAAAGTGTTAAACTAAAAGTGCTAGCTTGTAAAGAAAACATGCCTAATATAGGATTGTTTTAATATTATTGCTACTGCTCCCAATTTTGTCAAAAACATATAATATTTAAAACATTCCATACATAACAAAAACATCGACTTGCCTACAAAACATTATTTATCAGTATACAACATTTTTTCATTTTGTACATGCACGTACATTTCATTTTCTCCAGTAAAATGTTCAAATTTGATAATCAGCAACACCAAATATTTGAATTCATGTGTAATGGCTACCCTGTTGTTTTTTACGCCATCTGCAAACTAGTTGCAACCTGCAGAACGCCATCTATGAACTAGTTGTGAAGAATTCGTTGTGAATGGATACCGTTGTATCTTACGGTCTTATTCATAAAAAGTTACAGCCTGTTTCTGTAACTTGAAAATTTGCTTTCGTTCGCTTACCAAACGACAAACAGCTGATTTGGGTTTCACTACCTACCATCACAACGGCAAGTCGCACGATAATGAACTCGTACGAAAACGTAATCATTTCAGTGTAAATTTTGGTTTCTCTATCTCTCATTGCTGTCATCTGGGCGAACACAAATGTCAGATCGAGTCACTTTATTTTATTTGTCGACTGATAGGAACAATGACAATAAAAACGTTATTAAAAGCAAAAAATAAGTAGATATAAATATAATTATGGTAAAAACAATTAAATAATAATAAAATTGTATACATATGTTTACATTTTTAAGCATAAAGAAGTCAACATTGTCAGCTCGCTAAGATGGAAAAATTCATCAGTGCCCAATGAGAGAGACGTGAGAGAGAGAGATAAAGAAATGAGAGTGTTGGATCAGCTCAGCTGAACCACCCAGGGTTGATTTTTGGCCACCACTAGTGTAAAGGATACAGAGTTGTATTTTCTAAGGTCGACCATACAAAAATGTGTGCTTTTTTACACCGGAAGTTGTAAAATTATTGACCTGGCAATTACATTATTTGCCAATTGGTAAATTGTTAACGTAATTGACGTAAAGCCAGGTGAACGAACGAACGAACCTTAGAGAAACCAAATTCCAGACGAAAGTGAGTGATTGGTTTTCGTTCGCAGAGACTTTCGTTAGAAATACAGAAACAGGCCGTTAAAGAAGGTTTGAGGAACGCTTTAGCAGTGTTAAAGCGTTCTTCGAACCTTCATTAAAATTTTATGAATAAGGGCCTTAGTATTCATATCTTTGTGCTTTTTTACACCGGAAGTTGTAAAATTATTGACCTGGCAATTACATTATTTGCCAATTGGTAAATTGTTAACGTAATTGACGTAAAGCCAGGTGAACGAACGAACGAACCTTAGAGAAACCAAATTCCAGACGAAAGTGAGTGATTGGTTTTCGTTCGCAGAGACTTTCGTTAGAAATACAGAAACAGGCCGTTAAAGAAGGTTTGAGGAACGCTTTAGCAGTGTTAAAGCGTTCTTCGAACCTTCATTAAAATTTTATGAATAAGGGCCTTAGTATTCATATCTTTGCCATAGCTGCTTAATACATATTACTTTTTTTAAGTATTAACAGCCTGTTTCTGTAACTTAAAATTTAGCTTTCGTTCGCCTGCCAGACGACAAACAGCTGTTTTGGGTTTCACTAACTACCATCACTAACTACCATCACAACGACAAGTCCCACGATAATGAACTCGTACGAAAACGTAATCATTTCAGTGTAAATTTTGGTTTCTCTATCTCTCATTGCTGTCATCTGGGCGAACACAAATGTCAGATCGTGTCACTTTATTTTATTTGTCGACTGATAGGAACAATGGCAAAAAATCGTTATTAACAGCAAAAAATAAGTAGATAATAATAGGCGTGTTTTCGTTGCACCATTGGTGCTTAGTTTGTATGGGGAGCTAAGCGCATTTAAGCATTATTAGTTCCCGATGAAGTTTGGTGCTTGTGTTCGTGTCTTAATCGAGTATCGTGATGCCAGATTGGGCATCCTATTTTTCGCAGTACGGCATCTCATTTTTGGAGAGATTGCTGTCAATTATTGTGAATTAAAGGGAAGAAGAAGAATGAAAATGGAAAATTATTTTAATATTTTCAAAAAAAGAGCGTAAACAATTGAACACAGAACATTAAATTTATGTTTTATAAATACATTTCACGAATTTTTGGTCTGTTTCGCACTGTTCTTTCCTTGCAACTCATGACACCATTGCTACCAGATGGAGAAAATCCGCCACTTACTACTTATGCGCCAGTTAGTGGAAGTCAGTTGTTTTCGTTGCAAAGTGCTCAACTATAATAGATAGCTTGTAACGAAAACACGCCTAATATAATTATGGTAAAAACAATTAAATAGTAATAAAATTGTATACATATGTTTACATATTTAAGGTGGGTACTATGTTTTTTCACCTTCAAAAAATTCCACAAAATATTATTTCAAGTTGAAAAATGGAACGCTTTTTTACTAATGTTGCATTGCATTTTTGAAGTGTGTGTGCCGAAATGTCACTTTTATATGAATGTGTGTGTGTATAAGCATGTGTTTTTTTTTTGCTTTTCTTGAAAACAAACACGAGTTTAAATACTAATCAATAAACAATTAAATGGAATAATGCCGACTTAGAAAATATTTAATTTAAGTTGCAGAAAGGAAATATTGTTGAAGATCATTGTGCTAATGTTATACACAAATTATTTGTTTTGTGTTGATACGATGGCGATGCTTGTGAGGCATCAGAAGACAGGGTAATACAATGTTACAAATAACAAAATAATTTCCCACTGTTGTACGAATATAAATAAAAAAATGATGTTTTAATGAACCGAAAAATATATGAACCGAACATTATATTTGTTGACATATATAAATTATACTTCCATCCATAAACGGAATTTCTTCTTCCAACTCCTATGGCTGGCAAGAACTCACTATGTTCTTTATAACCATTTAAAAACGAGATCACAGGCACTGCTCAATTCCATTGTCCTACTGCTTCGGTAGCGTTAGCCGTCCACAAAATTTTTCCAGGCTTTTCGTCACGATTGTTCTAAACATGCAAACGTAAATGCACATACAAGACAAATTCCACATTATTACATATAGTTACATGTCCTTCCAGTGTTTTGCACATTTTTTGCTTTGCTATATAATCGGAATGTCGTTCTTCTCGTTTATTCCATATACATAATTATTTTCCGTTCCAAAGCTTTGCATTAGTTTTCTTTATTTCAGATAAAATGAAAAAATTTCACTCATATTTTCACCACTTTGTTTTTTGTATGGGATTTCAGCGTGAAACCGGAACATAGTACCGTGCTTTAAGCATAAAAAGTCAACATTGGCAGCTCGCTAAGATGGAAAAAAAATCATCAGTGCACAATGAGGGTTGATTTTTGGCCAACACTTGTGTGAAGGATACAGAGGTGTATTTTTTAAGGTTGACCATATAAAAATGTGTGATTTTTTAGACCGGAAGTTGTGAAATTATTGATCTGGCAATAACATTATTTTCCAATTGGTAAATTACTAACGTCATTGACGTACGGCCAGACGAACGAACGGCCCACACAGATAGAATTCTTTCCTTCGATTCATTCATATGTGTCAAAAAGTTAAATGTGTGTTCTCATATGAAAGTACACAGATAAGAAACATGCTTTGAAGAAAAAAACCAGTGCAAAGCAAAAATTTGTTCAACTTTTAACTTTTTGATTTTTTTCGTATTTTGACAATAGGCGTTTCGTTATTATTATTTTCGTTACACCATAAGTGCTTAATTTGTATGGGGAGCTAAGCACTTTTAAGCACTATTAGTTCCCGATGAAGTTTGGTGCTTGTGTTCCTGTCTTAATCTAGTATGATGTTGCCAGATTGGGCACCCTATATTTAGCAATATGGCATCCCATTTTTGGAGAGATTGTTATCAATTATTGTGAATTAACACGAAGAAGAAGAACAAAAATGCGAAATTATTTTAATATTTGCAAAAAGAGTCTAAACAATTGAACATAGAATGGTAAATATATGTTTCATAAATACTTTTCACGATTTTTTTGTCTGTTTCACACTGTTATTTCTTCTCAACTCATGACACCATTGCTACCAGATAGTGAAAATCCGCCACTTATTGCTTATGTGCCAGTTAGTGGAAGTCAGTTGTTTTCGTTGCAAAGTGCTAAAGTGGAAGTATGCCGTACTCGTACTTGTCGTACTCATCGTTTAGTGTTTTTCGTTCGCACTTGGAAACAACAACAATTCACACAGGAAAAGCCGAAACAAAACATATGAAAATAAGTATAAGTATTGAAAAAAAAGTACGATTGTGAACGTAAATACTTTTTCAAAAGAGAATAAGATGATAAGTTACTTAAAAAAAGTACCATGTAAATGGGGACTAAGCGATTTTAGATTTTTAGAGATTGGCGCTTGTGTTGCTATCTTAATCGAGTATGGTGTTGCCAGTTTCGACATCCCATATTTTGCAGTATGGCAACTCATTTTTTGAGAGATTGTTGTTAATTATTGCGAATTAACGGAAGAAGAAGAACAAAATTGGAAAATTTGTTTTAGTATTTGCAAAAAGAGTGTAAACAATTGAACAGAGAATAGTAAATTTATGTTTTGCAAATTGCAAATACATTTCACGAATTTTTTGACTGTTTCTTTCCTTGCAACTCGTGACACCATTGTTACCAGATGGTGAAAATCTGCCAGTTACTGCTTATGCGCCAGTTAGTGGAAGTAAAGACCGGTTTAGGCGAACTAAACTGTAACTTAGTCTGCATTTACATGATACTTTTTTTAAGTATTAAGTATACTTATCAACGTTTTGTTGGCGAGAGAGGCAGGGAAGGAAAAGTATGCCGTACTCGTCGTACTCATCGTTTTGTGTTTTTCGTTCGCACTTGGAAACAACATCAATTCACACAGGAAAAGCCGAAACAAAACAAATGAAAAAAGTATAAGTATTGAAAAAAGTACGTGTGTGAACCTAAATACTTTTTCAAAAGTAAATGGGGACTTATCTTTAGCGCCGCCGTAACGTTGCCCGCTGGAGCAATTACCCAAAACATGAAAAACGTGCTGTATCACTTTCAACTCAAGACATTCACAACAAAAATAGCAACAAATCAATTTTATTTTATATGTATTTGCTACTAATTTATAATTTTATCACTTATTTATCATTACATTCCAAAAGTATGGCATACATTAATTCTTTTTTCATTATTTTCCTAATTCTGTTTGCAAATGCACGTAAACGTACCGTCCAAATCAAATTTCAGCAGATTCAGCCGTTTGTTTCGTTTCCGTTGGCTAATCGTTTACACTGGTTTCCATATGTCAGATTGAATCAGCTGATTCGTTACGCTACGGGGGAGTTACGGTTACGTTTGCCTAACCCACCCTTACACATGCAATTTTACCCCGCTGAATTGCAGTGCTTGTGGGAGAGGGACGCAGTCGGTAAGTTCAGATTCACACTTGCAATTTTTTCCTGCAATTTTTTTCTGCAATTCTCTTTTGAAATTGCATTTGCGTTCAGACAATGTATTCTGTTTCGACAATTTTTTATTTTCACCGTTCATTAAAACTCATTAAATTTTATTAAAATGTATGTCGCACAAATTTACATATCGTCGGCTTAATGCTATTTTGGTCCATACGCCATTTTTGCGTTTTTGGAGTTAGGAGTTGATAATATGGGTTTCAAGCATGCTCTTTCAGAATCTGCAATAATTTTTTTCCTATCTCGTCTAGTTTTCGAGATATTGGTAGGGTAAATCGATTTAACTCTGATATAAGGGAAATAATTTTTATATTTTTGTTCTGTCTCCATTTTTTTATCGCCCTATATTTTTGACTCAGTATTTTACGTTCTTTCGATCACAATATGTAAATTACTCTCCTTTCATACCGACCTTCTTTGTGGTCCATGTAATACAAATACGAAAAAATATTAAAATAAAAGTGGATATGGACCAAAATGCCATGTACAAAAATTGTTATAACTTGCTTATTTTTGAATATAATGGCATAGCAATGCATGGGAATAATACAAATACTGTTGGGAACCCTATGGAATAAAAAGTGTGCAACTCTTCAGTCCCGTTTTTACTCAAACAATAAATTGCGTTTTTCTCCGATCATACAAAATGGCGTATGGAACAAAATAGCATTAAGCCGACGATATGTTGAACCGAGCACAAAACAACGAATATTAAATGAAAAGCTGTGTGGGAATGTCGAAAAACTTTACATCGAAAGAAAACGCAAAACGCATTGCAAAAAAATTTGCTAGTACGGAAGATTTTTTTCTCCCCCCTTAGTCTGTATTCACACTTGCAATTTTTCCCCGCCGAATTGCAGTGCTTGTGGGAGAGGGACGCAGTCGGTAAGGGGGGAGAAAAAAGTCTTCCGTACTTGCAATTTTTTTGCAATGCGTTTTGTGTTTTCTTTCGCTGTGAAGAGGTGATTTTTTTTGAAATTTCCGCATTCCTTTTTATTTAATATTCGTATTTTTGTGCTCGGTTCAACATATGTAAATTTGTGCGACATACATTTTAATGAAATTTAATGAATTTAATAAATTTTAGTGAACGAAGTTGCATTGCGTTTTCTGAACGCAAATGCAACTTCAAAAGAGAATTGCATAAAAAAATTGCAGAAAAAAATTGCCACAAACACTGCAATTCAGCAGAAAAAAATTGCATGTGTGAACCTGGACTATGGGGGGAGAAAAAAGTCTTCCGTACTTGCAATGCGTTTTGTGTTTTCTTTCGCTGTGAAGTGGTGATTTTTTTTGACATTTCCGCATTCCTTTTTATTTAATATTCGTAGTTTTGTGCTCGGTTCAACATATGTAAATTTGTGCGACATACATTTTAATGAAATTTAATGAATTTAATAAATTTTAATGAACGACGAAAATAAAATTGTCGAAACATAATACGTTGTCTGAATGCAAATGCAACTTCAAAAGAGAATTGCATAAAAAAATTGCAGAAAAAATTGCAAGTGTGAATCTGGACTAAACTAAAATCACTAACTTGTAACGAACACATGCCTAATGTGGACTATTACCTTAAATTTTTGTCGTCCGATTATTGTTATTCGATCTGATTACCTATTTAGCTGCTCGCATATTGTGCCAGAGCATTTGCCCAAGGTGCGATGAGGTTTCTTGGTAGCTTCCGAAACGATATCGTCCACCAAACAGTGACCACACTTAATACATTTCACACATTTCTTATGCTTCTTTTTCAGAGATGGTTTGTTTTTCTGTTTTACAGAAAACAAAAACTACGATGTCGAAATCAATAGTCGAGAAACAAGTTTATATTCAATGTTAAAATAATAATAATGTCCTGATTCACACGAGGACGTCTAAGGTACATAATTCGCCCAAGCGTACTACGGCAGTAGTACGCTTTCCTTACTTTTTTGACAGGCGCTCACATTTCGCGTACTAACAGAAGTAAGTTCTGATTCGTGTGATTCAGAACTAAGGTAAATGTTAGTGCAAAGCGTACGACTGAATAAACGCTTCCGAAGTAGCAAGAGCTGTTGCTCCAGAAAAATTCAAGAAAATTTTGTGTCTTACGAAATATGAATAGAGGCGTACAAAATCAATCGTACGCTTTGTAAATCCTAATCAAATAATATGCACACCCATTGTGAATGCGCCTGCGAGCATTGGCAATTTGTATTTTTTCAGCGAATAGCGCAATTTGGTTAATATTTCCAGCCGAGGAATAAAAGCTTATATATCCATCCCTTTCTATCCTGTGTGTGATAATAGGAAAATCTTGAAATTCTTGGAAAACGTCGCAATTGTGTTGAACATCCAGCGAGTACCAGACCAGACAAGACAGCTGTTTCTGTTCAATTCAACAATAACGAACGTCGGTGTGACGGACGAACAAGATCAAGAAATTAACAAAAATAATAATTAAATTGAATAATTAATTAATAATTTAAATACAATACCAACGAACGCGTAACTATGTTGAAAAGTTGAACAAAGTCGCTTGAAATCAAAATCTGGGTCAGTTTTTCCCGAGGAAAATGTCACGTCTGCACAGAAATTTTCACTGATTTTTTCCATTATTAGGTGTGTGTGTGTGCCGCAAACAAAGTTTGTAATTTCTGTATTATATCAAAAATTCCTCTAAATATAAAAAAAAGTTTTTGTGTATGACGAAAGAAATCATCAAATGAAAAAGTAACAATAAAACGAAATCGACAACAAAAAAGAAAGAAGTTGAAAATTTTCTCCCACACACACACGCTCACATATACGGATATATTAAATTCGTGTACAGAGTCATCCGTCATCTTCTGGACGCAGCAAAACCAACCGTGAGCAGCAGGAGAAAATTAAAGAAAATTCAAACAACGGGGAGAAGAAGAAGCACGAAATCATTCAATAAACGAAAACGAGTATTATTTTATATACGGTCGGTCGGTCAGTCATCGGCGCCCGCTGTCAGAAGAGCTCCCAACAAGTATTTAAGTATTTGTGTAATGAACGAGTTTAGTTTTTTTTCGTGATTTGTATGTATTACTCTCAAACAACAGTGTCGTATCGTGTTGTCGTCGTCGCCGTGTCGTGTCGGTGTATAGGTATCAAAAATTAATCTATAATTGTGTGGTTTTCGTCAATGTATGGTAAAAAAAGCGTTCGTTCGGCTAATAGTTTTAGTTAACAATTGTGTTGTTATTGTGGACAGAGCCGCCGCAGTGAGTGATTGAAAAAGTAAAAAAAAAAACAAGTGAAAAATTGCTAAATTGTATGAAAAAAATAAACCAAATTTGCTTATTACCCCAAAAAAAATAGCATAAACCTGTAAAAGTTTTGCATATTTCCTACCTTTTACCATCAGTTATAACAACAACAACAGCGTAACATACTTATAAGGTGGTAACACATCAAAAGATACACACAGTGTTGCATTTTCCAATTCACTGTTTACATACCTATATTTTTTACAACAAAATACTTTGTACAATAACAACAATGAGTATGGATTAATTTTCGCAAATTAAAAGGTAAGTGTGTTGTGTTGTTTAAAAAAAATATACATAGTACATTTCAAATCAAGCAGAAAGTGTTGCGAAAAAGGATTTCGATATATTTTCCTCATTTATTTGAATTTTAATGCGTTTCAATCGTGTAAAGAGAATGTACGGAAGTTCGCCATAATTGGCACATTTTTGCCAAAATTCTTATTTCGTTAATCATTTTCTGGAAGCTGGGTTAAAAAAGGAGGAAATTTGCAATTTTAGTTCATATTTTGATGTCTTATTATTCTCCTGCTTATTTCCATCTATCTGGCGCTCTCTCTCTCTCTCTCTCTATCTCTCCTTGTGTGAGAATAACATACAGTGGGCTGCAGCATCTTTTATGATGTGTTTCAAATAAGTAAGGGCTGGGTTAGTTAAAAGAAATCGTAACTTAACGTTGAGCAAATACAGAAAACTTGTTAAACGATTAGGGTTTGGACTTCTGGAAGATCCGGGAGAAACTTCTCTGGAATTGTGCAGATTTTTCACTTCCCGATTTCCGGGAATTTTCGTCGAGTTTCACTGCATTTTTATAAATACATGTAAGATTATTGTTCAATTCAATTAATACTACTTCAATTAATACTACTATTTTTTTACATGTATAGCTTTTGACAGTAGGACGTACAAATTTATGCAAGTATATGTATTTTAATAATGATTAGGTCTATGTTAGGGTGGCAGCCGTTTTTTACCAGTTCACGTAGACAGTTTAGGTATATAAAAAATGATCGATAGCAGGGCTGTTGAGTCTGAGTCTTGGAGTCCGAGAAATTTCCCCGAAATCGGAGTCCGCAGTCGAAAAATTATGGTTGACTCGCAGATAAATTGTGCAAAATGCACCATTTATGTGATTAGAACTATTGCAATCAAAAAAACAAATTGTGTACAAATGTACAAAAGAAGATGAAACATTCGAAAATTTTAACCAAACGCTATTGTAAAGCGTGATCCATCTCGAGGTTCCCTACTTTTTAAAGAAAAAAAAACACAGAAAAATCAAGTTGAATGGGGAATGTTTATTATCATTTGAAAGAACATTCATTGGTATTTATTTTTTGAAGATTATGTCTATCAAATATTGGCCGCGGCTACGTCTCAGATGGTCCATCCGTTGAGTCCAATTTTCGATGACTCCAAGGCCTGAATCGAAGCGGGTTTGTCCGCATAAACTTTAGACTTTACATATTCCCACAGGAAAAAGACTAACGCCCATAGAGCGAAGCGATGTCGCTTGGGAAGGTCGGGCGGCTTCAGTTCTTGCACAAGATGTATTTCGTATGCTTTCAATTTAAGATCTTGACGTAAAATGCGCCAAGTCGTTCCATACGTCAGTCGAGTTGCACTCTCAGCTACGGCCGCTACATTTTCTTCGCTGCGTGCTGGACGTGGTCTATTCGGTCGAATATTATCCAATAATGAATGCTGGGTCTCAAGATGGGTGATGGTGTTGCGAATAGTACGCTCAGTAGGCCGATTATGTTAACCACAAGTTGAGCGAAGTGCACGAAACACATTCCTTACAGAACGTGATTTTCGTAATAAAGTTGAACGATTTGTCAAACAATAATTAACAAAAATGACACGAGTCACTCGTGATCTGTCAAAAAAAAGGCTATTGAAAAAAGTATCTCCACTTGGATCACCCGTTTTATACAAAATAGTTATAAAGTATACAGCTCTGATTATATATCTGATCAATTTAGCAAGAGGCAATCAGGAATAAGAAAAATAGGAATTTGTGCAAGTGCAGTTTTCGGAAAAAGGGCAGTGAAAATGTTGCACTTTTTTGCAGAAACGAATTCGCCATTAATTTTGAAAAATATTTGCCCTTTTTGGGTGGAACAGATGTAGTCCCTCGAAATAAACTTAGCTCATATTTCGAAATTCGTTTATGCATAGGCAGGCGGTTCTCTGGACCTTTATTCGTAGATTGGTGATGGAAAGTTAATCAGTCGCCGTCCACCAGTATTGCACGAACTATTGCTGTCTGTGTATACCCAATGGGCAAATTTAGGAGAGGCCCATCGCGACCCTGTAGCCGTCCTGCAGGAGGACGGCTAAGCCTAATAACAGTTTCCTGTCTATAATTATTCCTAGAAATTTTGACATTCAGAAAAGGCTAGATCTGTTCCATTTTTCCAAATGTTGGACTTATTCATCCTAGTAAAGAGATCCAATTTTGTTTCGTTTGGTTTAACATCCAAACCGCTGCTTCAGGCTCATCTAGCAAATTTGTTCAGAAACACCTGTAGGATGTCTCTGAGGACGTTTTCGAATTTGCCAGTTATTGTGATTGCCACATCGTCCGCATATGCCACTACCCTGCAGCCATAACCTTGTAGATCTAGCAGAATTTCATTCACCGCTAGGTTAAAAATTAGTTGAGACAGTACTCCTTGTTGGGTCCGTCTTTTTACTTTGTTAGAGTTGTAAACCCAAGACTTGCTGTTATGAGTCTTCTTTTGAGCACGCTTAAAATTAGTCCAATCATGCTAGATCACAATTAATTGTGACAATGCCGCAATTACCGCATCTGAGTGAATGTTAAAAGTCCCATCTATGTCAAGAAATGCCACTATAGTGAATTCTTTAAAATGTGTGGACGATTCGATTATCTAATGTTAACTTAATTTTGGATTTTATGGTTGATTGTTGGCACTTACGCATTTCAGATGACGTTATGGATTTAATTTTGTCAAGAAACTGAAATCGTAATTAATTTTGAATAAGAATTCAAATACTCTCGATTTATCGGCGTCCAAAAATGTCGGGATTTTCCAAATCTACAAATGAAAATCATTACTGATTATTGCGGACTAGGTTCCATCGTATATCCGTTTATTGCGGGACCATTTCATCTCTCACAATGGTGTCCAGATGTTAATAAATTGTTCTGCCAATCTTAGGTAATTGAACCCAGCACCTTCGGATTCCATTTTTAGCGTACTAAACACCGACCTGATCTACACGCTGAAGGTACATTCGGTCATTCGGTCGAACCCAGTATTTTCAAATCAAACTGTTACCTTCTAAATTTAGTAATAAATAGAAAGTCTTTGATTCTATTATACCGACAAAAACTCAATACCTTTGACAACAAGCGATGACATGACATTTTGTTTAAATAATTTTCTTACATTTACTGGATACAAGACATCACCATGATTCAATTATACAAGGTTGTGTTACTAGCACAACAACAAAAAATCTACAACAACCACAAGGAGTTTTGTTGTTGGATTCGTAGTTGAAATGTCAGTGCCAGTTTATTTTGAAATATAAACAAATGTTGAAATGTGTAACATTTGTTTACAAATAAACAAAATAATTAGAATTACAATTGTTTTGTCAGCCAATTTGGTATTTCTACGGTCGATTCTAGTATAGAGGAAGACCTCAGAGATCGACTCTAGTATAGAGGAAGACCTCAGAGGTCCACTCTAGTACAGAGGAAAACCTGAGTGGTCGACTATAGTACAGAGGAAAACCTGAGTGGTCGACTATAATACCAAGGAAGATCTTAGTCGGTGACTCTAGTTTAGAGGAAACCCTGAGTGGTCGACTATAGTACAAAGGAAGATCACAGTCGGTGACTTTAGCATAAAGGAAGACCTCAATGGTTGATTCTAGTATAGTGGATGACTTCAGAGGTTGACTCTAGTATAGAGAAAGACCTCAGAGGTCGACTCTAGTATAGAGGAAGACCTCAGAGGTCGATTCTATTATAGAGGAAAACCTGAATGGTCGACTATAGTAGCAAGGAAGATCTTAGTCGGTGACACTAGTTTAGAGGAAACCCTGAGTGGTCGACCATAGTACAAAGGAAGATCACAGTCGGTGACTCTAGCATAAAGGAAGACCTCAAAGGTTGATTCTAGTATAGTGGATGACTTCAGAGTTTGACTCTAGTATAGATTCTTAACAGTGCACGAAAAAACGAATAAAAACCAAACAAATTCTTCGGCTAGACTTATGGGGCTACCTATAAATCTTTTATTTGCAACTGTATCCCCCCGAAAATTAAAAAAAACTATGGTGCTTTTGACAGCTTTCTACAAGAATAAACGGAAAACGCATTATGACGAATATCAAGAAACGCCCTTTTTATATTAAGCCATCGACATATCTTTATTCATTTGATAAATTTTCTCAAATGTTTATGTTCGAAGACCGACTTATTCAATTACCCCACCTTGTATATAACATTCCACAATATGCAGTATTGCAAAAAAAATATGATAAATACAAACAGAATTTTGTTTTTTATCATTTATTGTAGTATAAAATTCTGCACTTACGTACAATAAAAACAAATGTTAAATTATAAATAGTTAAGTAATCTCGCAAATTAAATATTAAGAAACAGTTTAGATGTTAATTTTAATGTATTTCTTAAAACCCATAATTCTTTGTTTGGCTTTTTGAATTTTTAGCCTCCTATTTAGGTACTTAATTCTAAAAAATGTTCTGCATTTAAAAAATAATTGTTTTACATTTTCTGGTAGTTGAACTGCTGCACTTTTTTCAATTAGCCGACGTTGAAGACCGCTGCGGTGTGAAATAGTTTCACCATTTACACTTTGGAAAGCCAAATCGAGATATTTAATGGCGGAAAGAAATTCATTAGATGGTTTTTTTAATGAACCATTTGATTTTTGGTTTACCCATGTAAATGTAGTTAAATTACTCTCACAATTTTCAAGATGCGTTTTTCGAATTATATAGCTATCTACATATTCTAAGGCGTCATCTTGAAAATTGTCAGTGCCATCTAAATACATGCATTCTCCATCGTGAAATTCTTCAGCCTCGCTATTTGGGACGATATCCAGAAAGTCAACATCCGAATTCACCGACTCTGTGTCGTCGACTTCTTTATATTTAGATTCATTGCTAATGGCCAATATTTCTTCGGAAAATTCTCCATTAATCCATTCGGTGCAATCATTTTGAACATTACCCGAAGAACTTAAGTATTCAGTATTTCGCGCTGAAATCAATAATATTTTATTAAGACGTACTAAAGATTATCTGCAAGTATTTTTTATAATTGTGTTAAACAATTACCCAGTATGCATTTTTCTTATCTTATCTTTTTCTTTTCTGTCTGTCCTTCAGTAAATATCGACTTCATGGAATTAATGATGGTGTTTGCTTCATCGAGTTTAAATTTTAGTTCAGAAATTTCCTTTCGTAAATTGCTCATGTATTTTTCTTATTTTTTTGATTTTCATCTTCCATTTTGCAATTCATTATTACGTTGCTGAATAAACATAATGCAAACCATTACAACAAGTAAGAAAAAAGACTGGATACATCTATATTTGTAAAATAATTTAATGAATAAATAAACTAAATTGTTTTTCTAAATGACAATATCACAATTTGGTTCCAAGTCGATCGGTTAAATATTTGATAAATTTATCTCCTTTACTCTATTAAGGAGTTACAAACAAATGTAGTCAAAATACAAGGTAGGGCATACAAAAACTTTTGGATGTAACCAAAGTCATACAATAAAAAATAGATCAAAAATACGAAAGATTAATAATATTTTAATTTCAGATATAAACGTATTCTGTTGCCTATGAACATATCTAACATCTTTCGACCTATTTCTTCATTATTCTGAAATAAATCTAACCCATGAAATAAATAACCTAACATGCGTAAACAATTTACAGAGCTCAACTCCGAAGAATACTGACCATATTAGCAGAATTCAAAAGTGCCTTATTAAAAATTATTTCTGTTTTTATAGTTAAAAAACGCGAAATTCAAAATCTTATAAAAATAAAAAAAAAAAATCACAAACCTCGGTTTTTACAACTGCACATTTTTTAGCTTTTTTATTTATCTTGTCTAATTTTCAAAATTGATGATTAGCTCTTTGCATTTCTGTTGACGATATCTATAATATTAATGTTAACATGATTACAATTGAACGCACTTACTCTGTTTGCGTACCACAATCAACTTTCCGTACATCTTCATATTCGCATCTAAAACCATAATATATGTATCTTTAAAATACTTTCACTTATGTAACGTGCGCTTACTCAGTTTGCGTTTCAATTTCTTTGGTTTTAAAACACTCATCAGTTTCCGGAGAACAGACTGTCGGGTTGAAACTAACGAGGTCATTGGACTTGTCGTTTTCTAATAATACTTGCAGATAGGGCTCTGCATTTGGCATTAACAAATATTTTTGAGCCACTTTTCTCATGTCTCTTGCGAAAAAATGATCACCACATACAAAAAATCGACATGGCAATTTGCATTCCATTTTCGCCTCCGGCGCTCCTCCTTCGGAATATTAAAGAAAGGACCTTTATCGCGTCCCTCCTTTTTTTCGCATAGTCTACATTTGCGCATTTTCCCCTTTTTTATTTTTTTTAATTAATTTACCGAATTGAATTTCAAACTTCTATTGATAAAAAAATGTAAACAAATTTGAAATTCAAACATGACATTTCAACTACTTTCAACATGAAAAAAAATATAAAGACCACCTGCTAGTAACACAACCTTGTATAATTGAATCATGGACATCACCTTCCCTTTTCAATTTCATTACGATTATATTCAACGTCAAAGTTATGCGAGTATCAAAATTTCCGAAAATATGCACTTCATAAAATTAGCTTTGACCCACCGTCATCTTTTCCATTTATTTGTCTCTATCGAGTGTTTTGAGTGCAAGAGAGAGAGAGGGATGACCGATTTTCATGAGAGTATTTATTATTTGCCGCAAATATTTTGTTGTTGTTTTGTTCGTCATTTTTATTGTCGTGTTTCGTTTTGCTTGCCTTTCGCTTCAAAACAATCGAGAAATTGTTGGCGCACACAACAGACACACACACGATTACTTGTTTCCATATGGAAGATGCGCGTGTGTTTGGGCATAGTTGTATCTTTTGGATAACAACAGCACTGACGATTCGTTTAACGGGTGCAAATAGTGCATTTTGTAGCACAAACATTACCGAAAAGTGGACGTACCGTAGCGAGTCCTACCTGTCACATCGAAATCAGTGTTAACGATTAGCTAACGAAACGTAAGCGTACCGAAGACCTTGCGAAAATTTGATTTAGGCAGTAAATTTGATTTAGGAGCAAGTACGAATACAAATTATTCAGTTTTATTATCAAACTAATCGTTCTCCAATTGCACCTAATCGTGCGCTTAGTCCATTTTTTTTTTAAATCAAAAAAAAAAAACACTTTCCAGTCGACCTACGACCTTGACACCCATGAGCAATATTTTAGCTCTCTTTAAGAGCTATATTTTTGTCATTGACGGATTGTGGTTACGTTCCACAGAGCAAATGAAACAATTGAATTATTGCGAGAAAAGTTTGGAGATTCGATTATTTCAAGAAATTGTGATATTGAATGGCCTACAAAAAGTTGGGATTTGACACCATTGGACTATTTCTTGTGGAGTTATTTGAAGTCATTGGTCTTACGAAATAAACCAGACTGCCTTCAAGCTTTACAAGTCAATACTGAACGTGCCATTCATGGCATACGACTTGATTTAGTGTAAAAAATGCTCGAAAATTGGGTTTATCGAATTCGTTCCTGCAGAAGAAGTCGTGGAGTCCATTTGAATGACGTTTTATTTAGAACTTCACATTAAATAAAAAACTTTTGAATTTCCCTAACAATAAGTGTTTTTTTTTCAAAGAAATCCTATCACTTTTATTGGAAAAACCTGTACATGCGATTTTACACACAACATTTAAATTTACAAGGGGAAAACCTGGATGCTACATAATAACTGAGCATTATTAAAAAACGTCTTAAGCTAAGTATAGACTATTGCCAGATCGGACAACGTTTATAATCCTGTTAAAATGCTGCAAATGTTCGGACAATGACAGATTGTTAGGCAAGGTGAATTGACAGTTTAGACGATTGCAAGAAAACCTTATAATTTAATATATTTACAATATATTTTGTAAATATTTATATGCAGGATTGCCAACAAAAATATTTGCTGGATAGTGTTGCCAATAAAATGTTTTTCTGACAATGGCGTCGTTGTCACATGCATAAACTTCGCACATCTAACAATCTGTAAATTATCTCACAATGACTTTTCTGCTAACGTTGCAGGACAAAAATTTTATTTTCACAGGGTTGCATTTTTCCGCCATTTTCTGGCAATATTGTCCGATCTGCAAATCATGTGTAGTTAGCTTTAGCAACTGAGGCAGACGTTTTGTGGAACATGTTTGAAGATCACCTGCTGTGTTGCTTATGGTGATGTCAAACGGGAAATCCCGAAAATTCCGTGAAATCCCGAATCCCAGGATTTTTTAAAATGAATCCCGGAATATTTTAAGAATAGTATATGAAGCTGTCTCGTATAAAATCTAAAGTGAAAGATAGATACACTCTGTCGAACATGTAAACTAATGAAGCAAATTGTTAACATCAAAAAACATTGACATAATCCAGTGAAAAATTAGAAAATTGGAGAACAATTACAAGATAGGAATATAAAAAATTTAATTATAAACAAGTAAACTTAAAACAACAGAAAGAAAAAAATTGTAGTTTATTCTTCAAAAATTTATGAACAGATCCTAATATAAAATCTGATTTGGATCGACACATCGATTTGGTTCTGATAAAAACGGAATCAATCAAACTGATTTCTCAAGTTGAAATATTTTTCGGGGTTTAATGATGGAAAATGATAACATCAATAATAATTCAGACGACGAACAGAAATCGGACAATTATTATTCCATAGCTAACTGTTGTGAAATATTTTAATAAAAGTTCTTATTTTTTAACAGAAGTAAATTTATGCTTTAGCTGTTTTTATTCTTATTTAAATTAATTAAAAGTTAAAATAAAACTGAACTAAAATGTCGTTTTCCATTTCGAAATATCACATTATTAGATGAAAAAAATTTATCCGGAAAACCCCGAAAATCCCGGGATATCAAAAATTTTCTCGATCCTGAAAAATACCGTAATCCCGGAATTTGCAATTTAAAAATCACGGGTCCCGGGATATGTGAGAACCAATCCCGTTCGACATATATAGTTGCTTAATATTGTCCACTGATACTGGTCACTTAATTACTGCTGCAAATTTCAAGTACAGAAATTGTAGTCCAAGGTAACAAACAAAGTTCTGTGTAAGGCCGTTACTTAAATAGCCGATGTTGGCGTTCGACGTGTGTCAAAGTGTTGTTGTGTCCACAAAATACAATAGGATGACATTTGAGTTTGACAGACGCCGGACGTTTTTACTGGTATTTAAGAGATAGTCCAAGAAATTAAAACAGCTCATATTTGTTATTTCCTGCAAACAGTCAAATTCGTAACGCCAGATGATTTAAGCAACTGGCAGTGTCACAAATAAGCCTTAACAAAAAAACATACATTTTGTCTTGAATGTCTTGAACACACACAGCTTTCAACACATCACTCGGATAAAGCCGGCCGCAGTGTAACAAATTTATTAGCTTGATCTATACACGACAACAAATATTTGTTTCGGCTTTAAACTAACACAGCATCAATAAATAATATTTTTTTGTTTTGAAAGCAAACGATCATTAATTCGTTAATACGACGATGTCCAAGACGACAATGAGTACAAAGGGGGTAGCGGTATGGATTATGGATTGTCGGTGGCGCAATCAAAATAACAACAACGACAGCAACAAAATACATACTACATAAAACAATAACATATCAACAACATCTAGATGAGGGCGATAGCGACAGCGATGGTAATCGTGATTTTGAAGATCATCTTAATCGTTACCACAGTGACTTGTGTGGCTTTATTTCGACCGATCGTCGGGGGTCATTGAGACAACACTTCCACCGTCGTACCTCCCAAGCATTTTATAATCTGGGTGAGCTTAGGCTAAATGTGAGTAATTAAAATTAAATCGGTCTATAGAATTAAGTTAATTGTTGACCGCAAAAGTCGTCAATAATGCCGTCTGATGAAGGTTCGGTCACATAGACTTTGCGGTTGATGGTGTTCAGCACTGGAAAAAATATATGGGCATTTACCTAGGCTTACAATTTTGCAATTCTTTCTTGAGGATTTGCTGTCATGTTATTTTTGTTAAGTATAGTTTGGCTTTTCATCATGGAAAACGCCTGAACAACGTTTACACATTATTCAATTTTATTATCAAAATAATCGTTCGCCAATTGCGCTAAGCCCATTTCATTTTTAAATAAAAATAAAACGCTTTCCAGACGACCCACGACCTTGACACCCATGAGCAATATTTGAGCTCTCGTTAAGAGCTATCTTTTTTCCATTGACAGATTCTCGATCCGACGTACCGGAATCATCGGTCCATATTTCTTCAAAAATGATGCCTGTGAGAACGTAACCGTCAGTGGCGACCGTTATCGTGCCATGATAACCGACTATTTGATGCCTGAAATTGAAGCTCGTGATATCGGCGACATTTGGTTTCAACAAGACGGCGCCACTTCCCACACATCGCATCAATCAATGGATTTATTGAGAGAACACTTAGGTGAGCAGATAATTTCACGTTTTGGGCCGGTAGATTGGCCACCAAGATCGTGTGATATCACACCATTAGACTTTTTAATGTGGGGATATGTAAAGTCTTAAGTTTATACGGACAAACCCGTTTCGATTCAGGCGTTGGAGCAAAACATCGCGCGTGTCATCCGCCAGTTACCAGTCGAAATGCTCGAACGAGTCATCGAAAAATGGACTCAATGGATGGACCATCTGAGACGTAGCCGCGGCCAACATTTGATAGTCATAATCTTCAAAAAATAATTTCCAAAGAATGTTCTTTCAAATGATAATAAACATTCCCCATTCAATTTGAATTTTCTGTGTTTTTTTCTTTAAAAAAGTAGGGAACCTCGGAATGGATCACCCTATACATACTTAAGAAGCATCGCCTCTAGTATATGCAAGTACAAAGTTAGGTATTATTTATATAAGTTTCGTTGAAATTTTTGAATCACTCAATATACCTTAAGAATCGTGTTTTTTTTCGTGCCGTCCGTCACGCCGTCCATTCATCGATTTTTCTGCAAACTGAAAAAGTTTTCTAAATTCTATAAATTCAGTGTTATTAAGTTCAATAAACTTTACAAATAAGCCGATGACAATAATAATCCTAAGATCAATATTAAGGAATTTATGGGGAAAAAACTAATAAAATTCCAGCCGTCCGCAACGCGGGAAATGCCCACACTGAGCCAAAAATTAACCTTATATAAGGTTAACTTAACCATAAATAAACATGATTTGGAGTCTACGTTATATAAGGTTAATTTGAACATTTTCTTGTTGACTGGTATTTAACAATAATAATATTTAATTTAACTATTCCATTGTTGAATTTTTTAACCATGAAAATTGTTAATATTATAATAATAATTGTTACTGTTGTTGTTATTTATTGTTGGTCTGTGCTTTTGTTATTCAGTCAGAATTTATTTGGTTTGAGACCATATGTTCCATTTACTTTCTGTCTATTCCAAGAAAGTAATAGAAACAAATACAAAAATTGGTAGAGAGTTTTAATTGCTTGGTAGAATTGACTGCAGTTTCGATAGACACCACTCCATTATCTTCAGAATTCAGTAGCAATAGTGTATGTCTTTAACTTAAATCAGCTGAAATACTTGAGGAAGCAGTAAATTGAATTTAACAAGAACTGCTAACCAAACCCGTATTTTGCCGAACTAAGTCAACATACTAAAACTCTCATACCAATACATTTTTGTTTTTTGCTTGGGTTCGCATCGCGAACCACGAAAACAAATGTAGTTTTGTCAACGGCTTAGTCCGATCTTACGTCAAAATACGGGTTTGGTTAGCAGTTCTTGTTAAATTCAATTTACTGCTTCCTCAAGTATTTCAGCTGATTTAAGTTAAAGACATACACTATTGCTACTGAATTCTGAAGATGATAGAGTGGTGTCTATCGAAACTGCAGTCAATTCTACCAAGCAATTAAAACTCTCTACCAATTTTTGTATTTGTTTCTATTACTTTCTTGGAATAGACAGAAAGTAAATGGAACATATGGTCTCAAACCAAATAAATTCTGACTGAATAACAAAAGCACAGACCAACAATAAATAACAACAACACATACAAACACATGAGGTACGATGACGTCGGCATTAGCCGTTGACAAAACTACATTTGTTTTCGTGGTTCGCGATGCGAACCCAAGCAAAAAACAAAAATGTATTGGTATGAGAGTTTTAGTATGTTGACTTAGTTCGGCAAAATACGGGTTTGGTTAGCAGTTCTTGTTAAATTCAATTTACTGCTTCCTCAAGTATTTCAGCTGATTTAAGTTAAAGACATACACTATTGCTACTGAATTCTGAAGATGATAGAGTGGTGTCTATCGAAACTGCAGTCAATTCTACCAAGCAATTAAAACTCTCTACCAATTTTTGTATTTGTTTCTATTACTTTCTTGGAATAGACAGAAAGTAAATGGAACATATGGTCTCAAACCAAATAAATTCTGACTGAATAACAAAAGCACAGACCAACAATAAATAACAACAACACATACAAACACATGAGGTACGATGACGTCGGCATTAGCCGTTGACAAAACTACATTTGTTTTCGTGGTTCGCGATGCGAACCCAAGCAAAAAACAAAAATGTATTGGTATGAGAGTTTTAGTATGTTGACTTAGTTCGGCAAAATACGGGTTTGGTTAGCAGTTCTTGTTAAATTCAATTTACTGCTTCCTCAAGTATTTCAGCTGATTTAAGTTAAAGACATACACTATTGCTACTGAATTCTGAAGATGATAGAGTGGTGTCTATCGAAACTGCAGTCAATTCTACCAAGCAATTAAAACTCTCTACCAATTTTTGTATTTGTTTCTATTACTTTCTTGGAATAGACAGAAAGTAAATGGAACATATGGTCTCAAACCAAATAAATTCTGACTGAATAATTGTTACTTTAACAATGCATTTTTGAATTTTTTAACCATGAAAATTGTTAATATTAACATTTCATAGTTAATTTATTGAAACAATGCATGTTCAATTTAACAATGAAATTGTTAATATTATTAACTAAGAAGATTGTTATTGAAACCTTTTTTATTGTTAATTTCACTATTTAGTGGTTACTTCATGTAACCAGAAACATAGTTGTTTCAATAATTTTTAATATTTATATCAAATAAATCAAGAAAAATTTAACTTTCGCATTTTTATTTTTTATTTTATTTACAAAATATATGTTAATATATATATGTATAAGAAACACCTGAAAAGAAAAAAAAAACAAAAAGGTTAGAAAATATAAGTATAAATGTAAAAAAGGGTGCAATTCTAAGAAGATCTTTTGACTTTTTACCTAAATTCTGTAGTTCAAGGAGCATAAGCTTTTACCGATGGGCTGATCTGATGGAAAAATCTGCTCTGTGACTATAAGTTAAGTGCCCACGTTTCTGTGCTTCACCAACATGTGATCAGTCCCCGCTCAAAAGGTGCCGTCCACGTAAACTCCCTGAATCTTTCGATTATTAAGTGCCCAGGACGGTTAGGCACTTAGTTTGGGGTACTGAGCTTAGTCCGATCTTACGGCAAACTTATAGGAGAGAGGAGATTAATAACAAAGGCAATCTGATAGAAAGCCGATGTCCCACCAAAATCATAATTGGAATAGATATAAAAGTCAAGGATTGGGTAAGTCAATGGATGATACTTCAAGGAAGTGCACTGAATTGTATAATAAAAACAAGTAAGAAAGCTTCAGTCGGGTAAACCGACCAAGGTATAGTTGTTATTCAATATTTCACTAAATGTTAACCCTTTGTGTGGGAGGTACCAGAAGGAATGGACCAATATGGCCCATCTTTGAACTTAACCGGAGATAGAAAAAAATATTACCGTATACCAAATTTGAAGTGAATCGGTTACTCTTTTCGAGAGTTATCGTGCGCACTAGCCAGCAGACAGACGGACGGACATATCTCATTCGACTTAAAATGACCCAAAACTAATATGCGCTGAACATACTTATGGTCTTAGATCACTCATTCAATGTGTTATATTTTTGGCCCGTTGCAAATGATATATACCCTCGTATTACTAAAGTGAGGGTATAAAAAAACAAATGTATGCATGCATACCATTTTTCCTTTAATTACTTCACACACTACAACTACACCATTTTCAATTGTAATTCGAAAAAAGTCAATTGAAATTCGAAGATTCCATTTGAAATTCGAAAAATATCAATTGAAATTCGAATATTCCATTTGAATTTCGAAAAAGGTCAATTGAAATTCGAATATTCCATTTGAAATTCGAAAAAAGTCAATTGTAATTCGAAAAACATCACTTGATATTCGAAGAACATCAATTGAAATTCGAAAAACATCAATTGAAATTCGAAACACATCAATTGAAATTCGAAACACATCATTTGAAATTCGTAAAATTGCAATTGAAATTCGTAATACGTCAATTGAAATTCGAATTTTTCCATTTGAAATTCGTAATACACCAATTGAAATTCGGAAAACATCAATTGAAATTCGAAATTCATCATTTGAAATTCGAAAAATGTAAAAAAAATCAATGCTGTATATTCGATGGGGCAGCATTTAAGTGAAATTGTATCACTTATCACTTGTATCTGTGTTAAACCTTTAATATTAAAATATTTAAATATGTTTTGTTTCAACTTATTTTGAATAAATATTCATAAAAGGTAAGATCGTCTATATGTTTTATGTTCGTCACATTATATGTTAAGCTTTAGTCAGCAAATGTGTTTAATTAAATTCTACCCAATCTAATGTACAGATTTGTTTACATTTTCGAATTTCAATTGATGTTTTTCGAATATCAATTGATGTTTTTCGAATTTCAATTGGTGTATTACGAATTTCAAATGGAAAAATTCGAATTTTAATTGATGTATTTCGAATTTCAATTGATGTATTTCGAATTTCAACTGATGTTTTTCGAATTTCAATTGATGTGTTTCGAATTTCAATTGATGTTTTTCGAATTTCAATTGATGTGTTTCGAAATTCATATGATGTGTTTCGAATTCTAATTGATGTATTTCGAATTTCAATTGATTTTTTTCGAATTTCAAATGGAATCTTCGAATTTCAATTGACCTTTTTCGAATTTCAAATGGAATCTTCGAATTTCAATTGATCTTATTCGAAATTGAATTGATTTTTTTCGAATTACTGTTGAAAATGGTGTAGTATTGATACAGCTTATCAACAGTTTCTAGTATTGGCACAACTTACCAACAGATTCAAGGCCGGACTCCCAGCACAAGCAGCCGCAAGCCACAGAAAAAGAAACAACTGAAAAGAAAAAAACAAAAACATCGTTTATATGTATGTATGTAGGTATTACGAAAGCACTTCTACAACATATGTATGTATGTACATTTAACAGTATCAACATCGCACAACAAAAACAACTAACGTATGTATGTACGGCGTAGCAGCCACAAGTGTTCAAACGAAAAGACAAGATGAACACATACCCACACGTACACATCACTTCTCTCCGTATGTTTGCTTGCTGCTGCATATACTTACGTACATACATTGTTGTTTTTTCATGCTCAGTTAATGCGACAGCGTGTACATATTTTTTTCCACTCTTAACCACTGAATTTCACAATTGTAATGGCATAATCACAAAAAAATAATATTAATATTACATTCGCCTTTACTATAATTAAACAGGCACAAAACACTATTAACATTTTTAAGACACATATTTTATTATTTCACTTTTTAAATACACATATGTACATACATACTTATGAATGTAGTTCTTTACAAAATGTTTTACTACTTACCTCTATACCAACAGCTTCCGACAACAGCACTAGTCCCATCGACTATTCAACACCAACTGAACTCCCGCACTCGATCAAGCACCGAAGCTGGCATTTGGTGGTGTTTTCAATGAGCGAGATAAATTCTCTTATGACGACAGTCGCATTCGTTTCAACTTCGTTTAACTTAATACTCAACTTCGTCTAAGGCTGACGCCAGACCGCACACCGAAGCAAAACAATGCGACAACTGCTCGAAGTCACTGCTAAAACAACGACGCAACATGTCATGCCGACTGCCGAGAGACAGAAAATTTACACATGTGTTGAAGTGAGAGATCAGATTGAAAGTGTTTGTTTTTTTCTCTTTCCTTCTTGCATTTGTGTTCTGACGGAGCAAAGCACAGTTGGAAACGCTTCAAAACGCGCTCTCTTGCTGAAAGTAACGGAATGTGTTACTCTCAGCAAGAGATCGCGTTTTGAAGCGTGTCTATCTCTGCTTTGCTCCGGCAGAACACAAAAGCAAGGAAGAAAGAGAAAAAACAAACACTTTCAATCTGATCTCTCACTTCAACACATTTGTAAATTTTCTGTCTCTCTGCAGTCGGCATGACATGTTGCGTCGTTGTTTTAGCAGTGACTTCGAGCAGTTTTCGCATTGTTTTGCTTCGGTGTGCGGTCTGGCGTCAGCCTAACACAAAGCAGTTGAAAAACGTCGACCACAACAGAGCCGAATTGTTGTTTATCTCGCACATTTTTCTGCCTCTCTTTCAAAAAAACCAACCATATATAATGTTAACTTAACCATTTTTCATGTACATTTGAACTTATATAAGGTTATTTTTGTCTTCGTAATCAAACATTTACCATGAAAAATTTAACCAGACACATGGTTAAAAATATCATTGTATTTTCGGCTCTGTGCATATGCATTAACATTATATCGAAGTTAGGTTTAAGTAGATTTTTATAAAATTCAAATTATCGATATTCAGAAAATACATGAGACACTGTACCCATTAGTGTATACATATCCCCAGCAGTATTATATAGATAGCTCTGGTTGATAGAAGGACACATAAGTAATTTGTGAAGGTTATTGTATTTGTGCCTACGAGTATTTTATGTTTTTTTTTTAATTAAACAAAACTAATAGCTTAAAATGATGTAAACAAACGACAAAGTAATATTTTTTTTTATCGTTTTGCAGCAAAATGGAAAAAAAGAGAAATGTTTCTTTAGAGGGAGAGTATGATATCCGAGGGCCCACGATCTGACTACAAAGAATTAAAGAAAAATTAATTAGAAGAAGAAAAATTAAGTGACAATTAAAAAAAATCCGTTCTGATGGAAAAAGCGGAAATCGAAAATTATACGGAATAAGACTCGATAAATTTTTAGTTATCGATAACTTAATCGCCCTCATTCCAGTTGGCGTCGTCGACGTCGTCATATCTATGAAGTTCTAGCTTTGTCATCTTTACGACAAAACGAATGTTTTTTGTATCCATGAAGTAACAAAAACACTTTTTATAACGTAAAAAATATTTAAAAAAATGTCAAAATTTATGAAGTCGTCAATCTAAACAGTGTCGAACAAGAATCGACGTCGACGACGTCAACTGGAATAAGGGCGAATAAGTAATCGATAACTTCCATAATTGTCGATCCCACACAAAGACACATTTATCCGCTTATTTGTATATGAATATACCTCATAGTAGAAACTCTGTAGCCGAAACACTTTCGTCCTCTTATCCGGCTTTGCAAATTTCATAACTATAAAGCTATCGAAAATTGCTTCACGATACTTTCGCTTTTTTCATTCAAAAGAAAAATGCAAAAAAAAAAAATATTTTTTAATATTAATTCGATATTTCGATCAAAAAGGTAGTTATCGGTATTATTTTGAGGTGTTCTATTCAAATTTGTAGCAAAATCGCAGGTCCTCGGATATCATACCCATGCCAGATTTCCGATAAATTTTTTTTATCAATTTTCATTTCATTTTATATACAACGACATCTTCTAAAATTTGTAAAAATCCAAATTGAAATATCGATAAAAGTATTTATCAAAATGGATTAGGTCCAGTTTATTCTGCATATCATCGATATTATCTCACACCGTGGAAGAAATGCCTTTTCACTGGTGTATATCGACAATATACAGATAAAACTGATTTCGATAAATATTCTCAGAAATTAATGACAATCTTTTTCATATTGAGCTAATTTTAAAATTTTTTTTTTCAAAATATAGCGTCCGACAATTCCATAACTAAGGGAGGTATCGATAACATGTCCCTTTATTTTTCCTCTTATTTTGAGATGTTATATTCAAATACATAGTCAGACCTATGGGTCTATGGTCCTATGTTATAATATTTTCGATACATTTTGTTATCGAAATATAAAGTCACGATACCAATTTATATATGTCGGCATCTTTTACAAGGTCGATAAATATGTAAAAATTTAATTTGAAATATCGACGAAAGTATTTATCGAAATAAATTTGGTTCAGTATATTCCTCGATGTCATATCACACCTTTGGAAAAACTAATTTTCCACTGTTGTAAATCGACGGTATTCAGATTAAGCTTATTTCGATAAGTGTTGTTATCAAACTTTACAGTGATGATTTACACGCAAAAATACGATCAACACATTGTTGCATTTTCCCAATTTTTAAGGATATTTTCGCTAACTAAGGGGTAATCGATACATTTTTTTTATTTTTGTCCGTTACTTTTCATATTAAGCAATTAAAAAATATATATATTTTTTAGATTTATTCAAACGTTAACGCCCGTCGATTCGATAACTAAGCATGTATCGATATCGTGTTCCTTATTTGTTCTTCTTGTATTGAGGTGTTCTTTCCAAAAGCGTAGTCAAATAGAGGTTCCTTGGATATCGTACTCTTGCCAGATATCCGATAAATTTCGTTATCGAAATATAAAGCCATTGTTTCAGTTTACATAGGACGACATCTTTTGTAAAATTTTAAATTGAAATTTCTATACTTCGAAATTTGAACTTCTTCAATTTATACTATGTTCCCCCGATAGCGTGTCACATTTTAGGACAACTGCTTTCCACTGAATTATACCACCATTTTTGAGGTTAAACTGACTAAGTTCGTTTTCAATAAATGTTTATGGATATTTTCGCTAACTAAGGAGTTATCGATAAATTTTATTTAATTTTTTCCGTTCTTTTTCATATTGAGCTATTTAATAAAATAATATTTTTTTTTTAGATTTTTTCAAACCTTAACGCGCGACATTTCGATAACTAAGCATGTATCGATATAGTGTGCCTTATTTGTTCTTCTTGTATTGACGTGTTCTTTCCAAAAAGCGTAGTCAAATAACTGTTCCTTGGATATCGTACTCTTGCCAGATTTCGATACTTCGAAATTTGGACTTCTGCAATGTATACATTGTCCCCCTATACCGTGTCACATTTTAGGATAACTACCTTTTCTTATCAAAATGTCAACTTCTTCTGCTTTGCCTTGGTTTCATGTCACATCTGTTATCGAATTTGAAACCATGATACACGTTCTGAAACGGTATCATGGATATCTTTTATTTCTTTTTCAAAGATATTTGCTATAAATTAGTAAAGATTTTTTCTGTAATTTCGATAAACATTTAAAAGTTCGAATGGAAATTTTAATACATAAATTGTTATCCAAAATGTAAATTTTTTCAAAATATAACAAAAAAATTTTTTTCCATGTGTATTTATTGATTTTGTTTTACTGAGTTGTGGCTTTTGGATAAACTGATGGATTTGCGGTTGTTTATCCACAAAACCACTACAAAATAACAGCACCATCAGATAGATTATACCAAATCACCAACAGTCTATACATACTTGTCCACTCGCGTTAATTTCATTTCCAGTCAAGCTGTTCTCTGGTTATTTTCAAATTTGTTTTCGTCAGTTTCGTTTGAGAGTTTTGACGCTGGGGCGCTGATGTCCGTCCATCCGTCTCTCTGCTTGTCCGTCTGTGTGACTCGGTCTCGGTTTGTGTCCATATTCCTCCATAGTTTGTTTTCGTAACTAACTGTGTATCTTTAAGATCTTTTTTTCTGTTCATTTCATAGCCATTTTTAAAAATAAATCGCAATAAAAAGTATTACGTATGTCTCTGAAAAAAACGTATACACATATACATTGTCAGTCAGTCACTTGCGCTCGTGTAGACGACAGAAATGTGTACCTATTTAATTTGTTTTTTTATGCACCACCCGCCGGCCTCCTTCTCACTGACAACAAACGGCAAATGTGACAGTGACTGCGACGTTGACGCCGACAGCAGCAACAACATTTATTTTTGTACCGGCAATACAACAACATCAGCATCGACAACGACAGCGGCACAAAAGTTATTAAAATTTATTTTCAATGACGCTACTTACTAACAATTGCAAATTGTTTTGTGTTATATGAGCTTATTTTAATTTAATTATAATTACCACTACAATTTCGTCATCTTACAAAATTCACTGGAGATATTTTTCTTGATTTTATATACATAATATATGAATAGGTCAAATGTTTCCCGAAAATTTTAAATTTCGATAGAAAAAGTTTTAGTTGTAACTTCGATAAGTTTGTCCACTAATCGATGACTACATATATACAGGGTCGGTTACACTTATCTTCAGTATGTCGAGGATGAATGGACTCACTTTTGCTATTAATTTATTTAACTACGTTTTTCCATTTGGCCACAGTGTGGGAATTTCTCTCGGTGTAAATTCTAAATGTTGTGCCCCCTACATGTCAAAGAGTACAAAACCAAGCTTTAACAATAAATTGTATATATACAGTCGGAAACCTGCATAAACTATCCAAGTCAATATACGATAAATATTGTTATCGAAATATAAAGCCATGATTTATTTGGTATTGGGTCATCAATACAACATTTTCTTTGAATTATACAAAAGAAGAAAGGAAGATGTTCAATAAATACCATATAACCATAAATGTCGAAATTTAAAGCCATGATTTCTCAATAGGTATGGTTATCGAAATTTAAAGCCATAATTTTTCGATAAATATTGTTATCGAATTTAAAGCCGATACATATTGTTACCGAAATTTAAAGCCAATGTAACGGTTTTCCAATAAGAGTGATATGATTTCTTAGAAAAAAACCACTCATTGTTAAGGAAATTCAAATGTTTTTTATTTAATGTGAAGTACCAGCGATACAATTAAGTTCTAAATAATACGTCATTCAAATGGCCTCCACGACTTCTTCTGCAGGAACGAATTCGACGAACCTAATTTTCGAGCACTTTTTCCACTTAATCAAGTTGTATGTGATGACTTCAAATAACCTCACAAGAAATAATCTAATGGTGTTAACTCACCACTTCTTGGAGGCCATTCAATAGTGTTTTTCTGGATTTTTAAAAAATGGAATTAGCATCATTTTAAATTGCGAACGGAAAGTTTATTTTTGCTCTAGCTCCTTAACGGTACGTCGGATCGGCAAGCGGTCAATGGCAAAAAGACAGCTCTTAACGAGGGCTAAGGTATCAAGGTCGTAGGTCGACTGAAAAGTGTTTTTTATTTCTTTTGAAAAAAGGGACTTAGCGCACAAAAAGTTGCAATTGGAGAAAGATTATTTTGATAATAAAACTGAATAATTTGTAAACGGTGCTCTTGCGTATATCTCTCCAAGATAAAATTGTAAACACTACTGAATACAATGAAAAACAAATGACAAATCATGACATATTACAAATGCCCGAAACGTCACTTCGAAATCATATCATCCCTATTGGAAAACCCGTTATATTATTAAGGAAATTAAAAGCCATTACAGCCATTATTTCTCGATAAATATTTGTATTTTCGATAAATATAGTTATCAAAATTTAAAACCATAATTTTTCGATAAACAGTTATTGAAATTTATTTATTTTAATATTGTTATCGAAATTTAAAGCCACCATATCTCGATAGATTGGGTCATTATAGAGTAACATATTACAAATGCCCGAAACGTCACTTCGAAATCATATCATCCTTATTGGAAAACCCGTTATATTATTAAGGAAATTTAAAGCCATTACAGCCATTATTTCTCGATAAATATTTGTATTTTCAATAAATATTGTTATCGAAATTTAAAACCATAATTTTTCGATAAACAGTTATTGAAATGTATTTATTTTAATATTGTTATCGAAATTTAAAGCCACCATATCTCGATAGATTGGGTCATTATAGAGTAGCATATTTTGTACAAAATAATTAAAAAAAAGATGTTCGATAAATATTGTTATCGTAATTTTATTCTATTATTTATATGGTTCATTAATTTTTTTAATAACCCAATAACATAAAATAAATAAAGAACAAAAAAATTCGATAAACTATAAAAAATTGGAATTGAAATTTTAATAAAAAATATTTCGGGGGTATAATGCAAAAATCGAATCAGTAAATATTTTTTTATCGGAATTTTAATTTCAATTCGAAGTTTGAAATGTTTGTCGAAGTTTTGTAATTCTTTCTTTTTATATTTAATAAAATTTGTCATTCTTATAAAATGAGGAAAAACTGTAATTATATGGCCAAAGATTTAAATTTGATAAGAAAATGCATGCAAATTTGGTGATTTATCGAAATTTACTTGTTTAGATTGTGCTCACACATACATACTCGATACTTATCGACTTATCAAACCTAAAGTTTGTTAGGTTTTTATCGATATATCATGGGTATATTACATAAACTGATCAAGTACATTACGATAAATAATATTTATCGAAATTTTAATTCGAATTTTCATTTATATATATCATTTTTATTATTTTTTTTACTAATTAAAAGAAGATATTCTGCTCTATAAATTGAAAGGAAAGTAATATAGCGAAAAGTCCAAATTTACAGTGTAAATAATATTTTGAAATTTCGATAAAATGAATTTTCGAAAATTTACTTATTTTATTTTCTGAAATATTCCTATAGTAGGCAGCGTTGCCAGACGAATTTGACCTAAAATCGTCAAAATAGGGGTAAAAAAATCGTCAAATCTTCAAAATAAATTTTCGAAATCGTCAATAAATCGTCAACACTAAAATCTACAGTTACATACAGCTTTTGAGTTTTTTTCGGGCGAATTGGGTGTTTCAGAGACATGTATGTATTTATTAGTACTCTGAAATGATATCGCGGTTCCTGAAAGCGAGCGTACAAATGTTGTAAGCCACATTCTCGAAAAGCAACAAAAATCAAATTTATCGGAAACATATTTTAAACATATCAGTATCTTAGCATTATTTCTTAGGATCGATTTTATTTATTTACGTCATATAAGCCAAAAACTTCAATCCATTGGGACGAAATTTGACAAAATGCATAGGACAAAAAGGGTCCAGCGAAGATCCATGGATGTATGAAGCCCTCATACCAAGGTTCTACTAGATTTGACTTCTCGACGCATTAAAAACCACAACCGATTAGACTGCATTTTGACAAAATGTATTTAGTTTTACCAAGGAAAATTCTCAGGATTAATGGTGAACATTTTTATATAGAAACCACATAACCGATTGGAATGAAATTTGCTTAATTGGCCCACATTTTGATAAAGCCCCCGCACCAAACACAAATTCCAATCGTTTGGACTAAAATTCGGCAATTGATATCTTATTTTACCCAGAACCATTTCAAGGATATAGTGTCGTCATTGGTCTTGTCCCAATGACAATGGCATCATAAGACCTGACTTTTTGGACCGAAAGAAAAAAATCTTACCAATTGGGCTGCAAAAGTTATAACATGCGATTTATTTTAACTAAAGCTTTCCGTACACGCTGCAAAAAAATCGCTTCTGTAGTATATTGTCCCGAACATATTCCGCTTGAAACATATATATGTATGTTTGATTACACTCTAGACATATATTATTTGGTACATACAAAAATTATATATTTGGGAAGATGTTGTTGTAAATAAATCTTTGTTCAAATCCCAAATGTTTTTATTTGGGACTATTATTTCCGAAACAAATATTTATTTGCGTTTAAGAATTTAGAAAATACGTTAATTGTGACAAATTTTTTATTAATTCAAAGTGATTTTTTAGAAAATTTGAATGTTCGTAAAAATAATAAATAATAATGATTAAAATCGTATAGTCTTGGACCAAAAAAAATTACTTAGAGGATTGACAAGAAATAATTACTTGGAATACTCAGAAACATTAAATAATTCATTAAACAGAAGTTAAAGCTGCATATGGTATTGCAACTGGGAGGTACAATTTGAAACCAACGAAAAATTAAAACTGAAATTCGAAAAAGTCAGCAAAAGTTTTGAAAATCTTTTTTAAATAAAATATATTTGGAGAAATTCCTAAATAATATTTTTATTTGTATTTAAACACATATTTTATTTGGGCAATTTAGTTTGCAAATATATTTTGGTGCAATATATTAATATATTCGTTCCAAATATGTTTTATTGATTTTCAAATAATATTTATTTGCTCAGAAATATTTTATAGTTAAAAATTTGTGTTACAAATATATTTTCTTTCGATTCAAACATATCAAAAAAGGTGATTTTGCCCCGTGTAGGAATAAAGACATCCTAGGACCATGTTCTGATATAGCCTTTACCTTCTTTCAAAATGTTCACTGCAATTTCCTCCACCGATTTTACAACTTAACAAAATTATATTCGGCATTGAATTTTTTTATTTATTTATCAACATTTTTATTAATATTTTTTCTTTACTAATTTAATGAAGATGTCCTCCTCTATGAATTTGAAGAAATTAAGTCCCGATTTACCGTGTTCGATAACAAAATTATTTCCAAAATAGATAATCTATATGAGGCATTTCGAAGCCTGTACCATGTAAAACATGTAAAAATTCAAATTGAAATTTTCGATAAAAAATATTTATCGAAATGAACTTGGTCAATTTATTTTGTTTACCCATCATGTTACATTTTGCGAGAACTATCTATCCACTGATGTATATTGTCGTTCTTCAGGATAAACTGACCAATTTAATAATCAATATATCTCGTTATCGAAATTGAAAGTCAATATTTCCATTTATATAGGAGGGAGGACATTTTCCACAAGTTACGAGAAAAATATCGAAAATGGACTTGGTCAGTCAATGCAGTATTATATATGCTACTGAACATAATCAAATCATGACCAATATTAGTGGTTTGTTTTTCTTGCCACTGATTAAATTTTTACGGATATTCAAATAGCGAGTTCAAAAAGATTACTGGGCCATCAATCTCACATAATATGGAAAACAGGATAGAAGCTTGTCTATTTAATTTTTCCATTTGAGCAGCAGTTATTACGAAACTGAGGTTATATTTTTTATAAAGAAAATATTTGAATTATGTTATCCTGGTTTTACAGGAGACTGCTTAAGGTTTTGGAAGCTATTTCAATTTAAGGTCATCTTCACCAACATCTGATAACATTTGTTAAAATGCAATCTGGCAGCAATAGGTGTAGGTAGCTTAGCTATAATTAGTGTAAACATGTGTAGTTAGTGAGAAACGTAATGTAATATTATCTGTCAATAAATAGCGTTGCATTTTTGTTAGAAAACTGAACTCAGTGAGTATGACTCTTGCATGATATTAAAATGATTTTAGAAAACTTTACACTGAAAAAAAGTTTGTCATAAAATTATAGAATTTAGCCAAAGACGTCTATAAAATAAGTACATTTTGTACATAGAATATAGATAATTTCAATAATATTAAATAAATGTTCTTACTTTTAAGTACAAAACGTATTTATTTCAAAGATTAAGGACAACACTTTTTTCTGTATAGAATTTCGCCGCAAAAAAGACGTAGAAAAAATTCCCAATGTCAAAATCACTGCATTGGAATTATTCCTTAGAGTGTGCAAAATAAATCGCGACCTTGAATTTTATGTCCATGAAACAAATTGCCGAGCTCGTCGCAGCCCTATAATTTGTGGTTCATATTTTTTGTAATGGTTTTTTTGTTGCTTGTCCAAATGATTATTTTAAAGCTATTCCCTGTGGGACCATCAAATCCTGCTGATTTTCCCTCCCTCTCTTTCGCACTGTGCCCCTGTTGTGTCATTCACTGTCACTGTTCTTTGGAATGGTTTTCGTTGTTTGCCAGAGCTTTATGGCTCTAAGGTTTTGTATTTGTATTTTCTGTTGTGTTTTTGTCCTTTTTCGTATATTTAGTTTTAGTCCATTTGTAGATTTTGTTTGTGTACCTCAGACGCATGCGGCATTTCTTCGAAATCATCGATTTTTGGATTTATAATTTTGGGTTGTGTGGTATGTGCTACTGGCAAAGGTGGTGTGATGTGGAACACAGCTTGATTTCTATTTCGTTGTGATTAATTTATTGAATATCGTCATTATATTTTTCCTAAGTTTCTCTTCTAAAGAAACAATTGGGGCAAAAAATTAAAAATATGTTTTAACAAATATTGCAGCCGGAGCTTGGTATAACGAGTGAACGATAATGTCAGAATGCCTTCCTTAAAATTGAAAAATTCGTTATATTTTGAAAAATGTTTAAAACCATTTATTTGAGTTGAAAAAATAAGTTTTATTCGTGACTGTTGTAAATTAAGCTAAATTTATTATTTTAAACTGAAGAACTAAATATTCCGAGTTAATTGTCTATACATTTTTTAATGCCTTTCTTTTGTTTTCGTAGAAATTATTTATATTAAATTTTCACTATTACAAGCTTTGTACATATTATGTTATATTTTCAGGTATACGTTTTTAGAGAAAATTCTTAAAATCTTTACCATCTCTGGTTAGAACTAATTAGATAACAGCTGTTAAATTTGTTTACATGTAATCTCAGGGTATCTCTTAAATACCAGTGAATGCGTTTCATTCATCGGTATTTAAGAGATACCCTGAGAACGTTGGTAGTTAGTGAATTACGTAACGTAATATCGTATTTCTGCATATCTCTTTGTATTATGGTTAGATAATTGAACTTGATGGCTAAAGAGTTGACAAAATAAATTGGAGGTAAGTAAATTAGAGTGCGTACGTCAACAACACAATGCAACAAAATTTTGTGTCCACATTGCAACACATTTTGGGTAGATGAGGCATACTAGGCATGTTTTCGTTACAAGCTAGCACTTTTAGTTTAGCACTTTGCAACGAAAACAACTGACTTCCACTAACTGGCACATAAGCAATAAGTGGCGGATTTTCACTATCTGGTAGCAATGGTGTCATGAGTTGCGAAGAAAGAACAGTGCGAAACAGACAAAAAATTCGTGAAAAGTATTTATAAAACATATATTTACTATTCTATGTTCAATTGTTTACACCCTTTTGCAAATATTAAAATAATTTCCCATTTTTGTTCTTCTTCTTCCCGTTAATTCACAATAATTGATAAAATCTCTCCAAAAATGGGATGCCATATTGCTAAATATAGGGTGCCCAATCTGGCAACATCATACTCGATTAAGACATGAACGCAAGCACCAAACTTCATCGGGAACTAATAGTGCTTAAAAGTGCTTAGCTCCCCATACAAATTAAGCACTTATGGTGTAACGAAAACACGCCTACTATTTGATGAAACCAAAAGAAAAAAATTATGGCAAAGTTTAAAAAAAATCTAAAATTAAAATTTTCATGGAAAGTACCTTTAGTATTTGAACCATATCTTTTGAAGTATAAGCTCGACGAAGCTGGAATTAAAGGAAATAATGAGGACTACAGACATCTCTTTCACATAGAAAAAATTAGTCACTGTCGTTAAAACAAATCGAAAAATTTGATTTTTTTTCAAAAAATCATTTTTTGCTGACACGAAATAAATCCATGAATAATAGAAAGAAATTTCCAAAAAAAATGCTTGTTCCAATTTATAAAAGCTACCGTCCTAAAGAAGTAAATAAAAATATAAATTATGATCCATACTGTAAAAGTGAGGGAAACTCAATTTTTTTTCATATTTTGGCCATTTTGTTTTCGAGGGAACCAAAAGCGGCCTGACAATAACGCCTATTTTTCAATAGACTATGGGTACTATCAAAGCGCTACATGGTACAAAATTTCAAGGGTTTGATTGTACAGGAATATATGTTATAAGCCGTTAACGTTTTGTGGAAATGGTCTATTTGTACGCGAGATACCAAAATGGGCGTAACAATATCGCCCATTTTTCACGGGACTGTAGGTACTATAAAAGCATTACACTGCATAACATTTTAAATACTTGTGTGGATGCCCTCAAAGTTAAAAGCCGTTAAATTTTTGTGCACAGTGGGCCACTTTTTTTGGGAGGTACCAAAAGGGGCATAGGTACTATAAAATCATAACACTGCACAGCATTTCAAATACTTGTATGGACTGGACTCAAAGTTAAAAGCTGTTAAATTTTTGTGCAAAATGGATCCTTTGTATGGAAGGTACCAAATGGGGCGTGGCAATTACCATTTTTTACGGGACTGTAGTTACTATAAAAGCATTACTCTGCACAAAATTATATAGACTGGAATAAAAGTTATAAGCCTTTAAATTTTTGTGAAATATAGTACATTTTTGTGGGTGGTACCAAAAGGGGCGTGGTAACATCGCCCATTTTTCTCAAGAAATTAATACTACGAGTATGTGTGAAACCGCGTTCCAAAACGAATTTCCGCCAACTATTTTTGGGGTCTCTTAGGTCACTCCTTCGGCTTGTTACACTTTTGGCCTGTAACAGCTTATATATATCCTCGTTCACAATAGTGGGGTTATAAAAACATGATTTCGTTGAAATTCTCTTAATTCTACTAACGAGTTTTCCAATAGGGATGACATGATTTTGAAGTGACGTTTCTGCCATTTGTAATATGTCATGATCTGTCATTTGTTTTTCATTGTATTCAGTAGTTTTTACAATTTCATCGTGGAGAGATCCTCGTATACGCAAGAACAACGTTTACAAATTATTCAGTTTTATACACCCCTGTTCTGGTACTCACTTCACATGCATCTCACTTCTCAACTTTACTTCACAGGACGAATAGCGAGGGGACTGGCAACTACAGAAAGTATTGACTGCCTAACTTCTGCTTAAATAATGCCTAACATGTGATTTGCCCTCCATGCCATACGGTTTTCAGGCGTGATAGCGACTTTTAGAACACCTCTTTCTTATGACATTCCACGTGAGATGCTCCAAGTGAGTGCCAGACCATACCCGATTATCACAATAATCGTTCTCCAATTGCAAATTTCCGTGCGCTAAGTCCATTTTTTTAAAATCCAAAAAAACACTTTCCAGTCCACCTACGACCATTTTAACTCTCGTTAAGAGCTACCTTTTTGCCATTGACCGATTACCGATCCAACGTACCGTTAAGGAGCTAGAGCAAAAATAAACTTTCCGTTCACATTTGAAAATGATGCTAAGTCCTTATACATAAAAAACACTTTCCAGTCTACCTACGATCTTAAGAGCTATCTTTTTGCCATTGACCGATTGTGGCTACGTGCCACACAGCAAATGAAACAACTGAATTTTTGCGAGAAAAGTTTGGAGATTAGATTATTTCAAGAAATTGTGATATTTAATGGCCTCCAAGAAGTTTTGCTTTAACACCATTAGACTATTTCTTGTGGGGTTATTTCAAGTCATTGGTCTTTCGAAATAAACCAGACTCTTTTCAAGCTTTACATGTCAATATTGAACGTGCCATTCATGACATACGACTTGATTTAGTAGAAAAAGTTCTCGAAAATTGGGTTCACCGAATTCGTTCCAGCAGAAGAAGTCGTGGAGGCCATTTGAATGAGGTTTCATTTAGAACTTAATTGTATCGATTGTAAAGGGTCCGCCATCTAACGTTTTTTTTTCAACAAGTGCTTATTTCGTGAATGGTAACACTTAGTCTGATTTGACAGATAATTAGTTTTATCCTTCCGCTGAACGAATATGTGTATATTGCGAATATTGCGACATTACTTTGAAAATCATGGTAATGTTCCAGAATGTGTGCGAAAATTGCGTACGGATTTTGGAAGAAGAGAAGCACCGTCAGCTCAGTATGTTCGTTATCTTGTGAAAAAAGTGAAAGAAACTGGCATCCTTATCGATAAACCAAAGCGTGAAAAGCCAAAAACAGTGCGTACACCCGTGAATATTGCTGCTGTGGCAGAAAGTGTGCATGAAGCGCCATCAACATCAATTCACCGTCGTTCTCAACAATTGAACATTTCGGAGGCATCATTGAGACGAATTTTGCAAAGACCTTGGTATGATGCCATACAAAGTTTAATTGGTTCAGGAGTTGAAGCCAACTGACCATCCAATGCGTTTTCAGTAGTTTTTTTATAGCATTTTCAAAAAAAAAAAGTTATTTGGCGGTGGTTTGGTGGTTTGGTGGTTCGGCCTGTTGTGCGCTCCTTATTTATGATTTTAATACCCCACGGATTACAGGAAATCAGTACTAGACACGTATTAATTAAATAAATAACTTTTGAATTTCCTTAACAATAAGTGTGTGTTTTTTTTATAGAAATCATATCACTTATTGGAAAACCCTGTATAATTTCTACATTTATCCGTAGACCGTAGGAAAGAGGAAAAGTTTTCCACCCGTCTTTACACCGATTGGTCACAATTGGGAGCATTTCCCTCTGATTTCAATTATTTGGATTTGAGGGTATAGTTTTTGAAGAGAAAATATTTAAAACCGTTAGTCCATTTTTACAGACACTAACAGCTGATAACATTTGTTGTTAATATGCAAACTGACAACAACATGTGTAGATTAGGCCTAATTAGTGCAAACATAGGCAGTTAGTGAGTAACGTAATGCAAAATCATCTATGTACTCATAGCCTTGTATTGACGAAAAAATTAACTTAATGGCTGTGACTGATGTCAGATATTAAAATGTTGTTGGAAAAAACTATAGATGAAAGGATCATAAAGTCAGTCAAAATACTTAAGTAAGTTTACTCTAAAAGGGAAGCTTCCAAACATTACAAGCTTCATAACATAAGTTATTTAATGTGTAACATAAGCCGAATAGTTATCAAAGTAAACAATTCAAATTATACCAAGAATTCTTTAAATCTCACAAATTACTGTTTTTCATTCCACGTGAAATTTTTAACTTTTTTTTAAACTTGTTTTTCGGTTTGAATTGCTGGCTAAGACAGCGAACAGATTTTTGTTGTGTTTCAACTTCTTTCATCTTTCACAGATACAATCTTGTTATAACCCAAAAACTTGTTTAAATTGGTTAATAGCATTTCATGAGCTGTATATCAATCATCCATAAAATATCCTTTCGCACCTTTCTGTTCACTTTGTACGGCCGCCATTCATATGATTCAGATCTTTTGTGGTTTGATTGGCCGTCAAGCATGATGGGGACCATTAATTGCCTTATTGTTTGTTGTACCTTCAACACCTTTAGGTTGATAAACAATTTGGTTCTTTAGGTGGTTGAATATTATCTATGCTTTGTATATCATAAATACACATAGTAAACACCCCAATAAAATTATATCCGTGAAGAATAAAATTCCTTTGAAATTTCAAACATTTAAAAGTTTTTTGTTTGTTTTCCGATTCATTTTTAACAATAAAGGATTTGATTCACTGTTGGAAACACCAATAAAATTTATAAAACTCTGACGATGATATGTCCGAAAGAATTATGAAGTATTTTTATCGCTATGAAAAAGATCCGTTTTTCAAAAAGAAAGTATACTCCTTGTTCTACCGATAATGAATTGCTGAAAATTACAAATCTGAGATGATTTGAAATTATTTAAAATTTTAAATTAATAAAAATTAATTAATAAAACTAGTAAAAAAAAATACGGACTTAATAATAAAATTCGGTTGAGGCAACCAAACTGTTTTCTGTGTGTAAAAATGGATTTTATGTTTTGACTTATTTCTGGCATTTATGTTGAGTTCTGAGTGTTGGCAAATATTTTTGTATAACAGTTTGACCCGTTAAACACATGCTTTAGGGGTGATTTTAGGGGTGATCACACTTCTCCACACACAGAATACAGTTTGGTTGCCTCAACCGAATTATTTGCCAATCGAATTTTGGTAGTTCTGTCTACTATATTGGTTCTTCCATCAGGACAACCAATATTTTGGTTGTGGTATACTTCTGCTTCCATGTTGACAACAATCATATTTGGTTGCGTCAACTACGAAAATGGTGACTTAAATTATCTGTTGTAGTTGCCACAACCAACTGTTTTAAAAATTGGTTGTTCTGACAATTTGTCAGTCATATACTATCGACAATTAATGAAAAACAGTTTCCATTAATTTCTATTTTATTTATTGAACAAAAAACAAAACAATTCATAACAAAATTAGAAATCCCATATTACAAATTCATCACTATTATGAGATGTGGAAATATTTGACAAACATTTTAGTACATGAAAAAAAAAACAAAACTTTTATACAAATATCGCTTAACCCTGTGCTTTCAATTTCATGATTGTTGCTTTTATTTTTTATTTATGTAAAACATTTTGCACAACATATTCTGCATTCCACACATTATTATACACACGAGATTATTTTTGATTACCTATACCGTTCTTGAAAAAAATGTTGAAGATTTTTTTATGTCGAGTAATTTTATTTTTTGTTTGTCATGTATCAGCAAAAGAACAGCAACCAATCTTTCGGTTGTATTTCCCAAAATACATTTAATTATTCTAAATTTGGGAAATGATTGGGATAACCAATAAACGATTATTTATTAATATTTTTTCTGTTGTAGTAACCAATTATTCGTTGCAATAATAATCTTTGGTCTATTGATACAATTTCTGTTGTCAAGAATAAAACATTGGTTGTCACAAACAAAAATCGATCATATGGTACTATAATGAAAATTTAAAATTGGTTACTACGACTAACCGAGAGTCACTGAAAAAAACCATCTTAATTCGTAGGCAATACACTTTTTGTTGCTAGTACTAATTTTTTATTGTTAAAATCGAATTCCAACCAATTATTTTCCTGTGTGCATAAAATGGACCATACCGAAAATGTAAGGATTCTCCACTAAAATGACGACCATACGTGAACTTTCAAAACGCCGATACACGTACATACTTTTTACCCCTACTATCAGAATACGTTGTCAGAACTTTGTTTTTTTTTTGTGTTCCACAGTGTAATAATATTGTAGAAAAATCTATTATAAAAAAAATTATTTTAATAAAATGTTGTTTTTCTTTATTTTCAGGTGAGTGCATAAAAAAAACATGTTATCATCGGGAATTGTTAAGGTAAGACTTACAATGGAAATTAATGGCTCCGCAACATCACTGTCTGTTACTAATCAATAAATATAGGGTGATCCAAGTAGAGATACTTTTTTCCATAGCCTTTTTTTGACGGATCACATGTGCGTCGTGTCATGCTGTCATGTTATTTTTGTTAAGTATTGTTTGGCATTTCATCATGGAAAGACTTACGCCTGAACAACGTTTACAACGTTTTGACAAAAAATTGACAGATTAATTAGCGTAATTTTATAACGGGTGATCCACGTAGAGATACTTTTTTCAATAGCCTTTTTTTACAGATCACGTGTGAGTCGTGTCATGCTGTCATGTTATTTTTGTTAAGTATTGTTTGGCATTTCTTCATGGAAAGACTAACACCTGAACAACGTTTACGCGTGTCATTCGCCAGTTACCAGTCGAAATGCTCGAACGAGTCATCGAAAATGGGACTCAACGGATGGACCATCTGAGACGTAGCCGCGACCAACATTTGATAGACATAAATAATCTTCAAAAAATAAATGCCAAAGAATGTTCATTCAAATGGTAATAAACATTCCCCATTCAATTTGAATTTTCTGTGTTTTTTCTTTAAAAAAGTAGGGAACCTCGAAGTGGATCACCCTATATAATGCATTGAAAAATTCAGACCAATAAAATATCTACACATAAATCGATGAAAAAGAGTAAATGACTGCAGATAGAGTGCATTCCCGTTTTGTTACTTCACGATTCTTTAGGTTACTATTTGACTAATAATGTCTGCTACGCTACTTTACGTTACTAGTTCACTAATGAGGCATGCGAAATAATTAGGTTTTGGACTTCGGGTTTTGAAGATCCGGGACAAAATTCCCGGGAATTTTGCAGATTTTTAAACTTCCCGATTCTCAGAAATTTTCTTCGGAATTCCAGGCTTTTAAAACCACAAATAAGGCTATTAAAGATCTAGTTTTTTGTATTAGTTTATTTATCGTCATAAGAAACGCAAGTGGGCTAAACACTACTTCTTAAATTTTTACGAGAAAAACGGTGTAGTCAGATAAAATCCAGGACAATTTATGACTTGTTTTTGTAGGTTGTTGGAAATGCATATTTTTAACTGTGGAAAAATAAATAATTTATTATTAGGTCCTTCAGAATTCCGTTTATAAATTTGACATTTTGAAAGTAAAACAAGTTTGTGAAGACACGTACTTGAATAAAATGAACGTTTATCTAAAATATTATAACAATAACTTAATTTTGGAGTTTAAGCTTGATTGATTTATTTTTTGTTTTTATTTATTTATTTATTATCAATTATAATTATAACTAAAGTAGAATTAAAATGCAAGCTCTGGTTACTGAGGTCTTAATTTTTTGTTTTTATGAAAAACTGGAATAATATTTTTTCTGAATAATATGGTTAAAATATAACAGAAACAATGTTTCTAACAATTTTATTTCTGTAAAATATTTAGTTTTTATTAATTATATAATATGTGCCTTAATTTCCGAATACTCGGGAATTCCCGGAAAAGAAAAATATCGGTAATTTCCCAACCCTTATCATGATACAATTACTAAAGGTAGTCTTTAGCGAACAGCTGATTTAAAATTAGAAATTTTTTTTTGGCAAATTTACACCAAATTTTGTAACATTTTACAGTTTCAAAAAGTTTCAAAGCAATGATGCATTTATAAATTTTTTTATTCAAATATTAAAATAATGCCAACATTTAGTAATTTAATTGTCAGTGTTATAACAGCGTAATTCAAATAATGAATTACTAATTTACTGTCGGTTTCTTAGTTGTCGAGAATATTGCTTACATCTTAACTACGTTTTAGTATTTTTTCAATAATTTAATTGCCAACTTAATAACTTAATTGAGAATAATATTTAGAAGCGATTAACAAGTGCTTAGCCAATAAAAAACGTTTATGGACATTAAAAACAAATAAGAATAATTTGACGTTAGATCTTAATTAAGAGTAATTTGTATAGAGTCGGACAAATGAAAATATTTATTATGGATTATAATTGTAATATGTATATTTTAAGTGTCATTAATAATATATGTAGCTGTCTTAATTACCTATGCTTTTCACAAGGTACTCCAAAGAAATTTACTTCCCCCAAAAATGTATTCGTTCCCCTTTTATGGCTTAGTTAGGGTTTACCTACTGCTGCGATAACCTTTCTCTGGAGAGCTTTTAAAATCAAAATAACATTTCAAGCGGTTTACACTCTGAAGTCAACGTAGGAAAACTCTTCAGGCTATTTTATCAAATATTTAAATAAAATCAAAAACTCGACAATATCCTCAATGGCTGTCGCTTACCTTTTTGTAGGGTAGACTTTTACTTATCCTATATTTCAATTATACTTGAAAATCCTCTCGAAATGTTTTCTTCTATTATAATCGCCCTAAGTCCTCTTAACCGAAAACCAGTCATGAAATGTTATTCCTTTTCTTTATTTTCTTTTTTTGGCTAATCAGCTTAACGGAGGAAGCTAATGGCTGCAGAAGGTCTTCTCAATGTATATATATATATATATTGTAGGACGTACTCATAACGTAAAAAATAACAACAACAACATAATTTCCTTTGTTGGTTGTGGTTTTTCGGAATGGTTGGTTATTTGTTCTACTTGTAGGAACAGTGGTTGCAATGGAAAATAAAGAAGGCATTAAACAAAAAATTGTGGGAATACTTGCCTTAAAAATTTCAAATCGGGCGTGAAATTTGTATAGGGCTATGTCAAAAAAATAACCTATACATACGAATGTTTCACATAAATTTGGGGATTTTAAGACGTCAAGAAGTCAAATCGGGTGATACTTTGTTATGAATAAATAATAAACAATCTTCTGCTTAATCGTTTGGTATTTGAGTTCTCCAAAACGTTAAAAACTCAAATAGGGTGAAATCTTTTTATGTGGACCGTATCAAAATGTGGACCAATGAAGTCCGTTACTGATATAAATGGTTCTAGATTAAACTAGTACATTCTGCACATTTTATGTCAAATCAGTTGGTATTTGTGGTATCTAATACGTCGAGAATTTACATCGAGGGGTATTTGTGGTATCTAAGGTGTCAAGAATTTAAATCGGGGGATCTTAAAAGGCCAAGTATATTAAAAAGGGGACCAATGATGTCCATTACTGTTATGAATGGTTCCGAGAAAAAATTAAATGTGATAAATTTCAACCTAAGCGATTCGTGTTTGTGTTTCTAAGGCTTCAAAAAGTTAAATCGAATAGGGCCTTTGAAGGGTTAAGGCTATATAAAATTGGGGATCCCATGGTTTTAGGTAATATAAACCGCGTGTTTTCAAATTTCACACCAATCAGTTAAAGTATGTATGTAGCTTCTATGGCATAAGGAAATAAAATAGGTTAGGACCTTTATATGTAGACTATATTCAAACATGGACCCATAGGACCCATTTTCAATTCTAAATAACTCAAATATATAAATTTGAGTAACATATCTTTATTATTGCGAACTACAGCGCGATTTCAACCGATGGACATGGCTAAATAGTGTCAGAATTTTACGATAGCAAACATCCCATGACTTTCTGATAGTATATACAAATTATACTATCAGAAGGTCAAAAAGCAATTTAAAAATTAAAAAATCCATTTAAATTTCAAAATATTCTATATATGAAATAACTTTAATATATTCTTTAAAAATTTCAAATGTATTTTTAGAATTTCAATTGAAAATTTTGAATTTTCTTTTCAGCTAAATAAATTTTGAATCCCAATTGTCTTCAAAATTTCATTTGAACTTTTTGAAATTCAATTGATATTTTTGGATTTACGTTTGAAAATTAAGTAGAGTGAAAACTCTACTAAAGTACTGATGTCGTAATTCATCTCCCCTATAAGGCCATAATTTGTTGCTTTTTGTAGAACAAATGAATCTGTCATGGAAATTCGGGAAATTTGGCATGTATTTTAAGCTCTACTAACGGACTGAGCCCGTAAAAGCATCTACAGATGAAAATGAATTAGAGTGAAATCTCTTTTAATGGATATCTCCCGTAGAAAGCCGAATGTTTGGCTTCCTGACTTTTTTTGTTTTGTGAGAATAAATTAATCTCTTTCGGTGGACTCCGGCGGCCGAATAGCTCAATATTGTAATACTGCTATGGGACATTTGACTAGTATTATAAGCTCTACTAACGGACTGATCCCGTGGAAGAATTTACAAGAGGTAGAGTGACAGCTTTACTAAAGGATTGACACCGACGAAGTAAGTCATTTCCTATAGATGGACGGACACATATTTTGTTCGCATAACTTTAGTCCTTCTTTTAAGACAAATGAATTTGCCTTGGGAGGACGCTCTCTCGCCCAGATGAGGACGTATCTTTCTAACACAAAAAATCCGATTAAATTTGGCAGGTATTTTAAGTCTTGAAATTTAATTCGTTTTGCCTGCCTGTTACTCACCAGCCTGTCCTGTTGCCCACCACTACATTCATAGATGGAAGTGACTTTCACAGCTCAGTGGTTAGTGCGCTAGACTTGTATTCCGGATGTTCTGGGTTCGGATCCCAGTGTCCAGTTAGAACTAGTTAGAACGTAGTATATCCAATGGCCGATATTAGGAGCTTTCCTACAGGATTGTAAGGCGACATTGGCCTTACAATGTATACTATACAGATCTTATTTCTTTTATTTTTGTCTATTTTAACAAACATATTCCTACGGCCGTTTTCAGTTAGCTCCGTTAGTTATATTTATTGAAAAAGTTAGCTAACAGGCAGTTAGTCTAACGAACATTTTAAACGGCCCGTTAAAAAATTCGTTTTGACATTTTGACATTTCTATATGTTTGGTTTTTAAAATCGTGCGCAATATTTATATTTTAAATTTTAAGAAAACGTATAATTGCATTCAATTCTATTAGTTATTCAGTTGTAGCATGATTCGACTCCTTTGTATGGAAGGTACCAGCAAGGACAAGGCAATTTCGCACTTTTTTTTCTGGAGATGGATCTTAATGGAGGAGAATATAAATATTTCGTATACTATGGACCAAAATTATAACACATCGAGGGAATGGCCTAGATACATATACCAATGTATACCCCAAGGTGTTACCACGGACTCGGAAGCCCCTCATCGAAACCAACCAGTATGATAGACACAGCTATCAATAGCACGAACATAGAAAGATATGTACGACTTCCAGTAAATCCAGTGGTCGTCTAGTTAATGCGCGACAGTAACAAAGCAAGTGCTCAATGCTCTCTACATCTTCCTCATCACCACAGCCCCTGCAGAAGTCATTGGAGGCAATACCTAACATTCTAGCGTGATCATCGATGAGACAGTGTCCCGCAGAACTGACACCATCGTAGGCAGTATTTTCCTCTGCCGTGCGGAAGATGTTTTGATCTTCTTAGGCCATATCTTGTCTGGACTGTCTAATCGCCTCCTCCCTAAGCCAAAGCTTGCATGTAGGCAGTGGCGCCCCAATATATGCAAATTCTTCCAGAATTTGTAATGTCGTCCCCTTCATCAGCTTTGCAGTTCCCTGGGATATCCCTATGCCCAGGAACCCATATGAGGTGTATGCTAAACTGCTCAGCCTTCTCGTTAAGCGATCTGCGACAGTCGAAGGCTGTTTGTGTATTGGGAATGACATAAGTATAGGCGGAAATACATTTGATAAATTTTATGTTAGTTGAGCAGTGACCTCCTGCCATCTGTCTTTCTGACTGATGCGCACGTTAACCGTGGAAATTTGATATGTGGGTAACAACACAATATATTTATCTCAGTTCAAAGACGTGACATATTGTTCCACTCCTCCCCCAAAAGGTTTCATCTTACTGAAATATAGATTCTGTACCATTTTCTATGCTATTTACCCTAATCTTCTGTAAGTCCACACATTTTTATAGCCTTTCTGTCGCCCCCTTTTCGTACATCCCACACTACTACTTTGTACAAAAAGTTAACATCTTTAATACCAGTGCATCCAATTACTTCAATTTGCTTTCAGTGTAATATTTTTATAGGGCCTAAAGCCCAGTGAAAAATGGGTGTTATTGCCACGCGCTTTTGATACCTAACACACAAGATGGCCAAATCATACCAAAAATTTAATATCTCGTAACTTTAACAGTGGACGGTGTCTTAGAAGTATCCACTGTTCAGCGGAAAATACTCGAATTTGTCGAGCCCCTTTCCGGTACCCCCACACAAAAAGACATATTCATTCGGAAATAATTTCCCCATGACTTTGTAGGAACATTCTACATAAATATTTTCCTATTTGAGGCACCTTTACAATGGCTATTGGCTTTATGGCTCCCACAAAGTACCATAATCTACATTACGCTACTCACAGCGAGAGATATTTTCATTTATTTTTTTTGACAATTCATATTTCCCCCAGTTAAAGCACGTAACTGGTGAAAATATTCCAGTTAAATTTAACGACTTATTTTCAGTTAAAACTGTCAGTTAAATTGTAACGGAGCTCCTTGAAAGCCATTTTTTCTTAACGGCTCGTTAAAGTACCAGTTAACATTTAACGGAGCTACCTGAAAACGGCCGTTAGGCAGACAAAAAATCTACGATCTATGGTGTCCGCTTGCGAGAGCTTGCACAGGCAGTCAGGCGCCTCCCAGACAAAATATCAGATTCCATATTAGGTTTCTTTGAAGTATACCAGTTGTTTACTGGACTCGGATCTTATTCCCTTGCTATACCCTCTACCGTAGGATTGGGGTATATTCATTTTGTCGACTATATATTGATCTGAGACCGTAGTACAATTCTAAGACGATCTAGCCATGTCCGTCTGTCCGTCCGTCTGTTATGTTCTGTTAATCACGCTACAATCTATAATACTTGAGGTAGGTCGCTAAAATTTGATACAAATACATCTTATATCTGCAGATATGTTGGAATTTGACAATGGGCAATATCGGTGCATTTTTTAATATAGCCCCCATATATAGCATCTCTCCGATTAGACTTCTTAACGCCACAGAGACCACAAATTTCAACTGTTCAAGCTGAAAATTGGTGGCTTGGGCTTATTTATACCCGGAATCCATCAGACGAACATCGGTAGTTATAGGTCCATGTTTTGATATTGCCCCCATACAAAGGTCCCTCTTGCCTCAGATTTTAACGAATTTGGAGGAAATATGATATAGCGAGTTTATTTCTGTGGTCACAAGGCATAACAGCATATGTCTGGTTTTAAAACTTTTCAGGAGATAACTTTAAAGGTTTGTATCGGTATAAAAATCCATTGGTAAGGTAGTGACACAGTGAGATATGCTGCCTTATATAGATAACTTAACGAGGGATCATCACCAAAATGTATCACAATATGTAATCGAAGATGGGGATCATTTTGGCATTAATAACTCAGTTTGAACATAACTCGAGTTATGCTGTTATGTCTTGTGACCACAGATTTATATCCGAAACCATTCACATGCAATCCATGGTGGAGGGTGTATAAGAATTGGCATGACCGAACTTAATACGTCTTTATTTGTTTTATAATAATTTCGTTTAATTTTTTCAACTTTGATCCACTGTACTCTAATGGTTTTGCACATCTCCGCAGGCTCGGGCCGTCTGGCAGTTGTATCTGTTTCTCTGTGCGACTATGTACGAGTATGTATGAATATTTGCTTTTCGGCAAATTCTCTTATCCTGGCTAACCCGACAGACGTTATCCTGACAGTCATTGAAATGATACAGCTTGATTTGATTTTTATTATGGTCTGTTGTAAGGGTGTATGTGTGAGTAATTTGCGTTCAAATGAAGTGTAAAAACTTTTGACGAGATGAGAGCTCTCTTTCGCAGTCTCACTCACTCTCCCTCCGCAGCAACATCACTATGGTGCAGAAATATTAACATCATTCAAAACAAATATACTCATCGCCGTGTTTTTTTTTTGCCAAGTACAGGGAAAAATCACTTATGTATTCAGCGGAAAGGAATTGTTGTTGGTGGTGGTGTTGACGTTGCCATTTCCCTTTGTGTGCCATTATCCTGCTTTGTTTCGGTTTTGTTATTCTGTCGGTCTCGCCTTAAATGTTCCCATTTAACTCGAGTGTCTGCAAATTTTGTTTCGTCGACATTGTGTCCTTTTTGTTGATGTTTTTACTTTGTTTTCGGTTCATTCGTTTGTGCTGTCCTTGTTTTTGAGTTTTTCGGTATTTTGGTATTTATCGGATGATTGTATAGCTTTTTGTTTTGCAACCAAAAAGAGCTCTAGGCGCACATTGCTATTGGGGCCTACTGTACAAATTACAGCAGTTACAACATTGTATAGTACACTTAACGAATTTTTTTAGTAAACGGAAATGTGGGAGTCTGTTTTGTTTAACAGTCTAAAGTCCTCCTTCAGTATAAAATAAATATAGCTGAATTATTCATTCGTAAATGTAGCTTAGCAGTGTCGTAATAAATCAGCTGATCAATTTTACTTTATTGAAATCAATGCAAATTAGTGCTATGCGGGCCGGCTCCGAAGTTATGAACGGTTCTTAGCGATTTTTGTATTTCGGTTAATTTTTCTAAAATTACATTTAATTTTTCTAAAATAACATTTAATTTTTTAAAAGCGTAGCCGATGTTCGACACCTCCTACTGTGAAACTAGCCCACTGTGCTCGTCGCTATTGTTCTCACTCCTGTCGCAAAGAGCTGTCTTCTTTTTGTGGTATAGCACATGTACGTGCGTGTTCTATCGCTATGGTTCGTGTGCGAAACGATAACAGCTGCCTCCCGACATAACAAAATAACATATCATAAACATCATTGAGCATTACTCATTCTCGCACACCACATATCCTTCTGTGTACATATGTATACATGTAGTATATTCATATTCAAATAAAAGCATAAAATGTCTAAAACAGACATAATAGAGGTGATAGAACGAGGGAGAGAGCAATAAAGTGAGAGCTCAGCGTGCGTTTTCATGTTTCATTGTGTGTTTTGCACATGAGGTCCTTTTTGATGATATCGACGGCGTTGTTGTTGTCGCTTTTTGCGTTTTTTTTTTAGTTTTTGCCTACTGCTGAGTTTTGTTGTTAATCGCCATCCTGGTTGCCATTGTGGATTGTTTTTTCTTCTACATTTGTTTAGGAATAATTTAGAGTGGCTGTATTTTTTCGGGACCCGCAGACTTTGCGTGTACTTTTAACATAGGGCGAACTGTCCTCACAGGTGTCGTTGTTAGAGTGTGGACATTTATTCTTACTCATCTCTCGTTTATTGTATAGTTGTTGTTTTACTAATTTATTTCCAGAAACAAAATGAAATGTTAAAAAAGGACATGAAACACCAGCCCTAATACATAATTGACTTTTATAATATAGAAGAAGACCTCAGTGGTCAACTCTGGTATAGATGAAGACCTTAGTGGTCATTGGTCGACTCTGGTATAGAGCAAGATCTCAGTGACCGACTTCGGTTTAGAAAATTCTCAGTAGTCACTCTTGTATAGAGGAAGACCTCAGTGGCCGACTCCGGTGTAGAAAAAATCCTCAGTAGTCGACTCTGGTATAGAGGAAGACCTCAGTGGTAGACGACTCTAGTATAGAAGAACACATCAGTGATCGACTCAAGTATTGAAGAAGACCACAGTGGTCGACTCTGGTATAGTGGAAGACCTGATTGGTCTATTCAGGTATATGTGAAGACCTGACTCTGGTATAGAGAAGATGTCGGTGGTAGAGTCTGGTATAGAGAAGATGTCAGTTGTTGACTGCTATAGATGCAGATCTCGTCGACTCTGCTATAGGAAAATATCTCGGTGTCGGTCGACTATAGTATAGAAGAATACCTCAGTGATCGACTCTACTATTGAAGAACCCCACAGTGGTCGACTTTGGTATAGTGGAAGACCAGAGTGGTCTAATCATGTATAGATGAAGATCTTAGTGGACTACTCTAGTATCGAAGAAGACCTCATTGGTCGACTCTGGTATAGAGAAAGATCTCAGTGGCCGACTCCGGTATAAAATAAATCCTCAGTAGTCGCTCTAGCATAGAGGAAGACGTCAGTGGTCGACTCTGGTATAGTGGAAGACCTGAGTGGTCTATTCAGGTATAGATGAACCTGACTAGTAGGCTCTGTTATAGAGAAGATTTCAGTGGTCGACTCTAGTATAGAGAATATCTCAGTGGTCGACTCTGCTATAGAGGAAGATCTCAGTGGTCTACTCTGCTATAGAACAAGATCTCACTTTTGGCCGACTTTAGTATAGAAGAATAGCTCAGTGGTCGACTCTAGTATTGAAGAAGACCACAGTGGTCGACTCTGGTATAGTCGAATCCCTTAGTGGTCTATTCAGGTATAGATGAAGACCAGACTGGTCGACTCTGGTATAGAGAAAATGTCCGTTGTTGACTTTGCTATAGAGGAAGATAGATCTCAGTGGTCGACTTTAGTGATTGACTCTGGTATTGAAGAATACCACAGTGGTCGACTCTAAAATAGAGGAAGACCTCGGTGGTTGACACTGCTATAGAGGAAGACCTCGGTGGTCGACTCTGCTATAGAGATAGATCTCAGTGATCGACTTTAGTACAGAGGAAGAGCTCAGTGGTCGACTGTAGCATATAAGAAGACATCAGTAATCGAATCTAGTATTGAAGAAGACCACAGTGGTCGACTCAAAAATAGAGGAAGACCTCAATGGTTCGACTCTGCTATAGCGAAAGATCTTAGTGGTCGACTCATCATTGATCGACTCTAGTATTGAAGAAGACTACAGTGGTCGACTCTGGTATAGTGTAAGCCCTGGGTGGTCTATTCAGGTATAGATGAGGACCTCAGTGGTCGACTCTAGACTCTTGTATAGAGGAAGACCTCAGTAGTCAACTTGGGTATAGAAAAAATCCTCAGTAGTCACTCTGGTGCAGAGTAAATCCTCAGTAGCCGACTATGGTATAGATGAAGAACTGAGTTGTACTTTCTGGAAGAGAAAGTCTTGAGTGGTCGACTCTGGAAGAGGAAGGGCTGAGTGGTCGGCTCTGGAAGAGGAAGGGCTGAGTGGTCCACTTTGGTATGGCGGAGGACCTAAGAGGTCATCTTTGGTTTAGATGAAGACCTGAGTGGTCGTCTCTGGTATAGATGAAGACCTGAGTGGTCGACTCAGGTATAGATGAAGACCTGAGTTGTCGATTTTAATATAGATGAAGATCTAGTTGGTCGACTCCGACATAGATGAAGATCTGATTGGTTGACTCTGACATAGATGAATACCTGAATGGTCTACTTTGGTATAGAGGGATGCCTCAGTGGTCTACTCTAGTATAGGTAAACCCCTTAGTAGTCGATTCTGGTATAGATGATAACCTGAGTTGTCCATAGTATAGAGGAAGGCCTTAGTGGTCGACTCTGGTATAGTCGATATACGGTATAGAGAAAGACCTCAGTGGTCGGCTGATATATTTGAAGACTTCAGTGGTCGGCTCTTGTATAAAGAAAGATCTTAGTGGTGGAATCTGGTATAGAGGAAGTCCTCCTCGATTATGGTATAGAGGAAGACCACAATGCTCGTAATTAGTATAGAAGAAAACTTCAGTGGTATGGTATAGACGAAAACCTCAGTGGTCGATTGTGGTATAGAGGAAGATTTCCGTCGACTCTTTTATGAAGGAAGACCTCGATGATCTCCCCTATAAGATCCTGAGTATTCGCATCATCAAGAGCGTACATTACCTACCACCTCACAACGATACGACGCGACTAATTGACATTACAAAAACACATTTATTAGATCATGCAGTTATTATTTAAAATAATCAACATAATTATATACGCTGAAAGGGGATTGTAACCGCAATTGATTTAATATGTCGTCAACCAACATTATCCAAACAATAGTAAAACCCACAAATCATTGATGACATTTTACAAAATCCCAAATGAGCAAGTTTCCGTTAAACACAAAAGGGATATTCCGCGAAACGCTCTCTCACTCAACAGAATGACAAGGAAGTATATTCGCTGTCGCCACCATTCTGGTGATCTATGTGAGTGTCATGACAACAATGACTTGGCGGCATGGCATATGCTTGGTGCTTTCGAGCATTTGTTTACAGAGAGCAAGATAGAGACAGAGGCGGCGTTCAGCACGTGCGGCAAGCCAACAACACACACACACACTTGCCATGGTCTGGCGCAAGTTTTTCACTTTCGTTCATCATCGGGCACGCGACATAATCCAAAGCGCACCGTAAAGGCCGATCCGAAAGAAGCACGTCGTCGTTGCCCCTATTGATTTGCTTCTGCTGGCGTATATGTATAATTAAAAGTTATGGCCAACATTTTGCAAACATTTCAAAATAGGAAGAGAAACAAAACACGTTGTCTATATTTACTACCGCCTCAATAGTTGACGCGTAATAAACGCCATCGTTGTTAGACAACAAATTGAAGTTAAATGTGCGATGGAGAAGGTGGAGAAGGTGCTTAGCGGTCGTAGTCGTAGCTGCACATACACACGTGCCCTGACGGAGACATTGCTGTCGCCATGGCAAATTGTTGTGAATGAATTCCTTTCCTTCCCTTCCTCCGTTTTTCCTTTCGGCAATTCACCACTGCGTACACACAGAACCAACACAGCTAATAAATTGCTGGCGGAGAAGCGTCAGCAATTTTCTAATGCGTAATTCGAGAAATGCGAAAATAGCTATTTAAGCACTTAATCGCAGTGTTTGGTGGCTGCTATGGGAATTTCAATTAAGATATACAAATGTATGTACACTTAATTTGGAGGCTCTCAAGACGGGCGCAGTTAATGGTCATTTTTAAATTAGACATTGATTTAATCTTATTATTCTTTGAGTTGAAATACAAAAGGTGTGTTTTATTCCATAAGCTAGCAATTCTTGTATTAACAAGGTAGTTATTTCAGTTTAGCAGCTTACAACGTAAACAACTTATTTTAGAAAACTGGAGTATTGCCAATAACTGTTGTATTTCCTAGTCAGCTGTTTGCCAAAGCTTTGCTTCCAGGTTTAATTTTAAAACGTTCTTCTGGTCCGTTTACATAGTTTTTCGTATGGGTAGTCATTTAAAACGATTTCTATTAATATGACTCGATCAGATGATTCGTTACGACAATGTTACGTTTACCTAAATAGCTAACTATTTTACTACTTAACATCAGTTCTTTTTATACCCGACCCTCACACGGCTTTGGGCATTTGTTTGTAACGTCCAGAAAGAGAATATATAGAACCATAGTTTATTGTACCAACTGAACGAACTAGTTCAATTAATCGGGTCACTTTACTGAACGGTACGAACTAGTACACACAACTCGTTCACTTCTGCTCAGTATTTCACCATGACATTTTTCTTCAACCATGCCATTTCGTTCTCTCTTCTCAGCGGTTATGTGTTGTCTCCATTTTTATGTAATCATGAATGTAGGATTCTATCTAGACAAACGCGTTTGACTACTTTAATAGCGGCTGATTTGAACTGAACAAAATGAGCTGTTGAACTGAAGCGCTATTGAACTAAAGTAAGCTTAAGAACTCGTGAACCGAACAACTATTGAACTAAAGAAATGTTGAACTAAAGAGCTGGTGAACTTTAGAGCTGTTGAGCTAAAGAGCTGTTGAACTAAAGGGAATGGGTGAGTTAAAGAGCTGTTGAACTAAAGTGAGCTGGTGGCCTAATGAGCTGGCGAGCTAAATTGAGCTGGTGAACTAAATGAACGAACTATTTACTATATTGAACTGATCAAAATACAGGTCTCAAATATGAACCCATCTTCACGAAAATTGACAAGGAGTCTTTTTTGGATTATACTAAAAAAGGGCCACGTCGGACCAAGTTTTTTATAGCCCCACATAAGCGTCCTCTCCGATTTGAATTATTTTTACCCCCGTGCAGGGCTAATTCTGTAGTCTTTCCCTTATTGTAAGCATGTTGGTTCCCCGACAAGAATTTTGTATCCAGGTTTTCCCTAATAAATGGTATTTCCAGAACTTTCAATGGGATAGAGGATAGGCTAATTGGTCTGAAGTATTTTGGCCTAGTGTGCGATATATTTTTGATTTTCTTTATGATTTCCAGGTATGTACGAGAGCCTGATACAGCCTTCATAAATTTTCTTCAGCCAGGGGATAATTTACTTCAACATTTTCTGCTGGAGTAATGCAGTCTGGTCCAGATGATTTGAAGGACTCAAAGCTGTTAATCGACCAGCTTATTCTGAAGTTCTCAGTTAACAAGCTAGCAACGCCAGCAGTCCACTCGCTCTCTTGTTGGTTCTGCAGATCCTCGGGTTCTGTTGGTGAGTTTCATGGGAAACATGCTGCCGTCCACCATATCACGGCATTGTGGTATGGTGGACGGTTTAGAGAACTGTCTGCCTGAGTATAAGCGGAGCCTTGAGGACTACAGCGACCGAGTCTCTACAAGCCCTACTCCATATACTGCCGATTAATATTGTGGCGAGAGAAGTTCCAACCAAAGCGGCAATAAGATTAAACTGCCTATCAATGTGGAGGTACAAGAACTACGGTCACATGAGGATATCAAAGTGTAGTGCTATGGTAACCGACCGAGTGGACTATATACCAACTGTGTACACCTTCGAGAGAAATTACATCACTTGATTCCCGCCAGAGATGAATGGGTTGGAAGAATATCTGGTAATTGAAACCATCTCCACTTTTACGCGGATGGTTCGAAGCTTGATGAAAATGTTGGCTTCGGAGTACACTGTGAAGTACTTAGTTTGGATATAGCTCACAGACTACCAGATACCTGCAGTGTCTATCAAGCCGAAATAATGGCAATATGGAAACTCGGCAAGTGGCTGAGTCACAACATAGTAACCACCACTGGCGTTGTCATTTACTCGGACAGCCAGGCTGCCATCAATTCTCTGGAGGCAACATCCCTAAATTCACAAACAGCCCTCGACTGCAGCAGATCTCTTAACGAGATGGCAGAGCAGTTTAATATACACCTCATATGGGTGCCTGAGCATAAGGATATCCCGGGGAACTACAAAGCCAATGAACTTGCTAGGAAAGGGACGACATTACAAATTCTCGAAGAATTTGCATATATTGGTGCGCCATTATCCACGTGCAAGCTTTGGCTTAGGCACGAGGCAATCAGGCAGTCCCACGAAAAATGGACAGAAATCGGCACCTGCAGGGTAGCTAGACCAATCTGGCCAAGGTATGACCTGAGAAGATCAAAATATCTCCTCGCACTAGAGAGACAAAGATTGTCTACGTCAGTTCTGACGGGACACTGCTTGATCGGCGAACACGCCAAAAGATTGGATATAGACTCCAATGACTTGTGCAGAAGCTGTGGAGATGAGGAAGAAGTGGAGAGCATTGAGCACTTGCTATGCGACTGCCCCGCTCTGAGAAAAAGACGACTGGACATACTGGGGTCTGCCTTTCTAGGCAGCCTAACAGATCTCTCCAGTACCGATATTCGTACTATCCATAAATTTGTATATCAAACAGGTTGGTTTCGATGAGGGGCATTTTAGCCCGTGGTAACACTAGGGATCTAAACTGGTCTATGTGAGCTGGTAAAAAAATACGGCTGCCACTCTAACCTAAGACCTAACACACTCAAAAAAATGTATTTCCTAAATTTTAGTAAAATCCATACTCCAATTTAGTTCAATGTTTTTATTCATATTGAGTTAATTTTTTCTTAACACTGGGAAATTTTATTTAGTATTACCAAATTTTATTTTTTTGGGGGATATGCAGAATAGTTCGTTAACTAAAAATGAGGACATATTTTTACTAAAACAATATTTCTTGAAAAAAGTTCGAATAATCATATATTTATCAAATTTAAACATATGCGGTGGGCACCCAACATAGACATAAGGAAATTATGAACTAATAATGGAAAGCATGATTTTTAGGAAATTTTAACTAAAAATAATCATGAATCCTTATTTCGAGTCCATGAATTTGAACTCAAAATTAGGAAAACATACTAAAATCAAGGAAAAATTAACTATTTTCGGACTATGTTGTAGTCCTAAAAACACAAAAAATTCTGTTCTTTTTCGTTCCGCAATTTTTATTTTTTCGCAAATCGTTACTTGCAGAAATTAAATTTATGGAGAAACTTTAAAAATGTTACGCCCGGGACGAAAGTCGAACCGACAACCTTATGATAGTGAGCCAGACACACTATATATCGAGCTACGAAACTCTTTTAGGATTGATATGAAAATGTCATTCATAATAAAATTTCTTCGTCGCCTATAAATATAGTATATGGCAACTCGTATTTATCATTCAATGATGGCAATCCTTTTATCGAATTTAAGTGTACATAAAAATACATTGTTTTAGAAAATTTTGGGATATATAATTGTATTTAAAAACAAATTTTTCATAAAAATTTAAGAGTCTACGTAGCTCAGTTGGTAAACACGTGGTTAATAAAACGGAAGGTTCTGGGATCGAATCGCATTCGGAGGTAAAATTTTATATATAATGTTTAATGTTTAATAAAATAAATTTCAATTCCTAAAATAAAGCAGAAGAGAGAGAAATCCATAGAGGAAGTGGTAAGAGAGAGATTCCAACATATAAATGGAAAGTGATGATGTAGGATCAAAAATCGCCAAAAAAATCATGGACTAAAAAGTCAAAGAAAAATTTTAATTTTTCTTTTCTTTTTGCATAAATTTAATTAAATTTTCCTAAATTTGGGTAAAAATTTACTTGCAATAAGGACAAAAGTATGCTGAATTTGCATAATTTCAAGTCCGAATTTGCTAGTATTGAGTTAATTTTCCCTATTTTAATTTCAATAGTTACTTAAAGGAAGTACGAGTTAACTAGAAATAAGTTAAAAATATTTCATAATTGTGAGGAAATGTATGAACTTGATATAAGGAAAAATAGCTTTAGCGAAATACGAAGTTCAATATTCCTACAGTTAAGTTCATTTTAACTTGCTCTAGGGTTCACTTTTTTTTGAGTGCATGTGTCGAGCAGTACATTTAATGGCTGTTCGCTGTTTGTTGTCCAGTTATTTTCCTCATCCTGCAAATAACCCACTGGACATGGTGCAGTGGCTAATATCTTATGGAACCTTGCTGCATCCGAGACCTTTTCCACTTCTACACAGAAGGTCTGCCAAAAACACCTTTGCGCTTTTCTAAGCTCCCTTTTATAGATTTTCAGTTGCTATTTATGAGCATCCAAGTTCCTTTTGGAAAAGCTTGCTGCAGGCCTTCTTTCTAGACTTTATCTTAGAAGTCCGCCATTGTCCAGACAACTCTGCCAATAGGTTCGAACAGAAGATTAAGAGTTGGGGACTTTTTCTTCTCATATAGGTGCCACTTTGTATTTGTCTTTAACGACTGTTACTGAATGACTGTTTCAACGTGAAAGGGATATTTACAACGTTTGTAGCCATGCACCTCGGCTCTATCGGGCTTATAACGGTTTTTCCAATAGGGATGATATGATTTTAAAGTGACGTTTCGGCCATTTGTAATATGTCACATTGTATTCAGTAGTAGATATACGCATTGACCGATTCCCGATCCGGCGTACCGTTAAGGAGCTAGAGCAAAAATAAACTTTCCGTTCACATTTGAAAATGATGATAAGCCCATTTTTTTGTAAATCCAAAAAAAAAAACACTTTCCAGTCGACCTACGACCTTGGCACCCATTAGCCAAGAGCTATCTTTTTGGCATTGGCCGATTGTGGCTACGTGCCACACAGCAAATGAAACAATTGAATTGTTGCGAGAAAAGTTTGGAGATTCGATTATTTCATGAAATTGTGATATTGAATGGCCTCCAAGAAGTTGTGATTTAACACCATTAGACTATTTCGTTATTTTCATTGGTCTTTCGAAATAAACCACACTCTTTTCAAGCTTTACAAGTCAATATTGAACGTGCCATTCATGACATACGACTTGATTTAGTGGAAAAAGTGCTCGTAAACTGGTTTGATCGAATTAGTTCCTGCAGAAGAAGTCGTGGAGGCCATTTGAATGACGTTTTATTTAGAACTTAATTGTATCGATTATACTTCATATTAAATAAAAAACTTTTGAATTTCCTTAACAATAAGTGTGTTATTTTTTTCAAAGAAAGCATGTCACTCTTATTGGAAAACCCTATACTTTAAAAATATGGTCCAAATACTAAAGGTACATTACATGAAAATTGGAATTAAAAAAACCATAAATATTTGTATTTGTTTCTCTTACTTTTTTGCAATAGACAGAAAGTAAGTGAAACATATGGTCTCGAACCAAATAAATTCTGACAGAATAACAAAAGCATAGGATTCCCTTGTTTGTTCTATTTGAATCTTTAATAGGAACAAATAGTTTATTTTTCAAGAATTTTCTAACCACTGTGCCACCAATCCTCTTCTGCGTAGCCGAATCCTTCAATTACTGGTACTTTTGTTTACCTATTCTTCTTGATACCATCAAATTTCTTCTTCTTACATGATGTGTGCGTCTTTTGCATTTTCTCTCTATCTTCTTAAGCTTCGTTTTTTTATGATATTATTTTTTAATTTTAAGTCAGGATAAGGGAGGTTTGTCCTTTTGGGGCAGAAAACAGCAACAATGCAGACATTTTATTTTACACCTTATGCGCCGTTTTGTCGATAGACAGAATGACTGTCTTTCCATGCCTTTGAGTCACTCGTCTGTACTTTATCCGTACCACGTATGGAGGAATACTTTGGTGGTTGATGGTTGCATATGTATGTACCTATTTGTTTTTTTCTGTCTTGACCTGACTTTTCATCCCCCTGTCTTTAAGCTTGTTGGGAATTCCTTTTCTTTGTCATCATCATCATTATCATCCTCATCATCAATGTGATGGACGTTGTTTTGGTGGCTTTGTCCTTCTTTTGCCTTTGGCTAACATTTGCATAATTTTATTTTCTACAAATTTACATATTTTTATGGTCAGTATTTAGCGTTGCCCTGAATATTTTTCGGTAAATAATGGGACTGTAAGACGAATGGTTGCGGCTGGGGGCGGGGGAGAGTTTAACTTTTATGTGTTTTATTTTTTCAGTCACATTCTTCGTTTTTTCTTCTTTGTTGTCTCTTTGCCTTCTTGCAATCATACTACATACATATAATCTTCTTTTGCTCATCTTCATCATTGCAGACATGGTTGTATCTTCATCTCGGGTGACTTTCCTCAGAAAGTTAGAAGGGACCGCAGTATTTTCCATTGTTGACATTCTTTGTTTGGAACGCTTTTTATCACATGTGTGTTTTACTAGGGTTGCCAAATTATATTATTGGGAATTTCCTTTATTTACCAAATTGAGAGGGTTTCAATTTCGATTTAGCTTCTTTCACAGGGCCAAGTCAATCATCGCAACTTTGTAACAATTATCTAGAAGTTCTTTGCACTCCAGTGAAATTTAAGGGTTGAAAATGTCAATTGCGTTCCTTGACTGCAATAATGGGATTATGGTTGAATATTTTTGACAAATTGAGGCACTTAGGGGGGGAAATTATTTTAACAACTTGCTTATTTCTTGATACTACAATGGGATGTCCATTTTAAAACGGCCACTTAAATTAAAAACAAAATGTAATGCTTTTTAAAAGCATATACATTTTTTTTGTTATATTTTATTCCAAAATAAAAAAATATATTAATGGTTTCCCTCATTTTGTAAATTAATTAACTTTAAATTTCCTAAGTGAACAACTTGAAAAATTCTATTCATAAATGTATATGTATGTCAAAATTAAGGGTTGCAACTGTGGTGGAAACTGTTTGTTCGAAATCCCCTAATTACTTTTAAGGGTTAAAAAGTGAACACTCCTCCCTTCACTCATCTCACGAAATAATCGCTTACTTATACTATAGCGATAATCAAAAACCAAGTGCTCACCACTTTTGTTATTGATTTTCATTTCAAGTACACTGTCTCTCTGTTGACATTTAACGGTTTTCCCATTTTGTTCCAACTATAATTAGAAGAATTAATGTTTATTTTAGTCGAGCGGCAAATATTGACAATAATGTCTGAGGGAGAAGGATAACCGGGGGCGGGGGTAGGATTGTGTTTGCTTATGTACGTATTACTTCATAGTCCTGCAGAAGGGGTTGCATGAGAATGACATTTAAAAATAAAATTTGCAAAGTCATGCGGTGAGAACGAAATCAAATTTGTTTGCACTTTGACATTTTGGGGCGTGATTTATGAAACGTATCCTTTTTGAATGCCAGAGGAAATGAATAATAAACCCCAGAAGGGATTCTTTTTTTTGGGGGTTTTACAAATAAAAACACTTGATTTGGGATTTATAAAATCACTTACATTACACTATGAAACACAATTTTTGTCGAAGGGATATGCATACAATTTTCTGGTGTAATGTGGTATCCTAAACACGAAAAAATATTAAAAAAATTTTAAGGTATTTGTTTTAAAAACTCTTTCTTTAAAATTCCCATTTTATTGAAATGTGCCTTTAGAATTTTGACCATATTTTTTGAAGTATATACTCAATAAAGACGGGATACACTTTAAATTAAAGGACATAATGAGGACTAAAAATTTTAATAATGACACTCCCACGTAGAAACGGAGCTTTTGTATTTGTAAATATTGAAATTATAGCAATTTTGGTAGAAATAGGAGACTTTCAACAAATTCGGTTGTATACCCCAACAGTGTGAACAGAGCTATATATCAGATGCTAAGGCCAAAAGTGTAAAACAACGAAGGAGTTACCTAAGAAAACCCAAAAAAAAAATTCGGAAAATCGTTTTGGACCAGAAAATTTCACAATTCCACAGGCAGTCCATATTCACTCTTGCAAATTTTCCTCCCGCAGAATTACAGTGTTCGTGGGACGCAGTCGGTAAGGGAGTAACCGGTAACCGACTGCGTCCCTCTACCACAAACACTGCAATTCTGCGGAGGAAAATTGTAAGTGTGAATATGGATTTAGTATAAGTTTATTAATCTCTATCATCTTTAGAAAAATACTTTGAAAAATACGCTTGAATGCGATCGACTTACAGAAGATGCCGATTTTGTCGAAAAAATCATCTTTTCAGATGAAGCTCATTTTGATCTTGGCGGGTATGTAAACAAGCAAAATTGTCGAATTTGGGGCACAGAAAACCCGAACGCATACATTGAAAAGCCGATACATCCAAAACGAGTCACTGTTTGGTGCGGATTTTGGTCCCGAGGCATAATTGGGCCATGAGCAAGGAGTGGCCGTTACAGTCAATGGCGATCGTTATAGGGCCATGTTGAACGAATTTTTGTTCACAAAAATTTAAGAGGAGGATATTGGCAACATTTGGTTTCAACAGGACGGTGCTACGCTCCACACAGCCGAAGCTACACTCCAAGTTTTGCACGATGTTTTAAAAAAAAAGTTATTTGGCGGACCCTTTAGAACACACGGCCGCGTAAAAAATGGGCGAAGTTGCCACGCTCCCTTTGGTAATAAAAATATATATAAAAATATTCATAAAAATGGACCATTTTGCACAAAAAGTAAACGGCTTATAACTTGGATTCCTGCACATACAAATACCCCCCATACAAATGGACCATTACGAACAAAAAGTTAACGGCTTATAACTTTGATTGTAGTCCATACAAATACTTAAATTTCTGTACAGTGTAATGTTTTTATAGTACTCATAGTATCTTAAAAAAATGGGCGTTATTTCCACACCCACCACAGCATTTTTAGCCTTCATAATTTCCTTTAATTTAAATGGTATATCGGCTTCATCGAGCTTATATAAGGTGATCCATGACGAGGTTCCCTACTTTTTTAAAGAAAAAAACACAGAAAATTCAAATTGAATGGAGAATGTTTATTATCACTTGAAAGAACATTCTTTGGCATTTATTTTTTGAAGATTATGTCTATCAAATGTTGGCCGCGGCTATGTCTCAGATGGTCCATCCGTTGAGTCCAATTTTCGATGACTCGTTCGAGCATTTCGACTGGTAACTGGCGAATGCCACGCGTAACCGTTGTTCAGGCGTAAGTCTTTCCATGATGAAATGCCAAACAATACTTAACAAAAATAACATAACAGCATGACACGACTCACACGTGATCCGTCAAAAAAAAGGCTATTGAAAAAAATATCTCTACTTGGATCACCCTATACCTCGAAAAAAATTGTTCAAAGGTACCTTCCATGAAAATTGGAATTGCAGAAAAAAAAATACTAAAAAAATTTACCATAAAAAATTGGTTTATGTTTCATAAAATACGTAGTATTTAATCTATACCAAAAAAGTATTTAGGTCTCGAACACAAAAACATTTTTTGTTGCATAGTGTAATTAGACATATTTTGTTAAAAAAAAAACCAATTGTTATCGCCCGAAAAATGTTCTCAATGCCTATTTGAGAATAATCTATGGATAAATGTATAAAATATGACCAGTACTCGTATTGTAGAAGTAGTGGTATTTCAAAAAATCTGTTTTCATATTTTTTATTTTGGGAATTTTGTTTGGGACGTGGAGGACGTGGCAATAACGCCCTTTTTTTAATGGGTAATACTTGAGAGGGTTTGTAAAAAAAAAGTTTAAATTCTAAACGCACATACCATGAAAATTTGAAAAAAAAAAAAAATAAAAGAAAAAATTTTACATAAACAAGTATCATTTTGTTTTAGTTTCATAAATTACAGGGTTTTTCAATAAGGGTGATTTCTTTGAAAAAAACACATTTATTGTTAAGGACATTCAAACGTTTTTTATTTAATGTGAAGTACAATCTATACAATTAAGTTCTAAATAAAACGTCATTCAAATGGCCTCCACGACTTCTTCTGCAGGAAGGAATTCGATGAACCCAATTTTCGAGCACTTTTTCCACTAAATCAAGTCGTATGTCATGAATGGCACGTTCAATATTGACTTGTAAAGCTTGATGAGAGTCTGGTTTATTTCGAAAGACCAATGACTTCAAATAACCCCACAAGAAATAGTCTAATGGTGTTAAATCACAACTTCTTGGAGGCCATTCAATATCACAATTTCTTGAAATAATCGAATCTCCAAACTTTTCTCGCAACAATTCAATTGTTTCATTTGCTGTGTGGCACGTAGCTACAATCGGTCAATTGCAAAAAGATAGCTCTTAACGAGAGCTAAAATATTGCTCATGGGTGTCAAGGTCGTAGGTCGACTGGAAAGGTTTTTTTGGATTTAAAAAAAATGGACTTGGAATTATTTTCAAATGTGAACGGAAAGTTTATTTTTGTTCTAGCTTCTTAAAGGTACATCAGACCGGGAATCGGTCAATGGTAAAAAGATAGATCTTAAAGAGAGCTTAAATAATGCTCATGGGTGTCAAGGTCATAGGTCGACTGGAAAGTGTTTTTTTGGATTAAAAAAATGGACTTGATGGCACGAACGATTATATTGATATGTAATAAAACTGAATAATTTGTAAATGTTGTTCTTGCGTATATCTCTCCATAATGCAATTGTAAACACTACTGAATACAATGAAAAACAAATGATAGATCATTACATTATAAATGACCGAAACGTCACTTCAAAATCATATCATCCCTATTGGAAAACCAGTTAGTAAGCCTCATCCTAAAAAAAAATTAAGTCACGGGCACAAAAAAATTTTGTTGTCTGGTGTTATCTGCAATAGTTTGTAAGATATTCATATTTGAAAGTCGGATTTTCGAATGTACTAGAAAATACTTATTTTTTTTTTCGAAAAAAGTCGTCGAAACCATTTTTCAACATTTTGTAAAGTTCTCACATATAGATGGCGCTGTTAATAAGCTTATAAAGGGTTTCCCAACAAATCGCATGTCCCATGTCGCATGCCCTATGTCCTCGATACCCTACGAATTCTATCTTTGAGGTCTTGAATCGACGCTGGGCTGTTGGCGTAGACCTTATCTTTCACGTGGCCCCAAAGGAAGAAGTCGCAAGGTGTTAAATCACAACATCTCGGTGGCCAATTGTGCTCACCTCTTCGAGAGATAACACGGTCCGGAAACTTTTCCCTTTAACAGAGCAATGGTTTCGTTGCTTGTGTGGCACGTAGCGCCGTCTTGTTGAAAGTAAACGTTGTCCAGATCAATACCATCCAACTCCGACCATAAAAAATCATTAATCATCTCTCGATAGCGCAATCCATTGACCGTAACTGTTGATCCAACCTCATTTTCGAAAAAGTAAGGTCCAATGACCCCGACGGACCATAAACCGCACCAAACAATCACACGTTGAGGATGGAGAGGCTTCTCAACAATAACTCTTGGGTTTTCCGAGCCCCAGATGCGATAATTTTGCTTGTTGACGTAGTCACCGAGGTGGAAATGGGCCTCATCAGTCAAGATGATTTTTCGAATTTTAATAATTTCAATGCGTTGTTGAATCGTGTATCGTTCCATTTTTAGTAATAGCGTAGTTTCTACTTGTCAAATGTCAAAGAATAAAAGCTTCAAAAGTGACGGCTACCGAAATACCGGGTGATTCAAAATAACACCTCTTGTTTGAAAACCCTGTACAAAGACCTGGAACTCATACAGATTGAGCATAGATAAAAAGAAATGACATACTAATGACTCATTGTATCTTTATGAGTGGCTGGCCGATTACAAGAGTTTACAAACATTTTAATTAAAAAAAAACTAACATAAATTTTTTTTTATTTTATGGAATATTATTTCATTTGGTGACCTATTTCATTCATTATGGTGACCTAAACCTAAAAAGATGCGAATTTTCGCTGTTTAGTTACTAGATTGTCATTTAGAGACTGCTTTCAGAGGTGGGAGTTCGTGGTGTGGGTAAAAAAATGTATGTCTGTTGAACATGGCGTTAAACTTTTCTAACATTTCAGGCGTGGGATATATTATCATTTATGTTTACATATTACTCATAACTAATTTATTACGATGCTTCGTTATAATGAAGTCAAATTTAATTATGATTTCGGCATAACAGCCGCCATAAGACCGTGACAAATATTTATATACATATAACAGCTGCTTTTTTTTATCTAGCTTCAAAAATTATGACCAACCAGCTAAGCATTTGTATCACAAACAAGTAAATGGCCATTGAAATAAGTTAATTGTGTTATAAGTTATAGCATATTTATTCAAATGCCTATTATCACCATAGCCAGTCCAATTTGTTAGAAAAAGCTAAACCATTAAGTGCCACTTAACTAGTATAACAGCGCAAATTTGTCGCCAGCGCCTTTTGATTGTCATATCGTACAATGGGATTCGAACCCAATGAATAGCTTCATAGCACACACACTCACTCACTCACTCACCAAAATTAGTTCACGATTAGTTTTGTGTGAAAATTAGATGAATATTTAATTAACATTAAGGGTGATTGGGCAGCAGTGAATTACTTAGCAACTTCATCGTCATCATCATCAGCTGGCCATGTAAAACAGGGTGGTGAAAGTGTGTTTATGCCATCTCACCCCCTCCATTCATTTTCTCAGACACGAACCCTTGATTCAATTGTCATGTTAGTGTTATTTATAATCACAAACACATACATAAAAATATCGTGTATATTTAGAGTACGCTTACTCTCCAATTGTAATTATAAATTATAACTCATTTCCATGTTTATGAATAGTTCGTGTACGTTTCATTTTAAGAACAGAAATTACCCAGAAATGGCTTCATTCTATGGCCGAAAGTGTAAATCTGACATGTGCATTTATTTATTTTGTTCCCCCTCTGGTTTGCGTATTATTTCCTATGCTACGAGTATAACTGGCCTGAACGTCGCTACCAGTGTTCTGGACGCAAACGATGGTTAGTCGTGGTGGTGGTAGACGTATTCCTATCGAAGTTCTGTGCGTGCCAAGTGCCCTTCTTCTAATGATATTGGCGTCGTTGTATGTTTTCCCTAAAGAGAAAAGCAGCATAGCACCTTTGCTTTTAATCCAATCAGTTAACACCTTTCGTGGTTGACAGTCTTTACGTTGGATAAAATGGCAAATGGTGTAAGAGCACAAAATAAAATTGTAAAAAGTTTTATATCGATACATTCGTTCCAAATTATGCTAAGTCGACCAAAAATAATAAATAATAAGATATGTCATCCCCGAGTAAGTATGTTAGTAAGTTGTCAGGTACCAACGAATAGGAATTTCAAAGGAGTAGTATTTCAAAGAGTTATGTTTTCCGCGGATTTTGGACCGATTTCCCCAAATTTTTTGTAATTGTCACAATTAAAAATAATATTAATCGATTAGTGCAAAAAAGTGCAAACTATGTTCGCGGAAAACAGTTTTTTTTCGCGTGTGACAGTTCATTCCTATTCGTTCGTAACTGATGGATTTTGACGTTTCGGGCGGACGGAACATCTGTCTAATTAAAGAAGTCGACTTTTCATGTTTTATGGGATATTGCAATCTTAAATTCTAAGTATTCCAGATTATATTCGGTCAAAATGATTTGCAGTATAAATTTGTATTACATATAAAGGAATTCTATACAAATTTAAATTATTCATAAAATTTGAACACCTCTTCTGAACAACTACCTGTTACGACTTAACATACTTTGGAAAGGAGGTGTCGATTTATTTAGCATTAATCGATTATGACACTTGCTGCATGAAACGCTATTCATTTAGGTTGCACAGCTATAAATCGGCTGTTTTCATGCTGTGTCACATGCAATTCGTATAAAATATTGATCGGACAGATAGCTTAAGAAACTCTTGAATTAAAATAAATATTGAATAACTATAAAAATGTATTATAAATTATGTGTCATTATTATTTACATTAATACTAATTATTTAATTTCTTTCTTTTTCAGGTAAGACTCGTATCTTAAATGATCCAGATATAAACAAAACAGGTGAAATACAAAATACTCACATATCTGTAAAAAAAATGTATATATACAGCTTACATTTGCAGAAAATAGATTAAAATTGTTGTCCTAAAAACGAAAAAAAAATTAACAAATGGAATGGATTTTTTTAATTCCAATTTATTTGGCCATAATTCGTAAAGTACGAGGGTTACAATATATATTTCTGGCCTAGACAACACTAAGTGTTGCCTGGCGCTATCTGACATTTCCATTGGAAAGTTTGACATTTTTTAGCATAAACGTACTCAGAACGTTTTGACGTACGACCATCATTTCTGTTGTTTACAGTGACTTGAATAAAATCAATTTGGCAAAAAAATGTAATAAAGTCGTTAACATTTTCGTGGGATAATTTTTCACAACTTTCGACGTGGATTATCACGACAAGAGTGCATCGATGAACTGAAATCTTTGTATGTCGATGAAGCAATCGTGGCCGACGCTCGCTCAAAGACGTCCAAAAACGGCCGTTGTGCCAGAGAACATTGACGCCGTGCGTGAACTGATAATGCGAGATCGTCATGTGACATACAGTGAGGTAGAGGCATCCTTGGGCTTTTCTTCCACCAGCATTCGATATTGCATGAACCTGGCCGTAAAAAAGGTTTGTTCTCGTTGGATCCCGCACAATTTGACAATCGCTCGTGTCGATTGGTGCAAAGAAATTTTGAAAAAATACGATCGCGGTGCTTCAAAAGACAGGTGACGAATCTTGGATCTATGCGTATGAGCCCGAAACAAAACAGCAATCGACCGTGTGGGTCTTCGAAGACGAGCCAAATCCAACGAAAGTTGTTCGTGGAAGAAGATCTTCTAAGCAAATGGTCGCCTGTTTCTTCGGCAAAACTGGTCATGTGGCGCCTGCTCCGCTTGAGCAAGGTAGGACGGTCAATTCTGAGTGGTACACCACAATTTGTTTGCCTGAAGTCTTCGGAGGAAAACGAACAAGAGAAGACGAATCATTGTGCACCATGACAATGCGAGCTCTCACATATCGGCTCAAACCAGCACCTTTTTGACCGGCCAAAACGTCGAATTGATGGGTCATCCGCCGTACAGTTCTGATTTGACATCCAATGACTTCTTCTTATTCACTCACATCAAGAAAAAACTGCTTGGTCAACGTTTTTTGACGCCTGAAGCAGCTGTTGAAGCGTTCAAAAACCATGTTTTGGAGGTGAATTTTCAACACACTGTAACCAAAACAATTCGCTCTCAAATGACAAAACGGTCTGAGTGAAGTTATGCAAAAAAATATCATACTTTCAAATGGACGTTCCAGTTTTCATCTGGCCAGGACCGAAATATAAATAGCATTCCTCGTATAAGCCCGATAGAGACGGGATACTCGTTAAATTTAAGGAAATTATAAAGGCTACAGATGTTGAAAAGCAGAATGCATAGAAATCTTGTCAAGTTTTAGCAATGTTGTTTGTCTAATAATAATAATATGTTCAAATAACGGTTATTTTAGCTGCATGAGAACTTTCGATATGGATAACTAATAATTGGTTCTCGCGGACATATGCCGGGAAAAATATTTAAAAAATAAATACCAAAAATTGACATCTCTAGTTCCAGACTTATTCGAGTACGGTGTTGCCAGTCTGGAAATTGATGGAAATTCTATATTTTACTGTATGGCGACTAATTTTTGGCAAGATTGTTATCACCTGTTTATGAATTACTGAGAAGAAGAATTAAAGAGAAAGAAAAGTATATAAACTATTACACTTTTTTTTATTAAATATTATTGTTAAAAACTTGCGTTAGTGTAGGAGTAACGAAACAATATTTTTCAGTTATTATAGTTTGCATTTTAGCTGGCGCTAACGATTTCCTATTTGTCAGTATGTTTACCCGGTATGTGTGCAAAATTATGCACGCCGTTTTGTGTGTGTATGAGTGTGTCTATGTTGGGCTTAGAGTGGTGTTTCAGGTTTCAAGTAACACCCACCTGACCCTAAACGATTATTATAATCGTCATAAATCTTTGTCGTACTTTGCCGTCTGTTTTGGTTGCCATTAAAAGTGGCAAAGAGTCAGAGTCGGGGGTTTCGATTACACCAAAACACCATAAACAACAACACTCTCAGCAAAGGTACTTCCTCTCTCCATACACACAGTCATTGAAATATGTAAACACAGCAAATGCACAGAGAAAAATGTATACTAATTTTGGAGGACAGTAGCACTGATTTCGAGCCAAAGACAAATAAACCTTATAAACAAGCGCATTCTACTTATACACTTAAAATTAAGTCAATTTACTGAATATTGGGTTATGTTAAATGCAAGTATTAAATATACTTAGTTTTAAAACAAGTTGTAAGTATTCGGCTTGAAATTATTGACTCTGTCTTAAACATTTTTGTTTCAGTGTAGAATTTTCTCCGGAAAAGAAGGCAAAACTGTAAATGCAAATATTAAGGAAAGTGTAGAAATGGAGATTTGAGTGTTCCCACAAAGAAAGATCGAGTGGGTGGTGGGTTGCCAGGCATAGAGGGGGTAGGTGACTTCTCTCCAACAGCAAAGAGAACTGTCGTTTGTGGTCTTTGTTTTTTGTGTTATTTTATTACAGTTGTTCGTGTTATTCGAGCCATTGTTTGTTGTTTTGTGTTGTTGCCGGTGTTGGTATTATTATTACAAGTATTTGCTCTCGTTGTTGTTCTTTGGTGGCGTCGCATGGCGGTGTTGCCCCGCCATCGTCGGCGTCGCCAACGTCGTTTGTCGTGTGTAATTGCTGTCATGTTAAGTTGTCGTTGTTGTTATTGCTTTGTGTAATTCCTTTATTTTCGTGCTTAACATTTAATCGCTTCTTGACGGTTCTTGTTTAAAATTTTAGCATTTGAATATTGTATTATTGCAGCGAATGAAATGTGTAGTGTGAAACGATTCAAAGGGAAGTTAAGGGTGGAAGAATGTAAGGTCTGGTAAGACATTCGATAACTTTATTGCAGAGTATACTAAGTCGAATAAGCTTGTTTTAATGAATATTGCATTGTACTAGTAAATATTCCAAATTAGATCCAGTCACCATTTTTATATATAAAGTGTTTGCAGATTCAGTCAATGTCAGAAGTCGATTTGCATTAAAATGGAATCGCCAGCTTCGACTTTGTCGATCGTAGAGATCGTCTTGCAGATTCAGTCAATGTCAGAAGTATATTAGGATAGTCGATTTGCATTAAAATGGAATCGCCTCTCATGAAAAACTACCTGCTTCGACTTTGGATAGATAGATCCTATCCTAGGATAGGATAGGATAGGATAGGATAGGATAGGATAGGATAGGATAGGATAGGATAGGATAGGATAGGATAGGATAGGATAGGATAGGATAGGATAGGATAGGATAGGATAGGATAGGATAGGATAGGATAGGATAGGATAGGATAGGATAGGATAGGATAGGATAGGATAGGATAGGATAGGATAGGATAGGATAGGATAGGATAGGATAGGATAGGATAGGGTAGGATAGGATAGGAATGTGTGTGAAGATAAATTCCGAATTTAACTAGCACAGACACAAACCAACCCTTTTAACAGAGCTCTGTAAACGACTTAACAGAGCTCTTCTTACAAGTTAGCTTATTTCGAAATTGGAGGAAGTGCGTCCACTAGTCACTGCGGTCGAACGGAACATTCTATATCGCATTGTTGCATACCACTGGAAAGCTCTTTCTGAGGGCTATCCAAATACATAATCAGAATATCCATAAATCATCCAGAATTTATGCAAAACTTGTAACATTTCATCCCTTGAATTTGGATGAATTGCGTCCACTGTGTCCACATGGAACATTCTACCTGACATTGGTGCATACCGCTGGAAAGCTCTTTAAGACGGCTTTCCAAATGCGAGATGAGAGTATTCCAAAATCATCCCGAATTTACGAAAAACTGTTGAACTTGATCCTCCAGAATTTGGATGAAGATGCTCCACTGGCCACTATGGCCACATGGAACATTCTATCTGACATTGTTGCATACCACAGGAAAGCTCTTTCCGAGGACTATCCATGTGCATACTCAGAGTATCCAAAAAGTCATCCAGAATTTTGGAAAAATCTTACAACTATTTCTATATAAATTGGATAAAGCGCGTCCACTGGCCACTGTGGCCACATTGAACATTCTATCTGACATTGTTGTATACCACTAGAAAGCTATTTCTGAGAGCTATCCAAATAAACAATCAACGTATCCAAAAATCATCCAGAATTTATGCAAACATTGTAATACTTTTTCCCTGGAGTTTGGATGAAGTGCGTCTACTGGCCACTGTGGCCACGTGGAACATTCTATTTGACATTAGTCTATATCACTGGAAAGCTATTTCTGAGGGCTATCCTAACGCATAACCAGATTATCCAAAAATCATCCAGAATTTATGCAGTTATCGCAACATTTTTTCTCTGGAATTTGGATGAAGTGCCTCCACTGGCCACTGTGGCCACAGGGAACATTCTATCTGACATTGGTCTACATCACTGGAAAGCTCTTTCTGAGAGCTATCCAAATGCATAACCGGAGTATCCAAAAATCATCCAGAATTTATGCAATTATCGTAAAGTTTTTTCTCTGGAATTTGGATGAAGTGCCTCCACTGACCACTGTGGCCACATGGAACATTCTATCTGACATTGTTGCAAACCATTGGAAAGCCCTTTCTGAGAGCTATCCAAGTGCATAACCAGAGTATCCAAAAATCATCCAGAATTTATGCAGTTATCGCAACATTTTTTCTCTGGAATTTGGATGAAGTGCCTCCACTGGCCACTGTGGCCACTGGGAACATTCTATCTGACATTGGTCTATATCACTGGAAAGCTCTTTTTGAGAGCTATCTAAATGCATAACCAAAGTATCCAAAAATCATCCAGAATTTATGCAGTTATCGCAACATTTTTTCTCTGGAATTTGGATGAAGTGCCTCCACTGGCCACTGTGGCCACTGGGAACATTCTATCTGACATTGGGCTATATCACTGGAAAGCTATTTCTGAGAGCTATCCAAATGCACAACCAGAGTATCCAAAAATCATCCAGAATTTATGCAGTTATCGTAACATTTTTTCTCTGGAATTTGGATGAAGTGCGTCCACTGGCCACTGTGGCCACATGGACCATTCTATCTGATATTGGTCTATATCACTGGAGAGCTATTTCTGAGGGCTACCTACATGAGTAATCAGAGAAGTAAAAAATCATCCAGAATTTATGCAACTGTCGTAACATTTTTTCTCTGGAATTTGGATGAAGTGCCTCCACTGGCCACATGGACCATTCTATCTGACATTGGGCTACATCACTGGAAAGCTCTTTCTGAGGACTATCCAACTGCATTAACAGCATATCCAAAAGTCATCCAGAATTTATGCAATTATCGTCCCTTTTTTCTCTGGATTTTGGATGAAGTGCGTCCACTGGCCACTGCGGCCACATGGACCATTCTATCTGACATTGGTTTATATCACTGGAAAGCTATTTCTGAGAGCTATCCAAATGCATAACCAGAGTATCCAAAAATCATCCAGAATTTATGCAATTATCGTAATATTTCTTCTCTGGAATTTGGATGAAGTGCCTCCACTGGCCACTGTGGCCACATGGAACATTCTATCTGACATTGTTGCAAACCATTGGAAAGCCCTTTCTGAGAGCTATCCAAATGCATAATCAGAATATCCAAAAATCATCCAGAATTTATGCAATTATCGTAACATTTTTTCTCTGGCATTTGGATGAAGTGCGTCCACTGGCCACTGTGGCCACATGGACCATTCTATCTGACATTGGTCTATATCACTGGAGAGCTATTTCTGAGGGCTACCTAAAAACTTTGTGCCAGATATAGGTAATTTTTATTGAATGAAATAAATAATAATGAAAAACATGAAATAATATAAAAATAAAATTAAAAAAGTTTGTCCAAGCCGGGAGTTAAACCCGGGACCTCATGTAAGCGAGGCGCCCGTTCCAGCCACTATACCACAGCAGCATCTAGCAAACCGTGCGCGAATGTCTGTCATAATATGTACTTATTATTTAGGGTGGATTTTCATGTACTGAGCGAATGGTAAAAATAGAAATGTGTAACTGTTTTTTAACATTCGATTGCAAATTGCCCATAAAACGTTTTTTGCATGCGTGAAATACAATGAGCGGTGCAAAAAAGTTTGTTATGATATTGATGATAATGACAATAGAATATTTTTTCAGCAGTGCAATGGGGGTAAACGTGAAAAACCAAACTGATTACACTAAGCTACAACTAAAATTAGTTGTAACAACAACTGTAAGTCTATGAGGCATTATGCCTCGGCTATTGCAAAACTAAGCAAAAAATATAATTGGACGTATAAATGAAAAATGTCTAAAAATATTCTAATTCGTTTTTTCCGTTTTTCAGAGAAAATGGTATTTGTTATTTAAAAAACGTAAAATATATTTATGAGTTTTTAATATTTATGATTTTATTTCTTCAAAAACTCCGAAATTTTGACCCAAAAAAACATTATAGGTTCGATAATAAAAAAATTTAAAAAATTTATTTCATCAATAAACTTAAAAATGTCTTATGGACTTAAAAGATTATCTACCACTTTATTAAGAAAAAATATTAAAAAATCATTTCAGTTCCCAGCGTCCTCGAACCCAGGATCCCCACGAGTTTGAAGCCACCGCTCTAACCACTGCATCACAGAGATCACTACGCTGACGTTGGCAATAACCTATCATGTTTGTTTAGATTTCACAAACAAACAACATACATATGTACATGCGTACGTACGTAGGCGCGTTGAGAAGTCACTTAATTAGTTGTGTCTGTGTATCAACGTAAGCACATAAGTATGTCCAGATGTACAAACGTTGTTAGTTATATGTCTCTTTTCTGTACTTTTGTCTCTCGCCAAAAAATGTTTTTCACTCTTCTTTTCATATGTGAAAAAACATCACAGAAAATTGTCAGCGTCAATATGGCCGTGTCAGTGGTCTAGTGGTCGAAGTGCTAGACTGAGAATCGTGGAGTCCTGGGTTCGAAGCTCGCGGGTGGCACGTTAATTTTGAAAGCATGTTAATTTGCTGATAGCACTGTTCGTGTAATTTTTTATTTTGTCTTATCGATTTTTAAAACGTTTTCATAAATTTTAAATTTTTTAATAAATTCTGGATGATTTCTGAATACTCTGATGAGGCATGACCAAGAGCTTTCCTGTGGTATGCATCAATGTCAGATAGAATGTTCCTGGCCACAGTGGCCAGTGGACACACTTCATCCAAATTCCAGAGAAAAAATTTTACGACAGTTGCATAAATTCTGGATGATTTTTTACTTCTCTGATTACACTTGTAGGTAGCCCTCAGAAATAGCTCTCCAGTGATATAGACCAATGTCAGATAGAATGGTCCATGTGGCCACAGTGGCCAGTGGACGCACTTCATCCAAATGCCAGAGAAAAAATGTTACGATAATTGCATAAATTCTGGATGATTTTTGGATATTCTGATTATGCATTTGGATAGCTCTCAGAAAGGGCTTTCCAGTGGTATGCAACAATGTCATATAGAATGTTCCATGTGGCCACAGTGGCCAGTGGAGGCACTTCATCCAAATTCCAGAAGAAATATTACGATAATTGCATAAATTCTGGATGATTTTTGGATACTCTGGTTATGCATTTGGATAGCTCTCAGAAATAGCTTTCCAGTGATATAAACCAATGTCAGATAGAATGGTCCATGTGGCCGCAGTGGCCAGTGGACGCACTTCATCCAAAATCCAGAGAAAAAAGGGACGATAATTGCATAAATTCTGGATGACTTTTGGATATGCTGTTAATGCAGTTGGATAGTCCTCAGAAAGAGCTTTCCAGTGATGTAGCCCAATGTCAGATAGAATGGTCCATGTGGCCAGTGGAGGCACTTCATCCAAATTCCAGAGAAAAAATGTTACGACAGTTGCATAAATTCTGGATGATTTTTTACTTCTCTGATTACTCATGTAGGTAGCCCTCAGAAATAGCTCTCCAGTGATATAGACCAATATCAGATAGAATGGTCCATGTGGCCACAGTGGCCAGAGGACGCACTTCATCCAAATGCCAGAGAAAAAATGTTACGATAATTGCATAAATTCTGGATGATTTTTGGATATTCTGATTATGCATTTGGATAGCTCTCAGAAAGGGCTTTCCAATGGTTTGCAACAATGTCAGATAGAATGTTCCATGTGGCCACAGTGGTCAGTGGAGGCACTTCATCCAAATTCCAGAGAAGAAATATTATGATAATTGCATAAATTCTGGATGATTATTGGAAACTCTGATTATGCATTTGGATAGCTCTCAGAAATAGCTTTCCAGTGATATAGCCCAATGTCAGATAGAATGTTCCCAGTGGCCACAGTGGCCAGTGGAGGCACTTCATCCAAATTCCAGAGAAAAAATGTTGCGATAACTGCATAAATTCTGGATGATTTTTATATACTTTGGTTATGCATTTAGATAGCTCTCAAAAAGAGCTTTCCAGTGATATAGACCAATCTCAGATAGAATGTTCCCAGTGGCCACAGTGGCCAGTGGAGGCACTTCATCCAAATTCCAGAGAAAAAATGTTGCGATAACTGCATAAATTCTGGATGATTTTTGGATACTCTGGTTATGCATTTGGATAGCTCTCAGAAAGAGCTTTCCAGTGATGTAGACCAATGTCAGATAGAATGTTCCCTGTGGCCACAGTGGCCAGTGGAGGCACTTCATCCAAATTCCAGAGAAAAAATGTTGCGATAACTGCATAAATTCTGGATGATTTTTGGATACTCCGGTTATGCATAAATTCTGGATGATTTTTGGATACTCTGGTTATGCATTTGGATAGCTCTCAGAAATAGCTTTCCAGTGATGTAGCCCAATGTCAGATAGAATGGTCCATGTGGCGACAATGGCCAGTGGAGGCACTTCATCCAAATTCCAGAGAAAAAATGTTGCGATAACTGCATAAATTCTGGATGATTTTTGGATACTCTGGTTATGCATTTGGATAGCTCTCAGAAAGAGCTTTCCAGTGATATAGACCAATGTCAGATAGAATGTTCCCAGTGGCCACAGTGGCCAGTGGAGGCACTTCATCCAAATTCCAGAGAAAAAATGTTGCGATAACTGCATAAATTCTGGATGATTTTTGGATACTCTGGTTATGCATTTGGATAGCTCTCAGAAAGGGCTTTCCAATGGTTTGCAACAATGTCAGATAGAATGTTGCATGTGGCCACAGTGGTCAGTGGAGGCACTTCATCCAAATTCCAGAGAAAAAACTTTACGATAATTGCATAAATTCTGGATGATTTTTGGATACTCCGGTTATGCATTTGGATAGCTCTCAGAAAGAGCTTTCCAGTGATGTAGACCAATGTCAGATAGAATGTTCCCTGTGGCCACAGTGGCCAGTGGAGGCACTTCATCCAAATTCCAGAGAAAAAATGTTGCGATAACTGCATAAATTCTGGATGATTTTTGGATACTCTGGTTATGCATTTGGATAGCTCTCAGAAGTAGCTTTCCAGTGATGTAGCCCAATGTCAGATAGAATGGTCCATGTGGCGACAGTGGCCAGTGGAGTCACTTCATCCAAATTCCAGAGAAAAAAGTTACGATAACTGCATAAATTCTGGATGATTTTTGGATACTCTGGTTATGCATTTGGATAGCTCTCAGAAAGAGCTTTCCAGTGATATAGACCAATGTCAGATAGAATGTTCCCAGTGGCCACAATCCAAATTCCAGAGAAAAAACTTTACGATAATTGCATAAATTCTGGATGATTTTTGGATACTCTGGTTATGCATTTGGATAGCTCTCAGAAATAGCTTTCCAGTGATGTAGCCCAATGTCAGATAGAATGGTCCATGTGGCGACAATGGCCAGTGGAGGCACTTCATCCAAATTCCAGAGAAAAAATGTTGCGATAACTGCATAAATTCTGGATGATTTTTGGATACTCTGGTTATGCATTTGGATAGCTCTCAGAAAGAGCTTTCCAGTGATATAGACCAATGTCAGATAGAATGTTCCCAGTGGCCACAGTGGCCAGTGGAGGCACTTCATCCAAATTCCAGAGAAAAAATTTTGGGATAACTGCATAAATTCTGGATGATTTTTGGATACTCTGGTTATGCATTTGGATAGCTCTCAGAAGTAGCTTTCCAGTGATGTAGCCCAATGTCAGATAGAATGGTCCATGTGGCGACAGTGGCCAGTGGAGTCACTTCATCCAAATTCCAGAGAAAAAAGTTACGATAACTGCATAAATTCTGGATGATTTTTGGATACTCTGGTTATGCATTTGGATAGCTCTCAGAAAGAGCTTTCCAGTGATATAGACCAATGTCAGATAGAATGTTCCCAGTGGCCACAGTGGCCAGTGGAGGCACTTCATCCAAATTCCAGAGAAAAAATGTTGCGATAACTGCATAAATTCTGGATGATTTTTGGATACTCTGGTTATGCACTTGGATAGCTCTCAGAAGTAGCTTTCCAGTGATGTAGCCCAATGTCAGATAGAATGGTCCATGTGGCGACAGTGGCCAGTGGAGTCACTTCATCCAAATTCCAGAGAAAAAATGTTACGATAACTGCATAAATTCTGGATGATTTTTGGATACTCTGGTTGTGCATTTGGATAGCTCTCAGAAAGAGCTTTCCAGTGATATAGACCGATGTCAGATAGAATGTTCCCAGTGGCCACAGTGGCCAGTCGAGGCACTTCATCCAAATTCCAGAGAAAAAATGTGACGATAATTGCATAAATTCTGGATAATTTTTGGATATGCTGTTAATGCAGTTGGATAGCCCTCAGAAAGAGCTTTCCAGTGATATAGACCAATGTCAGATAGAATGTTCCCTGTGGCCACAGTGGCCAGTGGAGCCACTTCATCCAAATTCCAGAGAAAAAATGTTACGATAATTGCATAAATTCTGGATGATTTTTGGATACTCTGGTTATGCACTTGGATAGCTCTCAGAAGTAGCTTTCCAGTGATGTAGCCCAATGTCAGATAGAATGGTCCATGTGGCGACAGTGGCCAGTGGAGTCACTTCATCCAAATTCCAGAGAAAAAATGTTACGATAACTGCATAAATTCTGGATGATTTTGGGATACTCTGGTTGTGCATTTGGATAGCTCTCAGAAAGAGCTTTCCAGTGATATAGACCGATGTCAGATAGAATGTTCCCAGTGGCCACAGTGGCCAGTGGAGGCACTTCATCCAAATTCCAGAGAAAAAATGTGACGATAATTGCATAAATTCTGGATAATTTTTGGATATGCTGTTAATGCAGTTGGATAGCCCTCAGAAAGAGCTTTCCAGTGATATAGACCAATGTCAGATAGAATGTTCCCTGTGGCCACAGTGGCCAGTGGAGCCACTTCATCCAAATTCCAGAGAAAAAATGTTACGATAATTGCATAAATTCTGGATGATTTTTGGATAATCTGGTTATGCGTTAGGATAGTCCTCAGAAATAGCTTTCCAGTGATATAGACCAATGTCAAATAGAATGTTCCACGTGGCCACAGTGGCCAGTAGACGCACTTCATCCAAATTGCAGGCAAAAAGTATTACAATGTTTGCATAAATTCTGGATGATTTTTGGATACGTTGATTGTTTATTTGGATAGCTCTCAGAAATAGCTTTCTAGTGGTATACAACAATGTCAGATAGAATGTTCAATGTGGCCACAGTGGCCAGTGGACGCGCTTTATCCAATTTATATAGAAAAAGTTGTAAGATTTTTCCAAAATTCTGGATGACTTTTTGGATACTCTGAGTATGCACATGGATAGTCCTCGGAAAGAGCTTTCCTGTGGTATGCAACAATGTCAGATAGAATGTTCCATGTGGCCATAGTGGCCAGTGGAGCATCTTCATCCAAATTCTGGAGGATCAAGTTCAACAGTTTTTCGTAAATTCGGGATGATTTTGGAATACTCTCATCTCGCATTTGGAAAGCCGTCTTAAAGAGCTTTCCAGCGGTATGCACCAATGTCAGGTAGAATGTTCCATGTGGACACAGTGGACGCAATTCATCCAAATTCAAGGGATGAAATGTTACAAGTTTTGCATAAATTCTGGATGATTTATGGATATTCTGATTATGCATTTGGATAGCCCTCAGAAAGAGCTTTCCAGTGGTATGCAACAATGCGATATAGAATGTTCCGTTCGACCGCAGTGACTAGTGGACGCACTTCCTCCAATTTCGAAATAAGCTAACTTGTAAGAAGAGCTCTGTTAAGTCGTTTACAGAGCTCTGTTAAAAGGGTTGGTTTGTGTCTGTGCTAGTTAAATTCGGAATTTATCTTCACACACATAGGATAGGATAGGATAGGATAGGATAGGATAGGATAGGATAGGATAGGATAGGATAGGATAGGATAGGATAGGATAGGATAGGATAGGATAGGATAGGATAGGATAGGATAGGATAGGATAGGATAGGATAGGATAGGATAGGATAGGATAGGATAGGATAGGATAGGATAGGATAGGATAGGATAGGATAGGATAGGATAGGATAGGATAGGATAGGATAGGATAGGATAGGATAGGATAGGATAGGATAGGATAGGATAGGATAGGATAGGATAGGATAGGATAGGATAGGATAGGATAGGATAGGATAGGATAGGATAGGATAGGATAGGATAGGATAGGATAGGATAGGATAGGATAGGATAGGATAGGATAGGATAGGATAGGATAGGATAGGATAGGATAGGATAGGATAGGATAGGATAGGATAGGATAGGATAGGATAGGATAGGATAGGATAGGATAGGATAGGATAGGATAGGATAGGATAGGATAGGATAGGATAGGATAGGATAGGATAGGATAGGATAGGATAGGATAGGATAGGATAGGATAGGATAGGATAGGATAGGATAGGATAGGATAGGATAGGATAGGATAGGATAAGATAGGATAGGATAGGATAGGATAGGATAGGATAGGATAGGATAGGATATGATAGGATAGGATAGGATAGGATAGGATAGGATAGGATAGGACAGGATAGGACAGGATATCTCAGTTTAGAAGATAGTCTTCAATGAGGCCGCATTTTTTATAAGAAATAACAGATTATGTTCACACATTTTTTAATTAAATAGAAAATACAGATTTTTTTCTAAAAGTTTGTTTCTCTTTTTGAAAAAAATGTAAATGTGTCTGCTTGCACATCGTACTATTCTTTCTGAAGTTCGTTCACAACCATTTTTCATAAATTAAATTGAATTTCGGTAATGCAGCACTGAATATGCTTATTCAGTATGTGTACTGCTGGATGTGTGATCCATTATTGCAAAGCCACAAATGTCTGCTGTAAATACTATAACTCACAAATGACCTAAAATGGCTAACTTATCGAAAAATCGCTAAGTGGTCCTCACTGTCATTAACGAAATGCCCTTCAGCGAGCGGTGATAAATGTCAATGGCACTTGACATTTATTACAAGAGATTTACTATTCTTTAAAAAAATGATTATAACAACGATGACCTCGATTAGATTAAACGCTAAACCAAACTTATTACACTTACTACTTAGGCCCAAAGCTACAATTTGTCGCAAATGGTATGGCAAAAATATGATGTGTGTGTATTGGGAGGGAGCGAGGGGAGGGGTTCATTTAACTACTTTTTTTTGCCATGCCACTGGTTTGGCTCTCGATGTCGATGGCATTTAATGATGGTTTGAGATTTTTGGAACCGTGAAGGCGCCAACCACACAACAATGCTTGGTGGCGGTGAAGACAATAGAATTTCAATATGTATGAAATCATAGGCAAACATGTTTAACATGGAAAATAAAATATAGGGGAACAATCAAAAAATTATACAAAAATTTTCTTCTTATTTTGAGGTGCTCTATCCAAATATGACATCAGATCGAGGGGCCTCGGATATAATTATTGAATAAATTAACATTTAAGTGGAAAGTAGCCGAATGGATACTTGCATTGTGTAGGCGGCACCTTTAAGCCAGGAAAGGCAAAAGTCCCCAAGAACGTAAGAATTTGAAATAGGAGGAGCCATTTTTTAGGGTGTACTCGTAGGATACAGTTACTATGTATCCTACGGGAAATTGGACGGGTAAAAAATCATACACATGACAGGTCCACTGACAACTGGTTTCGCATCACAGATTGTACCTTATATATTACAACAACGGGTAACTTTGACGTGGCTTTGTCAATGGAGATGGTGATTTACCACTTTGTGATATATCCAAATACTTGTCTAAAAGAATATCTACCTACAACACCTGACCATTCAATGTCAGACACAGCCTATGTTATATTTGAAACCAATTAAAGGAGTAGATAAGCCAACTGTTTGTCTACTCAATAACCCAACGGTTCGCCTACTAATAAGTAGATAACCTAGATGTTCGTCTAGGAAGGTTGCTATATATATGTCTGCCTAGGCAACACTAAGTGTGGCCCATCTGACATTTCCATTGGAAAGTTTGACATTTTTTAGCATAAACGTACCTAGAACGTTTTGACGTACGACCATCATTTACAGTGACTTAAAAAAATCAATTTGGCAAAAAAATGGAATTAACGCGTGAACATGTTCGTGCGATCATTTTTCACAACTTTCGACGTGGATTATCACGACAAGTGTACATCGATGAACTTAAATCTTTGTATGGCGATGAAACACCATCCTATAGCACTGTGAAAAATTGGTTTAATGAATTCAATCGTGGCCGACGCTCGCTCCGATACGAAGGTCGTGAAGGTCGTCCAAAAACGGCCGTTGTGCCAGAGAACATTGATGCCGTGCGTGAACTGATAATGCAAGATCGTCATGTGGCATATCGGGAGATAGAGGCATCCTTGGGCATTTCTTTCACCAGCATACATTCGATATTGCATGAACACCTGGCCGTAAAAAAGGTTCGTTCTCGTTGGATCCCGCCCAATCGCTCAAAAAAAAGGCTCGTGTCGATTGGTGTAAAGACATTTTGAAAAAATACGATCGCGGTGCTTCAAATAACGTTTATAAGATTCTTGGATCCGTATGAGCCCGAAACAAAACAGCAATCGAAGCAAATGATCGCCTGTTTCTTCGGCTAAACTGGTCATGTGGCGACTGCTCCGCTTCAGCAATATAGGACGGTCAATTCTGATTGTACATCACAATATGTTTGCCTGAAGTCTTCGGAGAAATTCGAAAAACGAACAAGAGAAGACGTATCATTGTGCACCATGATAATGCGAGCTCCCACACATCGGCTCAAACCAGCGCCTTTTTGATCGGCCAAAACGCCGAATTGATGGGTCATCCGCCGTACAGCCCTGATTAGGCACCCAATACTTTTTTTTTATTCCCGCACATCAAGAAAAAAATGCGTTGTCAACGATTTTCGTCGCCAGAAAATGCTGTTGAAGCATTCAAAAACCATGTTTTGGAGGTGTTTCAATCGTAGTGGAAAAAGTGCTTCGACAATAAATCATGCTGAAGAATACTTTGAAAAACAATAAAACCATTTTTGATGATAAATATTCGCATTTTCATTATTATATTATTAGAAATATATATAGCAGCCCTCGTACTAAGGAGTAGATAACACAACTTGTCGTATACTAAGGGGTAGATAACCCAAATGTCCATCTGCTAAGGAGTAAACAATCCAAATAAAGAGTAGATATTCCAACAGGTCCCCTACCAAGGACTAGATAACCAATAACCGCTTACTAAGGAATAGATAACCGAACTCGTCGTCTACTACGAAGGTAACCCAATTAGTCAGTTACTTACGAATGAAAAAGCCAACTGGATGTCCTCTAATGAATAGACAACCCAACTGGTCGTCCACTAAGGAGTATATAACCCAACTGGTCGTATACTAAGGAGTAGGCAACTAATGACCGCTTACTAAGGGGTACATAACCCAAGTGTTCCTCTACTAAGGATTAGATAACCCAATGGGTCAGTTACCAACGAATATATAACCAAACTGGTCGTCTACTAAGGATCAGATTACACAACTAATCATCTACTAATGTGTCTTTCGCCCTACTCAGAAGTAAACAACCAAACTGGACGTCTACTAAGGAGTAGATAACCCAACTGGTCGTCTAATAGGAGTATATAACCCAATTGGTCAGTTACTAACGAATAGATATTCCTACTGACCGCCTACTAAGTAGTAAACAACACAACTGATCGTACTCTAAGGTGTAGTTAACCCAACGAGCAGTATACAAAGGAGTATATATCCCAACTAGTCGTCTACTAAGGGGTACATTACCCAAATAGTCGTCTACTAATGAGTAGATAATCCAACTGTCCGACTACTAAGGAGTAAACAACCAAACTGGTCGTCTACTAATGACTAGATAATCCAACTGTCCGACTACTGAGGAGTAAACAACCAAACTGGTCGTCTACTAAGGAGTAGATAACCCAACTGGTCGTCTAATACGAGTATAAAACCCTACCGGACAGTACCTAACGAAAAGATAAACTAACAGGTCGCCCTCTAATGAGGGTCGTCCACTAAGTACAGGGGTTTTCTACTAAAAAGTAGACAACTAATGACCGCTTACTAAGGGGTACATAACCCAAGTGGTCGTACTAAGGATTAGATAACGCAATGGGTCAGTTACCAACGAATATATAAGCCAACTGGCCGTCTACTAAGGATCAGATTACACAACTAATCATCAGGGGTTTTCAACAAGAGGTGTTATTTTAAATCACCCGGTATTTCTGTAGCTGCCACTTGTGAAGCTTTTATTCTTTGACATTTGACAAGTAGAAACTACGCCATTACTAAAAATGGAACGATACACGATTCAACAACGCATTGAAATTATTAAAATTCGAAAAATCGAAAATCATCGAAAAATCATCTTGACTGATGAGGCCCATTTCCACCTCGGTGGCTACGTCAACAAGCTAAATTGTCGCAAGAGTTATTGTTGAGAAGCCTCTCCATCCTCAACGTGTGACTGTTTGGTGCGGTTTATGGTCCGGCGGGGTCATTGGACCTTACTTTTTCGAAAATGAGGTTGGATCAACAGTTACGGTGAATGGATTGCGCTATCGAGAGATGATTAATGATTTTTATGGTCGGAGTTGGATGTTATTGATCTGGGCAACGTTTACTTTCAACAAGACCGCGCTACGTGCCACACAAGCAACGAAACCATTGCTATGTTACGGAAAAAGTTTCCGGACCGTGTTATCTCTCGAAGAGGTGATCAAAATTGGCCACCGAGATCTTGTGATTTAACACCTTGCGACTTCTTCCTTTGGGGCCACGTGAAAGATAAGGTCTGCGCCAACAGCCCAGCGTCGATTCAAGACCGCAAAGATAGAATTTGTGACGCTATCGAGGACATAGGCCAGCCACTTTGCGATTTGGTTATGGAAAATTTCATGAAAAGGATATGGTCCTGTAAGCGTGGTCATGGTGGCCATTTGGCTGATGTTGTTTTTCATTACTAACGGCATACCTTCCTCTTTATTATGAAATAAACATCCGATCATTTATCTCAAAAAAGTGCATTTTTCTTTGAATACCAAAATAACACCTCTTGTTGGAAAACCATTTAGTATATAACCCAACTGGTCGTATACCAAGGAGTTGACAACCAATGAATAACGAAAATTTAACCCAACTGGTCGTCCACTAAGGAGTATATAAACTGATCTACTATGGACTATATAACACAACTAGTCTGCTATGGAGTAAACAACCATACCTGTCGTCTACTAAGGAGTATACGAGTATATCCCAACAAGTCGCCTACTAATAAGTATACGAGTATATCCCAACTAGTCGCCTACTAATGAGTAGATAGTCCAACTGTTCGTCTACTAAGGAGAAAACAATCAAACTGGTCATGTACTAAGGATACAATAACAGAACTGGCTATAATAGGAATATATGACCTTATTGGCCAGTTAGTAACGAATAAATAACCCAACTTGTCGACCTCTAATAAATAGATAACCCAACTAGTGCCCACTAAGGAGTATATCGCGACCTAAGGAAGAAAAGGCGCTAAGTCCACTTTTTTCCTAAATGCATTTTTTGAAGCGGAACGCAAGATAAGTTGACTATGCATCGGTTTGGAAACAAAAAGTCAAAAAAATTATGCTTTGTCATCTTTAAAAGCAGAATCGTTAAAGCGCTAAGTCCATATACCCTTTATAAAAACGTATACAGTAAGTATTTTGCCTCTCCAGTAAAATTTGCAATATTGGACATAGCGCTTTACACTCTTAGGTCGCGATATATTCAAATTGGTCGTGTACTAAGGAGTAGATAACCAATGACCATGTCACACTCTTCCGCCACTAAAGCATTTCAAACAGACCAATACTTTTAAATAAATATCGATGTCGTAATATAAAAAGGACCTAACTTGTGTTTTTTCATAATAGCATTTTCTGTTTATTCTGCTGGACAATTGTCAAACTTATATAAAAAAAAAAAAAAACAGTACAATTTATTTCCTCTTTTACTAAAAAAGGCATACTTATATCTTTATTTTTTTTTAGTTTTTGATATTTAGTTGTTTCCTTCCCCTGTAAAGTAACAGAAATATCGAGTTACGACCTTTTTATATTAAGCCATCGACATGTAAGTATCATCATTCTCAGCATTTGTCAACTGTTCCGCATAATTGTCAATTATGTGCCCCGCCACTCTACCGGACAAGGAATTTCAAGTCTAGGCTTTGTTATTGTACATTTAAATCGGGCTCTGTTTACACGTGTGAATACATTTGAGCCTCTTCGCGTCACGAAGTCAAACAAGACACGGGGAATCGTCGTTGTGTGTGTTTTGTTTTCTCCTGCGTTTGATGATGACAATGATTTTCATTGCTCTCTTATTTTTTCTTGTTGTTTGTTGACAATGATTATGTCTTATTTGCTCATTTTCTTATGCGTATACTTGATGAGTACGTGTTATTGTCACTGTGCGTGTCATAATGTTTATTAATGTATGTATGTGTTTGACAAATATAAGACGATGGAGAAGGAGTAAGTCGAAGATGCATCTCAATCATATCAAGTGTGAAACAATGTACATGTACGAGTATGTTTAATAGGATGTACCGAAGGCAGTTTGTTTCAGTGATTTATTTACACAATATATACTGACATTTAATCATTTGATTGGTATTTTTGTTGATTACTTTTTTTGTTGGTTTATTTAGGTATTTTTTATCGTCTTTTCCATTTGTTTTATTAATTCGTATTTTATTTTGTTATTTTCTTTCAGCTTGACTTAAAACTATTTGGGATTATCTTGCAGTTAGGATAATTTCGTCGCAATAAACTTTGCAGAACCATCTATATCGGGTGAGTTAATAAATAATGACCTCAATAAATGAATAAATTATTTACACTAAACAACAAAAACACACATACACAATTTCACAATAATTTCATTTCCTATAAACTCATAAATTCATGTAAAAAATATCATATCATTTAGCAACCAAATAAAAGTATTTGAAAAATATTCGTTGCAGCTACGAATTTTGTCATTGAAAGTCATCCAACGCTCATGTACGTTGCTGCAACGTTCTGCTAAGCAAGAAATGTTTCGCTATATCAACGAAACTTTTTACTTATGCAACAACATTGCTTTGTTGATGCATCCATTAAATTCCATGTAACAAGTTAATTTGTTAAAAGTCGAAAAATAAAATAAATCTTTATGCTAAAAATTAATGATGATCAGAGATCGAGTGTTCGTCCAGTACAATAATTTTGTTTGACAGCGAGTGAGTAGCGAACGTGACATCGAGTCATTCTATCTTTCTTTATTTGTATAGTTCACGGTATTGCTTTTGTTACAAATAGTTAGGATGGTAGTTAGATTAAAGTGAAGACGTGACTCTTCTCTATTGTTTGTATCTGTACTACCCAATATAGATGTGGAGCGTTAACGTTTATCAGCCCACATACATCTAAGGTTGCTTCTTCTACTACTCCCCTGAAGACAAAAGACGGTGCTATCACATCTTCATAAAGCAAATATCTGGAAACTATTTACTATCTGCAATTACCTATCACTAGACTGGCAGTTGTTTGGTCTTTACCACTGAAATTTGATAAGAGAAATATACTTAGATCTCCCCAGGCCAAAATGCGGGTTCATGGAGTACCTTAAGAGTTGGCCAGAAGCATAATAAAGTTGTGTGTCCTGATACCACACTCCTTTCCTGCTCGTCCTATGTAGGATTCCTGTATTAGTACAATGTCTACTACAGACTATAGACAGGCGCCGCAATAGCGCTGCTGAAACTGCGATGCAGCTTAATCTAAAGAATTCTCACCATTATTGGTAGCAGACACATTAACCTCCACCCTAACAAGGATGTTAACGAACTGTCGTATCATCGAGGAGCTGGCCCCATTAGATTCTTCGAAGATTCCGGAAACTCCTCTCAGTGCCAGAAGAAATAGATGGTATAGGTATAGCCTGAGACTCCAGAAATTTGTAATGGTGGTAATCATGAACTATAGTCCATAAACCTTAAACCATATCGCAGGGTCCAATTTATCTGCTGTAAGTGAGGAATGGATTCAGTAGGTATTTTACATTTACGTCATTTCCTGTCGTTAGGCTTAACTCCACCGTGATCTTAACACCCGGATGAATATATGAGTCGACCATGGCCCCCACACACTTCCGTGCTTTTGGACACTTTTCCCTCCTCCTTGGTTATGGGCGGAGACCATCTAAAACTCCTTACCATTCTATGGGTCATGATACCGGGTTGATTTGCAACCCCACATTGTGGAGAGCATTGAGCACTTGCTATGCTATTGTCCCGCTGTGAGAAAACGATTTCTGGACATACTGGGGTCGGCCTTTCTAGGTAGTCTAACCGATCGTTCCGGTACTGATATTCGTACTATCGATCATTTTTTATATCAAACATATTGGTTTCGATTAGGGTAATTTCAGCCCGTGGTAACACTAGAGTCTATGTGAGCTGGTAAAAAACGGCAGCCACTAGGGTTTGGACTTCGGGAAGATCGGGACAAACTTCCCGGGAATTTTGCGGATTTTTCACTTCCCGATTCCAGCGAGTTTTCTTCGGGATTCCCGACTCGTAAATGCAACACTTCCGGCTAATAAAATAGAAAATTGGGAAATTTGGAGAAAATTGCAAAAATGGTTCAACATTTTTAGTTTTTAATCAAACTGTGAAATAATAAGTATTTTAGAATAAGACGGTTAATATACAACAACAAACGAATGTAAATACAACAACAACGAATGTAAATTTTTAATTGATTATATTATCAGTTCTTTAAATCCCGGTTTCCGGGAATTTCCAAACCCTAGCTGCCAACCTAAGCTAAACCTACGAAAAAAATGACATTGACAAAATCGTTAAATTGGCAACACTGTTTTCGTATCTTTACTGCAAAGGTGGGAAACTAGGTATAATAGACCTGTAATTTGTTACCAATGAATCTCCACAAATCACACCAGTCTCTCTCTCTCTCTCTCCAATCCTTTTACACTCTTTGGCTTTAATTGTTTTTGTGCTCCCTTCAGCTGTCTGCCACCCAGTCTCTCTCTTTTTATTGATGGAGCAGAGTCAATGTTTTGGGGGGTATATACTTGTTTTGTTTCTTCAGCGTCTTGTTGTTTTGTTGTCGCTACTGGTGCTAGTGGACTGGTTGACTGGCAGTTTGTTACCTCGTTTTGTTGTTCGTGCTCAATTAGCATTATAATTGTATCTATGAATTCCATCAAAATAAACGTAAACTATCAACGGAACAGCAACGGCAGCAGCAGCAACAACAATAATAATAATAAAGAGCAAAAGCGCTCATTTGAGAGACACAGACTACGATGCATATTGTCGGCGGTGTGGTGTGATTGACTGCCGCTGCGGTTGCTGCCTTTAGACAGCTGCTGTCTGTCGTTTATTTAGCTGATTTTAATTTTTCATCAACTGGTTTATGTTTGTTTTTTTCCTTTCTTTTGGTGATTGTGCTCGTTCGTTTACGTTCGTTCGTTTGTCTTGTTTATCTGATAAAAATCAGACACACTCAATATTTTGGTAGTAAATTATAGAAAAAGTCGGAAATATGTATTTTTGGTTTAGTTGGTTGATGTCGTCGTGGGTTTATGTCTAGTTATTCGCACTAAATGTGGAGGTAGGTCTGGTCTTAATTATAATGCAACTTATTAAAAATACATACACATACATAGACGGGGGCAATTAATAATAACACAATTTGCAATTACAATTTTTCATATACAAATTTTACTATCTCTTTTCGGTTTAATCATTCATTTGGAGATACATATTACATTTGATATGTTTTGATTATTTTAAATTACTCGTATGTATGATTTGCCTTGGCTTTTAATTGCAAAAAAGAAGAAGAAGCATCACAAAAACACTACGATGAAATAAAATTCAAAGAAAATAAAAATCCAACTGGTCGTTTGTTTTTGATTCAATTACGCACCACTGTGTGGCAGATAGACCGACGGATGAACGGTCGTACAAAAATATTTCACACAATTTCAGGTTTTTCATCTGTTGTTGTTATTTCTTTCTCTCATTGTAAGCACTCGCTTAATTAACTCCTTCACCACCTCCATTACTATTGTCTCACATTCATTCAGGTACTAGGTACTCTCAAAGCATGTAAACAAGTCGAATACAAATTTCCCTAAAAGTCCGAGAGTGGTGAGAGTAATTGTATCTGTGTATCATATGATTGCCAGTTCTCTTTGCCTTGTGTATCAAGTGTGTGTGAGAGATTGTAATTAACCCTTTGAGGGGAGTAGTGATTTATAGCTGTTAATTATTTTATGGGTGATACAATTCACTTCGTTTAATAAATTAATGTTAATTGATAATGATTATTTATAAGAGCCACTTCGTATGCGGAGATTATATACAAATGCGGACTTTTGTCTTATATTAGGGTGTCTGAATGAATATTAGTAATTAATTGGCTTAAGGATATAATGAATGTTAGATAGGCTAAAGGGAAATATATATAGCACTAAAATAACTTTTAACTATAGATTCCTCCACGCATATTAAGACCACACAGACCACAGTCAAAATCCTTATAATTTCAATAACTTAATAAATATGTATGTATGTATAATTCAAACTCTTCTCCTCTCCACATACTCACTTTTCTATATAAATAAACAAACGCTCACTCTCATCTTTCGTCTCAATCTTGTATTTTTGGTAATCGCTAGAAATCTGAGTACTACATCAATATTTCGGTAATCATTATTCACTGCATTATTATTTTGAACCACTTCTGGAAAACGAAATATAAACAACAATTGTTTGTTTACAATGTACAACGCATACTGTTGTTATGCATATAAAACAAGTCAATTATGGGAAAAGAAAAAAAGAGGAAAGATATTCGACAACACTAATGGGGGGTTAACAAGTACCTCAGAGTTGAGTACACTTATGAAATTACTTTGTATCACTTCTCTTTTGAATGTCAGAGTGTTTGTTTTTTTGATACGGAGAAAAATTTGTGAGAACAGTGATGTCAATTTAGAGTTATTTAATGGATAAATTGTTAAAAAACGATTAATATATATGTATGTATATTAGAGTGGGTCAAATATTTCGGCAAAAATCGTATAGCAAAATCGTAATCTATGGAAAATTCTAAAAAAATTCGCCAAGAAACCACAGGTCTAAAATCAAATTCTATCCCGCGAAAATCTGCATGAAGTTTACATATGTAGGTAAGAAAAAAATATTTTTCGGTTTGTCGTTAGTAGACTTAATTTGAAAATTAGAAATTTTTTTTGAATATGTTATATCCATTTCTATCACGCGAGTATCATTAAAAAAAACTACAGAAAAATATATCGGTTTAAATCACAAGAAAAACAGCGTTGAGAAAATATTAGTTTTTTTTCAAGAAATGAGAACACAAGTGCTCTTTTTGAATTCAAACTTCCCAGTGCTTAAATACCGCAAAACAAATAAAAGGATACCCTTAACCCGTTATATTCTTTTATCTACGCCTACTAACTATAAAATATAAAAAAAAAATCTCATGTCGATTTTCGCGGGATAGGATTTGATTTTAGATTCATGGTTTCTGAGGAAAATGTTCTCAGAATTTTCCATACATTAAGATTTAGTTTTTTTGCATTCATACAATTTGACCCACCCTAATGAATATCCATTCCGATATCAGATACGTAAAAGCACAACCATAACACAATACATTTCTCAGAGCAAGTATTTGAAAATGTATATGTAGGTGCAGAAAAACGTAAACCTTTTCAGAATTTGGCACATTACATTTACAAATATTCTTGATTTATTTATTGTTCACTGATTACAACAAAGAGTAAATTTCAAATCCAAATTTTACGTCCAAATGAAAATCTGAGTGCGTTTTTTTTTAAACAAGATCTTCGATGGATTTGAAATATCAGAACTTTTAAACTGTCGGGCGCATCGTTTACGATGTACCAAATATTTGTAGACGAGGCTTTCAGAAAATATGTTTGAGCCACCTTATTGTAAGGAAAGCATTTGATACAGGGTAATTTTAATTTAATTTTACGTCAAATATTCTGATTACTTTAACTTCCAAATGATTGGTCCTGCTTCAATGAAATTTTTCTTCTGATGTTGATAATGCTAAATTTTAATTATTAGTCTTACAAATTCCATTTCTCCAATTTCGTGGTAACATTAAAAAATCTGTAGGTTTAGGTTAGTGTGGCAGCCGTTTATACCAGCTCACATAGACCAATTTAGCACGGTGTTACAACGGGCTCAGATGCCCGTACCAACCTGTTTCATATACAAAGTTACCGGTTCAGGAAATATCTGTTAAACTTCCTAGAAGGGCCGACCCCAGTATATTACTCGCGTCGATTACTCAATGCGGGACAGTAGTCAAGTAAAGGGTTTTCCAACAAGAGGTGTTATTTTGGTATTCAAGAAAAATGTAATTTTTTGAGATAAATGGTCGGATGTTTATTTCATAATAAAGAGGAAGGTATGCCGTTAATAATGAAAACCAATATCAGCCAAATGGCCACCAAGACCACGCTTACAGGACCCAATCCTTTTCATAAAATTTTCCATAACCAAATCGCAAAGTGGTTGCCCTATGTCCTCGATAGCCTCACGAATTCTATCTTTGAAGTCTTGAATCGACGCTGGGCTGTTGGCGTAGACCTTATCCTTCACGTGGCCCCAAAGGAAGAAGTCGCAAGGTGTTAAATCACAAGATCTCGGTGGCCAATTGTGATCACGGTCCGGAAACTTTTCCCGTAACGGAGCAATGGTTTCGTTGCCTGTGTGGCACGTAGCGCTGTCTTGTTGAATGTAAACGTTGTCCAGATCAATACCATCCAACTCCAACCATAAAAAATCATTAAACATCTCTCGCCGGACCATAAACCGCAGCAATCAGTCACACGATGAGGATGGAGAGGCTTCTCAACAATAACTCTTGGGTTTTCCGAGCCCCAGATGCGACAATTTTGCTTGTTGACGTAGCCACCGAGGTGGAAATGGCCCCATCAGTCAAGATGATTTCGAATTGTAATTATTTCAATGCGTTGTTGAATCGTGTATCGTTCCATTTTTAGTAATGGCGTAGTTTCTACTTGTCAAATATCAAAGAATAAAAGCTTCAAAAGTGACAGGTGATTCAAAATAACACCTCTTGTTGGAAAACCCTGTACGTTCACAGAATTTTTCTGACAATTTTGTCCGATCTGGCAATCGTGTGAAATTAGATTTAGGTTTATCGAACGCTGGGCTAATACAAATGTTGATAAATTGATCAGGCCCATTTCGCTAAATATTTTTATCGATTTTTTTACACATTTATCAAGATTTTTATTATTTTTTTCTTTACTATCTTATAAAAGACGTCCTATACTATAAATAAAAAATGATAAAACCTGATTTACCAAGTAACTCACGGCTTTAAATTTCGATAAAATAATTGATCGAAAATAGACTTTGTTTAGGGGTTTAAGCAATATGACTGCCAGCGTTTTTTTCTTGTTGTGGTTGCACACACTGATTTGGGTGGGGAGAGACACTGTGGCATACTTATGGTTGCTCCAAATGTGTCGTTGCTCTTTTTGTATTGTTGTGTTGCTGTTGTTGTTTTTGTTTTTATTTAATTTGTATAAATATTTACATGATTGTTGTTATTGTTGCCGTTTTTATTCTCTCTCTCACTCTCCTTCCCTTAGGCCCACTACATAAAGTACTCACACACACAATCATCGCACGTATGAATAATATTCGAGTCATTTGTCTTGTGTTTTGTTTTAGATTTTGCGAAATATTATTGATTAGTTTTTAGATAGTTGTTTAACATTTCGCATTTAAATAAACGCTTGTTTTGTGTGTGTTTTTTATTGCCAACGAAATATTTCACTGACGCCGCCGATGCTATTAAGTAAAGAAAAAAAACCGACAAACGTGAACGCGAACAATACAATCGGGCAACACCGTTCGAGCGACAGCAACAACGGGGCTAGTCCATCCATCCATCGGCCATTATTATTATTATTATTGTTGGAGCTTTCTGTTTGGCCTTCCTCCTCTCCGTCTCCCTGGGCTGTTTGTAGCTGACAACAAATTAGATAAATATTTACATACTCGTGTTCGTACAATAATTTATTAATTTATTCCACCGTCACTGCTGTAGCCGCCGCCGCTGTCTTCGTTAAATGAACGAATGAACGACTGTAATTTGTTATTGGTTTTTTGATTTTTGAGTTGTTCATATAGCGATAGCCGTATAATTAATGTGTGAATATGTATCTGTCTGTCTGTCCGTCTGTGTATGTACATACATACATACATATATTTAAATAGATATTTATGTAGATACTATGTACAGACACAGATAGATACATATGTATATAGATAAATAGGTGGATAAATGATAAGTTTACGCGTTTTACGGTAAACAAAAAGATACAGCGGGAGTGAATATGATTGAGTTCATATGTAGTGTAATAACAATCATAACGACAGCAACAACAACAACAGCACGAACAACACCACCAGCAACCGGCACTCTGCATAAACTTGAAAACCTATGAAAAAGAGGTGAATATTTGAGTAGTGGAGAACAGTGTGTGAGAATAGTGGGGCCTCTGCCGCCTGTACATGTGTGAATGCGAGTCTGTGTGTTTGTTTTTTGTAGAGGAGAGTTGAGGGGCGGGTGTAAAGTGATTTTTATTCGTCTGAGATAATGGTTTGGTTTGTATTTCCCTTGACTGTCTGTTTGTTTGTGAGTTTCTATTATTGTCGGTGGCTTTGCTGCTGCTTTTACCTGTAGCAACAATTTGTTTTTATTATTTATAACGACACCTCATCATCATCCTTCTTCTTCTTCTCCTCCATCATACGCCGTTTTTGAGGGCACAGTGTGGCAAAACCATTAAGAATGTGATGTTATGTTTTCGTACCCATTAATCATTGACATGATTAATGATAATTATTGTTTAGTTGCGGTTTATGACCTGTAATTTTCACAGATTTTTGTTAACACGTTTCGTTGGAAATCAAAAATAAATACCATAAAAAGCGAATTTAATGCATAAGCTGAACTACAACATATTCATATGTGTGTTTATGTACATATGTATGTATGTATTAAGCAGTGCTGAAACACACACTTTTGAGCCTCTTATTGACCCCGAAACAAATCGCCGTTATATAGAATAAACATTTTCTAAATACATAAATATTGTTATTGATTTGAATTTCACTACACTACACTAAAAACGTAAGGCATCGATTTGCCACCAAAGACAAAAAGTTATTAAAATAAGTTCATTTTATTCCTAAATTTATGAGTTATTATTAAAAAAAATTTCCTTAGTAGGTATAAAATGTGTTTATATTTGTCTTTGGCGACAAAGAAATGTCATATTTTTTAATATTAGGATGGCACAAGGACAGAGTAGGACGTCTTCTATAAATTTCGATAAAAAATATATGGGCCATATCAAGCGAGTGAATTTTTAAAAGCGGCGTCTTCTGACTGGTGGTAGTCTTGAGTCCAATTAGATAGTAGTTATGATACAAAATGTCATTGTTTAAGGACCCTTTTTTCCATCCATATCACTAATTACCTATTGCATTTAGAAAATGTTGCCCAAAGTGTTTTCGCTAGCTTTTGCTTCAAATAAACAAATTCCGAGAGATATTTTTTTGGTTAATTTTTTCTTTGCAGAATTATAACTTGTTTGCCATTTTTGTCAAAACCCTACTTAGTTTTGATTTTTTTTGCTAGAAAAGGCTTAGGTAATTTCTTTAAAGAGCTCTGTGTTCTATTAATGGAATGGGCCTGTATCTATCAAAATAAAGACAAAACCTCTAAAAAATTGAGGTTCAAACATATATTTTAGCATTACTGGAGAACCATTTATCGTAATTGGCTCAGAAAAGCTTTTAATAATTCTAAATCAAGTAGCCTCCATCTTCCTCTAATATTTTGAGAAAATTTTTAATAATTTTTTTATTATATATTATATATTTTATATTATATTTTATACTAGCTGATCCCAGCAGACGTTGTTCTTCCCGCTCAGTTAGGAATATATTATTGATTTAATATTCATTGTTATTTCATTGAAAATTCAGACATTTCAAGTTTTAGAAAAAATCACAATAAAAATGCATATTGGACATATAAAGGTCCACCCACCTATCGGGTAGAATCGTATGTACATACAAATAATTTTCAGGATAACCCACACATTTTAAATTTCTCTCATATCGCTCTGGAAATAAGAATTTTGCACATAACTTGACCGCTTCGCCATTTACCGCTGCGAAAGTAATTCTAAAACACAGATGACCCCAAAATTAAACTATTGTGTAATTTGTAACCCATTCGGTCTTTTAGCTTCGGAGATCATGCGTTACTAACAAACGTACAAATGATTTTATATATAAAGATTATATTTTATATATTTATATTTATATTTTGTAATTTTTTTATCACAAAGTATGGTCGGCTTGTATAAAATGAGATCATACCGCAGAAAATAGGTGAATAACTTAAAAAGTTGTAGCTATTTTAGCAAATCTACCATCTCAAAAGAAATCATAAAAAAAATCCAAATGTAACAACATTTTGTTAATAACATAACATTATCAAAACAGCACACTATTAAACCGAATATTCTATGTCTGTAGACTTACTGAATTAGGTATAACTTTTTTAAATATGCATTCATTTTCTTCGGAATGGTCTCATTTTATTTATGACCGATCAGACTTTACGACAAAATAAAAAAATATTAAAATTTTCTTTACAAAAATTGATTTTTTCGCAGTATCTTGTAAGATTTCGTTGAAACCGCAGCAGGCGTGATAAAATTAGATGGCGATAAAGGCTACCTAATTTAGGATTATTTTAATCTTTGCTCAAATAATTACGATAAATGGTTCTTCAGTTATGCTAAAATGTGTTGTTCAACCACTATTTTTGGTCTTTGTTTTGATATTTACTCGTAAGCAGGTCGCAATCCACAAATTGCATTTAAGCTAATAAAGCAAGTGACATAACGAGGGCTTATATTCAAAGGTGGCTATCAGGCATTTTCTTAAAAATGAGATTTTGACGGCAAATTATTCTCTGATTTGGCGGTCTTCTGTCATAAAAATTTGAAAACCAATTTTTTTCCTAAAACTATTTTTTCTAATATTTCTGGTTTGGCTATACATTCACACTTTAGTTTGTGAATGTAAAAGTGGCCATGAACATAAAAAATAAAATAAAATGAAAAATATTTAAATATAGGAGCAGCATAAAGCCGGGGTTGTAATTTTCTAAAACCTATTGCAATTTATTATATTTAATTTTTTTTTGCATTTAAAGACTATGGATATGGAAATCTTATTCGTTGTACATCCGTATCGCAATTAAAATCCCTCTATCCATTTGGTAATATAAAATATTAAGTGAATTTTAATGAAGAATACATTAACATTTCGGTCACTGCTACACTGACCACTGCCAGTCATTATTTTTCGCGCATATATTTACCGTTTATAGTACTTCGTATTTACAAAGTTTTAACTTTGTGTCGTAAAAGGCTTCTGAAATGACAAAAATAATATTAAAGTTTTTGGTAGGGCGAGAACTGACCGCGGGGCAGAAAACGAATATCTGAAATGTCCTTGGTTTATACAACACTCCTGTCTAAGCGTATGCAAAATTTCTGCTTTCTAGAACTTACAGGAACCTCAGGGGTCAAGTGGAGGAAAATCATATGGCGGAAAATCGAACATCAAAGTAGCCTACGACACATTAACTTCTTATAATATAATTTTTTATCCGTTCATCGGTTTCGACGATATCTTACAAAATATTGAGAAAAAAATAATATTTTTTGAGAAAATTTTAATATTTTTTAAATAAAAGCTTCATAAAGACATCTAAAAACGCACAATGCTTATATTTTTATGATTTCATCGTAAAGTATGATAAGCCATGCAAAAAATGAGACCATTTCGAAAAAAATCGATGCATAACTTAAAAAGTTGTAGGGAGGAAACCATCCACTCCTCTTGAAATTCGAAAATATGCTCTAATTTCTACAAAATCAAACTTTGAAAAAAAAAAAAAAAATATTTTCCCCTTTATTAGTAACAAAATATAAAGCAAAATTTGACACTTAGAAGTCAGACCCAAAAATCGTGTCGACCAGTGTTAGTAATCATCTTAAGATTACACTGTAGAAGAATAATTAATAAAACTAAGGGATAAAACGTTTTTTTGATCCCCTGAAAAATTGTTCATAGCTATTTTTGAGTATAAGCCCTCGATAAGGTTTCGTTTAGGATAAAAAAACAGAATAAACAAAAAATGGGTTATTACAAAAATATTTTTGTGATTTTTTTTATTTTTTTTAAAGACTGAAAAAAAGCTGTTGATCACAACTTTGGCAAATTTTTAGTTATAGATAGATAATTAGTTTTATGGATGGGAAAAAAGGAATTTTTGACCAAAATGTCAATATTCAGCACCATTAAACTCGGAAAGTCCTTAAACGATCTCGTTGAAATGTTGTATCATAACTACACTAAAATCGATTTTTTTGATATGTTTGAATCGAAAGAAAATATATTTGGAATACAAATTTTTAAATATTATATATGTCCTAGCAAATAAATTTTATTTGAGAATCAACAAAATATATTTGGAACGCATATATTAATATATTACAACAAAATATATTTGCAAACTAAATTTCACAAATAAAGTATGTGTTTAAATACAAATAAAAGTATTGTTTAGGAATTTCTCCAAATATATTTTATTTAAAAAAGATTTTCAAAAATTTTGCTGACCTTTTCGAATGCCAGTTTTAATTTTCCCTTGGTTTCGAATTGTGCCGCCCAGCATTAACTTCTGTTCTAAATCAATCATTTAAATTTGAAACCATCATTATAAGTAGTTGTCAATCCTCAAAGTAATTAATTTTGCTCCAAGATTATAGGATTTCAGTTATTATTATTACTCGTTCTTTTTACAAACATTAAATTTTTTTATAAAATTAACTTTAAATTACTGAAAAATTTAACACAATTAAGGTAGTTTCTAAATACCTTAATGCAAATGAATTTTTGGAAATAATGGTCCCAAATAAAAATATATTGCGATGTAAACAATGATTTGTTTAGAACAAGATCTTCCCAAATATATAATTTTGGTGTGTACCAAATATTATATGTTTAGAGTGTACGCTAAACATATACATGTTTCAAGCCGAATATGTTTGGGACAATATACTACAGAAGCGATTTTTTTCAGTGTGTACTAACAACTCATCCCGACATAGTTTTTAAAAATTTACTCACTTGGCATGAAATCCCCCATATGTATGTACATCGAAAAAGATGTAATATATTACTAAACCGTATTATAAAAAATGATATTTCTTTTCCGTAATAATTCTGAAATAAAACTTTCCAAATGAAAATTTTTTAGAGTAATATTTTAAAAATACATAATTGCTTTTGATTATTTTTATAATAGAGGGCCATTTATACCTTTGTACTACATTAAAATGGTACAAGGGTTATTGGACCATATTTTGTTTATCAAAAAAAAAAACAAACAAACAAAAAGAAAATGAAAACTATTTTCAATTAATTTTAATGGATTATTAACCCGGTAACAAATTATCCACGCCACACAATAGATGTGTAAAATTAAAAATTTTAATTGTTTCCACCTTTAGTGAACTCTTAAATGTTGAACATTAACAACAATTTACAATGTGTATTTCGTCACACTGTGCTGCTGCATTGTGCGGCCACTGGTCTCACCTCAGAGATAGAGAAGGCAATAACGAACAGAAAATTTATTCATTCGTTTGTAGGCCGCCGATTTTATTGGGGTATATCTCATATTTTATCCATTCTATCGTTTGGCGTTTTTTTGTCTGTGTTTTTTCTTTATCGATTTTAATCGGATTTATGTGCTCATTTTTCTCGGCTTTATTTTGTTTTAAATCCACCGACCGTGTGGAGGGGGCGGCGAAGAGACGGACACTTCATGATATTCATATGAATGTATGTATGTGTGTAATTATGATGATGCTCTCTCTTCCTCTCACCGCTCATTTGCTTTGAGATACATATTTATTTCATGCTTTTTGTTTATTTGTTATACATTGCCGTTGTGCTAATATAACACTTTTTTATTACGATTAGTATGTTTTTTCTTGCTGTTGTCATTTTGCCGTTGTTAATTGCTTTGAATGCCCATTTTGTGTATATCGTTTACTGCTGATTTTTTGATGTTGTTGCCGCTAGTCATTAGGCGATTTTGATGTTTATTTCTTTTTTTTAATTTGAACATCAAAATTAAATACTGTACACTCCGCGGAATTTGATTATGATCACTTGATTTTGGCATATATTATTGTATTTGTTCTATAATGAACATAAATATTGTGGTATACAAAATAAACTGATCAAATAAATTTTCGATAAATTTTTGTTATCGAAATTTGTAATCAGGTTTTATATAGGGCATATAATTATCGGAATTTCATTCAAGTTTTTAGAGAAGACATCCTTTATAAACTAGTCAAAAATTAATAAAAATGTTGATAAAAGAATTTTCGATAAGAAATATTTATCGAAATCGACAAACCGTCGGCATACCGCATGATTTTTTATCGTAATTTATACTATGAGTCCCGTTGTACCATGGCTAATTTCGTCAATTTATAGAGAAGGACATTTTCTTAAACATGAAAGAAGAAATTAATAATAAAAATTCCGAAAAAACATGTAAAAGATCCGAATTTTTATTCTGATAAAAAAATTATAGCAAAGGACTAGATCATATATATATACATATATACATACTCTCGAAATATGGTATAAATTGACAGGTCCATCTTCGATAAATGTATCTTATCGAAATTTGAAGTCTTAGTTTCGATAGACACTTTACCATTATATTTGCAATTTAGTTAAAAAATCTTATCGAAATAAAAAATATTTATTAAAATTGAAAAACGTCTATATACTGCATAAACTGACAAAGTCTATCTACTTTTTTTTTGTTATCGAAATTTACTCGATGTATCGGTATATAACAAGGCAACGCTTGTTTTCCATTTATGGAGAAGAATGTGTTCTGTAAATTAGCAAAGAAAAAAATTAATAAAAAATATCCGAAAAACATGTAAAAATCCCTATTGTAATTTAAAAAAAAAAGTATTTATCGAAATGGTCTAGGTCCGTATATTACGTTTGATAAAAATATGTTGTAGAAATTCGAAGTCGTATTGTCGATCAATATGTTAAATTCGATTTCGAATTTCGATGGCAAATACGTATCGAAATTGTACCCTTTGTAATAAATTTTGTTATCGAAATTTACGGTACTTTTGGGCCCAGGCTCAGAATCGATATTGGTCGATTAAGAGCGCGGGTCCAGTGCGTGCGCCTTAAATGGTCCACTAATTATCGTGCATCAGAAAAATTAATAACGATCTTCATTAAAAAATTATTCTTATTGAATTTTCAATTTAGGATATTTTTGTAAATTGACAAAGGTCGAAATAATACTTAAAGCAAGTCCACCTTCGATAAATGTTGTTATCGAAAATTTAAAGCAATGATTTAGACAGTAAATCGTATCAATTTTTTTATTGTTTTCTTTAAATCTAAGCGAGAAGGAAATATTCTTGAAATTAGTAAAAAAATAAATAATTAAAATTTAATTTTAAATTTTGATAACATTTTTTATCGTAATGTCTTGGTTAGATTATGTTGTACATCCCCAAAATGTATAACTTCCCGCCTGGCAAAATATATTTGCCTCATTGGAATGACAAACAATCGAAGTTATAAACAGTTTTTATAAATAAAGAAAATGTATTTAAAACGATTCAGTCATTCTTATTTAAATTATATATTTATTTATTACAATTAAAATAACAGAAAATAGTAGCACTGGCAACTACGGTTTTCTTTCCATCATATTTTATATTATTTATCTGATTTCTTCACGCTTTTCCTATATATCAAGGGTATACGGCATAAACCGACAAAGTCCATTTCGATAAATAGTTTTATCGAAATTTTTCGTTCGAATTTTTGCCTATTTTCTTTTTAAACTAATTTTTAAAGGAAGAAAACATAAACTCTTCATGTCAATTTCTAAAAATTTTTTATTGAAATTTCAAGGCAATTTTTCATATTGATCAATGTTTTTATTAATAATTTTCTTAAAGTATTTGTGGAAGAATATCAGTTTTTCATATTTAATAATGTTTTTATTAATATATTTCTTATCTTATTTTAGAAGAAAGGTAATAAACTTACCGAGACCATTTCGATAAATATTTGTTATCGCAAATTCCAAAGCCAATTTTTGCATATCAATTGAAGTTTTTATTAATATTTTATTTAAGTGATTTGTAGATGAAAGTAATTTTTAGAAGATAGAGCATAAACTTACTGCCCGTTTCGAAAAATGTTTTTTTTATCGAAATTTCAACACAATTTTTCATATTAAACGATCTTTTAGTTAATATTAATAAAAACATGGTTTAATATTTTTATTCATATTTTTCTTAGTCTATTTGTAGAATAAACTAATTTTTAGAAGAGAGATCAAAAACTGCCCTTGCCAATTTCAATAAATATTTTTTATCGGAATTTCAATGCCAATTTTTTTTAAGCATATTTGTAGAAGAAGATCTGTAATAACATGACCCAATTTACCGTGAAAATCATAGCTATAAATTTCGATAACAAAATTTATCGGAAATGATCTTAACCAGTTTAAGCAGTGTGCCGACGATATAATTTTATATAATTTTTTTTATCTAGTTTAATTAAACTTTAATCAGTTATTAGTTTTTTGTTTTTTTTTTATTTTGTTAAAATAATTTTGATCTTTAACTAGGATATTCTTCCGGCTTAAGACCATTTTGACCTTTTTCTATAATGCTATAAAATGTCAAGTTTATCTTTAATCACATATGTGTTAGTTTTTCGTTCGTTTTATTTTGATACAAAACTTATTTTGATTTTAACTAGGATATTTTTCCGGCTCAACACCTTTTTCTTTAATGCTATAGTATGCCAAGTTTATCTATTTTTTTTTGTTTTTTAAAATAGTATACATAGCCAGACATATAACAACAGCACTAATCTACATATTTCTCCTAGCCTCTACTAATTAAAATACAGGGTGCCTCATTGTTTATTTATTGTTTGAATAGCCCTATTCCATTGTTGTTCTCTCTCTCTCTCTCCTGGGAGTCTTTTTTACTTAATTTGTTTTGTTTTTGTGATGGTTGCGTTTTGTTTGTTTGATATTTTAATTGGTTTTTAATTCTGTATTTACGCTAAATGTCCAAATTGATTAATTGACCTTTATTTTTATTGAGGTTCTGAAATACATTCACAGAGTGAGAAGAGTATTTAACGCAAATGTTTGCTTTGTAATTAATTATCCATTTCACATTCTCACCTCGGCTAATGAAAACAAATGTGCCTGCCGCCTTGTGAGAGAAATATGGTGGTGGGACAGGACAGGACAGAATAGGCTGACAGAGCGACCGCGCTCTTGTTGGTGGCGGTCATGGTTGCTGGCATCTCGAGATATATTGTTAGCCCTTTTTCGGGATTGGTTGGTTGTTGTAACCATTAATCTTTTCGGCATTTTAAATTAACAAGAGTATTAGTGTAAATCTTTTGATTTTAAATATACATACATGAAGATTATTATTGTAAATTTTTGGGGGATTTCTCTAGACACTATGGGATTGTAGGGATTACAAAAAGACATTGATTTTTCTTTTATGTGAAAAAAAACAGGAAATTTGGTAGTAGTGTTTAAATAATATTGCTATTTATTTTTCCTTATAAACATACGGTGAACTGAACCATTGTTATCGAAACTTTAAATCGTTATTTACTCTATAAATCGAGGACCGTAGCACTGCATACTAAATATTCTTTCAATCTATAGGGGAGAATATCTTTTCGGACATAGTTTTAACTGAAATGACAGGGAGAGTGTGATATCCGAGAGCCCTCGATATGACCACATATTTAATAGAGTACCTCAAAATAAGAAGACAAAATAATGCACATGTTACGATATTTCGCTTAGTTATCGAATTATAGGACGTTAAGGTTGAAAAAAACTTATTTTTTGATTCCAATGGGTTCAAAATCGAAAGTCAGAAGAAGAAAAAAAAATATATCCGATAACTTTTTAGTACTTTTAAACTTAAACGTTCGTTAATTTGATAACTAAGCGAGATATCGATAACATTCCACCTCCAAAAATGTGTCAGATCGCGGGCCTCGGATATTGTCTTATTGTCTAGTTTAATTACTCTCATTATTTATTTTTGTTCTAATGTTATTATGTATGACAATTTTTATAGCACGCTTCCACTGTGCGTATAAGCCTTTTGTGTTTAAACAACAGTCAATATTAATTCAATTACAAAGATAAACAAATAGTTTCTCTCTTGTTTTTTTTCGTATTGGTTTATTGCTGGGATATTGTAAATTTAATATTTAAATATTTACCAACAAGTTATGTATGTATGCCGTCGTCGTCGTCGAGAGCATGCGTGTTCATGAACGCGATATTAATTGATTTTTAAATAATATATAGAGTTGCTGAGCGGTGGGGATTATGCGATTGCTGTGTGTTTTTTTTTTGCTGTTGTCGCAGCTACTTTATTTTTGTGTTTTAATATTTATTAATTTCAATTTGTTGTTTGTACACACTTTTGTTATTACAATTTTTTATTGTATTTATTTAAATTGAACACACATGGTAATTTAATTTTTAAAACATGTAAAGACTCTCTTTCTCCATTTAATCTTGGGAGTTTGTGTTGTTTTTTTTTCATCAAAATGGGGGACGCTTTTAGTTTTGGCATTTGTTGTGGTGGGGAATAGAGCGCGGCGTGTCACAGCTGATTTTGTGTCAGAGTATTTTGTGTGTACATTTTTGACATGTAGATTGATTGTATGTAAGCGGTGTGTGTGTTTGCGTATGTATGTTTACCCTGTAGTCTTTGGTGATGTGTTTCACTCGCACTCATGCTCACTGCGTTGTGTACGTATGTATGTACGAGTTTTTGGGGGTCACAGGGGAGACGGACGAAGGAAATTCAAGGTGACATGTGTGCGAACGCATGTGAATGTTTAAATATCTCGGTATCTATCCGTCTGTCTAACTGTCCGTCCCATCCATCCATCCATTTGTCTGTGTTGTCTTCTTGCCTATCAATTTTATGTATCTATTGTTGAAAAACTATAATTCGAATAAAAATATAAAGTTAAAACAAAGAGGGAGGAGAGCCAGAGGCACAGAGAGAAAAATGAATGAATGACAGAAGATTGTCTGCTTAAATTATAAATTAAACAAACATTCAAAAATGTACGCAGATAAAGCGTACAACAAAGCGACATGGCCCGAAAATTCAATGCTAACCCAACCCAATACCCAAGTCCGTCACATCACGTCAGCCAAACGGACACAATGCGCAAATCTTTTGAGAATTTGACAATGCAAAAAAATCATACCTCCCTCTTTGCAACCCTCCACCTCTCTCGTAAATAAAACAAAACAGAACAAAAAATCCAATTTCAATTTTTAATTGAAATCCTCACAAACGACGGCCGCATTTTGCCTGAGGCGTTGTCATCTTGGCCAACATTTCATACGTATATACATACATACATATGTATGTACCTATACACAATGCAATGAGATTTGTGACTTCGTCGGTAGCCAACTTTTAAGCTCCAATTTCCATATATGGCCTGAATAATCTTTGACCACTTTGTGCATTAGGGATTTGAGCTAATGACACTTGGCCGTTATTTTACACAGTTCATCCAATTGCGCGGATTTGAAACACATTAAAGTGACAGAGAGTTTAAACTTGTTTAACTAATCTCAATTAATTGTCTACCAAATCGTATAACAATGACACAGTGTCTAAACTCATAAAGCAATGTGTTCCGATAACTTTTTGCTATCGATACTTCAACTGACATAGAGAGTATAAAAAAATCTGACGAAATACATACATTTAAAAGAAAATGGTGCTCAAACTGCATAAATTGATCAAGTCCATTTTCGTATAACATTGGCACAGTGTCTAAACTAATAAAGCAACGAATTCCGATAACTTTTTGTTATCGAAACTTTAACTGACTTATTGAGAGAGTATAAAATAATCTGACTAAATACATACATTTAAAAGAAAATGGTACTCAAACTGCATAAACTGATCAAGTCCATTTTCGATAAATTTTGTTATCGAAATTTTAAGCCACTATTTCTTTTACCCAAAAAAGGTTCAATTTCGTTACTACTTTTATTGATTTTTTTGTAAAATAGTATTTTATCGAAACAAATTATTAGGGTTGCCAACGTGTTATTGAATTATATCTTAGCTTATTTATATAAGAAACAGTTGAGTTTAACCTGCGATAACAAACATTTATCGACATACATAGTGAGTTTCTCTCCTACACACATAAAATGTCATTCCTGCAAGGGTAATGGCAAATTACAAAGTTTTTTTTGCTCACCCATAAAAGGGTTACATGACCATGACAACCATTCCCCCAGCACCCCACTCCCTCTCGCTCTATTAACTGGTTGTTAAGCCTGAAGGCAGCAAAAGTGTCGAATGTCATGTCTGTGTTATGTCTACAAAACCTACTGTTTATTCGCCGTTCTGCCAAAATCTCGACTATTTGTTTTGTCCTTTTCTCTGGCGTTTCTATTTAGTATGTATTTTGAATGAAAATAACAAACACAATTTACTCCAGGGAATACGATTTTCTTCTTCTTCTTGACATTTCTACCAACGTACTAAGTATTTCATTCATAAAAAAACTTAGCATAAAACTCTTGAATTTATCAGAGCTGTTTCACTTTTGTTGTTTTTTGATGTTTATTTCTTCAAATGGATTTTGAATTGGGGTATTGAATTTCCTCTTGTCTGAGCGCTTAAATGCCTTTCTATTTGGATTTGTTTATTTTTTTCCTTATTGCCTTGCCTATTTAACTCTGATGGTCATGGTTATTTTGTGGTGATTTTGTATAAATGGCACAGTGGTTTAAAATTGCAAAAAAAAATATTTTTTTAAAAAACGTATAAATGCTATGATTATATAAATTAAATTTTTCACAGGAAACTGTGTGAAATGTGCTCAATATGAAAAATTTAAGTAAAATTTTTCGATAATTTCCTCAACTATTGGAATATCGAAAATAAAAGAAATTAAAAAAAATTGGTGGTTATACTTTTTGTTTCATTACAACTTATTTGAATGAAGAAAAAAAATTCAGATAGAAATTTTCGATATCTTTCGAGTTATCGTAATGAAATATCGAAAATAAAAATTTTAAAGATTGAATTTTTGTTATTTTTTTTATTATTTTGAGCTTATTTTAATAAACAATATCCGGTAAAAATTGTCGATATCTTTCGAGTTATCGAAATGTCCAAAACCGACTACGCGGAAAAGAAAAGGTGTATGCGTGGTATTCGGTCATGGTTAAAGATTTTCTAATTTGTGGACCGACCTTCGGCCGGTCTGATGATTTACCCCTTTGGGGTACGTCCAAATCCGGCTACGCAGACCAAAGTGTACTGAGCGACCGGCCTTTGGCCGTGGTTAAATATTTCCTCTGGGGTATGTTCAAATATTTGGGATTCAAACTCGTATCTTCCTTTTCTCCCCTATAGAGGTCGCTTCCAATTTTTCTTTTTTTATGTCATAAAACGGCCATAATTTTGAATATTAACCTATGAATTTTATTTTTGACTAAATAGTTTATAAAAATTTGCTAAATGGTAAACTAAGATATGGCTATCATTTATTTTTTAAAAAAATGTATGGTTATTTGAATTTAGAAAAATTGAGAATAATTATTTTTTGGGTTTTAAGAAATTTTTAGTTGCTTTTTAACGGCTGAACCGAATTTTACACAGTTTACTTCGTTTGAATGAAAACAATAGGGAGCATTTTTTAAGGATTCTTTTTTTTGTTGAAAATTTTCAAATTTTCTTATCTTGCCATACATACCACATTCTGCAGATGATGTATGTATCCACTTAAATTCTGCACAACGAAATTTTACCATATGGATACATATTTTGATATACATACATATGTATGTACATAGCTGCTGTAGTTAGTTTCGTTTTACTTGTAAAAGAAAACCAGATCGGTCCAAAATTTGCCTACTTTCCACTACAAAAATATTTCTTGTTATATAAATTAATGAAATCCATATTGGAGGGTACAATATTTTTTACTTAGCGGCATTGCACTTAAGTGACTTTTGTCCTTATCTGCTCAAAAACGAAATATTTTGCACGTTGCTTTGTTTTTATTAGAAAATATTATGCTTACGTGCGTTTCCTTAAAGTGGAAAATTCAGTTAATAGTATTATTTCACTTTATTCTATAAAATAACAATTTTAACTGCTTAAAAAAGTTATCTTTGTTGTTTCGTGCTCACAGTTCAGAGAGAAATTGGGAGAAAATCAAAAATGTTTTCAACTGCTGCCCAAAACTATGCGGGAGAAAATTTCACTTAATTGCACATAAGGCAGATATGTGAAACGGATAAGTGCAGATCGCATCAGAGCATTTTTCACTTAAGTGCGCAAAATTTCTTGCTAAAGTAAGCGAGGCTGCTAAGCAAAAATACTGTATGTAAAATTCGGTCGGTCAGAACTTATTAACTACTTAAGTGATATACAGTCTGTCAAGAAAGTGTTTTGAGATTCGATTTCAGGGTAAACAACTATTCATTATTTTTATTTTATTAGAATTTTTAATTTGCAATATGTGGTCGACAAGTTGGACAACAGAATAGTATCGTAAATTTTGCATAAATGTACTCCAGATGGGAGTATGGGCCCGAGGTGTAAAAAGACTTTGTTGACACCAACGTTGGTGAGGAAATTAATTTTTGTAGTTGTTTTTTTGGTAACTTAGTGACAGAAAATATTAATTTTTTAAACAAAAAATAAAAAAAAAATATTTCATAAATAAATAAATAAAAAAATAAATAAAATTTTTTTCCAAAGATGTTTATCGAAAGGTACATTTTTTTCGATGCAAAAACACTTTCTTGACATACTGTAACAGAATAGTATCAACAATTTTGCATAAATATACTCCAGATGGGAGTATGGGCCCGAAGTGTAAAAATAATTTGTTGACACCAACGTTTGTGAGGAAATTAATTTTTGTAGTTGTTTTTGGTAATTTATTGACCGAAAATAATTATTTTTTTTTTTTAGAAAAAAAAATTGTTTTAAAAATTATACAAAATTTTGTTTTTTCAAAGAAGTTTTTCGGAAGGTACATTCTTTGCGATGTAAAAACACTTTCTTGACATACTGTAAAAGGTAAAGTAAATTTCTGCCATCATGTCGCAAAGACTGAAAGATTTACAATTTGGTGGAGTTTTTAAATATTTTTGGGTATTCTGCTCCATTTATTTTTGATATTGAACTTTAAAAAAACTCGATGAAGCAAATCATTCATCGCAATAGCTTGACTGGTTGGGAAGGCCGATTTGTGTCCCTTTTCCGAAATTCTCTTTAATGTGAGCCGGTCGGTATAAAAGACCGGTGGGTCAGAATTTTTAATATTAACCAATAAAATTTATTTTTGTCTAAAAAGTTAATAAAAAGTTGCTAAATGGTAAAATAAGATCTCGCTGTCATTTATTTAAAAAAAAATGTTCCAAAATTTTATGGGGATTTGAAATTATAAAAATAAAAAAATGATTTTTTGGGTTTTGCGAAAATTTTTAATTGCCTTGGGCTATTTTTTGTGGATTTAAAAAAAAAAACCTATTACAAATATTGAGTGCGGGGCATATTCTTTTTAAATTTGAATTTTAATCGAAGGGGAGAATTTTAAATAAAAAGCCCTTTGGGTTCTTTTTCAAACGACGTAAACTTTGTAAAAGCCGACGTAAACTTTTTATAAATTAAAAAAAAGTAATCCATAAAATTACCATTTGAGTTCTCTTTCAAACAACGTAAACTTTGTAAAAATCGGTTCGGCCGTTCCAGAGCAATTAACAATTTCGTAAAACCAAAAATGCATTATTTTCAATTTTTAAAAATTTTTATTAAAAGCTTTATAAGCCATATCGATGTAATTTCAGTAGATACAATTTTCTTTTAATTTAATCCAATTCTTGACACAATCGAAACATTCTTTCACGACAACGAGCATTCATTCATTCCTCATAGACTCCATTCTCTGGCACACATTACAAAGTCGAATTCTTCTAATCAATCATTACAGCGGCAACTTTTACAATCAACTTAACGTTTGTGCGCATTTGCAGTGCTGTTTGTGTCAGCTCATGTTGGTTTCTTTGCGTTTGATGTATGTGGTTTGTATTAAATCTCTTTTTCTAAAATAGTTTCACGCTTTTCTATTATTTGTCTCCTTTTTAACACTTCCATATCAGATTCCCTTCACTTCCCTCTCTCTCTACTCAACAACTCAAAGTCTGCTGTCATGCAATTTTCCATAGCATTTAAACTTGATTATGCTGCCATTTCCTACGTCTTTTGCGCTCTCTCGCTTTGTGCAGTGTTGATTTGTTATTTGTATTTCTTGATGTCTCTCTGCCTGTCTGTTGCTGCCTTCTGCTGCCGCCCCTCTTTATTTTCAATTACAACAAATTGTAAGCAAAACTAAACTATAACATAGCACAGAACACCAAACATGGCTTGAACGTTTGCAAAAAACTATTGTAAAGTAAAAGAAATAAGCAAAAAATAAAAAGTCAAGCAATGATGCAGTTAGTGGTTGTTGGTCACGAGAGACGAGGGGTATTATTGTTGTGTATTTATATGAAACAAATCGCGTACAGTTGACAAGATTAACAAGCTTTGCCACCATCATCATTATACTAATAATAATCATCGTCATCGAAAAACACAATCGCGCTCAAAACACAATCTCTCACACTCACCTTATTATTCCAGCTACTCTACCACAAAAGTTTGCAACAACATCATTACCGAACTGACTGAGTACTCACTACTCCTCTCTCATTGCTTTGCATTGAATTGCATGTTTATGTTGCTTTCCTCCTTAATAGCCACAACAAAACGACAGAGTGGCTACAAGACAGAGGCATGCACTCCAGTTCCACATTCCGCTCCCTTCTTTCCCATATGCATACTTATGTACGGTGGGGATTGGGGATAGCCTGCCAAATCACTTTAACAAAGGGAAATAACATAACACGCTTAGCTGTTGCTAGGATGTTTGTAAATTGGTTCGTTGTGGACCCTCCTAACCACTAAGCATTCTCTTTCTTTCTTACGACCGGTCTTGTAGTTTAACTCGCACACTGCATTACTTACTACCTTTCTCTTGGTTGTCACTGGTTTAATGTTTTTTTTTCAGTTTTTTTTTTATTTCTGAGGGGGTTATGGGTTACTGTTGCTGTAACAACTATTAAATCGTTTTCCACCTCCTCCTCATCATTAGCACATGCCGCACCATTGCCTTCTCACCCTTTACGAGTATTTACTTTTTAAGGTAAGGAGGTGTTCACTTGGTTTGTTTCTTTTTTGTGCATTTGCAGCTGCTGCTGCTGTTGTTTTCTTAAACTTTTCTTTTCCTATTAAGCTTATTATGGTGGGGGAAAATGAGCAACTTAATACAAGTAAATCTACGAGTATGTATGTACATATGTCCTCCCTTCTCCCACTCTGCAGTTCACAGATACTCACAGGCTCACACTCTCTCTCATTCTTCCTCCGTGATTATTTATGGCTGTCAAATGCATGGCGATGCAGTGGTTTCATTGGGGGCATCTTTGTGTGTGTATGTGCGTGCTTCGTTGCATTCACTTTGCGTGAAGAACCAGCCAGCCGTTGATCTCTTTTTTGTGTGATATAGCTGCAAAAAAAAACGACGTGGCAGCATTAAGAACGTCAACGTCACGGATAAAACTTTAAACGCATTAAAAAGTTGGCAAAGTTGTATTAAAACGTCATAATAAGTCAGGGTTCGGAAACAACATGCAATATTGTAGGGAAGGATATACATAAAGGGTCCGCCAAATAACTTTTTTTTTTTGAAAATGCTATAAAAAAAACTACTGAATATTTTCTCAAATTTCTTTTTTTATTTGAAATTACAATCCTTCCGGTTAATAATGGAAAATAATTTCATTCAAATGGCTGCCTTGGCTGCCACGATCGGTCCAATTTTTAAGTACATTATCGATTGTGTGCAGCTGTATTTCACCAATGGCTTCACGAATATTGTCCTTTAAAGCGTCAATTGTCTCTGGCTTGTCGGAGTAACACTTATCTTTGAGGGCACCCCACAAATAATAGTCCAACGGTGTCAAATCGCAGCTCCGAGGTGGCCAAACGACATCAGCTCTGCGGCTGATAATGCGATCTTCAAAAATAGGGCGCAAAACATCGAGTGTAGCTTCTGCTGTGTGGCACGTAGCGCCGTCCTGTTGAAACCAAATGTTGCCATTATCCTCCTCTTCAATTTTTGTGAACAAAAATTCGTTCAACATGGCCCGATAACGATCGCCATTGACTGTAACGGCCACTCCTTGCTCATTTTCGAAGAAAAATGGCCCAATTATGCCTCTGGACCAAAATCCGCACCAAACAGTGACTCGTTTTGGGTGTATCGGCTTTTCAATGTATGCGTGCGGGTTTTCTGTGCCCCAAATGCGACAATTTCGCTTGTTTACATACCCGCCAAGATCAAAATGAAAAAATCAAAATCAAATGAAAATCAAAAATAAAAAAAAAATTGAAAATCAAAATTTTCAAAGTAATGTCGTAATATTTCCCAGCATTGTTCAAGCCTATACACAACCATATTCGTTCAGCGGAAGGATAAAACTAATTATCTGTCAAATCAGACATGAGCTAAGGGCCTGTTTTTGTAACTTCTTTTTTGCCACTTCGCACGTCAAATGACAAGTGAATGAAATTTTTGATTTTTGCACACTTTGTTTTGGATATAAACAAAGAAGCTTTCAATTATCGCCAACATTTTGGTTCTTATAAGACAACAACGAACGAAATGAAATGTCAAATCAGACGATCAGAAAAATTCATTCGTGTCGGTTATGTTTGCCGTCCTTCTGAAAAATAAAGTGAAAATTTTTGAGAAAATGAATAAAAAATGGATAAATGAACCAAACAACATTAACATGTATATTTTGCTGAAGTATCCACCATAATTTCAAAAAAAACTCTGTTTATTGGTGTGTATAAAATGTATTGAAATCCTACAACAACACTGTTGCTTTTTAAATTGTTTCATAATACCTTAAATTAGGTGATCCAAACAATTTTTTATTATACCTATCGACCTAGAATCTCTTTCTGAATTGGTTTGATTTTGTCCGTCCGTCTGTTTGTTCTTCTTACCAAATACAGGTCACAATTATGCTCAGATCACTATCAAATTTAGTAAGAACTTTCTTTTTAACTCTATGACTTACTGAAATGGGTACAGAAGGTTTCCGATTTAGATATAGTCCCTACATACATATATGATCAATCAAGCAAACAATTGTATTTATTTTCGGTTGCTTGATTATTTCTCATTCTCTAGAATCAGATGTTGCTACTTTTACAGCTGTTGGATGGGGTTGCCCCCGTTCTGATATTTTGGTGTGGAAAAAGCTTTAAGAAATGTGAATAACAACATGTAGGTAATATTGGTATTTACAGGAAGACGATGAAGAAAAGAGCTTTCTTACCCGAACGATAAGTGACAATGAACCAAATTAAAAACATGATCGCTTGGGTGAGAATAAGAAGAAGAAAATTATTGCTTGGGTAGCTATCGCACGTCTGCGTTTTGTTACATTTAGCTGAACAGGCTGTAAGTGTTACCATTCACGAAATAAGCACTAGTTGAAAAAAAAAACGTTAGATGGTGGACCCTTTATAAATATGTAAATGCGCACATATTTGTACAGTGGGATGGAAAAGAAAATCATATTTATGCAATTATAGTAGAAATAATATATTTTATGAATAAATTAAGTTTTAAATGAACATTTTAAGAGAAATACTCGTAAAAATAATTTTCGTTAGTAGTTGAGGGAATTTAAGAAATTAAAAAAATTAAATTAATCGACATGATATTTAAGTAAAGATCAATGAAAAGTCAGCACAAAATAAATGAAAAATCAACCCAGACAATTTTAAAAAAATAATTAATTATGCACACAGAGAGAAACAACTTTCTTTAATTTAAATCAAAGAAGTATTTACATTTAAAATAACTACATTTCATGCTTAACATAAGGACAGTTTCCTTAATATTAAGGACGTATTTACAAATATTAAGGAATGTGTTTTAATTAGTAGCATGCCATGTATTTATTTCAAAGATTTTGCTAAAATCTTTAAAAGGAAGAACAGATTTTTCCTCTCTCTGTGTAAGAACATTTCGGCAGGACCGAATCTTATATACCCTACATCAACGATAGCATTCAATACTAAAGGGTGATCCAAGTAGAGATCCTTTTTTAATTGCCTTATTTTGACAGATCACGTGTGAGTCGTGTCATGCTGTCATGTTTACAACGTATTGACAACAAATTGACAGATTAATTGGTGTAATGTTATAACGGGTGATCCAAGTGGATATACTTTTTTCAATAGCCTTTTTTGACAGAAAGACTTTAGCCTGAACAACGTTTACGCGTGTCATTCGCCAGTTACCAGTCGAAGTGCTCGAACGAGTCATCGAAAATTGGACTCAACGGATGGACCATCTGAGACGTAGCCGCAGCCAACATTTGGTAGACATAATCTTCAAAAAATAAATGTCAATTTGAATTTGCTGTTTTTTTTTCTTTAAAAAAGTAGGGAACCTCGAAGTGGATAACGCTATAAAAATAAATATAAATAAAAATAATGAAAAGTTATTATAAATAAAAATAAATAAATAAAAATAAATATATAAAAAATAAATATATATAAAAATAAATATATATAAAGGGTTTTCCATCAAGAGGTGTTATTTTGGTATTCAAAGAAAAATGCAATTTTTTGAGATAAATGATCGGATGTTTATTTCATTATAAAGAGGAATATATGCCTTTAATAATGAAAAACAAAATCAGCCAATTGGCCACGACGACCACGCTTACAGGACCATATCCTTTTCATGAAATTTTCCATAACCAAATCGCAAAGTGGCTGCCCTATGTCCTCGATAGCCTCACGAATTCTATCTTTGAGGTCTTGAATCGACGCTGGGCTGTTGGCGTAGACCTTATCTTTCACGTGGCCCCAAAGGCAGAAGTCGCAAGGTGTTAATCACAAGATCTCGGTGGCCAATTGTGATCACATCTTCGAGAGATAACACGGTCCGGAATCTTTTCCCGTAACAGAAGTGGGCCTCATCAGTCAAGATTATTTTTCGATGATTTTCGAATTTTAATAATTTCATAGCGTTGTTGAATCGTGTATCGTTCCATTTTTAGTAATGGCGTAGTTTCTACTTTTCAAGTGTCAAAGAATAAAAGCTTCAAAAGTGACGGCTACCGAAATACCGGGTGATTCAAAATAACACCTCTTGTTGGAAAACCCGTTATAAATGTTAATATCTCAAACAGGACCTTTTATTTCACCTACAAACATTTTTTTTACGGAAACAAAAAATTTTTTATACCAAAATAGTGAATAAATAAAATTCACACTATTTTTTTTTTTGATAGACGACTAGATTAGACGTTTTTGATTAAGTTAATTTTTTTCTACGCTAACGGCGGGAAAGATTTTATTGCCGATTTCGGTAAGCAGTTATAGATCAGGGTTTCGCAAATCTGGAGCCTTTTGTAGGGGAGCCATTGAGAGTTGAAGAATTCATGCTTTTGCAAAACAAGGAAAACAAATGAAGGTCTTTTAAATGTGAATATTTTTGCATAACCTGTTCGAAGAGCTTTAAGGGAGACGCCGCAGGTTAAAAATGGCGAAAAGGCCCTGATCTAGATACTACAATTGAAAATTGAAATTTTAAAACATGCATTTAAACATTATGTGAACAATTACATACATACCTTTCATGCGATCTTATATGATTCAGTAAAATATCCTTTTGAGTTTTCTCCATTCTAAGGGGCTCTAAAACCCCTAAAAAAACATGCAAATTTAAGAAACTACAAACACGGATGTAATTTAGAACACTACGATTAAGTGGAAGGAGTCACTGCATAATTTACATATGTTTAATGCCATGTCGGCCATTTGCCTCGTCGTCGGCACAATGACTCCTGGCTTGCAACCCTTGATTGATGTCTGATTTGAAATTAGTCGTTTGCGTGCCCATAAGAAATCATGATTCACGGCACATTTAGTCATCGTCACAACGCAACGCAACAAATCTGAAACCCAAAAACCCTCACTCATTCCATTTGCACCAAATCAAATTAAAAAAACAAACGACAAAGGTCTTTAAGCGCAAATCGCTCTTCGCAGGAATCCCGAGCAAAAGTATCCCCCGATTTTGACAAACTCGCATGACAAATTAATTTTGTTGTGGTACCGTGGCGCTGCTGCTATGTTTACCGTCACACATTTTATGTGGTTGTGGCAAATAATGTCTGAAAAAGTTACACTTCTGGGTGTTTAGAATACAGCGAAATAGTCAGCCGGCCGGCTGGTTGGTTGGTCAAACGACCCTTTTTTGGTTTCGCTGTCATTCATTCATTCATGTTTTGCTTCCGCAACCGCAGAATTGTAATTGATGCAGAATGTGATTCAAATGAATGAATGAACCCAAGACATCTGAAGGGGGATAATAGCAAATACTCGTAACACCTTTATTTACATTTTGTTTATAGCGTAAACAACATTTCAATGGATTTGTTTTTTTTAATGAGATACACGCTTTTGCAGAGCATATGGGAACTATTGTAAAATGAAATTTATTTAAAGATGTACCTTAAATTTTGTATATGCAAAATGTAAATGTTAAAATGTGTTCCTTTTCGACATTTTATGAAAACGTTAGACAATTTAACAAAACGTTAAATTTATCAGAAAGTTTGACAACATATCGTTCAGACAAATCGCGCGACTTGTTTGTGCCGGCATTAAACGAGTCTATGCCATTTTATAATAAGGCATTCAAACCAACGTATTTGGCCAATTTGTTTCATTTACAACATTTCCGCATTCACACCTACTCGCTTCGTTTAGTTTTGACGCTTACGATACTTTCAAGGTGTATTTTTTTTTAATGTGTTGTTTACAAACTTTTAACATATGCCAACAACTAAATGAATAAAATATGGTATATTGAACCAATGAAAATATTAATACTTGGATAATTATAATTTGTTGCACTCCAATAGAGTATTTCCTTAAGTAAGCTCTCTTTCCACTATGAAACTTTTCAATGCGACATTTGATAAATCGAGTGGCAATACTGTGCACTGTGGTACCATTTTAAGGTAAACCGATTCACTCAAAATTTCCAGATGATTAAAATTAAACCTGTCTGTCGGTCCGTTCTTGTAAAGTTTTTTCCCAAAAAACTAAATGAATTTTCGATACAAAATAATTATCGAACAAAGGCTATGATATCCGAGAAGTCGGTATCCAACTACATTTTTGGATACAATACCTTGAGAGAATGAGAAAAAATTTAGGTGTCATGTTATCAATATCTCGCTTAGTTAAAAAATTATCTGATAGTATAAAATCTAAAAAACCCAAAAAAGTTTTTTTTTATAAAATTAGCTCAAAATGAATCGATGACGTTAAATTTTGATAAAAAAATAATTTTTTTATGTAAAAGGAGCTTAATATGAATCGATACTATCGAAATTTTCGAAAACTGAAATTTTATCGATAACTAAAAGGTTTTCGATAACAAAATTTGTATCGATAACTAAAAATTTACCGATAACTAAAAATTATTCGATAACTAAAAATATTTCGATAACTAAAAATATACCAATAACTAACAAGTTATCGATATCTAAAAAGTTATCGATAACTGAAATGCTATCGCATTTGTTTTTTATTTCTCTTCTAGGAGTTTAATATGAATCGATGCTATCTATCGATAGCTATTAATCGATAACTAAAAAGTTTTCGAAAATTGAAAGTTATCGATAACAAAAAGGTTTTCTATAACTAAAAATTTATCGATAACTCAACATTTTTTGATAACTAAAAACATACCAATAACTAACAAGTTATCGATATCTAAAAGGTTATCGATATCGAAAAAGTTATCGAAAACTGAAATGATATCGAAATTGTTTTCAGTTTAATTTCTTCTAGTTTTCGAATTTGAGTCTACGATAAATCGGTAACATGTCTGCCAATTTGTCTTCTTATAAAATAAATTTGGCGGTTTTCTTTCATTTTATACGGCCAACCAACTGTTTATCCTAACTACTTTCGAAGTTGTCTTTACCAGAGCATCAATTTATTCCACTTGCTCTAATTCGACAACAACATTGTATGCTGCATTTATACATATACCATTGATATAGTTATCGATTTTTTATTATTATTCAATATTAAAAGTAAATATGGTATCTGAACAGGATAAACTTACTAAGTTAATTTTCTATACATTTTTTTATTGAAATTGTATGTCATTTATTGAAATTTCGATAACAAATATTTGTCGAATTGAATTTATGTCTTCTTTAATTGTCTTCTCATCTTCAATAAATTAGTAAGGAAATTATAAAAAATTTGTTATAGCTTGTAAACATATTTATTGACATTTCGATAAAACCAAAATATTTATCGAATTGAATTTACGATGCATATCCTTAATATAATTATTAAATGTTCATAGTTACTCAATAAAGTATACATAGTATCGTCGGGAGAAAAGGTTAAGTAACCAATTCCATTTTCGATAAATTGAGTTATCGACTTTTAACAATCTTGTCTATTTTTTATTAATATGGCCAACCAACAGTTAATCCAGTATAGTATTAATGTTATCTTTACTAGAACATCAATTTATTCCACTTGAATTAATTGAAATGTCGATAACAAAACAATCGAAATAATGTTGGTAAATGCATTCTGCATACTCTCAATTTAATTATGCACTTTTTTATAAGGCTGACGCCAGACCGCACACCGAAGCAAAACAATGCGACAACTGCTCGAAGTCACTGCTAAAACAACGACGCAACATGTCATGCCGACTGCCGAGAGACAGAAAATTTACACATGTGTTGAAGTGAGAGATCAGATTGAAAGTGTTTGTTTTTTCTCTTTCCTTCTTGCATTTGTGTTCTGACGGAGCAAAGCACAGTTGGAAACGCTTCAAAACGCGCTCTCTTGCTGAAAGTAACGGAATGTGTTACTCTCAGCAAGAGATCGCGTTTTGAAGCGTGTCTATCTCTGCTTTGCTCCGGCAGAACACAAATGCTAGAAAGAAAGAGAACAAACAAACACTTTCAATCTGATCTCTCACTTCAACACATGTGTAAATTTTCTGTCTCTCTGCAGTCGGCATGACATGTTGCGTCGTTGTTTTAGCAGTGACTTCGAGCAGTTTTCGCATTGTTTTGCTTCGGTGTGCGGTCTGGCGTCAGCCTAATTCATCAATATTAAAAGCATATATTGTCGCTAAACTGGATAAAGTGATTAGGTTTATTTTCGATAAATTTTGTTATCGATATTTTGAGGCATGGAAAATTTATAAAAATTTATAGAAAATCCAACAATCTTCTAAAAATTAGCAAGAAAAATTATTAAAAATTTTGTTAAACTCTTTTTAACTCTTTTTGTGTAGAAATTTCGATAAAAAATATTTATCGAATTGTGTTTATGCTATATACTCGTGATATAATTATTAAATTTTCAATATTATTCACTATATTATTTACTTGCATCGTCAGAAATTCAATGACCTAATCCATTTTCGATATTAATTGTGTTATCGAAATATTAAATATTAAAAAATATAAATAAATATTATTCACTATATTATTTACTTGCATCGTCAGAAAAAGGATGAATTCAATGACCTAATCCATTTTCGATATTAATTGTGTTATCGAAATATTAAAAAATATAAATATGTATAATATAAAAAAAGGTAATATAAATTTTGCTAAGCCTATAAAAAAATTAAATTTTGATAAAAAAATATTCATCGTTATTAACTTGGTAACCACTTTTGTCCTGTGCACCCTCGATATTATCATTAACACCAATACATTCCTTTTACACTATCATAACATATGTACATACAAACAGACATGACATCACCATTAACATCACCCAAATCCGTCTCATCATCATCCTCCCCCAAAGGCTATATCACCTTTCCTTTCCAACTTATCCCCATTATCATCATCTGCTGTTTATAAGACATGAATCATTATTTTCCCCATTAAAACACCAACACCACAACAACCACTGTGAACTGTTTTAAAAGAAAACATTTGGACAAGAGCAAACACTGGTCAATTTCCCGAAAAAAAAAAAATAAGACATACAACAACACATTCATCCATTCATACATTTCATCCATCTAACCCCCACATCATCATCAATCTAACTATCCATGGGGAAGTATTTATACTTCAACCGTATGCTGGGGACACCAGCAGCAACAAGAACGTCAATCCTAGACATTCATTCCAACCATTCCAAAACCCATGTATCCACATTACCTCTCACACATACACGCACTCACACACTCCTCTGCTGAAAAAGCAGAAAATCTCCCCAAGAAAAATTGAAAAAGACGTTGAAAATGTAATAATCAACATTTTTCTTTTTCTCTCCTTTTGTTCTTGTCTCTTATTGCGGCGGCCCTTCTTCATCTACGTCGTCCTCGTCGTCACAAAAACATCTTCTGCTGCTCGTCTTGATTTACGCGTTCCCCAAATAGAGAATAAGCAGAAGAAACCCGAGGCTGGGGGAAAACTGGAAAATGTTTTGCATGTGAAATGTGAAAAAAAAACAATCAACAAAGAAAAATTCTCGAAAAAAACAATGCAAAATCTGTAAAATAATCCCCCCCACAAAAAACAACACAGACAGATTCTGTGACAGTCTACACCCAAAAAAATAAGCATCACAAAATACTGTCAAAAACGGAGAATATCTGAAGTAGGAAAAAAATCTACATCGTGTTTTAAATATCCACAAAAGTCAAGAAAATCATTGAGAGCAGCAGCAAGTAATTATTGTTTACAAGGCAACTCTACGCTGAACAGCTGATTTTATTTACAAAGTAGATATACCTACAAACAACAGCCTAAGTTTGTTTTTGCAATAGAAACTACAAACGATTTCTTACAACAACTACAACTTATGGTAATTAGCATTTTTTCTTCAAGCAACCAACAACATCATCAACTAAAATAATCCAATTTCAAAACACAACATCAACCTCTACATCCATATAAAATAGCAAGTTGGCAACACTACTGACTTCAAATAGCAATAGCAAAACACAACACTGAGCCAATCATCTGGATTTTAATTCATTTTTTGCTTAGTAAAGACAACCACCAAACAAATCAAATAACATTACTAACAACAATATTAACTTTAGCGAAAATAGAAAATTCTCAAAGCTACATTAAATATCTAAAATAACCACATACAATAACACCATAGACGGCTTCACATCAACAAAAAACAGCAGTAACAACTGAAAATATTGCTTTATCACAATAACCAACCAATAATTCTGTCATCAACAACAATAGAAAAAAAATAATTGCAAAAGGTAACAAACATAACATGAACATCATAAGAAAAGCCATATAAGTCGTGTTTTCGATACAAGCTCCAGAAATTATAAAAAACTTGAAAATTAATCTGTCATATCTTTAAAGACAAAGAGATATAAATGAATTTTTTACAAGCTCCAGAAATTAAAAAAAAATTAAAAGTTTGTTTCTTAGGTATTTTATGTGCAGTTTATCCTGTTGGCAACATAAACATGATCTAATTATACTTCTTCGTCCCGAGATAGAGTAATAATAGGTACTAACGAATTTGTATGATCTCCCAGGGAAATTTGTGGAAATTAATTTAAACGAGCGCCCCAGTAGGCGAGTTGGTAGCGTACTCGCCTATGAGTTTGGGGGTCGTGGGTTCGATTCCCACCAGAGGCTCTGGTCTGTCGCTGCAAAATTCAGCCATATGGTCTTTGTAACCCGGCCTTTCCCTGGACCTTAAAATTAGAATATCAATTTACTTTGTATTGTAATTCATATAAATAAATAAATAAATTAATAAATAATTTAAACGCACCTAAATATGAAATATCACAGAACTAGTCACAAGGTAGAAACAATAAGCAAATACAACATGTAAAGCGTTCTGCATTAAGCGCTTCTCATCTTTAAATGTAAATAAAAGAAAGTGTATGTGATATATCATCGAACTTTATTCGCTATTCACAAGCCATTTAAAGGCCTGGCCATGTGGATTGGTATCGTCGCAATTTTCGATAAAAATTAGGGTCAGTTTCCAACTGTTTCATGGTCGTTTACCTTCAGCTCCAGGATCAGTTGACTTTTATACGGGTGCAGGCCCAAGTCACGAAGGAAAATTCGCTATGATGTGGTCTGCGAGCTCTTTTGAGCGCTGCGAAATCCATAGTCCTGGATTCTCCTGCACAGTATTACGCACAGCGGCTATTTTTACGACAGATCCTGCATTTCGTCCATTGAACTCAAATTTATCCACCTCACTGCGAAAAGTCCTCTCTGTAGGACGATTATGGCAACCGTAAAATGGGCGTTACCAGAACGGAACAACGCTACTTATATCCATCCATGAAAACTACAAAACTTTCCTGAGACCGGCGTTGTAGGGCAAATACGGGATATGTCTTCTGATGAATTTTCTCAGAAATGTCCTAAGGTGTCAATTCACCAAGAAAGTACATACATTAGCATACCTTTTAGCCGCTGGGAAGTTACTGCCCACAAGACCCTGTACTGTGGGTTATCTACTGGATGGACTAGACAAACAACGAAACTCCATGACAGAACTCAAGAAAAAGCAGGGCCAATGAAGAAGTGAGTGGATTTCAGACGTCGCTAAATAATTGACCAATAAATCCAGTGTAAGCTGGGCAAGATTAACAGCGTTGACTCGTCCAAATCACCTGATCCAGATGCCATTTCTCCAATAGAAATGCAGAAAGTTATGAAGTACATGGCAGGAGATAATATATGAGGGATGCATTAGATCATACCCAATGCGGGAAAGATATCACACACTAGGCTATAGAACCTCAGGCCAATTAGCCTATTCCTATTGATAAACAGAGGGACTCCTCAGGGAGGATTACTGTATCCAGTAATTTGGAATCTAGCAGCGAATGAAATCCTGTTAGATCTATAACGTTCTGGTTGCAAGGTTGTAGCATACGTACATAACTGGCAAATTTCTCAACGTCATCAGAGACATTATTTTTTGTATTTAGTTACCACAGATCAGGGAGTGCTAGTCCAGAGAAAGAGCTTCTAGCGATAATCGTTTCTTTGATTTTTTTTTAAATTTGAATTATCAGGCCTGTAAGCAACCTCTGATGATGCTGAAGGAACGCATTTATTTTACTCAGGATAGGGTTTGCCTCGTTGCTTGAAACCCTTCTCATTTATCCGGAATTGGGACAGGCAGGCGGAGTAGAAACATTATTCAGGTGGCTATAATAAGGTTAGATTGAAGAGTTCGTTCCAGTGGACAACCTAACCTAAGCCAGTGGTTAGACCTAACCTAACCTAAGCCAGTGGTTAGACCAGTATAAGGTTCCACATGTGGACCTTCCTCGGCTAAATGGAACTGAGTTTGTCTTTTCTGAAAGTGCAAAATTTCTAGGTAAAATTCTAGACGGGAAATTGCCCTTCAGACTTAATGTATTGGAACGGGCAAGGAGGGACGCCGACATATATTCCTGTAGGGCACATTGGAGCCTGTCTCCTAAAATCGTCCATTGGGTATACTTAGCATTAATTCGCCCAATACTACTGTACGCCATTGCGGCGTTGTGTACGACAACTGATATAGCGATCCATCACCAATCAATGGAGATTCAGAGAACTGCCTGCCTAAGCAAAATAGGGGCTTTATGGACTACAACGACAGAGTCTCTACAAGTCATACACAATTTACAACCGATTGATTGTCACTATAGAAGTTGCAACCTGATCGTCATTACGATTAAAGTGTCCATCAATGTGGAGGTACAAGAACTACGGACACATGAGGATAGCAGAATGTTAACCTACCAACGGTGTACACATCCGTGAGAAACTTTGCCACTAGGATACCTGCCAGAGAGCACCAGGTCGAAGCTTGATGAGAAGGTTGGCTTCGGAGTACACTGTAAAGATTTTCGTCCTGATATAGTTCACCGACTACCAGATACCTGCAGCGTCTATTAAGCCGTAATAATGGCAATAATGAAGTCGCCAAGCGGCTGAGTCGTAACATAGTGACAAATACTGGCGCCGTCATTTACTCAGACATTAAGGCTGTCACTAATGGTGTTTTCTTTTCTAAAAAAAGATGTTGCCCTGTCAGAGAGCAGCATTTTAATAATGTCGCCTACATCCTCTTGTACTGCTGCATTTCTTATGGTCAGAATCAATAACAAAAATGCAAAAAAATAGCCTTTTAACTCACTAAAAGTAAACTAAAAACAAAGAATACTCCACGGCGCCGCCTAAATAAAGCATCTGACCAAACTTCATTATAAAAAAGCACGCACGGTCACACGCGGTTATTTAGGCTATTCGCTCGACGCCGAAAAAACATCTGTTTTGTAGGGCAGCGTCCACCCCTTCGATTAAATACAGGGCTGAAATGTGGCATTTTTGCCCCGTGCAAGTGCGACATTTTTCACAAAAGAAAACGAAACCCTTTCACAGTGCAGCATTTATTTTACAATCGAAGACAAAAAGGCATTTTTGGGGCGAAAGGCATAACAAATTTAGCATTTTTTGGCACAAAAGAAAACACCATAAGTCTCTGGAGAATACATTCCTTAATTCACAAACAGCTCTCGAATCCCGAAGATCTCATAACGAGATGATTGACCAGTTTAACATATACCTCATAGGGCCATGGGCATAGGAATATCCCCGGGAACACGCCAGGAGGTAGGGAATTAAGTTCAATGACTTCTGCAGGAGCTTTGGTTATGAAGAAGAAGTGGAAAGCATTGAGCACCTGCTTTTCTACTGTCCTTCATTAAGTAAGCGACGGTCGGCCCTTATGGGGGGACATCTGATCCCGTGGTATCACTGTATCACTAGGAACCTACATTGGTCTATGTAAGCTGGCTGCCACACTTACCTTATTTGAGGAGATAATACATTTATATTATATCGAAACAATGAATTCATTTAAAAAAGTACAAACTCCAAAATGACTGAACCTATTGAGTTTTTATTCACAATATATACTTGTCTAGGACAAAGTAAGTTTCATAGCTATAGGGTCCGGTATGTGGCAGTCAAGTTATGACCAAATTCTTCGACTGTAGGCCGACACTCATTTCTTCGTGCAAGTTATTAACATAAAAATTACATACAAATACAGTAGGGTCAGCTAAAAAATAAACATTATTTTTTTCTGTTAACTCTGTTTTCTATGTCAGAGTGTTGGGAAAATACGTTATGCGATTGTTTAAAAGGCTTAAAATATGTGGTATCCGTATAAACCATTAACCATCCTTAGAAATTTCTTTTGGGAAGACCAATCAACCATTTTGTTTGAACAAAATAATTTTCCGGTTCAACAAACGAAATCTCAGTTGCCTTATAAGAGGAGTTTGGTTTTCTGATTGGCGATTATGACTAATGACAAAAAATGCGGCATACCTTAAATCTACACCTTTCGATAACCAAATACAGGGTTTTCTAATAGAGTGATATGATTTCTTTGAAAAAACTCACTTATTGTTGGGGAAATTCAAAAGTTTTTTATTTAATGTGAAGTACAATCGATACAATTAAGTTCTTCTTCTGCAGGAACGAATTCGATGAACCCAACTTTCGAGCACTTTTTCCACTAAATCATGTCGTATGTCATGAATGGCACGTTCAATATTGACTTGTAAAGCTTGAAGAGAGTCTGGTTTATTTCGAAAGACCAATGACTTCAAATAACCCCACAAGAAATAGTCTAATGGTGTTAAATCACAACATCTTGGAGGCCATACAATATCACAATTTATTGAAATAATCGAATCTCCAAACTTTTCTCGCAACAATTCAATTGTTTCATTTGCTGTGTGGCACGTAGCCACAATGGGTCAATGGGTGTCAAGGTCGTAGGTCGACTGGAAAGTTGTTTTTTTTGGATTTATAAAAATGGTCTTAGTGCACGAAAAGTTGCAATTGGAGAACGATTATATTGATAATAAAACTGAATAATTTGTAAACGTTGTTCTTGCGTATATCTCTCTATGATGAAATTGCAAACACTACTGAATACACTGAAAAACAAATGACAGATCATAGCATAGTACAAATGGCTATTGGAAAACGCGTTATTAAAGATTAGGTCGTTTAGTGTCAAACGTTGTCCTTAATTTAAAGACATCTTATTAAAACAAAAAATAATATTTTATAGTTGACATAAAGACAATAATACTACTAAGCAAATTTTCTTAATTTGATGTTTGAAATGTCACTATTAAATGCCAAATCTTTAAAGTTTGGAAAATATTTTTTTCTGGGTAGAAAAAATTAGCGTCTTGCCCAGTTGCTCCGCTTGCAGACCGCTGTACAATTCCCTGTACATGCGCAATCTGGCAACGCTTAAGGAATGTTTTCTTTCATAAACTATCTAAAATGTAAAACGGAGCTGTAACGAAAACACGACTAATATATTAACATAAACAGAAAACTAACAACATATTGTTTCAAATAACAGCAATTCAAACACATCAGCAACATTCACGACCACCAATAATAAGCTTTACTACTACATACAGCTTATAGCTTACAGACACCTATTGACAGCAGCATCCATTCACAATATTTACAGCAACTGCAACGCAACAACAGCAAACAGAAATTTAACAGTCTCCAAAAAGGTTTACAGTAACAGCTACCACATGTCCCATACCAGCAAAGACACCAGCAGCAATTTCAAAAGTAGAAACAAATCCAACGACGACCACAGCGGCAGCGCCTGCAGTAGCAGAAGCAAGAGCAAGAATCGTGACAGCAAGAGTCGCGAAAACAGCAGAAGCAGAGGTGGTGGTCAGGACGATAGCTATAGCAATAAAAAAAGCTATACCAGCAACTACAGCAGCAATTACGATAGCGTTTTTAGCAGCGATTACAGCAGCAACTACAGCGGCGACTACAGCCAGTATACATATACCAACTACAATCAGAATCAGCAAAAACAACAGGCAGAGGAGCAAGAGCAGCAAACGCAACACGAGCATTTGCAAGAGTTGCAGACACAGCAGAGGAGGTAAAACAAAGCAAAGAAAACAAACCAAAACAAAACAGGTAGTCTTTTTGTTGTTGTGTTGGGGGGACTTTCTGCAAACAACCAAAAAAAACAGCAACGAAAAAAGCGCCAAGCTGTAAAGAAAAGTTGTATTTTTCTTCTTGGTTTTTGTCTTAGATTTCCCACCCAAACATTTGAGACGCTCTCGCTCAGCATCCGCTTCATTAACATCATATAGCAGAGGATGAGGCGCGGAGGTGGGGATTGTTTTATTAATATAAAGTTGAAAAACCACTTTGAAAATACCAAAAGAACAACAACCACAAAAAAGAAAGGCAACTTGAGAGCTTGAGATTAGTAACAACTCCTCAATTACAAATTGAATGAAAATATTTGTTTAAGAAGAGAGTAAGCAGCAACAACAAAGTGAGAGAGAGAGTAATTGTCAATATACAGCAACAGCAGAGGCAGCGGTAGCAGCAGTATATCATTAATACTGTATAGCACGTGCAGTAAGTAAAAGATACTCTCATATTCTCTTCTCTTTATAAAAAACACCTTTTACAACTACACATCACTCCTCATTGTCTGCTTTGCCATTCTTTGAGGGACAAAAAGGTGATAAAATAATTACACCATCATTTGATGCGCCAAGGTGGTATTTTAGCATAAAATAAACCCAACAAAGAACCGGGGAATTTTAGGGTACACGACGAGAGCGTCCGAGGAGAGAGAGACAGTGGTTGTGTCACGCAACACTTACTCACACTGTAACCCTAAAATAAGCGTACATAATAAAAACAGCTGCCTTGTTTAAAACACTTAAAATTAAACACAAACATTTAGCACAAGAGCCATAGACCCACAACAAAAGGTAGCAAGAGAGAAGGATAGGGAGAGAGCAATTTAAACATACATTCCCAAAGGAAACAACTCAAAACGGCATTACATATAAACCTTAGGGAGGGAAATCATACAGAAAATAATAATAAAACCGGAGAGGATATAGGGAGCGAAAGAGAGAGAGTGAGTGAATGTATGTTCTTGGCACTCATTCATGGCAACTACCACTACTACTACTACTAGTGCTTCTAAAAGAGACGCAGAAGAAGAAACAAACAAAACATTGTTGATTGCTTGCCGCAAACACAACTTCAAGGAGTACAGAGTACGCGCGTTCAATTAGTTTGCCAAAGAAATCGAACGTAGCAAGAACGAAGCGGATTTTTTCCAAGTGTTTTTATTTTTCAATAAAAGAAGAAGCAACACCAAAAATAAGCAAAATAAAAGCAAGAATATAATGAAATTTTAAGTGAAAATCTAATAAATAATTAAAAGAAACACAAGTAGAAGAGGAGCAAAATGAAAGTATTGATTAAAAAAATAGAAGAATAATAATAATAATTATATTGTGTTGCTTAAAAGTGAAAAAGTGATAAATAGAAAAGCTTCTCCTCTTTCCTAACCCCTTTAAAAGTGCGCGTTTGCAAAATCATTCATCTCTATGCAATTTTATTTGTCATAATAACAAACGAAGAAAAAAAATTTCGCGCCAAATGCTAAACTCAAATTATTATGGGTCGTTCCAAGTTTCCCGGGAAACCCTCAAAATCGATTAATCGTAAACGTATAAGTGTGCTACAATTAGACCCCAACAACACAGCAGCAACAGCTACAGAAACATCGGCAACCGCAGCATCAGCGGCGGCGGCAGCAACAACACACAACAGCAGCTCCTCATCATCAGCAGGAACCGCAGCAACTGGACCTGCGGCGAATGCCACACAAACTAATGCCTCCTCAACGGAAGATGAAGAAAACAAGCAAACGAAAACGGAAGAAGAAAATGTAGAGGATCAGGAGGCCCAACTAAGGGCAGCGGATAGACACAAAAATGGCAAACGAGAAGATGATGATGAGGATGATGAAAGGCCACCAAGTTTGGCCACAAATGGTCATGGTGGTGGGAATGGGGGCAGTGCTGGAAATGGTGGGGGTGTTGGAGGTAGTAGAAACACAACATCTTCACAGCAGCAGCAACAAACCAATAATAATAACAACAACAGCAACTCAAATACGCAGCAACAGCAACAGAATCATAGCTCATCCCCCAAAACCCCACAAAATTCCATAAATTCCAAAATACCCAAACCCACTTTAAGCGCCAAAGTTGAAGCCTCAGTGGCAACAACAAACAGCCATAAAACGCAAAACAAATGCAATCTTAATAAACAGGATAAAAAGGAGAAATTGCTCGAAGAGCAAGAGGAGGAGGAGGAGGATAATGACAAGGAAGAACAACATGCCGAAGAGCTAAACAAAAAGAAGCCAGTTGAAGAGGAAGATAATATGAAAAAATCTACTACATCCGCATCATCACAGCTAAAGTTTCCCCAGCGTAATTGTAAAAAATTTAAAAATTTAAATATTAACAAACCCGAAGTTATGTTGCCGTCATCGACAAAATTAAAATTACAACAACAGCAGCAGCAGCAACATCAAAAACAAAATCCAGAAAAGTCTTTAACAACAACACCCGCCTACCAAACACATAACAACGTAACAGCAGCAGCAGCGACAGTCGCAGCCACAGCAGAACTCTCAGCGTCAATAGCCTCCAATTCCACCAAGGAAACAACAGCAGAACCTGTCAACAATAAACCACAGCAACAACCACCACAAATATGTGAAATGTCATCATCAAAGGCAACAGCATCTGCCCCAACAACAGCAACAACATCAGCAACAGCTTCTTCAACATCATCATCAGCATCGTCATCATTGCCATCGTCAGCCTCTACGACATCTCGTTTTAACAATAACAAACGCCACAACAGTAATGACCAACATCATTCTCATAATGATATGGATGATGATGATGACGAGGATCCTCAAACAACAACCCACAAAACAGGAGATGATCAGCTTCATCACAATGATCACAATCACCCAAATGATGCAGCAAATGATGACAACGTCGCGGCTGATGATTCTCCTCATAACTCTGTCAATACAACGACAACAACAACAACTACTACTACTCAACATGCCCCAGTTGAGGACGATGATGAGGCGGATGCTGATGATGTTGATGAAAATTCCAGTTCTCACAATGACTTGGTAAGTCTTGACAAGATTGGTTTTTTTCTTCTTCTGTTTGGTGGTGTGTGTCTCTATGTTTTTGTTGGTTTTTTCGTTCTTTATCCAACTGATTTTTTATATATGTATTTATGTACACGTAACATAAGAAAACACTAAAACAGTGGCTCAAAAGGGAAATATTAGGATTGAAAATCTTATGTAAAAAAACAGTCAAACAAAAAATCCTAATTAAATCCGGGACCCTTTTCTTATACAGTCTATATTATTGTAAAGCAAAAGCTGTTTAAAGAAATTGCCATTAATATCAATTATTAAAAATCTTAAAATTAAAATATAGATCCTTATAGTCTTTGTAGACTTCTGCAGCATGATTCAAACTCTGCACTCTAATGACGATTAATTTTCTGCAAAAGAGTGCCCGAAAACTAAACTGAAAAAAAGAAAATAATTTTCAGAATCGAAATCACCATAAATGTCCTTAAAGCGTAGATCAGTTACCTATACCGTTCTCAACGCCTGCTAGAGGGATATCTACAGCAGGATTAGCAAATTGTAAATGGAAATATTTGAATTGAAAACCTGTATATAAAAAGATTTGGTATTATTAAAAATTCTAATTACAATGCAGATCCGCTAAAGATTTTGTAGACTTCACCAGCTTAGATTAAATTAGATTAAAGCTTAGATTAGTTTTATATACCGTTCCAAACACCTGCCAGAGAGATATCTACAGCCTCGTAGCTTCAGTAAATTAACTTATTTAAATTGTAATTCAGAATTAGCTTTTGTAGCGAGTTTTGAACTTCATATCTTCTGCAAATATAAGCGACAGCATTCTGCAGTCTTTCCAGTTTTTCAATCGTCAGAACACGAAATAAAATTGGCTCTAAAATAAATTTCCAGACTTTATTAGCAAACACCTGCTGGAGAGATATCTACAGCAGATTTCTCAAAATTTAGGATAAGGGCTTTCAGACCTCGTTGTTTCAGTAAGATAGCTTTAGTATGATTTGACTGTCAATGTCTTTAGCTTTTTTAGCGAGTTTTGGTATTCATATCTTCTGCAAACGTAAGCGACAGCATTCTGCAGTCTTTCCAGTTTTTCAATCGTCAGAATACGAAATAAAATTAGCTCTAAAATCAATTTCCAGACTTTATTTGGAAACAACTGTCAGAGAGATATCTACAGCATAATTCTGAAAAATTAGGATAAAGGCTTTCAGACCTCGTTGCTTCAGTAAGATAGCTTCAGTATGATTTGACTGTCAATGTCTTTAGCTTTTTTTTGCGAGTTTTGGTCTTCATATCTTCTGCAAATGTAAGCGACAGCATTCTGCAGTCTTTCCAGTTTTGCAATCGTCAGAACACCAAAAATAATTAGAATATATAAAAATCTTCAAATCAATTTCCAGACTTTATAGCGTTGTCAACTGTTTTCAAGGCGATATCTCGAACTGGATTCTCAAAACTAACGTTATATTAAAACTTTCATCCCTCTACAAGATTCCTGGCAGGATGACTTCAGTCAGATTTCGCTTCCAATTTCTGTATGTTGTAGATGCGCACTAGGTTCTGCTCTCCCTTAGCTTTTGTAGCAAGTTTTGGTCTTCATATCTTCTGCAAATATCGATACCTCCATTCTAAAACATACTAAGTCGACTTGACATACTTTCAGGGAGATTGCATTTTTATCTTCTAAATATTCCAAATTATATTTAGTTAAAATGTGGTGTTTATACGCCAACCCAATCAAAAGTTATTCACAAAACAGTACAGGTCGCTCGCTTTGCATTATAAAGGAATTCCACACAAATTAAAATAAATTCATCAAACTTTGATTGGCTCTCCTGAAAAACTACCTTTTTGCACTTAGCATAGTTTATAAAGGAGGTATCGATATAAGTGACAGCATTCTGCAATATTTCCAGTTTTTCCCTAGTCAGAACACAAAATATATATATCAAATATACTATCTTCGAGAAATCACGAGAGAGAATATAACCAACCATTTAAAAATCTTCAAATAAAAATGTAGATTCGCTATAGATTTTGCAGAGATTTCCAGACTTCATCAGCATTATGAAAGTCCACAAAGCATCAGCTTCCTCTATCGTTGTCAAATATTTTCAAAGCGATATATTCAGTAGAATTCTCAAAACGAAAGTTTTTTTAAAGCTCACGTCCCACGTCAAGATTCTTAGCAGGATAACTTCAGCCAGATTGTCACTATCTATTTCTTTAAATTGTAGATAAGCATAAGGCTCTGATCTTCCTAATTTCTGTAAATATGTATACAACAGTTTTCTGCAGTCTTTCCAGCCCTTGTCAGAGCTCTAACTAAACAAAATAAATGTCCCCAAGGCATCTACTCTATTCTAACAAATATCTTCCGAAGAACTGTCAAATTTTAGATCAGTATTACATTTTGTGTACTCTAAATGTCTTTGAGGTGTAGATCAGTTTTCTATACCGTTCTTAAAACATGCCAAAGAGATGTCTTCAGCAGACATTTCCAAATTAAAGCATTGTAATGCTTTTGTCCATTGTCAAGATTCTTAGCAGGATAGCTTCTGCGAGATTTTGACTGTCAATATCTTTAAATTGTAGATCAGATATATTCTGCAAATATAAGCGACAGCATTCTGCAGTATTTCCAGTTAACCCCCCCGTCAACTATTTACAAATCTTTAAATCAAATGCAGATCGGCTATAGATTTTGTAGGAATTTTCATACCACCCACCCTCTAGTAAACGTAGTTAAAGCATCAGGTTCCTATAGTGTTGTCAACTCCTTTCAAAAAGATATCTTCAGCAAGATTTTCAAAACGACAGGTATTTTGAAGTTCTCGTCCCTCATAAATTTCTATAAATAGTAGATCAGCATTAGCTTTTGTAGCGAGTTTTGGTCTTCATGTCTTCTGCAAATATAAGTGACAGCATTCTGCAGTCTCCAGTTTTTCCTCAATGGACCCCCTGGAGTAGCGCCAGAGAGCCGTGGCTCCTCATTTGTTCTAAACTATCTTGAGCAGCTGGACAATATCAATTATCTGATCTCAACTTTAGCAGGATCTGTTCTCGGAATTTTTAAAACCAGTAACTCTTATAAAATAACGTTAAGGTATCAGAAAATAACGTTTAACGCCTTTAGTTGCCTTTATGATTCATACGAGAACATTGGAGGATTGTAGGAGCATCGTCTGAAGCCCATGCGTCACAATGTATGGATCAGCCACCCTTTGCAGCAAATTGAAAATTTGACTACCTAGCTTTAAGATCAGTAGAAACTTAAGCAATTGCTTTATATTCACACTGCAGTAGAATTTGAAGCTTCTCAACAATATCATAAGTGGGAGATCTTTCATCCAGACACACATTTTTTTTCAGATCCCCAGTATAGATAAATTAATAGATTAATTTCAACAATAGGCTGAGGTTCAAGGCTTTTGTTGAGATTCTAAGATTCTGCAACGAATACCGTTCATTTTATGTTTTACTCCAGGTTTTATAACAATTAAAGCGTGCTGGTGGAGAGGAGTTTTTTTGAATACAGTTTTTCGGAAAACCAGTTTTTTACGTGTGGTCAGCAAGAAATTAGAGATAGTCATGACATGCACAACATTTTGATATTATCTTTGCCACTTTGAGCCACTGTATACTTACTTACTTACGACATGTATTGAGCATTGATGTGATGGCCCTTCGGCATACACAGATAAACATATCATTTTGATGGATTTCTTGGTGTATTTCTTGTTGGTCAAGTCACCAAAAAACCAAAAAAAAAAGTGTAGTTGTGGCAATCCGATAACGATCTTGTCGAAGTCAAAGTCAGCCAGTTTGCCGGTACAGGCAACGGTCATCGGACACCAAGAACGCCAACAGGTTTTGGAATTTCTTTTGCAGGGTACTCCGTACTCCTTTAGATATAATGACAAGGGTCGATCAACATATTATCATTTTGCGTGGTATGTTGCAGCGCATAACTTGTCAAACAAAGTGTCAGCATTAATTTTCCAATAAACATTTCAAAACATGTTTTTTCTCATAGTCATTGTGAGGAATTGTTTTAAGGGAAATAATAATCAGATGAGGGATATGACGACAATGTTTATTTTCATAACTCAGTACAGAACATTGCACCATTCGCGGTAGGTTTTGTATTGGCAATATAATTTGCCTACTAGCGTGCTGCATAAGCGCTAAGGTTGCTCCATGCTAGCCAGGAGCAAACACCATGAATAGTGTAATTATGCGAGATTATACGCCCTGGATCTATTATTGCAGTCTATTGATGTAAAGCTTCGGCTCTAGACAAATTTTCGGTTCTAGACAAATTTTCTGAGTTTTAGCAGTACTGAAAGCTAAATGGGTGACAAGAAAATAGTTTGTAGGCAAATAGGTAGATTGAAAGCTAATTACCGCAGTTGGTCAGTTAATGTTTTCAACTTTGCAGTTTTTTTAGTTTTTCGATATATGCATTGGGTGCTTAGTGATAGAGATTTTGTTCAGTTTTTCCATTGATTAATCTTTCATGACATTTTATAAGTTTATTATATCGCTCTACCAGATTTCATTGTAATTTAAACAAGTTATTGATTTAAAAACCTTCTGGCATATGATAACACATATAAGCTAAGTACCGCTAGATACATTTCGTTCACCGGTTTGCTGGCCCTAATGGAAGCTTCCAACGATTTTATAACACTCTAACTCCCCGCCCACTCTAACATCAATCACTTCAGGCCAATCAATAAAATCCACGATATGCTTCGCGAAAATTCCATACCATAGTGACCAAATTAGATTATTTCTTATTTTGCTTTCCATCAAAAAGTCCACGACAGTGTAATCCATGTGTTGTGTGGTGGTGGCATCAACAGTTCCAATAGAAATCGAATAAAAACGGCAACATTTTTTCACTCATCCAACAATATCACTTGCATATGTCCGCAAATCATATGTCCCCACCCTCCATTTCGTACGCTGAGAGAATTATGCAATGCAGTGCACAGATAAAAAATTGTTCATTTATAAGAACATTTTCATATATTATAGAAAATTTTTCATAAATTTGATAAACTTTTTTAAAAATTCTATGAACTTTTTCTTAAATTCTTTAAACTATATCATAAATTGTATGAACATTTCATAAATTTGATGTAATTTTCATAAATTCTATGATTTTAATAAACAAAAAATCATTAATTATTTCTTAAATTCTATGAAATTTTCATAAATTATGTGACTATTTTAATAAATTCTACGTATTTTTCATAACATTCAGAAATTATATGAAATTTTTCATAAATTATATGAACTTTTCCATAAGTATACGCATTTTTCATATATTATATGAACTTTTTCATAAACCATATGAACTTTTTCATAAACCATATGAACTTTTCATAAGTTATATAAACTTTTTCATAAACCATATGAACTTTTCATAAGTTACATAAACTTTTTCATAAATTATATGAACTTTTTCATAAATTATATGAACCTTTCCATAAATTATATGAACTTTTTCATAAATTATATGAACTTTTTCATAAATTATATGAACTTCTTCATAAACTATATGGACTTTTTCATAAACTATATGGACTTTTTCATATATTTTATGAACTTTTTCATATATTTTTTGAACTTTTTCATATATTTTATGAACTTTTTCATATATTTTATGAATTTATCATATATTCTATGTATTTTTTTAAATTCTATGAACTTTTTCGTAAATTATATGAACTTTTTCATAAACTATATGGACTTTTTTATATATTTTATGAATTTATCATATATTCTATGTATTTTTTTAAATTATATGAAATTTGTCATAAATTGTATGTACTTTTTCATAAATTGTATCTACTTTTTTATAAAGTCTATAACATTTTTCATAAATTGTATGTACTTTTCATAAATTATATTAACTTTTTCATAAATTCTATGTAATTTTCATAGATTGTGTGGACCTTTTCATCAATTTTTAAGTATTTTTTTTATTTTTATGAGATTTTCGTAAATTCAATGAAATATTTATAAACTCTGAAAAATTGTTCATAAACTTTTGTATGATATTCAAGCTCAAGATCATAGGATTTTTGTTGATCTTTATTTGTTTATTTTTGTGTACAGAAGATGACGATTGGCGATTGACAAAAATAAAAGTAAAAACTATTTTTCATAAATTCTATGAATTTTCCATAAAAATAATGAACCTTTTTCATTTTAAAATTGTATGGAACTAGCCATAAATTCTATGAAACTTTTCACAAATTCCAAGAAATTTTTCATTTTTTTGATATTTCTGTTTACATTTTCATTCTATATTTAAAAAAAATCTATAATTTGTTAAGTTCAATAAAGACGTGAATAATATAATATGTATTAAACTCAAGGTATCATTTCTTATAAAGTTTCATAAATCCTATGGAATTGTTCATAACTTCTAAACAATTTTTCTTAAATTCCAAAATTTTTTTTCATAATTTCTAAAAAATTTTTATAAAAATTCTAAAATGGTTTTCATAATTCTAAGAACTATGAAAATTTTCTTTCTTAAACATTTGTAATAAATTCGAAAAATTTTTGCATAAATTCTATGCCTTTGAATGTTTCCTATTTCTATGAAATTTTTAATAAATTCAACGTTTTTTCTAAAGGGTGGTTAAATTTTAAGGGCCGATGTTGATTTTGAATAAAACACAAATTATTTAGGAAATTATTGTGATTTCTTTTTATTATGATTATATTGGAATGGTTCAATTGTGTCGGCCAAATGGCCGCGGCGAACTCGGCGGCACACCTCCATCCGATGGTCCAAATTTTCGATGACGCCGAGGCATAATTGAGGTTCTGTGCCGAATTATCTCATCCTTTAGCTCTTGAATTGTTGTTGGCTTATCGACATACACCTTTTCTTTCAAACAACCCCAAAGAAAGAAGTCAAACGGTGTCAAATCACATGATCTTGGCGGCCAATTGACATCGCCACGACGTGAGATAACACGGCCATTGTATTTGTTGCGCAAAAGAGCCATTGTTTCGTTAGCTGTGTGGCAAGTGGCACCGTCCTGTTGAAACCACATATTGTCCACATCCATATCTTCCAATTCGGGCCATAAAAAGTTCGTTATCATCTCACGATAGCGAACACCATTCACAGTAACTGCCTGACCGGCCTCATTTCGAAGAAGTATGGCCGGATGACGTCGCCAGCCCATAAGCCGCACCAAACGAACTGGGAGAGCAGGCACAGGTGTTTTCACATCTCCTACAGACCCGGTTTGCTGAAATTTGCGCACAATTCTTCCGATTGTGGACATATTTGGTCGATTATGCTGATCAAAAAAACATCACCAAGTGCACGAAATGCATTTTGATTTGAACGCCCACTTTCGTAAAAGGCTTAAGAAACTTTAACGCGTTGTTCGATTGTGTATCTTTCCATGGTTCAAATTGAGTTAGTCTGAAATTGAGAAATGTCAATGCAGAAAAAAACTTGACGTTTAGTTGTGTTTCAAATTCAACATCGGCCCTTACAATTTAACCACCCTTTATAAATTCTATGAATTTTCATAATTTTTTTGTACAGTTTTTCACAATTTTAAATTATTCATTGGTTTAATAACATTATTAACAAATTCCATGTAGTTTTAAATAATTTCTAAGAATTTTTTCATATATTCAAAGACATATTGAATAAATTTCTAAAGAATTTTGCACAAATTCTAGTAAAATTTTTCATACATTATTTGAACAATTTCAAATATCTATGAAAATTTTGTAATTTTGTGAACTTTTTCATAAATTCTTTATTTCTTTATAAATTATATATTTTCTGCATAAATTTTATGTTTTTTTTTTATAAATTCTATATTTTTTCATAAATTATTTTTTTTTCGTAAATTCTAATTTCTTAATTCTATGAACTTTTTAATAAATTTAATATTTTTTGTATGACTTCTATGAGTTTTCATATATGCACAAAATCTTCATAATTACGAACATATTTTTCTTTGTGTACGCGTACGCGAATGCTTTCAGCCAATATCCAATTATGACTGACAGAACTTTGTTTTTAGTTGGTTTTTATTTTAACTTTCATCATCCGTGAATAAGTGCTCCTCGGGAGTTTATAAAATCTCACAAAACCTATCCGTATGCTATATACGTATTTGTCAATTTTATTGCAATGAAATGAAGAGCGGACGCAGTCGAAAGGGGGGCACTCTTCATACCACTTACTTTACCTACTGTTCACCATACATGCATGGACTCCCATGCTCTTGATCCTTGTTGTTTTGGTATTGTTTTGTTTGGTTAAGTGTACACTTCAGGAATTGTTAGTTCTTTCTTTGGAACACAACGATAGGACTTTTATAGTCCGTTTTGTTGTTTTTTGCTTAAGCCATCTGTTTGCTTTCTTTCCACGGACTCCGATAATGTCATCATCATGATGTGGAAGATAATAATGATTGTCGAGCTCGTTGTATGTTTGCTTTTTAGTGACTTGATTATTTCTGCTATTTTGCAAAACAGTTCTAGAGAATTCCTCAAAAGGGTAGTTGGGTGGTGTTTTTGTTTTTCTTCTTCAACCCTTAGCTTCGAACACTTTTAGGCTTATGTTATGAGACTCTGTGGACAAAATAAAAATACATCGCAGTTACTGTGCGCCCTCCTTAAGAAGTATCAATCAATTACGTCGTAATTTGGCATTTAAAACGAAGTCGCAGTTGTAAAAGGATGTGACGCCCATATAATACTCGTACATACGTATGTACTTATATACGAATATAAGTACTTTGACGTCTTAACATCATCATCACAAAGTTGTTGTATAAAATACCAAGGCATTGTTTCTCTGAGGGGAGGGGAGAAGGCTAAAAATCAAAATATCCTTTTTCACAACTTTGTTGTACGTACACATTGCACGACAAACTTTTTCATTTGACAAAGTTTATCGATTTCTCTCATTGTTCTTTTAATGCATATTTCTTAAGAATTGTTAACGAATTTTATGAATATTTCATGGGAATTGAATCGTTATTATTACGAATTTGCATTACCTTATATTATTTCTCAGTAAATATTATGTACATTTGAAATAAGATTGTATATCTCTCATTTCAAAACAATTTATCCTTTTTACAACAATAGATATACAATACATTACGTTACATCGTCCACTAATTAACGATGTTAATAGCTGGTTAGGCAATCGTAACCGTAGCGCCTTCGTAGCGTAACGAATCAGCTGATTCAATGTGACATATGAATGCCTGAGTCACATGGCACGTTTTTCATGCTATGGCTAATTGCCCCAGCGGACAACGTTACGGCTGTGGTAAAGTTAATTTACGGATTCGTATGACTAACCCGGCCTTTAGGCTAAGTTTAGCCGCACTTAAACTTAACATAACTGTAGGGTAAACGAACGTTGGCCGCTTAACCCCCGTTTTCAGCATCAATAAGAATTGTAGACATTTTATTCAATAAAATTAGGTATGTACATGGCCTGATGATCGATCAGAATATATTGTTAGCTGAATTCAAAAATGTCGTAATTGAATTTTTTTTTGGAATCGCTCTTCCGTTAAAATTTCATACCCTTTTATAGGGTATTCTGTTACATTTGCAGTAGACCCTTACAAGTGTTCCGTATCAGATCACTTCAATAAAGTTTTCTGTATCTGAACATGTTTGTAATGTCTCAGAAGAGCTATATTTCATATTAGGTCTGAGCGCCGCTGTAGGTGAGTAGGTAGCGTTCTCGCCTATGAGTTTGGGGGTCGAGGGTTCGATTCCCACCAGAGTCTCTGAAAATAAATAAATATATTAGGTCTTCTATCTTTTGTTTAGTGGACCCTTACAAGCATTCTGTATTTAGAAACTTGTTTTTTACGTTTTTTGTACTTTAAGATGTTTGTTACGTCTTCTCTGTTTTAGAAGAAACATTTTCTTAAAAAGTTCTCTGCAACAGAAGCACTGCTTTTAGCTGACATTTATACGGACTTCTGTATTATAATATCTCTGTTAAATCTTCTACCTTCAAGAGGTACTTTGAATTAGAAGACCTATTAATCTTATATAGATCTTTTAGAAAACCTATAGATCTTATTTTAGAAGACCTATAATACCGTACATGCTTTCTGTTCGTATTCCAATGCAGCAAATATTTTAAATGTATTCTCTTCAAGTACCTTTTTTAAACTGAAGACTTAATTCTAGTTAAGAAGATTATAAAAAGGTATTCAAAAGTAGAAGACCTTTTATATGTCTTATCATGAAGAGTAGATTCTGCAGGTCTTCTCATGCAAAAAATCTGCAGGAAACCTTTTAAGAGCATTTCTATACAGAAGTTCTTTTAAATACCCCTTAAGAGCCTTCCAATGCAGAATACCTTCTAAAGGACTTTTAATACCGGATACCTTATAAAAGTATTCTAATGCAGAATACCTTCTAAATGTCTAAACTTTCTAAATGTATTGCAATGCAGAAGGAAATCTCAAGGTATTTTAATACTGAAGATCTCCTAAAGGTCTTCTGTTGCAGAACATTTTCTAATTGCAATGTTTTTTAAACAGAAGACTTAATTTAAAATTTAAGAAGATTATATAAAGGAGCTCCAATGCAGCAGACCTTTTAAATGTCTTCTTACGCAAAATAGCTTATAAAGTTATCATCATACAGGAAACCTTCCATGCAGAAGTCTTTCTAAGGCCCTCGTAATACCGAATATCTTATTAATATCTTATAAAAGTCTTCTAATACAGAATACCTTCTAAAGGTCTAAGCTTTCCAAATGTTTTCTGTTGCGGAAAATATTCTAACAGTAATGTTTTTTTTTTAACAGAAGACATAGTTATAGTTGAGATGATTATATCGCTCATTTAGAAAAAGAAAATTTCTAAGTGCTCATACAAAAATTCCTGCTCTTCAAAATGTAAGGATTATTGATGCATATTTTGGATTTATGGCATAGACAACAATATTTTACAAACTTCGAAATTGATTTTGTCCCATTCGCTTGTCAGGTTCATTTAGGCTACACAATCGTCCATAGGCGGAATTTCCGATTTTGAGTTGTGACGTTCTTTTTCTAAATCAGCGATATAATGATGTTCAAATGCAGAAGATATTTTAAATGTCTTCTAATGCATGTAATCTTCGAAGGTCATTTCCATGCCGAAGTCCGAATATCTTATAATGTTCTTCCAGTGCAGAATACGAGTACCCTCTAAATGTCTTTTAATACCGAATATCTTATAAATGTTTGCTAATGTATAAGACCTACTAATGCTCCTCTAATGTAGAAATTCTTTTAAAGAATTTTGAATGCAGCCTATCTTAAAATTCTTCTATTGCAGGTCCAGGGTGACCTTTATAAGGTATTCATAAAGGTCTTCTAATAAAAATATAATTTTACAAAGTTCCCCATAAAGGTCTTCTCCTGCAGTAAATCTTCCAAAGGCTTTATAATGCAGAATACATACTGAAGGGCTTTTAATGCAGAAGTTCTTTTAAAGGTATTCTAAATCAGAAGACTTTCTAGATTGCATAGTGCAGAAGATCTTCTATTGTAGAATACCTTCAAAAGATATTGTAATGCACACAACTTTCTAAATGTCTTGCAATCCAGAAGGCATTCTTAAGGTATTTTAATACAGAAGACATCCTACAGGTCTTCTATTGTAGAAAATCTTCTAGTTGTAATGTTTTTTTAAACTGAAGACTTATTTCTGCTAAGATTTTAAAAAGTATTCGAAAGTAGAAGACCTTTTATATGTCTTATCATGCAGAGTAGATTCTGCAGGTCTTCTCATGCAAAAAATCATCTAAGCGCAGAATTCCTTCTAAAGTCCACCTTAAGGTCTTCTAAGCTAGATGGTCTTCTAATGCATATTAGTTTGTACAGGTCTTCTCATGCTGGACATCTTCTAAAGTCCACTTAAAGATCTTCTAATGCAGAATACCTTCTAAAGAACTTTAATACTGAATATAATTAATACTGAATGTAAATATCTTATAAAATTCTACTAATGCAGAATATTTTATAAAGGACTTACAATGCAGAATACCTTGTAAATGACTTTTAATAACAGAATATGACAGAACACCTTTTAAACGACTTAATGCAGAATATCTTAAAGTCTTCTGTTGCAAAAACCCTTCTAAAAGAATTCTATTGCAAAAGACCATCTAACGATCTTAAAGTAAAGGGTTTCCAATAGGGATGATATTATTTTGAAGTGACGTTTCGGCCATTTGTAATATGCCGTGCTCTGTCATTTGTTTTTCATTGTATTCAGTAGTGTTTACAATTTCATCATGGAGAGATATACGCAAGAACTACGTTTACAAATTATTCAGTTTTATTATCAAAATAATCGTCTCCAATTGCAACTTTTTGTGCGCTAGGTCAATTTTTTTTAAAATCCAAAAAACTTTCTACTTTCCAGTCAACCTACGACCTTGACACCAACGAGCAATATTTTAGCTCTCGTTAAGAGCTATCTTTTCTTCTGCCCGATCCGACGTACCGTTAAGAGCAAAAATAAACGTTCCGTTCACATTTGAAAAATAATGCTAAGTCCATTTTTTTTATATCCAAAAAAAAAACCTTTCCAGTCGACCTACGACCTTGACACCCATGATTTTAGCTCTCGTTAAGAGCTATCTTTTTGCCATTGACCGATTGTGGGTACGTGCCACACAGCAAATGAAACAATTGAATTGTTGCGAGAAAAGTTTGGAGATTCGATTATTTCAAGAAATTGTGACATTGAATGGCCTCCAAGAAGTTGTGATTTAACACCTTTAGACTATTTCTTGTGGAATTATTTGAAGTCATTGGTCTTTCGAAATAAACAAGACTCTCTTCAAGCTTTACAAGTCAATATTGAACGTGGCATTCATGACATACGACTTGATTTAGTGGAAAAAGTGCTCGAAAATTGGGTTCATCGAATTCGTTCCTGCAGAAGAAGTCGTGGAGGCCATTTGAATGACGTTTTATTTAGAACTTAATTGTATCGATTGTACTCCACGTTAAATAAAAAACTTTTGAATTTCCTTAACAATAAGTATGTTTTTTTTCAAAGAAATCATATCACTCTTATTGGAAAAACCCGTTATTTAAAAAGGTATTGTAATTGAAATATTTTTAAAGGTCCTATGCGAAGTTAAAATGATTACGTTTATTAAAAAATAAATATTTATTACCCTTGTGCCAAAGTGAATTTGTTCGACTTGTACAATTATTGCAATTTTGCGACCCTAGCAAAGAGATTTCTTTATACATAATTTCCCTAGTGCCTTTAGAGGACATCTTAAAAAGTTTTTTTGTCCCATTTATTAAAATTGCGAGGACTTATGAAAAACTCTGCCTTAGTTTTTGTGGTATTTTATTCGATTACCTTTTTTGAAATTCTGCTCTTACCTCATCAATCGCTCACATGCATACCTTTCTCTCCCACTCTCTATTCGAGTGTCCGTTTTTCTCTCTCTTACATTTTGTTTTGCTTCAGACTCCTCTCATAGCAATGCTCGACTCGGATGATTAAATTGTTGTTTACTAAGTTATTTTTGTTGCATTTTTTGTTGTTCTCCTTGTGACTCTTATTTTATTAAGCAAATTTATTTTCATTTTTTCCGGCTCCTTTTTGTTCGATTTGAGCGCTTAAAAGTTTTTGTTGGCGTTGTCGTTATTACACGTACTTGACTCTGTTCGGTGTTTTGTTCTTGTTGTTGTTGTTAGTTGCTGCATGGTATGGCTGACTGGCTGGCTGGGTGACTGTTGGCTTCTTTGCTGTTGTTGGGGTCTCTCTGTGTCTGCCAGTGTGAGTTTGCCGTCCGTCCTTCCGTCTGTCCTGGTTGTTCTTTCTCGTTTGTTTGCTGTGCGCCACACATTCCTTACGCTCACTTTACACAATCTCCTTTAAGCATTTGTGTGTGCGGCAGATAATTGTTTATTATTATAAAGCCTTCTTTAATGTTCGTATGATGTTGCTTGTTGTTGTTCGTGTTGCTGCTGCTGCAGTTGCTGCAGCTTTGGCTTATAAACTCGTATGGGGCTTTTTTTCGGTGTGTTATGCCTTTGCACCTTTTTTTCATTTTATTTCAAAAAATGCTTGTTTTATCCGTTGTAGTGCTCTGCTCTGTGCACTGACACTGGCAACAACGACATCGAAAGCTTAGCCATCGAGTCAGCCAGCCTGCCTGCCTGCCAGGCATCCAGTTCGGGATGGATGAACGGACGGACAGCAGCAACAGCAAGAATGACGTGGTTAGCCTATAAAGAGAGTGGAAAAAGGCTTAAATACATTTTGACGATGTCTTCGACTTGGACAAACAGCCAGACGGACGGACGAACAGTCGTTCGTTCTGCTCACCGAACGACATCGCACAATTGACTTTTTGTCGAGTACCTTCAGCACGACCACCGCCACACCATCTTTTGCCCTAACGCCTTAACCAACAATGACGGTTCGGCTGGGATCGGATCGATGGTCGTGGTAGTGGTGTTGACGGCAAGTACTGACTGTATTTTGCATTTCTCCCTTCTTTTTTTTTCCTTGGTTCCATCCAGCTCTTGTGTTCAATGGTATGACTGGGCTGGTTTTTCATTCTTACCAATTGTTTCGGACTCTTGTTGGCCACTTTATGTTGCTTTCTTGTTGTGGCTCCGAGTGGATGGTTGGTTGCTTGGAGGCCGGTTTGCTGTTTTGGTTTTAGTCTCGGTCTTGGGATACTGAACGTTGCCATCGTTTCTTTTTGACTGACATGCTTTTCTTTAAAATTCCCCTTCGGGAAGTATGATGAGTAGTGTGTGAGTGACTGAGTGAGTGAGTGGAGGGCGGCCGCAGTTTAATGCACATCTTCTAGTTCTTTTACTCAATTGGGGGTCTTTCTTTCTTTTTTCTACATATTACATTGGGACAGTGGGCCGCGTTATTGGAAATGTTATAATAGTCAGAATTTTATGAATGTGGAAAATTTTTCAGTTCAACATCAATTTAATAAAGATTGAAGAAAAAATGTCTTTACAAAGCTTTTCTAATTCATAGGACCTTCTAAATATCTTCTAGTGTCGAAACCCTTAAAGTATTCTAATACATAAAGCCTTTTAAAAGTCTTCTAATAAAGGAGATCTTTGGCGGCCGGAAATTGGACCCAAAGAAAATGCACCCCAAATTGAAAATGAAAGTGCGCCCCAAATTTGGGGCCTAATTCGTTACAAAAACTGATTGAGGAAATTACACCCCAATCAAGAAAACAGCATGAAACGACAATAAACCCAAAAAAACTAAGAAATTTTCCCTTCGTAAATCTGGGGAGTACGCAGTAATACACGTATACAAACTTATTTTGTAATTATAAATCTATTCCAGTGCGGTCGGCCAAAGGCCTGCGGCCTTCGGCCTCTATTTAAGACTTTCTCCTATGGACAGGATCCAATGTTGGCAACGTGGAGCAAATATTTTGTGCGTAGCCTCTCCTGTTTCTAAATTAATAGATGAAAATAAGCCCCAAAAAGCAGACAAAAAATGAAATTAAGCCCCAAATAAAATTGTTGTTTTTCGATATGTTATTTTTTGGGGGCCCATATTCATAAAAATAGTGGGGTGTATTTTCCTGGGGCCCAATTTCATTCCGCCGAGATCTTTATGTTAATGGTCTTCTAACATATATATCGATGGCTTAATATAAAAAGGGCGTATCTTGATTTTTGTTATAAATGCCTTTTCCGTTTATTCTGGTCAAAAACTATCAAATGCACATTAGTTTTTCCAACATTTTCGGGGGCTATAGTTGCAAATAAAGGATTTATTTTTCGTGCCCATATTAAGGAACAACAAAATCGAGATACATCTTCTTCTTTAAGGCCCTTCTAATACAGAATAACTTCGAATACAAAATATCTTGCAGATGTCTTCGAATACAGAAAACTTTTTAAAAAGTTCTAATAGAAAATATCAAAAAAATATATTTCAATACAGATGACTTTGTACAGACTCAAATGATACTATAAAGTTCTGCTAATACTTGCAGAAGACTTTAAAAATGACTACTAATACGGAAGACTTTATAAAGGTCTTCTGATAAAGAAGACATTATAAATACGTTTTAATGCGGAGGACACTCTAAAGGTCTTCTAATGCAGAAAATTTTATAATAGTCTTGTAATGCGAAATTGTATTCCAGAAGACCTTATTAATGACTACAGGTAATGCAGAATACTTTGTAAAGTATACTTTATAAAATAATTTTAATACTTTATACAGACACAGACGACATTATAAAGTAATTCTAATACTTAACACTTTATAGTGGTCTTTTAATGCATTGGACCTTCTACAGATCTTCTTATGCAAGATTTTATTCCAGAAAACCTTATAAATTTCTACAGGTAACATAGAATATTTGTATTTTAATAAAGAATCCCCTGAAAATGTTTTTTTAATATGGGAGACTTTTCAAATTTATAAAATCCTTCCAGTAAATAATAGCTTACAAAGGTCTTCGAACACAGAAGATCTTGCAGATGTCTTCGAATACAGAAAACTTTTTAAAAAATTCTTATAGAAAACATACAGACCACATTATAAAGAAATTCTAATACATAACACTTTATAATGGCCTTTTAATGCACTGGACCTTCTACAGATCTTCTAATGTGGTATTTTATTCCAAAAAACCTTATAAATTTCTTCAGGTAACATAGACTATTTGTAAAGTCCTTATAATACGGAAGACCAAATAAAATACTTTTAGTAAAGAGCAAATTATAAAAAGCTTTTAGTACAGAAGAATTTATAAAAATTATATGTTAGAAAATACCTACAAAGGTACCCTAATAAAAATTTTGCAAAATGTATTTTCCTTCCATAATCTTCTAGATCTCTTCTAATGCAGTATACACTATTTTTAAATGCAGTCTAATGCAAATCCTTTTTTTAAGTTGTCTAATGCAGAATAGCTTCTAAAGATTATCTACTAAAGAGGAGCTTCCAGAAATCTTGTAGTGCATAAGTCTATCTAAAAGTCTTCTAAGGCTGTATGCAGAAAACTTTTAATGTAAAAGTCCTTCTAAAGGTCCCTCAAATGCAAAAAATCTTCTTATAGTCTTGTAGTGCACAATATCTTATTCAGCTTTATTAATACCAAAGACTTATGCCGATTTCTTTTCTAAAAAAATGAAACATTTCCGTTGCTCCTTTTCCGAAATCTGGAGTTTTATAGCATATTTTGGAATTTTGAAATAGGAGCCAAGTTTATTTCGAGGGACTGCATATGTTCCACCTAAAAAGGCCAAATATTTTTCAGAATTTCGAGTCGACGGGGCAACATTTTTTTCAGAATCGAAATCACAATTAATAAAGGTCTTTAAATCCAGAAGACCTCAGAAAAGTCTCGAAGCATTCTATAAAGTCTCGTAAATGTCTTCTAATACAAAGATCTACTATAAAGATATTTTAATACAGTAAATTTTAAAATTATTCTAGCACAAAAGAGCTTACAAAATTCTTCTAGCTCAGATGACTATATAATATTTCTAGTACCTTATGAAAATCATCTGCTAGAAAATATCGAGTCTTTAGATGTATTTTCCTACAGGTAATCTTCTAAATATCTTCTAATACAAAATACATGATTTTTAATGCATTCTAATTCAAACATTTGTTTATAAGTATCCTAATGCAGAAGATTATATACTACAGAGGAGCTTCAACAAATCGTGTACTGCATAGGTGTTTCTAAAAGACTTCTAATGAAGAAAAACTGAAGTATTTTAATGCAGAAGTTCTTCTATAGGCCTTGAAATGCAAAAAATCTTCTTACAGTTTTATAAGTACCAAAACGTAGACTTAATAAATGCCTTTTTATTCAGATACCTCAGAAAAAACTCCAAGTAAAGAGAACTCCGTAATTGTCTTCTAATACAGGCGACTTTATAAAGATCTTTTAATACTGCAGATTTTGTAATTATTCTATTACAGAAGAGCTTATATAATGCTTCAAGTACAGAAAACTTTATATAATCATTCTGGTACATAATATCTTATAAAAAACATCTGATAGAAAATATCAAATAAGAATCTTCTAATAATAATTTTATTTTGCTAAATATAAAATTATTTTGCTCTATAAAGTTAACTCATTAAAAGTCTTCTAATGCATAATGAATTCTAAAGGGCTTTTAATGTTCAAGTGCTTTTTAATGCATTCTAATTCAGACTTTTTTATAAGTAGCCTAGTGCAGAATACCTTCTAAAAATCATACATTGCAGACGACTTAATAAAGTTCTTTTAATCCAGAAGAACTTGGAAAAGTCTCCAATGTTGTCTAATACAGAAAATGTCTTATAAAGTTCTTCAAATTCAGGAGATTTTGTAGGTAGTCTAGTACTGAATACCTTATAGAAGGCTTATAGTACAGAAGACTTTATAGAATCATTCTAGTGCAGAATACCTTATAAAAATCATTTGTCAGAAAATATTTTATAAGGGTTTCCTAATATTAGTAATCATCTTATTTTGCAAAATACCCTATTAAGGTCTCTTCAGGAAGTAACTCACCTAATGGTCTTCTAATGCAGAATATATTATAAAGTAGGGTTTTAATTCAGAAGTAATGGGTGATCCAAGTAGAGATTCTTTTTTCAATAGCCTTTTTTGGCAGATCACATGTGAGTCGTGTCACGCTGTCATGTTATTTTTTGTTAAGAAGTGTTTGGCATTTTATCATGGAAAGACTTACGCCTGAACAATTGCGCTAAGTCCACTTTTTTTTTAATCCAAAAAAACGCTTTCCAGTCGACCCACGACCTTGACACCCATGAGCAATATTTTAGCTCTCGTTAAGAGCTATATTTTTGCCATTGACCGATTCCCGATCCGACGTACCGGAATCATCGGTCCATATTTCTTCATAAATGATGCCGGTGAGAACGTAACCGTCAATGGCGACCGTTATCGTGCCATGATAACCGACTATTTGATGCCTGAAATTGAAGCTCATGATCTCGGCGACATTTGGTTTCAACAAGACGGCGCCACTTCCCACACATCGCATCAATCAATGGATTTTCCCAGTTGGTTGCTGATTTCGTTGTTTTTGATGTGTTATTTAGTCCTTGGAGTTTCTAAAGGTCTTATAGTACAGAATACCTTCTAAATAGCTTCTAATGCTTTATCCCATCTAAAAAATTTATATTTAAAGGTATTTTGTAAATGATAATTGAGTTAATAGTAACTATTTTTCTTGGTACTTCTGAAGATCTGATATTTTAGAAGACATTCTAACTGACTTATAATGCGGAATACCTTATAAAGATTGTATAAAGGGTTTTTTTGTTGCAAAACACCTTCCAATGGTTTTCTAATGCAAAATACTTTACTAAGACTTTTAAAAAAAGTCTTCTATTGAAAAAGACTTTATAAAGGAATTGTATTGCGTTGTAAAACGTTGTCAGGTTCCTGTTGTTTCATGTCTTAGCTTTTTGAAAATGATGGTTGAAGTAATTATTTGACTTACTCCTGTTTTCAGGAAGCTCCGTTAAAGCTAACGAACCGTTATCGTCAATTTTACCTAAAAAACAAATTTTTTTATATATTCCTGAAAATATTTTTTGTTTAATATGTATTAATATTTTTTGATCGTTGAACAGTTGTATTTATTTTTTTTTAAATTTTATTGAATGTTAAAGAAGAATATTAAAGTAAAAATTATTATAAAATTATTTTGCCATCACCTAAATGCAAAATTTAACATTTGTTCAATGTAACGTATGATTAACACTATGTTTAATGACAGAACTCATACGCACAGGTGTAAAATTCATGTTACTATTACTCATACGCACTCATTTACCAACCGATCATTTGAGGTATTCTATAGACATTATAAGTTGATTTCCTTTAACGATAGATAACACTTTCCTTATCATTATCATTCTCCCTATATACCAGAGATTCCCAGTCGCAATTGGCTTTGCGGCGCCCCCCCAAGTCTCTGCGAATAGGTTAAGCCAACATTCGCAGATAGAAATCTACTAAATATAATACCCTTCAGGTCCCTACGAATAGGTTATGCTAACATTTTCAGATGAAATGTAATAAATTGAATACACCTGTATTAGAAAATGTAGAATTTTTCAACTCTCAATGTATAGCCTGTAGTAGCAAAAGGTCGCGAACAGGTCGAAGTTTTCCTCATTTACACGTTGTTGTTAATTTATTAATGTTCTTATATAGTTATAAAGACTTATTCTGAATTTGTTTTGAGAACAGCCCTTCACTTTGAATTTTAAAATATTCGTTAGGCATAAGATCTTCCTACCTACCGTCTTGTGGTACACTTTTAGACTTTTTAATACCCTGAACTTGTGATATGATAGATATCATATGAGAGCTATTTCTCCAAATATATGCCGAAAAATACTTTTAATTTATTTTATTAAATTTTAAATTGTAATTTAGAGAATTTAAGAAAATATAGAGATGAAAACACAAAGCAAAAATTATAGACCCTGGCATTATTAATGATCTATTAAAGTGGATAGCTTCTCACCTCAGCTTTTAAGCAAGAAAATATGGCTGCTTTCCGTGGTATTTCGCAAAAGAGACCCTAAAAGTCCATTCAAGTTCCCGGCGCGAGAAGTTTCCGCGATGAACGAATAAAAATTTGATTTCATCGAATGAGGTTTTTCGGGGTTTTTTAGACCGAGTTTTCCGATAAAGTGGATAGCTTCTCACCTCAGTTTTTAAGCAAGAAAATATGGCTGCTATTCATGGTATTTCGCAAAAGAGAAGTTTCAGTGATGAACGAATAAAAATTTGATTTCATCGAATGAGGTTTTCCGGGTGTTTTCAGACCAACTTTTCGGATTTTTTTCCAATTGTCACAATTAAAATAATTAATATTAAGCGATGTGGCCTTAGAAAAATTATTTATTTCGTTCGACAGATTTTGACAGTTCTCTGGATGACTTATCTTCTTACTCTATAATTTTTGACACAAAGATTTGTAAAATAATATTTATTTTTGATATTCAGATTTTTATTTTCACATGGTTCCTTTTTTACCAATAGATCTGGAAGGTAATAATGTATTTTTAAAATATTCAAATTTTTATTTTCATTTAATTTCTCTCTCAACTTTTCATTTTTAATTTGCTCAATATTATTATAACTTTTCTACATATTCGTGTTCCCACTGTCCACAACCTTTCATTCAGTTTGTCTTTAATTCAATCGCGATTTTTGTTCTTTCTTTTTTGTTTGCTGCTGCTGATGTTGTTGATTTTAGCCAGGCATATGTTCTTTGAATTTAATATTTTTTATTTTTATATTTAGTGGTCTCTTCTCGTCTCGTATTGATTTGTTACAACTCTGGAAGATGGTAGCCCCAAGACATCTCTCTAGGCCGAACGGGAAAAAATAAATCCTAACCAGGTGTTGTGTTTGTTTCCACTTTAGTTGTTTTGCAAAGCTACTGGAAATTCTGCATAGATTTACAACTCCTCCGTGTACAGCAGGGGCTCATGTATGTTTTTTTTCAATACTCTGGACTCTTTAGAGAACAGAACCAAACTCAGAATTCATACTTTCCATGGGAAATGGCAAAAGTGGTCATAAATTTGTTTGGCTGGCATTATTCATGGTCTATTAAAGTGGATAGCTTCTCACCCCAGCTTTTAAGCAAGAAAAAATATGCCTGTTTTCCATGTTATTTGGCAAAAGAGAACCTAAAAGTCCCTTGCAAGTTCTGCATCGTCAGCGTTTCGTCATTGTCGTCGTCATCATCTTGGTTGCTGTCGTTGCCTGCCGAGTCCACGTTAATCTTAAGTTTTAACTGAATTGCACTTGAAGTTTCTTTTTAATTGTTTTCAAAACTCGTTGATTTGAAAATTACAAGAGGCTTAATAATTTATAATACTTTTATTCCGGCAGTATCAAGTCTCAGTTTCAGTTTTAAGAGGTTGTTGTCCCTCCCTTCCATATTTTTCTTCTCAACTTCATCGTTGAAGTTCTCATGTCTTGCTTGGCATGGAATTCATGAATTAATTGAAAATATTTATATTTAAACCCTTTGTCAGCCAAGAGACTGGGGAGGACAATGACGGCGAAGACAACGTCTCCGCTGATGATGATAATGCTGATTATAATTATGGTTATGGTTGTTATTCTTGGTCATGTAATGATTGGTAAACACGTTTGTGTTTATTATAGTTGTTGATTCTTCCTTATGAATAGATATTGTAAATAGGCATATTTCCTTCGGCAGCCACAAATGATCCAAGGTCAGTTTGTAATTAAATTTACACCGTCCTCTAAACCGAAAGCCACAAAGTAGTGGAGTGGTGGGGAGGGGAGGGCAGTCCATGGCATAATTTAAACAAGAATTATTATGATAAACATCTTCATAAATATGTAATTGCCTTTAAAGTCGTATATAAATAAAGAAGAAGATGAAGGAGAAAAAGTGAATCTATTTATGGTTTTTGCACGGATGAAGGAAGTCTTGCATGTCTGGCACAGTGGAGCCAATTAAAGAAACATAAAAAGGTGGTAATAAAGTGTCGGGAACTCTTGATTTTTCATCTTCTAAGAAAACTCACTTTCCGTCTCGGCAAATAGGGGAAAGAAAGTAGATACAAAATATGAAAATCAGTGAGTTCTGAAATCGAATTAAAATCCATACATTTCGGAAACTTAAGAGAAGACATTGTTTGCTCTCTTCTAGACCTTGCAACATCGTAAAAAAAGTAAAAAACCGACACATTTGAAGGCCGGGTTAGGCAAACTAAACCGTAATTTAACTTTAGCGCCGCCGTAACGTTGCCTGCTGGAGCAATTACCCAGAACTTGAAAAACGTGATGTATCACTCAGACATTCACAACAAAAATAGCAACCAATTAATTTTATTTTATATTTATGTGCTACTAATTTAACATTTTACTACTTATTTATCATTACATTTCAAAAGTTTTGCATAACATTATTCTTTTTTCATTATTTTACAAATTTTGTTTGCAAATGCACGTAAACGTACCGTCAAAATCAAATTTCTGCAGATTCAGCCGTCCGTTTACGTTTCGTTTCCGTTGGCTAATCGTTTACACTGATTCCATATGTCAGATTGAATCAGCTGATTCGTTACGCTACGGTTACGTTTGCCTAACCCAGCCTTGAGGCCTTTCTTCGCTCACCTGGACGTATAACTGATATCATTACAGCGTGTATTAATCATACGGACCATAGAAAATACTTTTTAAAACATAAATTTGAAAAAATTTGAAAAGTAAACTGTGCTTTTCAATTTTTTACTTGAATTTCAAAAGAATATTTTCAAATAGTCTTATAAAAATGCATACTTACATTGTTATCCGAATGCAAAATTTGAAAAATATTACCTAAATTGGATCGCAAATTAAGTCCAGAACAAAAAACAGGTTGTTTTTATAGAACGGATACAATTTATCCACATTATCCATTTTATCCAAAATAGAGAAAATAACAATTACCTCTAAATTAACATATTTTAAATGTTAAATGTTTAAATTCAAACAAATTGCTGACTTTCCATTTGTTGTTTCCCAATTTCAGTGTTACAATTTCAATAAGATCGAGGCAGAATCCAGAAATAATGCAAAAATTTAAAAATATTAACGAAATTGTATCGCAAATTAAGTCCTGGACAAAAAACCGGGTGTTTTTTTATTAACGGATGAAATGTATCCACATTATCCATTTTTTCCAAAATATAGAAAATAATATTTACCACTAAATGAACACATTTTAAATGTTAAAAATTGAAATTCAAACAAATTCCTGAATATCTATTTGTAGTTTCCTAACTTCATAGTTACAATTTCAATAGGATTTTATCCGAATCTAATAATAATGAAACGAAAAATATATTCACTTTTTCCGAATAGGGAAAATATACATTCTGAACTCAATATTAGGGATGTAACGAATATTCGCATCATTTTAAAATTCGCTTTCGTATTCGCAAAAACCATCTTTGGATTATTCGCTTTCGCATTCGCAAAAATATATTTCAGTATTCGCTTCCATTTATTAAAGTGTTAAATCTCCTTATTCGCTTCACACAATTTGAAGATATGTGTGTGCTTGTGGTAACAGGAGGTAAAACTATGGAAAACAGTCTTAATACTTGAATATCCTGGAAAAGTATCAATTCAGTTCCTTAAATTTTTTTGGTACTAAAGGCTCTAACTATTATTCGCATTCGCTTTCGCAAAAATGCATATTTCACTATTCGCGTTCGCATTCGCATTCGCAAGAAATATATTTCAATATTCGCTTTCGCATTCGCTTTCGCATTCGCTTTCGCTTTCGCTAAAGCCACTTTCGTTACATCCCTACTCAATATAACCTCTACCTTTACAAAACATGCCACTTAAACACTGCCTAGCGGTTCATTTATCTTATATCAATTCTCTTAAAATTATTATTTAATTTGCAAACCCAGTATTGTTATCCGAATGCAAAACTTGAAAAATATTACCTAAATTGTATCGCAAATTAATTGTGTTTTTATAAAACAAATAAAATTTGTCCACATTACCCATTTTATCCAAAAAAGAGAAAATAACATTTACCTCTAAATGAACGTGTTTTTAATGTTTAAATTCAAACAAATTCCTGACTTTCTTTATGTGGTTTCCCAATTTCAGAGTTAAAATTTCAATAAGATCTTAACAGAATCTAATAATATCAAAAATCAGGGTGTTTTTGTAAAACGGATAAAATGTATCCACATCATCCATTTTATGCAAAATAGAGAAAATAACAATTGCCTCTAAATTAACATATTTTAAATGTTTAAATTCAAACATATTCCTGACTTTCTATATGTAGTTTCCAATTTCAGTGTTACAATTTCAATAGCAACAAATTAATTTCAGTGTTACAATTTCAATAAGATCTTCATTTATTTTATATCCATTCTCTTAAAATTGTCATTTAATTTGAAACTCTACATTGTTATCCGAATGCAGAATTTGAAAATGTTTACCTAAATTGTATCGCAAATTAAGTCCTGGACTAAAAAGTTGTGTTTTTATAAAACAGATAAAATTTATCCACATTATCCATTTTATCCTAAATAATATTTATCTTTAAATTAACATATTTAAAATGTTAAATATTTAATTTCAATGACTTCCTATTTGTAGTTTCCCAATTGCAGTGTTACATTTCAATAGGATTTTATCCGATTCTAATAATGATGAAACGAAAAAATGTATTGACTTTTTCCGAAGCGGAAAATATACATTCTGAACTCAATATAACCTCTACCTTTTACAACAAATGCCACTTTAACGCTGCCTAACGTTTCACTTATCTTATATCAATTCTTTTTAAATTAGTAGTTAATTTGCAAAACCTACATTGTTATCCGAATACAAAACTTGAAAAATATTACCTAAATTGTATCGCAATTAAGTCTTGGAGAAAAAAATCGTGTTTTTATAAAACGGATAAATTTTATCCACATTATCCATTTTATCCAATATAGAGAAAATAACAATTACCTCTAAATTAACTTATTTTAAATGTTAAATATTTAAATTCAAACAAATTCCTGAATTTATATTTGTTATTTCCTAATTTCAGTGTTAAAATTTTAATAAGATCTTAGCAGAATCTAATAATGCAAAATTTGAAATTATAACCTAAATTGTATCGCAAATTAAGTCTTGGACGAAAAACAGAGTGTTATTATAAAACGGATAAAATTTATCCACATTATCCATTTTATCCAAAATAGAGAAAATAACAATTACCTCTAAATTAACATATTTTAAATATTAAATATTTAAATTCAAACACATTCCTCACTTTCTTTGTTATCCGAATGCAAAATTTGAAAAATATTACCTAAATTGTATCGTAAATTATGTCTTGGACAAAAAACAAGGTGTTTTTATAAAACGGATAAAATTTATCCACATTATCCATATTATACAAGATAGAAAAAATAACATTTACCTCTAAATGAACATATTTTAAATGTTAAATATTTAAATTCAAACAAATTCCTGAATTTCTATACGTAGTTTCTTTATTTCAGTGTTACAATTTCAATAAGATCTTAGCAGAATCTAATAATAATGCAAAAATTAAAAAATATTACCTAAATTGTATCGAAAATTAAGTCTTGGACAAAAAATACTACCTAAATTGTATCGCAAATTAAGTCTTGGACAAAAAACAAGGTGTTTTTATAAAACGGATAAAATTTATCCACATTTTCCATATTATCCAAAATAGAGAAAATAACATTTACCTCTAAATGAACATATTATACATACATGCTTAAATTCAAACATATTTCTGACTTTCCATTTGTAGTTTCCCAATTTCAGTGTTACAATTTTCATAAAATCTTCAATTATTTTATATCCATTCTCTTAAAATTGCCATTTAATTTAAAACCCTACATTGTTATCCGAATGCAAAATTTGAGGATGTTTACCTGAATTGTATCGCAAATAAAGTCCTGTTGTGTTTTTATAAAACGGATAAAAATTATCTACATTATCCATTTTATCCAAAATTACATTTATCTTTAAATTAACATATTTTAAATGTTAAATATTTAAATTCAAACACATTCCTGACTTTCTATTTGTAGTTTCCTAATTTCAGTGTTACAATTTCAATAGGATTTTATCTGAATCAAAAAATAATGAAACGAAAAAAATTATTCGCTTTTTCCGAAAGGGAAAAATATACAGTTTGAACTCTATATAACCTCTACCTTTTACAAAACATGCCACTTTAACGGTGCCTAACGGTTCATTTATCTTATATCAATTCTCTTAAAATTATTAGTTATTTTGCAAATCCTACATTGTTATCCTAATGGAAAAATTGAAAATGTTTACCGAAATTGTATCGCAAATTAAGTTATGGACAAAAATGTTGTGTTTTTATAAAACGGATAAAATTTATCCACATTATCCATTTTATCCAAAATACAGGAAATTACACATACCTCAAATGAACATATTTTAAATGTCTAAATTCAAACAAATTCCTGATTTTGTTTTTGTGTTTGCCAATTTCAGTGTTAAAATGTCATTAGGATCTTAGCAGAATCTAATAATAATGAAACGATAAAGCGTATTCACTTTATCCGAAAGAGAAACATATGTACATATATATTCTAAACTCAATATAATCTCTACCTTTTACAAAATATGCCACTTTTCAGAGAAAAACATTGCATTTTCGAACTTCAAACTTTTTTTGTCCATATAGGCGTATTAGTAGTATCCATATTAATAGTCGTCTGGACGTATACATGATACCATTAGAGATTGTAACTATTCATACGGCACATAGAACTATCAGACTCCACTTCTTGAATCATAAAAGGAAATGGAATATATGTACATATATGTATTTTACATAGAACTATCAGACTCCACTTCTTGAATCATAAAAGGAAATGGAATATATGTACATATATGTATTTTAATATTTTACTATTTTAATATTTTAATATTTTAATTTTTTTAATATTTTAATATTTTAATATTTTAATATTTTAATATTTTAATATTTTAATATTTTAATATTTTAATATTTTAATATTTTAATATTTTAATATTTTAATATTTTAATATTTTAATATTTCAATATTTTAATATTTTAATATTTTAATATTTTAATATTTTAATATTTTAATATTTTAATATTTTAATATTTTAATATTTTAATATGTTAATATTTTAATATTTTAATATTTTAATATTTTAATATTTTAATATTTTAATATTTTAATATTTTAATATTTTAATATTTTAATATTTTAATATTTTAATATTTTAATATTTTAATATTTTAATATTTTAATATTTTAATATTTTAATATTTTAATATTTTAATATTTTAATATTTTAATATTTTAATATTTTAATATTTTAATATTTTAATATTTTAATATTTTAATATTTTAATATTTTAATATTTTAATATTTTAATATTTTAATATTTTAATATTTTAATATTTTAATATTTTAATATTTTAATATTTTAATATTTTAATATTTTTAATATTTTAATATTTTAATATTTTAATATTTTAATATTTTAATATTTTAATATTTTAATATTTTAATATTTTAATATTTTAATATTTTAATATTTTAATATTTTAATATTTTAATATTTTAATATTTTAATATTTTAATATTTTAATATTTTAATATTTTAATATTTTAATATTTTAATATTTTAATATTTTAATATTTTAATATTTTAATATTTTAATATTTTAATATTTTAATATTTTAATATTTTAATATTTTAATATTTTAATATTTTAATATTTTAATATTTTAATATTTTAATATTTTAATATTTTAATATTTTAATATTTTAATATTTTAATATTTTAATATTTTAATATTTGAATATTTTAATATTTTAATATTTTAATATTTTAATATTTTAATATTTTAATATTTTAATATTTTAATATTTTAATATTTGAATATTTGAATATTTTAATATTTGAATATTGATATTTAATATTTGAATATTTGAATATTTTAATATTTGAATATTTGAATATTTTAATATTTGAATATTTTATATTTGAATATTTTAATATTTTAATATTTTAATATTTTAATATTTTAATATTTTAATAATTTAATATTTTAATATTTTAATATTTTAATATTTTAATATTTTAATATTTTATATTTTAATATTTTAATATTTTAATATTTTAATATTTTAATATTTTAATATTTTAATATTCTAATATTTTAATATTTAATATTTTAATATTTTAATATTTTAATATTTTAATATTTTAATATTTTAATATTTTAATATTTTAATATTTTAATATTTTAATATTTTAATATTTTAATATTTTAATATTTTTATATTTTTAATATTTTAATATTTTAATATTTTAATATTTTAATATTTTAATATTTTAATATTTTAATATTTTAATATTTTAATATTTTAATATTTTAATATTTTAATATTTTAATATTTTAATATTTTAATATTTTAATATTTTAATATTTTAATATTTTAATATTTTAATATTTTAATATTTTAATATTTTAATATTTTAATATTTTAATATTTTAATATTTTAATATTTTAATATTTTAATATTTTTAATATTTTAATATTTTAATATTTTAATATTCTAATATTTTAATATTTTAATATTTTAATATTTTAATATTTTAATATTTTAATATTTTAATATTTTAATATTTTAATATTTTAATATTTTAATATTTTAATATTTTAATATTTTAATATTTTAATATTTTAATATTTTAATATTTTAATATTTTAATATTTTAATATTTTAATATTTTAATATTTTAATATTTTAATATTTTAATATTTTAATATTTTAATATTTTAATATTTTAATATTTTAATATTTTAATATTTTAATATTTTAATATTTTAATATTTTAATATTTTAATATTTTAATATTTTAATATTTTAATATTTTAATATTTTAATATTTTAATATTTTAATATTTTAATATTTTAATATTTTAATATTTTAATATTTTAATATTTTAATATTTTAATATTTTAATATTTTAATATTTTAATATTTTAATATTTTAATATTTTAATATTTTAATATTTTAATATTTTAATATTTTAATATTTTAATATTTTAATATTTTAATATTTTAATATTTTAATATTTTAATATTTTAATATTTTAATATTTTAATATTTTAATATTTTAATATTTTAATATTTTAATATTTTAATATTTTAATATTTTAATATTTTAATATTTTAATATTTTAATATTTTAATATTTTAATATTTTAATATTTTAATATTTTAATATTTTAATATTTTAATATTTTAATATTTTAATATTTTAATATTTTAATATTTTAATATTTTAATATTTTAATATTTTAATATTTTAATATTTTAATATTTTAATATTTTAATATTTTAATATTTTAATATTTTAATATTTTAATATTTTAATATTTTAATATTTTAATATTTTAATATTTTAATATTTTAATATTTTAATATTTTAATATTTTAATATTTTAATATTTTAATATTTTAATATTTTAATATTTTAATATTTTAATATTTTAATATTTTAATATTTTAATATTTTAATATTTTAATATTTTAATATTTTAATATTTTAATATTTTAATATTTTAATATTTTAATATTTTAATATTTTAATATTTTAATATTTTAATATTTTAATATTTTAATATTTTAATATTTTAATATTTTAATATTTTAATATTTTAATATTTTAATATTTTAATATTTTAATATTTTAATATTTTAATATTTTAATATTTTAATATTTTAATATTTTAATATTTTAATATTTTAATATTTTAATATTTTAATATTTTAATATTTTAATATTTTAATATTTTAATATTTTAATATTTTAATATTTTAATATTTTAATATTTTAATATTTTAATATTTTAATATTTTAATATTTTAATATTTTAATATTTTAATATTTTAATATTTTAATATTTTAATATTTTAATATTTTAATATTTTAATATTTTAATATTTTAATATTTTAATATTTTAATATTTTAATATTTTAATATTTTAATATTTTAATATTTTAATATTTTAATATTTTAATATTTTAATATTTTAATATTTTAATATTTTAATATTTTAATATTTTAATATTTTAATATTTTAATATTTTAATATTTTAATATTTTAATATTTTAATATTTTAATATTTTAATATTTTAATATTTTAATATTTTAATATTTTAATATTTTAATATTTTAATATTTTAATATTTTAATATTTTAATATTTTAATATTTTAATATTTTAATATTTTAATATTTTAATATTTTAATATTTTAATATTTTAATATTTTAATATTTTAATATTTTAATATTTTAATATTTTAATATTTTAATATTTTAATATTTTAATATTTTAATATTTTAATATTTTAATATTTTAATATTTTAATATTTTAATATTTTAATATTTTAATATTTTAATATTTTAATATTTTAATATTTTAATATTTTAATATTTTAATATTTTAATATTTTAATATTTTAATATTTTAATATTTTAATATTTTAATATTTTAATATTTTAATATTTTAATATTTTAATATTTTAATATTTTAATATTTTAATATTTTAATATTTTAATATTTTAATATTTTAATATTTTAATATTTTAATATTTTAATATTTTAATATTTTAATATTTTAATATTTTAATATTTTAATATTTTAATATTTTAATATTTTAATATTTTAATATTTTAATATTTTAATATTTTAATATTTTAATATTTTAATATTTTAATATTTTATTGTTTTAATATTTTAATATTTTAATATTTTAATATTTTAATATTTTAATATTTTAATATTTTAATATTTTAATATTTTAATATTTTAATATTTTAATATTTTAATATTTTAATATTTTAATATTTTAATATTTTAATATTTTAATATTTTAATATTTTAATATTTTAATATTTTAATATTTTAATATTTTAATATTTTAATATTTTAATATTTTAATATTTTAATATTTTAATATTTTAATATTTTAATATTTTAATATTTTAATATTTTAATATTTTAATATTTTAATATTTTAATATTTTAATATTTTAATATTTTAATATTTTAATATTTTAATATTTTAATATTTTAATATTTTAATATTTTAATATTTTAATATTTTAATATTTTAATATTTTAATATTTTAATATTTTAATATTTTAATATTTTAAAATTTTAATTTTTTAATATTTTAGTATTAAATATTTCTTATATTTATGTATTTTATTTTTATTTTATTTATACATATAACCATAATTATTTCTATTAATTATTAATCTCTTTGTTTTCTCATGTTGTGTCCTTCACAGAAATCATCAACAAAATCTTGTGACCCGGAATCTGAATTGGCCAGTGTTAGCACCAGTGAATTACACAGCGATGATCGGCTGCGAGAGGATTGCGAGGAAAACCTAAAACAAAATACTAGTACAACAGCCACAACAACACCAACAACAAACACTGTGGCAATGGACATAACAACCTCAGCGTCCAATGGATCCACAGCAACAAACGCCTCCTCCTCCTGCTCCTCCTCTTCTTCGAGTTCCACAAATGCGGATAAGAAGCAAAAGAAAACGGTGACCTTTAAAAATGTTCTCGAGACAAGTGATGACAAGAGTGCCGTTAAGAAATTCTACAATCCGGACAATCGTAAGCCATTGATCTCGATCATCAAGAAAGAATGTCTCAATCGGCCGCTTATGTACACCCGCAGCAGTGAATGCATTGTACGACCTTCAAGGTTAACGGAAATTTTGAAAAATAATTCAAATATTGATAAACTGAATGCCTTGAAGTTTCGTTCGAATGCTGTAAATGGTGCTGTGGCTGGTGGAGTTAGTTCTTCGGTCTTGGCCGGACCTTTGTCTCGAGTCTTTGGAGCGCCCACCGAAGAAGAGAAACAGAATCTTATTAGTTTTCGTTTGACCAATCATAGAAGTGATGAAGATGAGGAGGCAGACGAAGATGACGAAGACGGAGAGGAGGATGAAGAGGACGATGATGAAGAGGAGGATGATGATGATGACGACGACGAGGAAGAGGCAGAAGAGGAGGATGACTTGGCTACTGGAGAGAAGGAGTTAAATGCTGAGAATAATATTAAAGGAGAGCCTAAAACCTCATCTATTTCAAATAATGAGATGGCAGCCTCCAAGCCTGAATTGGAGTCTTTGAATGTGATAAAAGCGAATGAAAGAAACGTGATGGCTGAAGACAAAAAGGAAGAGGCACAACAAATTGTCATTGACAAACATTTTGTTTTGCCTAAACGCAGCTGTCGTTCCTCCAGGGTTATTAAACCCAGTAAACGTTTGGTCGAGGACTCTATACTGAGCAAAAGCAAATCCTTAAAATCGGCTGCTAGTAACAACTCCAGTGCGACAATGTCAACAACAAGTTTGGTTAAGGAGGAGAAACCCTCTGGCCTGAGCTTACAAACCAATTATTTTGGTTTAGGTGATTACAAAAGCAAAGATTGCAATGGTTTAACTGGTAAGTTGTGGTTTTTTAAACTTCGATTGTTTAAAGTAACTCATTTTCTTTTTATTTTATTATTTTTAGGGAAATCCTCTAAAGACTCATCGTCCTCGGAGTCGGTAAAACCGTCGGCTTTTGCAGCTGCCACCTCCAGTGCATTCTCGAATTTTAGTGGCAATAGTTTGCTAAACTCTTCAAAGCCCAGTAGTTTCATTTTAAGACAACCCCGCCTACAATTCGAGTCTCTGTCTGCGGCGACCGCAACAACAGCAGCTAACAATGCCGGCGGTTCGTCTCCCAATACCACAAACACCACCAGTGAACGTAGTAGTGCCACAGTAACAGCGGCCGCTGCAGCCGCATTTGCCTTGTCCGCCTCTCTGCCCAAATCGTTGCTACAGGCGATTTCATCGTCCTCCAGCTCTACAGCAGCAGCAGCGGCGGCGACGTCATCTGCGAAAGCTAATGAGTCCAGCAGCTGTGCGGCGCCTTCAACGTCAGCCACAGTGGCCGCTACAATGCTGTCGCCCAATACATTTTCCTTAAATGGTACCAGTGCTTTGAAGAATAATGTAAATGCCAGTAAGTTTTCTGAAATTATCATAGCCATAAAGTCAGAATCTAATCTATTGTTTTTTCCATTCCATTTCATTTCCAGCTCCCATATCATCTTTATCTCCCTCAAGTATCCTGTGTGTGGTCTGCTCTTCCACCATACACAACAAGAATCTGCCGCAAGCTTCGAAATATGGTCAGCTAAGCTGTGAATATTGCCGTAAATTTATATCGAAAATTGCCAAGAAATCTCTTGCCATTAAAAATTCCACCACCAATAAACCCATTATACCCCAGTGCAAAGCAGATGGTAAGTAAAAATAACTTATAGCCCTAAATAGAAAATTAAATTATTCCATAATAACTTAACAAAGTCAATCTTTAAACTGTTATAGCAGAGTTATTGAGTTTTGAGCCTTATAAACCGCCTAGGTTCGGTGATACTGTATCCCATAGATTCTTTGTTCCTTTCCCACATGTTAGGACAAATGGTTGTAGTTTACAATATGGTAAATACATTAGAAATAAATTTGAGATTACAGAATAACTCATAACTTTGGTAAAGGGTCTTACAATAAAAAGGTTCAGTTTGATATTTAAACAAAACGATGATAATGTTATGAGGCAACGATACCATCGTTCTTTTGCGTGATAAATTTCCTGACCGTGTGATTTATAGAAGAGACGATCACAATTAACCACCGAGATCTTAGGACTTAACACATTAAGACTTTCTTCTTTCGGTCTACGTTAAAGATAAGGACTATGCCAATCGATTCAAGACCTTCAAGATGGAATTCCTGAAGTTATCAAGGACATACCATGGACATACACTTAAGCCAAAGGTTCGGCCTGTTGTGCGCTCCTTATTTATGATATTTTTATATCTCACGAGTTACAGAAAGGATGATTTCTCTTAAAAATACTCTTTTTTTTTTAAATACCAAAAATAAACCTTTTATCAGAAGACTCTTTATTTATGATTGGATTCACTTTTTATATTCAACAGCAGTGGAACACAGATTATTATATAAATATAAATATACTTGGACTTGTAGTCTTTGAATGTGATAATAGCAAATGAAAGAAGTTTGATGGCTGAAGACAAAAAGGATGATGCGCAACTAATTGTTATTGATAAACATTTTGTTTTGCCCAAAGGCAGATGTCGTTCCTCCGGAGTAATTAAATCGAAAAAATGGTCCAGTAACCGTAGCTGCAGCGACTATTTGACTGATATTGATTTCCGTAATTATTACGATGATTTTCCTTAAAAATACTTGTTTTTTAAATATCCAACCTTTTATTAGAAGACCCTTTATTTCTGATTGGATTCACAGAGTTTTATATTTTTATGCAGAAGAGATAGACGCATTATTTATCATACCGAACGCCATGGAATAACCTTCTGTGTCGTTTTTGACCACATCCTTCCGTCTGACTTGTCATTTGAAGTCCAATTCTGAAATATTAACCGAAATTCTACTGAGAGGCTTGTTTTGGGCTCAAGAATGATCCCTATTTAAAATGTGAGATATATAAGGCATTGAAACAACCCCCCATTCCGGTCCAATCTTATTTGACTTGTCAACCCTCTTGAAGGAAATTTATGTTGAGTTTAATTTGGTCTAAAATCATTTCCACTATAAATCGGATTTATGGTTCTATTTTTTATACATCCTCATGAATAGCTTACTTCCATGTTCGTGTTCTTGACCTTCTAAAACCATATTTCAGACCATTTTGTGAAATATAGCCTAAAACCCATCACAAAAATGTTTTTCAATATGTGATATCTTTCCGAAGGTCGATGCAAAAACTACTCCTAGGTTTTCAATTCAAGCTAGTTCGATTTAAAAACGAAAATATTCAGAGCAAAAACTATAGATCAAAAACTGAGTATCACAGTATTATTATACCCTTCACCCGGATGGCAAGTATACTCATTTTAACCCTTCGTTTGTAACACCTCTATTGAAATATTAGATCAAAAACCCCATGAGGGGTCTAAAATTCCTCGTAAAATTCTAAGATGATTTAACCATGTCCGTCTGTCCGGTCTGTCACGCTACAATCTACAATAATTGAACTGGATGATTGAAATTTGATACAGATACTTCTTGGGATTGAAAATGGGCCATATTTTGATTTTGCTCCCTATATAAAGGGTGGTTAAATTTTAAGGGCCGTTGTGGATTTTGAATAAAACACAAATTATTTAGGAAATTATTGTCATTTCTTTTTAATGTATGAAACAAAATATCATCCAAATAGCCGCCGCGACCTCGGCGGCACACCTCCATCCTATGGTCCAAATTTTCGATGACGCTGAGGCATAATTGAGGTTAGCTGTGTGGCAAGAGGCACCGTCCTGTTGAAACCACATATTGTCCACATCCATATCTTCCAATTCGGGCCATAAAAAGTTCCTTATCATCTCACGATAGCGAACAACATTCATTTCGAAGAAGTATGGCCCGATGACGTCGCCAGCTTATAAGCCGCACCAAACGAACTAGGCGAGCATGCACAGGTGTTTTCACATCTTCTACAGACCCGGTTTGCTGAAATTTGCGCACAATCCTCCCGATTGTGGATACATTTGGTCGATTATGCTGATCAAAAAAACATCACGAAGTGCACGAAATGCATTTTGATTTGAACGCCCATTTTTGTAAAAGGCTTAAAAAACATTAAGGCGTTGTTCGATTGTGTATCTTTCCATGGTTCAAATTGAGTTAATCTGAAATTGAGAAATGTCAAATGAAATGCAGAAAAAACTTGACGTTTAGGTGTGGTTCACATTCAATATCGGCCCTCTCAATTTAACCACCCTTTATAGCATCTCTCCTATTTAATTTCTTAACGCCTTGGAGTAATTTATTTTTATTTAAACCCGGAACTCTTCACAAGAACAAAGGTCGTCAAAGGTCCATGTTTTGATATAGCTTCCAAACAAAGGTGCTTCCCGAATTGACTTCTTTACGTCATAGAAAAATTTCAACTGATCTGCGTGAAAATTTCTAATTTTGATCTATTTATACTCAGAACTCTTCCCACAAACAACAGTAATTAATATATCTCCCATAGAAAGGCTTCTCTCTATTTCGCTCCTTAATGCCATAGAAAGAAAAGAAAAAAATAAACGGTTGGGCTGAAAAGTGGTAACTTCAGCCTTTGAAACCCGAATCCATCACAGGAAAAACGGTCGCCATAGGTTCTTATTTTGATTTAGCCCTCCTACATTTGTCCCACTTATTTTGTTCAAATACTATCAGCAATAAAAGCGTTTTTATCGGCTCACGTTTTCATATAGCTCACATACAAAGATCCTCCATTATTTGAATATTTCCACTTTTTTTATAAATATATTGTTATTAACTGTCAACATCTCTTATATCTTTATTTCTTCCCCACCAGGAAATTGTGTTATAATGCCCCTGAACAAAGGCATTCACATTAAAAACTTTAAAAAACTCTACAAGGAACGTTGCGGTCTATGTTGGCTGAAGAAATGTCTGCAAACGCTCCAATTGCCCAAAGTGAGGCTAAACGCTTTGATACCTGTTCTCAATGCTGTAATAGGCAATAATAAATCCCAACTAATGGATAATAAAATCCGCAAAGAATTGGAAACGTCTATGGAAGCCACAAAACTTTCCATCAGATGGAAGCCGCCTGTAGCACGAGAATCAACCCCACCATCTTCGGCGGCGATGGCGACAGCGGTAGATGGCCTTAAACTGAATTTGAAAGCGAATTCTTTGGCAGAGACTCCGGTGACGTTTGGTGCCACACCACTGCTAAGACCGGCAATTTTAGAAAAGACCTCATTTATGAAACCTGCCTTGGTGGAAACTAAACAGGAAATCGTAGAGAAGCCTGAAAAGAAACCTTTGGAAATTCTTAAAGATGTTAAAGTGGAGGTGGGAGCGTCAGAGCCCCTACATACCACTACCAATAACAATGCGAAGGCCAAGAGAAAAGAGAAATGCTCAGACAAGGAACGCAAAGAGTTAATAAAGCTTAAAGAGTTACCTTCACCCAAGCATGAGGAGAAAGTAAAGGACTCTAAGGAGCATATAGAGAAAACGGAACTCTTGGAAATGGAAAGTCTCGAACAACAAATAAATAATTCCACAATCAGTACAAGCAACACTTCTCACATGATTACCAACACCAACACAACAAGCAGCACTTCCTCCGCCACTACAGCAACAACTACAGCGACAGCATCAACAGCCTCAGCGGCTGACAAACGTCAGCGCATAGATCTCAAAGGTCCACGTGTTAAACATGTCTGTCGCAGTGCTTCAATTGTTCTTGGCCAACCTTTGGCCATGTTTGGTGAGGACGAAGAAGATTCAGCTTTAACCGTTGAAGAACTGCAACAAACTCTGGCGGCGGAGACCGCCGGGGTTGCAGCGAAAATATCCTTAACCGATGAAAATGATAACTGTGCTTCCTGCAAAACTCAACAACCGCTGGAAGACACAAACTCCTGCGAACTACAACCTCCTTTGAAAGTGGCTAAAGTGGAGCTGCACTCGACAACCACCAACTCCACCACGACGACCACCACAACAACAACCACAAGGAGCATACTACCACCCGCCACTAAGTTGTCTCAAAGGCCTCATCACTACAATACCCAATTGACGGCCTATAAAAAACAATTCAGTTCACAAATGGTGGCCTCGTCGGCCTCTTCGTCGCTTCTAACACACCGAACACGCAAGGAGCCCCAGGCCAAGTGTAAGCTGTTAATCTCCATAGATTTTTGGGAAAACTACGATCCGGCTGAGGTATGCCAAACTGGTTTTGGTCTCATCATCACAGAGACAGTGGCGCAGCGCGCTCTCTGCTTTCTGTGCGGTTCAGCTGGTCAGGAGCCCTTAATATTCTGTGCCTGTTGCTGTGAACCCTATCATCAGTATTGTGTCCAAGACGAATTCAATCTAAAGCATGGCTCGCTCGATGACACACTGCTACTCAATGACAGCTGTCTAAGTATTACTGGATTGAATTCCTCCAATACGGCCATAGCCAAATTGAATTGGCTGTGTCCACGTTGCACGGTCTGCTATACGTGCAACATGTCTTCCGGTGCTAAAGTAAAATGCCAGAAATGCCAGAAAAACTATCACTCAACTTGCCTGGGCACCAGCAAACGTTTGCTGGGTGCCGATCGCCCTCTCATCTGTGTTAATTGTTTGAAATGTCGTTCCTGTTCTACCACAAAGGTGACGAAATTTGTGGGCAATCTGCCCATGTGTACCAGTTGCTTTAAGCTGCGCAAAAAGGGTAACTATTGTCCGGTTTGCCAGAAATGCTATGACGATCAGGACTTTGATTTGAAAATGATGGAATGTGGTGATTGTCATCAGTGGGTACATGCCAAATGTGAGACCTTAACCGATGAACAATACAATTTGCTAAGTACTTTGCCGGAGTCCATAGAGTTTATATGCAAGCGATGTTCGCGCAAGTCTGTAGAGGCTAAAGATCGAGCCTCCGAATGGCGAGAGGCGGTAAGAGAAGAGTTCCAATCGAATTTAATGAGTGTTTTGAAGCTGCTTAGCAAATCGCGACAAGCTTGTTCCTTGCTGCGTTTAAGTCCACGCAAACAAATGAAATGTTCCTGCGGGGGATCGGGGTCGACCGCCAGCAGTAGCTCTAAATATCAACCCAAATCTTTGCAATTCAATCAGGAACAAAGCTCCACCCCCCAATCATCTTCGATGAGCATCGATGTCTATGAATTTGATGATCAGGAAAAGGACGCAGCAGAGATTAGCTCACAATCTCTGATGGCTTTGGAAAAGAAATGTGTTTGTCAAACAAATGCCTCAAACAGCGCCGGCAGCAATTTAAGTTTAGTGGAAATTAAACAAAAGATAGCCAATGACGCCTATGGTTCGTTGGCCGAATTTCATTATGACATGTCTTTGGTGATACAACAGGCCAATTGTGATGAATTGGTGATAGTTTATAAGGAATTGCTGAGCGAACAATTTCCCTGGTTTCAAAATGAGACACAAGCCTGCACCGATGCCTTGGAAGAAGATATGTATGAATCGGCCGGTGGAGCCTATGGTCTCAACACATCTTTGGATACTGAATCAGACTATCAAATGGATTGCTTGCCTACGTCCGACGATCATCATGAGGAGGCTCAACGTTCAGCCTTATTGGCTGAACTCCCGCAGGATTTGGAGGAACAAATGTACAACATCAAGTCAAGATCCGATGCGAGAATTTGTCTCTTTTGTCGGCGTTCCGGTGAGGGTTTAACCAATGAAGAGGCCCGCCTGCTGTATTGTGGCCACGATTGTTGGGTGCATACCAATTGTGCTTTATGGTCGGCCGAGGTTTTTGAAGAAATCGATGGTTCCTTGCAGAATGTCCATGCGGCCGTATCGAGAGGACGCATGATCAAATGTTCGGTATGCGGTAATCGTGGTGCCACAGTGGGCTGTAATGTCAAATCTTGTGGTGAACATTATCACTATCCCTGTGCTCGGGCGAAAAACTGTGCCTTTTTGGCGGACAAATCCATGTTTTGTCCTAACCATGCTCCCTCGGCGAATAATTCCAAGGTTTCCTTTGAAACGCAGTTCGAGGTGTTAAGACCGGTCTATGTGGAATTGGAGAGAAAGAGAAAAAAGTTAGTGGAACCGGCAAAAGTACAATTTCATATTGGTTCACTGGAGGTTAAGCAGTTGGGTCATATCTTGCCTAGATTTTCGGATACCTATGAAGCGGTGGTACCGGTGAATTTTCTCTGCTCCCGTCTTTACTGGTCTTCGAAGGAACCCTGGAAGATTGTGGAATATACCGTGCGCACGTATATACATAATTCCTCAAGTTCCACTTTGTCGGGCTCTTGTATGGATTTTGGTAAAAATTTCACAGTGGATCATACACAAACTAATACGGCTTTAATTCATTTGGGTTTATCACAAATTCAACAATGGCATATGAGTTTGGCCCGCGGCGAATATGATCCAATGGAGGAATATGATTATTTAGGTAATTTTCCTCAACAACATGTGGCATCAATGTCTGCCGGAGGGGGTGGTGCTGTGACGCAAGAGTCTCTCACCTCCTCCGCTGCGAATGATGAAGAACCTCAAACGAATGCAGATCTCTTGCCGCCGGAAATTAAAGAGGCCATATTTGAAGATTTACCGGGTGACTTGCTGGAAGGCATTTCCATGTTGGATATTTTCACAAAATGTATGAATTATGAGGATATGGCGCAAGGAGAACAAGCCCCTCTGACAGATGAGGATACCATGACTTCCATAGGAGCTTTTACTAAACAATTGACGGCGGAGTTGAACAATGGCTGGCCTAATACCACCACGCAGAGTGTCAATATGGCCGAGGATTCCGCCTTATTTTCCACAAGTCAGGCTGTGAAATTGCAAAAATTGAAAAAATCCTCTTCGCCCGTTATAAGCTGTGATGTTAGCGCTAAAAATGCCATTAAGAGACGTAAAATTTCCGAAAATATGCTAATTTCCCTAAATCAACAACATCAGAGAACACATAAAAAGGAAAGTGCGGCGGCGGCAGCGGCGGCCACCGCCTCAAGACGTTTGGATTTAGAGACAACAACAAAGAGAACCTTCACCTGGAGTGCCGAGAAACGTTACAATGTGGATGTCAATCCAAATAGTGCAGCAGCCGGCGGAGTACAAACTGAATCTAAATTGCGTATAATGCAGGTGGATGGTGTAGATGATTCCATAACAGAATATCGTTTTATTACCCAGGAGGCGGCGGCACAGACAGCAGTGAAATGTGAACGTTGCCAGTGTACCTATCGTAATATAGATTCATTCCAAAGGCATATACCCTCGTGTGAGCCCATGTCCGGTTCCGCCAATGACGGGACGGAAAGTGAACATAATGGAACCACAGAACTAAATACAAATGGTATTACTTTGGAGCAGTTGCAAGAGTTAAATAATAAACTGCAACAGCAGCATCAGCAGCAACAACAACAACAGCAGCAGCAACAACAGAGAGCTCAAATGCCATTTTTACAGGCCATTCCCTCACAAACTCTCACCCAACTGCAGGGCCTTCAAACGCTGCCTTTGCAATTGCAAGGAGTACAAAATTTACAAAATCTGCAAAATTTACAACAGCTCCAACAGTTGACTCAAGCGGCCGCACAGCCTTTGGGAGGGAATTTCTTTATATCAACATCACAGCCGGAAGTTTCAAATGCAGGGCCTGATTTACAGCTCTATGCTAACACCTTGCAGGGCCTAACGGCCAATCTGAATGGTACTTTTACTCTACAACCCGCAGGAAATACGTATACAACCACTCCCCAAGTAACGCAGAATCATCAACCGCAACTATTGGCCTTGTCAACAAATGCCGATGGTACTCAGCAAATTATACAACTGCCAGCCCAGACGACAGCTCCTGCGGCGGCAGCAACATATCAGACCTTACAAGCCACCAATTCGGATAAAAAGATTATTCTCCCCGTGGGTGGTGGCAAACCCATGAAAACTATGGCCACTAAAGCAGCACAACAGGCGGCAGCTAAGAATAAGTTGAAGGCCACCACAGCCGTAAAACCCATTCAATCGAAAATCAATGTAGCCGCCACACATCAAATGCCGCAAGCACAAACGGTTAATGCCACTCAATTGTTGAATCAACAAATACTGCAGCAATTACAGGCCCAGGCCCAAGCTCAGGCTCAACAGAACACCAACGCCGGACCGCAATTGGTTTTCCAACAGACGACAGCGGCCACACAGCCTCAAGCGCAACCACAAATTATCATGCAACAGCATCAGCCACAGCAGAACATAATCTCCTTTGTGACCACCACCAACGATGGCACGCAACAGCCACAATTTCAGTATGTGACCTTGCCCACGGGTCAAGCGGCGGCACATGAATATAAACCACAAACACATGCCTCCACCTTGTTTACAACCACAGCCAATACCCAGCCTCTCATGCAGTCGGCCTATCTGCAAACCGATGCCAGTGGTAATTTGGTGTTGACCAATGCTCCACAGCAAACAACACCTTTGCAATTGCTAACAGCTCCACAAACCTCACAAGTGATTGGAACTCTAATACAGCCCCAAACTTTGCAGTTACAGGGTGGCAATGTTATAACCACAACCGGAGGAGATGGAAGCATGGCCCATAACCCGGGATCAACACAGACGCAACAGCAGGTCATCATTAGTGGAGGTGGGGCGCCCAATCACAGTGGTCTGGAAATGCTGACCACGGCCAATGGCACACCGCAGGTGATATTGTCCACTAATGCCCCGCCCATGTATTATGGTTTGGAGACAATTGTTCAGAATACGGTAATGTCTTCGCAACAATTTGTTTCCACCGCTATGCCAGGAGTTTTAAGTCAAAATGCCAGTTTTTCGGCCACCACAACACAAGTATTTCAGGCTAGTAAAATAGAGCCCTTGGTGGATATACCAGCGGGTTATGTTTTACTCAACAATGTGGATGCCAATAATACGGCGGCTTTGTTGCAGCCACAACAGCAGCAGCAGCAAACAGCGGCGGGTCAGCAGGCCACAAATGCGGCCAATCAGGCGAGTTTTATACAGGCAGCTTTGCAGCAACAAGCGGCGGCACTAGCCGAGCAACAACAACAGCAGCAACAACAACAGCAGCAGCAGCATCATCAACAACAACAGCAGCAACAGCAAAATGTTTATCGTATACAAACTCCTCCAGTTGGTAATGCAGGACAGCAAACGTTCCAGTTGCAACCGCAGATAGTGGTAACCCCAACACCACATCAACAGCAACAACAACAGCACCAGCAGCATCAGCAGCATCAACAACATGCCCCGACAACACAGTATGTGGATCCTAATACAGGAACTGTCTACAGTGCCAAGGTAACCCCTGTGGCTCAGGTTAAAAGAACAAAGGCTTCGACTCCTGTAGCCACGGTAACCAAAGTACAGCCCCAGCAGGTGGTGGTCAACAAGGTTATGCCCAATGTGGCCCAGGTGACAGTGCAACAACAACAACAACAGCAGCCTCCCACAATACCCCCAGTTAACAATCAACATCAAACACAAAAGCTTAAACAACCAATGCAACTAATACAAAATCAAACTCCAGCAGCTAAGAATAACATACAAATGGCTATGCCACAACAGCAGCAACAACACCAGATAATAACTAATCCAACACAAATAACAACAGCGGCCAGCATGAAACAACAAGCGGCAGAAAATCTCACCCCAACCCCAACAGTTGTGGCGGCCAACAAGAAAACCAATATGATACGACCCTTAAATAAGGCTGAAGTCAAGCCAAAGGTCATGAAAACCGCGACAGCCACAGTGGTAACAAAACCGCCCAACTCTAATGCGATAGTTAACAACACTCACAACTCCATCGCCACCAACAACAGCAATAACAATATGTTAAACAATCAATTAAACAATGCTGCAAATAAAATGATTATATTAAAGCCACAACAACAGCAAATTCCAACCGCTGCACAACAACAAACTCAGGCTATACGTAACTCTGAGGACATGGACGTTTCACGTTTAAATCAAGCCCCCACAGAAGAATCGACAGAAACAACAACAACAAACAGTTTGATAAACATTAGCAATCAACTCTCGGAGAATTCATTAAATCCCGAATTTATTAATCTGCAACATCATCAACATCAACATTACAATGTGGCCGATGCTTTGTTAATAGATGAAAATTCCACAATGACTACTCCACAGCCGCCGTTATCACATTGCAGTTATACCACAGGGAATTCAGGAAATACTAATAGCTATGAAAACAATCAAAACCAAGCGCAATCCCAACATCAGCATCAGCAGCAACAGCAACAAACGATCAATGAAAATGTCAATAATATTTTACCCACCATCCAAAGAATGCCTCAGTATACCAATATCAATATAGTAAATCCTTTGCAACAATATACTTCATCATCATCCGCATCCTCCTCGTCGTCAACAACAACGACCACCAACCCAACAACAACAGCAGCGACCACAGTGACACGACCTACAAATCGTGTATTGCCCATGCAACAGAAAACTACCTATGAACAACAGCAGCAGCAGCAACACAATAGTATCAGTAATTGCAATACAAACTCCAACTCAGCTATAACCAGTAATAGTGCAGCTTTTTGTGCCTCCACCACAACAACAACCACCAGCTCAACATTAAATTCACAAATAACACATCAAAATGATGGCAACTCCATCAATCTACAATCTGAGGAATCCGCGTCACTATTAAAAACCAATAATCTAAATAAAATAGCTTATGAGGCTGAGGTTAAACAAATGTTATTACATTCCCCCAATCCCCAGGCGGAGGCGGCAGCAGCTCAACAACAGCAAATACAGCAGCAGCAACATCAGCATGTAATGTATATGCAGCAACAGCAACAGCAGCAGCAACTGCAAACAAACGCATCACTGCTGCATAAAGCTTCTCCACCGCCCCTCACCTCATATGAGCTGCATGAGAAAGTTGAGGACTCCCAGAAATTGTGTTATGTCAACAATCAAATGTCTGTCTCATATAATGAAGAAGCGGCCGCCGGAACCCCCGCAAACAACGAAGAGTGTCTCATAAGCGATCCCAAATTTCCTCCCGAGGGTGAGGTTATTTTAGGTTCCGATTGCTCGCTTGAAAATGTAGAGGAGGAGGCGGCGGCGGCGGTTTTAGTTTCCTCGGTAACAGCTGAAGTTAATGATGTTGCCGATGACGACGAGGAAGATGATGACGATGGTTTTAGCTTGAAAATGCCCTCTACCAATTGTTCCGATAATCTCTCTATGGATAGTGATGAGCCGGCAGTCAAAGAAAAAATCAGTAAAATCTTAGATAATCTTACCAATGAAGATTGCAACGATTCTTTAAATACCAACAACACTGTAGAGGCTTCCGTCGACAACAATTGCAATATTAGCAGTAATAATGTCTCTCCTCACAATGCACTGGAAGAAAGCATTAACTATTTACAAAATGCCAACAATAATGAGCAACAACAACAACTAAGCGTTGACCACAATGGTGAAGAAATGTATAATGCCTCCCCGGAAGAGACCACGGCCTTAATAGCCGATGTGGAATTGGCAGTGGAAAATATCAAGGGGAAACTGCAAGAAAAACTGCAAACGCAAATAGTTGACCCTCTGGCACCAGAATATCATCTAGAAAATTGTCAAAGCATAGAAGAACATCATCATGATCCCCTCAGCACCCATCACCAACAACAACAACAACACCATATTACCTTAGCTCCCACCCATCCAGCACCACCTCAGCCTCCAACCAGAGTTCCCAAACGTTTGAGTGGCCCCCATCTACTCTATGAAATACAAAGTGAAGATGGTTTCACCTATAAATCCACCTCGATAACCGAAGTTTGGGAGAAAGTTTTCGAAGCTGTCCAGGTGGCTCGACGTGCCAATGGTTTGGCTCCTTTGCCCGAGGGGCCGCTGGCCGATATGAGTGGTGTACAAATGATTGGCCTCAAGACAAATGCCTTGAAATATCTCATCGAACAATTGCCGGGTGTGGAGAAATGTTCAAAATATACCCCAAAATATCATAAACGTAATAGCAGCAGCAACAATGGCAGCTACACTTCACAATCTCATCTGGGCAATTCCTCCCTATCAGCAACGCTATCCAACTCTACAATGGGTATTAATTCCAATGGCCTGCCTACCTCTCTAGATTTAGATGGCAACAGTATTGATTATGCCTCAGATCAAGAGGAGCTGCCGGAAAATCTCTATGATTGTGCCCGCTGTGAACCATATTCGAAACGTTCGGAATACGATATGTTTAGTTGGTTGGCCTCGCGACATCGTAAACAGCCGGTGCAAGTGTTTGTACAGCCATCCGATAATGAATTGGTGCCAAGGTGAGTCTCAATATTCGTCATATGCGTGTGGTAGAATATTTATTTAGTTTTGTTGTTTTTTTCCTATTTTAGACGCGGTACTGGTAGTAATTTACCCATGGCTATGAAATATCGCACCCTGAAGGAGACCTATAAAGATTATGTGGGGGTTTTCCGTTCTCATATTCATGGTCGTGGTTTATATTGTACAAAGGATATTGAAGCTGGTAAGTATTGGCAACATACTTTGTGGGCTCTCCCCCTTACATTGAGATGTTTATTCATATTTATGGTAAAAATAAAGCATTTCGAAAAATCTTGACACGAAATGTTAGACTTTTTGTCCTTAAAAATATGAATTAGGAAAATGCATATAATGTACGGATTTTTAAAGAGAATAATAGTTTCTTATATAGGGTATTATTCACTTGAACAAACTGAAGACTCTGACATCAAATAAAACCGAGTGGAACAAATTCGTTGAGGCCCTATGTTCCTTATAGCAACCAAAGGAACAAATATAATATATAAAGGGTGATCCATTTCGAGGTTCCCTACTTTTTTAAAGAAAAAAACACAGAAAATTCAAATTGAATGGGGAATTTTTATTATCATTTGAAAGAACATTCTTTGGCATTTATTTTTTGAAGATTATGTCTATCAAATGTTGGCCGCGGCTACGGTCCATCCGTTGAGTCCGATTTTCGATGACTCATTCGAGCATTTCGACTGGTAACTGGCGAATGACACGCGTGATGTTTTGCTCCAAAAGCCTGAAGCGAAGCAGGTTTGTCCGCCTAAACTTTAGACTTTACATATCGCCACTGGAAAAAGTCTAACGGTGTGATATCACACGATCTTGGTCGCCAATCGACCGGCCCAAAGATCGGGAAATTATCTGCTCACCGATGTGTTCTCTCAATAAATCCATTGATTGATGCGATGTGTGGGAAGTGGCGCCGTCTTGTTGAAACCAAATGTCGCCGAGATCACGAGCTTCAATTTCAGGCGTTAAATAGTCGGTTATCATGGCACGATAACGGTCTCACCGGCATCATTTTTGAAGAAATTTGGACCGATGATTCCGGTACGTCGGATCGGGAATCGGTCAATGGCAAAAAGATAACTCTTAACGAGAGCTAAAATATTACTCATGGGTGTCAAGGTCGTGGTCGACTGGAAAGTGTTTTTTTTTGGATTTAGAAAAAAATGGACTTAGCGCAATTGGCGAACGATTATTTTGATAATAAAACTGAATAATTTGTAAACGTTGTTCAGGCGTAAGTCTTTCCATGATGAAATGCCAAACAATACTTAACAAACATAACATGACAGCATGACACGACTCACACGGGTACTATATTTGGGTCCGTTTTGTCCTCTTTTTATAGCAAATGGTCCATTATAATTTCACAGAGCGTTAGGGGCGTCGAATCTGCTAATACATTCTGGAGTCTCATCTTTAGATGACTTGAGTCCGATAATAAATATAAGGCTTCCAGCTGTGGTGGAAGGCTAAGCTTTTGCGAAACCGATGCATGTGTTTCCAGTTTCTTGGACAATAATTCAATTAAAGCTTTATCGCGTTCTGCAGCTTCCTGTTGCTATATGAGAAGCTCTGCACAATAATTTAATTCTTGGACAATTCAAATCTTGACTCTTTCTGTATAATAAGCTCTGCAACAACACTCTCCAATGTAGATATCGGGTATATTCGTTATAATACCTAGCTTAAGTTCCAAGATAACAATATTTATCCCATTTACCACATTTCCAAAAGTACTATGTTTCATAACATTTTTCTAGTGGCGAGTCTTTTTCCCAATCTTTGTTCACATATCAAAATTGGATTTGGCGGTTCTACCATATTTGTAAATTACAAATACTACGTCTCAATGGATTTGCTCACACATGTGACACATTTATTTATTTATATGAATTCCAATACATAGTAAATTTATATTCTAATTTTACCGGCCAAGGAAAAGCTGGGTTACAAACACAATGTGGCTAGATTTTGCAACGACAAAGCAGAGCCTCTTGTGGCAGTCGAACCCACGACCTCAAGCTCATAGGTGAGCACGCTACCAACTCACCCACGTGACACATTTATAATTCCATAAATGTACTATATTTCAAGGACAACGCTCACACAACATTTCACAATTCTATGTTTAAGCCATTTGGATTTGGCGGTCTTACCATATGTATCCCTTATTGTTCCAACGTACCATATTTAAGCCCCTTTAAGTACTACATCCCGAAGTCATACCTTTAACTTTACGATGTATTGTTTTTTTTGGCCATTTGCACTACTTACTTATGTTGAATAGAGGAGACATTTGAACGTCTCATGTCAATGGACATTCACTTAAGCCAGTGGTTCACGAGATACAGAAAATCGGCACTAGACACGAATTTTCTCAGTATATTCCAGTCATACCCTATGAGATAATCAAGTCTGGCAATAAGCCGGCCAATGACACTGACAAAATGTTCCATCGTTTCGATGTTTTCCCTGCATACCCCGCATTCGTCGTTTTCTGCTAGTCCTATGTGATGAAGATGTGCTTGCAAGCTTGATTGTCCCGTTAGAACACACATCATCTTACTGATCTCGATATTGTTTAGTTTCAGAAAACTACTTATTTTCTTCTCATTTGGGTCACCCCACAGTATCCAATTTTCGAAGTTTATAACTCGAAGGTATCTGGCCTTAGAAGCCAAGCTATTTTCCCGTTCATTTCAAATCACTCAACTGTGTGCTGGTACCCAGAAAATACGCAGTTGACCATGGCACGAATAATAATTTATCGTTATTTAACAGTCTAACATAGTTTTGGATTTGACCCTTTCTGATATTATTGCTTTGATCGACATTTGGCTATCTATGAAGATGTTGACATGTTTAGGCTTTGTGATATTACTAAGTCAGTTCACTCACTCCGTGATTGCTCGAGCTTCTGCTTAAAATTTCGTGTTATGGTCTGTGAGGCGGAAGTAAAGTTCGACTTCTGGTTCAAAAAGTCCCATAACCTTTTCTAGAAAACTTTCTTACTTTTTACGTAAATGATTGCTATATCGAGCATTAACCGTCAAAAAGACGTAAGCGCCCCTCACAAAAATGTAGAGCAGAAGGTTTCTTTTGTGATTATTTTTTGTTTAAATGAATATGTAATGCATACATCTGTGAAATTTAGTATAACGGTAAATTTTACAGCTATAAATTCCAGACACATGATGTCAATTGTCATAAGTAAATTGTCAAAAAATTAATTGTACATCATGGTGGCGCTTATGTCTTTTTGCCGGTTAGGTCTTGATATATTACGAAATACAATAGGTTTTAGTGCTGATTTATATTCTGTGTTTGTCGCAAATTCAATATTAAGTGCGCAAAACGATCAAATGTTCTATCCCAGTGTTCAAGTGCTCTGCTCCTGTCTTCGGCCTATGCTCAACTACATTTCTAAGATATTTCAGATTATCAAACGTTTTTTATTTTATTAATGTTTTAGAATATTCTATATTAATTAATATGGGTCCTATTTTGTTTTCAGGTGAAATGGTTATTGAGTATGCGGGTGAATTGATACGTTCCACATTAACCGATCAACGTGAACGCTATTACAACAGTCGCGGTATTGGATGTTATATGTTTAAAATCGATGATCATTTGGTGGTAGATGCCACAATGCGTGGCAATGCGGCGAGATTTATAAATCACTCATGTGAGGTAAGTAAAGAAATAAATATGTACATATCTATATATATAAAATACGACTTTTTTAAGTCCTGAACAGGTATTTTATTTATTCTTAAGGCCTTAGGAATAAGGTAAAGAAGCTATAGAAGATTTATGGAATTGATATTCAATGCTATAATGTACTTTCATATTTTTTTGTGAATAAGGCCATTAGATTTTAAAATTGGATATACATATTCATTATATTATAAGACCTTTTCAATACAAAAGTTTAGATCTATAAACCATAACCACTGTTATCAGGCTTAGTAGAACGTTTGGATTGGAATATTTTAAATTGAAAATCACTTCTATAAAGTTCTCATAACTTTATAAACATAGTCATAAAACAAGATTTTATTCACGATTTGGATCTGATAATAGTCTAATTAACATTATTCGTAATATAGGATTAAAACGGGTTTTCCAATAGGGATGATGTGATTTTGAAATGACGTTTCGGCCATTTGTAATATGTCATGATCTGTCATTTGTTTTTCACGTTTACAAATAATTCAATTTTTTAATCACAATAATCGTTCTCCAATTGCAAATTTTCGTGCGCTAAGTCCTTTTTTTTAAATTAAAAAAAAAAAAAAAACACTTTCCAGTTGTCCTACGAACTTGACATCCATGAGCAATATTATAGCTCTTGTTAGGAGCTATCGTTTTGACTGATTCCCGGTCCGACGTACCGTTAAGGAGCTTGAGCAAAAATAAACTTTCCGTTCACATTTCGAAATGATGCTAAGTCCATTTTTTTAAAATCCAAAAAAAAAAACACTTTCCTGTCGACCTACGACCTTGACACCCATGAGCAATATTTTAGCTCTCGTTAAGAGCTATCTTTTTTCCATTGACCGATTGTGGCTACGTGCCACACAGCTAATGAAACAATTGAATTGTTGCGAGAAAAGTTTGGAGATTCGATTATTTTAAGAAATTGTGATATTGAATGGCCTCCAAGAAGTTGTGATTTAACACCATTAGACTATTTCTTGTGGGGTTATTTGAAGTCATTGGTCTTTCGAAATAAACCAGACTCTCTTCAAGCCTAACAAGTCAATATTGAACGTGCCATTCATGACATACGACTTGATTTAGTGCAAAAAGTACTCTAAAATTGGGTTCATGGAATTCGTTCCTGCAGAAGAAGTCGTGCGATGTTGATTTTGAATGAAACACAAATTATTTAGGAAACTATTGTCATTTCTTATACCCTACACCACACTGTGGTACAGGGTATTATAACTTTGTGCATTTGTTTGTAACACCCAAAAGGAGAAGAAATAGACCCATCGTTTATTATACCGATCGAATCACTTTCTGAGTTGATTTAGCTATGTCCGTCTGTCCGTCTGTCTGTGCATGTATTCTTGTAATCAAAGTACAGGTCGCAATTATGGTCTGATCTCGACGAAACTTTACACATATCTTTTTTTTGGCCCAAGGACTATCCCTATTGAATTTGGTTAAAATCGGTTCAGATTTAGATATAGCCCCCATATATATGTTAGCCCCGATTTGACATGTAAGCGCTGTAAAAACTTTATTTTATATCCGATCAGTATGAATTTCGGCAGAAAGAGGTTTCTTATTATATGAATGAACACTGTTAAATTTGGAAGAAATCGGTTCAGATTTCGATATAGCCTCCATATATACGTTACCCCCGATTTGACATGTAAGAGCTGTAAAAATGTTGTTTTATATCCGATCAGTGCGAAATTCGACAGAGAGAGGTTTCTTATTACATGAAGGAATACTGCTAAATTCGGAGAAAATCGGCTCAGATTTTGATATAGCCCCCATATATATGTTACCCCCGATTTGACATGTAAGAGCTGTAAAAACTGTATTTTATATCCGATCAGTGCGAAATTCGGCAGAGAGAGGTTTCTTTTTACATGAAGGAATACTGCCAAATTCGGAGAAAATCGGTTCGGATTTAGATATAGCCCCCATATATATGTTACCCCTGATTTGACATGTAAGCGCTGTAAAAACTGTATTTTATATCCGATCAGTATGAAATTCGTCAGAAAGAGGTTTCCTATTATATGAATGAACACTTTTAAATTTGGAAGAGATCGGTTCAGATTTAGATATAGCCCCCATATATACGTTAGCCCCTATTTGACATGTAGCGCTGTAAAAATGTTATTTTATATCCGATCAGTGCGAAAGTCGGCAAAAAGAGATTTCTCCGAATTTGGCAGTATTCCGCCAAATTCGGATTTAGATATAACACCCATATATATGTTACACCCGATTTGACAGGACTACAGAGCAAAATCGTCCGATTTTGCTCTTTAGTCCTGTAGAAGCTGTATTTTACATCCAATCATTTTGAAATTTAGAATGGTAGAGTTTCTTGATCCATTAACCAACGCAAACGAATTTCAAGAAAATCGGTGAAGATTTAGCTATAGCTCCCATATATATGTTTCGTCCGATTTGGCCCTTTAGTTCTATAGAAGCTGTATTTTACATCCAATCGTTTTGAAATTTAGAATGGTAGAGTTTCTTGATCCATGGACTAACATTGCCGAATTTGAAGAAAATCGGTTAAGATTTAGCTATAGCTCCCATATATATGTTTCATCCGATTTGGCTCGTTAGTCCTGTAGAAGCTGTATTTTACATCCAATCGTTTTTATACCCTACACCACACTGTGGTACATGGTATTATTTAAGTATAAAATGTCCCAAAAGTAAATTTATGTAAACAATTTATACATACATGAATTACAAAATTTATATTTCAGAGTTATTCAATATTACGAGAGTGGTGTAGGGTATTATATAGTCGGCCCCGCCCGACTTTAGCCTTTCCTTACTGGTTTTATTATGATAATATTGGTATGGTTAAATTATGTATGGAACAAAATATCGGCCAAATGGCCGCCGCGAGCTCGGCGGCACACCTCCATCCGATGGTCCAAATTTTCGATGACGATGAGGCATAATTGAGGTTCTATGCCGTTGATGTGCCGAATTATGTCATCCTTTAGCTCTTGAATTTTTGCCGGGCTATCGACGTACACCTTTTCTTTCAAATAACCCCAAAGAAAGAATTCCAACGGTGTCAAATCACATGATCTTGGCGGCCAATTGACATCGCCACGACGTGAGAAATGAAACGCCATTAAATTTGTTGCGCAAAAGAGCCATTGTTCCGTTAGCTGTGTGGCAAGTGGCACCGTCCTATTGAAACCACATATTGTCCACATCCATATCTTCCAATTCGGGCCATAAAAAGTTCGTTATCATCTCACGATAGCGAACACCATTCACAACAACTGCCTGACGGCCTCATTTTGGAAGAAATACGGTCCGATGATGCCGCCAGCCCATAAGCCGCACCAAACGAACTGGGCGAGCATGCACAGGTGTTTTCACATCTCCTACAGACCCGGTTCTTTGAAATTTGCGCACAATTCTCCCGATTGTGGACACATTTGGTCGATTATGCTGATCAAAAAAACATCACGAAGTGCACGAAATGCATTTTGATTTGAACGCCCATTTTCGTAAAAGGCTTAAAAAACTTTAACGCGTTGCTCGATTTTGTATCTTTCCATGGTTCAAATTGAGTTAGTCTGAAATTGAGAAATGTCAAATGAAATACAGAAAAAAACTTTACGTTTAGGTGTGGTTCACATTCAACATCGGCCCTTACAATTTAACCACCCTTTACTTCACATTAATTAAAAAACTTTTGAATTTCCTTAGCAATAAGTGTGCTTTTATTCAAAGAAATCATATCACTCTTATTGGAAAACCCTGTATTAGGTCTTATGCAAAATGCAGCCTTAATATGGGATATAAGGTCTTATTCACAAAATATAATTTTTAGATTTATGGAACTGATTTTCAATGTTTAAGAGTATTTTAGAAGTTCTATAACTAAATTTATGAATAAATATGTTTTTCAATATATAAAAATAACTTATTTAATATCTAATAAAAATGCTTTTCGTTTCTCTTTTGCAGCCCAATTGCTATTCCAAAGTGGTTGATATACTTGGCCATAAACACATTATCATTTTCGCCTTGCGACGTATTGTCCAGGGCGAAGAGCTAACCTATGATTACAAATTTCCCTTTGAGGATGAGAAAATACCATGTTCATGTGGTTCCAAAAGATGTCGAAAGTACTTAAACTAGAAAGAATGAAAGAAAGAAAGTGATAGAGCGAGAAAAGAAGAGAACAGTGTAAACCTTAAACCCTAAAAGGAAACAGAAACAGAAAAACTGTAACAAAAGCGTAAAGTGATTTAAAGTGATTTGAATGAAGTTTTTATTATTATTATTATTATGTATTATGTAATTGTGTGTAATTTATACATATATAAATATTATATATATATATATATACTCATAGTTTAATGTTGACTAGAAAAGAATATTGAAATGCCGCGCAGCCATTCGGAGCAGTAAAGGCAAAAAAGAAACAGAAACTTAAAAAAGGGCAACGAATATTAAAAAAAAGTTAAAAACAAAACAACAAGAAAACAAACCGGAATGAAAGTAAACGCTGGCTTTTTCCTCAACTTAATCTATTACATGATTATGATTATCATTATAATTTTTTTTATTAAAAATATTAATATTTAAAATGTAAACGAGAACACACTATTTAAACGTGATGATATTATTGTATAAATGTTAAGTATCTTTAAACTAAACAAAAAGAAGAAGAAAAGAAAAAACACTAAAAACAAGGAAAAACATAAGAAAATGGCAACAGTATTCAAACCGTAAAGGAAGTGAAGAAGAAAAACCTAAACACATGTAATGAAAGAATAAAAAATACTATTTTTTAATAATTAATGTTAGAGGAAAGAATTGCTACAGAAATTTACTTAAGCTTTTTAATTTGAAAAAAAGAAAAAAACAAATAAATTCAAAATGTAGCTTATATAAATAATCTCTTAAACCCAGAAAAATTCTATATATATATATATATTAACACAAGTTTAAAAACCTACATATTTATTATGGAGATAAATATAAATTAACAAAAAAAAGCAGAAAAACAGAAAACATATGTGTAATTGTTATTAAATTTACAACAACAAAAAATTATACTATTAATTAACAACAAAAGAAAATCTTAACAATTATTATTATGATTACAATTATTATTCAAATATATATATATATATAAAATATATAAATATTATTTTTAGTTTTAGTTATAGCTTTTAATGTTTTAATTTTGTACTGTATTGTGTATTGTATTGTATTTTTTTTCTGTGTTGTTTAAGAGAAAATAACGTAAAGTGCAAATTAAAATTGCTTTCTTCACTCTACTCCGTTCAATATTCAATAATTTTATTGTTCTAATTTGTTTATCATATATATTTTGTAAATCTTTAGCAATATATAAATTTTGTGTGTTTGCTAATTTATTTTAATCTCGTTTTTAAGCTACATATTATTAATAATTTAGTTTTATTGGTTTGTTTTTTTTATGTATGCGATTTGATTTAAGTATAAACGAAACATTTTTACAGGGGTTTTTAAAAACGTTGTTTGCTTGTACATAACGTAAAAATCTACAAAAACAAACAATACATATTATTATTATTAATATTAATTTTATATAATTTTAATTCATATACATATTATATATATACATACTATATAAACAGACAAAACAAACAAACAAACCACTAAACCTAAACTAAATCTCTCTTTTTTGTTATAACAATTTAAAAAGAAAAACAAAAAACACTTATAAAAAAAGAAAATATATAAAAAAAACACTAAAACTAACTAATAACATCAAGAAACTAAATTGAAAAAAACAAAACACACTTCTACACATCACGTATACAAGATCTGAAGCAAAAACAAGGAAAAAGAAACTACTTTCATAAAGAAATAAATAAATAAATAAAACAAAAGTAAATTTCCCATATAACCAATACTTGTTTGATGAGCTCCTCTGAATTGAGTATTTTTTTATATAAAAAAAATATATAACAACAAATTCACCCGCACCCCAACACATTTTCATATTTATATACCCCCACTTCCCCTCAAAACAAAAGTATATAAATATTTTTTCTCAATGGAATTTTTTATTTAAGCTTTTATTCCCTAAAGAAAAATCTAATTTGTTTCTATTTTAACATCCCCAAAATAAAAACAAAACATAATAACTATATTAAAAAAAATTTCGCGCTATTTTATTTTGTTTAAATTATCTTCTTTTTAGGCAGGCAAAACAAACAAACAACCAATTATATTTATTTAATTTCTCTTAACACTTTGGTATTATTTTTAATTTTATAATTGTATTCTTAAATATATACACATATACGTATGTATATTGTTTTGAGTTTTATTTTTACTATTTGTCAAAATTGTATAAAGTTTGGTATAACTATTCGTAAAAACAACAAAACAAAAACACACTCTACACTAAAATGTATTGATAATAATTACTTAAAACAAAAACTATATAAGAATCCAACAACAAAAAAACCTTAACAATGAAAAATTTTAAATATTTAACATCAGCAAAAAGAAAGAAAACGCGAAAAGAAAAAGAACTCGATCGTAATAAACTATAAATGTAATAAACAAAATACAAAAATAAACAATATTAATGAAAAGAAAACCCATATTTTCTTTTTCCACAAAAAAATAAATGCAAATATGTTGTTTTATTTCTATTTTACAAAATTCAGTTGGTGCAATTGCAGAAATTTATTTTGAAAAGCAATAACAACTGGTTTTCCAATAGGGATGATATGATTTTGAAGTGATGAAGTGATATCTTATTATTTTTGATCTGTATAGTTAAAGGTCTGTGCAACCCATCATATATATTGAGTATTAAACAAGGAAGAAAAACCGACTCAGGAATACCCTCACTTACACTAATTAATCTGTCAATTTGTGTGGAGGTACCAGAAGGGCTTTAGCAAATATACCAATTTTCGTTAAACAGTAGAAGATTCTTTAAATACGTTGCACTGTGCAGAGCTATAACCGTTTATGTGTACTGGTATATATTAACATTACGAGCTATTCAATTTTGATATGATTTGGTCATTTTGTGTGGGAGGTACAAAAAGAGGCGTGGTGATAACTCCCACTTTTCACAGGACTGTAGGCACTACTGTACAAAATTTCAAGTATTTTTATGCACTGGTATTAAAGTTATAAGCCGTTAACTTTTGGTGTAAAACGTTCGGTTTGTGTGGGCCCCAAAAGGGGCTGCACAATAATGCCCATTCTTTACCGGACTATAGGCGCTACAAAAAATTATACTGTACAAAATTTCAAGTATTTCTATTCACTTTTATTAAAGTTATAAGCAGTTAAATTTTTATGCAAAATAGTCCATTTGTGTGGGACAAAAAACCTTATTAAAAGCAAAAATAATTGGATATTATTAATACAATTAGTAAAGAGTACAGAGGCCGACCATACAAAAATGTAAGGCCGACCATACAAAAATGTGAGATTTTTTAAACCGGAAGTTATGAAATTATTGATCTGGCAATTACATTATTTTCCAATTGGTAAATTGTTAGCGTCATTGACGTAAGGCCAGGCAAACGAACGAACGAACCTTAGAGAAACCAAATTCCTGACGAAAGTGAGTGACTGGTTTTCGTTCGCAGAGACTTTCGTTAGAAATACAGAAACAGGCCGTTGGTTTCTCTGAGGTTCGTTCGACTGGCCTTACGTCAATGACGTTAGCAATGTACCAATTGTAAAATAATGTAATTGCCAGATAAATAGTTTCACAACTACCGCTTTAAAAAAGAACAAATTTTTGTATGGCCGACCATAGCAAATACACCCCTGTACTCTTTACACTAGCGATGGCCAAAAAATCAACCCTGGGTGGGTCAGCTGAGCTCAACCAAGACTCTCATTTCCTTTTCTCTCTCTCACGCCTCTCGCATTGTGCACTGATGACTTTTTTCATCTTAGCGAGCTGCCAATGTTGACTTCTTTATCTATCTACTTATTTATGCTTTTATTAGTCGACAAATACAATAAAGTGACTCGATCTGACATTTGTGTTCGCCCAGATGACAGCAAAGAGAGAAACCAAAATTTACACTGAAATGCTTTCGTACGAGTTCATTATCGTGGGACTTGTCGTTGTAAGCCCAAATCAGCTGTTTGTCATTTGGCAGGCGAACGAAAGCAAATTTTTAAGTTAAATAAACTGGTTGTTAGTCTACTGTTAAATTTTCGGGCATCTGTACGTATGAGTGATATTATTTATTTATTAAAAATAGTATTTATCATACGACCTAGCGTACATTGTGAGAATTAAAAAAGTGGAAAACAGATAAAGTTATTGTCGAAGTTTATTTTAAAATTTTGTAATTATAGGTCTCTGAGTAGCCCATGATATGATAATGACAAAATGTTAGTACACATATCTTCATGTCAAGTCGATTTAATGGACTAATGTTTGCTTGTATTGTTGTCTAATTTTTCCAATATAAACAAGTAAAAGCGTTAAGTTCGGCCATTCCGAATCTTATATTCCCTCCATCATGGATAGCATGTGACCTCACAAAATTACTCAAACCTAAAGAAAGTGACACCGAAAAACACAAAAAAATGTATGAGAACAGTAGGAATCACAACAAGTTAGATGCTATATGTGGGAGGTATATCTAAATATGGACCGATATTGTCCATTTTCAATCCAAGCTCAAGTATTATAGATTGTAGCGTGATTACAACAGACGGACGGGCAGACGGACATGGATAAATCGTCTTAGAATTTTCAGACGATTAAGAATACATATATACATATACTTTATGGGGTCTCAGATCAATATTTAGAGATGTTACAAACGGAGTGACAAAATGATTATACCCCCCATCCTATGGTGGAGGGTATAAAAACAATTTCTGACCACTCACTTTCCCGCAATTTGTCCTACTGTGTCACAATGTAGATATGTACATATTTTGGCAAAAATATACAGTCTTTATTATCATAATTTCAACATCGTTGAAGTGATTAAATAAATATATATAAAAAAACCAAAAAAAGATCTTATCTCATAAAACTCTTCGCTAGGAAGGTAATAAATCTCAAGAAACTCTCAAAGTAAACTGGTTTTAAAGGCAGGTGCAGCAGATTTCGCTGTGAATGCTTCCTACAGTAAACCAAAAGGTTGACGATCCAAACGTTGGCGCTGCAATTGTTGTGGCATATGTCGTCTTTGGTGCTGCACCTGTTGCGGCAATAGAAAACGCTTTCGCAACTGACGTCTGGCCCTTTGTGCATTTATTTTGGCATCATGGGCAGCACAAGCCGCCTTATATGCTGACTGCTTGGTTTGATTAAAATCCGCCCGAGCACTGCTGAGTTGGCGCAGTAATTGCTCCACACGACTTTTGGCCGCCTCCAACAGCTGCGTCTTCTCGGAGTAATCATTCTGTGCTCCATTGGCCGCTTGCTCCGAATTTCCCACATTCGCCTGGGCCAATTGTACCGCCTGCGTAAGGGTCTTCAGCTGGGCCTGAGCTTGTTGGGCCGCCTGTACTGCGGCTTGAACATTTTGCTGCGAATTTTGTAGTGATGCACTTTGCTCCTGGATCACAGCTTCGGCTTCGTGCACCTCTTGCTGCAGTTGTTCGACAATTTGCTGCTTTCCCGCCAGTGCTGCCTCCGCAGCTTTTGCTGCTTGCATTGCTTTATCGGCCAGTTGCATTTTCACTTGATGCGAAGCCGCTTGTCCGGCAGCAGCTTGAGCATCTGTTGCCGCTTTCGCTTCTAGGGCGGCTTTTTGTGCTATATTTGTAGACTTTTCTTTGGGATTGCCACTGGTAATGGCGGCCTCATTGAATTCCGTTTTATTACAGTCTTCAGGGGTTTCACCTTCATTGTTGCCCGTTTCCATCATTGGAGCTTGTGCAGCCAGTGTAGAATCCGCATAAGGATTTGATATCATACGTTTGGCATGTTTCTAGGTGTGGAAATTAATTTTATTAAATGTATATTTGTATGTGGTGCTTAAAATTGGGCATTGGAATTAATAGATTACCTTATTCGAGCTGTAGGCCTCAATATGTGAAATACAAAAAATCGTGGATATTAAATAAAAGAATATCAAAATATTGAATTGCATTTTTCGTATTTATTAGGTGAAAAATATTTGTGTTATAGAAATGACAATGGGAACTTCAATTCTTTGTGTATTGTCAATGTTTTTACAAAAATAACATAGAACCAGTAAGGAAAGGCAGAAAGTCGGGCGGGGCCGACTATATAATACCCTACACCTCCATAACAATGCGATAAGGGTTATTGCGATAATAATTTGGAATAATTGGTAAATAGGTAGGAACATATTATCTAATTCTAAACCGATAATCGCGAAATTTAGCAATATTCGTTCCTAAATTGGGAAACATCTTTCTTGAAAATTTAAATGATCGGAAGTAAAGTAAAACTTATATAGGACACCAAATCAGGAGGAACATATATATGGAGGTTATATTTAAATCTGAACCGATTTCCCTGAATACTCATTCATGTAAACAGACCTCTTTCTGTCGAATTTCGTTCTGATCAGATATAAAATACAGACACTGATCGGATATAAAATAACATTTTTACAGGGCTTACATGTAAAATCGGGGTAACTTATATATGGGGGCTATATCTAAATCTGAACCGATTTCTTCCAAATTTAAAAGTGTTCATTCATATAATATGAAACCTTTTTCTGCCGAATTTCATACTGATCGGATATAAAATGCAGTTTTTACAGCGCTAACATATCAAATCGGGGGTAACATATATATGGGGGCTATATCTAAATCTGAACTGATTTTCTCCGAATTTGGCAGTATTCCTTCATGTAATAAGAGACCTCTTTCTGCCGAATTTCGCACTGATCGGATATAAAATACAGTTTCTACAGCGCTTACATGTCAAATCGGGGGTTACATATATATGGGGGCTATATCTAAATCTGAACCGATTTTCTCCGAATTTAGCAGTATTCCCTCATGTAATAAGAAACCTCTTTCTGCTGAATTTCACACTGATCGGATATAAAATAAAGTTTTTACAGCGCTTACATTTCAAATCGGGGGTAACATATATATGGGGGCTATATCTAAATCTGAACAAATTTTAACCAAATTCAATAGGGATCGTCCTTGGGCCAAAGAAATGATATGTGTAAAGTTTCGTCGCGATCGGACCATAATTGCGACCTGTACTTTGATTACAAGAATACATGCACGGACGGACAGACAGACGGACAGACGGACATAGCTAAATCAACTCAGAAAGTGATTCTAAGTCGATCGGTATAATAAACGATGGATCTATTTCTTCTCCTTTTGGGTGTTACAAACAAATGCACAAAGTTATAATACCCTGTACTGTGGTGTAGGGTATAAAAATACGAATAAAGGAACAGGGTCGAAATAGGCGGCCTTGTACTGTGGTGAGCTTTGGGTTTGGGTTTTATTTTAAACATGTCTCCAAATTTGGCTCCTCGACGCCACAAAAGCGACAAATTTCAACTCAATTATTTTTCCCAAACCTATTTATCAATTAGACTATTCCGGTTGCTTATATAGGGTGTTTCAATATGATTTCTTTGAAAAAAACACACTTATTGTTAAGGAAATGCAAACGTTTTTTATTTAATTTGAAGTACAATCGATACAATTAAGTTCTAAATAAAACGTCATTCAAATGGCCTCCACGACTTCTTCTGCAGGAACGAATTCGACGAACCCAATTTTCGAGCACTTTTTCCACTAAATCAAGTCGAATGTCATGAATGGCACTTTCAATATTGACTTGTTAAGCTTAAAGAGAGTCTGGTTTATTTCGAAAGACCAATGACTTCAAATAACCCCACAAGAAATAGTCTAATGGTGTTAAATCACAACTTCTTGGAGGCCGTTCAATATCACAATTTCTTGAAGTAATCGAATCTCCAAACTTTTCTTGCAACAATTCAAATGTTTCAATTGCTGTGTGGCACGTTGCCACAATCGGTCAATGACAATGGCAAGCTAAAATATTGCTCATGCGTGTCAAGGTCGTAGGTCGACTGCAACGTGTTTTTTTTTTTTGATTTAAAAAAAATGGACTTAGCATAATTTTCAAATGTGAACGGAAAGTTTATTTTTGCTCTAGCTCCTTAACGGTACGTCGGATCGGGAATCGGTCAATGGCAAAAAGATGGTTCTTAATGAGAGATAAAATATTGCTCATGGGTGTCAAGGTCGTAGGTCGACTGGAAAGAGTTTTTTATTTGGATTTAAAAAACGATTATTTTGATAATAAAACTGAATAATTTGTAAACGTTGTTCTTGCGTATATCTCTCCATGATGAAATTGTAAACACTACTGAATACAATGAAAAACAAATGACAGATAATGACATATTACAAATGGCCGAAACGTCACTTCAACGTCACTTGTTGGTTCCATCATCATGCCCAAACGGCTGGACCGATTTTTTTGAAACTTGGTGGATAGATAGTACCTGGAAAGCGTCGTAGGCTACTTTGACCAAATTTGAAGTCAATCGGTTAGTCCTTTCGAGAGTTATCGTGCGCACCAGCCAGCAGACAGACAGATAGGCAGGCAGACAGACAGATAGGCAGACAGACGGACGGACATTTCCCATTCGACTTAAAATGACCCAAAACGAATATCCGCCGAACATACTTAGGGTCTTGGATCACTCCTTCGATGTGTTACACTTTTGGCCATAGCAAAAGATATATACCCTCGTATCACTACATAAAGTGAGGGTTTAACAATTTTCAATGGAAAATGTAATTGATTTTATAGTGTATCTTTTTAATTACATTAAAAAAGTAAAAGATGTCAGAGACCACCTTTTTCTAAGGAAAGTTGTCAGAGACCACCTTTCCCTAAGGAAGAAGTTTTTCCTTAGTAAAAGTATTCAGAGGCCATCTTTTCCCTAGAAAAAGTTGTCAGAGACCACCTTTTCCCTAGGAAAACTAAAGAAATATTGTCTGAGATCAACTTTTCCTTAGGAAAAATTGTCAGAGAACACCTTTTTTTTTAAGAAAAGTTGTTAGAGGCCTCGTTTGGCTTAGGACAAGTTGTCCGGGCTACAGGCACTTCAAAAGCGTTATACTGTGTAAAATGTTGTTGCATTGTAAGCTCTTTTGTGCAAAATGGTACCTTTGTGTGGGAAGTACAAAAAGGGGCACAGGGCTATAGACACTGTACAAAATTTCAAGTATTTTTATACACTGGTGTTAATGTTATAAGTTGTTAAATTTTGGTGCAAAATGGTACCTTTGTGTGGGAGGTACCAAAAGGGGCGTGGCAATAACACCCATTTTTCACTGGACTGTAGTCACTATAAAAGCATTACACTGTACAAAATTTCAAGTATTTTTATACACTGGTATTAATGTTATAAGTTGTTAACTTTTGGTGCGAAATGGTACCCTTGTTTGGGAGGTACCAAAAGGGGCGTAGGAACTTGGCCCATATCTATTGTATTTATCTATTTTCTAGTAGATAGCGACTAATAAACTAATACTATGTGTGGAATTTCAGAAGATTCGAATAAGTATATAGCTGTTATTAAAGTTTCAATATTTCACAACATTTTAACCCTTTGTGGGGGAGGTACTAGAAGGAGTGGACCAATGTAGCCCATCTTCGAACTTAGCCGGAGATAGAAAATAATATTACCACGTACCAAATTTGAAGTCAATCGGTTACTCCGAGTTACTCGAGAGTTATCGTGCGCACCAGCCAGCAGACCGATTCACTCCTTCGATGTGTTACACTTTTTTTCGTAGCCAGTGATATATACCCTCGTCACACTAAAGTGAGGGTATAAAAATGCTAGCGAGTTTCATAAATTGCTGACTAAAATTGACTGCAGCAAACAAAAAAGTACTGGTTGCGAGTTTCACTGTATCTACTTAGTTCGGTGAAATATGGTTTTGGGTTGGTAGTTCTTATTAACTATAAGTTACTACTTCCATAAGTATTGCAAGCTGATTTAAGTTAAAGACATACATTATTGCTTTAGAATTCTGACGATGATAGAGTGGTGTCTATCGAAACTGCAGTCAATTCTACCCAGCAATTTTTGAAACTCGCTACCATTTTTTTTGTATTTGTTTCTAAATATAACCTTTTTGCAATAGGCAGAATGTAACTGAAACATGTGGTTTTCAACCGAATAAATTCAAACTGAATTTAATCAATTTTTAAAAATGTTCTCTTTCCAACCACGTAAACTTTCAAAATCGGTTCAGCAGTTCAAGAGCTATTACAAATTTCATAAACCCAAAAATGCATTTTTAATATTTTTTAAATTTTAAATCCCCATAAAAATTTAAGATTTTGTAAATTAAATAATAGCTGGGTCTTAGTTTACCATTTAGCAACAATTTATATCGAGGGCTTATATTCAAAAGAGGCTATAAGCTATTTTCTCGAAAACGAGTTTTTAATGGTAAATTATTCTCTGATGTGGCGGTCATCTGTCATATAAATTTGGAAACGAAATTTTTTCTACAACTTTTTTTCTAATATATTTGATTTAGCTTTGACGTTAGTTTGTGAATGTAAAAGTGGCTATCAACATAAAAAATAAAATAAAATATATTTAAAAAAGGAGATTTTCCTTAGGAAATTCTGGTCTCTGACAACTATTCCTTAGGAAAGGGTGGTCTCTGACAACTTTTCTTAAGCGAAAGGTGACATCTGACAACTTTTCTTAAGCGAAAGGTGACATCTGACAACTTTTCCTGACGAAAATGTGGTCTCTGACTACTTTTCCTAAGGAAATGGTTTTCTCTGACAACTTTTCCTAAGGAAAAGGTGTTTTCTGACAACTTTTTCTAACGAAAAGGTGGTCTCTGCCAACTTTTTGCTAAGGAAAAGGTGGTCTCGGACAACTTGTCCTAAGCCAAACGAGGCCTCTAACAACTTTTCTTAAGAAAAAGGTGTTCTCTGACAATTTTTCCCCGGTCCCCGACAACTTCTTCCTTAGGGAAAGGTGGTCTCTGACAATTTTTTCCTAAGGAAAATGTGGTCAGAGACCACCTTTCCCTAAGCAAGAAGTTGTCGGGGGCCGCTTTTTCCTCAGTAAAAGTATTCAGAGGCCATCTTTTCCCTAGAAAAAGTTGTCAGAGACCACCTTTTCCCTAGGAAAACTTAAGAAATATTGTCTGAGATCAACTTTTACCAATAGGAAACTACGGATAGTAAGTCGTAACAGGAACACTATCAACGATTTAGTGAGTGACGAGGACCTGCGGAAAAAATTCAACATCTTTATACCCGTCGAGCTCTGTGAGACCAAGGCCGTCATTGAGATTCCGACCATTGGTAGAATTACCAGGATCGGTCCACTGGAATCCTAGATATGGCAGAAGACATCACCATTTCTTCAACACCCAATAAAGACAATATCAATGTTGAGTCGGCATTTCAACAACACCAAATCAAGTCCCAAGACCCTTTCCAAAAATTCCAGCTCTCTGTTCCTGTGCTTCAGAACTACAAGATTCCTGACGATGAGCAGGACTTGCGCTTCAAGCGCTATAAGGAGCAGCTGAATACCGATGAGACTGATTCAAATTAATTTGACAAGCATACGGAACAAGAGGGCCCAATTGATGGAATTTGTAAGAGTAAATGAAATTGATATTGCATGCGTGACGGAGACATTTTTGAAACCAAAAGAGAGATTTAATATACAAGGATATGACATCATCAGATATGACAGACCCACACACGGAGGTGGCGTCGCTATAATAATCAGGAACACCATGACTTACACCAGGGTTCAAACCAGGCTTTCCAATACCAGGATTGAAATCTCAGCTATTGAGCTTGACACCAATCCGTTCAGGATTACTGTCATGTCTATATATATACCACCCTCAACTTCCTTCACCAAACGCGATTTGGACAACATATTTTCTCATATACCCGATGCCTCCCAATACATCATCTGCGGAGATTTTAATTGTCACCATCCGACATGGTGTAATAATACGACCGACAACAAGGATAATGATATAATCTTGCTAAATGATGGTTCGAAAACGTTCATTGGCTGCCCGAACACCACGGCTATAGATCTCACATTGTGTAGTCCCTCCCTTGCTCTCACGGCGTCGTGGTCGACATTGAATGAGACACTGGGAAGTGGACATTGCGTTATTCAGATTTCATTTCAATCAAGACCTATCTTGTGTCGCAAGATATCCTATGGGGTTCCTAGGGTCATATCTAGGAATGATCTCAATAGGGGAGTGTGGGATATTCTGAATGATGGTGACTTTGTCGACTGCCCTGAATACGAGAAGTTCGATGTTTTCTCTAATCTTTTCTACGAGAAGTTTAAGGTAAAGACGTCCATGAAATCTCATACGGATAACCCATGGTGGAACTTAAAGTGCAAAGAAGTTAAGGCCAAACAGATAAAGGCGGTGGCGATTTTTAAGAGACTCCCGACAAGAGAAATCTTCAGGAATCTGGCACAAGCTAAGAGGAGATATTTTTACACCATAAGGGTGGAGAAAAGACTTGGCTGGCGGCTAACATGCGAGGGTATGAGCTCTGACATTACACCATCAGAGCTTTGGAAAATGGTAAGAAAGTTCAGGGGAATGAACGTTCCGAAACCACTGACGATTCCTGACACATGTGTTGATCAATTCTGCGACATCCTGTCTGGTCCTTCTGGACCAGTTAATCAGATTTCTATCCCGGAATTCCATCCTATGAAACTATTTCCTACGGAAGAACTGGAATTGGCGATCTCCTTGTCTAAAGACACTTCACCGGGATTGAATGGCATCCGCAATGGCCATATTCGGAATTTCCAACCGGATATCAAGAATACGTTACTGGACCTCTATAACTCCGTCTGGATGAATGATAGGATCCCAGAATCTTGGATGAAATACAAGGTGACACCCATACACAAAAAAGGGAAACCCCATGAGAACCCCGACTCCTACAGATCGATTGCTATACTATCCTGCCTTAGAAAATTATTTGAGAAGATGATTTGTCATAGAATTGAGCATCACATCGAATCAAATCACTAATTCAGTAATTCTCAATTTGGATTTCGCCGAGGAAGATCCACCCACGATAATGTTTTGGCGTTATGGATGGCTTCTCACCTGGCAAGGAGGGAAGGCAGCGTATGTTTGTTTCTAGACATCAAGAGCGCATTCGAAAATGTCATTGTTGACATACTCATGTCGAAATACCGAGACCTTGGCATAGATGAACATACATGCGGCATAATACATGGTCTGCTCAGATTTAAGGACCTTATAGTTCAGAGGGATGGCAAATCGTATCATAGGAGGTCATTTACTGGTACGCCCCAGGGCTCGGTAATTAGCCCTATAAGCTTTAACGTGTATATAAATGAACTCTTTCTTTGAAGGACTGGAAGTTGAAATTTTGGGATACGCGGATGATTTAGCTATTTTTTATTCTGATTTTTCCCTGGAGAGGGCTATCGGCGTGATCCAAGAAGCGGTGACTACAATAAATCGACGAATGAAGAACCTCGAATTGTCTCTTTCGGCCACGAAATCTAAGGCAATGATAATACCTCCTAGAAGGAGAAAACCTGACCCTTCAATTCGCAGGATTAGAATACTGAACGTTGATGTGGAATATGTCAATACATTCAATTTTTTGGGTTTTGTAATCGAGTCTCATTTGAAGTTAAATGATCATGTCAAATATGTCAGAAAGAGTTGTTTCGCATTCATGAACATCATCAGGGCATTATGTGGTGTATCGTGGGGGTCTGATCCACAGAATCTCCTAATATTATACAAAGGCGTTATAAGACCTAGGATTGAATACCTGGCCCACTTTTACTTGAATGTTACTGAAACATGGTCTTCAGCCGAATAAATTTTGACTTAATAACAAAAGCATAGACCAACAATAAAAAACAAAACAACAACACAATTTTTAATTTTTTTTTAATCTTTAATTTAGAAAAAAATGGCTCACCTTAAATTATTTTATCAAATTCACGCAGAATAGGCCCCTGGCTCTCACAAAATTTAGAATATTTCAACAGGGGGGGGGGGGGCCGCTTTGTGCTGGACAGCTTTTTTATAACAATTTTAAAACGCAACTTTTTTGTGGATTACCCTCTATATTATACCTCAATCCATGTAAAGTTGTTCGTCGACTACAGGTCGCAATTTCACACTCCGATCGTTCTGAAATTTTGCAGTTTAGAGTATTTCGCAGCTGTAAAGATCCCTATTGAATTTGGTTGAAATCGGTTCAGATTTAGATATATCTCCCATATATATCTATCGTCCGATTTGGCCCTTTAGTCCTATAGAAGCTGTATTTTACATCCAATCGTTTTGAAATTTAGAATGGTAGAGTTTCTTGATCCATGAACCAACATTGCCGAATTTGAAGAAAATCGGTTTAGATTTAGCTATAGCTTCATATATATGTTTCGTCCGATTTTGCTCTTTAGTCCTGAAGAAGCTGTATTTTACATCCAATCATTTTGAAATGTAGAATGGTAGAGTTTCTTGATTTATGAACCAACACTACCGAATGTGAAGAAAATCGGTTAAGATTTAGCTATAGCTCCCATATATATGTATCGTCCGATTTTGCTCTTTAGTCCTGTAGAAGCTGTATTTTACATCCAATCGTTTGAAATTTAGAATGGTAGAGTTTCTTGATCCATGAACCAACATTGCCGAATTTGAAGAAAATTGGTTAAGATTTAGCTATAGCTCCCATATATATGTTTCGTCTGATTTTGCCCTTTAGTTCTATAGAAGCTGTATTTTACATCCAATCATTTTGAAATTTGGAATGGTAGAGTTTCTTGATCCATGAACCGACATTGCCGAATTTGAAGAAAATCGGTTTAGATTTAGCTATAGCTCCCATATACATATATATGTTTCGTCCGATTTGGCCCTTTAGTTCTATAGAAGCTGTATTTTACATCCAATCGTTTTTATACCCTACCCCACACGGTGGTACAGGGAATTATTTAAGTATAAAATGTCCCAAAAGTAAATTTATGTAAACAATTTATACATGAATTACAAAATTTATATTTCAGAGTTATTCAATATTACGAGAGTGGTGTAGGGTATTATATAGTCGGCCCCGCCCAACTTTAGCCTTTCCTTGCTTGTTTTAAAATATATGGGCGAAATACTAATGCTGGTTCAGCAATTTTTGTAATTTTTCTGCCGTTTCTGCAGAACACGGCGTGTAACATTTCATACAAAAGAATCGAAGTGGGAGCTTTTTTTTAAAAAAATTAAAGTTGTTAAGCAAATTTTGTAAATTAAAAAAAAATCCATAAGAAAATGACCCGTTATGTTCTCTTTCAAACGACTCAAACTTTGTGTAAATCGGTTCAGTCGTTTAAGAGCAATTACAAATTTCGTAAAACCCAAAAATTTATTTTTAAAATTTTTTTACAATTTGAATTTCTTTTTATACCCTCCACCATGGGATGGGGGTATACTAACTTTGTTATTCTGTTTGAAATATTGATCTGTGACCCCATAAAGTATATATATTAATGATGGTCGTGAAATTCTAAGACGATTTAGCCATGTCCGTCTGTCTGCCTGTGTGTCTGTCCGTCTGTCTGTTGAAATCACGCTCAAGTCCCTAATAACAGAGCTAGAGCTAAAATTTGGTAGAAATACTTCTTATAGTTGCAGGTCGTTTGGGATTGCAAATGGGCCATATCGGTCAATGTTTTGATATAGCTCCCCTATAGAGGTCGCTCCAAACGGTTTTTGAGCCATAGATACCAGGTTGTTAAAGCAACTTTGCTGAAGCTTTGTAGTTCGTATTCTATTTTGACTAGAATTCATCACAGTAAAAATTTTGCATATTGGTTCATGTTTAGTTATAGTCACCCTATAGAGGTCGCTTCATATTATTGGTATTTAATCCATAAATACCATATTTTCTAAGCATTTTAACTGAATCTTTGCAGTTTGTATTTAATTAAGACAAGAATTCATCGCGGTAAAAATTTTTTAAATCAGTTAATATTTTGTTATAGTCTACCTATAGATGTCGCTCCCAAAAAGGTTTATTTAAGCCATAAACACTACGTTTTTTAAGAAATTTAGATGAAACTTTGCAATTTATATTCTATTTTGGCAAGAATTCATCTCAATAAAATGTATACAAATAAAATTTTATTTTGTTGTAGTCTCCGTGTATATGTAGCTCTCAAAAAAGCTATTTTAAGCCATAAATACCACATTTTTGAGTTAAAGAGTTTGGCTAAAGAATTTACGGCCTAATAATGGCAGTGCTTGTTTTTTGAATAATTTACTTAAACAAAAAGGATCGTTTCATGATTTTGTCCATATCCAAAGATTTGTCCAGTAACAATATTGTATGCAATCCATGGTGGAGGGTATATAAGATTCGGCATGGCCGAACTTAACACTTGTACTTGTTTCAATTGATTTGTTTTTTGCATTTCCTTTACTGTTAAATTTATTCATAGATTTTTTTCAAGTTGATATTGTGTTCATCGTTAGGATGCTATCTTTTAAAAAATTTATAGAATCATTTTTGGGTTTTTTTTTCATATTTTTTATAATTGTTTTCGTGCCAGCAAAAAACGGTTCATTGAAAATATCTACTTTTTCTATTTTTTAAGCACTGTTACTAAATCACTGTCTGTCTCTACGTGAAAGGGATATTTCCAATATTTGCAGCCCGTATCTCGGCTCTATCGGGCTTATACTTCAAAAATGTGGTCCTAATACTATAGGTACATTCCATCAAAATTTAAATTAAAAAAAAATCACCAATCTTTTTAAATATTTTTTTTTTCGTATTTACATTACACCATGAAAATGGGATATAAAAAATACATAATTAATTTTTTAAATATTTTTGTCGTGTTTAAGATACCAAATTACACCAGAAAATGTTAAACACAGTCCTTCGACAACATTTTTGAAAACTAGTGTCATTTTATTTAACTCGTATCTTAAAATCCATAAATTTCTAATTTTAAACAAATCGAATTAAAATAAATTTTGTTGTTGCTTAAACAAAACTTAGAAGCAAATAAATAAATACAAAATTACTCATAGATTAAATTGTGATTTTCAAAAAATACATAACAAAAACCATTTGCAGAAAATGATCACGATTTTTTCGGCTGCTGCTGTTTATATTGCGATTGTGATTGCGCTTGCGCCTGAGTCTGTTGTTGTTGGTACTGCTGCTGCTGCTGTTGCTTATGCCTGCCCTTCTCATTGCCGGGACGTCTCTTGACAATATTATGAGTACTGCTGCCAACTGTTAGACTATCACTTTTTTCATGTGCCCCTACTACCAACGATGCGGAAGATGATTCACTCAGCTCAACATTTGCATGCAGTCCAGCATCATTGGCATTCAACTGTGCCTCTTGGGCTGAATGGGTAGCTTTCTCTGCGGCTTCCTTTGTCTCCTCGTAATCTAAGCGTGCCGTGTACAAATGTGACTCAACCTGTTCCAACTTGGCCTTGGCTTGCGCAACCATATCGATTTGTGATGCCAATTCCGCAGCTGCTTCAGAGGCTGACTTTTGTGCCAACTCTGAAGCGGCCTGGGCGTTATTCAAGGCGGCAGTTAATACGGAAACATGTTGCAGTGCCTGTTGGGCCGAATACTGTGCAGCTTTGGCGGCACGTTTGGCTTGTTGCAATTGGGTCAGTTCACCCTGCATTACCTTGTGTGACTCGACACTTTGCTCCTCAAGACGCCGTAGCAGCACCTCCTTTCCCTTGAGTACGGCCACAGCAGTACCTGCAGCTTGTACTGCCGCCTGGGCCAAAGTGCTTTTTGCAATGTAGGCAGCTTGTTTGCCAGCAGCATTCTGTGAAGCCACCGCCGAGTTGGCCTGATCAGCCGAACCCTTGGCTATGCTGCGCAGACCATTGTCGACGAGGAATGAACCGCCACCGGTCACCACTTGGGCATTGTGACCATAGTGTTCGTGTTCGTTTTCAAAGCGGGGGTCAGTTTCATAATGACTCGCATGCGTCTGACGATGATGGGGATTATGATGATGCTGCTGATGGTGATTTTGATTGGCATATTCCTCATAGTGAACCTCTTCGAACTGATAGGGCTCCGATGGTCCGGAGGGTGGAGTTGGCGGTTGAGGTGGCAGTGGTGGTATAAAGGCTCCCTTACGTTTCACTTTTCGGGCCGAAACGAGCGAAGCTGTAAGATGAAGAGAAGTTGTTGAAGTTCGTATCTAGATGTTATTGATAATACTTACTGATCAGAAGAATCGAAATTGCATATTTTAGGTAGCCCATCTTCTTATAGAGGGAGATCTGTGTAGAGAATATCTGCAAAAAGAACAAAGAAAATTTACTATAGTTTTTTAACACAATTGTTACATATTCGTTAGAGAAGAACGAATGGGAAAATATAAAAAATTAAAAGGAATATACACAAAATTTATTTTTGGAGGTATGTATTTTATTTAGCTGAAAATACATACCTCTTTAATTTAAAGACAATTATTCTTAAAAATGGATTTTTTGGAAAAAAGTGTTCTTTATCTCTTTAATTTAAAGAAAATTATTCCTAATAATTGAGAATAGAGATGTTCTTTAAAATAAATAAGAAGTTTCTTTGGTCATGAAAAATACTTTGAATCAATAAGTTCTGCATTGTTTTAATGAACTATTTTTATCAGTGTAAGTTATGTAAAATATATCCATTGGATGTTTCTCACAAAACCAAATTTTTTGATACTCTGTGTCAACATTTAACGCAATAAATAAATAATAAAAAATTGAGCGCCCCAGTAGGCAGTGATGCCAACTATTTGCGGAGCAAAAGCGTAATGAAAAATTTAAAAAGCGTAAAAGGCACTAAACTATTTTTTTTTCTTTTTTTTTCATTTGCAATAAAAAAGTTTAATTTAACATTAAAAATTTTAAAATAAAAATAATTATCAAAGTTGTTTCCCTAATTAAAATGATACTTTCAAACTTTTTGGTTTTTTGGAGCTTCGATACATACATTTTTTCTCTGCTAAATTGCATAAAGACTTGCTGAACAATATGGAATCACTAGCAGATTCGATTTATCCCTATAATAATTCGAATCTGCTAGTGATTCTGAGGCAATAGACCATTTAGTCTGTATGTTATCTTTGAAGACGATTTTCCAGTTATCGATATCTCCAAAGCGGGCTACGCAGACCAAACTGTGTCTGCGTGACCGGTTTTGGCCGGGGTTAAAGATTTTCCCTTCGGATGTATGTCCAACGATGGCTACGCGGACCAACGTGACCCTCCGTGACCAGCCTTCGAACGGGATTAAAAATATTTTCCAAAGCCGCTTACGCGGACCAAATGTTGCCAGATTTGATCTGACAAATGTACGAAAAGCGTCAAAAGCACCAACAAAAAACATGAAAAGCGTACACCTAGTGCTTATTTTTCGTTTGGCACAAAGTGAAACCTTTTCGCGTATTGGGGGTTCTGAAAAGTACTAAATCTGGTGCGAAAAGCACTAAGTTGGCATCCTTGCCAGTAGGTGAGTTGGTAGCGAGCTCGCCTATGAATTTGGGGGTCGTGGGTTCGATTCCCACCAGAGGCTCTGGTTTGTTGCAACAAAAATTATCAAGCAACATTGTATTTATCTCCGGCTTCTCCCTGGACCGTAAAATTAGAATATAAATTTACTTTGTATAGTAATTCATATAAATAAAATAATAAAACAAGTAAGAAATTTCAGTCGGATAAACAGACTTAGGTACACCCTCACTTTGTGAGCAATGTAAATGTGTACTTGTATATGTACTAATTTTATGAGCTATTTAATTTGTTATGTCTTGGCTCTTTTTGTGTGGGAGGTACTAAAACGTATGTGGTGATAACTCCCATTTTCACAGGACTGCAGGAATTTTATAAACATTACACTGTCCAATAGTTTTGAGTATTTATATGCAATGGTATTCACGATATAAGCTGTAAACTTTTTGTACAAAATGGTACGTTTGTGTGGGAGCTACCAAAAGGTGCGTGATAATAACGTCAATTTTTCGACAGACTGTGGGTACTGTAAAAACATAACACTGTACAAAATTTTAAGTATTTATATGCACTAGTATAAAAGTTATAAGCTGTTAACTTTTCGTACAAAATGGTCCCTTTGTGTGGAAGGTACCAAAATGGTCATGCAATAACGCCCATTTTTCACCCGACAGTATGTACTATAAAACCATTACACTGTACATAATTTCAAGTATACCGTGATCCATTTCGAGGTTCCCTACTTTTTTAAAGAAAAAATTACAGAAAATTCAAATTGAATGGGGAATGTTTATTATCATTTGAAAGAACAATTTTTGGCATTTATTTTTTGAAGATTATGTATATCAAATGTTGGCCGCGGCTACGTCTCAGATGGTCCATCCGTTGAGTCCAATTTTCGATGACTCGTTTGTGCATTTCGACTGGTAACTGACGAATGACACGCGTAAACGTTGTAAGTCTTTCCATGATGAAATGCCAAACAATACTTAACAAAAATAACATGACAGCATGACACGACTCACACGTGATCTGTCAAAAAAAGGCTAAAAAGTATCTCTACTTGGATCACCCTATATTTGTAAGTACTGGTATTAAATTTATAAGCTGTAAACTTTAGGCGCAGAAAAGTTGTTTGTGTGGGAGGTACCAAAGGGGCGTGTCAAAAAACCACGTTTTTTTACTGGACTATAGACGCCATAAAAACATTACACTGTACAAAATTTCAAATTCTTTAATCACTGGTATACAAGTTATACGATTTTGGTACAAAATGGTGCATTTGTATGGGGGGTACCAAAAGGGGAGCGGTAAATTCGCCCATTCTCGTGGTGTTAGCGACTAATAAATTAATACTATGTGTGGAATTTTTGAAGATTCGAATAAGTAGTATAGAAGTTATTCGAGAATCAATACTTCATTAAATTTAAACCCTCTGTGGGGGAAGTACTAGAAGGAGTGGACCAATATGGCCCATCTTCGAACTTATCCGGAGATAGGAAAAAATATTAGACAGACGGACGGTCATTGCTTAAACTACTTAAAATGACTCAAAACTGATTTCCGCCGAACATACTTGGGGTCTTAAGTCACTCCTTCGATGTGTTACATATTTGGTCCGTGGAAAATGATATCGGTCACTCACTTCAATAGTGTCTTAAGTCAAAATTTAAAATTTTTGTGGTTGTCTTACAGAAATGTATACAAATGTATCCTTGAAGTATACATATATGTATACTTCAAGGAGATTTTTTTCTTTAAAATTATTTAAAATTGTTCGTAAGAGAGGCTGCTATCTAATATACTTTTATAGGCCAAAAATCTAGAAAATAGTATATATTTGGAAAATTATTTGATAAAATTTTGGACTATAGGGATAAGGAAATTATGTAGTTTATACTTTCATCAGCTCTAATTAATTTATTTTTCGTTTATGGAGGATTGATTGCATTTGAGAGCTATATGAGAGCTCTTAACATATGTTTAGACATTTTCAATAAATTATCCCCATTAACACAAAACAAAATAGCCGAGCGTTAGAGCTAACGAAAGTTAAATTGTATGGAATTTGACAGCTATAACCGGTAGTTAGCTCTTAACCCTAGTTTATTTTTTATTGTTAATGGCCCTAAATATTTTTAGAAATTCAACGCAAAATTATATTACACTCAAAGCATAAATTGGGATAAGACCGATATACTTATGATTTCCTTTGTATGTACTTTAGTGCGTATAAATTATATTAATACGAATATTTCAAGGAGATTTTCTTCATCATAGCTTATTATTTCGATATTTTTGCTTCGATTTTCTTTAAAATTATATCAAATTATTATTATACCAAAAAATCTAGAAAATAGTATATATTTGAAACATTATTTGATATAACTGTTGGAATATAGAGATAAGGCAATCACCAATTAAGTGTATATATTTCCTCAGAGTTAATTTTTTTAATATTCATTTATGGAGGATCGATTGCATTTGAGATTGATTGCATTGCCAATTGTCTAGACATTTTCAGTACATATGTTTACTACTTCAGTGCGAAAATGCATTGCAATCAAAGCATACTTTAGGATAAGACCGATTAATTTTGCATTCCCCTTGTCGGTACAGTGGAACGATTAGTTATATTATTAGTAATATTTCAAGGAGAATTTTCACATCATTGCTTATAACTACGATGTTTATTCTTAAATTTTCTTTCAAGTTATATCAAATTGTTCGTAAGATAGCAGGCTCTAACATTTATAGGGGCAAAAAACATCTAGAAAATAGTATATTTTTGGGACATTATTTGATATAACTTTAGGAATATAGGTGCATGGTAATCACTAATTAAGATTATATTTATTACCTATTTATTTTAATATTCTTTTAGGGGCGACAGATCCATCTTAAGAACTTTCAACCTATTATCTAGACAATTTCGATACATATTTTTCCAAATTCATTGGCATTTGTCTATGCATTAGGATGAAACCGATTTAGTTTGTCTGTACTATGGTGCGTATAATTTATATTAATAGCAACATTTCAAAGAGATTTTCCTCATCATAGCTTATAATTGCAATTTTTTGCTTCGATTTTCTTTAAAATTATTAGTAAGATGAGGTTACAATCAAGATATAGGCCAAAAAATCTAGAAAATAGTATATATTTGTAACATTATTTGATATAACTTTTGAAATATAGAGATAAGGTAATCACCAATTAAGTTTATATTTCCTCTGAGCTAATTATTTTAATATTCCTTTAAGGAGGATCGATTGCATTTGAGAGCTCTCAACCTATTGTCCAGACATTTTCAGTACACATTTTTCGAAATTTCACTGAAATATATCTATACATTAAGTTAAAACTGATGTATTCTACATTTCCTTCGTATGTACTATGAGATTTTCACTACTTCAATGAGATTTTTCACATCATTTCTTGTAACTTCGATGTTTATAAGCTTCGATTTTCTTTTAAATAAAATATTTCGGTAAACTTCTTAAACAATAACAAATATTTTATTTGTGAAAGTCAGTTCGCAAAAATATTTTGTTTTGTATATATACATATATGTGTTCTAGGGCGGGTCGATTTAAAAATCGCCCAAGTGACAAGGAAAATGGGCCCCAGGAAATGAAATTGGGCCCCAGGAAAATACACCCCAATATTTTTAAGAATATGGGTCGCAAAAAATAACATGTCAAATAACAAAAATTTTATTTTGGGCTAATTTCATTTTTTGTCTGCTTTTTGGGGTTTCATTTCATTTCTAGTTTGCTTTTTGGGGCTTATTTTCATCTATAACTTTAGAAACAGGAGAGGCTAACCATAAATAATTTGCTCCACGATGCCGAAGGCTGCAGGCCTTTTTTTGTGATTTTTTGAAATGTTTTTATTGGGAACCCCCCAAGGGGTTTCAGGGTGTGTGCCTCTGGTATGGGAGGGTCGGCCCTCCAAAGTTTGTGGGGGTCGGTCATAATTTTGTCCACGATTAAGACACTCTAAATGGGTCAACGAGGGATTTTACAAAGTTTGAACCTACGGGTCAAAAGTCGGGACATCAGAATTCGTTTTAGAGGTATGGTTCCTCGGGCAAAGTTTTTTTTATTTTGATCCCTAGAATATGATTTTCTTTGTCACTTGAGCGATTTTTTGCCTCCCTACAAGTCGACTCTCCCCAGTGTGTTCCAAACAGATTTTCTTGATTTTCAAAAAAAAACAAAATACAAATATATGTATACTATTTAAACAATTAATTTGCAAATTAATTTTCTTTCAATTAAAAAATATGAAAAACTCCCCCCTTATACCAGTGAATATTTACATTGCTCACAAAGTGAGGGTATACCTTTACCCTTAGTCGGGTAAACCAACTGAAGTTTCTTACTCGTTATAATATATTTTTATACCCTACACCACACTGTGGTACAGGGTATTATAACTTTGTGCATTTGTTTGTAACACCCAAAAGGAGAAGAAATAGACACATCGTTTATTATACCGATCGACTTAGAATCACTTTCTGAGTTGATTTAGCTATGTCCGTCTGTCTGTCTGTCCGTCAGTCTGTCTGTCCGTCTGTGCATGTATTCTTGTAATCAAAGTACAGGTCGCAATTATGGTCCGATCTCGACGAAACTTTACACATATCTTTTTTTTGGCCCAAGGACGATCCCTATTGAATTTGGTTAAAATCGGTTCAGATTTAGATATAGCCCCCATATATATGTTAGCCCCGATTTGACATGTAAGTGCTGTAAAAACTTTATTTTATGTCCGATCAGTATGAAATTCGGCAGAAAGACGTTTCTTCTTATATGGATGAACACTGTTAAATTTGGAAGAAATCGGTTCAGAGTTAGATATAGCCCCCATATATATGTTACCTCCGATTTGACATGTAAGCGTTGTAAAAACTGTTTTTTATATCCGATCAGTGCGAAATTCTACAGAAAGAGGTTTCTTATTACATGAAGGAATACTGCCAAATTCGGAGAAAATCGGTTCGGATTTAGATATAGCCCCATATATATGTTACCCCCGATTTCACATGTAAGCGCTGTAAAAACTGTATTTTATATCCGATCAGTATGAAATTCGTCAGAAAGAGGTTTCTTATTACATGAAGGAATACTGTCAAATTCGGAGAAAATCGGTTCAGATTTAGATATAGCTCCCATATATATGTTACCCCCGATTTGACATGTAAGCGCTGTAGAGACTGTATTTTATATCCGATCAGTACGAAACTCGACAGAAGGAGGTTTTTTTACATGAATAAGTATTCAGGGAAGATCGGTTCAGATTTATATTAAAGCTCCATATATATGTTCCTCCTGATTTGGTATCAAACCGCTATAGAAGTTGTATTTTACTTCCGATCATTAAAATTTTACAGAAAGATATTTCTCAATTTAGGAACGAATATTGCTTAATTTAGCGATTATCGTTTCAGAATTAGATAATATGTTTCTACCCATTTACCAATTATTCCAAATTATTATGGCAATGACCCTCATCGCATTGTTACGGAGCTGTAGGGTATTATATAGTCGGCCCCGCCCGACTTTCTGCCTTTCCTTACTGGTTTTCATTAATTTTTTTTTGTAAAAAGTGTCTATAAGTTGTTTAGTTCCGATTTTATTTCCGATATTTGCCACAAGTCAATTACAAAAATAGTTTTTACATATTTTGTTTTATTTAGTCTCAAAATTTCTACAAAGAAGATGAAAATTTTGCAGAACTTGATTAAAACCTATTTTTTAATGAATGAAAGCATCGTAGCTAATCAATATTTTTTGCTGAAGCACATCATAATTTTCTTTTATTTATTTTGTATTATTTAAATCAAGTGCAAATTTCTTGAACATACTTGTTTTCACTTTTCAGTCATTTAACTCACAATCGCACCGCTTTCAACTAACTCGTCTTCGTCTCGATTTCTGCGCAAAAGCGTATTCCGTTTAGTTTTCCACAAACGTCTTTTCTGTTCGAAATTCAATAACGATTTGAATTCAATTTGCCAAATGTTAGCCATGGCAGTGGCAGAGGCAATCGTAGCGTAAAATGCATTTCAATAAATGGGCACGCGGCGTTGTCATTCGAAAATTTCCACGAAAATTCAATGTCAGTGAACATGTTTCTCCCCCCCCCGTCCCCCCTTCCTCGGACCACAGTTACCCCCTCTTGCAGCACTATTACCCCAAAGTGATGCTGGAGTAACAAAAAGTTGCAAAATGCTTTTACTTTCGTTGTGAGTTTTTCACGATTTTCACGTAACACCAATAATTGTCTACCGGAAAAACCACTTTCAGTTGCACAAACTCAGTCCTCGTCATCATCATCAACATCCAGCATCATCAGCATCATCATGATCGGCGTCGTCATCATCGCCGACGTCCTCTTTGTGATCTCCATCAACAACCGGATGCAGCGCGAAGACAATTTATGACGACAACAACAACAATGGCCATTGGTCACAAGTAAACATTGATTGTTGTTCGTGTTGTTCGCATTGTCCCATCGTTGTCTACTTCGTCGTCCATTGTATCCTCAGTGTGCAGATTTTGCAGAAATGATATACTTTACAATGCACTCCATTATGTGGCATTGGGTATTTATGCTCAACAATTACTCCTTGATTCGCGACTGGGGAATAATTGTTTGGCGGATTAAAGGTTAAGACATGGCGGCTGAGTTTTTTTTTCAGCCACAACAGCATCCCGCCTATGGCTGGCAGTATTTTGGCATCATCACAGTAGTTTGAGCATAAGCAAAAGTTGAAAAAATATTAAATATTTCATTTGTCGTATAAAATACTAAAATTTAGGAAAGGTATATATATATATATATCAATTACTGCGGATCAAAATTGTAACACTTTCAAGAATTGTTTAGGAGAAATCTGCAACAAGCTATTCAACAAGGCCAAATCTACCGGTGGTCATCAACGACTGGGATGCCTACAAAGAGCAACTCAAAATCTTTATGAAGGAGCTTAGTAAAGCGCAAAGACATTCTTGACAAATCTTCTGTGGAGAAGTGGAAAAGGTATCGGCAAATTTCTAAAAGAAGAAACACAAATGCACATTTTTCTAAACATAATATATTTCCAGCAAATATACTATAGAAGCGCTTTTTTCTCAGTATATAAATCTTCAATAAATAGTTATGAATAACGTTTTCGATATTTTTTGATTCAAAAGTTGTATCATAACGAAACACTGTGCATTGCATCTTACAGCTGCACAGTGTTAATAGGCATTAAAATCGTGTGTATTTATTTATTCATTCATCCCATCGGTCGATTAGTTCAGCAATGTTTTCTTTTTTTTCCCATTTTTGTGTTAACATCTTTGTCCAAGTTTCTTTCGAGGAAAATACACGTTAAGTCTTCCAATACAATGCATTGATGTGGGGTCTGTCTGGTGGTGGTTCATTTTCAGTATGGGTTGGATTTCCTTCCAGTCGTTATTGTTGCTATTTTGGTTTCATTCACACATTGTCGTGATTATCGACAATGAGAAATCATTTTCACATTTATTGTAATTTATTGTTCCCTCCGTTTTTTTTTTGGAGTTTCCTTCAGTTTTAATTGTTGACTATAATGACTAGTTTTCTCCGTACATTATTTATAATTTATAGTTCAGAATTAAAAAAAAACGATTTTCAGGAAATTAATATTTAATGAAATATTGAATTTAAAAAAAAATCTTTTTGTTCCTTAGCTTTCCAATAATTACACATATTTGAAATTTCGAAAAATGGCAAATACCAGTCGTTCACACAGATCAAATGAAATCGTTTGATGTTAAGATTTTCTTCAAATTTTGTAAAAACGTAGAAATTATGGTAAAATTAAAAAATGTGAATTTTTCGAATTTTGCAAAGGTTGCAAAAGTTACACTTATGCAAAGAAAAATCTAAATATAGAATTTCGAAAAATTACTAATTTCACAAAAAAAATTTTAAATTTTGAAAAATGACAAATTCCAATCGGTCATATTAGTCAAATGAAATCGTTTGAAGTACATTTTTTCAAATTTAGCAAAAAACGTAGAAATCATTGTAAAATTAAAAAATGTGAATTTTTCGAATTTTACAAAGGTTGCAAAAGTTACACTTATGCCAAAAAAATCTACATATAGAATTTCGAAAAATTAAAAATTTAACAAAAAAAAATAAAATTTGGAATTTAGAAAAATGACTGATACTGGTCAAATTAAATCGTCTGATGTTGTTTTTCTTCAAATTTTGTAAAAACGTAGAAATTATGGTAAAATTAAAAAATTTGACTTTTTTCGAAATGTATGCCAAAAATTTCACAAAAAATCAAAATTTGGAATTTCGAATAATGACAAATTTCAAAATAAAAATTTGCAATTTTGAAAAATGCCAAATATCTATCAATTGTACTGGTCAAAGGAAATCGTTTGATGTTTTTCATCAAATTTTTAGAATTTCGAAAAATTACTAATTTCACAAAAAAAATTAAATTTTGAAAAATGGCAAATTCCTATCGGTCATATTAGTCAAATGAAATCGTTTGAAGTACATTTTTTCAAATTTAGCAAAAAACGTAGAAATCATTGTAAAATTAAAAAATGTGAATTTTTCGAATTTTACAAAGGTTGCAAAAGTTACACTTATGCCAAAAAAAATCTAAATATAAAATTTCGAAAAATTAAAAATTTAACAAAAAAAAATTAAATTTGGAATTTAGAAAAATGACTAATACTGGTCAAATTAAATCGTTTGATGTTGTTTTTCTTCAAATTTTGTAAAAACGTAGAAATTATGGTAAAATTAAAAGATGTGACTTTTTTCGAAATTTATGCCAAAAATTTCACAAAAAAATCAAAATTTGGAATTTCGAATAATGACAAATTTCAAAATAAAAATTTGCAATTTTGAAAAATGCCAAATATCTAACAATTGTACTGGTCAAAGGAAATCGTTTTACGTTTTTCATCAAATTTTTAGAATTTCGAAAAATTACTAATTTCACAAAAAAATTTTAAATTTTGAAAAATGGCAAATTCCAATCGCTCATATTTTTAGGTTTAGGTTTAGGTTAGGGTGGCAGCCGTATTTTTTTACAAGCTCACATAGACCAGTTTAGGTCCCTAGTGTTACCACGGGCTGAAATGCCCCTCATCGAAACCAACCTGTTTGATATATAAATTTATCGATAGTACGAATATCAGTACTGGAAAGATCTGTTAGGCTGCCTAAAAAGGCCGACCCCAGTATATCCAGTCGTCGTTTACTCAAAGCGGGACAGTCGCAAAGCAAGTGCTCAATGCTCTCCACTTCTTCCTCATCTCCACAGCTTCGGCAGAAGTCATTGGAGTCAATAACCAATCTTTTGGCGTGTTCGCCGATCAAGCAGTGTCCCGTCAGAACCTGTACTAACGTAGACAATCGTTTCCTCTCTAGTGCGAGGAGATATTTTGACCTTCTCAGGTCATACCTTGGCCATATTTGTCTAGCTACCCTGCAGGTGCCGATTTCTGTCCATCTATCGTTGGACTGCCTGATTGCCTCTTCGAGAATTTGTAATGTCGTCCCTTTCCTAGCAAGTTCATCGGCTTTGCAGTTCCCCGGGATATCCCTATGCCCAGGCACCCATATGAGGTGTATATTAAACTGCTCAGCCATCTCGTTAAGAGATCTGCGGCAGTCGAGGGCTGTTTGTGAATTTAGGGATGTTGCCTCCAGAGAATTGATGGCAGCCTGGCTGTCCGAGTAAATGACAACGTCATTGTTGGTTACTATGTTGCGACTCAGCCACTTGGCGACTTCCCATATTGCCATTATTTCGGCTTGATAGACACTGCAGGTATCTGGTAGTCTGTGAGCTATATCCAGACTAAGTTCTTCACAGTGTACTCCGAAGCCAACCTTTTCATCAAGCTTCGAACCATCCGTGTAAAAGTGGAGATGGTTTATATTACCTGGTATTCTGCCGACCCATTCATCTCTGGCGGGAATCATAGTGATGTAATTTCTCTCGAAGGTGTACACTGTTGGTATATAGTCCACTCGGTCGGTTACCATAGCACTACACTTTGATATCCTCATGTGACCATAGTTCTTGTACCTCCACATTGATAGGCAGTTTAATCTTATTGCCGCTTTGGTTGCAACTTATCTCGCCACAATATTAATCGGCAGTATATGGAGTAGGGCTTGTAGAGACTCGGTCGCTGTAGTCCTTAAGGCTCCGCTTATGCTCAGGCAGGCAGTCCTCTGAACCTTTGTTAGTAGGTTGGTAATGGTTAGTTTGTCAGTTGCCGTCCACCATACCACAATACCGTATAACAGTATTGGACGAACTACTGCTATATATATCCAGTGGACGATTTTAGGAGAGAGTCCCCACCGCGACCCTACAGCCTTTTTGCAGGAATATAGGCGACGTTGGCCTTCCTTACACGTTCCAATACGTTAAGTCTAAATAACATTTTCCTATCTAGAATTATTCCTAAAAATTTTGCACTTTCAGAAAAGACTAGATCTGTTCCATTTATCCGAGGTGGAGGGTCCACATGTGGGACATTATTCATCCTAGTAAAGAGAACCAATTCTGTCTTGTTGGGGTTAACGCCCAAACCGCTGCTTCTGGCCCATCTAGCCAACTTGTTCAGAGCCACCTGTAGGATGTCTCTGAGGACGTTTACGAATTTGCCACTCACTGCGATTGCCACGTCGTCCGCATATGCCACGACCTTGCAGCCACAACGTTCTAGATCTAGCAGGATTTCATTCACCGCTAGGTTCCAAATTAGTGGAGACAATACTCCTCCTTGCGGGGTCCCTCTGTTTACATACCTTGTTAGAGTTGTGGACCCTAGACATGCTGTTATGCGTCTTCTGGTGAGCAGACTTTGAATTAGTCTAATCAAACTAGTGTTAACTTTTAGATGTGAGAGTGCCGCAATTACCGCATCTGAGTGAATGTTGTTAAAAGCCCCTTCTATGTCAAGAAATGCCACCATGGTGAATTCCTTGAAATGCAGGGACGATTCGATAGTGCTCACAAGTTCGTGCAGGGCTGATTCTGTAGACTTGCCCTTATTGTAAGCATGTTGGTTCCCCGTTTTGTACCCAGGTTTTCCCTAATGAAATGATCTAAAAGTCTTTCCAGACCTTTCAATAGGAAGGAGGATAGGCTAGTTGGTCTGAAGTCTTTTGGCCTAGTGTGTGATATCTTTCCCGCTTTAGGTATGAATACCACTTTGGTATCCCTCCATCGATTCGGGACGTATGAAAGCCTGATACATCCTACATAAATTTTCTCCAGCCAGGGGATAATGTACTTTAACATTTTCTGCATTTCTGCTGGAGTGATGCCATCTGGTCCAGGTGACTTGAAGGGCTCAAAGCTGTTAATAGCCCAGCTTATTCTGGATCTCTCAGTCAAGAAGCTAGCGACGCTCGCAGTCCACTCGCACTCTTGTTGGTCCTGCTGATCCTCGGGTTCTGTTATAGAGTTCCCCGGGAAATGTGTGTCGAGCAGTACATTGAGCGACTGCTCGCTGTTTTTGGTCCAGTTATTTGCCTCATCCTGTAAATATCCCACTGTACAGGGTGAAGCAGATAATATCTTCCTCAGCCTAGCGGCGTCGGAGACCTTTTCCACTTCACCACAGAAGGTATACCAAGAGCGCCTTTGCGCCTTTCTAAGCTCCTTCTTATAGATCTTGAGTTGCTCTTTATAGGCATCCCAATCATTAGCGACCCCAGTAGATTTAGCCTTATTGAATAGCTTGTTGCAGGTCTTTTTCATAGCCGTTAGCTCAGAAGTCCACCATTGGGGTTTAGTTTTACCCTTGTACCTTGTTTTTGGACAGGCTTCTTCAAGGGATCTATTGAATGATATGGTGATATGATCGACCAGATTATCCAAACCGGCTTTGTCATTCGGTTCGTACGGAAGTTTAGAGTTGAGGACTTTCTTGTAATTCTTCTCATACAGATGCCACTTTGTCTTCCTTACATTTCTGTGGACGGCGGGTTTAGGCGCTTTTTCCGCGAGTTTGAACTCAATATAATGATGATCTGAGAATGAGTGGTCGTCCAGTACATTCCACCCAATAATTTTGTCTGACAGCCGGTCAGTAGCAAACGTTACGTCGAGTACCTCTTGTCTGTCTTTAATTGTGAAGGTCGGTTTATTACCTATGTTAAAAATACTAAGATTGGTAGTTAGAATAAAGTCAAGAAGCGAATCACCCCTATTGTTTATATCCGTACTACCCCAGATAGTATGATGAGCGTTCGTGTCTGCGCCAATAATCAGCTCGAGCTCGTCAGACGTTGCTTCTTCTACTACTTCCCTGAATAGAGCAGTCGGTACTACAGATTCATAAGGCAAGTAGCTGGAGACCACCCAATATATGCGATTACCGATCTCCAGGCTAGCAGCTGTTTGGTCTTTACCACTTAAATTAGTCAGGAGAAAGATACTTAGATCTTTCCTGGCCAAAATGCAGGTTCTTGGAGTGCCTTCACAGTTGGCCACAAGCAGTTTAAAGTTGGGTGTCCTAATACCGCACACCCTTCCTCCCACTACGTAGGGCTCCTGTATCAGGACGATGTCTACTGCGCCTGTGGACAGGCGCAGCAATAGAGCCGCTGAGGCTGCTTTAGCGTGATGGAGGTTAATCTGTAGAATTCTTACCATCATTGGTAATTGACAGATTAACATCCACCCCAACAAGGGTGTTATCGAACTCTTCGTCCGTATCGTCGAGAAGCATGTCCCCGCCAGATGCGTCAAAGAGTCCGGAGACTCCCCTTAGCCCCTCTGTGTCAGAAGTAGAGCTTTCGTCCTCAGAGTAGGACGTTACAGATCTTCTGTTAGAGTTGGAGTCACCAGAAATAATAGGCGTGGCTACCTCCGCACTTACAGAAAGTGCCACGGTGGACGACTCACCTTCTGCAGTGGGAGCTATATCCTGCTTGTATATCTTCAAGACTATAGTCTCGAAGCCATATTGTAGGGTTGCACTCGCACTTTGTATATGGGAGGTGGATTCAGCGTTTAGGATAAGATTGACCTGCCGCTTTTTACCATCCGCCTCACCCACCTTGCTGATTCTCCAATTATGAGCCGGCAGACCAGGATTGGAATCTTTTATTATTTCTAAGATGTCAGCCGGGTTGGAGGGCTCTTCTGTAACCCAGGTGATGGCTCTAGGGTGACTAGGGATGTTGTTTTTTTCGACAACATCCAACTGGGCACCCGGCCACACCTCACCCGCTCGACTCAGAGCAGCCTTATAAAGGTCTACTGATCTGGCATCACCGAAATATAAGAGCTTTACTCTCCCCTGATGCCATCCTGCATCGTTGCAGATTGGTGGTTTGCCCGGCATTTCTCTACGGACATCGAGGTAATGAGCCATAATGGCTGATTGTACATGACTCCATTTGTCCTTGAGGATGGATCCATCCTCACTACTTCTGTCTATAACAGCCATCACTAGACTCTCCTTCGCCACTTCATTGAAGGGCTTGGTGAGTGTCCTGTTGATGGTGACATTAGGGCCTCTTGCCTTTTTCGAAGGCAGGGGTTCATCAGGTGATCTGATTCGTTTTACTTTATTAGCCGTTAACACAGCTGAATTTGTGGCTCTTTCAGCCGACTCATTGGCCTTAGAAGCATCTATGACGCCTTTAGCCCAGGTAAGTGACTCTTTTTGTTTTTCGGTAAGAGCCGAAACCTCAACAGCCTCCAACTTCGTCAAAACTCTGAGCGCTACACGATGCTCATTGTGCTTCCGTTTTGACGGTCGGACATGACGTTTTCCCCTCACCGCACCACCTGTTGTGAGTACTTGGGGGAGATTTTCACCATTTTTGGTGTGGTCGGCTTTGGCCAAGACCAACGGACGGACAGTCGGACGATTGGGGAACCGCGCTCCATCGGAACACGAAGGCATCCCCGTCAAGAGAATTTATTTTAATTTTGTCTGTATTAGACCGTAATAGGTACTACGATGTAGGCCTTACAGACTTTGTACAGATTTTTGCTATTGCGTAATAGGTACTGGTAACTATCCGCTATGTGATAAACACGTCCGTTCACTGCGAATGATCAGCAACGAATCGCTCATATTAGTCAAATGAAATCGTTTGAAGTACATTTTTTGAAATTTTGCAAAAAAGTAGAAATCATTGTAAAATTAAAAAATGTGAATTTTTCGAAGTTTACAAAGGTTGCAAAAGTTGCACTTATGCCAAAAAAATCTAAATATAAAATTTCGAAAAATTAAAAATTTAACAAAAAAAAAATAAAATTTGGAATTTAGAAAAATGACTAATACTGGTCAAATTAAATCGTTTGATGTTGTTTTTCTTCAAATTTTGTAAAAACGTAGAAATTATGGTAAAATTAAAAGATGTGACTTTTTTCGAAATTTATGCCAAAAATTTCACAAAAAAATCAAAATTTGGAATTTCGAATAATGACAAATTTCAAAATAAAAATTTGCAATTTTGAAAAATGCCAAATATCTATCAATTGTACTGGTCAAAGGAAATCGTTTGATGTTTTTCATCAAATTTTTAGAATTTCGAAAAATTACTAATTTCACAAAAAAATTTTAAATTTTGAAAAATGGCAAATTCCAATCGCTCATATTAGTCAAATGAAATCGTTTGAAGTACATTTTTTCAAATTTAGCAAAAAAGTAGAAATCATTGTAAAATTAAAAAATGTGAATTTTTCGAAGTTTACAAAAGTTGCATTTATGCCAAAAAAATCTAAATATAAAATTTCGAAAAATTAAAAATTTAACAAAAAAAAATAAAATTTTGAATTTAGAAAAATGACTATGGTCAAGTTAAATCGTTTGATGTTGTTTTTCTTCAAATTTTGTAAAAAATTAAAAATGAAAGTTTCACAAAAATCAGAATTTGGAATTTCGAAAAAATGGCAAATACCAATCGATCTACTGATCAAATGAAATCGTTTAAGTAACATTTTCTTCAAATTTTGTAAAATTGTAGAAATTATGGTAAAATTAAAAAATGTTAATTTTCCTTGAATTTTGCCAAAAAAAATCTTTGATGTAAAATGTTTTTCAAATTTTGTAAAACCTAGAAATTATGGTTAAATTAAAAAATTTTAATTTTTCGAATTTTGGAAATAAGTGCCTCAAATTTGACAAAAAATCTAAATTTGGAATTCGAAAAATCTCAAATTTCACAACAAATCTGAATTTTTAATTTCGAAAAATGGCAAAAACCAATCGATCAAATAAAATCGTTTGATGTAACATTATCTTCAAATGTTGTAAAAACGTAAAAATTATGGTACAATTAAAAAATTTTAATTTTTCGAATTTTACCAAAAATTTCACAAAAAATCTAAATTTGGAATTTTGAAAAATGCCAAATACCAATCGAACAACTGATCAAATAAAACCATTTGATGTAAAATTTCCTTCAAATTTTGTAAAAACGTAGAAATAATTGTAAAATTAAGAATGGAAATTTTGCAAAAAAATCAAAATTTCGAATTTCGAAATATGGCAAATTTCACAAAAAAAAATCGAAATTTGGAATTCGTAAAAATAATCAAAATTTGGAATTTCGAAAAATGTCAAAAATTTCACAAAATAAAAAACAAATTTTTAATTTTGAAAAATGGCTAATTGCAAAATTTGGAATTCGAAAAATGTCAAATTTCACAAAATATTAAAATTTGGAATTTCGAAAAAGGTATTTACCAATCGATCAGTATGATGATGAAATGAAATAGTTTGATGTAAATTGTTTGTCAAACGAAATCGTTTGACCCGTATGATCCTTGAATTTTGTCAAAAATTTCACAAAAAAATCAAAATTTCGAATTTCGAAAATTGGCAAATACCAATCGATCATACTGGTCCAATGAAATCGTTTGACGTAAAATTTTCTTAAAATTTTGTAAAAACGTAGAAATTATTGTAAAGTTAAAAATATAAAATTTTTCGATATTGCAAAAAAAAAAAAAAAATTTTTCGAATTTCGAAAAATGGCAAATACCAATCGATCATACTGGTCAAATAAAAGCGATGTTGTAAAATTGTCTTCAAATTTTGTAAAAACGTAGAATTTCTGGTAAAATTTAATGGGAATTTGGCATTTTGAAATAAATCAAAACTTAGAATTTCGAAAAATGTCAAATACCAATCAATCATACCGTTCAAATGAAATTGTTTGATGTAAAATTTTTTTAAACTTTGTAATACCGTAGAAATTATGGTAAAATTAAAAATGGAAATTTTGCAAAAAAAATCAGAATTTAGGATTTCGAAAATGGCTTATCTATTGATCATACTGGTCAACAAATGAAATGTTTGAGGTATTTTTTTTTAAATTTTGTAAAAACGTAGAAATTATGGTAAAATTTTAAAAATGTTAATTTTTCTTGACTTTTTCGAATTTTGCAAAAATTTCACAAAATCACAATTTGGAATTTCGAAAAAATGGCAAATACCAATCGGTCTACTGGTCAAATGAAACCGTTTGATGTACAATTTTCTTCAAATTATGTAAAAACGTAGAAATAATTGTAACATAAAAAATGGAAATTTAGCAAAGAAAATCTGAATTTGGAATTTCGAAATATGCCACATACCAATCGTCATACTGGCCAACAAATGAAATCGTTTGATGTAATTTTTTTTTCAATTTTATAAAAATATAGAAAAATAGGAATTTTTCAAAAAAAAAATCAAAATTTGGAATTTCGAAAAATGGCAAATACTAATCGATCATACTGGTCAAATGAAATGCCAACAATTTCACAAAAAAAAATGGAATTTAAAAAATGCCAAATTTCACAAAAAATCAAAATTTTGAATTTAGAAAAAATGGACATACCAATCGATCTTACTGGTCAAATTAAATTATTTGATGTAATTTTTTTAAAATTTTGTAAAAACGTAGAAACTATGGCTTAATTAAAAATTTGTGAATTTTTCGAGTTTTGCAAAAGGATACACTTATGTCCAAAATTTCACAAATTAAAATTTCGAATTTCAAAAAATGGCAAATTTCATAAAAAATCAAAATTTTGAATAATGTCAAATTTCTCAATAAATCAAAATTTTGAATATCGTAAAATGGTAAATTTCACAAAAAACCAAATTTGGAATTCGAAAAATGTCAAATTTCACAAAATATCAAAAAAATTGGAATTTCGAAAAAAGGCATATACAAATTTGGAATTTCGAAAAAGGCAATGCAAAGAGGTACAATTACGCCAACAATTTTATAAAAATCAAAAATTAGAATTTCGAAAAATTGCAAATTTCACCAAAAATCTAAATTTGGAATTTCGAAAAATGACAAATTTCAACCGGTCATACTGGTCAAATGAAATCGTTTGATGTAAAATATTCTTAAAATTATGTAAAAACGTAGAAATTATGGTAAATTTAAAAAAAGTGAATTTTTCGAATTTCGCAAAAAAATAGAATTTGAAATTTCGCAAATACTAATCAATCATCCTGGTCAAACGTAATAGTTTGATGTCAAATTTTCTTCACATTTTGTTAAAACTTATAAATTATGGTAGAATTAAAAATTGGAAATTTTTAGAATTTTGCAAAAAAAAATTAAAGTTTAAAATTTCTAAAAATGGGAAATACCAATCGATCATACTGGTCAAATGAAATAGTATGATGTACAATTTTCTTAAAATTTTGTAAAAACTTAGATTATGATAAAATTTTGTAAGAACTTAGATTATGATCAAATTAAAAAAATTTTATTTTTCCTTGATTTTTTCGAATATGCCAAAAATTTCACGAAAAATCTAAATTTGTAATTTTGAAAAATGCAAATACCAATCGATCATACTGGTCAAAAGAAATCATTTGATTTAAAATTTTCTTAAAATTTTGTAAAAACTTAGAAATTCTAGTAAAATTAAAATGTGGGAATTTTTCGAATTTTGCAAAAAAAATTGTAAATACCAATCGATCGTTCTGATCAAATGAAATCGTATAATAATATAATTTTCTTAAAATTTTGCAAAAACTTAGAAATTGTGATAAAATTAAAAATGAGAATTTTGCAAAAAAAAATCACCATTTTAAAATTTCGAAAAATGACAAATACCGATCGATCATACTGGACAAATAATATCGTTTAATGTATAAGCGTAGAAATTATAGTAAAATTAAAAAATTGTAATGTTTCGAAATTTTTTTGATGTACAATTTTCTTCAATTTTTGTAATAAAAAATTCCAATTTTTCGAACTTTGCGAAAAAAAATTAAAAAGTGAAATTTCGAAAAATAGCAAATACCAATCGATCATACTGGACAAATAATATCGTTTAATGTATAAACGTAGAAATTATAGTACAATTAAAAAATTGTAATGTTTCGAAATTTTTTGATGTACAATTTTCTTCAATTTTTGTAAAAACGTAGTAATAATTTTAAAATTGAAAAATGCTAATTTTCTTTGAATTTTGCTAATTGAACACTTATGCCAAAAATTTCGCAAAAATCGAAATTTGGAAATTTCACAAAAAATTAAAATTTGGAAATTTTACAAAAAAACAAAATTTGGTGTTTCGAAAAAGGCAACTACCTAGAAATTTTATTTTCAAATTTTGGAAAAACTTAGAATTTTTGTATACACCAAAAATTTCGCAAAAAAATCAAAATTTGGAATTTCGAAAAATGGCAAATTTTACAAAAAAATAAATATTTCGATATCTTGCAAATAGCAATCGATCATACTAGTCAAATAAAATCGTTTGATGTAGTTTTGCTGTGAATTATTCGAATTTTGCAAATTATGAAAAATTGTTACAAAAAATCGGCCTTTCAAAAAAGGCAAATTTCACAAAATTTTTAAAAAATTGCTAATTTTACAAAAAATCAAAATTAGGAATTTCGAAAAATGGCAAATACCAATCGGTCATACTGGTCAAACTAAATCGTTTGATGTAAAATTTTCTTCAAATTTTGTAAAAAAGAAATTAGGGTAAAATTGAAAAAATGTGAATTTTCTAATTTTTTTTCAAATTTAGTAAAAGTGTAGGTATTATAGTAAAATTAAAAAAAATATTTTTATTAAATTTTTCGAAGTTTGTGATGGGGTCAGCTTACGCCAAAAACTGTACAAAAATCAAAATTTTGGATTTTGCAAAAATTTCACAAAAAAATCTAACTTAGGAATTTCGAAAATGGCAAATATCAATCGATCTTACTGGTGAAATGAAATCGTTTGATTTAAAAATTTCTTCAAATTTTGGAAATCGAAAAAATGGCAAATTATGGTAAAAAAAATTTACAAAAAATCTAAATTTGCTATTTCGAAAAATGGAAAATACCAATCAATCATACTTGTCAAATGAAATTGTTGGATGTACATTTTTTTCAAACTTTGTAAAACGTAGTACTTATGTCTAAATTAAGAAAAGTGAATTTTTCGAATTTTCGAGTTTACACTTATGCCAAAAATTTCGCAAAAGAACAAAATTTGGAATTTAAAAAAATGGCAAATTTCACAAAATTTGGAATTTCGGAAAATGACAAATACCAATCGTTCATACTGGTCAAATGAAATCGTTTGATGTACAATTTTATTCAAATTTTGTAAAAAACGTGGAAATTATGGTAAAATTAAAAAAATGGATTTTTCGAATTTTGCAAAAGGGTTACACTTTCGGAAAATATTTCACAAAAAAATCAAAATTTGGAAATCGAAAAATGGCAAATTTCACAAAAAATCAATGTTTGGAATTTCGAAAAAATTGCAAATTTCATACGATCATACTGGTCAAATGAAATTGTTTGATGTACAATTTTCTTCAAATTTTATAAAAACGTAGAAATTAGGTAAAATTAAAAAAAAAATATTTTTTCGAATTTTGCAAATTTCGAATTTTTTAGCCAAAAATTTCACGAAAAATGTAAATTTGGAAAAAATGCAAATACCAATCGATCATACTGGTCAAATGAATTTGTTTGATGTGCATTTTTCTTAAAATTTTGTAAAAACGTAGAAATTAAGATAAAATTAAAAATTTTACAAATCATCAAAATTTGCAATTTCTGATAATACTGGTCATATCAATTCGTTTAATGTAAAATTTTCTTTAAATTTTGTAAAAATGTAGAAATTATGATAAAATAAAAAAATTTGAATTTTTCACTTATGCCAAAAATTTTACAAAAAATATAAATTTGAAATTTTGAAAAACGGCAAATTTCATAAAAAATCAAAATTTGGAAATGGCAAAACCAATCGATCATACTGGTCAACAATTGAAATCGTTTGATCTAAAGTTTTTTTTCCAAAATTTAGTAAAAGCGTAAAAAATTAAGTAAAATTTAAAAAAAAAATAATTTTTCTTGAATTTTTCGAAGTTTGTAATAAACTTACTCAAAAAACTTCACAAAAATCAAAATTTTGAAATTTGCAAAAATTTCACAAAAAATCAAAATTTCGAATTTCGAAAAATGACAAATACCAATCGATCATACTGGTCATATCAAATCGTTTGATGTAAAATTTTCTTCAAATTTTGTAAAAACGTAGAAATTACGGTAAAATTAAAAACGTGAATTATTCGAATTTTGCACTTGTCGTCGGCTCAATGCTATTTTGTTCCATACGCCATTTTGTACGATCGGAGAAAAACGCAATTTATTGTTTGAGTGAAAACGGGACTGAAGAGTTACACACTTTTTATTTCATAGGGTTCCCAACAGTGTTTGTATGATTCTCATGCATTTCTATGCCATTACATCCAAAAATAAGCAAGTTATAACAATTTTTGTACTTGGCATTTTGGTCCATATCCACTTTTATTTTAATATTTTTTCGTATTTGTATTACATGGACCACAAAAAGGGTCGGTATGGAAGGACACTAATTTACATATTGTGATCGAAAGAACGTAAAATACTGAGTGAAAAATATAGGGCGATAGAAAAATTGAGACATAGAACAAAAATATCGAAATTATTTCCCGTTATTCAGAGTAAAACAAATTTACCCTACCAATATCTCGAAAACTATACGAGATAGGAACAAAATGATGGCAGATTCTGAAAGAGCATGCTTGGAACCCATATTATCAACTCCTAACTCAAAAAACACAAAAATGGCGTATGGACCAAAATAGCATTAAGCCGACGTTATGTCAAAAATTTCACAAAAATTCAAAATTTTGAAAAAATGGCAAATATCAATCGATCTTACTGGTGAAATGAAATCGTTTGATGTAAAATTTTCTTCAAATTTTGTAAAAACTTAGAAATTATGGTAACATTAAAATATTTGAATTTTTCTAATTTAGCAAAGGGGTTACAATAATGCCAAAAATTGTGAATTTTTCGAATTTTGAAAAGGGGTTACACTTATCGTCGGCTTAATGCTATTTTGGTCCATACGCCATTTTCGTGTTTTTTGTGTTAGGAGTTGATACTATAGGTTTAAAGCATGCTCTTTCAGAATCGTCAATCTATTTTTTCCTATCTCGTCTAGTTTTCGAGATATTGGTAGGGTAAATCGATTTAACTCTGATTTACGGAAAATACATTTGATAGTTTTGTTCTATGTCTCCTTTTTGTTATCGCCCTATATTTTTTACTCAATATTTTACGTTCTTTCGATCACAATATATAAATTAGTGTCCTTCCATACCGACAATTTTTGTGGTCCATGTAATACAAATACAAAAAAATATTAAAATAAAAGTGGATATGGACCAAAATGCCAAGTACAAAAATTGTTATAACTTGCTTATTTTTGGATGTAATGGCATAGATATGCATGAGAATCATAGAAACACTGTTGGGAACCCTATGAAATAGAAAGTGTGCAACTCTTCAGTCCCGTTTTTACTCAAACAATAAATTGCGTTTTTCTCTGTTCATACAAAATGGCGTATGGAACAAAATAGCATTAAGCCGACGTTATGGCAAAAATTTCTCAAAAAATCAAAATTTCGAAAAATGGCAAATACTACAATTATGATAAAATTAAGAAATTACAATTTCTTCGATTTTTATTGAATATTTCGAATTTTATAAATTTCGCAAAAATCCAAAATTTTGAATTTTAAAAAATGGCAAATATCTTTTAGTTTTAATATTTTTTATTAAAAAAAATAAATAATTTAATAATATCCACAAAAAGTTAACACACACACTTACATAGGTATTTATACAGTACAAAATAATGAACAAAAAAAATACTAAGGAAAACAAAAAAATAATAATAATTAACTAAAAACAAAACTAAATTATTTATGATAAATCATTAGCAGCTTTAATATGAAAACATTAGGAATCTTTGTGTTTTTTTTCTTCAGGCGTTGGAATTCATATTTCGTTGCTTAATTTTTGGGGGTTTCCCGAAAACGATGCAATGAAGAAAAATTAAAAAAAAATTGACTATTAATGAAATGTAGAATATTTTTCTTTCCCCAGATGTTTTGATTTTTCCTTTTGACACAAAGTGGAGTTTTCCGCGATTGCATATTCGACTATGTACTAAATATACTTAGATATGTTCTAAACCTAAAACGGACTTATGACTCTTGCAAATGCTGATGCTCGTCTTGTAGTGAGAGTGGGTTGGCCGCCTCATCATCATCACCATCACCAACGCCGCTATCACTACTGGGTGTGGTTGAGGTTCGGCGATTTTCTTCATCCATGGTGTCTCTGAGATTTTGTATGTCCAAGCCACCGTTGGAGTTGCCAGATGACTCACCACTTTCGCCACCACCATTATTATTATATTTGGAGAAATATGTTAAAGACTTCATGAGTTGATAGCTTTTCGATATGGGAATATTTGAGTCGTAAACACTTTTCGATGAGGAACAATCGACATAGAACCACCAATTACACTTGAGTATGGTCTGATCGAAGAGAGTATTCTCGGGACACAGGAAGGACTTGCGAACCATGCCATCATCGGTGAGGGCACAAACATGGAAGACCTGCGAAAAAGAATGTTCAATTAATTTCAGGATGCGAAAACTATTTTTATTTTTTTTTCTCTTACCATACAACCCAAATCCGTATCCGCATATAGGCCCGGGAAATGTTTTTGTTTCGAGCAGGCAAACGAGGTGGGAGGTAAATCCACTTTCGATTTGAAATTGTCATCGAAATTCTTGTCATAACCCACCGGATAATATTCCTTGGGAGCATTCATGACCTACAAGAAGAAAAAAAAACAAAAAATATAATAATTAATATTTTCAATAAATAAACGAAACTCTTCCGAAATCCTACCTTAGACATTTTATTTTCATGCGCCACATTGTTCTCCACAAATGTGGGAACCGGTCTTGGTGTGGTCGTCGTTGTAGTGGTGGTCGTCGTCGTTGTTGTCGAACTCGTTGAGGTAGAGGTCCTCATGAATTCCTCTCGCAGTTTGGCTGCCAATATCGCTCTATGTTCGGCTCTCAGCTGTTGTTCTCGCACATATATGGCATGCTTAATGGTGTCCACGCTGACATTGGCCGCTCGGGCCAACTCCTCCACCGATATATCTTTCATATCAAATTTAGGCTCTTCAAATTGTAAATAATTCGGATGATTGGCTATGGCTGGCGAAGTTTCTGGAGTCGTCTTCAGTACCGCAGTAATTTTATTTACTGAACTGGGCATGGCCTGGAAGGCTGGAACTGCCATGGGCTTCGAAATCACCATAGGATTGTGGGCATGGAAGGTGCGATTGGCATTCAGCTGTTGTGTATATAAATCCACTAATTTATTATTAACACTCATCCGAGAATTGGGAGTATCCACCGCTATGGTCTGTGATCTACGTTCGGCCATTTGCTGATGTTGCTGCTGCTGATGTTGTAGCTGTTGTATAGGTGTCTGAGGTTTCTGTGGTATGGGTCTAAAGGCGGGCACTCCCAGCGGCAGGGGTCGGGCTTCGGTCATCATTGTTTGCCGCTTGGCTTGTTTGGCTGCCGCCAATTCTCGCAGAGCTGCTTGATGGGCCATCATCTCCGCCTGTCGTCTTTGCTGAGCTATTATCTCATTCATGGCATTCTGTTTGGCCATATTCCCGGCAGCAGCCACATTTTGTCGGGCCAACATTTCTGCCGTAGCCGCTGCTTTGGCTTGTTTTTGCAGAGATTCTCTCAGTTCGGGACTAAGGACCATTGGGGACCGGGACATTATACGTTTATCCATCAGCGATTGAGGTGAGGGCTGTAAAAAAAAAGAAAAATCTTAGTTTAGATTATAATTTTACTAAAATTAAACCATTAAAAAGCAGAATTGCTGCATTAGAAGGATATTTGATTGGGATATCATAAAACCTTTCAATTATACTGAGTAAATGTGCTCCCTGGAGTGCTCCTGAATACACATTCCCCGGACAACTCTATAGAGGAATTTAGTACTTTAACTGTTGTTGTGGAATTATTATAATACAAAAAAGATGAAAAATTGTGGAAAAATTGTAAAAATTATAATTTTTGCGATTTTTACGGAACTGGATGCACTTTTTTCGGGTTGGTTTATTCCGCATTTTTTCTCCGAGATATAACCGTGCCATAAGCCAACTTGACCAAACGAATGATGCAGAAGTTCTTATTTTTGGGGCTACTTTCTCGACCAATTTTCAGAACTGAGTCCCAGATCAATGAGCTAAAAAATACTGTACTGTGTTATGTTATAGTCTGTCATTTATTGTGTTGTATCTGCAGATCTGTGACTTTGGTATTGGCAGGTCAGTTAAAGAGGTGCAGTGTGTCGTAGGGTTCCTGACCCTTCAATTCGAGCCATGTAGGAATTGAGGCGGCTGCACCATCCACATCTTAGTTGAGTCAATACCACTAGGGTTTGTCGTGGCAATCTATCTTCCTTTGGAGGAGGATGTACTCTTGGCAATTTCATTCTGTCTGATGTTACTTGTACAATATAAAATGTATCGTCGTAAGATCTTCGTCTCCTCATGCTGTTGGTCCTTTGAAGACATGAGGAGGCACCATGTGGCAGTTCTCGGGGCGGCATTTTGGCAGGTTTGGCTCTGCATAGTTAGTCACTGACCGGCATATCGTTTTACAAGAAGTCAACAATGTTTATTTGTCGGTTCCCCAAGTTCTGCCGGCGAGCAAGATCTTCGTCTCTTCATGCTGGTGGTCCTCTGAAGACATGATTAGGCAACATGTGGCAGTTCCCAGGACGGCATATTGGCAGGTTTGGCTCTACATAGTTAGCCTCTGACCGGTCTATCGCTTTATAAGAGGTCAACAAGGTTTCTTTGTCGGTTCCCCAAGTGCTGCCGGCGAGAGACTTGAGGACCTTATTCCTGCTTCTCATCTTGTTGCAGATGGCAGTGGCGTGAGCGGAAGATGTAAATAGACTGTCGTATGTGAAGATCACTCCTTACCTGCCTGAGTGAGAGAAGCCTATCCACTAGGTGGTAATTAGGAGGACTACGGCGCTAACATCCCAGCAGGTACTGCTTCTACAATATGAAAATGTATCGTCGTACCGGCAAGATCTTTGTCTCCTGAAGCAAGTGGTACTCTGAAGACATGAGGAGGCATCCTGTTGCAGTTCCCAGGACGGCATATTGACAGGTTTGGCTCTACATAGTTAGCCTCTGACCGGTCTATCCCTTTATAAGAGGTCAACAAGGTTTCATTGTCGGTTCCCCAAGTGCTGCCGGCGAGCGACTTGAGGACCTTATTCCTGATTATCATCCTGTTGCAGATGGCAGTGGCATGGGCAGAAGATGTAAATAGACCGTCGGATGTGAAGATCACTCCTGACCTGTCTGGGTGAGGGAAGCCTATCCGTAGTCCTCATATCCTAATTAGGATGACTACGGCGGTAACATCCCAGTAGATTCTGCTTCTACAATATGAAAATGTATCGTCCTACGGGCAAGATCTTCGTCTCCTCTTGTAGGTGGTCCTCTGAAGACCATGTGGCAGTTCTCAGGGCGGCATTTTGGCAGGTTTGGCTCTGCATAGTTAGCCACTGACCGGCCTATCGCTTTTAAAGAGGTCGACCAGGTTTATTTGTCGGTTCCCCAAGTGCTGCCGGCGAGCGACTTGAGGACCTTATTCCTGCTTCTCATCTTGTTGCAGATGGCAGTATCGTGAACAGAAGATGTAAATAGACTGTCGGATGTGTAGATCGCTCCTGACTTGCCTGGGTGAGGGAAGCCTATCCACAAGTTGGTAATTAGGGGGACTACGGTGGTAACATCCTAGTAGGTACTGCTTCTACAATATGAAAATGTATCGTCCTACGGTCAAGATCTTCGTCTCCTCATGCTGGTGGTGCTCTGTCAGGGCGTCATTTTGGCAGGTTTGGCTCTGCACACTTAGCCACTGACCGCTTTATAAGAGGTCAACAAGGTTTCTTTGTCGGTTCCCTAAGGGCTTCCGGCGAGCGATTGAGGACCCTTTTTCTGCTTCTCATCTTGTTGCAGATGGCAGTGGTGTGAGTAGAAGATGTAAATAGACTGCCGGATGTGAAGATCACTCCAGACCTGCCTGGGTGAGAGAAGCCTATCCGTAGTCCTCATATCCTAATTAGGATGACTACGGCGGTAACATCCCCGTATGTACTGATTCTACAATATGCAAAGGTATCGTCGTACAGGCAAGATCTTCGTCTTCTCATGCAGGTTGTCCTCTGAAGACACGAGAAGAGCGACATGTGGCAGTTCCCAGGGCGGCATTTTGACAGGTTTGGCTCTGCATAGTTAGCCACTGACCTATCGCTTTAAAAGAGGTCGACAAGGTTTATTTGTCGGGTCCCCAAGTTCTGCCGGCGAGCGACTTGAGGACCTTATTCCTGTTTCTCATCTTGTTGCAGATGGCAGTGGCGTGAACAGAATATATAATAAGACTAGAGAATAGATGTGACACCAGCACATCGGAATTTTGTGCCATCGTCTATCATCTTCAAAGGAAGCCTGAGCCCTGAGACGGTGGTGGAATTGCGGAGAGTTAGAGGTTAAGCAGCTTGTGGAATAATCTGTCGAACTCTACGGGGTTTAGGCTTCTAGTTCCTAAATTTCACATACGAGTGATACCAAAATTAGCCGACTTAACAAATAGATGGCGGTAGTAGTTTGAAAAAAAATAACTTTCGTGAAAAATGGCAACCTTCTAAAGCATATGTTTTAAGTCCAGATTCACACTCGGCAATTTTTTCCAAGCAAATGTCAAACTTTGTAGGAGAGAGAGAGGCAGAGAGCTCTTTCCGCCTGCCTCTCTCTCCCACAAACTTTGATACTTGCTTGGAAAAAATTACCGTGTGTAATTCTGGCGTCAAGGCGTCACGTTGTTTATTTTTTTAACTCTCAATAGTAAACGATTTCAGTGAATTTGTAAACATGGAAAAAATTTGTCACCGATATGTAATACAATACTCTCATTTGAAAAGTCTCAGTCCAACTAATATTAAAACCGAGCTAGATTTTACTTTGGAGGGAGTCTGCTCCTTCGTTTACAACTATAAAATATTGGGTGACAGATTTTAAACTGAGCCGTACGAACTGCCAAGACGAACACCGTATTGCTCGACCAATTGAGGTGCTCACGTCAGAAACGGTTAAAAAATTCACAAAATGCTGTTAGAAGGCCGTCGGTTGAAGGTTCGCGAGCTAGCTGAAGTTATAGGCATTTGAAAAAGTGCTATACATCGCATATTGACGGAAAATTTGATGAAAACTTTAAGAATGCTGTGCGCAAGATGGGTGCCGCGTTTGCTCACAATCAAGACAATGCGCACCAGTTCACACATCCACTATTGCGATGGCCAAAATCAATAAATTAAAGTTCGAATTGCTTCAGCACGTACCTAATTTGGCAGTTTTAGCTCCCTCGGATTGTTTTTTGTTTCCAAACTTGATAAAAGGGCTGGGTGGAAAAAGTTTTGCCAGCAATGAAGAGGTGGAGGTTGTGGTTAATGGCTAGACAGTTCTTACTATAAACAGGGTATCGAAGCTATTGAAAATCGCTGGAAGCTATTGAAAATCGTATCGAGCTAAAAGGAGATTATGTTGAGAAATAATGAAAATAATTTCCCAAATTTCTACACCATTTTCAATTGTAATTCGAAAACAGTCAATTGAAATTCGAAGATTCCATTTGAAATTCGAAAAATATCAATTGAAATTCGAATATTCCATTTGAAATTCGAAAAAGGTCAATTTAAATTCGAATATTCCATTTGAAATTCGAAAAAGGTCAATTGAAATTCGAAAAACATCACTTGATATTCGAAGAACATCAATTGAAATACGAAAAACATCAATTGAAATTCGAAACACATCAATTGAAATTCGAAACACATCATATGATATTCGTAAAATTACAATTGAAATTCGGAATACGCCAATTGAAATTCGAATTTTTCCATTTGAAATTCGTAATACACCAATTGAAATTCGGAAAACATCAATTGAAATTCGAAATTCATAATTTGAAATTCGAAATGTAAACAAAATCAATGCTGTATATTAGATGGGGTAGCATTTAAGTGATACAATTTGTCTGTGTTAAACCTTTAATATTAAAATATTTAAGTATGTTTTGTTTCAACTAATTTTTAATAAACATTCATAAAAGATCATCATCATCACATTATATGTTAAGATTTAGTCAGCAAATGAGAACCGTTCTCTCACACGGCTTGTTCTGATTTCGACCTCGACTGATATGTGTAGGTATGGCGTGCAAAGCAGTAGTCGTGTTGTGCTGCTTTCGAAAACCATGCTGATGATCCAACATCCGTAAATATCCAATTAGGCTCGGGAGGAGTAGTGCCTCAAGTGTCTTCACTACTGTCGAAAGAAAATAAATCGGCCTGTACGATTCACACTTACGGTGAAGGGCCACGGTGCACGCGTCATGCGGCACGGTGAGAATTCAGCATTTCCCGTACACAAAACATGTGGCAGTTTTCAATAAAAGTTGACCAAGAAATTGTGTCAGATTGAGCATAATATAATATGGCAATGCCATATCAAGCGTCGGCGCGGAGAACTTGAGTAAAATTCAACTTTTCTTACACGCTGCGCCGCATTCCGCTTGCATTGGCCCTTCACCATTACTCACAAATAAATATTCCAAATTATATTCAGTCAAAATTTGGTGTTTATCCGTCAACCCAATCAGAAGTTATTCACGTCTAAAGGTCATTCCATTACAAAGGAATTCCACACAAATTTAAAAAATGTTTCAAACTTTGATCGCCTCTCCTGAAAAACTACCGTTTTTCACTTAGCATAGTTTAGAATGGAGGTATCGATATTTGCCTGGTTTCAGTAGCTGGACCAGAGAACGAAGCCGAGTCAAAATTGTCGGCGACGGCGGCTTTTCGGCTCGACGTTGGTTTGCGATTTATAGTGAAATATAAAATATACAAATTTATTGTACAACTTGGTTGGATCTTAAATAGCAATACAGGTACTAAATATTACAGGGTCAGAGACTAATTGAGCACTTTTGTCAATTACTCTACTCCAGGCTCTACATTGCTTCAACATCATCGTTGATATTCCATCAGGGTCGAGGGCTTTAGATGACATCTGCAACTTCGCCAACCGTAAATTGTGATGGTACCTCGGTGCCGAGGGCACGAATATGACGCGTGACACTTCTTGTCGCCACTGATGCAGGAACTCAGGTTGCAATGCTTCAGATGGTCTAGCCATTTAATCCGCTTATATTCGTTGGCTATTCTACTGATCTCTAGGTCCATTTTACAATTTACTGATATGGAAACTCAGGTTACAATGCTACAGATGGTCGAGTCATTTATTCGGCTTATATTTCCCGCTGCCTTTGCTGGGAAGTTGGGTCGTACTTCGGGTAATCGGCCGGTACGATTCACACTTACTTACATCTTTGCCTGGTTTCAGTAGAGAGGCCAATCTGTCCGTTTTCCGGACTTCGGGTACTATTACAGGTCCATCGGGTCCAAGCGTTTTACAACTGCATCTTTGCCAACTGTATATTGTGGTGGTACCTATTCAGTTCTGAGGGCATGAATATCACGCATGACACTCCTTTTTGACCTATCACTGTCGGGGTGCGCAATAAACTGTCGGTTAAAAAACTTGCGCACCTATTCGTATCAGTCATTATTATCCTAGTTGTGACTGCAGTCCGCTCATCCTAGTTGCCGGGTTTCTCCAATGATTTCATCGTTGTGCACAATTTGCGTTACGACAACTCAGGTTGCAATGCTACAAAGGGTCTAGCCCTTTAATCCGCTTATATTCGTTGGCTATTCTACTGATCTCTCGGTCCATTTCCCTGAAACTAGGGTCAGTAGGATTAGAACGACGATCCTACGCTCGTCTGCGAGTCCCGCTGCCTTTGCTGGGTATTCGACCAGCAGGTATAAAGCTAGCGGCTGCTGCGTTGATGATGGCTCGGAAATTCTTCTCAGCTACCCGAATATCTGAGGGAATGAGAAGATTACTGAAGCGGTGATTGGTGTATTCTCTGAACCCATTCCAATTTGCTTTCCTCAAATTAAGGAAAGTGCGGCGTTAAGATATTATGAAGTTGGATGGTCTGTCAATGGAGAGAATTATGGGGAAGTGTTATGAGGAAATGACAGGTTGCCAGGTGATTTTATTTATCAGTTTAGGAAACACGATGGTAATATCTGGCGAGCTGCTGAAATCATCCATTATCCCTGAGCAGAACGTGGAGTAATCAATGTGCTCAGCCAAAGCTATGCCTCTGTGGTCGTTACCTTACAAGCCACATTTCAGTATGCGCATTAAAATTTTCACGTTAACTCGGGGCATAACTGCCGACCTGCGGAATGTACACGTTGAGGATGAATGACTGATATTACTCTGAATAACCCGAATATGATGATTTGCAAAAGTATATGGATGAGTCAGTATCATGACCAAACTATTGATTAAGCGTTTTAATATTATGAAACCTGGTGACCCAATACATAACATCTTTATGGCTGGGTGACTCATATATGTTTTGTATGCACTTTTTTATATTTTTAAAGTTTATAAATTAAATTTAAATCAATTTCTTAATTGCTCCTTCACTATATACTCATATGGTTTTCATAAATATGTACAAATACCGATAATTTAAACATTTACATATTCAATGCTGCATTACTCACCTGTTGATTTCCCGGCAGAACTCCCACGGCATTCGGTGGTGGTCCATTTTTATAGCCTATCGAACGTCTGCGACCTCCTTCCACATTGCCCAAGGACTCGGGGAAACCCAATTCATCACCCAAACTAAAACCTAAAGAAGAGGACAAAATAAAATAACAGATATAAGATAATTGTTTTATTACAAACAAACAACTGCAATACAAAAACCACGAAGATCGTGAGAATTTCGTTAATTTTATTTTATTTATTTTTTAGTACACTGATCATTAGCACATAATTTACAGTAAAATTAATTTTATGTTAAATTTCCGGTTAATGGATACGCCAAATAGCGGACAAAGTCATAAATCATATTCAAATTTTGAGATGGTCAGACATGCAGACACGACAATAATCGGCAAAAAATCAACAGATATTGCAAATGGGCAAAAAAAAAATCGAAAATCGTGTTAAACCCAATCAAATGTCACTGTTAATGTATCAATCCACCGCCCAATTCAAATATTCACAAGCATTATTATTGTTTGCTTTTTTTGCATGTATGTATTTTTAATTTTGCTAAAAATTATGACAGACATGAAATGAGGAGAGACATTAAGACGACGCATTGTGGAAGATAAAGGCGGACAAAGGTTTATGTAGGGTCTCTTCTCGAATTACACTAATGGAGTTGAATTTTGCAATAGGGGCGCGCTAACATAACAAGTGATGCTGTCGGAATCGTTGATTTGTTTCTGATGCTGATGTGTTTTAATAAACCAAGTGGTGGTATGATAAGTAGACAATTACTTCATTTGATAAATGGGGGTTAAGGATAAATAAGTATTTATCTAACGTTAAATATCTATGAGTGAAATTTGGTCTTATAACCTAAAAAAAACAATGCATAATTTAAAATTTTGTAACTACTTTAGCCTGTCTACAATAACAAAATATTCAGTTGTGTAGTTTAGAAATTATTTTGTTAATTTGTGGGAGAGGTACAGTTGGTAGATTTCTCAACTTTTTGAATTATGTATATTACAAGATATTTAAATCGGAATGGGCTTTTATTCATGACCATTCTATGAACAATTGAAAATTATGGAACATTTCAAGATTTCTCAAAACGCAATGCACAACCACTAAATACGATACATTTAAAAAACCATTGAGTTTTCGCAAAAATGTTTTGTTGGGACTATCTTTTTATCGAATACATCACCCAAAAAAAATCCATCGATTTCTACGAAAAATACGTCTTGAAGTGTCTCCTTTATTTTGTTCTTTAACATGGAATACTTATTCCGAAACCCTCTATACTAAAATTGTGTCTGAATTCATTAACCTCATCGCATATGTCGAGTGAATGATGATTAGATCCAACTCAAAGAAACTACTTAAGGGCTTATAGCTGTTTTTAACTGGGCTACGAATATTCGAAATTTTCACCAAAAAATAAGCGATTACAAACTTTTTCCTTTTCTACCACAGGACGGTTACTTAGGAAGTTATTCCCACTGAACCTAAAATTGTTCACCGAAAAATAAGCGAATTCAACATTTTGTCCTTTTCGTTTATTTAAGGAGTTATATCAATTCGAAGGTGGTCTAGGGCAAAACAAAATTGATTTCCAAAAAAAAACAGTTTGACCTTTTCCTTTTAGCTCCAGGACATTTATTTAGAAAGTAATTCCCATGGAAATTAAATTTTTTCATCTAAAAATAAGTGATTACAAATGTTTTTCCTTTTGGATTATTTAAGGAGTTATAACCATTTAAAGTTTGTCTTGGGAAAATCTGAATTTTTTTCCAAAAATTAAGTGATCACAAAATATCGTCCTATTCGATATAGGATGCTTATTCAAGAAGTTGGGTATATGTATCAAAGAGAAGTGATAGCAAAAGTTTGTCATTTTCGATCTAAGATACCTATTTAAGGGCATATAGTCATTTTAAGCTTGGCTACGAGAATTAAAAATATTCACAAAAAAAGCCATTACACGGAGCAAGATCGCCTTTTTTGATACGTTTGAATCGAAAGAAATTATATTTGTAACACAAATTTTGAAATATTCTATATTTCTGAACAAATTAATTTTATTTGAAAACCAATACAATTTATTTGGAACGTATATATTAATATATTAGAACAAAATATATTTGCAACCTAATTTTCTCAAATAAAATATGTGTTTAAATACAAATAAAATTATTGTTTAGAAATTTCCTTAAATATATTTTATTTAAAAAGATTTTCAAAACTTTGCTGACTTTTTCAAATTTCAGTTTTTATGTTTTTCTTTAATTCGAATTGTACCTTCCAGATATAACACCATATGTAGCATTAACTTTTATTTTAAATCGATCATTTTAAATTTATGAGTATTCCAAGTCATCATTTGTTGTCAATCCTCCAAGTAATTTATGTATATCCAACATTCTACGATTTAAATTATCAATATTTATTATTTTTAAAAAACAAAAAAAAACTGTAAAATTTATTTTGAATTGATGAAAAATTTAACACTTAAATGCAAATAAATCTTTGTTTCGGAAATAGTAGTCTCAAATAACAAAATATTTGGATAGAAACAAAGATTTGTTTAAAACAACAACATAATTCCAAATATATACATAATTTTTGTGTTTACCCACTATTATATGTTTAGAGTGTAAGCTAAACATATATATGTTTCAAGCCGAATATGTTTGGGAGAATATACTACAAAAGCGATTTTTTCAGCGTGTACAAACTTTCATCCTTTTCGTTCTAGCAGGCTTATTTAGGTAGTTATTGCTACGGAACTTCAAATTTGTCAGCGAAAAAGAAGTGATTAAAAAATTACGACATTATCGATTATTTAATGAGATATAACCATTGGAATTAAGTGATGACAACCATGTTCCTATTCGCCCTAGAATGATTGTTAAAGGAGTTATTGTCATTTAACGGCCTGTTTCTGTATTTCTAACGAAAGTCTCTGCGAACGAAAACCAGTCACTCACTTTCGTCAGGAATTTGGTTTCTCTAAGGTTCGCTCGTTCGTTCGCCTGGCCTTACGTCAATGACGTTAGCAATTTACCAATTGGAAAATAATTTAATTGCCAGATAAATAATTTCACAACTTCCGATTTAAAAAAACGCACATTTTTGTTTTGTCGATTTGCAAATACACCTCTACACTCTTTACAGTAGCTGTGGCCAAATTATCAACCCTGAGTGGGTCAGCTGAGATGACAAAGACTCTCATTTCTTTCTCTCTCTCACTTCTCTCTTATATTAACTTTATGAGCCTGTTTCTGTTTCTGTAAGTCTCTGCGAACGAAAACCAGTCACTGACTTTCGTCTGGAATTTGGTTTCTCTAAGGTTCGTTCGTTCGTTCGCTTGGCTTTAGGTCAATGACGTCAGCAATTTACCAATTGAAAAATAATGTAATTGCCAAATCAATAATTTTATAACTCCGGTCTAAAAAAGCACACATTCTTGTATGGTCGACCATAAAAAATACACCTCTATATCCTTTACAGCAGTGGTGGCCAAAAATCAACCCTGGGTGGGTCAGCTGAGCTGATCCAACACTCAATTTTTCCATCTTTGCGAGCTGCCAATGTTGACTTCTTTATGCTTAAATATGTAAACATATGTATACAATTTTATTATTATTTAATTGTTTTTACCATAGTTATATTAATATCTAGTTATTTTTTGCTTTTAATAACGTTTTTTGGTCATTGTTCCTATCAGGCGACAAATAAAATAAAGTGACTCGATCTGACATTTGTGTTCGCCCAGATGACAGCAAAGATAGATAGAGAAACCAAAATTTGCACTGAAATGATAACGTTTTCGTTCGAGTTCATTATCGTGCGACTTGTCGTTGTGATGGTAGTTAGTGAAACCTAAATCAGCTGTTTGTCGTCTGGCAGCCGAACGAAAGCAAAACTTTAAGTTGCAGAAACAGACTGTATATTATTATATTAATATTATATATTATAATATTATATTAATATCTAGTTATTTTTGCTTTTAATAAAATGAAATAAATTATAGTAACTTGATCTGACATTTGTGTTCGCGCAGATGACAGAAAAGAGAGATAGATAAACCAAAATTTACACTGAAATGCTTACGTTTTCGTACGAGTTCGTTATCGTGCGACTTGTCGTTGTGATGGTAGTAGTGAAACCCAAATCAGCTGTTTGTCGTCTGGCAGGCGAACAAAATCAAATTTTTAATTTGAAAACTCAAATTTTTCACAGGGCTATAATTACTTTAAAAGTGTTACAAAATTTTGCAGTATTTTCGTGCATTGGTACTCATGCTACAAGCTGTACAAAATTGTACCATTGTGTGAGAAGTACTAAAAGGGCGCGACAAATTTGTCAATTTTTCTCAAGGCGAACAAAAACACTAATACTATTTATGGAATTTCAGACGATCCGAATAAGTACTCGTAGTATAGGAGTTATTGGATAATCAATATTTTACTAAATTCTAACCCTTTGTGGGGGATGTACTAGAAGGAGTGGACCAATATGAATCATCTTCCAACTTAGCCTGAGATAGACAAAAAATATTAGGTCATACCAAATTTGAAGCCAATCGCTTACACCTCCCTAGAGTTATAGTGCAAACAGACACATAGACAGAGGGCCGGAAATTGCTCTAATGGCTTAAAAAGGCCCAAAACGGATATCTGCCGAACCTGCTTGGGGTCTTGGTCACTACTACGATGTGTTACACTTTTGGCCGGTAGCAAATAATATATATCCTCGTTACACCAAAATGAGTGAATAAAAATGTTAACCAAAAAATAAGTGATTGTCCTTCTTGCTCTAAGACTCATTTTTAAGGATTTATAACCGCTTTAAGTTTTAATAGGAAATTTTAAAATATTTACCAACAAATAAGTGATCACTCAAAAACGTTAATTTAAGGAGTTATAACCATTTTAGGCATGCCTTGGGGAATTACAAATGTTCACAAAAATATGATATAAAAAGTTCGTAACTTTTTGCCTAAGACTCCTATTTAAATTGTTATAACCATTTTAAGTTGGGCTTAGATAATTTAGATTTAACCAAACAACTAATTGATGATTCTCGAATGCTTATTTAAGGAGTTATAGCCTTTTTAAGTTAAACTAAGAATATTCATATATCCTCCTATGGTGGAGGTTATAAAAAGTAATCCTAAAATGTTGTCCATATCGCAATAGGACGAGTGTTTAAGAAAGTATAGCCATTTTAGGTTAATCTAGGGAAGTTGTAAAATTTCCCAAAAAAATAAGTGATCATAAAATGTGTTTTTTTTTAGTTCTAGGAGGCTTATTTAAGAAGTTAAAGACATTTTAATTTAGTCTAGGGAAGTTATAAATTTTCCCAAAAAAGTGATAATAAATTTGTTTCATTTTCGCTCTGGTAGACTTATTTAAAGAGTTATAGCCACTTTAAGTTAGACCAGGAAAGTTTTAAATTTCCCCAAAAATAACTGACCATAAAATATTTCCCTTTTTAAGGGCCTTTTGTAGTTTGGCTAGAGAAATTTTAAATGTTTACCACAAAATAAATTTGCCTTTTATTGATTCTAGAATGAAAATGTATATCCAAGCCAATGTTGATCTTAATTTGAAAACAAATAAGGGGGCTATAAATTATCATAACATAGTTTTTACATCACCACAAATACTATAGGAAGAGTTAATCCCTGATGCTAGCTTTTGGGTCAAAAAAAAAAACTTTCCGTCCATTTATTAATATCTGCCAAATTTTTCGTCCTGTTTCTGTATTTCAAACGAAAGTCTCTGCGAACGAAAACCAGTCTCTCACTTTCGTCAGGAATTTGGTTTCCCTAGGGTTCGTTCGTTAGTTCGTCTGGCCTTACGTCAATGACGTTAGCAATTTAATAATGTAATTGCCAGATCAATATTTTAACAACTTCCGGTTTAAAAAAGCACACATTTTTGTATAGTCGATTAGCAAATACACCTCTGTAGGCTTTACACTATCGGTGGCCAAAAAATCAACCCTGGGTGGGTCAGCTGAGCAGAACCAAAATTCTCATTTCTTTCTCTCTCACGTCTCTCTCATTCGTCTTAGCGACCTGCCAATGTTGACTTTTTTATGCTTAAATATTTACGAGTATACAATTTTATTATTATTTATTTGTTTTGCCGTAATTATATATATCTACTTCATTTTGCTTTTAATAACGCTTTTTTGTAATTGTTCCTATAAGTCGACAAATAAAATAAAGTGAATCGATCTGACATTTGTGTTCGCCCGGATGACAGCAAAGCGAGATAGAGAAACCAAAATTTACGCTGAAATGCTTAAGTTCATACGAGTTCATTATCGTGCGACTTGTCGTTGTAATGGTAGTTAGTGAAACCCAAATCAGCTGTTTGTCGTCTGGCAGGCGAACGAAAGCAAATTTTTAAGTTACAGAAACAGGCTGTATTTCTTTGTCAACATAAATTTACTTTTGATTCGATTTTCTAAAACGCGGGGGAATTTCTAACCCAATTTTTGTATGGCATATCGTAATCACAAAACACTTATCATTCCACCCTCGTATACGGAGAGGTGAGAAATTGGAAATTACCGCAAACAAAACAGTGACATTGGCATTGTTGCATGCGCATAAAATGCGAAAACATCTTAAGTCATCACTATGCTAAAATCCCAATTAGATAAGCTGACAGTTGGCGTCAATTAACATATAATCATAAAGTTATCAACATAAAATTATAATAATATTATACAGAACTATATTTGTTTTTTGAGGTTAATTGTATATATTGTTTAAATATTGTTTTAAAAATAAATACATATTTACAAAAATGTATAATTTTTATCATAAACCTCAGCAGTATATAATTTATGGTTAATGGTTAGTATTATTCTTGTATATATTATAAATATTATTAAATGTGTTATAATTTTTAATATAGGGAGGGGATTTTCAAAAAAAACTTGTTTATTACCTAAACCAAAGTGCGCCTTAAGGCCGCCCAAATTTCTTACACGAAATAGTCCAGATTTTTTGAAGTTACAATTGAGAATAAAACCAAAATCGGATTCTAAAACACATGTCCCGCAAGCCAATCCTAAAAGTAAAATACAAAAAAAAAGAGAAGAGAAAAAACAAACACAGAAAAATTATAGGATTTTTTTAATTTTCAAAAAGTTGATAGTTTTTTTATATACAGAAACAATTTTTTGAATGGATGCGGTGAAGAGGTGAGTGGGTAAATACACAAATGGTGGTTGATGAAGAGGTGAATTTTTATAAAGGTGAAGGGGTGGTGATAGTGGTTGGTGTATACATATGGTGAGGTATGGTGAGGATGCAATTTTTTCTGTGTTTTGTTTTGTAAAATATCTTAAATACTTAAAATAACAGAAAGTTTGGTATAGAAAATATAATAGTTATACATATTCTAATATAATTGATCTGAATTTTGTTTGAAATGGGAAATTAATAAAAATAAATATACATATTTCAAACTGGAATAA